>OY728125.1:145625383-148025383 GCA_963277665.1 Viscum album
GGGTTGTAGGGGGTAAGGGGGCTGCAGGGGTATGGGGGTGTGGGGTGTCCAGGGAGAGGGTGGGTTGTCCACTCTGATACTCTATAAAAAAATAGGAATCACATATAACCAATGTATAGTTCGTTTCACACGTTAAGACTTTTCTGGAAGTTCCATACCAACACTCACTCTTACCCTTCCAAGAAGAATTGATCTCTACAAAGAAATATCACTCAGGTTCTTATCCACTATCTATATTGATCTCATGCAAATTTAACATTCATACAACTCCATATCACCTAATGATATAACAAGGATCATACTACTCTGAGTAGTGTCCCATCGAAACATGGATCATAAAATCCGATCTACGTATGATATTTGGTGGTGTGTTTACAATTGGGTGTGTTGTGATTTATATGTATGATATTCATGGTTTACACCAACAATCTTCTCAATCATCTATAATAGGATTTAAATCATGTTACAATTTGATAGAGATTGGATTTTACAACCCTAGTTTGGGGGTGGACACCACCACGACCCTGGACAGCCCCGCCACCCCCATGGACAGCCCACCCACCCCCCCGTGGATAGCCCGCCCATCCCCCTAGACACCCCTTACCCCCTGGATAGCCCCACCACCCCCTGGACAGCCCACCCACCCCCTGGACACCTCGTACCTCCTGGATAGCCCCCACCCCCTGGAAACCCCCCCCCCACCCCCACCCCCTGTACACCCCAACCCCCCAGGACAGTCCCTCCACCCCCATCGATAGCCCACCCACCCCCGAGACACCACGTACCCCCTGGATATCTCCCACCCTAGTGGACATCCCACCCACCCCCCTGGACACCCGCACACCACCCCCCACACACCCCCCATCCCCCCGGACACCCCCTGGGCCCCCCCCCACCACCACCACCACCACTTGGACACCCCCGACCCACTAGATAGCCCCACCACCCGCGTGGATAGCACTCCCACGCCCTGTGGATAGTCCACCCACCTCCCTGGACACCCATACCCCCTGGACAGCCCTTCCACCCCCATGGACAGCCCACCCACCCCCTGGACACATTGTACCCCCCTGGACAGCCCCACCCACCCCCTGGACACCCCTCCCACCACCCTAGACACCTTGAACCCCCTAGATATCCCCCCCCCATCCCCTGGAAAGCCCCCCCACCCTCTGGACACCCTTGACCCCCCTGGACAGCCTCGCCACCCATGTGGATAGCCCTCCCCTTGGACACCCCGTGCCCCCTGGAAAGCCCCCCCCCCCCCCACCCCCGTGGACAGCCTACCCACCTGGACACCCCAACCCCCCTAGACAGCCCCCCCACCCCCTGTACACCTCTGGACCCCCTGAACAGCCCCGCCACCCCCCTAGACACCCCATACCCCCTAGACACCCTCACCCCCTTGGGTAGTGTATGTGATCACTCAAATAATCTACTAAAATATAAAATTTCTTCAATATAAAATTTACTCAACTCCTGAATAATTCTCCTCCAAAAGTGTACATGATCTTGTACACTCATGTATAGTTCTTCAAAAATATTTTGTTATAAATATAGTATTTTTTTGTCTTTTATATTATGATTCTTATATAGAGTAGTGTGTCAGTTATGGTTTCATATAAAGTGAAAAATTATCATTTACTTAAATGTATTTTTGATGAAACTTAAATCTTATTGAATTGATTTTTCCGAAATGACTTATAACAATTTTTTTACAGAATGGATAGAAGTTGTATGTATGAAAACGATCATATTTCAAGAGATTTTCAAAACAATTTGGAGATCTTTTTAGATTTTTCATTTCACAATGCTTCAGATAATGGTCACATACACTACCCCTGTTACAATTGTGTTGGAAGATCTTGGTTGAGCCATGAAGAAGTCAGCTACCACCTAAACAAATATGGTTTTCAAGAAAACTACTTTGTGTGGTATCACAATGGGGAGAAAATAAAATCTCAAATTGCTGATGATCCAAATGAGAGGACTATATTGGAGAATTTTTTATATGACTGGTTTCCATTTATTCTTCATCATGAAAAAGGAAGGATTCCGACCCAAGAATATTTTTATATGAGCACAAATGATGCATATAATGAAAATGACGATGTTGTCAGGGTGAAAAAATTGAATTATACTACCACAACTCCAGTATATCAACAATGTGGTAAAATGAAAAGGCTGGAATTTTTAATCTGATTATTTCATGGGAAAACTATGTATGGGATTTATAATACTTCCATTGATTACATTCTTACCTTATTGAAGTAATTACTTCTAGATGATGTAGATATTCCCTTAAACCACTATATGGCATGGAAGTTAGTTGAGGAAATTGGATTTTCAAGAAACAAAATTCATGCTTTCCCAAAATATTGCAGCTTATTCTGGGAGAAAACTGCTGAACGAAATGATTGTATAAAATGTGACACATCCCTCTGGAAGCCAAAAGCTAATGGAACACCATCCCGTGTGCCACAGAAAGTAATGTGGCACTTTTCATTGAACCTTAGACTCCATAATCTTTTTATGTCTGATGAAGTATCAATAAAAATGAGATGGCATGATACCAAGAGAAAGAAAACTAGTGATGATTTGGTTCACCCTGTAGATGGATTTTCATGGAAGAGATTTGATGCTCGATATCTTGATTTTTTAGCTAATGTGTGTAATGTAATTTTGGGTATTTCATGTGACGGTTTTAATCTTTTTGGGAAGATTATTATGTCGCACAGTACATGGACAATTTTTATACACATTTATAATCTTCCCCCATGGTTGTGCATGAAAAAATCTTTCACTTTCATGAGTATACTCATATATGTCCCTTCTGATCTCAACAATGATATAGACGTATACATGCAAACTTTAATAAAAGAGTTGAAACTCCTTTGATATGTGGGTGTGTGCACATACGATGCATGTTCTAAAGACATATTTTAGATGTGTGTTGCACTTATAGAGATGATCAATGATTTTCCTGCTTATGCAATGATGTCTAGATAGAGAACGAAGGGAAAACTATCTTGTCCTATTTTTATGAGGAATACATGATTCAGAAGACTGAAACATCATTTTAGTTTCAGTTTTATGGGACATCGATGATTCTTTCCAATGGACTATCCATATAGAAATAATCATCGAATATTTGAAAATTCCATGGAGACTGATGATACACCTTAGCGTATGTTTGGAACTGATGTGCTTAAGGAATTTAAAGATTTCAGTTTTTCATTCAGGAAGGGTAAAATGAAATCTAGAAAGAGAAAGAATGTTTCTACTGAAACCTGTTGAAATTGGAAGAAAAGTATCTTATTTAATTTTCCTTATTGGTCAAACAATTTGTTATGTCATTTCTTAGACGTAATACACATTGAAAAAAATATATGTAAAATGTTGCTTTCAATTCTTCTAAATGTTAAGGGAAAGACAAAAGATGATTTACAGTCTCAGCATGACTTGGTGGATTGGGGCATCAGTTCAGAATTGCATCTTGTGTGTATCAGTGAAAATAAATGGAAAGTTCCATGCACTTCTTATGTGATGACACCTACAGAAAAAAAAATCTATAAGTACTAGAGACTATTAAAGTTCCTAATGGTTATTCAAGAAACATATCTAAACAGGTCAACAGAATAGATTTGAAGCTAAAATCTTTGAAGACTCATGATTATCACATACTCCTTCATGAGTTGATTCCAATAGAAATTCATCATATTTTTTTCAATAATTTAAGGGTGGTAGTTATTCGTTTGTTCTATTTGTTTAGAGATCTTTATGCTAAGAAGTTTTTCAAGTCTTTCTTGCAAAAAATGTTGGCAGATGTCCCATTAATTTTTTGGGAGATAGATAAAATATTTCCTCCATCATTTTTCACATGCATGTTGTATCTGACTGTCCATATTCCAACTGAAATACTTCTAGGAGGACCTATTTCTTTTTGTTGGATCTATCCAACTGAAAAAAATATGTACACATTAAATTATTATGTCCATAACAGGAATCATCTCGAAGGTTCTATTGTGAATGGTTACTTGGCTCAAGAATGTATGGATTTATACTCTATGTATTTGTCTGATCTTACTACAGGAATGAACAGACCAATGAGAAACAAAGAAGAATAGTATGAGAAAATTGAATCCAGTTTTCCATCACTTCCTCAAACAGGAGGAATTCATGGATCATATACATTGATGACATTAATCCATGAAGAGTGAGAGATGACAGATCGCACAGTTTTGTTCAACTGTGATTTTTTTTATGAATACATCTTATAAGTAAATTGAATATGTATATCATATATATATATATATATATATATAACTATTCCTATTTTTATCTATAGGGAACATAAATTTATGATAAATAGAAAGCATCGTTCTTTATCTTTGAGAAGGAGGGAGACTTTTCATAGCAAAGATTTTTCTGCTTGGTTAAAATTGAAGGTAATAATATTACTATTTAAAATAATTAAAACAATATTTAATTAAGTTTAATATTCATTTATATTTCATGTATTGAGTTTTCTTACCGACTCTGCCTCTGAGGAAATAAGAGCTTTGGATTTTGATCCTAATACCGTGGTTCGTGACTGTAAATCAATTGTTATCAATGGGTACAAATTTATTATCACTGAATGAGAAAAGAACATGAGAACACAACATGATGGTGTTATGGTTACTGCCACAATAGACTATTATGCTAGTGCATCAGATAGTGGACCAATATTTTAAAATGTATGTTATTATGGATTCGTTGAAAAAATAATAATAATGGATTATTATTCTCCTAGACGAGTCACAATGATGAAATTTCAGTGGTTTGATTCGATTATGAGGCAGGTCACATTTATTGATGATTGTGGATTTCAAGTAATTGATATGACTCACACTCTTTCTACCGATTAACCATATGTATTAGCATCAATGGTGAAACAAGTTTTTTATGTCAAAGACCATTTTCGACCTGAATTTGGTGTCATTATTGATGTAATTCCAAGACATATTTTTGATGATGGTGATTATGGAATTGACACCATCCCTACTGCCATTGGAAACGATCCATTTATTAATTTTGATGACTCCAATAGCTTAATTTTCATAATTTACTTTGAACCTAAAGTTGTGGTGGGAAATATATAAAATCATCCATTCATGTTCTAAATTCTTTTGGTTAACCTCGAATTGGGTTGTTAAGGTGGGTACTATTCAAATTGATTTAATATTGATTAAAAATATGTTGTATCCGAATTGAACATTATGTGAATTTTCAAGGTTTATTGGTTGCAATTTTATTTGAAACTGATGGAAGTTTTCTATCCAACACTTCCACCAGAGGCCAGCACAACTTGTAATGAATATGTCTTGTCGATGCATTCTGTATATGGTGCACTAGGTGGAAGTTTTAGTGCTATTCAAGATGATGGAAAGGATGAGGATGAGGCAGAGGAGTAGGGCGAAGAGGAGGTCAAGGCGGAGGAGGAGGTCGAGGAGGAGGCTGAGGTGAAGGAGGAGAGCGATGAGGAGGCTGAGGCTGAGTATGAGGTGAGGAGGAGGGTGTTGAGGAGGGTGGGGATGATGATGGGGACGACGATGAGGAAGTGGGTGAGGCTGATGATGACGGTGAGGATAGTGATGGTGATGAGGGACAGATTAATCCATTACATTTTTGACTGATATTACTGACCTTTGATGTTTATTGATTTGTTGTTCCTGAATATGTCTAATTAGGTAGGTCACATTATCTTTATTTTTTTATCTATAAAAAATAAAACTTGACTTGATGATTTGTTGTGATTGGTTCACCCCTCCCCTGGATAGCCCCCCACCCCTGTGGACACCCCCCCCCCCCCCCCGGATATCCCCTCCCCCCATGCACATCCCCCCACCCCCATGGACAGCCCGCCCACACCCCTAGACACCCCATACCCCCTAGAGAGTCCCACCCACTCCTTTGGCCACCCCTTACCCCCTGGACAACCCACCCACCCCCCTGGACAGCCCCTCCCACCCCTTTGGACAGCCCGCCCACCCCCTGGACATCCCCTCCCCCCGTGGATATCCCCCACCCCCATGGACAGCCCGTCCACCCCCCTTGGACACCCCCTACCCCCTTGGACATCCCTGCTACCCCCGTGGACTGGCCGCCCACCCCCTGGACGCCCCATACCCCCCTAGAAAACCCCACCCACCCCCTGGACAGCCCTCCCACCTACATGGAAAGCCCCTCCTCCCATTGACACCCCCCACCTCCGTGGACAGCCCACCCACCCCCCTTGGACATACCCTACCCCCTTGGACAGCCCCTCCACCCCCATGGACAGCCCGCCCACCCCCTGGACACCCCTTACACCCCTTGACAACCCTTCCCACCCCCTTAGATACCCCATACCCCCTGGAAATCCCCTCCACCCCCATAGATAGCCCGCCCACCCCCTTAGACACCTCATTCCCCCTGGACAGCCCCCCCACCCCCCCCACCATTGAGAGCCTGCCCACCCCCTGGAGACCTCGTATCCCCCTAGATAGCCCCCACCCCTTAGAAAGCCCCCCCCCCCCACCACCACCCCCTGAACACCCCCTGACCCCTTGGATAGATCTATAACCCCCGTGGATATCCCACCCGCCCCCTGGACAGCCCCTCCCCCAGTGGACACCCCCCCACCCACTCTAGTGGACAGCCCGCCCACCCCCCTAGACAACCCGTACCCCCTGGATAGCTCCACCCACCCCATTGGACACCTCGTGCCCCCTGTATAGCCCTCCACCCACCCTCATGGACAGCCCTCCCACCCTCGTGGACAGCCCATCCACCCCCGTGGACAGCCCCGCCACCCTCGTGGATGGCCCACCCACCCCCCTGGACACCTCATACCCCCTGGACAACCCCCACCCTGTAGACAACCCGCCCACCCCCGTGCACAGCCCGCCCACCCCCTGGACACCCCCTACCCCCCTTGATAGCCCTTCCACCCCATGGACAGTCCACCCCCCCTAGACACCCCCTCCCCCCATGGACACCCCCCCCCCCCGGGACACCCCCTACCCCCTGGACAGCCATTCCACCCCCGTGGACAGCCCGCCTGCCCCCTGGACACCCCGTACCTCCCTAGATATCCCCCACCCCCGTGTACAGCCCCCCCCCCCCCCACGGACACCCCCAACCCCCCCTGGATAGCTCTTCCACCCCTGTGGATAGCCTCGCCTCCCCCGTGGATAGCCCACCCACCCCCCTGGACAGCCCGCCCAACCCCCTGGAGAGCCCCGCCCACCCCCTAGACAGCATGCCCACCCCCCTTGGACCTCCCCTCCCCCTGTGGATAGACCCCCACCCCTGTGGACAGCCCTCCCACCCCCTTGAACACCCCATACCCCCCTAGACAGCCCTGCCACCCCCGTAGACAGCCCACCCACCCCCTGGACACCACGTACCCCCTTGGATAGCCCCACCCACCCCCTAGACAGCCATCCCACCCCCTGGACAACCCCTCCCCCCGTGGATATCCCCCCACCCTCATGGACAGCCCTACCATCCCCCTTGGGCACCCCCTACACCCCTGGACAGCCTCGTCACCCCCGTGGAGAGCCCGCCCACCCCATGGACACATCATACCCCCCTGGACAGCCCCTCCCACCCCCTGTACAGCCCACCCACCCCCCTAGACACCTAGTAACCCTCTAGACCCCCCCCCCCACACCCCTTGGAAAGCCCCCCACCCCCCGTGGATAGCCCGCCCACCCTCCCTAGACACCCCCTACCCTCATGGACAACCCCACCACCCTCTTAGACAACTGGTCCGCCCCTTGGACACCCTGTACAGCCCCGCCCACCCCCCTAGACACCTCATGCCCCCTAGACAGCCCCCCCCCCCCCACCCTCGTGGACAGCCTTCCCACCCCTGTGGACTGCCCACCCACCCCCTTGGACACCTCGTACCCCATATACAGCCCTTCCACCCTCGTGGACAGCCCACCCACCCCCTATACACCCTGTACCCCCTGAACAACCCCCCACCCCCATGGACATACCACCCCTGTGGATAGCCCGCCCACCCCCCCTGGACACCCCCTACCCCCCTCGACATCCCTACCACCCCCATGGATAGCCCGCCCACCCCCTAGATACCCCCTCCCCCCTAGAAAACCCCTCCACCCCCATGGATAGTCCGCCCACCCCCTGGACAGTCCCCCACCCCCCGTGGATAGCCCCTTCACCCCATGGACAGCCCACACCCCCCTGAACCCCCCCCCCCCCCACCCCACCCCCACCCCCCTAGGACACCACCCCACCACCTGGACACCCCCCACCCTACCCCCATAATGAGATGCTCAAAATTTAACTCTGACTATCATGGGCTCTCTGAAATGTGAGTGTCATATCACCATTATGAGATGTCTGAACCAAAGAAATTGAAATGGGTTAGTTGGAGAGTGGTTTTCATGTGAAGATTGAAATGGGGAAAACTATGTTGTGGTACATTTCATGGTTGGAATAATCTGTTGTTTTTATGTGCTATTGCAGGTGTTTTTTTGTTCTATTTCAAGTGTTGTTTGCAGGTGTGTTTGCAGGTGTATTCAATAGAGGGGATGGGAGGATGTTGTGCTGGCTGCTGTGATGTTTTCTTGAAATACACTATACCAATGATTTAGAACCATTGGTAAAGTGTATTTTGAGAATATTTTTACCAACAGTTTGAATAAACCATTGGTAATACACTATACCAACAGTTCAAAACCATTGGAAAAGTGTATTTCCAAAATATTTTTACCAACGGTTTTAAATAACCATTGGTAATACTATATACCAATGGTTTCTAAACCGTTGTTAAACTATATGTAAACTATATATCCAAATGGTTTATTAACCATTGGTATAAATATATACCAACGTTTTCTATAAAACCATTGTCATACTGAAGGTTACACTGCCATATACCAACGTTTTGAGAATAACTATTGGTATAGGAATTTTACAACGGCTTACTAACCAACGGTTTGCAAAAAAGTTGGTATATAGTTTACCAACGGTTTTGATGCCTATAAAAATGGTTTGAAACTATTTTTATATATTGTATTTACAGTAGTGTTAAGTATCATAGGTCAATAAAACAAACAAACACCTACCTTTGGAAAGCAGGTCCCTTTGGATATAGAACCATTGGGTGTTTCCGGTTCCATAAATAAATCTGATGGAAAATGTCCGAAAGTAGTGATTCCAAACCAGAACACACATTCTAGGGGAAACAAAAAAATGGTGAACTAGATGTGAATCCTTAACCAAGGTGGTTAGTTACCCTAATAAAAACCCCTTTATAAAAAAATAGGTGGTTGGTTATTCTCCATCGGGCCATTTTGTTTGCACTCATATGAAAACAAAAAATGGTGAACCTGATGTGAATCCTTAACCAAGATGATAGTGTTACCCATATTTTAAGCCCCTATCAATTGATAAAAGAAGTCCATACAAGGAAATCTATCATTCATGTGTTCATCCAAATGATTTTACTTTTATAGAGTTCATGTTTTTTATTTATCATATATATAGACACTTTCTTTCTAAGAACTCCCTTCATACTAAATGCCTTCCTTCAAGGTTTCACTCGTGAATGTCCTAGTTACTACTCAAGCAGGATCCTCATCCATTTGAAGGATGTTATCACTAACTCAGTGTCTTCTACACTAGGTCTACAATGCATTAGTCTGATATTACCATCAACATGGTACTATCCTGACCTTAGAGGCTTCCTAAAAGTCCCTACAAATCAAGAATAACCCCCAGTCGTCTAGTCAATGATGATCGGTGGTCCAAAAGCAGATGGTTCCAACCACCATCTTCAACCATGTTGAGAGTTTATCCCTAGAACGCAATCACCAATCCTTCCACTATTCTAGGGAGGTCAACCAAGAGGCCACCCATGGCCTCATCTTGAAGACACATGGGACCTTCCCAAATTATCCTACTAACAATCACTACTACCAATTTCGCACGACAGTAAACCATAAACATGATGAGGGTGTTAACTTTGGTTTTCCAAACTAGGTCCCTCAGACCCGAGTATGCAAGACGAACTATAGAGGACAAAAACTAGATAACAGGGAGTATTTTCCTACCTTTTCTTCCTCTTGATAAGTCCACCAACCCAGTTTTGTGGAAATTAATAAATTGGCACATACACCCGCCCGCCTTAACTCCGCCATCCAACAGACTTGTCTGGCAGTGCACAACCAATCCCGCCATTCAAATTCGGAAGAGTACCATGAGCAGGAACATACATCTGCTTATAATCTATTAGACATCCTACAAACTCATTGGGATGCATTCAAGGAATCCCATCAACCATGCTTTGTAGAAAACAACCCGCAGGCACATACACCAGCTAGCATCCATCAAGCTTGCTAATAGTCTCGTTTGGTAGCACCTGGAAAAGTTAGTTGGAAATCTCTGACGACAAACATGGGGCATACCCAACTCTCTACCCCCACACATGAGTACTGTCAGTATCCATTGACTGGAAAGGAGTATAGGAGTAGGTACATACACCTAATCTAGATATAGAATGGACATATATTCTTGTTCCAGCTGCTGATGTCACCAAACAAATTTTGGAAATGGTGAAAGGGCAGACATAAATTCCTGCCTATATCCTAGAAGCCTTCCTGAATATCATAATGGTAAATTCAGTAGTACTAGAGGGAAAAACACATAATTATATCCCCATACCTGAGATGAATCATCGTCATTCCATACCAGAGCAGATACACACCTCTATTTCTGACTAGGAGGGTCATGGGGCACACTCCTCCATATCATATGAACAACCGAATCAGGAACATATGCCCATTCCAATTGGAGATAATTGGCCTATTATGATGGACACTCCAAGGTAGGAACATACACCTGCCCATGATAACCATGTTTCCTAGAAAGTGTCCCCAACTGTGTGTAAGAAGGCATCTAAGAAGAAGTCTCACCAAGTATAGTTATAGAATCAAGATTCAATCTGCAATTTGGCTCCTCTTAATGCTGGAGTTCTTGAATCCCTTAGACATTTATTTATTGCAACTCAAGATCCTACCCTCCCATTACTAAATTATTGTAGTAGTAGCAGTAATTTTGAAGTTCCTCATTGGGAACTTCATCATGAAGCCTTGCATCATAACAATTTGATCAATATTGAGAACCTATATTTGGATGAGAACCATAGCAACCCTCTATGTGGCCAGAAGACCAAGGAGTAAGAAAATTTATCCCTTTTTGTAATCCACCATGGTGGTCCTCTCCATAATGGAATTCACTATGAAAGTTATCTCCATAGTAGTGTTTCTCATTGTCAATAGAATTATCCAACTGACAATGTAGTGATGATAAAGTCATCTTATCGTGAGGAACTTTCAAAAATAAGGCCAGTCATGTCGGATGCCTTATTATTAGCAGGTGAAATACTTTCTCATCCAGAAGACATCCCAAGGGGACGGTCATTCTCAGAACCTTCCTTGGTTAATTTTCCTTTTAATATAGAAGAGGAAACAGCAACCGGTCCCATTGCTTATGGTGAAGCAATCGGGAAGCATCCACTCTGGTCAGACCAGGTTGAGAAACCTTTGGATAAAGACGAAGAGGATATATTGAACATGAGGAAACAAATTGATAAAAGTGAAATACTAGTCATGTTCTAGCCTTTGGACACCTCTCAATATAACATTCTAGAGATGTTGGTAGAAAATTGTATTCATGATATCCACCTCAACATATAAAAGACTCTTCATCATTTGAAATCCAAACTATTACCATATGATGAATATCAAAGTCATGTTAAGGTAATAGAAGGGTTGCAGTGCCAAATTGACTTGGAATATCTCCAATTTTCCCGACATCCAAAGACCGAGAAACAATAGGAGGCCCTTCAACGTGAATTCCTTGATGAATTGAAGAGGTTGTGACAATTGATCGCAGAAACCCCATATGGTGTTCATATGATAGGATGGGGTGTACATTGATCATTACATTTCACTATGCTCCAAAGCTATCAAAACCCACCAAATGTGGTCTCATGTAATGTTATTTCCTCAATCCGTCTACGACAAAAAAAATATGTTCATGACCGAAGATATGCTCAGCAAGAATAGACCTTCACTGGATTTCACAAAATTTAGGACCAAAGAGATCAAGCTATTTAGATAATTTTTCATCAAGCATCTAAAAACATCAAGAAGGCTTCCTGGTTAGAGGATTTCAGCCACCAGATCACACAAATGTCTAAAATAGCATAATGGACTTCCAAAAAGGTGACTAAGTGGGTGTCTGTTAATGCACCCAGCCAATGTTTGGACCAAAATTCATAAAATTAGAAGATGATTTGTGCTGATATCATCCATAGTGGTTCAAGAACCACCCCATCCCATAGGGATGAGGGATTTTTTTTAACCCAAACCTCAAATCCAACAAATAGAGCCCGAAGGGTTGATAAAGAAGAATAGGAATTTCCCCAGCCTGTAGGGATAGGGGATTTTTCATATTAACAATCCCCTCCCTGGTAGGAACCAGCCTTATCTTAGTTAAGGAAAATGATGCAGAGTCGATCCTCTCAGTTCATGACATATCGTGACCCCGAATATTCATTAAGGATGTCCATGAAAAATAGAGAGTAGGAACATACAACTTTATTCATTAATAAAGCCTCTAGCAGACTCATCTGGAAGTATTCAAAGAGGTCCACCACTCAAATCTAATGGAAAATAGTGAAAAATAACCCACACATTCCTACATTAATCAAGATTTCCAATAGACTCGTCTGGAAGCATCCAAAGAATTCGATCATTCAAATGTGGTGGAAAACGGAAAGCAGGAACATAAAATTGTCCGCATTAATCAATATTGCCAGCAAAATCATCTAGAAGAATTCAAAGAGGACCACCACTCAGATATGGTGGTAAACAGTGAGTAGGAACCCACACCTACCCGCATTAATCAAGCCTTCTAGAAGACTCATTTGGTAGAATCCAATGAATTCCACCATTCAAATCTAGTGGAAAATAGAAAGTAGGAACATACACTTGTCCACACTAATGTAGCCTACCAGAAGACTCATCTAGAAGCATTCAAAGAGGCTCACCACTCAAATATATTGGAAAATAGGGAGTAGGAACCTACACCTTCCCACATTAATCAATCCTACCATCATACTCATCTAGCATCATTCAAAGAATCCCACCACCCAAATTTGGTGGAAAATTGGGAGCGGGAATATACACTTGCCCGCACTAATTAATCCTACCATCAGACTCATCTAGAAGCATCCATAGAATCCCACCAAATTCATTTGGCAGCAAATGACGAACAGGAGCACACCAAGCCCACAGGGCTGGTGGTTTTTTCAAATTTTTTATCAATGTCCATATTGCATGATGTTAAACTGCATAGTAACCATTTTATTAGCCATAGGATGTTAAACTGCATAGCACTATACATTTTTATGATACACAATGTTAAACTGTGTACCACCTTTGTCCTTATCGCATGATGTTAAACTGCATGACATCATTTATCCTCGTTACACAACATTAAACTATACGGTTAACATCTCCTTCATTTGACGTTAAGAAATCCCCCAATATACCACAAATTAGCATTCCTTTTGGTACTCTAAAAAATGAGTTGCTTCCATTCACAAGAAATACTCACATCATTGCAACTCCCTAGTGGCACATGAGCCCCATTTCTCCCAATGTTTGAATCAGATCTCCATAGAGACCCCTTTTTAAGAACTATGTGTGGATTGATTCTCATTTTCAATGAGATACATAGTGACGCTAGAATCTCCAATCTTAGGCCCAGCCAAAACCATAAAGAAATTTATTTCTCATTTTTTCCCATATTTTAACTAAACCTATACAGATTACTCATCCAGAATACATGGTTTGATTTTTATACCATCATGTTTCTTAATCCTTACCATTATTATGGAATGTGTTATGATGTGGTGGTGTTTTCACACTCTTTTACACATCCTTTTGGTATTTTTTATTGACTTTTTTATATCAAAATGTTGTTTTTTATTAAATAATTGACAATTAATGTGATTTTGTACTTTGTTGTGTAAAATAAACAATTTTAGTTTAAATCAATTGTTTTTAATATTCATTATTGTCTTTTTAAATAATTATTAAATTAATTTAGTTTTATGAATTGGACTTTTATTTATTTATTCTTTTATTTTTATAATTTTTCATTCTAGTTAGTTTATTAATTCATTAATTAAATTAATTAATTCTTTATTCTTTAAATTGTAAATAAATAACTATTTTTAGTTTTTAGTCATTTACTAATTTAATTAGTTTTAACAATTTAATTTTATTCAATTAATATTTCTTATTCTTTAATTTAATTTCTTAATTGGTTAATTAATTGGCTAAATAATTTAAGCAAGTAACAATTTTTATTTTAATTTGTTTTAATTATGTTATTAAACCCAAATAAATTAATTTTTTTAAATAAAGCATAATTAATTTTTTTATCTAGATTTGTTTTATTTAGTTTTAAATTTTATTCTTTTTAATTTAATTAATTTAATTATGAATTTATTTATTCGTTTTATTATAATTTTAATTTATTTTATTTTTATTTGTTTGGCATGTTTATTTTTGCAGGTACTCACGGTGGCACTTCCCGCCGTTTTCACCCCTCACGGTCTCACTGTGAACACCACCAACCATTTCAGCCACCGCTTCCATCCTTTACGGTGCCACGGTGTCCATCCTACCGTTTCAGCACATGTCTCACTATTTTCAGTATAAACGGTGCCACCGTTTCTCGAATTGGTATCACCGTTTCCATTTTACATCTACGGTGCCTCCTTGCTTCGCACTGTACACCATCACCCCCTCCAGTTTCTTCCCTGCGTAGCCACTCCTCTATATCGCTCCTCTACTCCATCTTCACATAGCAGCATCCCAACTCCAGCACACACAACAACCATTCGAGCAGCATATAAAAATTAACAAAATAGAAAAACACGAACCAGTCCAGCATGATCAAAAAAATCATTTGGATTCGCATATGAAGAACATCAAATTGAAACATCAATATTTAAAACTTAAGAAACCCAAATCAGCATTTCACATGCATCATGAGTTCAGCCGATCACTACTGTGAGAAACCGAGTCGCCTATACCCTTGCGGCTGAAGCCACCGGGACCTAGTTGCGGCCTACCCAAATCGAACCCCTTCCCTTTCCGCAAGTCCTCGCTGGCTCACCTTGACCGCTGCAGGTACACTGAAACCCTAGACCCACCTTCATGTACCCGAGCTGCCCCTTGCTCCACCGCTGGAACCCGCATGATCCTTCCTCTCCCCTCTTCAGCGTTGGTACCCAAATTTCCTGAAGACCTAAACCTTCCCTTTCCTCCGCCGGTGAGTCGTCCAAAGCCCTGGCCATCCCCTGCTCGCCAGCCGCCACAAGCCACATCCGCTGTGAGCCGCCTACTCGGATCCGGCTCATCCTGTAGTTGTTTTTCCATCTCACCCTTCACCATGGCCTGACTTCCCTCGCCGCACACCCCCTTCACAGAGACTCCTTCCCTCTCCTCGCCTTTTCTGCGCCGCACAACCACTACCCTAACCGCTCAGCCGAGACCTCCTACCCCCTATCGCACTCCTCTTCCCTCCCTTCACTCCGCACGAATAGAACCGCCCCCCTCTTTTTCTTCTTTCATGTTATTTTTTCTTTTTATTATCTTTATATTATATTATAACATATAGTCTGGATTCTGATAGAAACCCTTACCCAGGCCTCCCTTTTATAAGAGCGCTTTCCCTAAAAATCATTCTGCATTTTCAATGTGGGATTCGGGTTCTCTCTTTCCTGCGCAGTACATTCTGCATTTCCGATGTGAGATTCTATTTCAAGTACGTGGCTTTTAAATACAATAAAATATAAACTATAAGACCAATATAAATGAAATTTTAAACATTGATTAAACATATAATAAATAGTTGAAAACAAAAAAAATCCTCAAAAATATTGATGAAAAATAATCAATAACCTTTCAAAACCACCTACTTGAAACTTAAAAATGTTTCAAGTACGTGAATTTGAAAGACTATAAAATATAAACTATAAAACGAATATAATTGAAACTTTAAACATTGATTAAACATATAATAAATAGTTGAAAACAAAAGGAATTTCCAAAAAAAATGATGATGAAAAGAAATTTATAAGCTTTCAAAACCGCCTACTTGAAACTTAAAATTTTTCAAGTACGTGAATTAGAAAGACTATAAAACATAAAATAGAAGACCAATATAAATGAAACGTTAAACATTGATTAAAAATATAAGAAATAGTTGAAAACAAAAGTAATTTCAAAAAAAATTAATGAAAAATAATTTATAAGCTTTCAAAACCGCCTACTTGAAACTTAAAAATGTTTCAAGTACGTGACTTTGAAAGATTATAATTATATTAATAATTAACTAATTAATTATTATATAATTAATAGTTATATTAATAATTACCTAAATAATTATTATATAAGTAATAATTAATGAGTAATAATTAATAATTAATAATTTAATGAATAGTTACATTTAATATTTATATAACTAATTAACTAATTAATAATTAATAATTACTTATTAATAATTATTAATTACTAATTACTAATTATAATGAATAATTATAATTAATATTTATATTACTAATTAACTAATTAATAATTAATAATTACTAATTACTAATTAATTAGTTATAATTATTAATTATATTTCTAATTAACTAAATAATTATTATATATGTAATAATTATATTACTAATTAATTATTATATAATTAATGATAAGATTACTAATTAACTAATTAATTATGACATATTTAATTATTAATAATTACTAATTAATAATTATAATTACTTATTATAATTAATTATCATATTTATAATTAACTAATTAATTATTATATAATTAATAATGATATTAATAATTAAATAATTATTTATTATATAGTTAATAATTATATAATTAATCATTATATTACTAATAAAGTATTATATAATTAATAATTAATAGTTATAATGAATAATTATAATGAATAATTATAATGAATAATTATATTACTAATTAACTACTTAATTATTATATAATAATTTTTAATAATTACTAATTAATAATTATAATGAATAATTATATTACTAATTAATTAATTAACAATTATATAATTAATAATTAAATTACCAATTAACTAATTAATTATTATATAATAATTTTTAATAAATACTAATTAATAATTATAATTAATAATTATAATTTATAATTATATTACTAATTAACTAATTATTAAAAGGGTCTCGACTCTATCTTTCTCAAAAAATTAATTAATTAACTATTATATAATTAATAATTATATTACTAATTAACTAATTATTTATTATATAATTAATGATTAATATACAATAATTAACAAATTATAAATTATATAGTTAATAATTATATTACTAATCAACTAATTAATTATTATATAATTAATAATTATATTTCTATATAACTAATTAATTATTAAATAATTAATAATTATATTACTAATTTAATAATTGTATTAGTAATTAAATAATAATTTATTATATAGTTTATTATTAATAATTACTAATTAACTAACTAATTATTATACAATTAATAGTTTTATAATTAATACTTATATTATTAATTAACAAATTAATATTTAATTATTAATAATTAATAATTATAATTAGTAATTATAATGAATAATTATAATTAATAATTATAATTAATAATTTTAATGAATAATTTTAATTTATAATTATACTACTAATTAACTAATTAACTATTATATAATTAATAATTATATTACCAATTAATTAATTAATTATTATATAATAATTTTGAATAATTACAAATTATTAATTATAATGGATAAATATAATTTATAATTATATTACTAATTAACTAATTAACTATTAGATACTGAATAATTATATTATTAATTAATTGGTTAATTATTATATAATTAATTATTAATAATTTTTAATTAACTAATTAATTATTATATAATTAATTATTAATAATATTAATTTAATAATTAAATAAATTATTATATGTTTAATACATGTTTTAACTTTAAATTATATCGGTCTTATAGTTTATATTTTATAATCTTTCAAAAATACATAATTTAATCATTTTTAAGTTTCAAGTAGGTGGTTTTGAAAGCTTATAAATTATTTTTCATGAACATTTTTTACGAAATTCGTTTTATTTTCGACTATTTGTTATATGTTTAATCCGTGTTTTATTTTTCATTTATATCGGTCTTATAGTTTGTATTTTATAGGCTTTTAAAGTCACGTGCTTGAAACATTTTTAAGTTTCAAGTTGGTCGTTTGGAAAGCTTATAAATTATTTTTCATCAATATTTTTTACAAAATTCTTTTTATTTTAAACTATTTGTTTTATGTTTAATCCATGTATTAAGTTTCATTTATATTGGTTTTATAATTTATATTTTATAATCTTTCAAAATCATGTACTTGAAACTTCTTAAGTTTCAAGTAAGTGGTTTTGAAAGGTTATAAATTATTTTTTATCATCATTTTTTATGAAATTATTTTTGTTTTCAACTATTTTTTATATGTTTAATCCATGTTTTAAGTTTCATTTATATTGGACTTATAGTTTATATTTTATAGTCTTTCAAAGTCATGTACTTGAAACAGAATCCCACATCGAAAATGCAGAATGTTCTGTGTAGGAAATGGAGAACCAGAATCCCACATCAGAAATACAGAATGATTTCCAGGTTAAGCTCCCTTATAAAAATGAGCCCTGGGTGAGAGCTTCTGTCAGAATCTAGACTGTTGTAATGGCAGTACTGCTGGATTTTAAATAGCGGATAAATTCTGCTGAAAATTTTATTTTTGTTTTTTTTTGTTTTGTTTTGTTTATATATATATACAAAACAAAACAAAAAATTAAAAAGAAAATTAAAAAAACCTAAAAAAAAATATTTTTTTCTGTTTTAGGGGAAAGGCGGCATCTAGGATGCCGCCTTTGTGGCGTATTTTCGAAAAACAAAATTAACCTAGCCTAGTTTTAAAAAATATTTTTTAAAAAAAATATTTAAAAAAATTAGTCATAATATTGATATTAACATACATAATAAATATAATTAGTATACCATTAATAATATATAATTGTGTACATTATTTTATATATTATGTGTTATATATCATATACAATATAATGATAATAATAATAGGTATTTAAGATTATATATATATATATATATATAATTTCTTATAATATACGTTATTATTATATTAATAATAATATTAGATATTAATATTATTATTAACTTTTGGAAGTGATATTAATATATAGTGTATAAATTTATTTAGTTATACATAGAAGTTACTTTTTATTGGGCTCATGTGCATTTGTTGTTGTTTCGTTGCAGGGGTTGTTTGCACTTATATAGAGTTCACTAAAAAGAGCGTGACATGCACATAGAAGCGTGCCATGTGGATATGCTATTTCCAGGGAAGAAATTAGCTCACTGCGCGCACATCTTTTTCATTCGGTTAAGAGCAACTGCTTCGGTGACAAGCGAGGGAGGAGCAGGGTAGTGAAAGCTATGCGTGGAGGCCAGGGAGCTCCTCGGGAGTGATTCTAGAGACTTCTAAGGTCATTAGCATACACGATGGGCACAAAATGATTGAGACACCAAAGGGCAGGGGACAGTAGAACTCGAGACATTCGGGACAAGACGGAACTAGAGACAGGCAGTGAGTCTTTGATCGAGACTGGGGGAAGCAGAGCAAGAGTAAGATACAACATTTTCGTTGCGAGTAGATTGGAGTACTGAGTCAGAGAATTTCACACATCGATTCCCAGGGTGGGACATTGAGCGCATTCCAGCATCGCATCCACCATTGAGCAGCAGGAATTTAGAACTTCAGAAGATCAAGCAGGGAGACAAACAATTTTATTTTCCTTGTGCTCGGTTTTTCTACAACTCAATTTAATATGAGCTTCATTATTTCTTACTCTATTGTTGCATTAAAACCAACCACAATGTCCAGCTAAATTCCTTCATGGGGAATAAGCTGGTTTATTTGATTTGTTTAGTCTTATTCATGCGTTGCATCATTTTTTTGAATTGTCTCTCTCATTGCTTACAGACGAGATTATTTTCAAAACAACAGGAACGAGTGAAAACCGATCTTGTTTGCACCTTAATGAAAATTGTTTCAATTTGAGGAACTCACTTACAAGTGAGTTATACTTGATTGAGAGAGACACACTGAACTCAACTGACAAGTTGAGCCCAGTGATATCTGACCTTCATCACCATTAGATAGAATGACTGTTACAGTTGAAGAACTGCAATAGTTATTTCATCACAAACTGACCAGACGACAAATCTGGCCAGTACTTTAAGTCCGATCCATATTCCTTAAATCTCAGTGCATGAACAAGGCTAAGCAATATCAAATCAGCCAGTGGAATTTCCCCCTACACATCTATTGGTTGTTTACACCACAATTTCTCTTGCTTCTCTATCTACTCCCTTTGCACTCACTAGGTTACCCTCATTTCCTCACACACTAATTCTCACTCTCTCCACTTCACCACCGCCAACTGTGTTAGCTTGTTCTTGTGTGTGTTTTTGTTTAGTTTATTTTTTTTAAGATCTCCAAACACAACATAAGGCCTCCCTGTGGTTCGACCCTGTCTTGCCACTATCCTAAGTAGTAAGTAGTTTATAAATTTTAGTTTTTCACCTGTGCCCAATGACGCACGAGCGTGAAAATTTTGGCGCCATTGCTGGGGAGGCTAGGTGTGTTTAAAAAAAACCCAAACAAAAATTCACATATAAAAAAAATCACAAAAAATCACAAAAAAAATTACTAAAAAAGCTTCAAAAAGAAAAAAAAATGAAAAAAAATTGTGAACCTTCTGCATGAAAACCAGGTCTAAGTTTGAACACATAGTACCTGGTAATCCTGAAATTGATAAACACCTCAAGGAAGTGAAAAAGAACAAATACAAGGTCAAAATGGAAGATAACAGAAATGAAAACTTGAACAACCCACTTCCTAAGAATTTGAACCAACCTGGAATGATGAACCCACCTGGGAATGAGATAGCTGAGAGGCACAGTTTGAGAGAGTTCTTGCTACCTTCAGTGTCTAGTAACCCTTCATGCATTAGACTCTCTCCTAGGTCCATGAATTATGAGATCAAGCACTATATGCTTATTCATTTTCCTACCTTCAATGGAATGCCTAGTGAAGACTCTCTTGACTTCATTAGAGCATTCTATTGTAGTGTCCAGCAGGTACCACTTAGGGTTCTCACTGAGGAAGAGCTTAAACTGAGAGTGTTCCCCTTCTACCTCAAGAGAAATTCTAGGTCTTGGTTCCAATAGTTATAAGAAGAAATATTTTTCACCTGGGATCAAGTTTACAATGCCTTCATATTGAAATTCTATCCTAGTAGGTTGACATCTGAAATTAGGCACAAAATAACTGGATTTCTTGAGGATGAAGGAGAACTGTTTCATGAAGCCTGGGATAGGTTTAGCGGTTTGCTTAGGAAGTGTCCAAACCATCAATGTACACCGCAATTCCTCATGGAAACCTTCTACAATAGTCTCACCCCTTACCACCAAACCTTGGTGGATCAGTCTTCTGGAGGAGATTTTAGTGATAAGACTGTTGAGAAGCTCAAACAGATCTTTAACACCTTACTCAAAATTCCCAACACAAATACTCTAGGAGGAGAACCATTGTGAGAAAAGAAACTTCCACTACTCCTCAAGCTGAATCCCAAGCTGTTGTGTTCTTTAATGATAACCCACATCAAATCCTTAAGGAGTAGTGCCACCACTATGGCATGTATGGTCATTCTCAAACATGTTGTCCAAACTTTGATATGCATGTCAAACCTCATGACAGTGACAGATTTTCTGGCTATGGACCTTGGATGTAGCCTAGGGATGATACTTTTTCCAACAGCTACAATCAGGGGTATAGGAACCATCCGAACCTTTCATGGAGGGAGCATGGAGTCCTCCGACCTACTGCCCCTCCTGGATTCCAGCAGCCTCCTAGGCAGCAATTCCAACCCCAACCCCAACCTAAGGTTGATCCATCCAACTCAAAAGATGAGGTAAGAGATATGTTCCATCAACTTATAGGGAGGTTTGATGAACAAAAGACCAAGAATGATTATGATAAAGTTCAAATGGATTCTATAATGACGAACTTGGAAATTCAAATGGGGCAGTTGGCTAGAGATGCTAGTAATAGAGAAAAGGGTAGGCTGACCAGCACCACTGAAGTCAATCCTAGGGAGAATGCCATGGTTGTGACCACTAGAAGTGGTCTCCAAACTCACCAAGAGCCTTGTAAATAACCCCAAAATGCTGAAAATGAGAAACTAGATGAAACTGGAAACTCAAATCTGAAAGAACCTAAATCTGGAAAACTGGACAACACCACTGGAATCCCTCCAGTTCCTATTGTTCCAACTCAAAAACATAAAGAAAATAGATTGAAAAAAAATACAATAAAAAGAATAAAATTAAAGTGGTTAAAAAGCTGAACATTGATATCCCATTCTTGGAAGCATTGATTCAAAGCCTGTCATATCTGAAATCACTCAAGAAAATCTGTTCAAACAAAAATACATTAGAAGAATTTTACACCTATAGCTTAACAGAGGAGTGTAGTGCAGTCTTGAAGAATAGGATACCTCCTAAGCTTCAGGACCAAGGAATCTTTTTCATCCCTTGCACATTTGGGGATAGAGGTGGTAAGCTCAATTGTTTGTGTGATTTGGGTGCTAGTATTAATCTGATTCCACTATCACTTTTTCAGCACCTGAGATTAGGAGTTCCCCAACCCACCACTGTTGTGTTACAACTTGATGATAGGTCCATTACTCATCCAGTGGGTAGGGTCGATGATCTATTAGTGGGAGTAGGTAAACTCTTTTTTCCTACTGACTTTATCATCCTTGATATAGAGTGTGAGCAGGAGGTTCCTATCATTAGTGGTAGGCCCTTCTTGGCCATAGGGGGAGCTGTAATAGATGTGTCTAAGGGGAAACTGATTTTCAATTTGGGTGAATAGAAATAAGAATTCAATGTGTTTGAGAAAATACAAGAGCCCACCCACCCATTCTTCCCCAAAGATGAGATTTTAGTTGCTGAGAGTATTGTTGATAAGGAGGAAGAAGAGTTTCTGAGAATGATAACTGAAATCAACAGTGAACCTGAAATCCCTGATGATGCTTGAATGGGGATTAGCTCAATTAAGGAGAGAGAATTTGTTGATGAGTACAAGGGATCATTCTTGGAGAATCTAGATGATTTTGATTTAGAGCACATTCTTACCCTAAGAGAGGAGTCTGAGTTTGAGGAGATATCTTTTGGAAGCTCTATCACTAAGGATAAATCCTTTTCTACTGCCTTCTTCAAGAGGCATCATGAAGACCTTTGGCCACCTAGGCCCAAGTTTCTTCCGTCAAGCCAGTCACCACCCACCCTTGAACTCAAGCCCCTCCCTGCCCATCTCAAATATTCCTTTTTAGGATAAAATTCCACCCTTCTTATGATCATTTCATCCAACCTGGAAGTGGGTCAAGAGCAAAATCTGCTTACTGTTTTAAAGAAGTAAAAGTCTGTCATAGGTTGGTCGATTGCTGATATCAAAGGGATAAGTCCAGCCTTCTGTATGCATAAAATTCGAATGGAACCTGAGTGTAATCCCAAAGTATAATCCCAAAGAAGACTAAACCCCAACATGAAGGAAGTTTTGAGAGAAGAATTAATTAGGTTTCTTGATGCTGTAATAATTTTTCCCATTTTTGATAGCCCTTGGGTTAGTCCTGTCCAGGTGGTACCCAAAAAAAGTGGAGTGACAATGGTCACTAATGAAAATAATGAGCAAATCTAGACAAGAGCAGTGAATAAATGGAGAGGCTATATAGACTACAGAAAATTGAACACTTCTAAAAGAAAGGATTACTTTCTCATTCCATTTTTGGATCAAATGTTAGAGATATTGGCAGGCAATGAATTCTTATTCTTTCTTGATGGTTATTATGGTTACAACCAGATTTCCATTGCACCTAAGGACCAAGAGAAAACTACCTTCACCTGTCCATTTGGGACATTTTACTAACGATGGATTCCCTTTGGCTTGTGTGGTGCTCCTGCACTTTTCAGAGGTGTATGATGGAAATTTTTTCAGACATGATTGAGGGGATAATTGAAGTGTTCATGGATGATTTTTCTGTTGTGGGAAATAACTTTGAGAATTGTTTGAAAAACCTAGAACTAGTCTTAGAAAGGTTCCAAGAGACCAAATTAGTCTTACACTTGGAAAAGTTCCAATTCATGGCCACTGGAGGCATAGTTTTGGGACAAAAAGTTTCTAAGAAGGGGCTGGAGGTTGATAATGCTAAAATTGAGGTCATACAAAAGTTTCCCCCACCTGAAAATTTCAAAGGAATCATAAGTTTTTTGGGTCATGCTGGGTTCAATAGGAGGTTCATTAAGGACTTTTCTAAGATTACTAGACCCTTGTTCTCCCTACTGGTTAAGGACACACCCTTTGTCTTCGATAAGACATGTCTAGAGGCCTTTAATTTTCTCAAGGAGAAGTTAACTAATTCACTTGTAATCACTGCTCCTGACTAGCAGCTTCCTTTTGAGGTTATGTGTGATTCTAGTGAATTTGTAGTAGGATCTGTTTTAAGGCAGATGAAGGATAAGAAACTTCATGTTATTTACTATGTAAGAAAACTGTTGGACGATGCCCAGAAAAATTACTCTGCCACTGAAAAGGAGTTGGCTGTTTTGATGTTTTCTTTGGAAAAGTTCATGCAGTATTTGATAGGATCAAGGATCATAATTTTCACAGATCATTCAACCCTTAAGTATTTTATAGCTAAAAAGGACTCAAAAACCAGACTCATGAGGTGGACCTTGCAGCTACAAGAATTTGATTTAGTGATTAAGGATAAGAAAGGGGATGAGAATGTAGTTGCAGATCACTTGTCCTGATTACCCAATTCCCTATGTAAGGAACCAAAAGAGATCAACACTTCTTTCCCTGATGAACAATTTTTTGATGCTTTTGTGTAGTAGTCTTCTTGGTTTGCAGACTATGCCAACTTTCTGGCAGCTGGAGTCATGCCCAAGGATCTCTCACACAATCAGAGGAAGAGGTTTATATCTGAACTGGAATATTATTTTTGGGATAACTCTCTTCTATTTAGGAGGTGTGCTGATGGGATTATGAGAAGATGTGTGGTTGAGGATGAGATTTTTCCCATTATTTAGAGCTTCCATTCATTACCTTGGGTTGGCCACTATGGAGGAGAAAGGACTACTCAAAAGGTCCTACAGGCTAGTTTCTACTGGCCAATACTATTTAAAGATGCTAGGAGTCTAGTTATTGGCTGTGAGAAATGTCAAATGTTGGGAAATGTTTAAAGAAGATAGGAACTACCCCAAAAAGGTATTCTGGAGGTCTAAATCTTTGATGTGTGGGTCTTGGGCTTCATGGGACCATTCCCATCCTCTTATGGGAATGATTACATTTTGGTTGTTGTGGACTATGTGTCCAAGTGGATTGAGGCAGTAGCTCTGCCCGAAAATTCAGCTGCTAGTGTTGTGAAATTCATCAAGAAAAACATCTTTTCCAAATATGGTGTGCCTCAAGCATTCATCACTGAAATTGGGACTCACTTCAAGAATTATAAGTTCAAATGTTTGATGGAAAATTATGGGTTCTCACATAGGACAGGCACTAATTACCACCCACAGTCCAGTGGGCAAGCATAAGTTTCAAACAGAGAGCTCAAACAGATTTTAGAGAAAACAGTGTCTAGCTCTAGAAAGGACTGGTCAAGGAAGTTGGATGAGGCCCTTTGGGCCTACAGAACTGCTTATAATACTCCTATAGGGATGTCACCATATAGGCTACTCTTTGTGAAAACATGTCATCTACCTATTGAGTTACAACAGAGGTCATACTGGGCAGTGAAGGCACTTATCTTTGATTTTAAGTCTACTGGTGAGAGGAAACTGCTAGAGCTGAGTGAGTTGGATGAGTTTTGAAGAGAGTCCTATGAGAATGATGAAATTTACAAAGAAATAACAAAGGCTTTTCATGACTCAATCATTCAAAATAGGAATTTCAAGGTTGGTGAGAGGGTCCTGCTTTTCAATTCAAGATTGAAGTTGTTTCTAGGAAAGTTGAATTCCAAATTGTCAAGACCCTTTACCATTGTTTGAGTTTTGGTTAATGGGGTTTTTGAGATAGTTGGATAAGAGAATAGACCTTTCTTAGTCAATGTTCAAAGAATAAATCACTTATTTGAAGGGCAGCCAAAGGGCTTGGCTGCCATCTCTCTGTTGGAAGAATGAGATGATTCAATTCTAACTGAGGACTTTAAACTCAGTGTTTCATGGGAACTAACCCATGGTTGTTTAGTTGTTTCCCTTTTATTTTTTGTTCGTTAATAAAGTTAATCTCTGCTGCTTGTTCTCTAGCTCAATTTCTTAACTGCTTGATGGTGCTTCATGATCTGTTGACTTAGAGAGATTTTTTGCTGCCAGAAACTTGGCCAAGAAACCCCAAGGGATCAATCCACTGCATCATATGGATAACATTTCTCTCTAATCACTCTCTTGGGTTACTTATCTTGAACATAAAACTCTGAAATATTATTTTATTTATTTTAACCTACAGGTTAATGAATAGGAGTAACAACCCAGTGCTATTGTGGGGGAATTCCCCCTAATCTGTGAAAAATGACTGTGTTTTATTACATGGATGTTTAGCTTCTAGTGTCTAGAGAGTTAAAAAATTATTTTGAACTGATTTTTGGAATCTGCTTGCACCCACTTTTTTCAATTTCATTTTTCTATTACTGCACGTCACTATTAATCATGCTACTTTCTGAAGTAAATTGATTAAATCCTTTGTCTGCTCTTTAAACATTAAAAGCATGAATTTTTTAGGAATAAAACTGAGCTTGTTTCTGGTGAAGTTGGTGGGGTTGGGTTCTTTTGTTTTTGTTTTTATTTTCTTTCACTTTTTGTGTGGCAAAGAAAATTTTTGAACTTCACTGATACCCCTCCATATATTTTTTCAGCTGAAATGTCCATCTTTTTTGAACATAATATATCTTCCAACTTAGAATACAACATTGGGGACAATGTTGGGTTTTAAGTATGGGGGAGTTAGAGGGGTCATTCTAGTGTCATGTTGAGTTCCGCCATCTTGAACCTGAGTTTGTGGTTGTTTACAAAATGGTAAAAAAAAATTCATTTTTTCAAAAAAATGGTTCAAAATTTCTTTAAAATTTTTCAAATTATTTCATCACATGATGGTCCTTGGAGGTTCACTAGTACTTCAATTATGTCTTGTTTAGTGTATAATTGTTTGTTGGATGTTGAGAGTGGCACTTATTCAGAAACTGTTAAGTATGAATGATTGCTGAGTGAAATTTTTCACTATCTCTATGGACCTTTTTGTTTAGGAACTGAGAATGGGAGTGTAACAAGATAGGTTTTGTGGGAAAATAATCATTATTTGGAGTAACTAGAAGTTCTCACTCGAACCTAGGGGACTCACATTTTTATTAAATAATATTCAATCACTTTAGGAAGTCAACCCGAATGATTATTAATTAAGTCCTTTGTAACTGGAGTAAAATGGGCAATTGGGATCCCATGGTGAGTATCTGAGACAAGGTGCATTGGGTGTGTTTCTGTGAATAAATAAAGCCAATTTTAATCTTAATAAGTGCTATTCACAATGCTCTGCACATTGAATATGGCTGGGAAATATTGAAATAAAGTTCCCTTGTCAAAAATGAACTCATTAAGGTGAGGGGAATTTTGAACCAAGATGTAGAAGGGAGCAATTGACTTGGTTAATATTCATTTGAGTTGAATCAATAAAGTGATCAATTTAATGGACTTTAATTTTAGGAACCTGGAGGAAGGTGAGAATGGAAGGTGCTCTTGGTTAAGTTTTTAATTCCACTTCATCTAACCTGTCAACACTCCTTGAATTAGAACTTGAATTTGAAGGTGAAGTTGGACAGTTAATGAGTACACATAGGAGGCATGACATACTTGACAGTGTATGAATTTGTGATGCTTTGGACTTCCAGTGGGTTTTTTTAAGCTAATAAAGACATCATTTTTTAACACCTTTGAAAATCCTAACCTACTGTTGGTCTTGATCCTCTGGGTATTAAAGTTTAATCATACATTTTGTTTTGAACTGAATCTCACAAATCATCTTTCGGTTCTGAAGTCAAAGGCATGTACTTGTTTGAGGACAAACAAAGTTTTAAGTGTGGGGTAGTTTGATGTGGCAGTGTTTTCACACTCTTTGACACATCCTTTTTGTATTTTTTATTGACTTTTTTATATCAAAATTTTTTTTTTATTAAATAATTGATAATTAATGTGATTTTGTACTTTGCTGTGTAAAATAATCAATTTTAGTATAAATAAATTGTTTTTAATATTCATTATTGTCTTTTTAAATAATTCTTAAATTAATTTAGTCTTGAGAATTGGACTTTTATTTATTTATTCTTTTATTTTTATAATTTTTCATTCTAGTTAGTTTATTAATTCATTAATTAAATTAATTAATTCTTTATTCTTTAAATTGTAAATAAACAACTCTTTTTGGTTTTTAGTCTTTTAATAATTTAATTAGTTTTAACAATTTAATTGTATTCAATTAATATTTCTTATTCTTTAATTTACTTTATTAATTGGTTAATTAATTGGTTAAATAAATTAAACAGGTAACAATTTTTATTTTAATTTTTTTTAAATTATGTTATTAAACCCAAATAAATTCATGTTTTTAAATAAATCATAATCAATTTTGTTATCTATATTTTTTTTATTTAGTTTTTAATTTTATTCTTTTTAATTTAATTAATTAAATTATGAATTTATTTCTTCGTTTTATTATAATTTTAATTTATTTTATTTTGATTTGTTTGGTTTGTTTATTTTGTAGGTACTCATGGTGGTACTTCCCACCGTTTTCACCCCTCACGGTCTCACCGTGAACACCACCAACCATTTCATCCACCGCTTCCATCCTTTACAGTGCCACCATGTCCATCCTACCGTTTCAGCACCTATCTCACCATTTTCAGTATAAACGGTGCCACTATTTCTCGAACTGGTCTCACCGTTTCCATTTCACATCTATGGTGCCTCCTTGCTTCGCACTGCACACCGTCACCCCCTCCAGTTTCTTCCCTGCATAGCCACTCCTCCATACCACTCCTCTGTTCCATCTTCACACAGTAGCATCCCAACTCTAGCACACACAACAACCATTCGAGCAGCATATAAAAATTGACACAACAGCAAAACATGAACCAGTCCATCAAGATAAAGAAATCGTTTGGATTCACAGATGAAGAACATCAAATTGAAACATCATGATTTCAAACTTAGGAAACCCAAATCAACATCTCACCTGCATCATGAGTTCAGTCGATCACCACTGTGAGAAACCGAGTCACCTCTACCCTTGCGGCCGAAGCCATCGGGACCTAGGTGAGGCCTACCCAAATCGAACTCCTGCCCTTGGTGAAAGTCCTTGCCGGCTCACCTTGACCACTGTAGCTACACTAAAACCCTAGACCCACCTGCCTGAACCCGAGCTACCCCTTGATCCACTGCTAGAACCCGCACGATCCTTCCTCTCCCCTGATCAGCACCAGTACCTGAGATTTCCTGAAGACATGAACCTTCCCTTTCCTCCACCAGCGATCCATCCAAAGCCCCGGACATCCCTTGCTCGCCAGTCGCCACAAGCCACATCTGCTGTGATCCGCCTACTCGGATCTCGCTCATCATGTCACTACATCGCCATCTCACCCTTCGTCGTGGCCTGACTTCCCTCGTCTCACACCCCCTGCACAGAGACCAACCTCCCTCTCCTTGCCTTTTCTATGTCGCACAACCGCTACCCTAACCACTCGGCTGAGACCTTTTACCCCCTACTGCATTCCTCTTCCCTCCCTTCACTCCGCACGAACAAACCCCCCCCCCCCCCCTCTTTTTTTCTTTCATTTTATTTTTTCTTTTTATTGTTATTATCTTTATATTATATTATAACATATAATAACATATATATATATATAATATACAATAATATTGATATTAACATACATAATAAATATAAGTAGTATACCGTTAATAATATATAATTGTGTACATTATTTTATATATTATGTGTTATATATCATATACAATATAATGATAATAATAATAGGTATTTAAGCTTATATATATAATTTCTTATAATATAAGTTATTATTATATTAATAATAATATTTTATATTAATATTATTATTAACTTTAAGTAGTGATATTAATATATAGGGTATAAATTTATTTAGTTATACATAGCAGTTAATTTTTATTGGGCTCACGTGTGTTTGTTGTTGTTTCGTTGCAGGGGTTGTTTGTACTTATATAGAGTTAAATAAAAAGATCGTGATGTGCACATAGAATCACGCCACATGGATCTTTTGTTTCTAGGGAAGAAATTAGCTCACCGTGCGCGCATCTTTTTTATTCAGTTAAGAGAAACTGCTCCGGTGACAAGCACAGGAGGAGCAGGGCCGTGAAAGCTACACGTGCAGGCTAGGGAACTCCTTGGGTGAGATTCCAGAGACTTCTACGGTCATTAGAATATGTTATGGGCATGAAATGATTGAGACACCGAAGGGCAGGGGATAGTAGAACTCGAGACATTCAGGACAAGACGAAACTAGAGACAGGCAGCGAGGCATTGATCGAGACTAGGGGAAGCAGAGCAAGAGTAACATACAACATTTTCCTTGAGAGAAGATTGGAGTACTGAGTCAGAGAATTTCACACCTCGATTCCCAAGGCGGGACATTGAGCACATTCTAGCATCGCATCCACCATTGAGCAGTAGGAATTTAGAACTTCAGGAGATCAAGCAGGGAGACGAACAATTTTCTTTTCCTTGTGCTCTGTTTTTCTACAACTCAATTTAATATGAACTTCATTATTTCTTACTCTATTGTTGCATTAAAACCAACAACAATGTCCAGCTAAATTCCTTTGGGGGAAAAAAGCTGGTTGATTTGATTTGTTTAGTCTTATTCATGTGTTGCATCATTTTTTTGGATTGTCTCTCTCATTGTTTACAGATGAGTTTATTTTTAAAACAACAGGATCGAGTGAAAACCGATCTTGTTTTCACCTTAATGAAAACTGTTTCAATTTGAGGAACTCATTGACAAGTGAGTTATGCTTGAATGAGAGAGACACACTGAACTCAATTGAAAAGTTGAGCCCAGTGATATCTGACCTTCATCACCATTGGATAGAATGACTGTTACAGTTGAAGAACTATAATAGTTATTTCATCACAAACTGACCAGACAATAAATCTTGCTAATACTTTAAGTTAAATCCATATTCCTTACATCTCAGTTCATGAACAAGTCTAAGCAATATCAAATCGGCCAGTGTACTTTCCCCCTACTCATCTATTGGTTGTTTACACCACAATTTCTCTTGCTGCTCTATCTACTCCCTTTGCACTCACTAGCTTACCCTCATTTCCTACACACCAATTCTCACTCTCTCCATTTCACCACTGCCAACTGTGTTAGCATGTTCTTGTGTGTGTTTTTGTTTAGTTTATTTTTTTTAAGATCTCCAAACACAACATAAGGCCTCTCTGTGGTTCGACCTTGTCTTTCCACTGTCCTAAGTAGTAATTAGGTTATAAATTTTAGTTTGTTACACGTGCCCAACGACGCGCGAGCATGCATATTAAAATCCCCTATCTCTCACATTGAAATAAATTGGTGTGGGGAATGGTCTTTTCAAGAACTACATGTGGATTGATTCTTATTCCAATAAGATACATAGATACACCTAGATCTTCAATCTTGTGTCTAGCCATGACAAAAATAAAAATCCCCTTCATCCCCTGTGTGCATAAATCAAACCTGCATAGGGTATGTTTCAAGAACTATGTGTGTATTGATTCTCATCCCATTGAGATACATAGTGATGCCTATGTTTTAACCCTAGCCCAGCTGTAATATTTTCATCTCTTCACGTTGGATCTTCTTTATCCATACTGTATGATGTTAAACTACATAGAACATTCCAAGAACTATGTGTGGCTTGATTCTTTCCTCAGCAAGATACGTAGTGACATCCAGATCTTCAATCCTAGGTCTAGCCACAATGTTGAAAAAGTCCCTTTACCCATATGATATGAATTAAACATGCATAGGGAGTACCTTCAAAAACTATGTGTGGCTTGATTTTTGCCTCAAAAAGATATGTAGTGATGCCTAGATCTCTAAACCTGCTCCCATACATGATTTTGTAAGAGAATAACCTCTTATTTTCCCCCAATAATGACTCATATCTGCATAGGGATATCTTCCAGGACTTGTGAGTTGATTCACATTTCAATGAGACACATGGTGATGCCTAGACTTCCTTCTTTAGGCCCAACCATCATCCTGGAAGTTATAAAAATCCCTTTTCCCCACATCAAAAAAATAATGATATGGGGAAAATTTGTAAGACCTATATATGGATTGATTATTTCCCCTAGAAATATAAGTAGTGAAACATGGGATCTATATCCTAGATTATCCATCATTCAATCACTAGACCCTTATCTTTTACTTTCTTTGCCTTTGTGTTGCCTAAGAATCTTTTTACCACTCCTTGTTTCTCACACTGATCATAGCTCATGTGGGCTTAGGAATTGGGTAAAAATATTCTATGCATAAATAAGGTATCTCAATTCATATTTGGGTTCATCAATGGTCTTGGTCGTAAGACCTTAAAATATGCAACAGATGTCCTCATTTCATGATGATAAATTGCACGATCTTTAAAAAACTATGTGTGTTTCAATTCTTTTTTTCCTGAGATATGTATTCATTTCATGTTAGTTCACCTTCATCCCTACCACATGATGTTAAACTACATGGAATTATAAAGAATTATGTGTGGATTGATTCTCATTTTATTGAGATACGTAGTGACACCCAGATCTCCTATCTTTGTTTCAGCCATAATGTTAAAATCCCCACTCCCTATATATGAATCAGACATGCATGAGAAACTATATCAAGAACTACGTATGGATTGATTCTCATCTATATGATATATGTAGTGATGTCCAGATTTTCAATCTTGGACCCAGCCACAACATCATGATTTTAATGCCTCTTTTCTCCCATGTATTAGTTAGATCTACATAAGGAGATCAATACGAGTTCTCATCTTATGTATGAACCCGTATTCAAGAAACCCCCATTATCCCCTACTTGCGAATTCAATTAGGGTAAGGGAACCTTTATTTAAGAACTAAATGTGGCTTCATTCTTTCCCTAGTAAGATACATAGTGACACCTGGGTCTTAGCCCCTAGTCCAACTGCAATATTCTTTTTCACGTTGGAATCACTTCACATCCTCACCAAATGACGATAAACTATATTATTCTTTAAGAACTACATGTGGATGGATTCTCATCCTTATGAAAAACATAGTGATGTCTATATTTTCAATCATAGGCCCAGCTAAAACATGATATGAAAAATCCTCTATTCTCTCATTTATGAATTAGATCTACATGAGGAGATCCAATACAAGTTCTCACCTTACACATGAACTTGTATCTGATAGAACTATGTGTGGCTTGATTCTTGCTTAAAAAAGATACGTAGTGACACTTGGGACCTATACCCTAGTCCAGTCGCAATATTCAATTACTCTTCGTATCAAATCCCATAATTTCCTTTCTACATGAATCTAAACTGCATAGCATAATTTCCTTATTATATGAATTTAAACTGCATAGCTTGATGTCCTTGCTGAATGACTTTAAATTGCACAGCCTAATGTCCTTGTTTTATGACTTTAAATTTCACACTACCCAAAGAACTACGTATGGATTTATTCTCATCCCATTGAGATATGTAGTGAAAACTGGGACATATATCCTAGTCCTAGCCATAGAATAAAATAAAAAATCCTCCTCTCCTGCATACAGTTAAAAATCTATGCAGGAGTCTTTATTTTGGGTCCTCTCCTTAGAGAGCCCATCAAGGAGACAAGAAATGTCCCCATTATACATGTGAGTCAGATATATGTAAGGGACTCCAACATTATGGAAAATATTGGAAAAAATACTTCCCTTGTGAATTAGACATTACCCCTTTTACATTTCATACTTATAATCTTGAATACTTTTGTATCATTATAATATTTCGTTGGTTTCTTGTGGAAGAATGTCTGATACAGGAGAGCTCTTTTTCCTAACTATTTAGTATGTGCCCATAAGTGGTCTTGCATAAGTTTTCCACATAATGGTATTTTCATCCAAAATATGCCACTGTTTGGTTATGCAGCACATTCCCTAGTTAGCCCTACATAATATAGCCCCCATAATGGGTTTGTCAAATAGCGGTAACTTCATTCTTAAGAAAAGCATCTTCATTCCCTTTAAACTTTGATGATATACAGGAACCCCATAATTTAAAGTGGTCATTTGTTGTATATTTATCCCAAATCCTTTCTCCTGGCCAAAAAGTTTCCAAGACCATGGTTTACACTTTTCCCCTTCAATTGTTCAAATCATGAAAGAATAACCTTGGGTCATTTGAACTCATATCATTCAATGTTTCCATAATATTCTAGTCCCAAACATATGACCTAAAAATACTGATACTACTTTCTATGCTTGGTTATGACCTTCGTAGAGAACCTATTCCCCCAAATCATTGGATATTATGACTTGAAATACCCCTTATCTATTTAGGTATTTTTCTCCATAAACCAAACTTTGTGCTTGGAAATATCCAAATCTCCATAAACTTTCATCATATTTTAGCAAAAGAATGTCAAAATTCCTGAGAGCTCCTTTACCTAACTATGTAGTACATGCCCTTAGGTGGCCTTGCATCAGTTTCTCACATAATAGGCCTGTCAGCCTAAGGATTCCATTGTTTGAATATCCATCACATTCCCTAGTTTGCCCTGCATAATACAGCCATCATAATAGGTTATTCAGGCAGTGGTAAATTGGATCTTGGAATATACCTCCTCTAATTTCATTATCCCTTTTCCCATATCATTCTTCAGATATTAAAATTAATAAATCACCGTTTACAATTATTCTTTTCCACACATGAATATGGTATCATGTTTCCAATCAAATTCCTAAGAAATTAGAGATTCATCAATCCATATTCAGAAATAAATACCTTAAATTACAACCCCATAATGTCTTTGTTGCATGAATTTAAACTTCATATCCCCATAATGTCCTATCTGCATGACTTTAAACTGCACAACCCCCAAATGTACTTGTCGTGTGACTTTAAAATGCATAGCATATTATCAAAAAGCCCTTAATTTCCTAACTGTATTACTTGAAACTACACATCATAATTTATTTGTTGCATGACTTGAAATTGCATAGCATAATGTCCTTATTTCATGAATTGAAACTACACAGCATAATGTCCTTGCTACACAAATTGAAACTTCACAGCATGATATCCTTTTTGCACAAATTGAAACTGCACAACATAATGTATTTTTTGCATTACTTGAAACTACACAGCATAATGTCCTTGTTTCATGACTTTAAACTGCACAACATAATATCAAAATTCCCCTTTTTGAAAAATATACCTTTCTTCACACATCAAATTCATGTAGGAGTGTATTCTCATTCATGGCATATGTTATCATAGATGGTCCCTTTTATTCTTAGACATCTTTCCTTGTAAAATCCATCAACTGTGGTCTTGAGACATCCAAATCTTAAACCCCCATTGTCTATAAGTAATAGAATAAAAAAATTACTAGGAACTCATTATCCTGACAATGCAGTATGTTCCCCTAGTTATCCTTGCATAATGTCACCCACATAACAGTCCTATCAACCTAAGGATGCCACTGTTTGGATATGCAATATATTCCCTAGCTGGCCCTGTATAATACAGCCCCCATAACTATTTTATCAAATAGAGGTGCCTTCATTCTTGGAAGAGACCTCATCTATTCTCATACATTAAATTTTAGATTTAGTGACTATAAAAATCATGACTCAAGATTTCCCTTGGAGTTATCTAAGAAAATATCAGGACATTTCTAGCCATCAAGATTTGTCAAATTTCCAATCTAAAAATTCATGGTCAAATATGTTTGACCTAAAACATTAGAATTATTAGTCCAATTTTCAAGACTTTAAACTACCTAAAAAAAGACATAGTACTCACCAGTTTGAAAACCTACAAAGGTAATTCTGGGAAAAAGTTGAGCCTCAACTTATTAGACCTACACTCTATATGGTTTATTCAATATCAAGAAATAAAAAGTCAAAAGGCATAAATTTTTTTGGGTTGTCCATATGACCCTAGCAACGGTCAAAATAAACTCTCTAGGAATTATGGCTTATGCAAAAATTATAGAATCCTTCCAAACTTTATGTAGCTCCAAATCCAAAAAAAAATGATGTTGGAATTCATCAAATTTCCCTAAAGTTACATTAGAACCAGATTCTTTTTCATTTTGAATGAATCTAATTCTAAGGTGGGGTTGACACCATAAAATTTATTTCATAAAATTTTCCACATAATTCATGGTTGGATTTCCATTTTTTTAGACTTATCTACAATGAGGGATAAGCAGAAAGACCCCCCCCCCCTCTCCAAAAGTAGGCCTTGAATTTCCAATATTGATGAAAAAAATGAGTAAATGCATAAAAAATTGATTACCGAGTTTTTTACAAGAAGACATTATGTATTAACCATCTCATTAAGTGTATATTTATTTGATATATTTGATTTGACTATTTTTAGATCCCAAACATACTTATGGATCAAAAGTTATGGCACTTTAAAGATGGAAAAAAATTATAAAGGGATTCGAAGGACCTATGTGGAGGACCTTCACAGAGGACCTATGCAGAGGAACTATGTGGAGGACTTGCAAATAGGACCTACAAATAGGAATTTTATAGAGGACCTACATGGAGTGCCTACGTAGAAAACCTCTCTTTGACCAGGTCCCCACCTTGCCTATAAATAGAACCCTTGGGCTCCCCATTTGACAGGTTGAAAATTCGAAAGAAGCCTCAGATCTCTCATTGTGTATCCCCCCTTCGCCCAAGTCCTCAAAAACTATTAAGTAACTATTTGAAACACAATAGATGATAGAATTAAAGGTAAAAAAGTTGGATCATAGTCCCACCAGGGTCTAGAACATGACACTTGATCCAAGGACTTGATCCAAGGACCTGCGCTATGAACTTATGAGGTGGACCTATGCTAAGGACATGCGCTAAGGACCTACGTGGAGTACCTATGTAGAGGACCTGTGTGGAGGACCTGCACAGAGGACCTATGCATAGGACCAAGCCTAAGGACCTCCTTAGCTAAGAACCTAAGCTACAATGGAAATCCTCCTTAGGAGTAAGCCCCAACCAAAGCTCAATGGGAATCCTACATGGAATTAAGCCCCAACCAAAGCTAAATGGGAATCCTCATTAGGAGTAAGCCCCCAACTAGAACTCTAATGGTCATCCTCATTAGGAGTAAGCCCAACCAAAGCTCAATGGACATCATCATTAGGATTAAGCCCCAATCAAACCTCAAATGGGAATCCTCCTTAGGAGTAAGTCCCAACCAAACCTCTAATGGGAATCCTACTTTGGATTAATCCCCAACTAAAGCCCAATGGGAATCCTCCTTAGTAGTAAGCCTCAATAAAACCTCAAATGGGAATCCTACTTATGAGTAAGCCCTAACCAAACCTCTAATGGGCCACCTATTTAGGATTAATCCACAACTAATCCTCAAATGGGGATCCTTCTTAAGAGTAAGCCCCAGACAAATCTCAAATGGGAATCCTCTTAGGAGTAACCCCCAATAAAACCCCAAATATGTATCCTCCTTAGGAGTAATCCCCAACCAAACCTCTAATGGGAATACTTATTAAGAGTAATCCCTAATTATTCCTTAAATGGTAATCTTTCTTAGTAGTAATCCCCAACCAAATATCAAATGGGAATCCTCCGTAAGTGTAAGCCCCAACTAATCCTCAAATGGGAATCCTCCTTAGGAGTAATCCCTAACCAAAGAAAAATGGGCATCCTCCTTAGAAGTAAGCCCCAACTAAACCTCAAATGGGAATCCTCCTTAGAATTAATCCCCAACCAATCCATAAAAGGGTATCCCTCCTGGAGTAATCCCCTAGCCTTTTGAACTAAACCCAATGACCTCCACCTTCATTTCACAATGAAGGGTTCATTACTCTATGCCTTCATCTACCGTCACCCTGGATTCTTTCACCGTAGGCCCGGCCTCTTCCATTAGCGGAGGAGAAAGTGTGAGTGGTTTATTGAATCTTTCACATCCTCTTATTTCTCACACTGATCATGAATCATGAGGGCTTATAGATTTATGATGATTACAACATCTGCATAATCCACCTCATAATATTGAACTACGAGAACTCTGATTTCCACTATAATTGGGATATGTAGGAAGCCTTCACCCATTTCCCAAGATCAATGGACATCCTCCTCAGGAGTCTAACCCAAATTCCATTAATATGGGAATCCTCTTTAGGAGTAATCCCCGAATTAAGTCTCCCTTTAATCTCCATGATTTAAGACATCTCTCGTGGACCCTGTTACAAGGACATCCTATTTAGGAGTAAGTCCAGCCTATTTATCTCAAAGGTTTATACTCCCCTGTGGGACTTATCAAACTATGTGGGATTTGATTCACATCTAAGTGGGATATGTAGGAATCCTCCTTGAGGTTCAAACCCAATATTCCAAATCAATCCTGTTCTTTCTGGGCCACATTCCCAATAGGGTATAATCCAACTTGGAAAATCATATCCTTTACAAGTTACTTGGGATGATTTAGTATAATTATTTCCCTAAACTTTAACTAGGCACCTTTTTCCTAGATGTGCTAACCACATGATGTTAAACTGTATGGTTGGATCCTTATCACGCAACCTTAAAAGGTATTATGTGTCCCATTAAGAAGCACCGAACTATGTGGGTTCTGATTCCTTTCATAATGATACGTAGGAATCTCATTTATAGGTTTAATCCCAACATCAAAATAAATTATGTCACCTTGGGTGATGATAAATTTCAGAGAGTTCCACTGAGTGGCTTAAAAAACCTGCATTGTCATAATAACAACCAAAGAATTTTTAAGAATTATATGAGAGGATACCATTGATGGAGAACCTCGAATATAGATAGATATATCCATTGATGAAGAACCTCGAATACATATATATGATTCTAATTTCCATAAATACTGATAATTGATTGAAATTTTTCAGGGAAACCTACATTACACTTGGTAAATTTATAAGGATTCATGAACATATCTTAAATTTTTATGAGAGTCTTAGAGTAGGAAATAATTCATCCCAAAAGGGTTTTATGAGCCTGAACTCCCATCCTCTAGACCAATGTGAGTTCTTAAGTATCATAGGTCAATTTAACTAATGAACACCTGCCTTTGTAAAGAAGGTCCCTTTGGATACAGAACTGTTGGGTGTTTCTAGTTCCATAAATAAATCTAATGGAAACTGTCTGAAAGCAGTGATTCCTAACCAGAACACACGTTCCGTGGGAAACAGTGTTGGAATGATACTCCAGGAATGATTGATTTGATATATGGTTTAGGTTTCAAACTAATTCTCTAGGCACTATTATTTATGAGACCTTAGATATATGTCAAATGAAAGGCGCTATTGTGGGAACTTTCAAAGGATGTTCAGTTTCGGGTTACTCAGGTGCAGCAGAGTGGCTGACCAAGGTCGTCTCTCAAAGGAGGAAGTAAATTTAACAACATATTAAAGGTAATTTGAAAATAGAATAAAAGTAAATAATAATAATAATTAAAAATATGGTGGTTTATTATTGTTTATAAATCTATAATAATTTTTCTTGAAGAAGATTTCATTTTTTAATTTTGAAGTAAAAGTTGATTAACAAAGCACAACGAGAAGATGTTTTTTTAGAAAAATATTTTTAGAAATTGTAATCAATATAAATCTACCTATTAATTTGATTATTAATCATTATAATTTAAATTAATATCCACTTAATTATGATCCCCTAATTTTTTAACCCTCGAACCCTACGGGAGTTAACTAAACCACAAAGATGAAATTACTTAAACCCTAGGATAGATTCAGAACACGTAATCACAACACCCTGCTTTGATTGATGTTATAAGGTTAGATTATGGTCAGTGGTTAATTAGAGCACATATCCACTCTATAAATGATGATTAATTGAGTTTATAGATTATATGTGAACTCTACAAACTTATCTCGTCTGGTCTTGTATTACCGATTAAGTTCGTGCTCTCACAATTTACACAAAATCTCGACCTCACGTGATTTTTGTTTATTGTTCAATTGCTTTCTTAGTTTCATTTAAATTGAAAACTCAATTAATATATCATATTAATTGAATTAAATTAGCTTATTTATTCAAAATAAATTAATTAATAAGGTAATAGGTAGATCTATTACTAAGAAAACTACTCTTACATGGGCGGTGTAGTCATTGTGGATACGTTTTGCATGAGTAAAGGATTGAAAGGGTAGAACCCAATATCATATCTACTCTTGATTCCAAACCAATTAGGAAGATTAATAGAAGAATAAATTTGAACAAAACATAAGAAAATAGAATAAATAAAATAAGAACAAAGAAGATTATTACACAAATGAAAACATTACAACAATATGAAGAGAAGAAGTCTTCGATGAGGGGATCCTTGCTTCAAGAGATACCCCTCTTAAAATGGTTGGAGAATTTGAGTGAAACCAATTTCCCTCTGATTCAATCTCCTAATTCTAGTCCCAACCCTTCTAAATGATAAAAACACTAATTTATAGATTGTAGGGGAGGCTAGGTTACAATTGGTTTCAAGTGTGAATGGGGAAATTCAGCCAAATATTTTAATCCAACTTGCACCGCCCATTTGACCACAAAAATGCGTGACTAAGCTCTCCTTCCAGCAGGATGATTTGTTCGAAATTTAATACTAGAGATCCTCTCAAAAATATGGTCCTAATATAAGCACGGATGAATAATTTATGTCCCAAATACAGAACCCATGTCCATTCTGGCGAGTCCAGCCCACTATTGACTTAATGGCCCATTTACTCCATCTAAATGCACTATTTATCTCTAGTGTCCTGAATAAAAGTTGTAAAAAATTACGTTATGAACACTTTTAAAAAAAATTAATTTCAAATAAGTCACATTAAAATATTTATGTGTGAAATACTACAGAACATTTTAAAAGGGTAAAACTGAAATTTTCATCAAATTTTCAAATGAATGATCTAATCCCAAATATTTCATAAATGAATATATTTAGCACAACTTGAGGAAATTATGTCATTTATTATCAATAAAGTATTCAAAAAAATAGTGTTTTATCAACTCCCCCACACTTACCCTTTTTGCACTCTTGGGAAAAACCTCATATCAAGTAAACATCAATATCAAATCAAAATAAATTTTAAAACACATAAACTTGAGATCCAACAATTATACAACAAGAAAAAAAAGATATCATGCCACATAAAAAAACATTATTTCAAGTTCTCCATTTATATCATTTAATATATTTCCACTTCATTTATCCTCCCATGCACAAAACACTTACCTCACTAGAATTTTCTCTTATCACACAACTGTAAATTTTTTAGCAATGTCTTTCTCATCCAAACTCATACAGGGGTCACCATATACTTGATAAATTCCTAAATAGCCGCCCAATATGATTCAAGGAAATATGTTTATCATTATTAATTTTCAGGGTTGTTCTATGTCTTTCGGTTGATAGGATTAAGATGTGAAAAATTTTGAGGCTGAATGAGGGGGGCTTGACTCTTTTTGAAGAAAATTTGCATTAATCTAATTTTCACTTAAATATGGTCTCCCCCTCAATCCCCATAGCATCAATTCATGTTCATTATCATGAAAAATAAATGAATTTTCACACCAATTAACATTTCAGTAGTAAAAATGTCAATCGTCTCAAGAATTATTTTCTTGAAAGCTCCAGATAGGCACAACTTTCTTCCTCTATTAGAAGCTCTAGAAAGGCACAACTTCAGTTATCATGAAATCTCCAAAAAAGGAATAGCTTTCAATACAATTATTTTCTTTAGCAGCAGACACATATCTTAAAATTTTAATTTTCCACTTGAAGTATCACAAAATGTGGTAGCACAACACAAGACAGCTTCCCCCACACTTAAGTTCAACTAGATTATGCAATTTCACTTCAAGAGTTGGTTGGATAGGGAAAATTATCTTGTAATGTGGCTAACCTGATAGGATGTTCATGGATTCTAAGGGCTAAAAGGATTCAATGTTCAAGGTGGGACATTATAAAAAAAGGATTCTTTGAAATATGGGCTTTAATACCAAACAAATGCCTTAATCATTTAAAACATAAGTACCTCAAACCCTTAAGTTTTGATAGGAATAAATCAAATTATGGTTAAATAAATCATGGTTTGGTTCTCTCAAGAAGTGAGTTGAATGTGAATAATATGAAAATAATGGTTCAGAAGCCTCACAAGAAAGTGATTTCAAATATAAAGATTGTGAGATGTGGCATGAGATTCAAAATTCAGAGTACTTTTCATGAAATTACTAAAGATTTGAACTTGAAACAAAGTTATTTTCAGCATTCATTTAAGATTGGTTTCATGGTAAAAATTGTTTCACTTATTGATATGGATTTCAAAATGGTTATGAGAATCATTTCAGCTCAAAAGTTTCAAAAACACACAAAAACTGAAAAATAAACACACAAATTTTGAAAAACACAATTTTGTTTTTAAAAATCATTGAAAAACAGGAAAACAATTGAAATTAATAAACTAAAAGGTTCCCTCCCCCCACACTTAAAATATTTCATTTTCCTAAATGTAAACCCATTAGATGATATATGCACATGAAATGTATAATTTTAAACAGGATAAAGAATAAAAAAGTGAAAGCGTTAGGAAGAGTTTGATATGCTCAAGTGATGATGGGGTCATGCAGTGTGATGAAATCCACTACATCAGTAGGAAGTCCCTCAATGTGTTTCTTCAAACGTTGACCATTGACTGTAAAGATCCTTCCAATTTCCTCTTTTTTGATCTCAACTGCACCATAAGTAAAATCATTAGTCACAACATAAGGACCTAACCACCTAGAATGCAACTTACCAAGCATCGGCTTCAGTCATGAACTATAGATCAAGACTTTCTCTCCAACTTGAAATTATCATTTTTGGATCATTTTTTCATGAGATTATTTTTATCTTTCCTTGTAGATCCTTGAGTTATCATATGAAGACAATCGAATCTCCTCAAGCTCTTAAATTTGCAGCTTCCTTTGGATTCTATCTTGGGCCAAATCCATGTTGCATTTCTTTATAGCCCAATAAGCTCGATGCTCAACTTCTATAGGGAGATGGAACGCTTTCCCAAAAACAATAAAAAATTTGGAAGTACCGATGGGAGTTTTCTATGCTGTCCTATATGCCAATAGTGCATCATCCAAGCGCTTGCTCCAATCCTTCCTATTTGGCTACACATTTTTCTCCAAAATCTGTTTCAACTCACGATTTGAAACCTCAGCCTAGCCATTTGTTTGGGGGTGGTATGGTGTTGATGTTTTGTGTGTCACCCCATACTTTCAAAGGAGGGAATCCAAATTCAAATTGTAGAAGTGTGTCCCTTGGTCACTGATGATGGCCTTTGGTACTCCAAACCTGCAAAAAAATATGCGCTTTGACAAAGTCCACAATAACATGAGAATCATCAGTCCTGGTGGTCTCAGCCTTCACCCATTTTCTCAAATAATCAACATAAACCAAAATATATAGGAAACCAAATGAAGTAGGAAAAGTACCCATATAATCGATGCCTCATACATCAAAAAATTCACATAATAGTATGGGTTGTTGGGGCATCCCATGTCTCCTAGAAATGTTTCTCGTGTATTGGAAACGTGAGAATGACTTACAAAACACATGGGCATCATGGAATAAGCTAGGCTAATATAATACAGATTCTAAAACTTTCATAGCTGTCTGTTGGGGTCCAAAGTGTTCACCATAAGAAAGTGTATGATAGAATTGCAGAATAGACTCAAACTCATGATCAGGAACACACCTTCTAATAACTTGGTCACTACACATGTGCCATAAGTAGGGATTATCCAACACATAAAATCTAGACTCACTCTTTAACTTTTGGACTTGATGTTTCTTTAAATTTGTAGGGATTTCAGATGCAAAAAGGTAGTTCGCTAAATCCACATACCAAGGATGCATACCTGATATGGAATAAATATTCTCATTGGGGAAAGTGTCCTAAAGTGGTACCTGGTCCAAGGTGTCATCCTCTAGTGTGTGAGTAAGCCTACTCATGTGGTCTTCCACCAAGTTTTCCAACCCCTTATTTTCCTTTATCTCAATATCAAATTATTGAAGAAGGAGAATCCATTGTGTTAGCATGGGCTTTGCATCTGGCTTCTTCAAGAGGTACCTCAGAGTTGCATGGTCAGAAAAAACAACTACTTTATAGCCCAATATATATGAAAGGAATTTAGATAAAGCAAATATGACAGCAATAAACTCCTTTTCCATGGTTTTGTAGTTTGATTGGGATGAATCTAGTGTCCTAGATGCATAGGAAATCACATGTGAACGTCCCTCCACCCTCTGAGATAAGACAGCTCCAACTGCAAAGTTGGACGCATCACACATAAGCTTAAAAGGAATCTCCCACTGTGGGGGTTGTATGATAAGTGGAGTGGTCAGAAACTTCTTTATCTCATCAAAGGAATTCCTACAAGAATCATCAAACACAAAATCATAATCCTTTTAAAGTAATCAAGACATAGGAAGAGAAATCTTACTAAAATCTTTTATCAAGCACTGATAAAATACTTCATGCCCTAGGAAAGATCTAACATCATGCACACATGAAGGATGTGGTAAGGATGAAATAATATCTACCTTAGATCTATCAACCTCTATCCCATGTTTTGACACTACATGCCCTAAGACAATCCCATGCTCTACCATGAAATGACACTTTTCAAAGTTCAAGATCAGATTCTTCTCAATACAACAATTCAAACCCTTTCCCAAACTAGAGATACAATCATCAAATGAATACCCATACACTGTAAAATCATCCATGAATACCTCCATGAAGGTCTCAATAAAATCAGAAAAAATATTCAACATGCATCTTTGGAAGGTACCTGGGGCATTGCAAAGTCCAAATGGCATCCTCTGGTAAGAAAATGTACCAAATGGACAAGTGAATGTTGTCTTCTCTTGATCCTCCGGAGTAATAGGAACCTGAAAATATTCATAAAATCCATCCAAGAAACAATAATTTGTCTTCCTAGATAGTCTCTCAAGAATTTGATCAATAAATGGTAGGGGGAAATGTTCTTTGCGAGTAGACTAATTTAGTTTCCTATAATCAATAAACATATGCCAACTATTTTGAACCCTCATTATAAAAAACTCATCTTTCTCATTTTTAATAATTGTAACACCACTTTTCTTAGGCGCAACCTGAATAGGACTTACCCACTGAGAATCTGAAATGGGAAAGATTATACCTGCCTCGATCAATTTCTCAACTTATTTTTTAACAACTTCTAAAAGGGTTGGATTGAGTCTCCTTTGTGGTTGCCTAATCGGTTTAGCCCCATCCTCCAAGAGAATACTATGCATGCAAATGGAGGGGATAATACCTGATATGTCATCCAAGGTCCACCTGATTGCCCTGATGTTCTCCCTCAAAATATTCAAAAGATTTTCTCCATGTTCAAAAGGAATATTGTTAGAAATGATCACAGGTAATTTCTCGCCACTTAACAAGTATGAGTATTTGAGATTTGGTGGTAATGGCTTGAGTTCTAATGTAGGGGGGTGATGTATGGATGGAGAAATTGAAGGAGCTGAAATATGTGCACAATGAACATCAGTATCAGAATATACATCATCAAAATCAGAGAATAAAGCATCAAATCTATCAGCATACTCAACAGACATGTCATAACCAGAGTTCACATGATCAAAATCAGAATATGATTCCATTTGAAAATCAAATATAAGAGAGACTTGTGCATTCGAAAGAGGTGTGGAAGTACTCTTAGACATCAAACTAGAACCAATACTCATAATATCCCTAATCATAGAACAATCAAATTCCATGGGGTTTTTATTTGGTGGTTCAAAATGGGAGATAACAAATGCAGAATGATCCTCTGAGGGGTACTTCATGGAATCCATAACATTAAATATCACAACTTCATCCCCAAATTTCATGGGAAGTGTACCCTCATTAACATTTATGATTATTTTTTCAGTTTTGAGGAAGGGTCTACCTAAGATAATGGGGGCATGAGATCTTACCTGATCATCCTCCATGTTAAGCAAGTAGAAATCTACTGGAAAGATCATGTCTCTTACCCGGACAAGTACATCCTCAAGGACTCCCACAGAATATGTCATAGCTCTATTCTCCAACTGCACCACTACTCTCATGGGATTCAACTCACCAACCTATAAAGAAGAGAATATAGAGTGAGGCATCACATTTATGGAATCTCCCAATTCACAAATTGCATCAGAAAAGTGCAACTCCCCTATGGTGCATGGTATGGTGAATGTCCCCGAATCCTTACACTTTTTTGGCATTGCTAGAGTTAGTGTAATGAGTGATAAAACATTCCTTCCAAGATTGATCCTCTCATTTCCCTTGATCCCTCTTCGATTGGTACAAATTTAGTTTAAGAATTTTGCATACCTTGGTATTTGTTTAATGGATTCAAGTAAAGGGATGTTTATCTCCACATGCTTTAATGTGTCTAGAACTTCTTTTTTCATCGCCTCCTCAACCATCTTCTTGGTTTGTACAACCCTATTTGGAAATGGAAGGGGTTTAGGAGGAACATCATCAATCTTTTTCTTACCTTTATCTTTCTCCTTGGATTGCTCATCAGTTGGTATTGAATGGGGATTCTCTGGAGTTGAGGTGAATCCTATTAGAACAATAGGTGTAGATGTATCATTTTTTTGCTTCCCACTTCTCAATGTGATGGCACTGACATTTGCCTTGGGATTTGGAGTAGGTTGGGATGGTAGATTTTCATAATTCTTACTTACCAGTTCATGGAGGGCAGTGGCAATCTGGCTCATTTTAGTCTTCAACTCCCTTAGCTCTGAACCTTGACTCTTAAGCTCATTCTATTAATTAAGAACAATTTTCTTCAAAAGTTCATCATTTTAGAATCTACCTTGGTTGGGGGATTCCCTTTTTGTTGGCTTGTTGATTCTTGAGATTCAAATCTCCTTTGGGGTTGTTGGAAACCCTGCTGGTAAGGTAGAGGTTGCTGGAAGTTTTGTTGAAAAGGGGGCCTTTATTGTTGTCCAGAGTTATACCTCATGTCTGATTGACCCTTCCACCCTTGGTTGTATGTTGGACCAAACTAATCAAACTTATTTTGGGGGTTTGTCTGTTTTTGCTGCTGATATGGTCTCCCTGGGAATACTACTGCAAAATCCTCTATCTCTTGTAGTTTTGGGAAACAGTCAGTTGGGTGGATTGTCTCAGTGAAAATTCCACAAGGCCTTGAAGGAGGGGGTTGGGATGTATTTTGATCCAAAGAAATCTATCTCACCATAGTTTTCAATTATTCCAACTTGGTATCAATCAAATGGCTTTCAAGAGAAGATGGACTTACCTTATGTACACCCCTAACATGTGGTGTACCTCGATCACCAAATTGTTGGGAGTTTTGGGCCATTTTTTCTATCAACACACGTGAAGATACTGGTGTATTGTCCACCAATTCTCCTCCAGCCGCAGCATCCACCATGCTCCTCTACATAGGTGTGAGTCCTTCGTAGAAGTATTGGATGCGGAGTTTCTCACTGATTTGGTGATGTAGATAGCTTGCACACAACTTCTTGAATCACTCCCAGTACTCATACATTGATTCCACTTGGGCTTGCTTGATCCTAGAGATCTCATTAAGAATGGAAGTGGTCTATGATGCTGGAAAAAATCTCTTCAAGAAAATACATTTCAAATCATTCCAATAAGTTACATCTTCGGGTTGTAAATAATACATCCAATATTTTTCAGCTCCATCAATTGAAAGTGGGAATGCTCTTAGTTTGATTTGATCTTCAGAAACATTTCTTGGTTTTAAGGTTGAGAAAACCACATTAAATTCTTTAAGGTGTTTATTTGGATCCTCACCAGATAATCCATGAAATTTTTAAAGAAGGCTAATTAATCCAAATTTCAATTCAAAGTCTGATTTGAGATTTGGGTATGCAATACAATTTGGTTGATAATTAATATCAGGTTCAACCAATTCTAAAATAGTTATATTAAGTTCATTTCCATTATTTTTAGCCATTGGTTCTTGTTTTATGTTGTAATTAGAAGTGTTTCCAATTTCAATGTTCTGGGAGTAAAGAAATTCTCTAACTGTTTTAATGTTGAAACTTCTTGTAGACTGAGAATGTCTGATTCGAGCCCTAAGGATGCGTTCAATCTCAGGGTCAAGATCTAAGAGATATTCGTGATTAGTTCGTGTCATAAATAAATGAAAGGTAAAAGGAAATGAAGAAAAGTGGAACATAATAAAAATAAAATAAGTTTGAGTTGGTTCGATAAAAATATAAAAGAAGAGAGTAAGAGAAAAAAACTTGAGAAAGGGGAAAGAAGAAAGAAAGAGGAGAAATAAATAATTAAATGAAAAATAAAATAAATATATATAATTGGTTTAATAAATTACTTGCCTCCCCGGAAACATTTCCAATTTAAAATGTGCTGTCGTGGGCGCTTTCAAATGATGTTAGGTTTTGGGTTACTTAGGTGTAGCAGAGTGGCTGACCAAGGTCGTCTCTCAAAGGAGGAAGTAAATTTAACAACATATTAAAGGTACTTTGAAAATAGAATAAAAGGAAATAAGAATACTAATTAAAAATATGGGAGTTTGTTGATGCTACTTTCTTTCACAGAGTCTAACGAATGGAAAATGGCAATACCTTAAGCACAAAGAGGTTTACCCTTTGAAGAATATCAAAAATTGACAAAGGCATGGACCAGGAGCCCATTTGGAGCAAGGCGCGCAAGTTTCCTGCACATCGGGCAAGTCACTTGCGCGCCACCTATGGTTCATGCAAGTCACTTGCGCGCCCTATTCTTTTTTTTAACCCAAGGTGCATGGTGGCCTATAAATAGCCCCTATGGGCCCCCCATTTCGAGGATGGATTTTCCAAAACTCAACTTCAAGCTCTGGTCACCCATGTCTTTAACTCAACTCTTCCGAAAACTTCTAAGGTAACATTTTACCTATAATGGAAGACTTGAAGGAGTAGGATAAGGCCTAAGTGTTTAGAATTCATCAACACTTGCACTCCTAAGTGTCCAAACCTCCTTAAAAGTGGAAACACTTGTGCACCGCCCTACCCTTTCAATGAAACTTGCACGCTGCCCTTTTGGAAACATCTTAGGATAATAATAAAGGATTGAGTTAACTCTCACCCAAGAATTACCCTATAGATTCTTCATCACCCAGGTGAACCCATGCCGCGCAAGTACACTTGCGCGGCCAAGACTTGTGCGCCAAATGATTTTCACGACCATAGTTGTGCGCCAATTTCATTTGTGTGCCTCTCTCCTGTTCACCTCTTCTCTTCAAGATATTAGCCCTCGAACCCCTTTTCAAAGCCATTTATGGCATAGTTCCTTTGTTGGATTCCTTATCTGAAAGGAATTCTATGAGAACCTCTCCCAAAACCTCGTGACTTACAATATTTATGTCACCACCGTTAGAGTTTTCCTATATAACCTCATCCTTTAAGATGAGAAGATATTTTTATTTAGGGCATCCTCTTCAGAAGTAAGCCCCAAGTTCCCTTGGTTTGGGCCTCCTTCTAAGGAGTAATCCCAAAGTTACAAGTCCCCTTAACTTGGGCCTCCTTCTCAGGAGTAATCCCCAGTCATAATTTCCCTTAACCTCAGCCTCCTTCTTAGGAGTAAGCCCCAGTCATAGTTTTCTTAAATATTGGGAATCCTCCTCAGGAGTAAGCCCTAATCTTAATTTATTTTGATTTGGGACTCCTCAGGAATAAACCCCAATCATAAGTCCATTTTAATTTAGGCCTCCTTCTCAGAGGTAATCCCCATGTTAAAACTCTAAATATCCATAAAGTAAAAATACCTTTATGGAACCTGCTCCTGTGCTTCTTTTCTGAAGTAAGTCTTGGTCTTCATCTACTTGGGCAGTCATACATACATAAGCCCCACATCATTTATCATGACTGCAACTTTCATGGCACCATCATCAAGTTTACTGATACCTCTTATTTCTCACACAGAGCATGACTCACGTGAGCTTAGAGTGTAAAAGTAATCACGACATATCTTTTTGGGCCATTTAACCATACATAAACCTCATATTTCTTTACCCGAACTACGTGGAATTTGATCTCTTCCTTAAAAGTGGAGTACGTAGGAATCCTTTATAAGGTTCAAGCCCATATTTCATTAATTATTTTTCCGTCCCATATGACATTAAACTATATCCTTCTTATCAAAATATGTGGGTTTTGATTCCTTTTTAAACAAGGATACGTAGGTAACCCATCTGCGGGTACGATCCCAACTCTGAAATAATCCATGTATTTCTGAATGACAATAAACTTCAAGTGCCCCACTAAGTGGCTTTAAAACTAGTATAGTAATCATAATGACCAAGATATTTCTATATAATGTATTGAAGGATACCATTTACTAATAATCTCTAATACATACGGATGATTCTCCATCAATGAAGAACCTCAAATACATATAAAATATTTTCTAAATCCCATACATATCAACCATTGATTGCTAAATCTAAAGAAAAAATTATTTTCATGCTTGGTGAATTAATAAGGATTCGTGAACATAACTTAAATCTATAAGAGAGTCTCGGAGTAGGCAATAATTCCTTCCAAAAAGGTTTGATTAGCCTGACCTCCCATCCTCTCGACCAATGAAAATTCTTAAGCCTCATCGGTCCACAACTAATGAGCACCTACCTTTGGAAAGTATGTCTAAATAGATATAGAATCATTGGATGTTTCCAGTTCTACGAATAAACCCGTTAGAAACCGATTGGAAAGTTTGAACCTTAAACAAATAAGGTCATCCCCATTTCTAGAAGAAACAAAAAATGGTGAACCCGACGTGAATCCTTAACCAAGTTAAATGATGTTTTACTTATTTGTTAGGCCCCTATTAAACTCAATATGAGGGCCAAAAAAGCAATAAATAACATATGTGCTTATCCAAAAGATGTAGTATGTCCAAATTTATCTTGATTATGTCTTCTATATTAAACAAGCACTCTTTTTCAAGATCTCTCTACAACACAAAATGGCTTCTTTAAAGTTCACACCTATGAATGCCTCGGCCGCTACTCCTACTGGATCCTCGTCCGCTCTGAGGACGATATCACCTACTCAGTGTCTTCAATGCTGGGTCTCAAATGAATTGGTGAGGTAATACCATCAACACGATACCATCCCGACTCAGGAGGCCACTCGACAAACCCTCCAAGTTAACAACTCAACCTGGTTGTCCGGACAGCGACGACCAGTGGTCAATAAGTAGGTGGTATCAACCATCGTTTCCAACCGTTTCGGGTCTTTATCCCTAGAACGCAACAACTAGTCCCTCCCATATTACAGGTAGGTGAATGAAGAGGTCATTCAAAGCCTCAGTTCAAGAAGACAGGAGTCCTTCCTGAGGACTCCCACCAAAAATTGCCGCCAGACTCGTGCGGTAGTGCACCCTCAACATGATGAGGGTATCACCTCTAGGTGTTTGGATTAGGTTCCTCAGACCTAAGCATGCAAGAAAAACCATTAGAGGAAAAATTAGGTCAACAGGGAGAAGGTTCTTACCTATGCCCCCTCAGGAAATGTCCATCAACCAAACTTTATGGAAAACAACTAGCGAGCATATACACTTTTCTGTCCTAATTTCATTGTGCAGCAGACTCGTCTGGCAGTAACACACCAATCCAACCAGGAAATTCTAGCGGAGTACTATAGGAAAGCACATACACCTGTTTATAATTCATCATCCAATCAGCAGGCTCGTCTGACTGCATCTAAAGAATCTCTCCAACCAAATATGATGACCACTTGTAAACAGGCACATACACCTACTTATACTCATCAATTATTTCAGAAGTTTCATATTCTAGTATTGAAGGAAGTTCATCAATCATATTCGGTGGATAAAAATTAGTAGGCACATACATCTACAATTCTTCAAGATAACCAATAGTCTCATTTGGTATCACCCGGAGATGTCAATCGGAAAGCCCCAATGACAAATAGGAGGTAGACACAACTTTCTTCCCCCACACATGAGTACTGTCAGGATTCACTGACAGGAAAAGGAGGATAGGATCAGGAACACACACCTACTCCAAACATGGAATGGACGTATATTCCCATTCTAGCAGCTGAATTCACCAAGCACATTCTGATAATGGTGAAAGAGAAGAAGAAAATTCATGCCCATATTCTAGATACCTATCAAAATATTATAACAACTTCAGCAACATCACAGAGAAAAAAACATAAATCTATCCCTATCAGTGGAGTGACTCATCAACATGTCACTCTAGAGTAGATACACACCTTTGTTCCAGTCCAGGAGGGTCATGGAGGCATACTCTCCCATGTCATACGAACAATCAAGTCGGGCATATAAACCCAATTTAAATGGAGATAATCAGCCTAACCTGACCATTTCTCCTGAGCAGGAACATACACCTGCCCATAATAACCACTTTCATCTACAAGTGGTTTCCAAAGTGAGTAAGAAGGAATCCAAGAAAAAGACCAATCTGACATAATTGAAAAATCAAGATCCAATCTTCAATAAGGCCTTTCTCAATTCTGGAGTTCTTAAAGCCATCAGATAATTGTCTGTTGCAACTCAAGATTCTACTCTCTCATTTCTAGATTCTGGAAGTAACAACAATAATTCCAAAGGTCTTCATCAGAAACTTCCTCATGAAGGCTTGCTTCATGACAATTCGGTCAATCTCGAATTATTATCTTCATATGAGAGCCACAATAACCCTCTGTGTGGCCAGAAGACCAAGGAGCAAAAGGTTTCATCTTTTGTTGTAACCCACCATGGTGGTCCTCCCCATGATGATGAATTTAGCTATAGAATTCCTCTCTATAGTAGTAATTCACATTTCCTGAAAAATTCTTCAATGGACAATGCAGTAACGATAAATCCCTCTTATCTTGAGGCACATGAAAATGCGAATCCAGTCATGTATAATTCATTACCACTAGTAGGTGAAATACTTTCTCAATAAGAAGATAGCCCGAGGTGTAGGTCATTCTATGAACCACCCCTGGGTCATTCATCTTCTAATTTGACAAATGAATTCTCTACTAATCTTGTTGAATCTGATGAAGCAACAAAGAAGAACCATATTTGGTCCAATCAGATATAATAATCTTTAACAAATGACAAAGAGGAAGTGCTGAATATGAGAAAACAACTAGCGAAATGTGAAATACCAGTCATGTTTTTGCCTTTGGCTGACTCTCTGTATGATATTCCAAAAACATTGATAGAAGATTGTATTCATGATATTCATCTAAACATACGGAAAACTCTTTGTCACTTAAAAGAAAAAATATTATCTTTTAATGAATATCATAACCATGTTAAGGTAATAGAAGGGTTGCAATGCCAAATTGACTTGGAATCTCTCTCAGTTTCCTAACATCCAAAGGATGAAAAGCAGCAGAGAACCCTTCAGCATACATGCCTTGGAACATTAAAAAGGTTGCGCCAGTTAATTACCAATGCCCCATCTGGTATTCATATCAGGGGATGGTGTGTTCATGGAGCATTGCATTTCACTATGCTCTCCAGTCAACAAAGCCCACCAAAAGTGTTTTCAGGCAATGTTATTGCCCATGGCTGGCCACAGCTAACTATTTTTGTGTGTAATCAAGGGATTTCTCAAGAACAGGCCTCAACTAGTTCTTCCCAAAGTCAGGCATATAAAGAACAAGTTTTTGAATTACTCTTACATCAAGAAAATGAGAATATCGAGAAGGCTTCTCATTTAGAGCATGCACATCATCAGGTGACAGAAGTGTTAGAAATAATCCAATGGTTATCTGATTCAGGTGATTTGAGTGGATGTAGGATGATGCATCTTGCCAATTTCCAGAATAAAATCTATAAAATTAGGAGAGCTTTTAATAAAGTTTCAGATATATTAGCTCAAGAGCCACCTCAGCTTGCCAGACTGGGGACTCTTTTAATCCAACCCTCGGGATCAACAGACATGATTCGAGGAGTTGAGGAGGAAAAACAGGAACAGCCTCAGTCCACTGGACTGGGGACCTTTTCAAATTCTCAATCTCTTCCTCAGCGAAAGTCATTCTTCCCTTGATTAGGGAAGAAGACACAAGAGGAACGCAGAGACGAATTATCAGGAGATTCCCTCCAAATTACGGTTCATCAAGAAGTTCCTAATGGATCAACCAAATAAAAGGTAATTTCTCATAAAGGAAATGGTAGAAGATGGTATCGCAGAAGCGCTAACATAAGGTCTGCAATGCATTATTCATCGATAAATTTCATCAATGTCGTTGTCACTGATCCCCCAGAACATGTGGCTCACTAAGAGGAATTAGTTGAAGAAGTTCCTATTCAATAAGCTATACACACAGAAACGAATGAAGGAGGTGTACATACCAGAAGATAGAGGGTTGCCCTGGGGCAAGACATTCTTTTAGGTAATGCCCTTCCATACTCTAGAAATTAACATGCCAAGGAAAAAGGTAAAAGTCAGGTTACATCCTACCCTACCTCTAGAGAAGGCCAATCACTCTCATTAGAGGAAAGGTTCACACAACAAAAATAAGAAATGAAGGAGTTAAGGAGGTTAAATGTAGAACTACTTCAAGGTAGTCTTCCTCCTAAGCATACTGGAGTTAATCAATCAAGGGAATTTGTTGTAGCTATTGGGATGGATCAATAATATCCCCCTTTACAAGTACACCTTCATAGGTCCAATCCTATGGGTCATAAGTGACAACAACCAGCAATACTACCATCAGTGGCAGTACCGGTCGCCACACCCATCCAAACTCCAGTTATTACACTTACTCAGGTCCAAGATCAACCAGATGTTTCTCAAAAATTAATGACTACCATTTATTCATTAACATCTCGGTTGGAAGCTATGGAAGGAAAATGTGCACAAGTTCAACCACAAAAGAGAGATTACCATGAATGGGTGGATGCAATTCCTCCCCCATCAAATTTTGTGAATACCACATTCCCAATTTTTAATGGTTCGTGAGATCCAGAACAACACTTGACACATTTCGTTTCTCGTTGTGATCCTATTATGGGAAATTCTCAACAACAAGAAGTAGTTAAGCTTAGGTGTTTTGTGCAGTCATTAGAAGGACTTGCTTTTGTCTAGTATTAAAGTTTGCAATTTCGATCAATTACTGGGTGGGAAGATCTCTGTCAAAGATTTCTTCTTCAATTTAGCTCAACATTGCAAAAGACGGCAATTTTTTATCTTACGAATTGTAAGCAAAGGTAAAATGAAAGAGTTTTATATTTCATTGCTCACTGGAAGGGATTAACATATTCCTTAAGTTTAGAACTCCCTCAAGAAGATTTACCACCAATCTATGTGGCAAATCTTTATGATGAATTACGCACACCATTGATCCCTATGAAATACACAGGAGGGTTTCGAGACCTTACTTTAATCGCTTAGTGGATAGAAGACTCTCTTATAAAGACTAAGGCTAAAACTCATGTAATTTAATCAGTTCCATGAAGGATAATAGGGAAAGCAGATATTGCTACAGTTACACTTAAACAAGCACCTGTAACAGCTTCCACTTCAAAACCTTCATCATATCGAAGGGCTCCACCTCCTGAGCGTCAACAACAACAGCCACCTCATCAGGGTAATCAAAGAGATCAAAGGTGAAAATAGTTTGAGGATTTAAAGAACAAAGTTTATTCTTTCTGGAATGAACAAGTTCCAGGTTACTTCATCTCAGCTCTGGAAAACAATCTAGTTCAGTTGCCGAGTCCCATAAGGCCAAACAAGGAAGGATATTAAGACCTCCCCAACTATTGCATGTTTCATCAGATGTTGGGGCATCCCATTCAGGATTGTTTTGTCTTCAAAGACCTCCTGCAAAAGATGGTGGACTCTGGACAAGTAAAATTGAAAGGTTCTTCAGCCCAGGTAGCATGTGTTACTACTACTGATCCAAAGGAAGAAGGTGAGTGGCACAAAGTCAAAAGTAAAAATGCGCAGAAGTATGATGATTGGATGGTCAGGAAAACGATCAACCAAACTCATGCCATTTTACAAACACAATAGAATCAACCAATTGTGTCTTCTCTTATTTCTACCATAGCAAAACCCCCTTCATCAGAGGAAAAATCCTCAAAGAAACAGCGTAATGTGAAGAAAGAAGAGCAGTCAAAAGAAGACGAGCTCATGTCAAATCCTAAGTTGTCTTTGACTCTGGCAAGTTTTATGCCATCTTCTTCAAAAGCACAGGAACTGCCCCACCAAACGTCATAGCCTGAACTATTTCATCAGGAATAATCTTCGTTAGATGAAGAATTGATCTTTGGTTCTGTTAACATGATTCATTTAACGGATCCCTATACCAATGATAGTTTTTATCATGATGAGCCTAAGTTACCTATATCTAACAGAGGAATTAGAGGAAGAGACAGAGGTCTAGGATATAGGGGAAGACTTGGATATTCTAGAAGCCACCATTTCAATCCTACCTCTGCTAGAACTGTATATGCGGTAGAAACTCGTGGAAAATCCCTTCAGTGGGCTCAACAGGAACAATAATGTTCTTCCACACATGGCAGATTCGGTCCTGACACAGTTATTTTGGAAGACTGGTTAGAGGTTACACATTCTTCCTCTTAGAAAATAGATATAACTATTCGGTCTAATCTACCAAAGTCAGGAGTGTTTCTAACTCCTACTTCGATACGGGGTGCATCTACTGCCAAAGCATCAACTTCCAAGGCACCTGCAAAACCACATTTTCATGATGGGAAACTCAGACCTTTAGACCAAGAGTATGATGTCTTAAAACATTTGGCCCAAGTACCAGCCAAGTTATTAATTCTGGATGCCTTGAATCTATCAAAAGATCTTCAGGAGGCGCTTATTGAGGCTTTGTCAAGTCCTCAAGAATTCAAAACTGAAATTGATGCAGCTGAAGTCTACCATATAGAGAATGATCCTGCAGAATTCCATGCAGTGATATATTTTACAGATGAAGATGAAGATGATGTTGTACATGGACATATCAGACCTTTGTATCTATCTGGAAAATTCAATGACATAGGCATCCAATGACATTTCATTGATAATGGCTTAGGAGTCAACCACATTCCTATTTGTACACTTTGTCAATTTGGCCTCAACAAATATGATTTATCTCCTTATACTTTGATGTTGCAAGGATATGATAAGAATGAACAAGAACCTCTGGGCAAGATTACACTCAAAATTCAGTTTGGAGACCTTGTTTCTAATTCAGATTTCATGGTTGTTCTTCAGGACACCACCTTCAACATTTTTCTTGGAAGACCTTGGCTACATCAACATGTGTTCGTACCTTCTTCATACCATCAATGTCTCAAATATTGTTTCAATGGTCAAATTGGTACATTTTATGGTGATAAGGCCCCATTCAAAACATGTGAATCTCAATACATTGAGGCAAAATTTTATCACATTGAAGGAAAGGAAAAATCCATGGCAAAGAAGGTCACCAAAATTAATGCTCCAAATGGTTTGGAAAAGATTCCAATAAACCCATTCATACATGTGAGTAAAAATTATGTGTTTCCTATCAGTAAAATTGACAAGATAGACCTAAATCTGGACACTCTTATGGAAACTTCTATAATGTCAATTACGGCTACTAAGCCAGAGAGCATGAGAGAAATTGTTGATTCGCCAAGCAGTGATGAAAGCTTAAATGGAGATGTCTTCATTTCATCCACTGAAATCCATCAATTCTATACTTCACCAACTAGGCTAGAAGAAGGTATAGAAATACCAGAGGAAAACAATGATGTCAATTCTCAATCCATCATCTCCTCTCTATCACCCCAGGAAGACCCTTCATCATCAATAGGGTCAGAAATGGCAACCTCTTCTTCAAGATGTTCAAATTTTAACTTCTCCCATGACCATGGAAATTATGCTTCATCATCTACTATGAAAGTAGAAACAGAAGAAGTAACACATATTGAAGAATAAGAGGAAGATCTCAGGGATACTCCTCCAGAATTTGAATAGGGTATCTCTACCACTGTGGATGAACTCAGATAAATAAATCTGGGTACAAAAAAAGATCCACGCCCAACTTTAATTAGTGCATCCATGACTCTTGAAGAGAAAGAAATTAATACTTCATTTCTAAAGCAAAATCAGGATGTATTTTCTTGGAATTATATAGAAATTCCAGGTATTGATCCTGATGTTTCCACTCATCATTTGGGTTTTCCAGAAGAACATCGAGGATTCAAGCAAGCAGCAAGAAGAACACACCCAACTTATGCCTCCAAAATTGAAGCTGAAGTTGATAAGCTTATCAAGGCTAACTTCATCAGAGAAGTTCAATATCCCAAATGGATGGCTAATATTGTCCCTGTGAAAAAGAATAATGGAAAAATTAGAGTTTTCATTGACTTCAGAGATCTTAATCGGCATTGTCCCAAGGATGATTTTCTGGTTCCGATCACAGAACTCTTAATTGATGCAATAGCTGGATACGAAGCTCTTTCCTTCATGGATGGTTACTCTAGGTACAATAAAATATGAATGGCCCCAGAAGATGAGGAGTCTACATCCTTCATATCTTCTCAAGGTGTGTTTTGCTATCGAGTAATGCCCTTTGACCTGAAGAATGCAGGTGCAACATATCAACGATCCATGCACCATATCTTCAAACCCTTTTTAGGGAAATTTATCAAATGTTATGTGGATGATTTGGTGGTTAAATCTAGACAACGTTCTGATCACTTGGATGATCTAGAAATCATATTCAACAAACTTTGACAATATAATTTGAAGTTGAACCCCTTGAAATGTGCTTTTGGGGTAACCTCAGGAAAATTTCTCGGCTTTGTTGTATGCCATCATGGTATCGAAGTTGATCCTGAGAAGAAAAAATCAATCCTTGACATGTCACCTCCTAGAAATTTGAAGGAATTAAGAGTAATTCAAGGACACTTAGCCTATATTCGGCGTTTCATTACCAATTTGGCAGGCAAGTGTTTACCCTTCACCAAATTAATGAAGAAGGGAGTCACCTACCGGTAGACTGAAGAATATCAAGAAGCATTCGATATCCTCAAGAAATATCTCTTGATTCCACCAATATTAATGTCACCTGTTGAAGTAATACCACTTATTCTCTATTTGACAGCTTTAGAGTGATCATTGGGTGCCTTCATTACCCAAAATAATGATGCTGGGATTGAAAACAGCCTTTACTATCTCAGTCGGACTATGCTTGAGGCAGAAACTCGATATTCAAGTATTGAAAAGTGCTGCCTAGCATTAATCTTTGTAGTTCAAAAATTGAGACACTACCTGCAACATCATGAGGTCTAATTGGTATCTCGCAATAACCCACTCAAATTTATCCTTAGTCGTCCAATGCTTACAGGACGTCTGGAAAGGTGGGCAGGTATTTTGCAACAGTTTGATATCCAGTATGTGTCTCAAAAGGCAATAAAGGGCCAAGATCTGGCCGATTTTTTTGTTGAACACCCATATGTAGAAGATACATCTTTAAATATTGAACTTCCTGATAAGTAAGTCTTCTCTATTCAAGATAATACTAAAACATGGGAAATTTACTTTGATGGTTCCTCCAGAAGTCCAACAGGGAAGAAAATAGAAGATCCTAAATTCAACAAAGTTGGGTTGAGAATCGTGCTTATTTCCCTAGAAAAGGTAGTGCTAACCTATTCCTTCTTATTGTTGGAAGGCGGTACAAACAATGAATCGGAATATCAAGCTCTCATCGCAGGCTTGGAATTGGCGCTTCAGGCATAGGTGAATCACTTGAAGGTAAAAGGTGATTTAGATTTGGTAATCAAACAAATCAATGGGGATTATACCATCATAAAGTAAGAGTGAATCCCTTTGTGTGATTACATCAGAGAGTTAATGGAGGAATTTCCCTTGGAACCTTCATTTTCTTATGTCCCATGATCACAAAATTCCCAAGCTGATGCATTGGCTAATGTAGCCACAGCCCTGGAAGATCCAAATCGGGATGAAACAATCATCAGTATTTCCCACCGTCGTATAGTTTCACCTTATGTTCAAATCAGAACAGAGGAAATCCATGAAATCAGTACCATTTCTGAACCATATGGTCATACTACAGGATGGATGACACCTATCAGGGAATACCTTCAAAATGGAACACTCCCACCTGATAGATCCGGGAAAGAACAATTCTGGCAACATGTGGTCAATTTTAATCTTTATGATAGCCTAGATCACCAAAAAATTCTCTAAAAGAAAGGTTTTTATGGAATTCTCTTCAGATGTATTGATGGTGAAGAGACAATGGATGTCATGAAAGAAGTACATGCAGGAGTTTGTGGTGCCCACCGGTTTGAACATAGACTTTCTGGTCAAATTCAAAGTCTTAGATACTTCTAGCATTCAATGATATAAGATTGTGTTGATTTCACTAAGAAGTGTCATTCTTTACAAGTATGTGCCAACTTCATTCATCAACCCCTGGAGTTGATTCATACGGCTAAATACTTCTGGCCATTTGCTACATGGGTAATGGATGTAGTAGGACCTTATCCTCCGGCTACAGCTAAGCAGTTTAAGTATATTCTTACTACTACCGACTTCTTTTCCAAATGGGCATAAGCAATACCTCTCAAATAAGTCGGTGCTCAAAGCATTGTTATCTTTGTCAAGTCTAACATCATTACCAGATTTGGTGTTCCTCATACCATATTGATGGATAATGGAACCAACTTTTGTTCATCCAAGGTAAGAAAATTGTATTAAGAATACAATATCAGATTCAACCATTCATTTCGGTATCATGAAGTGGTTAATGGTCAAGTGGAGGCTTTCAATAAGACTCTTTCAAACATACTTCAAAAGATGGTGGATAAAGATAATAATTCATGGCCTGATAAACTTTTTCATGCTCTATGGGCTTATCGGACTACCACCCGCACTGTTACACGATCAACTCCATATTCATTAGTATATGGAACGGAAGCAGTATTGTCTATTGAAGTCCAATTACCTTTTCTTAGAGTCTCCATTTTTGATCATTTATCTATAGATGAACAATCTCAAAAGCAATTGGATGAATTGGAACGACTAAATGAAAAAATATTTTGCAAACTACACCATTTAGAAGTCTATCAGAATCGAATAGCATGAGCTTTTAATAAAAAATTTCATCTTCATTCATTCATTCAAGGAGAATTGGTATTGGTTCTCAGAACCCCAATGATACCGGGAAAGAAGCCTCCAAATCTTGAGCCAAAGTGGGAAGGACCTTACTCAATACATAGGGTCTAATCCAATGGAGCTTATTCTTTAATCTCAATGGATGGAGAACTCATTATAACTCCAACCAATGTAATATTCTTGAAGAAGTATTTTTTGTAACACAAATACACCTATTGTCCTTGCTGCAGGACATTAAACTGCATAGTCACCTTTATCGTCCAACATGACATTAAACTGTGTCCCCTTTGTCATCCAACATGAAGTTAAATTGTGCATCGTCCAAGCAGAAAGATGTTAAACTACCAAGCACCCCATGTCTGTGACACATGACATTAAACTGTGATCGCCGCATACACAATTGTCTTTTAAACTCTATTTCCATGCGTGCCTCGGGCAGCTAACCATGCATAATCCCCACATCATCCTTCGTGGTCGCATCTTTCGCGACATGATTGTCAGGTATGTTGTTGCTTCTTATTTCTCACACCGAGCATGACTCACGTGAGCCTAGAGTAAGCTTCAACCATGAAATCTTCTCTGGGCCGCTAACCACGCTTAAGTCCCAACATCATTTTTAGGTCACTATCCTCAAGTACACCCCGATCGTCAAATCCCTCTCAATTGAACTACACGGACTTTGATCCTTGCCTCCTAGGCTGGGTACATAGGCAACCTCCTGAGGTTCAAGCCCGAAAACAATTTCTTCACATTGATTCACCTTCATCCCATACGATGTTGATCCGTGAAGCCCCTGTAAACCATCTTATTCATATCGGTTCACTTTCTTCCTACATGATGTTAAACTATGTACGGCCCATCGTCCTAGTTATATGATGTTAAACTATACAGTCCCCCAATGTCCTTGCTGTAGGAAATTAAAATTCATAGCACCGGTCCATGCATATGAAATTAAACTATTTTTGCACCTTTTTTCTTATATGAAAATAAACTACAAACAATACTTGATACCCTCACTCGAGAGGAATCATTATTGACATGGTCTCCAACCATGTCATGTTTCAAGAACTACGCGTGGCTTGATTCTCATCCTTATGAGATACGTAGTGACACCCAAGTCTTTAATCTTGGGTCCAGCCATAATTGCAATAAAGTCTTCTTTACCTCTCATATGTATGAACCAAATCTATACAAAGGGTATTTCAAGAACTATGTATATCTTGATTCCCATAATCATGGGATACGTAGGAACGCTCGAGCATTCCTCGAGTCTAGCCCCAAACCTTTGGGCCTAACTCCAAACTCCACTTTCAGTCCCTTGACTAAAAAGTCCCCGTGGGAGCACATGGTGTGATATGGAACACCCTGGTCTTTATTCACATCAGGTTTATAACAAATGCACGATGTGTCTCCCTCATTATGGTCTGAGCTCTATGACCCTAAACTAAGATCTTCCATGCTCTCGTCTGGAACGATGTTAAACTGTATTTCAAGAACTACATGTGGCATGATTCTCATCCTAATGAGATATGTAGTGACATCTAGAATTTCAATTTAGGACCTAGCCACAACATTATATAAATAATATTCATGGTCTCTATAACCCTTTTCTTAACTTCTGGTTACAAAATGTCTGATACCTGAGAGTTCTTTTTCCTGACTATGCAGTATGTGCCCTTAGGTGGCCTTGCATAAGTTATCTACATAACAGACCTGTCATCCAAAAGATGCTACTATTTGACTATGTAGTTTATTCCCCAGTTGGCCCTGAATAATTCAACCTCCATAACGGGTTTTTCATGTAATGGTAACTTCATTTTTAGGATAAGCCTCTTTTGTTCCTATTAGTCTTAACGATGATATGTAGGGATCTGCAAAAAAAACTGCCATCATTAACATATTTGTTCCATACTCTTTTTCATGATCTGAAAGTATTATGTTGTATAATGTTTCTATCTTTGGTTTTATTCATATGATTTAAAACCACATATATCTTTTTTCCTACATTTGGGTCAGACCTTTGTAGAAGTCACATTCCTCCAATTCTTTGACAATTCTGATTGGAAATATCCTCTCCATATTCAAGTACTTTTCTCCATAAATAAGACTCTATGCTTTGGAAAATTTGAATCCCCATAAAACTTTCTTCATCTTTTAGCAATAGAAATTCAAATTTCTGAGAGTTCTTTTGCCTGACTATGCAGCATGTGCCCTTAGTTGGCCTTGCATAAGTTGTCTACATAATGGACCTATCAGCCAAAAGATACTACTATTTTACTATGCAGCTTATGCCTCAGTTGTCCTTGCATAATTCAGCCCCCATAATGGGTTTGTCAAGTGGTGGTAACTTTATTCTTAGAAAATACTTCCTCTAATTCATTTTAGCTCTTTTCCCATGCCATTCCTCATATTCAAAATTTCTCAAGTCACAGTTTACATTTTTCCCCCTCCATACTTGAATATAGTAATATGTTGCCAAAAAAAATATCAATAATTGAGTCAGTATCATCCATTTGGTCAAAGATATTCGACCTTAAATATTATCCTTTTTATAGTCCAACATGCATGACTTTAAACTTCCAATAACAAAAGACATGGTACTCATTAAATTGGGAACCTATAAAGGGTACTCTGAACAAAATTCGAGTCCCAGCTCGCTAGACATACATTTTGTATGATTAAGGAAATATTGAGAAATTAAAAGATAAAGTTTGTGGGGTTGTTTATATAAACCTAGTAAAAATCAAACTATTCTTACCAGGCCCATTGTCTTAGGTAAAAATAAATAGCAATTATCATGATGAAGATGAACTGTTTTTCATTGATGAACAAGATTAGAAGAAAATCCACAGACTGGAGTCTCTTCTCTTTTTTCAGAAATTAAAAAAGACTTTCAACATGACTTCTCATCTGTTTCACAGTATCTCGAGCTTTTCAACATCCACTTGAAGTTCATTTACTCGACCAGCTTCACTCTCTTCAGCTTGACGAAGTGCTTCTTTGGCATCTTTGATGGTTTTTATACCATCCTCTAGGAATTCTTCTAACGAATTATGAAACCGGTCAAGCTCCCCAGTAACAACATCTAACTCTTGTTGAAGGTGAAACTACTGGAGAATCTTATCCTTGATCTTTTGATTCAACTCCTTCCGTTTTGCAGCATGATCAGCCTCATCTCGGGACACTGCTGCCTAAAATTCATTAATATTGATCAGCAATCTAGCTCTGATCAGGTCTTTACGGCACCTTTGCTCTTTCTCCCTCCTTCGAATGACTTTCTTTACTGTGACATGGATTTCTTGATATCCAAAACCACCAAGTCCCAGCATGATGAATAGGGATGAAAGTCTTGGAATTTTTTAAGGCATCCCTTCAAGAGGCACCTCAGATATTATCTTCCATATATTTTTCCATGCCTTGCGACGTGAGAATTAGATCACCTTTTTCACCTATGGGTCTGATTCCGCATCGCTATCACAGTGAGGAACATAGTCTTGGATTAATGCACTTAAGTAAGTGCCATGTTCTGATCCTTCCCTGACCCTGGTTGCTTCACCTTCTACTACTGTTTGGGCTGAGGCTGAGGCTTCACCTCCAGATCTAGCCATTGAAGTTGACAGCCCTATTTGGTCAATTGAAAGTATGGTTAGTTTCAAAGGATAGTAAAAGTTTATTGATTATTTTGCAGGTTAAGTAAGCCACAAATATCATCATCTTTTACCTAATAATGTATTAGAAACTTGTGAAGACTCCTCCCCATCTTTCCTAGCTTCAAAAGGATTTTCAGGATGGGTTTCAGGAGGGTCTGCCATGTTAATTTCCACCTGATCTAGTGTTTCTGCAATAATAAGGTTGACATCAATGTCTATACCCCTTTCAAGCATTGTTGGTTCAGAAGTATCTTTATATGGAATTGTACATTTTTAACCAAACATGGTTAGAAGTGTAATCATGAGAAGATTAAAAGGACAAATGATGAAACTCACTTTCCAGTTGATTCTATGACTAGATATCCAAAATCTTGTAAATAACATGGTAATTTAACATGATCTAAAATTTCTTCAAAGGACATGCAAAGTTTCATCATTTTATCCAATGATGTCCAAGATCCGATTTTAGTCTCACCAGTGGGAGCACTCGACATGTCTTCTTCGTGACTTTCATCTAGAAATCTCTGACCCCGGATAGCTTCTTCAAAGACAGTTGTGGGGTTAGCTGCAGTGGTTGCCAAATGTCCTGGTACATGTGTTGAACCTAAAACATCACAGAATGGAAGTCATTTTTTGTCTCATTTGAGGTTCTATTAAGTATTGTTAAATTACCAGAAGTTCTTTCTCTCATGGCATCAGAAATAGGAGCGGTGTTGGAAACAGACGTCGGCTCATCTACTCTCAGTATTTCTTCAGGAACGGCCATTTGAGCAGGAACTTGTGGCCGTTATCCAACACCCTCTGTTGTACTCTAAGGATGGTTAGTCCTTTCTCTTAAAGGGGAAACTAAAGAAGCACCTTCAATCCCGAGAAGTTTGAGCACTTCTTCATAATTTAAGATTCATGACTACCAGAAATACTTACCACTACTGATAAAGAATTTGACTGTGGTCTTCTTTCTTCGATGATTTTGCTTCTTGGCCTTTTGGGTGGACTAGCGTCATCATCTCCGAAAATAGGTATTAGAGACAATAATGTCCTTTCCAACTCTTCATCCATGGCTTACTGTCCTGGAGATACTTCACCTGGATCACGAGGAGATTCAGTGGCTCCAAGAGTGGCGCCACCAGGGCTATACCGCGTCGAAGGGATTTCAGTGGTTATTTCCTTTACAAGCTGCAGGATGAGGAAGATTATTTCTTTAACTAACAAAGATTTTACTAAATTCAAATTTCAAAGAAAATATAAATATGAGAAAAAGGAAAACTTACATCTTTAGGAGTCATGTAATCGCGCCACTCTTCGTCTAATGAAGGACCAATTCCCTCAGTGGTACCACGGTCCATCATTTCCTTCACCCTCTTGGTGACAGGAAATGAATTATCAATGTAATATATGAGATTTTCCATCTCTTTGATGTAATCCCTCACTTCATTAGGGTTTTCCTCAAAACAGATGTCAGTGGAAACCCAAATATTCCCCACTCTAGGGATATGCATCCCTTCTCATAAGTCCATCCAGGCGGTTTCAGCATCACAATATAAACTCTTCCATGTCCGGACAGCCTCTGGTCATAAATATTCATAATGTGCACCAGAAGGCCATTAGGAGGGTCCTATAATCTGGGACTTCAACTTCTTCCCAGCTCCTGCAATCACAGATGAAGGATAAGAAAATGAAACTTGTTGCTCTATAAAATAATGGGGACTAAATTGCCTCAATGATATAACTCACCATGAGTCAATGGAGTAGGTATCTTGACTCTGGAAGGTGGATTATATCTGGCACAAGGCCACTTTGACATATTTTGTGCCTCATCATCCCCATCCTGGGAATTCGGTGAATCAGCCTCGGGTGAGGAACCCAGTGAATCAGCTCCGGGTGAGGAAGAATCACCTTCCAAATGAAAAGCTTATTTCCTAATAGTTCTCTTCTTTGTCCCCACCCGAGGGACTGGCTTATTCAGTACCCCTTCAGGGTATGATCAGCTCTCGGCATACCATGTAGTCAATATACTTTCCACTCTAATAGCTGGTAGATCAAATATTGCCCCAGTCTTCCCCATAGACGTCAACAACCATAGTTGACGAGCAACCATCGGATGCTGCTCTAACCTGACATGAACCGGAGAGGATATGGTAATTTTCTGCAGACATTTGAATTGACGTGCGAATCTGTATAGATCATAGGCCTTTCATATAATTTCTCTATCAATCCTTGTGGCCAGTGTACCATCTCTACATGCCAGCATATATGCCCTTAACTCCAGGATGGCTCGTCCATCATCAAGAAATCACCCTGTTGGCGGATTTCCATAAGGAAAGAAATGAAACTCCTTAAACATTCTCAGCCTTATCTTAATATCATAAGCGTTGAGGGATAAAGGAGAAATTCCAGAAAAGGCCTACACAGATAGCCGGAAAGAACTTCCAGGAACATGTACCCTACTTTGTACAACATATGTCCTGAAGTGAGTGGAGATCCATCCTTATAAAACTTGGAATGGTCCCACTATTATTAGAGGAGACTTACCCATATAAACATGAAGTAATCTCCTATGAATATTTTCCAAAACTGGGGTGGCCAACACAACTATCTTTCTTTCAGCTAGCTTGGCTGCAATGACAAAGGTCCCCGACCTCACACCTCCTTTCGAATCCCGAACTGGTAAAAGGTAAATACTAATCCACATTGACAAAAATCCTGCCAGACAGGTCTTCTCTGGAATTTTCTGGTTCACTTCATACCCCCACCTACCAAACTCTCCTGCTTCTAGAATTGGCCAAAATGTTCCCGGAGCACCCATCTTTGCAGCTCTAGTAAAACTAGTAGGACGAATGCAGGTAGGTCCCTCATCTTTCTTCTTAATAAGAAACATGTTCATCCACTCCTCTGGATGGATATATTTTCTGGATCTGGTTTTCATGGTGGAGGTATTCTTAAGCTTGTGGAAAATTTTCATTAAATCTTAATCCAAGTCTGGAGTCTTCTCTAAATCATTACAGTTTACTTTGGGGGGGATGAATTCATCATACATATCTCCCAAAACTGGAGCCCCTGAAATCTTGTAGACATCCCACAAATCGATACCTACTTCTCCATGATTCATATGGAAAGAATTAATTTCTAGGCTCCAATGACTGATTGACTCTGGCACGAAATTGTCATTTCTATAGACATATGTCTGCCCAGCCCAAACGACTTCATATATTGCAACTCCCTTCAGATCATCGACAAACTCTACAAAGGTTTGTCGCACCCAATATTTCCACATCCAAGTTGGCTTCACACTTCCTCCAAGACATAAAACCCAACTCTTTTTCCATCCCTTAGATTGGTCCATCTAAGAATTTCAGAAAATAGAGGGATAGCAATGCGGTTGCAGCTCAGGCTTGTGAGGATTCAGATCTAGAGCACATGGGCTATGATGCATTATGTATTCCCTCTCCACTATTCCAGAATTGGAAAATGATCCGGAAACTGATACATTTGCTAAAGAGAAATTGGTGTAAGTCTAAAACCAGGAATGAGAAATATAATTCTTTGCCTCTGGAACCTAGACTCCTTACAGATGACCATGTCCATATAAAGGCAAGTAGATGCTCTGTGGGAAATTGGCATGATATTTCTTCAAATACTTAGCTAAATCCGGGAGATTGCTATTGCAGATAACATAATAATCATGGCCTACAATGTTCATCATGTTATATATTCTCTTGTTGGCTAACTCATCAACTGATCCAATTCTTCTAGGATCCATTGAATCAGCACAAAGATCAAACAGATGAACCTTAAGTAAGTTTGTTCTGTGAAATCTTGATGAAGTAAATCTAAAAAAATGGAAAAGGCATTAAGTCACGCAAGTCCCAACTTGGCACACAAGTCAATTGGATCCCGCAAGTTTCACCTCCCTAGTCATGGCGTGAAAGTCAAATACCTTCTACAGAAGCGCGACAAAAATCCAGAAGACTGAAGACCGAAGATTGAAGAACCTGCGCGATGAGAGATCAAGCTGCTGGAAGCTAAATGAGTTTATGAGGGATTGAGCCTATATATATAGTCAATCCAGACCACCTACGTGCCATACTTGCATGCCCCAACATCTGTATGCCGAACTTGCGCGCCACAGAACCTTGGTTCTCTGGCTTTACCTCAGATCCAGATCCTCTTTCCTTTTCAAATCCAACTCTGAGGGGGGACTTTTGTTGACACTCCTTTCTATCACAGATTCCAATGAATGGAAAAGGGGAATACCTTAAGCACAAATAGGGTTACCCTTTGAAGAACATTAAAAATTGACAAAGGAATGGACCAGGATCCCATTTGGAGCAAGGAGTTCAAGTTTCCTATGCGCCGCGCAAGTCACTTGTGTGCCTCCTATGGGTCATGCAAGTCACTTGCGCGCCCTATTATTTTTTTCACCCAAGGTGCATGGTGGCCTATAAATAGACCCTGTGGGCCCCCCATTTCGAGGACGGATTTTCCAAAACTTAGATTCAAGCTCTAGTCACCCAAGTCTTCAACTCAACTCTTCTGAAAACTTCTAAGGTAACTTTTTACCTAGAATGGAATACTTGAAGGAGTAGGATAAGGCCTGATTGTTTATAATACATCAACACTTGCATTCCTAAGTGTCTATACCTCCTTAAAAGTGGAAACACTTGCGCGCCACCCTACTCTTTCAATGAAAATTGCACGCCGCCGTTTTGGAAATATCTTAGGATAATACTAAAGGCTTGAGTTAAGTCTCACCCAAGTATTACCCTATATATTCTTCATTGCCCAGGTGAACCCATGCCATGCAAGTACACTTGTGTGTCCAAGACTTGCGCGCCAAATGATTTGCACGGCCATACTTGTGCGCCAATTTCATTTGTGTGCCTCTCTCCCGTTCACCTCTCCTCTTCAAGATATTAGCCCTCAAACCCCTTTTCAAAGCCATTTATGGCATGGTTCCTTTGTTGGCTTCCTTATCTGAAAGGAATTCTATGAGAACCTCTCCCAAAACCTCATGACTTACAAGCTTTATGTCACCACGATTAGAGGTTTCCTATATAACCTCATCCTTTAAGATGAAAAGATCTTTTGATTTAGGGTATACTCTTTAGGAGTAAGCCCCAAGTTCCCTTGGTTTGGTCCTCCTTATAGAGATTAAGCCCCAAGTTACAAGTCCCCTTAACCTGGGCCTCCTTATCAGGAGTAAGCCCCAGTCATAATTTCCCTTAACATGGGCCTTCTTCTCAGGAGTAAGCCCCGTTCATAGTTTCCTTAAACATTGGGCATCCTCCTCAGGAGTAATCCCCAATCTTAATTTCTTTTGATTTGGGCCTCCTTCTCAGGAATAAACCCCAATCATAAGTCCCTTTTAATTTAGGCCTCCTTCTTAGGAGTAATCCCCAATTTAAAACTCCAAATCTCCATAAAGTAAAAATACCTTTATGGACCCTACTCCTGGGCTTCTTTCCTAAAGTAAGTCCTGGTCTTCATCTACTTGGGCAGTCACACATACATAAGCCCCACATCATTTCTCATGACTGCATCTTTCGTGGCACCATCGTCAAGTTTACTGATACCTATTGTTTCTCACACCGATCATGACTCACGTGAGCTTAGAGTGTAAAAGTAATCAAGACATATATTTTTGGGTCATTTAACCATGCATAAACCCCATATTTCTTTACCCGAACTACATAGACTTTAATCTCTACCTTAAAATTAGAGTACATAGGAAGCCTTTATAAGGTTCAAGCCCATATTTCATTAATTCTTTTTCTGTCCCATATGACGTTAAACTATATCCTTCTTATCGAACTACGTGGGTTATGATTCCTTTTTAAACAAGGATACGTAGGTAACCCATCTATGGGTACGATCCCAACTCTGAAATAATCCATGTCAATAAACTTCAAGTGCCCCACTGAGTGACTTTAAAACCAATATGGTCATCATAATGACCAAGAGATTTCTATATAATGTATTTAAGGATACCATTGAATAAGAATCTCTAATACATACGGATGATTCTCCATTGATGAAGAACCTCAAATACATATAAAAGATTCTATAAATCCCATAAATATCAACCATTTATTGCTAAATCTAAAGGAAAACTCATTTTTATAATTGGTGAATTAATAAGGATTCGTGAACATAACTTAAATCTATAAGAGAGTCCTGGAGTAGGCAATAATCCCGCCCAAAAAGGTGTGATGAGCCTGACCTCCCATCCACTAGACCAATTAAAATTCTTAAGCCTCGTCGGTCTACAACTAATGTGCACCTACCTTTGGAAAGTAGGTCCAAATGGATATAGGATCATTGGATGTTTCCAGTTCTATGAATAAACCTGTTAGAAACCGATTGGAAAGTTTGAACCTTAAAAAAACAAGGTCATCCCCATTTCCAAAAGAAATAGGGTTTTTTATTGTTTATAAATCTAGAATAAGTTTTCTGGAAGAAGATTTCATTTTTTTAATTTTTAAATAAAATTTGATTAACAAAGCACAATGAGAAGATGTTTTTATAGAAAACTATTTTTAGAAAGTGTAATCGATCTAAATATACCTATTAATTTAATTATTAATAATTATAATTTAAATTAATATCCACTTAATTATTATCCGCTAATTTTTTAACCCTATAACCCTATGGGAGTTAACATAACCACAAAGATGAAATTACTTAAACCCTAGGCTAGCTTCAAAACATGCAATCACAACACCCTGCTTTGATTGATGTTCTAAGGTTAGCTTATGGTCAATTGTTAATTAGAGCACATATCCACTATATAAATTAGGATTAATTGATTTTAGGGATTATATTTTAACTCTAAAAACTTATCCCATGTGGTCTGGTATTACCGATTAAGTTCGCGCTCTCACAATTTACACAAAATATCAACCTCGCGTGATTTGTGTGTATTGTTAAATTTCTTGCTTAGATTCATTTAAATTGAAAACTCAATTAGTAGATCATATTAAGTGAATTAAATTATCTCATTTCTTCAAAATAAATTAATGAATAAGGTAAGAGGAAGATCGATTACTAAGAAAACTACTCTTCTATGGGCGGTGTAGTCATTGTGGAGACGTTTTGCATGAGCAAAGAATTGAAAGGGTAGAACCCAATATCATCTCCACTATTGATTACAACCCAATTAGGAAGATTAATTTAATAATAAATTTCAAAAAAACATAATAAAAAAGAAAAAATAAAATAATAACAAAGTATTTTATTACACAAATGAAAACATTACAACATGATGAAGAGAAGAAGGCTTTGATGAGGGGATCCTTGCTTCAAGAGCTAGCCCTCTTACAATGGTTGGATAATTTAGGTTAAACCAATTCTCCTCTACATCCAATCTTTTAATGCACGTCCCAACCCATCCAAATGAAAAAAAACACTAATTTATAGAGTATAGGGGACACTAGGTTACAAGTGGTTTCAAGTGTGAATGGGGAAATTCATCCAAATATTTTAATCCAACTTGCACCACTCATTTGACCACCAAAATGCATGAATCATCTATCCTTATAGAAGGATGATTTGTGTGAAATTGAATACTCGAGCTCCTCTAAAAAATATGGTACTAATACAAGAATGGATGAAGAAGTTATGGCTCAAATACAGAACCCATGTCCATTCTGGTGAGTCCAGCCCACCATTGACTTAATGGCCCATTTACTTCCTCAAAATGCACTTTTTAGCTCTAGTGTATTGAATAAAAGTTATAAAAAATTAATTTATTAATACTATTACAAAAGTTTAAGTTCAAATAAGTCATATTAAAATATTTATGTTCGAAATACTACAGTGTATTTTAAAAGGGTAAAACTGGAATTTTCATCAAATTTTCAAATGAATGATCTAATCCCAAATATTTCATAAATGAATATATTTAGCACAATTTGAGGAAATTATGTCATTTATTATCAATAAAATATTCAAAAAAATAGTGTTTTATCTTCAGACTAATGTTCTAGTCTCGATAGCACTTTTGTGTGTGATTTGGGATAGATGTGTTGCGGTTCCAAGTATGAGATAATTTCTAGTTTGTTAGGACATGGTAGGGGATGACTTATATTAGTATCCTGAATGATAGGACTATCTTAGGATGTGTCCTGGGAATTTTCATGTTTGGATGCGACTGCCATAGATGTGGATCTCATGGATTATTTGGGTTGCACATTCATTGAGACATTCTCAAAGACACTCCAGCATTAGTCAGAGCGGGTATGGTCGATCGAAGTCTTATGATTAAGGATCAAATATTGTTTTATTTGAATTTATTTTTAGTTATGTTTTGGCTAGGCTGAGAATATTACATCAGTGTGTACTTATGTTAGTGGTTTATAGGTTCCCTGTTAATGTGGATTAATTAGATTTATTTTTCACCCCCTGTATGTGAACCTTGGTGTATGTGAAGTTAATATTTATTCTTTCAGGTTGATCACCAATTCATGATGGATAGGGATAAGTCTTAGGATTGTAAGGTTAAGAAGGATTCTCATGGGGATTTGACTGATTAGGCTAGATCAGCTTGATAGGGTACTAGATACTGGTTATTTGATATGTCTTGGAGTTGGAAGTAGGTCGTGATGTATTTATTTTTATTTCATAGTTCCTTGGAACGTGTGTTCTGGTTAGGAATAATTGCTTCTAGGAAGTTTCCATTGGATTTATTTATGGAACCAAAAACATCCAACAGTTCTTCATCCAAAAGGGACCTGCTTTCTAAAGGCAGGTGTTCGTTGAGTTTGAACTTATGATACTTAAGAACATGAACTGGTATAGAGTATGGGAGGTTAGACTCATCACACCCTTTTGGGAAGTATTATTGTCTACTCTGGGACTCTCTTATATATTTGAGAAATTTTCATGAATCCTTATTAATTCACCAAGTATATCATAGGTTTCCCTTAGAATTTGCAAACAATTATTAGCATGTGTTAATTTTAGAATCATCCATATGTATTCAAGGTTATTCATTAATGAAGATATTTGTATGTATTCAAGGTTCTCCATAAATAGTATCCTCTCATATACTATTTAGATATTCTATTAACCATCTTATGATGATACTGGTTTTTAATCCACTCAGTGGGGCACTCTGGAATTTATTGTCGTCCAGGGAGACGAAGGTTTGTTTTTATGTTGGGATAATACCCATAAATGGGCTACCTACGTATCCTTGTAAAAGTAATCATAACCCTCATAGTTCATTGCCTCTTAATACGACACATCATACCTTTTAAGGTCACATGATAAGGACTTATTTGTATAGTTTAATGTCATGTGGTAAGGGCATCTAAGAAAAATGTGCTTAGTCAAGGTTTTATGTGGGACTTATGCCTTAGAAGCCCAATGAACTTGGAAAGAATATGGGTTTCTAGGTTAGATTAGATCATGTTGGGAATATGGCCTAGGAAGAACATGGTTGATTTGGAGTGTTAGGTTTCAACCTTAAAGAGGCTTCCTACATATCCCATTTATATGGGAATCAAATCCCACATAGTTTGGTGAGTCTCATAGGAGAGTGTAGTTCCTTTGAGAGAAATGAGTTTGGGATTACTTATTGAAAAGGATGACTTGGTGATTTTGGTATTTAATTTGGGGCTTACTCCTAAGGAGGATGCCCATTTATGGATGAAATGAGATGGAGATCAGGCCTTAACAAGGCTTCCTATGCATCCCAATTATGGTAGGAATTAGTGTCCTCATAGTTCAAGATATAAGATATTGTGTGGATGTTATGATCATCACAAATATCTAAGACCACGTGAGAAACAAGAGGATGTGAAAGATTCAATAAAGACACCCATACTTTTCCTCCTTCACTGGTGAAAGAGGACACACCTACGGTGGAAGAGTCTGAGGCAACCGTGGAAGAGGATGAGGCGATGAACCTTCCCTATATTTACTTTACATTAGACAAGGGTCCAATGTAAGGAAGGAGTGAAGGTAAATTAAGTAGAGAGTATCAAGACTGCAACCTCCTAATTGAAAGTTTAAGGGATTACACTGGGATGGCTGCTCTAAGATTGGTCCTGGTAGGGGGGGAGAATTTTTATTTTCTTGAATGGAAAATAAAGTGTGAATCATACCTTCCCTACCAGAGACCCAAGGTTCTGGGTTTTAGAGATGAGAAGGGTAGGATAGAACCAAAACTCTAATCCTCCAAACCGGGAACTTTCCAACACTATTCCTGGGAGAAAGGTCCATGTGACTGCAGATATACAAACCCACAGACACTCCATGAATCTTAACCCCATTATAAAAAAAATGTGGGAAACCACTGACTGTGGATATACAATCCCAAACAGGAGACAGGTTGATGTGAATTTCCCAAAGTTCTGATGAGTTAGAAGGTTTTGGTGGAGGTTTCAACATAATCCCTTTCAGACAATGGAGCCAATGAAGAATAAGCCTTTCCATGAATGGATTTAAATAAGGCTTGATGAAAAGGCTTGTAGATAGGAGGGATTAGGTGAATCAAATAAGGGAGCCCAAGTAAGTATCTTGCGTGAAAGTATGGGCGTGCAAGTAGACTTGGGAAACCTGATGTTCACTTAAGTGACAAACAACCTAGATTTTAATACTTGGGCAAGACTTGACTCAAGCCTTTAAGAGTATTCATAGGTATTCCTAAAATTGGGTTGCTCAAGTTCCTTTGAGAGGAATTGGTGGTGTGAAAGTGTTTCTGATTTAGGGAGGTTGGGCGCTTTAGGTGCGCAAGTGTTATGAATTTCAAACACTAAAGGAACTCAAGTCCTATGATCCTCCTTAAAGTACTCCTCTATAGGTGTTATAAAACTACCTTGAAGGTTTTGGAAGACTTGGGTGAAGCACTAGGGAGACCAGAGCATCAATTAGGCTTTAGGGAAATTCATCTATATAAATGAAGGCCCTAAGGGTCTATTTATAGGAAAATAAGTGACCTTGGGCGAATTGAGATTGGGAACGCAAGTATGGTGTGTGCCATAATTGGGGCATGCAGGTGTCTTGCACACCCCCGATGATTTGGCCTAACCGGGGTGCCTCATTGAGGACTTAGCCAAATTAATTTCTTCATTCATTTTGAGCATGGTGGCATGCAAGTATTTGTGCGTTGGTACCTTGGGCACCGCTTTAGGGACTTATCCAAAACAAATTCTCTATACCATGGGGGTTACGCCCCTGCACCCCTACTTGGGATTATTGTCGGGCTTCAATCCCGACCCTTCAGGTTGATGCCTTCGCTACCGTTACCAACCCCCATGAAAAATGCAGATTCGCACAATGAACTTTTCGATCCTGATTGAGGACATTTTGCGAAAAAGTTCATGGAATACATTTCATAGTGTCTATGATTTTTTAGTTGTTTATTTTTTATGTGTGATATTTCCAATGGGAGATTGATTTTGTATATATGGAATATTTGTTCGGGCCTTTACTATATTTCATTTTATTACAACATTATTTTATTCTAGTTTATTTATCCTTTCTACATACACTAATGTGTATGATGTTTGGTTATTTAATTTTGGTTGTGCACTCTGATATGAGGGTATAGTCACCTCACATTTCACTTCATACTCTCACTACTAATTGGAAGCCTCTAGCATACGAGGAGACGTGGTTGAGGTCTTGTGATGAACCAGATCGGAGCACTGGTTTAGTGGCGTCTGGTTCAAGACATTACATATGCATATATTTTTCTTGAATACATATTTTTACCCAAGGGGTTTTATATTAGTTGTGGTGTCTACTAAAATCCAAACATGATTTTGATATATGGACTCTATCTTAGAATTCATAGCTTCTTTCCATTTAGAAGTATCCTTCCCATCTACTGCTTCCTTGTAGATTATAGGTTCATCATTCTCAAGGAGTAATGTGTCACCTAACTCGATGATAAGAGAACCATGATGATATGGTTCTCTAACCTCTCGAGGTGACTTACATAGTGCTTGTGTCTTAGGAAAATATTCATCTCCCACTACATCTTGTAGATATTGTTCTCACACCAACTCTTGTTCATCTGGAGCATTAACTTCATTGAACTCAATCTTTCTCTCACTATTTCCATTGTAAATGTGTTTCCTTTCTATAAATATGTATTTTATTTACATAATCACTTTTCTATTTTGAAGTTTTATATAGTTAATATCCTTTGGTTTCTTTAGGGAGGCTCAGCCTAAGGGCAAGCCTCGCAAGCCCCCGGTCTAGGGAAACAAGCTTCAAGAGGGAAACCGGCTGGACTTCCTCCACTTTTTCTCCTCCTTACCTCACCTAACCACATTGCACCCTATCAATCATTTTCCTATGTGGCTTCCAATTTTCCCACTTCTCTGGTTATCCCGCTTCCCCACATCGTTCGCCTTTGTGCCTCCTGACTTCTCCGCTTCTCCAGTTAACCCACATCCCTACATCGTTCACCACTACACCTCTAGGCTTCCCTACATCACTGATTCTTGACTCACCTACCTGCTTCCCCGGTTAACCCATTTCCTCGCATTATTTTCCTCTACCCCTTTCAGATTCCCCACATCATCGATTCTCCACTCACCTCCATGTTTATCAACTTAACCAGCTTCCCCCCCATCATTTTTGTGCCTCCCAGATTTCCCGCATTGTCTATTCTCAGCTCACCTCTGCTTCTCTGATTTTACTTTTTTTTTATTTGGAGACAGGTTCCTAATTGGATTTCATTTTATTTTATTATTATCATTACATTTATATTTTCCATAAGATAAGTTTCTTAATTTTGTATCTGAAGGGATCTTGCACATCCCTTTAGACCACTCTTTTAGATATCCTTCACCTTCAATTTGAAGATATGGAATCATTCAACTCCCATCCTCTGAACATAGTTGTTTCCTCCAAATAAGAGGCATGATAATTGGTAAGTTATTTTTGTAAATACCTAATTTTATGATCATAAAAAAGATGGAATTTCTCTAATTGTTTGAGTTATCATATGTTTATTTTATACCCATCATGTTATAATAAAAAATAGAAGTTGAATGTAAATTATAATTAAACTAAATTAGTCTGAATGTATAAAATTATTTATTGTATTTTTACTTTTACCTTGTTATATCAATATGTTCATCAATAAGGGAAACATTTCATAGGCCTATCTTGGGAAATCATATCACATGGGCTGGCCCTGTCTTTAGGATAGCCTATAAAGATGAACTTTGTTCTTTGGGATGCCAATTTTTTACTAGATATAGTCTTTAAAAATGTATCACATCCCCATACATGTATGTTTGATAGATTGGGTTTATTTCCACACCACAACTCATATGGAATACTATATGTTACTTTAGTTGGTACTCGATTAAGAGTTCATGCAACTATCTTCAAGGCATATCCCTCAAAGGATGAGGAAAGATTTACCTGACTCATCATTAATCTGGCCATGTATAGAAAGGTCTGATTCTTCCCTTCACTAAAACCATTCCACTATGGTGTCTAAGGAGGAGTGACTTGGGATATTATCCCATAATTCTTTAAGTGATCAATTAAATCTTGGTTAATATACTCTCCCCCTCAGTCTGAGTGAAGTTTTATAAAATTATTACCAATCTAGTCACTTCTTGTTGTTATTCCTTAAACATCCAAAAGGAATATGACTTATACCTCATTAAGTAGATTTAGCCATAAATACTATATTCATCAGTAAAATTAATGAAGTAAAAAAAACCACCCCTTGATTCTACTATAAATGGACCACATACATCAATATGGATCAATTCTGGTAATTATATGGCTCTTTCTCCCTTTCCAGAGATGGTTGATTTGTTCATTTTCCCTTATAAACAAGTGTGACATACATCTAGAGGTTTTAACTCGATTGGATCTAAATACCCTACTTAATGTAATTTCTGTAAATTCTTCTCATATACATGACCAAACCTGAAGTTCCATAAGTGGGTGTTATATGAGTCATGTTTTCTGGTTTTATCATTGATTTCCATTATAAGATTTTTGAGTTCAAGTATATATAATCCATTGTTAATATGTGCCATTACATAACATATCATATCCTTATAAAAGAGACAACATTTATTTCTATACTTGAAATAAAATCTCAAAGTATCCAAACATGAAAGTGAGATTATGTTTCTAGTAAATAAAGGAACATAATGAAAATTATTTAATATAATAACTAAACCACTAGGCAAAGTCAAATGATAATCTATCACTACTAAGGCTTATAGACTCGCACCATTTGTAGTTCAGAGATCCACATAACCTTTCTAAATCTTATTAAACCTACTTTAATCCTATATTTTAATACAAATATGTGAGCCACACACTATATCCAATACCCAAATTATGTATAAAGATATATTTGATTCAATTATAAGAATAACTAAAGTAAAATTTTCACCTTGATTCTTATCCCATCTCTTCAATTCTTCTCCTAGTGGAATTTCTTGCCACATGAAAACCAGAAATCCTCCTACTCATTATTTTCCATCAATATCTTTGGTTTTTTATAAGGATGGTGCTTAGGTTTCTTCAACTTTGATTTAGCCTTAAATGCCTTAGCCTTACCCTTCATCCTCTTGTTCATCATACGGAACAAAGAATTGGAATTCTTCATATCCTTATCATATTAGAGAACTAAATCCAAAAGATCTAGATGTGAATTTTTCATGTTATTAATATTATAATTAACAATAAAATTTGAGAATCTCAGTGGTAAATAGGCAAGAATAAGATCAGTTGTTATTTATTAGTTCAGTTTGATCCCAAGGGCTTCATGTATCTCAATGTACCCTATCATATTGAGTACATGGGGAGCTCCTTTATTCCCTTTTTCTAGCCTATATCTATAAAATTAACTATATATATCATATCTTTCTTGCCTTTATTTCTCCTAATATAGTTCTTTGAGATGAGTTAGCATCTCGTAGGAATCTTTTTCCTCATGCATTTTCTGCAATTCACTAGACATAGATGACAACATGATACACTATACATGTAGTGAATCATATATATGCCTTTTATATTTATCTTTATCTCCTTACTTTCTCCCTGAGGGGGATCAGCGGGAATTGATAACTCCAACACATAAACTTTCCTTTATTGGATTTGTATTATGCGCAAGTGCCTGTACCACTCCTGGAAGTTATGGTCGGTCAGTATATTTTTTTATCCAGTATTGATTATAGTGATAATTTACTGGTGGTGTTGGTGATTTATATTTTTATCTATAGAAAAATAAAATTATTTGTTAGTAATTTATTTGATTAAATTTTAGAAATTATTGATTACTTAATTAAATCATTAAATGTCTCCTGATATTTTATCAAAATATAGCATCCCCCACTACTAATGTTGGAATAATCTATCACATGAGTATTATAGTGGAAAGGATCCATGAATCCTATCCTCATAGTCTACAATATTTCTCTATGCAACTACTCATAGAATTCAAGGTAGTCATTTTACTGGTCAATAGCATTAACATGCAGCTCCTTAATCTATTAAGTGAAGTCCCAATTTTTAAAATCATAAACACAGTTTACTCGATGTTTGCCTCTTAATTTAAATGAAGCTAGATTTTGATAATTATTTTCCACCAATTTTAGTCAAGTCAACTCATTAATCTTATAATAACTCCTCAGTGGTAGGAGGAACCCTCAAATTTGGTTGACGAGCACCCTGAAAACTAGGGTTTTTTCAAATTTGAGAAAATAAAGAAATTAAAACTTAATATATATTTGAGGGGATTTATTTTTTATGAAAAATGTAATCATTTTATATTAAATATGTTTTTACTTTGTTGTCACGTTCACAACTGAACATTAATTTAATAGAATACATCCATCACATCTTTATGTATTTTATTTGTTTATTATTTCATGTGTTCTTCCAAACAAGCAAATGCATAAAATAATAAACAATAAATAAAGGAAATAAATTACCCAAATAGTATTGAGTTTTTAATAATGGTTTATCCGTGTAAAATTAATGGATCAACCATGACCTAGGGGTATCATACCTGAGTCAAATCCTGAATTTCATTATAGCTCGCCCCAATCCAATGTATTCACTTATCGTCTAAGGTATCCCCTCACCTTGGTAGGATCCACACTTTACAACTCCATTTTCAAATGTACAAGTGTACTCACAGGTAAGTGAGGAGGTCTAGGGAAGTGAAAAATACATAAAAATAATTTAGACGCGCAAGACCTTAAAAATATTGAAAGAAAATAATATGATGTGAAGACCATTATAAAATTAACTAATTATTACAAACATCACACACTGTTGAAATAAATATTTAAATAAATTAAAACATACATAGGTTTGGTCAATTGCTCAGGACTAGTCAGTATAGAAATTAAATGTGTGATAAAATTAAATTGCAATAAATTTAAATTCAAGATTTTAAATATAAATTAAATGAATTATACAATTCAAATAATTTATATTCTTTGGTATGAATAATAATTTAATTTCTATTTAAAAATTAAAATAATAAAATATTTTAATTTAATAAAAAAAATTATTAGTTTTGTTAAATAATAAAATTGTTATTATTTTTAAACTAATAAATTAATTGTATATTAAATTTAAAAAAACTTGGGGATTAGATTCCCCACCCATACCCATTATGGGTCAGGATGAAACCCCAAAAACCCATTTTTGGCCTCATGGACCCCATTCAGGGCTATACTAAGATAGGAAGACCTACCCTGACCAATTCCAGGTCAGGCAAACCCATCCATGTCCATTGCATGGTAGATCAGGTCTAACTGGACCAAGGGAATCCATGGGAACCAGATCTGGGTCATCACATGCAGTAGAATAGAGGTAAATGAGGTTACCTCATTCTATATGGGATCTAATCATCGGTGGGTATGGTTAGGGATGGTGTGATTTTGGGAGTTGGAAGACAAGGTCAGGCTCGGTGAGGGTTGGCCGGCTCACCAGCGAGACTGGTTGTGGTGGCCCACCAATGATGGTCGTGAGATTGGGAGGGGTGAACCGCAATATGACAAGGTCAGGAGATGGAAGTGGAGCTTTCTATGGTCGATGGTGCCTACAATCTCTGAGTACTAAAGCAAGAAGGAACCACAGCAGTAATAGCAAGGTGCGGATGGCGAGGTGATGGTGGGTTCAGGAGGTAGTATTGTTGGTGGTCTCAAAAACTCAAGATGGAGGTCGTCATGGGAGGGAGACCAAGGTGGGAGAAGGTGGAATCAACTAAGGATTTTGGATCATGGCATTGGCCTCAAGGGGTGGTTGATGTTGGGATACAGGCAAGGTCAGCCTTGATAGAGGCCACAGTGGCACTGGGGTAGTGGGCTCGTGAGGAGGGAGGACCAGGGTTGGTAGTTTCCTTCAGAAGCCACCCTATTTTTATTCTATTTTTTATTATTATTATAAAATATTAAAAGTAATCTTTTGAAAAGTTGGGTGTGTTTCTCTCTATTAAAATACATGTCTTCCAATTTTCTATTTTAATCTAATTAAAAAATTCATTGACAAAGCTTCCATAGGAAGCATTCAAATCTGTCACTAGAAAAATCATTCTGACCAGAACATAACCCAAATTGGATCACCCAAAAATTAAAAATATGAACAGATATATATTTATACTTATATTCAATTTTTAATTTCCAATAGTTGTGTTTTCAATCCATATAGAAAATTTTGGATGGCCATAACTTGGTCATACGGAATCGGATTGACACGCGGTCTATTTTGTTGGGACTGATTTAAAACCCTATGCTTAATTTAATGAAAATTAATTTTTACTTAACTTGTAAAATTTATATGATATATTTGATACCAATTGAAGGTATTGGAGCATTCAATCAAATCTGATGGGCTAGGTATTTTAAAACTTTCATCACTAGATCGACCTAACTTCATCTTCTCTGGAGATCTGATCCCAAGTAGAGGTCTGATGATCTAGTTGAATATTTCATAGAATAGTTTAAATAAATGGTTACCTCATTTTATTCGACATGTATTTGACTAAAACTCGTCACTAATGACCATTTCATGAAGGATTAAAATTCAAAACCCTCTAGATTATCCACACATGCTTTAATAGTTCGTGCATATGTCGATCATTGAATTCCGGATTCTACCATGGATCTTAGATGATTATTTCAATGTTGTGATGATCACCTCAATATTGAGCCTTCAATACTTGAATCCATTCTTGGATCACTCACTCGAATAGATCCTTTCTCTCTCTAGGATATAGGAGGAGATAGGATCTTTCAATCTGTTGGAATGAACTTCACACCAGAAATGTGATCATCATCTGCTTATATAGTGGATGTCTAAAATACCTGGTTAGGGTTCTCCATCCCCCGAATATTTAACATCCACTAAATAAGTAATGAATAGATAATTATTACAAAATAAATTTATTATAAATATTATTTATATTTTATCACATACCTATAATATATATTAAATATATTACATGATAAACTCGAGTCATTAACTTGACTCGTAATTCCCACTAATATTAAACTAACCTTGAATATTAAAATAATATTCATTCATCTAATATTATTCCAATCATTTACTTAAACACTAATAAATAATTTTAATAAATAAATTCAACTCAGTTATTCTATACTCGAATAATAACAAATTCGTTTATTTATCAGTGATCGATAAATCTTGGACAACTCTCAGACCTCATGGTAAGCTCCACTATGTCCTATACACATATTCACTATAATAGAGAATAATATTGAATGTGCTATTAGGTGTGACCATCTAAGCTCTTATATTGATAACAGTGAATAATATTCACACACCAAGAGTGGAGTCTAGAAACCAATCAAGCCTCCTAAAGAGACAAGGTATAGTTATAGAAACGACAGTTATTTTATGAACACATATTGTGTAATATAATCTCTTTTTGATAAGATATCTCATAAAGTGGGATGCAAAACTTGTGTCATTTTCCATTATTGATTTATTATTTTTTCATCTAATTGTATAGATTTACCCTAACTACCATGGATATAGATTTAATAAAGGTACTACCATCCTAATCAAATAGGCCCGAGATATTATTTTCTCAAATCAGAAGTGAAAAATTATATCTTGATCATTCAACCAATGTCATAATAGTAATGATGTACCCAACACAAGATACCTCACCATGACTCCATTTTCATGGTTTTTCCATTGAATAAAAGTACATGATCAAATGGAACACATTAATAATGATCTCATGTCAGGATACCGATACAAATGTTTGTAGATAGCAACAACCAATGAAACTTTAAACATGTGGTGTTCCTATTGGGTGTTCTATCCTCTTGATCTCTCCTACTAGATATCACCAAGTGAAAACTTCATGAGAAGAAGTATCAATGCATATTAGCCCCCTACACCTGATAGTAAGACATCAAATGTGTCTAGTTAGTATGATATTTCTACTATGCTCCATAACCACTCCAGTATTGGAAACATATAGATAGGGATACATCATCTTAATGAGAACCTTAAAGGGATTTCAACCATGCTCCATAATCTCTAAAAATTGTTTCTTTTCCTTAATAAAAATATCTATCATAGGTAAAATCACTTTCAAATGATCAACTTGAGCCTTAATGGTTTTATACAAATAAGGCATTTTGAGATCACTAGAAAATAAATAAAATATGGAATTCAATTAATCCTTCGTAAAAATACTTTAAATATAATACTTAATATCCTTTTAAGTGTTTCTTTATCTTTTTTAATCTATTTAGCATCATCCCCTACCAAATTAAGAATATTATCAGTTTGGATTACAATCACCGATTTCATCATTTCTATTGTTTTTTAAAAGGAATTTATAATATATTTCAACTCATATATTAGAATTTACCTTATAAAATATTTATCAATAGTTATAGAGGAAGGGGTGAACTATGGGTAAAGGCCTATACAAATGGACTAATGTCTCTATGATCTTGACTCCTCATTAGACCCTAAAAATATGTTTTAAGAACTCTCATTTGTTCATTTAGTCTCTAAATTTATTTTTCCATGAGATCATTTTTTTTAAATATCTTTGGTTGGGTGTAGTTCACAATAGATAAAACATCCATAGACAGTCATTCCTATTTAGTCAATTCAAAACTAGTTCCAAATTCTAAGAGAAAATGTTGCAGTATATTCAACATATCAAATTTAAACTCATTCAAACCATCCTTAGTAACATAAGATGAAGAAGCATAAGGAGGTGAAGTTTTAACATGTAAAGGAAGGGATATCATACTAACAACTTAAATGTACTATATCAAAGGTTTTTTCTCTCTGCATGGAATAATCATACACTGATCCAACACTTTCTATTTTAAACTTTCTAACTAGTGCTTATTTAATAGGATTTATAGGAGTTATTCCAAACATATCATCTAAAAATTGTTCCAACTATATCAAAGTTTTTTTCTCTCTGCAGGGAATAATCATACATTGATCCAACACTTTCTATTTTAAACTTTCTAACTAGTGCTTATTTAATAGGATTTATAGGAGTTATTCCAAACATATCATCTAAAAATTGTTCCAATGTTTTATCTAATACCACTTATTCTTTAAGAATACTAGATATAGAAGAACTTATCTTAGTCCTTTACTCCATATCAATTTGATCTACTAAATCTCTTTCAACCATATTTGGTGTAACTGAGATTGCAAGTTCACCATGCTTAGGTGGACTGGTCCGCCATCATGATCACTATCTTTATCATCAAAAATAGGGTTGTATATACCTAACTAATAAAATTCATGGGACGCATACCCCTTATAAGTTGGTATATCAAAGAGAGATTATCCCCCTTCCTTATTCACTAGATTAATCACCCTCTCTTCATTGTCCTCTTTTTCTTTAGCTAAGGGAAAGAACTCCTCATTAGATTCATCATCTGATTTAGAAAATGCCTCTCTAAAAGTATTGTTCAAAAGATTATTAGTATATTTAATATAATAATAAATTTATTCTTTATTATAGGGAAATAATTTAGGTGTTTCAAATGCTCTAAAATAAATAATTATCATCTCAAGACTTTGAAAAATTACTGGCTTGGGAGAAAAACTCTTTTATTCCTAAGAGATTTTTCTCTTATTCTACACTATTAAAACTCATTTCTTTCTCAAAAACTCTTACATAATTAGTACTATAAATATTCTTATCTTACATAAAATAATACTCCAGTACTTCATCAAGTTAAATTACTATATTATATTTGTCTTTAATCCTCAATGGTTTTTTAATGGGATTATATTTTCATATAGATTCCCACTATCTACTACCCATAAATTTCTCCAAGGGTTCCAAATTACTTTAATTCCTTTAAATATATTTTGGTTGAGACATATTCTACTTAAAGATTCTAACTTATCCTCACCCTAAGGAATAATTAATTTTTACTCAAGAAAAGTAGATATGAACTTTGGGTATGGAAGAGTGTTGAACCGAGAAGATGTCTTACACACTTCTTCTATATGCCTCATTATAAAATGAGTAAGAATAATATTTAATACATTATTTAACATATATATATATATAATCTTGGTGCCTAAAACACTAAATTAACCCTTCATTTGATAGATTATATATTTAATGAACATGATCAAAAATCTACATTCACTATCCAATTCTATTACATTGGGTCTCCTCGGGTCGTTGTTTCCCATCAGATCCTCCTGATTTTTTTTGAACTAAAAACTTGAGTGTCCAATAGGATAATAGATTTATAGGTCCTAAAATTTTCTATCATGAGGAACCAATAAACATTTTTTCCATTTATTTTAATAAAACATCAACTCTTCTCTAATTACCAAGGTTCAAATGAAATCCTTCTTCTCACCAACATCAAACTTGACATTAAAATAAAAATATTTAACCAAACTCATATAGAAAGGTCATATATTTTTACTCATTGTTGTTTAATCTATTTTCATACTAGTGATTTTCTCAACGTTAACCAATCAAAATAAATTTCCTTCTCAATCATTACAATATTATTTTAAATGTAGAAGTTTTGAGGCTCTAAAGATAAACATGAGCTAGATTTTCCTTTGTTCTCATGTGGTTATTCTTCAAGAAATGAAATATACAATACACTTTTCATTCTCACCATATTTATAGAGATTTGAGAGGCTTGGGTTTGAAAATTTTGTTAACATAATATGGTTTGAAAAAGTATATGTTACAAAGGGTCTCTAGGGATTAAGCTTTAGAGAGTAGAAAATTCAAATTCAGAATCGAATGAATTTAATTCATTTAGGGAATAGAATAGGAAATAAAATAAATTGGCATAGAAAAAATAAAATAAAACCACATGATTTTAAAATAAACAACCATGGTAGCTTGACTTACTATATTACTTGTCTTAAAGTCGCTCAACATAGTCAAGGTAGGTTTACCTACTATATGAACAACTTACGAATGTTTAGACGACCATGGTAGATTCACTTAACGCATGACTAATCTCATGGTATCTTGATAATTATGGTCACTTGTGACCTTTTTTATAAAATTAACACCATTTTCAAGATTAAACAAAAAATATCAATCATTAATATTTTATCACTCCCAATTAATGTATGATATAACTTTATCTATCTGCATTTAATGGTTTTGTAAAGATATCAATAATTTGTTGTTTAGTTCCAATAAATTCAAGAGTGATATCACCTTTTTGAAAATGATATTTCAAAAAGTGATGTCTTATATCAATATGTTTTGTCCTAGAATATGAAATAATATTCTTAGAAATATTAATATCACTTTTATTTTCACTATTTATAGGTATATGTCTAAATTGATAACCATAGTCGAGTAGAGTGTGTTTTATCCATAGAATATGTGGACAGAAACTGCCTACAGTTATGTATTCATATTCAGAAGTAGATAATGAAACTAAATTCTATTTCTTACTACACCATAATACTAGATACTTTCCTAAAAATTGACATGTTCTAAAGGTACGTTTTCTATCTAACTTACCTCCACCAAAAACCATATCGGAATAAAAAATTAACTAAAATTCATGTATGATAGAGTAGAAAGAACCAAAATTAATTATATTACAAAATTATTTGAAAATGCTTTTAATATAATTTAAATGATATTCCCTAGTGTTTTCTTGAAAATGAGCATATAGACACACACTAAACATTATATCTGGTTGACCAGTAGTTTTGTATAGTAAACTCCCAGTCATACCTCTATAAATAGTTTTGTCAACTGATTTCCCAGTTTAATCCAAGTATAATTTATGGGTAGTATTCATAGGATTGTCACAGCCTTTAGTTTTATCCATACCAAAAAAAAATTATAATATTTTTTTATTTTATTTTTTGATTTAAAATAATTCCTTCTTTTTTGAAAAAACTAAAAACCAAGAAAGAACTTTCACTCACCCATTAAACTCATTTCAAATTTATTTTGCATCAGTTTAGAAAATTAAATACACATAGATTTTTTAGATGAACCAAATATAATATCATCAAAATATATTTTCAAAATTAAAACATATTTTAAAATTCTTTTTATAAAGAGGGTAGGATCAGTAATACCTTTTGAAAACCCATTTGAAATCAATAAATATATGGTCCTATAATACCAAGCACTTAAAGCCTGTTTTAAACCATAAATATATTTTGAAAGTTTAAAAACATGATTTGGATAATAAGGATTTAGAAAACCAAGGGGTGACTTAACAAAAACATTCTTGGAAATATAACCATTAAGGAATTCACTCTTGACATCAATTTGATATAGTTTTATATTAAGATGAGTTACATGTGCTAGTAATATTATAATGGAAACACACCTAGTTACATGTGAAAATGTATTTTCATAATCAATTAATTCTTCTTGAATATAACCTTATATATTCAATATATATTTGTTTCTAACTATAGTTCCAAATTCATCAACTTGGTTTTTAAACACCCATTTAGTGTTAATAGTAATGTAATCTTTGGGTCTCTCAACTAATTCCCATAATTTTTTTATTTCAAACTAATTCAATTCTTCTTGTATATCCATTACCCAGTGTTCATCACTAATTATTTTAATAATGTTATTAGGTTATATATTAGGCAATTAGGCTTGATGATCAACCTAGTTTCTAATAGATACTCTAGTTTGAGAACCTTTATTGAGATCACCTATAACATTATCCAAATGGTAGTGCTTGTGGGTCAAAATAGTTATAAGAATTTAATTTCATGCTTATTCCAAGTCATCTTCAAGATTAAAGTAGTTTTTTTGGACTCTTTTGGGAGATTTATCAAGTAAATCAATAGCCTAGTCGGAGGTCTTATAGGTATTATTGAAATTTAAATGTGACATATCATCCTCAATGTCTTATAAAGGAACTTTAGGGTTATGTGGATATGTCTCATGAAAAGTTACATGAATGGATTCATCTATAATCTTAGTTTTTTTATTTAAGTCTCGATAATATTTAACTGTGATTGAATAACTTATAAAAATTCCTTTATCACTTTTAGATGAACATTTGTCCAGATTCACTTTTTTACTAAGAATATAGACTTCACCACCAAAAAAATTAAGTAATTTACCTTTGGTTTTATATTGTTCCACAAGTAATAAGGGGTATTATTTAAAATAGGCCTTATAATAACCCTATTAATTACATAACAAGTTATATTCATAGCTTCTTCCCAAAAATAAATGGGTAATTCATACCCATTAAGCTTAGTCCATGAAATTTCTTGGAGAGTTTTATTTCTCATTTAAATACCCTCATTTTATTGAGGTGTTAAAGGGGTATATAAATTATTTCTATATTTATATTGTGGACAAATATAATCAAAATATTAACTCTAAAATTCATGCCCATAATCACTTTTTCAGGGTTTTAATGCAAATCATACAATTATTCTCAACAGATTATGCATATTTTGTAAAATATAAACAAGCTTAGTTTTTTGAGCTATAAAAAACACCCATGTGAATCTTGAAAAGTCATTAATAATGATATAATAATAATACTTTACACCAATACTATAAATTCTATAAGGATAAAGTCTATATTAATCAATTTTAAGGGTTTATAGGAAGATCCATGGACATGATATGAGCAATTGTCTCAAGAAGAATAAAAATGAATCTGCTTGGAAGCCTAATATTCCTTCTTAGTTGCAGCAGCTTGAGGATAATACTTTTAAGAGATCTGATAGAACTGAAACTACTTATAATAATTTGAAATAGAAGAAAGAAGATCAGAGCATTGTTCCTAAGGATGCATTCAAGCCAATCACTGATGAGAAAAATGACCAGGTCTATGACTCTACTTCGGTGAGTAAGACAAGGTCTTGGGCATCCATATTCTCTGAAGAGGTGAATTTCCACATTGATTTTACTCATATAAAAGTAAAAAAGAGATAAATTGTTGATCTCTCATTTTCTCGGAAGCAATGATGACTCGATGGATGAATAGTTTATTGAAGATGAGATACAATAGGAATTTGATCTTCGACTCTCGCATGAACGGTTGGTTGTCTTAGGTAACAAGGGAAAGAAAATTCTAAAACTTGAAACTCCGATTAGCTCTAAATATTTCCATGCTTCTTCAAAATCCATTGTGGATAATGAGGTATTTCATCTTGTCTCTAACAAGAACTCAAAGTCTTCATTTATGCCTCAAGTGGTGGTTGAAAAACCAATTTCAGGTAACCCTACCCCTTCCTCTAATAAAAATAATGACGGTGACATTCAGATGTAGGATACAAAGTTGGGATCTCCTGTGACAATGCATTAGGATATTACTTTGGATGATGCAATGGAAGATGAAGGGATGATGACCCCAGTGACAAGAGACACTTCTCCTGAACATTATGGAGAGCGGCAGGAGGATATCTCAGATTCTGATAGCACTGATCCCGAGACTCTACTTAAAAGTCTTCAATATCTTCCTCCAAAAGGAGGGAGACTGAGAGGTTAGGGTCATAGTCATAGAAGGGATGCATGGAATGTAATTAGTGAAGAAGAAATAATTCTCACTAAATGGCTGAAGAAAAATATAGGTAGCTAACTTTTTCTTTGGTATTTTACTTTGTTTTCCCGTATGTTCTTGGGTTCCAATTTTTTTTTCTTTTAATAAAAGAGGCACTGCCTCTATATTTCTCAAAAAAAAGGAAGACATATCCTCTTTTGGTTTGAAATAAATTTTGTGTTACTTTATCTTTTGATAGGATTTGTACACTTTGTATTTCTAGGAAATATATTTTGGATAAATTCTTGACTAGCATTTTCCTAGTTAATTTCCTAATAGAGTCCACATTTTAGTGACCTAGTCTCTTATTCCATAGCCAATATTCTTTAAGAAAGCCACTTAATCAAGAAACATTTTCATAATATAAAAATATAAATCTGTATTATACACATTGTAATTTATCATAGAAGTAAAAAAATCATGCTTAGAATCATAAATTTTTTAAGAATTATTTTCAAACATAACATGAAAACCATCCTTACATAACTAATAAATACTAAGTAGATTATAATTCAAATAATAAACATATAAAACTTGATAAATTAACAAATATTAAAAGTTACATATTTATCTAAGACCAATTATCTTACCTTTAGAATTATCACTAAAATTGATGTGTCCATTGTCAACTTTCACCATATTCTTGAAGATTGAGTAATATCCAGTCATATATATGTAACATCCTCTTTAAGAATATTTCCTACATAGTTAACCAAGAAATTTTTTTGTTCCCGCACATTCTTGGGTCCAAAAAAGAGAGAAAATAAATCCTTGGGTATCCATATTTTTTTATAATCTTTCTAATATTAGAATTAAAATAATTAGATAAAAAGGACTTCTTAGGTTTAGAAATATGAGAATTGTTTCCATATCAATAAGTTCCTTTAGAATTGAAAATTATGGACTTGATTTTAGAACTAGGAAAAAATAATTCTTGTAAAACTTATTTTAATATCCAAAATGATATCCTATACTAGTTCTAGATTTATATGATTTTTTATTTTCCAAAATTTTGTTCAGGGTATATGTTCCTTCATTAAGTTTCTCTAGATCCTTTATAATTTATTAAATTTCTAATTTCAAATCCATGTTTTATTTTAACAGTTTGGAATTATTTTCCTTTTAAACATAAATATCTATTTTATCAATATCACATAGAGTATGAAACTTCTTCAGATTTTTGTATTTATCTTTAAGCTCACTCATAGTTTCTTTAAATATAGAGCAATACTCTTATAACTATTTACTAGTCCTTTCAAAATCATTTAAAACATTTTTATTAGAATAGGTAGAAGCGGTAGTAGTATCTTATACCTCAAATTTAGTTTCCATGAAACATAAGTTAACTTGTTCACTATCATCATCTTTTTCTGAATCATTGGAGTTTCCCATTGAAGCAATCCAGGTTGCCTTCATCGCCTTCTTTGGTTTCTTTACTAAATCATCATAGTTCTTTTTGTACTTTAGTTTAGGGTATTTTGATTTTATGTGTCATGTTATTTTACATTCATGACATGTTACATATCTATATGTGTTTTCTTTCTTCCATTTTTCCTTCTTGTCTTGCTTTCCTTTAAAATTTTATCTTTTGAAGAACATTTTCTGTTGGAGAACTTCTTAAATATTATGGATAAGTGATCCATTTCTCCACCACTGCCCAAGTCTAATTCAATTCCACTTGTACTTTCACCCCAAATAACTTCATTAAATTTATAATTAGATGTCTTGAATGATATATATTTCCTATTTGGTTTATAATCCTTATTATAATGTTTAATTTCTTCACCATATATCATCAGTTTTTCAATTATCTTCTTGACATGAAGCTTTCTATTGTCACATGATTATCATATGGAAATTGTTATATATCTACATATACTGAGTATAATTATCATAATTCCTAGAACGTACTTTTTGGAATCCATTTATTGTCCAAGTGGAATCATATTATTCATTATATCATTGAACCTGTAGTTCATTTTAGAAATATACTCATCAGGTTTCATTTTAAAAGTACAATATTATATATTATATATGTTCAAATTAATTTCTTTAACATTGTATGCTCATTATTGTGACATAAATATGGTATCATATATTTTATAAGCAATATCACATGTATAAATATGATTAAATATTTGTACCTCTATCTCTCTCGTGGTGTTTTCATGATCACAAACACTCACCTATATTGCCTAAATTTCCATTTAAGTGAGTTTTGGAGTTTTATTAAATACTAAGTGAAGGAATAAATAGAATATTCAAGATACTTTGAATCCTTGATAATGATATGGTCATAAATCTCATCATACTTTAAATACTTGGAAACATCTTCTACGAACCATAAAATTAAATTCAAGGAATTTGAGGTAGCCTCTCTTAATGCTAGTGAAAAACAGATAGCACCAGCTTACCGATGCCCTGGTGTTAGTAGAAAAATTCATCCAGAAATCCCACCAGCCATCTAGTGTAGGAGTACCAATTATCCAATAAATTATCACTATTTATCCATTATCTCTCTTAGAGTTACAACAATTTGTTTGAAGTCCAATAACCTACCACTACCAAGTAGCAGCTAGATGATGGAGGTAATTAATAAGCCTCAACTTCCATGTAGTGTAATACCCCAAAATAATAAAATAATAACGTTTTTTTATAGCCTATGTGACATGAAACACTTAACTTAAAAACCCATGAAATATATTTCTTTAAATTTAATCTCTTCAATAGCTTGCAGAACATACAACCCAGAGTTGAAATGAACCATAATATAGTATACCATCATAACCTAGACGTTGAATTCAAGGGTATGAATAGTGATAACTAAACTATGAAAACTATTTTTATTTATTGATTATAAATAAAATAATAATATTTTAAAATAAAAAGAAATATTTTCTGAAAAAACTATATTTTTCTAAAAGATGGATTAGTCGCGCGTTGCGCGCATAATTTAAAATTAATTTTAAACAATTTTAAAAAAAATATTTGATAAAATGAACCTAATTTTTTAAATCTTAATATCAAAATTATCTTAGGGTAAGATTTTGTTATTTTTATGAAATATATCATTTTTTGATGAATAGTGAAAAATACTGAATTTTAATTGAAAACTGCCTTTTTGTTTAAATTATTTATAAAGATAAATTATATTTTTAATTAGTTTTAAAGTAAAATTAGTTTAATTATATATCAATTAATAAAATTTAGGTCATTGTAATCATTTTCCTATTTTTTATATAAATACTTTGTAAACATTAGAACATTTTCCCTTTAAAAATTCGCTTTATTATTGCCTTTGTGGAATTAATTTTAAATTAAATTTTATCAATTTTATTAATGTAATTTGGAAAAAATTGATTCCATATTTGAAATAAGAATAATTTATATCATCTTATAAGTTAAACTTAATTTTTTACCCAAATTAATAGTGAAAACATTAAAACTTAATTACTGCGATTAAGGTAAAAATGGATTCGGCGGGGATTAAACAAAAATGATAATGGTTAAAATGACCTAAAAACTTGTCTAAAATATATTTTATTTCCATATTTAGACCTTATACCTTATAGTATCAGTAATTTTTCATTATTTGAGCATTGTCACGTGAAAACAACATATGTGGAATTCATTATTTTCAAAAATTACAAGTGTGCCACTCACCTCACTTATTATAGGCCACCCCCTCTCCTACCATTTTCACACCTTCAAAACTCTTTGGTTCAGAAAATACCTTCCAAAATAGATCCCTAAATTCCCTTCCATCATCCTAAAATCCTTTTTTGGGTGTAAATTCAAACTATGAAGGCTTTTGGTGAAAACCTAAGGAGGATACCCGAAGAAGAGGTCATGTTCTTCAATGATCATTTTTTATATCTTTCTTCAAATCCTTCAATTATTGTAAAAAAATTATGATATGATAAACTTAGTATATTAAATATTTTTTATGTTTTTATAATAAGTTAATTACCTAAAATTATCACCACTTCCATCAAATGGGTTACGAAATCATCGTTCATGTATACGGCAGACTACCGCCTTGTGGATCGATGTCATTCGTTTTTCCATTACCACTTATCACGATTGGGTATGATGATGGATATAAAGTATATATATGAAATTTATAATATATTTATACATTTGAAGTCATTATATCTTATATACCTTTTTACTTTCTATTCCCTAGGGGATATGATAACGTCGCTTGTGTGTATGGAGGATTATTGTCTCGTGAAGCGATGTGATTCATTTTTCACTAACACTCTACATGGAAATTTATAAATAAAATAATTATTGTATTTATTAAATATTAATCATTCTGAATGTAACTACCCAAACTTTTTGAATGATAATTTTTTCCTGAAAATGTGTGTTATATTATTTTTGACACAACAAAACTATATCCCTTTACTAATGAAGTGAGTATAATTGAAATGTGGGCATTTTGTTTTGACCTTTATATGTCCATTTTTCAATTATTACCATTTTTAAATATGACCATTGGGAAAAATACTCCGAATAATAATTTTAACCTTATAATTAGTATTATAAATAGAAATGATAATGGTTAATTAATGTAAAGAGAAGAGTCGATGGCCTCATACAGTAGAGTCATGCCATAAAAAGCCCATTTGTCAGAACTTGAGAGGGAGGTAGAATCTTTGGGCTTCACTCTTAACCAATCCCAAAATGAGCTTCAACATGTTATGCTTGAATGAAATCTCTTACGGGAGAAGTTCAAGTTAGTAGAGATTACCACTCGAGCGATGTTAGTCGAGCAACCCCATGAGTCTATCACTATCACACACCTCACCCTTAGGTCGTATACAGGTTTTATAAGGGGTTATATTTCAAGTACTTATTTAATTATTGTATAATACCTTTGTATAAATAAAATTTTTTTTCCACCATTTCTGTTTTGAGTTTCGTTTTTCTTAAAAATTGATGAATTTGATAAATTGATATTTCAGACAAAAATTGTACTTTTTAGAAAATTTATAATTATTATAGTAGACTAAGGTATTATTAATAATGTTTATTTTAATGAAATTGTATGATTAAAACAGTCTTATTTAAATTTAAATGATAAAATAATTTTATTTTATTTTCATGTGTTGGAAATTTCACTATGTATTTTACTATGCGTTTTCTGTCCGTTGTTATTTTTAATAAATAAAGTTTTTCATATTTAAAAGTTAAATTTATCATAATTGGATAATTATTATAATAAAATAAACATCATTTTTGAAATAATCATGTCGAATATAGGTTAGGGTGAATTTATGAGAATTTTCTAAAATATTGTGTTATTCGATTAATAGTAAAAATACGGTTTTTGAGTTTTCAGTATGTTTAATGACATCATAATGATGTAATAAGTAATATAAATTTTTTTCAAATCTTTTGTATTAAAATATGATAATAGGTGTCCCAATTGGAAAATACCATGGGAAAACTCGTGGTTTTTCAAATACCACTACTGAGGTGTCTAAGGAAATTAATAAAAAACTCCCTCTCTTTTGCTATAAATACCCACCCATTTATTCATTTAATTTCATTAAAAATTCATCATCCATGAATATATGAGATTATTACCTCACAAAGATTCCTCACAAGGTTTCCTCAAGCCCCCATGGTCATAATCTTCATGTTTTAGGAGTTACTCTTCAAGGTAAGGGAAATCTCAACTTCTCGTTTCCTTTCAAGTTCTCTTTTTATGTGGTATGCCTTTAAAATTTCAATAATATGTTATTATTTCCATTTTATTATATCCATATACTATATTAAGAGTCTTTTATTAATTTTATACCCTTTCCCCTTTCTTTTTGATGTTTTCTAAAGCCATGTTTCATACATGTTATGCTACAAAATTTTCTTCTCAAAATTTATCTCTTTTTCTCAAGAAATTATTTTATTATATTTTGTGAACACCCAAACCTATTTATTCACTAGGTTTATTCAAATTTATGTTAAAATTATCTATTTTATTCTGGTATTTAAATACATGAAACCTACCTTCATTTTCTGTGGGTTTAAAATGAAAAAAGAATCTTATTTTTAAGCACCTTCTAAAATAGTATGATTTTGATATGAAACCTGTTTTTTTATTCTCCAAAGATTATTTATGAAATGTTTTATTATGATATATGTGGCTCATATTAATTAATACATATTGAGGTTTCACCCTGATAATGCTCCAATTCATTGGGTAAAGAATTTAATCTCTATAGATGACATGTTTTACGATACCTTGCTGAATAACCTTGGTAATTTTTATGACACCTAGGTGATAAACCTTAGTGATATACCTATTAATTAATTAATTAAATGTTTTAGACACTCATGTTATTTTCATTATTATATTCATATTTTACCATTTATTTTTCTTTTATTATATTCTTTATGTTCTTATCGATAATTATCATAATCACATGTAAATTTTTTCCCTTGCTCCATCGATTTCCCTTATTGGGCCTTATGCTCACCCTTTACTTTGATGTATGTTCCCAAGTTATGAGATGTAGTAATTGAACTTAGGAAGAACCTATGATGAATCCATTTAGGTGGATTAGAAGAATTTTTTCATGTTTTCATTTATTATGTACCTTATTTCCAATAAACTAAACTTTAAAAGATCCTCTAATTTTACCATGTAAATGAAAAGTTATGTAATAAAAATGTGGTATTCCATAGTTGATATCAAAGTATGTTTTAGTTATTTGTGGAAATTAGGATTTTAAACCTTTAGAAAGAACCTTATATATAAGTTAAATATAGAAAAACAACCTAGTATTTTGGTGAAATATTAAGTAAGTGGTTTTTAAGCATATAAATCCCTATATGGATGTGAAAAAGTGGATGTGGATCTAGCATAGATGTGTATAAGGGTAAACCCCAAAAACGCAGCTTTAAGATAGACTCAAACAAGAACTGGTGCACGACAATAGGACTTTCTACACTAATGGTTTTACACTCTCAGGGAATATGTTTGTTTAATCACAAACTTTTTATGAACCATTATGAAGGATTTATAGAAAATTTAATTGTTGTTAAATAGTAACATACTTAATAATGTTGTTTTAAGACATGAAATTACTTTAGAATTATAATATTATTAAATGAAACACACTTCTCACTAAGGTTTTCTTCTTTTAGAAAATGGCAGGAAATAGGAGAAACCACGTAAATGGTGAGCACAATGGACCAGGAACTGACGACCTTCTGATGGAATCCAGAATGGAAAACTTCATGAGAATGATAAATTAACTAACTTGAGTTATGATCAATAACTTTAATTAAGCTAAGAGACCAGATTTTCCCTAAAGGGAACAACTTTCTATTCATTACTTTATATGTCAATGACCACCTTCTTTCAGTGGATCTACTAACCCATTGATTGATGAATAGTGGATAAGCTCTATCAAAAAGATCTTTTTTGTACTCCACTGTTTAGAATAAGAGAAAGTCACCATGGTTATTTATTGTTTAGAGGGATAAGTTGATCAATTGTGGGAGCTGGTCAAAAATATAAATCCAAGAGGGGGATTGAAGCTATGGAGTGGGAAGAGTATAGGGGAACCTTTTTTAAAAAATATTTCCCCCATTCAATGCAAATGAAAATAGAGAAGGACTTCCTAGAACATAAATGGAAGGAGAATGAATCTATGGAAAGCTATGAGATGAACTTTATAAGACTTTCTCGCTACACATCTGGATTTTTCATGGATCCTAATGGAAAGGTTGAAAGATTATTCGGTGGACTACAACCCCATCTATGATAGAATCTTTCCAATCAATACTATGATATTTATAAGGAGATAGTATGAAGTGATATGAAGGTCGAACTGGAGTTCGGTGATATGTAGTGGTCTCACAAATAAAATGAAAAGAAAAGATCTTTGGATCAAAGATTAGGGAGGATATTTGATCAAAGAATGGAATGAAAGCAAGTTTAAATTTCCATGTGCAATAAGTGTGGGAAGACACATTTAGGGAACTATTTTCTTAGGAGTGGGAAATATTACAAGTGTGGAAGAGAAGGGAATATTTCTCAGAAATATCATAGTGAGTTGAAGCCTCAACTTCTCAACACTAACGACAAAGGGAAGATGGTGCAAGGCTAGCCTGGAGTCCAATGCTTCAAGTGTGGATAGCTCGGGAACTTTTCTAATCACTTTCCAAATACAAAGTTAATGGAGTTGAATCACCATCAACCCCATCATAGTCCAAGGGAGAAAGGTAGTGATTTTACTATCATGACAGCTAAAGTTGAAGCTTCAAATGATGTGGTGGAAGGTACTCTTGTTATTATCTTAAGGCTAGCAAGTACTTTCTTTGATTCTGGTTCAACAAATTCCTTTATTTCCTCCAAGTTTTCAAACAATATAGAATCATTCCCATAAATGTTAGAAGTATAGTTATCAGTCAAGACTCCTGGAGGGATTATCCAAGCATCAACATTGTATAGAAACACTAGTATACACTTTGGTGAGAAAAATATCATCACAAATCTAGTAGTCTTTCCCATGATGGAATTTTACATAATACTAGGGATGGACTGGCTCTCAAATTATAATGCTAAGATCAATTTTAGAAGTAAGGAAATCTTAGTAGTCTTGAATGGAAAACCTACAGTTGTTTTCAAAGGATAAATATCTCAACCTAATATTTGTCTAGAATCACCACCCATATCCTTCTTTATGGATATGATCGATGAAGATGGAGAAGGAAATGAAAGTATACTAATAGATAATGTCCCCATAGTTCAAGAATAAATTTATGTATTTCATGAGGAGTTACTTGGAACTCCCTCAGAAAGAGAGTTATAGTTCTCTATTGAACTTATTCCTGGATCCAAGCTGATTTCAAGGACCCCATATATAATGGAAAATGGGGAGTTTGAGGAATTAAACAAGCAGATCCAAGATCTTTTAGATAAGGGTTTTATCTAACCAAGTGTGTCTCCTTAGGTAGAACATGTTCTATTTGTAAATAAGAATGATGGATCAATGTGATTATGCATTGATTATAGAGAACTTAACTGGATCATAGTGAAGAATAAGTACCCTCTTCCAAGAATTGATGATTTATTTGACCAGCTTCGTGGAGATCAATTTTTCTCCAAGATTGATCTTTGATATGGTTATCATAAATTGAGGGTAAAGAAATAAGATATTCCAAATACCACCTTCCAATCAAGATATGGTCATTATGAGTTTGTTGTTATGACCTTCGTCTCGACTAATGCTTCTGATTTTTTTATTTATTTGATGAATAGAGTCTTTAAAGACTACCTTGATAAATTTTTGGCAGTATTTTTTGATGATATTATGATATATTACAAAATTAATGAGGATCTTGAGGATCATATAAGGGTTATATTGTAAACTTTGAGGAAGGACGTGCTATTTGGAAAGTTCAGAAAATGTGAATTTTGGTTACAACAAGTTTCTCTCTTGGGGAATATTATAACCAATGAAGGAACCTAAATTGACCCTACAAAGATAAAGGTTGTAGAGGAGTGGTCTTATCCTATAACACTAACTGAGATTCATATTTTCCTTGGTTTATTGGGATATTATAGGAGGTTTTTGAAAAAAAAAATATCATGACTTTCTAATCCACTAACCAAGTTAACTCAAAAAGGGGTCAAGTTAATCTAGAAAAAAGAGTGTAAACAAAGTTTCCAAGAGTTTAAGAAGAGATTGGTTACTTCACCCATGTTAACTTTACCCTCTATTAGAGAAGGATTTTTTATTTTTAGTGATGCATCTCTGAAATGGATTGGATGTATCCTCATGAAAAATGATAAAGTGATTGCTTATGCATCTCGATAGTTGAAACCTCCTGAGAAGAACTATCATACGCATGAAATGGAGTTAGATATGGTTATTCTTGCTCTAAAGATATGGAGGCACTATATTTATAATGATAAATGTGATATATACACATACCATAAAAGTTTGAATTATATTTTCATGAAAAAGGAATTGAACATGAGATAGAGGAGATGTTTGGAACTTATTAAAGACTATGATTGTTCAATTATTTATCATTATAGAAGAGAAAACAAAGTTTTTGATGAATTAAGTATGAGAGAACTGGTTGTTTTATCGATGATGAGGATTCAAGGAGATCCTTTGATCAAAGACCTAGTAAAACTGGACAAGGTAATCGTAAGGGAAGTGACATCATAAACCCTATCCCAAATGATTTCTCAACCATCATTACTAGATAAGATCAAGAAATATCAAAGATAATATCCTTTTTTACAAAATAAGATAAAGGTTGTGAAGAATGGGAAGTTTCTTAAGTTAAATATTGATCAAGAAGGTGTACTGAAATTTCGTACAAGGCTATGTGTTCCATCTATTCCAAAAATAAATAAGGAGTAGATGGATGAATCTCATGGCTATAGTTTCTCTATACATCCTGGAAGCACTAAAACATATAGGGACCTTTGTGATCATTATTTGAGGGATTACATAAAAAGGGATATTTATAACTACACTACAAGGTGCCTGGTGTTTCAACATGTTAAGGAAGAGCAAAAACTTCTTAAAGGGGTATTAAAACCACTACCCATACTAGCATGGAAGTTGGACAATATCACTATATACTTTGTCACTGGTCTCCCGAAAATATCCAAAGTAAATAATTTGATATGTGTTATAGTGGACTGTCTCACTGAGACTTCCCAATTTATCTCTATTTGAGAAGATTTACCTCTTGATCAAATTTCTAGGATTTACATTAAAGAAGTGGTAAGGCCTCATGGGGTACCACTTTCTATCATTTCATATCGTGATCCAAGATTCACATCAAAATTATGGAGAAGACTTCAACATGTTATGAATACTGAATTGAATTTTAGTCTGGCCTATCACCCACAAACTGATGGCCAATATAAAAGCACTATTCAGACACTCGAGGATATGTGAGAACATTCTCAATGGAATTTAAAGGTGGATTGGATCAACACCTCCCATTAGTTGAGTTCTCATACAACAAAATATTTCATTATATTATTCAAATGGCACCCTATGAAGCTCTATATGGGAAGGGATGTAGAAATCCTACTTTTTGGGATCTTGGGACTGATCTTGTGTAAGAGATGGTAAAAAAGGTTCATTCCATCCAACAACACATAAAGGCTTCTCAGAGTTAGTAGAAGAGATATATTGACAGCCGTCTAAGGGAATTGGCGTTTTATGTTGGTGACAATGTCTTCCTTCAAATTTCTCCTTGGAATATAGTCATTTGGTTTGGAAAGAAAGGGAATCTCATCCCCTGGTACATTGCCCCCTATGAAATCCTTGATCACATAGGATCAGTGGCCTATCGGCTTGCACTTCCACCAAACCTAGCTCAAGTTCATGATGTTTTCTACATATCTCTCTTGAGGAAGTACATACCTGATCTTTCACATGTACTAAATACTGAAGTGGTACAACTTAAACATGACCTATCTTATGAGGAGTAGTCAGTGGAGATCTTGGACCATAGAGACAAGGTTATATGCAACAAGACTACCCGTCTCATTAAAGTGTTGTGTAGGAACCACAAATATGAATAATTCATGTGGGAACTAGAGGAGAAAATGAGGAAAAATTACCCACACCTTTTCCCAACCGAGGGATTGAGATGAAATTTCTTAAGGGGGGAATAATGTAACAACTCGAACTTTTTGAATGATAATTGTTTCCTGAAAATGTGTGTTATATTATTTTGTACACAACAAAACTATATCCCTTTACTAATAACGTGAGTATAATTTAAATGTGACCATTGGGTTTTGACTGTTATATGATCGTTGGTCAATTATGATCGTTGATCAATTATGACCATTGGTAAATTATGAATATTGGTAAATATGACCATTGGAAACAATACTCTAAATAATAATCTTAACATTATAATTAGTATTATGAATAGAAATGATAATGGTTAATTAATACATAATGAAGATTCGATGGCCTCATCTAGTAGATTTGTGCCGTATGAATCCCATTTTTCATAACTTGGGAGGGAGGTAGAATCTTTGGTATTTTCTCTTTACCAAGCCCAATATGATCTTCAACATGTTAATCTTGAACAAAATCACCTATGGGATAAGTTCAAGTCAGTGGAGATTACTAATCTGGCGATGTTAGTTGAGTCATCCCATGAGTCTATCATTATTGCACACCTCACTGTTAGGTTGTATACAAGTTTTATAATGGGTTATGTGTCAAGTAATTAGTTACTTATTTTATAATACCTTTGTATAAATAAAATTATTGTTCCATCATTTATGTTTTGAGTTTAGTTTTTCTTAAAAATATGACGAATTGGATAAATTAATTTTTCAGACATAAATTTTACTTTTTAGAAAAGATATAATTATTATAATAGACTAAGGTATTATTAATAATGTTTATTTTAATTAAATAGTTTGATTAAAACACTCTTATGAAAATTTAAATGATAAAATAATTTTATTTTTTCAAGTATCAGAAATTTCACTATGCATTTTATGTCCGCTGTTATTTTTAAAAAATAATTTTTTTATATTTAAAAGTTAAACTTATAATACTTAGATAATTATTATAATAAAATAATCATCATTTTTTAAATTATAACGTTGAAGTTAGGTTAGGGTAAATTTATGAGAATTTTCAAAAATATTTTGTTTTTCAGTGAATAATAAAAATATAGTTTTGATTTTTTGGTATATTTAATGACATCGTAATTATGTAATAATTAATATAAAATGGTGGTCAACTCTTTTTTATTATAATATTATAATATTTTTCCCATGTGGCCAATACCATTGGAAAATATCATGTTCAAGACCATGGTTTTTCAAATACCACTACTGAGGTATCCAAGAAAATTAATAAAAAACTCCCTCTCTTTTTTTATAAATACCCACCCATTTTTTCATTTAATTTCATTAAAAATTCATCCTTAATTAATATTTGATACTATTTCCTTCCAAGGATTCCTCCCATGGTTTCCTCAATCCCCCAAGGTCCCAATATTCAAGTTTTAGGAGTTACTCTTCAATGTAAGGTAAATCTCAACTTCTCTTTTCCTTTCAAGTTCTCTTTTTATGTGGTATGTCTTTTAAATTTAAATAATATGTTATTATTTAAATTTTATTATATCCATATACTTTATTAATATTGTTTTATTAATGGTATACCCTTTTCCCCTCTCTTTTTTATGTTTTCTAAAACCAAGTTTCATACCCGTTATGCTGCAGAATTTTCATCTCAAAATTTCTCTATTTTTCTCAAGAAATTTTTTTATTTTATTTATGAATACCCAAACCTCTTTATTATCCATGGGTATTCACATGGATTTAAAAATGATCTATTTTATTCTTTTATTAATATACATGAAACCTGCCTTCCTTTTCCATGGGTTTAAAATGACAAAAGGATCTTGTTTTTAAGCACTTTCTAAAACACTATGATTTTGATATGAAACTCATTTTTTTATTCTCCACAGGTTATTTATGAAATGTTTTATTATGATATATATGAATAATATTAATTAATACATATTAAGTAAGTTCCATGATATCACTCTAATTCATTGGGTAAAGAATTTAATCTCTAGAGATGACGTGTTTTAAAATACCTTGGTGAATAACCTTGGTGATTTTTATGACATATTGGTGATAAACCTTGGTGATATGATTATGAATGACTCAATTAAAAGTTTTAGAAACATTTATATGTTATTAATAATGTTATTTTAATTATTATATTCCCTTTTTACCATTTATCATGCCTTTATGATATTCCTTAAGTTCTTATTGATAATTCTCATAATCACATGTAAATTGTTTCCCTTGATCCCTTACTTTCCTTTAATGGGCCTTATGATCACCCTTTACTTTTATGTATTTCCCTTGGTTATGAGATTTAGTAATTGAAATTATTAATAACCTATTATGAACCCTTCTAATTGGATTAAAATAATTTTTTCATGTATTCATGTATTATGAACCTTATTTCCAAGAAACTAAACTTTAAAAGATCCTCTGTTTGTACCATGTAAATGAAAAGTTATGTTACAAAAATATGGGATTACATACTTAAAATATAATATATATATATATATATATATCATTTTATTTCTTACCTTTTCACTCAATGAAAGATGATAATGTCGTTCGTGTACTTGTGGACTACCACCTTCACGAAACGATGTGACTCTCTTTTCATCACCACACCACATAAATGAAATATATAATTATATTTAAATAAGTAATATGGTTAATATAATATTATGATCATTATTATGTGATAAAATAATACTTACCACATTTCCATAATGATCATTGAAAAATGGAAACGTTACTCATGCGTATATACAACTTATCGTCTCCATGATTGTAATAAAGTCCATTTTTTGTAACTATAATTCATGATGGGTTTTAAAAAGTATAATTGATGTAAAAATATTATAATTATTTCATTATTATTATTCTGGATATGTTGAAAATATATAATATTTATAAGAACCAAAACTTTCTTGGAAAATCACAAATGAGAAAATAAGGTAATTAACACCCAAAACAATAGGAATAATGAAAGATTATTAAAGAACAAGTGATAATATGTTATGGATCATATATAATATTATAAATATTAATATGGTTCTATTATATGTTAATAATATATTTAAAACCACTATGCATGAGTTCAAATAACATTCAACCAAAAGGAAGTGTGAGATAAGGGACTTTATCTCAAGTTCCCTTCATTAAGGCATATTGCAATGTTATGCACCTAATTTATTTTATATAGTGTATATACTTCCCATTTTAAATGTAATATCATGAATAATTAATTATACATGGTATTTTTAGTTTTAATTTGAATTATTTTATCTAGGGTATTTGAATTAAAATTTACCAAGTGGTAAATAATTTCATAACTCAATTTCTTTTCAATGGGTTATATTACTCATCTTTTGTCATTGATATTCAAAGATTATGTGTATAATGAATCTTGATTATCTTATTTTTTATTCCAAATTGTTTTATGTGGATTTAAATTTGATACACATAATTTATTCATTTATTAATTCTCACTTCAATGTTATGATCATTATAAGGGTCTATTCCAAAATCTCATTTTAATCGATATTATTTACTCTTGAATTTCAGTTGAAGGAAATTATTTAATCATTTTCTAAATAAACAAATTTAATTTTATTACCCTATATTTATTCATGATATTTTCAAGTAATAGTACCATTTTTTCACTCTTTTCTACTTAAAATAATTGATAAAATAGTTTTAATAAAATTTTAATTCATTTCTCTCTTTAGTCGGAAATCTGTTTTCTTCCAAAACCATGTTTTCTAAAAATGTTTTCAAAAATGTTTTTAACCTTTTAAAAATTATTTATTAAAGAAATTTTTACCCATTTTTATTTTTTAAAAAAATAAAAGGAATCTTCTAGTTATTTTCCTAAAAATGAACTTTTCTAACCTTTTTACAATGAGAAAGGAATGTTCTTTTTAACTTATATAGCATATAAAAAATTACTAGATGACATGAACATATTTTCTTTGAAGATTCATTTACAAGTTTACAATGTTAATTTTAAATAAATAAAAATATACAATATTTTTGAAATTATTATTTTTTTAAGTGATTTTCAAAGAAAAGGATTTTCAAAATGTTTGATGTTTTAAAAAGGTTATTTTCAAAATGAAAAGGTCATTTTCCTCATGAATGTTTTTAAAGACATTTTTATGGTAATTCTATTCATCAGTGACAAAACCCCTTCATTTTATATATACTACACTGGGGATATTTTTTATTGATACAACCCTTATTCTTCCTCTATATGGTTTATCATTATTTTGGCTAAGGATTGTTTTGAAATTTACTTCCTTGATTCATATTTGTAGTCGATAACTTTCCCTTGAAATGTTCACTTTATTATGATCATTGGACATTAAATTTCCTATAAATATCCATATTATTTATCATGGATATGTTATTATTTAAATTTTATATCATTTCTATATATTTTGTACTAAATTGACAGTTATTTTTTATCTTGTAAATATCAATAAATATATATTCTTTACTCAATATAGATATTTGATGATAAGGCACATTGTTTATGAATTAAATCATTTATTCAATATATGAGGAATGATTTAGACATGAAAGATGTGAGTGGGTCCTAGTTATGTATATCTCCTTGAAGAATTGATAGTCTCATAGGAAAAATTAGTTAGTTATCCATAGTTAAATGGGTTTCTACCCATTAGTTTAAAACTATCATGTGGATAGATCTTGATGGTAGAGGTATAATGTGCATGGGAAACATGATGTCCCATAATTAAGAATTTGATTAATTTAGAAATCAGTTATTATTATACATTGGATTTTCACAATGATATTATCTCTGGATGTATTTAATTATTATTTTAATGATTAAATGGAATGTGTTTTCATTTATTTAAATTTTTATTTTAAATATACCTTATTTAGTTATGATAGTCATGCTATTGATTAAATAGAATGTACCTAGAGTTATTTACCTTTCCATGTTGATTATTCTAGTCAAATTATTTAAATGGCATGTGTATTTAGTTATTTACCTTTAAATGTTGATTATGTTTATTGATTCATGATAGCTTCCATTAAACTTAACCCTTACTAAGCATTTTAGATCACTCTTATTTTTTTCCTTTCCTAGGAATCCATGAAGTGTACTATGAAAGATATACAAGAATATACTAGATGGTATATAGATAATTCTCAAAGAAAAAAATTATGTTGTAATTTTTGTATTCAAATGTAATATAAGAATCATGTATGTATCTAGTTCACCAAGACTACTAAACTATTCAGTCCTTCAGGATGTGATTCCTTGTATATTATTCTAATGTATTAAGGAACCATCTCCAGGATACTAGGGTTGGGGTTTCTATAGTTGGTATCAGAGGGAGGTTTAGTAGAAACCTTGGGAACTAGATTTATAAAAACATATATTTGGAACATAACCCAATGATAGTCTTTGAGGATAAGTATAAAATAACATCCTAAAGTTTTGGTATGGTAGATATTATGTGGTTTTTCTTTAAAATACACCCATGTATGGATACTATAAGTGGAAATAGTTCTATCATAGATGTACCTAGGGTTAATAAATTTGAAAAGGGTGCATTGGTTTTGACCTGATCATCACCTATTTTACAATAATAGGCCTTACTATGCACTTTGTTTTACATACCCAAGGGATATGCTTTAGGATAATTCACATTTTGTATACAAACCATTATGAAGGATTTTAATAAATGATTAAAATGAATGGACTAGGTTAAACCTAAGTTGTATTAGATTGAAAATAAGATGTCTCAAAGGAATGGGAAACAAATCTGAAAATAAGGGCATAAAGCAATGAATTTACAAGGAAAAATGAAGAGTACAATGGAAGGAAATAAACCTTATCCTAGGGATCCATTTATAGTTTGATGTCTTAAATGTAGATAATATGGGTATTATTCGAGTCAATACTCACTTAAAAAGGATAAACCCTTAACCAAGTAAGGACCTATGTGGAAATAAAATGGATGAAGTATTTATGTATTGGGGTTCATAAATTAAATTGCAGAAGTATTTTTTTTACCAATGGTGTTTTGGTGATAATAATTATAAAACATATAAAGATTGTGTTAAATTTTAAGAGAATATGTGTCTTCATTAAAATAAGAGTTATGGATATCATCATGGGTTTATGAGTTTAAGATTGATCATAAGTTCAAAGTCTTAAACACCCCTTTTTAGGTTTTCTGTGATGGGAGTCTACTAAGATTAAGGATATTTTGGGAGAAATTTATGGCAATACAACCCATTCGTTTAGTATATGTTTTAGTAAAATATTTATTTTAGGAATAATTCATTTTCATGTTATATACATAATATTAAAGTTATTTATAACCTTTAGGGTTGATATGATCATTAATGGCATTATAATAATAGTCAAATAATATTATTAGACTTTATGTAAAAAAATAATTTGTATTGAAAACCTTACTAAAAAGGTTGTTTAATGATTAATTTTATTTCAATTATGTCCATAATTTTATTTGGAAATGTTATAGGAAATATATTAATATAGTTTTGGAAATAGGAAAAATCACATGCTAGATGAAAACTCATCGCATCTGGTAAGGTCGTGAAGATTGAACCCATGACTGAAGGATGGTAAGGGTTTAGTGCCTACCACCGGCCTATGTGATGTCATGGTTAATAATATCAATGATGAACAAGTGATGTTATGTTTTAGTTTTAGATATTAATTTATTATATTGGATAATGTATTTTTTTAAGAAGTTTGGGGGTCAATCCCCCTAAATTGATCATGAAGAAAAAGAGAGACCTATTTTAGACTGGGAAGGAGGAAACCCATTAAACGAAGGGAACACAGCCTTAAAGCACATGCCAAAAAGATCCTACAAGTCCAAAAGAAACATATTTCAAAGCAGACACCAAAAAATCTCATCACCCCCCTCACCAAACAGTTCACCAGTAAGATTAGTAAAAAATAATGTGTTTTCCCCTCTATCAAGAAGTTGCACTATGCTGGTGGCACAACATGTCAGAGCACCTCTCCAACCAAAAAATGCTGAGGAGAGATGGATGAAAGGTGTCAGCACACCTTTCTCTCTTTCGAGCCTCCCACCTGACAAATCATGAGAAGAATATCTGCAGTGTCAACCTAATGCAACACAAACAGAGACTGAAAATCATTGAGAAACTGTCACGGCAAAGAACTCATTCATCCATAAAGATATGACACATGGATGATGATGGGTGTCAACACCCCATCACTATTTTGAGGTCAACCACCCAATGGTACCTGCAAAATGTTGCACCATCCAAATGCAACTAGAGAGACAAGTAACCATGAAAAAAACTCTTCAGAAGAACACATAGGATCAATGAGACCAATGCAGAATAGAGTAAAAATCCATAGAATCACTCTAATGTAGTGAAACTAGAAGAACGTCCAACATGAAACTGAAACACAAGAAAAACCAGAGCGTTATCTGCTCAAACTGCAGAAAAAGAGCCAGCTCCACACCAACCATCCAAATAAAGCCAAAGAATCCAAACCATTGTCTCCTTCAACATGCCGAACCAAGGCACCCACAAACCTTAAGCTCCACATGTCCTCAAATCAATTCATCCAAGAATCCACCCCCCGTAAGTCTGTTCCACATCAACCTACATAATCTATTCCATGCCCCACATAAATCCCCTTGCCTTTAGAGGATAATGCATGATAACCATGTTTTTTTAGAAAATAGTTAGAGATAGACAGAAAGACTTTTCACACTTTAATGGATCTTATGATCTATTAAAAGTGAATTTTATTGCTTCAAGAATGAAAAATTAATTTTTGGATATTCATTTCTTGGATTAAGGGATGAATTGGAAATTGGTCTAAGAAAAACCAGAGGATGAAATTGTTCTTATGAAATAGAAATGTATCATGTAAGTATATTTCATTATATTCTTAGATAGTTAAATAATTCCTCAACTTTAGGAAAAGAATATTGAAACAAAAATTTTGTCCTATTATATTTGTGTCTTATAAATTAGACTATCTTTTAAATCATCACAGATTTATGTTTTTAAGGACCTTATCTTTCTATTGATCATTCACTTTCTTGTGATCAATGATCTTAATCAATCTCTATAATTATTTATGATTTTCTTCCATGTATATATCTTCACTTTCCACCAAAGTTATCCTACTTAGAAATATATTTACGTGTTATTCAATATAACTTTTTTACTTCCCTTTCTCTCTTATTAAGAGGATATTTTATTAAATCTTTTAACAATGTGGATCTTTAATAAAATAATTTTCAAATATCAAACACTTGATTATCGATAACAAGTTTAAATTGTGAGGATGAAATTTATTTACGGTGGGGTGATTGTAACACTCCTAAATTATAAAATAAGAATGTTTTTGTTTGATAGCATATGTGACATGAAACACTGAGATTAAACAACCCATGAAATATGTTCCTTTAAATTTAATCTCTTTGATAGCTTATGGAACACACAGCCCCAAGTTAAAATGAACCGTAATATAGTATAATATTATAAACTAGATGTTAAATTAGAGGGTATGAATAGTAATAAAAAAAATATGAAATATATTTTTATATATTAGAAATAAAATAAGATTCATTTAAAATAAAAATAAATGATTTCATAAAAAAACTATATTTTTCTAAAAGACGGTTTAGTCGTATTTTGAGAACATAATTTAAAATTAATTTTTAAAAATTTTAAAAAATGTAATTAATAAAAAAATTACTTTTTGAAATCATAATATCAAAATTATCTTAGGGTATATTTTTTTATTTTTTTGAAATATTTTATTTTTTGATGAATAGTAAAAAATACTGAATTTTAATTGAAAAGTTCATTTTCATTTAAATTATTTATAATGTTTGATTATATTTTGAATTAGTTTTAAAGTAAAATTAGTTCAATTATATGACAAATAATCTAATTTAGGTCATTTTAATCATTTTTATATTGAATTTTTATATAAAAACTTGGTAAACTTTTGAGCATTTTCTCTTTAAACACCCAATCTCTCATCGCATCTACGGGATTAATTTCAAATTATATTTTTACACTTCTATGAATTGAATTTGGTAAAATTAATTCTATATTTTTAATATTCATAATTTATATTTTCTAATAAATTCAACTTATTTTTTTACCAAAATAAATAGTGAAAATATTAAAAATTAATTATTGTGGTTAAGGTAAAAATGGATTTACTATAGGTCAAACTAAAAAGATAAGGGTTAAAATGACCTAAAAACTTATATAAAATATATTTTATGGAAATATTTAGAATTTAAATATTCTATTATCAATAATTTTCAATTATTGGATCCTTTTGACATGAATAATATAGGGTTGAAATTCATTCTTTTCAAAAATTACAAGGGTTCCACTCACCTCACTTATAAAATGTCACCCTCTCTCCACTCTTCTTAACACCTTAAAACCAATTTGGAGAGGCCAATAACTTCCAAAATCACTTAAAAATTCACTACCATTATCCTATAAGCCTTATTTTTTGAATAAATACAACCTATGAAGGCTTTTGGAGAAAACCTAAGGAGGATACCTGAAGAAGAGGTAACTTTATTCAACAATCATTTTTATTTTATTTATTTATCCATATCCTTCAATTATTATCAAACCATAATGATATAATAACCTAAATATCTTCCATATACTAGTATTTTGTTATAATAATTTAATGACCTACAACAATCACCACTTCCATAAAATGGGTTACGAAATCATTGTTCGTGTGTACGGAAACCTACCGTCGCGTGAACCGATGTCATTCATTTTTTCATTACCACCTATCACAGTTGGGTATGATAATGAATATAAAGTATATATATGATATTTATAACATAATTATACATACTTGTTTATTATATCATATATACCTTTTTACTTTCCATTCTATAGGGGATACGATAATGTCGCTCGTGTGTACGGGAAACTACCGCCTCGTAAAGCAATATGATCCATTTTTCACTAACTCTTTTCATGGAGAGTGATAAGGATAAAGTTAATGATTATATGTGATATAAATTAAATCTTTATTATATTAATTAAGTATTTATCATTCTGAAAATAAATTATATATCATTTTATTTCTTAACTTTTCACTCAATGAAAGGTGATAACGTCGTTTGTGTACGTGTGGACTATCGCCTTCATGAAAACATGTGGCTCTCTTTTAATAACCACACCAAATGAATGAAATATATAATTATATTTAAAGAAATAATATGGTTTATATTATATTATTATAATTATTTAAAGATAAAATATTACTTACCTCTTTTCTATAATGATCATTGAAAAAAGGAAATGTTACTCATGCGTACGTACGACCTACCATCTCAATGGTTGTAATAAAGTCCATTTTTGATAACCATATTTCATGATTGATTTTAAAATTATAATTGATGTAAAAATATAATAATTATTTCAATATTATTATTCTATAAATTATGAAACTATATAATATTGACAAGAACTAGAACTTTCATGAAAAATCAAAAATGAGAAAACAAGGCAATTAACACCCAAAACAATGGGAATAATGTAAGATTTTTAATGAACAGGTGATTAGATGTTATAAAAGGATAATATATGATATTATAAATATTAATATGGTTTTTTATAAGTTAATAACATGTTTAAAACCAATATACATGAGGTTAAATCACATTCGACTAAAAGGAAGCAGGGGTAAGGGACTTCGTCTCAATTTCCCTTTATTGAGGAATATTACAATGTTATACACCTAATTTATTTTATATGGTGTATATACCACACCTTTGACATGTAATATCATGAATACTTAATTTTATATGGTATTTTAAGTTTTAATTTTAATTATTTCATCTAAGGGTATTTGAATTAAAATTTTCCAAGCGGTAAAGAGTTTCATAACTCAATTTATTTTCATTGGGTTATATTCCTCCTTCATTGTATTTAATAGTATAAGATTATATGTCTAATGAATTTTGATTATATTATGTTGTATATAAATTTGTTTTATTTTTATTTATAGTTGATACACATAATCGATTCATTGATTAATTATCACTTCAATGTTATTATCATTGTAAGGGTTTATTTCACAATCTCATTCTAATCGAAATTATTTATTCATGAATTTTAGTTGAAGGAAATTATTTGATAATTTTATAAATAAAACCATTTAATTTTATTATAATATGGTTATTCATGATATTTTAAAGTAATAGTACCATTTTTTCTCTCTTTGGTACTTAAAATAATTTATAAAAAAATTTAAGAAAATCCAACTTTATTTCTCTCATCGGTCAGAAATATGTTTTCTTCTGAAACCATGTTTTATAAAAATGTTTTCAAAAATGTTTTCAACCTTTTAAAAATGATATATTAAATTCATTTTTACCCATTTTTCTTTTTAAAAAAATTAAAGGAATATTCTTGTCATTTTCCGAACAAGGAACTTTTCTAACTTTTTCACATTACAAAAGGAATGTTCTTTTTAACTTTTACAGCATGTACAGAATTACCCACTGACATGGCCATAATTTATTTAAATATTCATCTGAAAGTTTACAAGTTTATTTTTAAATAAAAAAAAATTCCTAATATTCTATAAATTCTTAGTTTTTAAAAGTGATTTTTAAAGAAAAGGATTTTTAAAATATTTTATGTTTTAAAAAGGTGATTTTAAAAATAAAAAGGATATTTTCCTCAATGTTGTTTTTAGAGATATTTTTATGGTATTTATATTCATAAATTATAAAAACCCTTCATTTACATATACTAAATTTGGGATATATTGTATTGATACCATCCTTATTCTCCTTCCAGATGATTTATGATTATTCTAACCAAGGATAGTATTGACATGCACTTCCTTGATTCATTTTTATAGTCAATAACTTTATAATGAAATTTTCACTTTACTATGATAATTGGAAATTAAATTTCCCTAAATATCAATATTATTTATCTTAGATATGTTTATTGTTTAAACTGTATATCATTTCTACATACGGTGTACTATATTGAAATTTATTTTTTTATTTGGTAAATATCGATAAATGTTTATTCTTTACTCAATACAAATATTTTATGATAAGGAACATTGTTTATGAATTAAATTTATTATTAAATATATATAAAGAATCCTTTGGACATTCAAGACATGGGTGGGATTGGTTAGAGATAGCCCCTCGATGCATCGGTAGTCTCATGGGATGAATCAGTTGGCCAACCTTAGTTAAATGAGTTCATACCCATCAGTTTTAAACTGTCTTGAGGATAGATATTAAAGTTAGAGGTATCATGTTCCTAGGAAACATGGTGTATAATAATTAATCATTTACTTTATTTAGAATTAATTAATTATTATCCATGATATTTTCACAATGATATTATCACTAGATTCATTTCATTATTAGTTTATTGATTAAATGGAATGTGTTTTCAGTTATATAAATTTCCATATTGATTATATCTTATATAGTTATGATAGTAATGTTATTGATTAAATGTAATGTGTTTCTAGTTATTTACTTTTCCATATTGATTATGCTAGTCAAATTATTTAAATGGAATGTGTGTTCAGTTATTTACCTTTACATGTTAATTATGCTCATTTATTTATAATAGCTTTCACTTTACTTAACCCATACTGAGAATTTGAGATTACCCTTATTTTTTTACCTTTCCCAAGAATCCATGAATTGTACAACAAAATATATTAAAGAATATACTTGAGAAAATAATGATAAATCTCAGAGAAAAAATTCTGTTTTAATTTGTGTATTCAAATGTAATATGAGAATCATGCGTATATCTAGTTCATCAAGACTGATAAACTATTTGTTCCCTTAGGATGTGATTCCTTATATATTTTGACAATATATTAAATTCAGTACCACCTTTGGGATTTTGGGGTTAGGGTCACTACAGGTAGGCCACCGAATACTTGGTAGTGGCTACCAGGTATCCAGTGGTGTTCATCCAGTCAATCTAATCCATCATTAATTATGGTCAAAAGGACCATAATGGTGGTATTACATGAATTCATTACTCCTAGTTAATTCTAGAACCATTTAGATCATTTTTTATACTATAAAAAGACTCTCTTGGTCACTTTAAGTGGTACACTTTCTCTCAATGACACCCTCAAGATTGATCTAATGTCAAACTGTTAGTTTTCTCAAATCCTCTCAAATAGCCTTCTAAAGTTCTCATTCCAATAAAGGATCTCAATATTACTCTAAAATATCTTATCCTTTATTGAAATATTCCATTCAAAGAGATTCATGGGTGTCTTTTAATGAGTTTTCAAAAAAGAAAACCTCTCTCTACTCAACCACCTTTCTCTAACGTTTCTCACTCTAAAAAATTGAGGGATGGGTTCCTTAAATAATGAAGAAGATCAATATATTTCTAAAAAACCTTAATTGTGAGGTATGGGTTTTTTATCACCACCAATATAAATGGATTATTAATAATATAGACTTCTTGAGTCTATAGGTGGAGATGTAAGGACTCACATCATGCTTTAGCTGAACTACTTATCAGTTGTGTTTGTCTTCCATTTAATATTTCTATATTTCATAATTTAAAATGTATTTTCATATTTGAAAAACTTTGTTTCAATCATTTATAAACTAAAATTACTATGATATTATATTTATTAACTCAGATCTAATTTATCAATTATTTCTCAATCGATTTCTAACTTTATTTCTTTGTCTCCGCTTAAATTTTTTAAAAGGAAAATTCACCCCCACCCCACTCTTTCCATATTGTCTATACACAACATAACTTCTAATTCTACCAAATTGAAGAAAAAAAATATCCATATCTTTATAATTAGAATCATTTATTTCCTTATTATTATCACTCTAATATTTCCTACGTGTTTTAGGTTTTTTATATTAGACTTATATGGTTCCCCAAATATCAAAGCTCGTGCTTTCAAGATAAATTTTGATTTTGATTTTCCATTGGGTATAATTTTGACCATTAAATAAAGTATATTGATTAGTAGAAATCCCATAAATTATATAAGAATCCATAAAGATAGAATGTTAAAACTAATGTAAAATAAGATCTTTCCCTCAACACTTAATCATATTATAATGAAATTAGTATCGAAATTAAATAAACATAGAGAGGGACTGAAAGAACTTTCTTTGATACCAAATAATATTTTTAGTTGAATGATTAATAGGGTTTAAATGATATTCCAATTAAAAAATTTAAGTTATTAAAGTTAATTTAAATCCTATCAATTTTAAAATAGGCCAGTTAAAAAATATAGTAGGTATATATGATATGAAGCTTTGAAACAATTCTTCAGGGTAGGATCAAAACCTAATTAAAACAATATAAATTATTCTAACTTATGAAACTATTTTACTCACACCAAATAGTATGTATATATATTATTAAAAAATAATAATTATCATACTTTTATTTAACAAACACAGTTTGTAAAATAATTAGTGAAAAACATAGTAGTGAAAGAAAATAATATAAACACGCCGTAAATTTTAAAAATAAAAAATTCAGTTCCATGCTGGAGCAAAATCATCTCTACTTTAAATTAAACATTTTTCAAGAAATTTTATTATAAATAAACCAATCCACAACCTAGATCATGTATATTGATCCACAACCCAAATCAGGTTACAAGAAGACAACTATACATAGGCATTATAGGTTTATCACTAAGGCTCTTCCACAATTCTCCATGTGAGAAAAATATAAGGGAAGAAAAGAAATAGTATCATAGTACTCTTATTTATAGTATATAATATTTTGATAAATAAATATATAATAAATTATAATCATGACTAAAAATTAAATAGAAATAGTGTGAGAGAAAATTTTAATGAATAATGTGATATAGTTATTCTCTGGGCACATTCGGTCGATTACTAAGGTTACATTCTCCTTATATGAGTATCTAACAAGATTGAGAGTAGATAAAGTAGTAATTTAGTATTTCTCTTGGTTTTTTCAAAGTCATATAGAAAATATAGTGTCATGGAGTGATAAAATTTAGGCCAATAATTTCTTAGCTCTCTTGTTGTGTTATATACTTTACATATGTGAGAATTCCTCTTATTTGTAGAATAATATTTCCAAGTATCCATTGGGAAATAATAATCTTAGATATGAAATCCTCAAATACTTTAACAATTTAATTAAATGCTCTAAAATATAGTTATTAAAAACTTAAGTATGGAAATTCAACACTCACAATTGATCCCGATAAGTGAATCTAACTTTTGGAAGGTTTCTCTGGATTTGTGGTCATTCACTATCATGGTAGGTCATTTGGGGTAGCTTCAACACTTTTAATTGATAGAGGAATTATTCATGTGGTAGATTCATTATGAAGTCAGTTGTATTCATCATGTGGTATCTTGTAATCAACATGTGTTCAATCCAACACTTTGTAATATTTTCAATTATGATGATAGAGAGGCACAGTCAATTGATCATCTTTGTAAATTTGATTAGATTTATTCATGTGGTCAATTATGCACTTAGAAAAATTTCAATTATATTTGTAATGGTCAATTTTTTTCAATGTACAATCAATCATCTAACACACAATTATTTGAAATACTTCATGTGTTCAATCATCATGGTTGGATGTCAATTATGGGAGATTTAATACTTCAAATATTTTTCTTGGTGGTTAGTATTTTATTCATGAAATCAATGAAATATACATGTATTAAATCCAACATAACTTATGGTTGACCCAACACTTCAAATTTTTTCATCAAAATATTTCAATCATAAAACATAGAAATATTTATAATAATAATAAACATGATTTGGGATCATTAAAATAATAAATTATTAGACTAATCGAACACAACACTTAGTAAAATTTTTGAAATAGTTACAGGTTAAACATTTGAGTGTCCAGATTTTATATCTAAAGAAGAAATGGATTTTGAAGATTCATGGACTAATATTCATGGATTAAAATATCACAAAATATATGTGATAAAATCACTAAATTACTGATAGGATGATCCTCAATCTTAGATAATAGGTTCAAATAAATAGAATATTTCGGAAGATTTAAATTATTATTAAGTGAGGAAATTATAGAATAATATGGAAACTAATATATAATGATGTTGATGTTGAGATTAATTAATCTAGAAATTAAAAACTAAAATGTTATCCAAAATGATTTTGATGAGGGTGAATGAGATATAAAATGGATAATATCATTGTTCAATCTATTCATGACATTCGAATGAGAATATTTGAAAGTAATCATTGATGATAAAAGGATAAAATTAATTATAAATATGTTGGATCTATTCTTATATGTTATAAATATCACAAATAATATTTTTATTTAGACTAGGACTAAATTAGATGAAATTCAGTTGTGTTCTTAAGTGTCGTGAATTCAACTACTGGGATAAATGGTAAAGATATGTTGTGTATTTTAGTAGAATGTGGAATATGGGTCCTGCTATAAGATTGTTGTATAATTTTTATACATCCATAATAAATGTATATTTTTTATTTTAGTTATATTTTTTTATAATAATATGATAAGTGAACTCTAGCTTGCTATAAGAAGATTCTAGAAGAAATATTTTCCAAGACAAATGAGAAGAAAATAAAAAGTAAGGGAACTCCTTTCTTTAACTAGGATATGATCATTGAGGAGCCTAAAAGAATATGAGATCATGGGATCTCACCAATGTAAAAAAAAGGTGAGAATAAATTAAGAAGGTATCATGGGTATTGAATGATATGGGGATTTTTTTATATTTTAAATATATGAAAAAAACATTAGTGACCTGCGTAGAAAAAAAAGAAAGGAATGAGAGAGAATAATGATTGAGACTTGAGAGATGAGAGCTTGAGTTAAAGAAAAATAATTAGAGAAATATTGAAGAAGAAGAACAAGGAATATAATACATAACTATTGGATCATATCTCTTGGGTTTATTCTATGATTAGAACAAGTTTTTCAAATATGTGATAGAAAAAAAAGAATAAGTTTAAGTGAGGATGACCTATTGTGAATGTTTAGATCATTAGTGTCAATAATTTCAGTGTATTGAGGAGTTATTGGATTTTAAAAGATCATGGGAGCTCAATGATTTGAGGATCTAGAATATAACACTTGTGTATACATGGTGAGATGTTATAGAACTTGTGGGACTCATGTTATAAAAGGAAAACATGGCGCAAAGCTATGATTATAGTGTGAAGTTGAGTTTGTGGAATAAATATGAGAAGTAGGAAGTTGTATGCATGGTGATATGTTATTAAGGTTTGGGAAACACCAACCATTGTAGTCGGGGATTGATTATAGTATATAATCCTTGATTGGGTCGAATAACTAATCAAGGAAAGTAGTAGGTTTTTCTATATGAACCATATAAAAATACCACATTCCATATTTATCGATTTAACTGTATTTCATGTGGTTGTTTCTTATTTTATAAAAGTAAAGTATATTTATTCATATCATAATAGGTAAAGGAGGTATAAATTCCATGGGGTTAAAAGTTTAAAGTATAAATTTTAATTTTATTACAAATAGGAAACACCTGATTCACCCTCCTCCATAGTGTCTGTACCCAATCCACTGTACATTTCATTTGTGGATTCCAAGATTAAGAATTCATTTATAAATGATTTTTTTAAATTTATTTATACCAAAATAGAATATAATTATTATTTCCATGATAAACTTTAATTGTGGTATTATCCAAGATGTCTATTTTATGAGAGGGAGACAAAAGGTAAATACTTAGGGTTATCACATATTAAGGTATTTTCTTAGAAATATAAAGCAGTGCTAAGAAAAATAGCCATAGGAATGTGGTGGGATCAAAAGATATAGATATACCTCAGTAGAATCATGTTTATCATGTCAGAACTAAATATTCATTAATAGTTAGCTCAAGTTCAAGTGGGAGTTTTTTGGAGTTGGTGCCCTAGAACCAACTAATTTTTACTTTAGATTACCTATATATTTAAAGACCATAATATTAATAAATATCTTATCACATGATATATATTTTTATTTATAATATTAATATTATGATGTTCTTGGGGATCTATTGCATTAAAGGTCATAGCAGTTCCCTACTATGATGAGAACCTTGAAGTGAAATGATGATATACTTAAACTTATGTCCAATGACTAGGATAACATTCTATGATGGGATATATAGTATGTTTAACTATCAAGTTTGTGTAATTTTAAGTGGATGAGAATTCATATCATGAATTTCACACCTGGTAATCTTCAATATGAGAGATTATTATTGATTCACATGACGGGTGACACGCACTAAGAGGGATGTGAATCAGTGTGTATACCAAATTCAAATCCATTCAACTCTTGGGTTTCTTTAGAAACTCTCTCTCAAAATCCTCACTAATGTAGTAAAGAAATATAGAATAATTTTCAATGAGATTTTCCTTTTTATGGATGAATACATCCTCAGTGTTTCATGATTATTATCCCATGCACACACTCCTCTTCTTATTATCAAAAGTAAACCAACTAAGGGTATGACCTTGAACTCACATAGATACTAGAACCAACCAATTACAATCTTGTATCAACAGAATGAATCTCCGCAAAGAATGATAACCAAGTATATTATCCAGTAAAAAAATCTAGATTATGATAAGCTTCCTCTTACTTACACATTAATCTCTTTTGGCTATTCTTGGATCTTTTTCTTCGATGCAACAACATATCAATTCTTTTTCTCAAAATTATATAAAAAACCTTTACTCTATCATATAAATTGTTATTTATATCAAATGGATATTATATAAATATAATTTACATAATTTTTATAGAAATATCCTTGAATATTGGTGACATGGAACAACTCATTCAAAGCTCATAAATCACGAGTCAAAGCATCATTCAAAATCTTCATAAAAGTACAATTGAATACCCAGCTTGTTTTATTCCTATTATATTCAAATAATTTGGGTGTTGGATTAGTCAAACAATTTCCTATTTTTATGATCCTAAATAATGGTTTTTTTAATACTAATGGTGTATGTAATGTATAATAGAATTTTATGTTTCTTTATTTTTTGTAAAATTATATTAAGTATTCCTTGTGACCGTAAGAAGACTTGTGTGACTGCAAGAAGACTTATGTGATCGCAAGAAGACTTGTGCGACTGAAAGAATACTTGTGTGACTGCATAAAAGAATTTTCATATGAAAGAAGGAAGTTTGACCACAATAAGACAATTATACCATAATAGGACTTTTATGATTATCAGAATAAATTTTTGACTGTATAAAGGAATATGTGACCATAAAAAGGAAGTTCAACCATAAGAAGGAAGTTCAAAAATAATAAGACTTGTACAACCATAAGAAGAAATATGATACTATATGATCTAATATGTGACTACAAGAAGGAATTTTTACCATAAGTAGACTTGTAAAACAATAAGAATAAATCGGTAACCACAAGAAGATCATTACAGCTGTGAGAAGGGGTGTGCATGAAACTATACATAAGATTGTGTGTCCATGCCCTATGAATACTTCTATGACTTTTATTCTATTATTACTAAGCCTAGTAGATCTATCTATATCCAATAATAAAATATTATTATCTTATAAAGTTTATTCTTTGAGTAATTTAAGGAAATTATAGTATTTAAGTCTTCAAGATCCATTTTTTTAGTATAAGTATTTAAGAATCATTATTCTTAAATGGCTATCTTGGATAGAAGTTCCCTATAAAGTCAAAGAAGACTCATGAATCAAAAAGAAACATGAAATAGAGAATAATATATGATATTTATATTACAATCTATGACACTCTATTTTAGTGATCCACTACCACATCTAAAACATAAGCTTTGAAGGATTGTTCCATCTTCTTTTTTAGGACAATTTTAAAGACAATTTATCAACCAGATCTAATCAAAGATTGAGTTGAAAACAAAAAATATCTTTATCCATTTTCTCTCTCTATTTTTTATCAATATTTTATTTGTGGTTGTATTTATCATGTATCCATTTATCACTTATCCTGCACTATAATGAGAAGTAATCAGATACTTATTTATTCATATTTTTACACTCATTACCCCATGTAAAACTGTGGAAGAGACGTCATGAAATATGGAAAACCTTTTCCACTATTGTATTTTGTAAAACCCAATACATGTAGTGGATCATTTTTTTAGTTTAAATAAACATTCTTGGTAGTGGGTTGTTATCAATTGGAGAGGACTAGGCTCTATCTTGGAACTGAACCTGTTGAATTTTAAACTCCACTATATTTCTTTTAATAATTTCTTATTTTTATTTTGAAATATTTAACATTCAAAGATATATATTTAAAATATATTTTATGTAAGTTTTATGAAACATATGGAAAACTAACACTCTGGTAGTTATCTTTTGAAAGTGATATATATAGTGTTTGGTGTGAGTAGATTTAGTTAAAAAGTTAAAGTACTTCCAAATTTTTTAATTGGGTTGTGATATAATTTTTGATAAACTTTTAAAATGTATAAAATTATATATACCTAATTCTTTAGCTAAATGGGATATTTTTTAATAGGGTGGGATTTTTTTTTAAAAAAAATTTTAATAGAAATTTTTATTGGAAGCTCAATTCACCCCCACCCCACCTCTTTATTTGTCCACTCCAACTAATAGTAGACTGCTTCCCCTTTTAAAATTTGTACCTTTCAGTTCAATTGATATTTCTATATAATAATGATGACATGAATCCTATATAATGTGGTGTGGGATTATCCTTTGACACAGTAACGCGTGTTGTGACATGGCACCATATTTTGCGGTGTGGGGATCTCATCTTAGAAATACCATTGTTCTACCTTGGTTGGTTCTCCTTTTAATATTCAAAAAGATCATGATCATGTGTTTGATCGTGATGTTCATTACATGAATATCATTTCACATTAATGGTTTGATTTATTTATTCTTTTATATTTTTTATAATATAAATTCATGAATCTCAACTTTTCATTCAGTAGGATCCTACAAATTCCACAAAGTTTTGAAGCCTTACAGTCAGCACAAAGGGTTACATTTAGTGGAAAGGATTATGCTCCAAAGTCTTATGCTTAGAGTCAAAGACTTATTATCATTCCATTTTAAATTTTTTGTAATACTTACAAAGTTATATGATCATATCAAATTCTTTTTATTTAACTTAAATACTTATGATAAAGTCTTACAATGATGAATCTTCACAATCAAAGTTTTATGATGAAGATTTACAATCAGCAGATAAAGCCTTACAATCATGAATTTTCCATTTTTACTATCTTATATCAAAGCCATAAAATCACAAAAATCTTTAAACTGAAGCTTTATGTTCAGCATCAAAGTTTTACACTCAACTAGAAAAAATAATTACATTCAGGAACTACCATTTTTTAGGTTTCAGATCATCCATATTCTATTCAAGATGGCTTTAAGAAATATAACCAAAATCTCTTGAAGATGTACATAGCAGTTATATATCAATATCTTTCCAAACTGATATGGAAAATGCTTTCTCAATCCAGCACTTGTCCTATCACCATGAATATTAGTACATCAATCATCATTTGTAACATGTATTGACAAAAAATAAAACACCATCCTCAATAGGGTTCAACAATATCCCCATTTGGATTTTTTTAATAACTCAACAACTCTATCCCCATTATTGACAATAAAACCAAAGATAGTTGTGGTTAAGAGATTAATTTAGGCTCTTCAAAGAAAAATAATAATGAATTATTCATCTCTAATTATACATGATAAATCTCTTTATAGAAAACAAGTGTGATTGAATCAATAATCAATGTTTTCCATAATGCAGCACATCTCAACCTTTTCAAATCTTTATGTGAAATCAAAAAAAAATAGTAAAATATTTTCTATATTCTTTTATGAAACACTCAGAATACACATCAAAACAATTCATAATTTGGGGAAAATGTATTTCACCCCTGTAAGAAACATCTCCTCATAAATTTTTAATAATAAAGGATAGATGAGGAAACTAAAATAAATAACATGCCTCGGTGAGAGGGGATGGGATACACCACCATTTGTATCCTTAGATTATAAAACTATTCAATTGAAAGAGTTTTGGTTTGGATATCAGCAATCTATTCTTTAGATGGTGCAAATTACCATATTAGAATTACCTCTTCAATCTTCTCCTTTAGTAAATGAAATTTTATCTCAATTTCCTTTAACATAGAGTACTAAATTTGATTTTTGAATAGGTTTATGGAAATATAATTTTCACATCCCAATATCATAGGATAATATTCTTCAACACTTAATCCTTTCAACTATATCTTCATCCATATCATATGTGTAGCTTCCTTTTATGTGGCCACATACTTAGCCTTAGTAGATCTTAGTGTCACTAATGTTTTATTATTGAATACTAAGAAACAAATCTCCTTCCAATGAAAAATAATTCACCAGATGAAGATTTCTAATCATTAACTACTCATGCTCAGTCTGCATTAGTAAAACTCTTTAATTCAATATCACATGTATCCTTATACATCATCCCATAATTGAGAGTGTTTTAGATATATCTTGATAACATTTTTTATACCAAAAAAAAATTTCCTTTATATTTGATTGATATCAAGAATAAAGGGTGACATTATATACAATGTTGAGTCTTGAAGTTTTCAAGTACATAAGGCATCCAATAAAACTTCTAAATTATCACTCATTAATAGTTTCCCCTTTATCATCCTTGTTCAACTTCATGCCCACATAAATTAGTGCAGATACTCCTCTAGACTCCAACAAGTCAAACATATTAAAAATATATCTTATATATTTTTCTTGTGAGATAAAAATATAAAAAAAATATACAATTTAAAGTCCCAAGAAGAATCTCATATATCCTAGAATTGAAATTTCAAACCTTTCTTTTATGTTAGTTTATAATTCCTCATATAAGCTTTCTTCGTTATAATAAAATAATATATCATAATGATAAACAATAAAAAATAACGATGTGGTATTGGTATTTATCACATATGGATTTTTTTCCACCTATCCTTTCTAAAGCTTCATGCATTTTAGATACTCATAAAGATTAAAATACCAAGCTCCTAGAGCCTACTTCAAACCATATAGAAAACTATTTAACTTACATACATTTTTTTCCATATGAATATATCCTAAAGCCTTTAATTTTTTCCACGTATACTTCCTCATCGCACTTTCCATTTAGAAAATCTAATTTGACATCCATCTAAAATATCTTGAAGCTTTTATGAGTTGTGATAGAAAGGAATATTATGATAGATTCAAGTCTAGCCACTGGATAAAAGGTTTCATCAAATTCAACCCCTTTAATTTGTGAGTATCCTTTGCATACCAACTTGGATTTATTTCTAACCACTTCACCATTCTTATCAAGCTTGATTTTGAAAACCTATTTGTCCCCAATAAAAAAAATTATATGGGTCTCAGAATAATTTTCCAAGATTTCTTATTTTTAATCTAATCTAATTCTTCATTCATGGATCAAACCCCCTCCTTATGTTTGAAGGATTTTTAAAAATTTTGAGGTTTAACCTTTGACCATTATGTCCATTTTTCATGATCTTCTTTCTTATTTTATGCCTTAATTATGATCTCTAATATTGTTCTCAATATCAACATGTTTTCTCAATTATTCATTTTTCTCATTCGAATTCTATTTTCTATCTTCATAACCAGAAAATGAATAATCTATATATTTATTTTAAGTTTGTATGTTTTTTTTATTTTCTTTTATAAGTTATGAAATGAAAACATCATCCTCATCATCAAAAAAGATAGCATTTCTAGTCCATTCCTCATTATCAAAGAATATGACATCATCACCATTAATGATTATTTAGTATTTCTTATTGTAACACTTATAATATTTTCTATTTGATGTGTACCTGAGAAAAATTCCATCTTCATCCTTATTATTAAACTTTCTTATGCTTTAATACTTTCTCTTAATAAAACATGGACTTCAAAACACCCTAAAATGTTTAACATTTGGACTCCTTTTAAACAACATATCATAAGGATTTATGTCTGAGTTTTTTTCTAATTATATGCCTATTATAAATTATTCCTATAGTTATGATGGATTGAAGCCAATAGTACCTTGAGGTGTCATGCTCTTCCAGCATAGTCTAATCCATGTAAAATAGGATCCTATTATTTTTATCAGTCACTCCATTTTATTGAGGAGTATATGGATTACCGAATTCATGTCTAGTGCCATGATTTTTAAGATATTTAGTGAACTGTTTTTTGACATATTATTTTCAATTATCTGACCTTAATCTCTTTATTTACAAGATTTTTTACTTTTATTAAAGTCTTCTAAAGTGATTTAACCTATCCAAGGCCTATGAATTATGATACATGAACATAATTCAAGTCATCCTTATGAAGTCATTTATTAATGTGATAAAATAGCTTTCTAAAATTGTTGAATTCTTATTCATAGGTCTACACATAATAAAATGAATCATGTAAAGAATCTTTAAATATTGAATTTCAACTCTCTTATGATTTTTATTCACTATTTACCCCTTTTTTAAGTTTTATAAGTATTAGAAATGTCTTATTTTAGAAAGGGTACATGTCTCACATATTCTTCTTGAATGAATATTTTTATATTCTTTTAGCCAAGGTGACCTAGATTTCTATTCCATAACTCATTTTCTACCAATTTTCTCAAGTAACAACCTTCTTTTTCTTTACTAATTTTAAAAAAAATCTTAGGGTTCTTAAACCCCTTGTAACCACAACCCAATATTTTATTCTTTTGATCGTGCATCCATTTTTTATGAAGATGAACTCATTTCCAACATCAAAAATTTATGATACACTCAAAAAGTTGTGCTTTAGCCCATCCACAAATAGCACACTATCCGTGTAGATTTGACTTTTATCAATGTTTATTGTCTAAATATCTTTGATCTTAAAGAACTTCCATTACAAAATTTCATAGCTCCTCCTTCATATTTTTCAATGTTTTTGAGATTTTTCAAATCACCTTTCATGTAAGATGAACATCCATTATCCATGATAAAAGATTTTTTAGAGTTTTTATATTTAAATTTAACTTCAAATATGTTAGCGTGTTTCCTAATATGACTTTGATTATGATTGTTTCCAAACCTTTGAAATATATTAAATTGATCTAGCATAAAATAAACATAGACATATAAGGTATTCACTTAATGGTCACATATTCCAAAAACATCTTATAGGCCTTCAAATATGTTTTAAAATTCAATTTATCTCAAACTGTTGAGTCCTGCTCTAAGATCTTACAAGTGATTATTGTATCCCCCTTGATTTTTACTCTCTTCTCAGTCTAGATAAATACCTATTATAGAAACAATTGTAATAATTATATAAAAAACCACCACAACACCAGAATTATCCCTAAAACCTTATATTCTAGAAAAAATAATTTGCTAAAAAGGTTTTTTTTGTGAACCATTTTCTACCCCAAAATAAGTAGATATCTTAAGGCACTTTTATGGAGTTATACCTTTAATATTTTTGACTGGTTAAGACCCCTTTTCTAGATTTTTTTTTGCTTCTATATTTGAGTAGGATTAAGTCTTTATTCAGAGTATTCATCAATTCTAGATTGTAATCTTTTATCAGTTTTTTCTATAGAAATAGTCTCCCTTTACACTAGAGCTTCTATAGTCTTTCCTTTTTTTATATCTAGCATCTTTCTTAGAGTAGTGATATGTTTTGATTTTCTTGGGTCATTATACTTACTACCAAACAAACTTGTTCTTGTATTCATTTTTCTTATCGTGATTCATGATTTCATCATTCCTCATTATGAGTTTATCAATTTCAATATTAACTTGGATAATAGTGGAGATCAAATATTTAATGATTTTGGACTTATTTTCACTATCAAGCTTCATCATCTCTATTCCTTTTACAATATTGATTTTTTTTCAGAAGTTTCCTTTGCCTGTTTGGCCCCTTTTTTAGCTGATTTTTCTCATCTCTCAGCCTTTCAATTTCTTTTAGACACATCTTGATCTTTATTCTCATGATATATTTTTTGGCAGACTATACTTCCTCTAATGAATACTCACCATTTTACTATGATTAATCTTTATATGGGTTAATTTATTCTTATTGTTGTTCTATGAGTTCATTTTGAGTAAAATCTCTAAGAACATACTCATTACCACTTTATTCACTATCAGATACACCTTATTTGATTGACAGAAAGTTACTTCTAAAGTAACAAGTAGAAAACTTATTCTTTCCTTTTGATTGAGAAATTGATCAATCTTTAGTAACGGTTTTCTAATAAGCTACCTCATTATCATTTTCTATTTTAAATATCATAGGATAGTTATTAGAGAAATGATCAACCTTTCCGTAATTAAAAAATTTAAAAGTAATTTTACCTCTATACTTACCTCTTCCTCCCCATGTAAAATTTATTAACATGAGAGAAAGAGTCTTGACATAATCTTCCATGTTTTATTCTTCATTTGAGTATTCCTACTTCTCTTAAATACTTACACCTTTGAAGTCTTTAAAGGAAATTTCCTTTTCCAACTTGCCACTTCTCTTAAGAGGAAGTCCTCTTCTCACTTCTTAATTAATGAGAGTGTTTTGAAGTTCATCAATGTTAAAGTCATCAAGATCACTATCCTAAAGGGAAGATATCTTTGCATAAAATCTATCTGGAAAATTTTTCATCAATTTTCTTACAACATTAGAATCTTCAAGAGTTTTTTCAAACCCTCTAATAGTTCACATAATAAATTTTACCTTGGTAAAGAATTTATCAATGGTTTTTTCATCATGCGTTATGAAATCTTCAAACTATTTTCAATTAATCTAAATCCTTACGTTTCTACTTTTTTATTTTCTTCATATATGATATGAATATTCTTATAAATAGAATTAGTAGTTTTGTATCCCTTGAACTTTGTCAGATCCTTTTATAATAAAGAATATAAAAGTTAAATCATGTATTTTTTATTATTTTCAATATTTATTCTCTCTATTAGAGACAATGTTGAGTTTTAATCTAGAAAAGTTAATTCATATTGAACATAATCAATAAAGTCTAGCCCAAGTGAAAGAATATAGGCTCCCATTCTCTATTTCCATGAATTAAACCATTTTCCATCCAATATTTATATTCCTTTGCTATTAAAATAATTATGTTGATCCATATTAGTAATTTGAGAGAAATAGAGATAACCTAGGCTCTAATATCAATTGTTGTGTCACACAAAGGGTGACACATAGTATGGAGGGGGTTGAATAAATGTGTATACCAAATTCAAATCCCTTAAACTATCACTCTTCTTCAGCACCTCTCTCTCAAAATCCTTACTGATGAAGTAAATAAAGACACAATAGATTTGTTAACAAGGTTCTCCTCCTTGCAGATGACTACGTATCCAGTGTGTCATGGTTATTATCTCATGCACACAATACCCTTCTTATTATCAAAAGGAACTCAAGCAAGGGTATGACCATGAACTTATACAAATTCTAGCACCAACCAGTTAAACTATCATATAAATATAATATATATCCTCAAATAATGATCACACATGGTAAATGAGCCTACACATAGTCTCTAGAATATGATCACTTTCCTCTTCCTTAAATATTAATCACCTTTACTGATTCTCAAATCTTTATATTTGATATAGCATTATATCATCTATTTTTCTCATAATTCTCAAAAAAACCTTCTCACCATCATACGACTTGTTATTTATATTCACCAAATGTTGTGTGGGTATAATTTCCATAATTTTTATAAAAATCACCTTGAATCTAGGTGGCATGGAACAGATCATTCAAAGATCATAAACCATGATTCAAAGAATCATTCAAAATCTTACTGAAAGTTCATCTAAAGATACATCTTATTTCCTTCCTAGTATATTCAAATATCATAGAATTAATCCCATTTTAAAATTTATTCCTTTTAGATCACTTTGTATTTCCACATAAGCATGATGACATGGATCATGTAGCATGTGGTGTGGAACTCTCCTTTGGTGTGGTCGTACATGCTATGACATGGTACCATATTCTATAGTTTGGGAATCTCATCACATAAATTCCATATTTCTCCCTTGGTTGGTTATCCTTTGATCTTGGCAAGGATCATGATCATGTGTTTGATCATGATGTTCAATCCATGAAGATCATCACACTTTCATCATCTGATTTATTTATTATTTTATTTCTTCAGGATATAAATTCTAGAGTCTTGAATTTTAAAATAGAAAGATCCTCAAAAAATAAATAATTATTGAATCCCTATTATCATTACAAAGGCTTATGTTCATTATAAAGTCTTATGCTCTAAAGTATTTTGCTCAGAGTCAAAGACTTGTACTTGTTCCTTCGTCAATTTTTTTTCACACTTACAAGGTTATATCTTCTACTTAAATCCTTATGATAGAACTAAAAAAACTTACCATAAATCCTTATGATGATGAAGCATTATGATCAAAGACTTACAATCGGATCAAAGGTTTATGATGAATCTTTACGATCAGTAGATAAAGCCTTATGATCATGCCTTTGTTATTTCCTGTCTCGTATCAATGACTTATGATCACTCAAATGTTTACGTTGAATCTTTATGTTTAGGATCAAAGTATTATGCTTATATAGATATGACTTATGTTTAGGGACTTTTCCATTTTCCATGTTTCATATTATCCATATTCTATTCGGTCTATATTTAAACAATATAACCGATAGCTCTTGAATCTGTACATAGTAGTGGAACATCAAGATCTTTTTAAACTAGTCTAGACAATGTTTCCTCAGTCTGGCACTTATCATGTCTCTATGAATATCAGTACATCAATTGTCATATGTAACATGTATTGAAACAAAATACAAACCTCATGGGGATTCAAAAATTATGAATATTGTCCCACCAGTATGAATTCCACATGTTTATGTATCATTGGATATTCCTAGATAAAAACATGTGGGATAATCCTTAAACATTAAGATTACTATTAATATATATCAAGACTTTCACACTTTGATGTATTGACCAAAATCATGATGATATATTTTCTCAAGAAGTGGGATACATTGAGTGCATCATGAATGATGTAACATTAATGAATAAGTTTTGAATGTGTTTGTTCCTTTCATCTTTATAGAGGCTGATATCTCAATCCTTTTTATTGAAATGGAATTGTCTGATAAATTCCATGGGAATGGTGTTTGATGATTTCACTGTATATAGTTAAAGAATATTTATCAAGAATATAGGTTGATGAAATAATTACACATCCTTATTAATAATATATTGAGACAAATGGATTATGCTACATAGTGAGCACTCATATGTATTTTTTTATTGAAACATTAAATTCTTCCTCTATGGGTGACTTGATGTGTTGCTAGATGATGGTCCTGGATTTTATGAAATCTTTACTAATTCCACTGAAGAAGGGGCCTAAAGGGTCACCCACTTAGTGTCTTCATCTATATCAATTAATTTATATTTATATTTAACAATTTGAATAAATATTATTCTTAATACTGAGAAATAATATTTATTCAAGATTTATTGATCATAATCATTGATTCATTAACTATATGTGATTTTAATGTTTAAATAAATATTGATTCACAAGACTGTCGAATAGAATATATATTTATCTATTATTATATCCACATGGTAAAAAATAATATCGAATAAATATTTATTTAGTTCTAGGAATATTAAAATAAATATTTATTCTCAAGACTATGAATTTAATATTTATTAATTTATTGAATGAATGATATATATTATTTAAGGTTTATTAAATGTAAAGGAAGGTTGAAAGGCTAAGTTAATATCCCATTAATTAAAATGATATGATAAAAAATATTATTTAAATAAATAAGTAATTATTAATTTAATTAGAATGGTATTTATTTTCATAAGATGGAACATGACATAATATATAATAATTATTGGCATGGGGAATATTTTATGTTTATTATTTGATTAAGATATTTTGTAAATTTATTAATTAGAAACCCTACCTCTATATATACCCAATTATATCATTTTAGAGAATGTGTAAAATTATTAGTGTCTTTCACAATGCATCCTTATCCTAGAGAATTCTCTAAGAAAAGAATATCTCTAGGGTTCCTCTCAAGATCGAGACAATTTATCCTCCGCTTTCCTCCCTCTCAAGATTGAGAGAAAAGGAGAGATAGTCTTTCAAGTCCAAAATATTATGTTGTGATCAAGGAAAAAATATAGGATGTTTGGATCATCCATTCTAGCATCCAGAGTTCCATCGACATTGTTTGGATTTTGTGATGTGTGTGTGGATCACCACTAAAGGGATTCTATTTTGGATCCTATTAGTGCAACAATGATTCAACTCGAACAAGGGGTTTGAATGATCAATACCTTCATCGAAGAAGGAGTCTCAAGACCAAGTTAATTATTCTTATTAAATTAATTATAAATTTAACATGAAAGTCCCAATTATCTTAGTCGTGGGGTTATATTTCAAGTTTCTTCAGTTAAATTCGTTAGAGATGATGATTCTCTATCATGTTCTTGAAAATTATTCATTAAATTTGACAGGCGATAAGTTTAGAATGGGACCAACTAGTGCTTCTTCTACACCTGTAATCTAAAAAAAATCTTTAGTGAATTACACATACTAAATTACTTGTGACGATAGGAAAATGTTTCACATGGAAAAGTAAAATTTTTATTTTCTTAGTTAGTAGGATCCACCAATATTTGATTATAAATGAAATAATTATATAGAAAAGAATAAAAAATCATGCATGGATAACCATTTTAACCTTTAATCCATAAATAAGAGAAAAAATTTGTCTTTTCCTATTGGGACATTTACCTTCTATTAATCTACACACACTCTCTATCTTGAAACTATTCTTCTCATTGATTTTATTCTTGATTATGGTCATACCTCCCTTAAATGGTGCAACTTTCAATAGACTCACTCATTCACTTTCTAAAATTAAAAAGATAAAACCCACATCTAGGATTTTAAAAACTTCCATTTTGACCACCTCCTTCATTCATGGTGTAATTCTCTTTTGAGATTGATGACTTGAATTACTTACTTCATCCATAAATAATTTTTGTCTGAAAATGATGGGGCTAATACCTTTTATGTTTTAAATTCCTCAAGTGATTTCTTTTTTTCTATTCTTCAACTCTTGTAACATTTTTTTCACATATTCCTTCATCAATTATACATTAATGATCACTGGTAATGTATCTTTATCTCCAAAAAATGAGTTCCTCAATGTACTTAGAAATGACTTCAACTCAAGTATTGGTGGGTTTTGAATAAAATGGGACAATTTAGAGTAGGAATCCCATGATAAATTCTTTATCCACTACATATATTAAAAACATTATTCATATTCATAATAAATTCATTCCTTGTTATATACATTTTCATAAATTATTTACATCATGTTTCTCTATTATTATAGTTATAAACTCATGATGGTTGGATGTTATTCAATAGATGAGATATAATTATTTCCCCATAATTTATTTCAATGCTTCACAACTTTTATTAGATTGAATGTGAATTTTACATTACCGACTTAGAAAATCAGCCTTCCTTGGTTTACATTGATCAATTATTTTCTCATTTTTTATGAAGGCCCTCCCAAGGATAATAGGTGCATAGCCTTCTTATTTCATTTTGAGGACCAAAAGGTAGTGGGAAATGTGAATTTTTTCACCATAACAAGAACAAATTCAGAAATTCATCATAGATATTTAACTGAATTATCGCTAATTTTGAGTGTTGCTCTTTATGGTTTAGGATCATCTAATCCCAGCTTCTAAAACACACTTAGGGGCATCATATTTTCACTTTCTCAAAATTTTGGAAGTTCCTTACCAAATTTTCATAACCCAATTGTTCATGGGATAAAAAAGATCCATGGATCTCACATATTTGGAGGGATATTTATTTGAACTACTGTTAAACACTCTTCACTAAGATGAATAACTCCTAGATCCTCCAACTTCCATTTTTTAGATAGAATCTCTTTCAAAAAAATTGTATACACCAAATTTTTATAAATAGATTATATGAAATATATTTTTAGGTACTATCGTTTGAAAATATCCTGAAATTTATTTGATTGGATTTCAAATCTCCCTTGTCTCAACATCTACAGAAATGGTAAAGGGGGGTCTATATGGTTTTATCTTCTTATACTCTTATTTATTCTCTGTATATGTTTATGTTTCATAATTTTATAACTTATTTTCTTCTTCATTTTCTGTATCTTTTTTATCCTTTTATTTTTATTTTTCTTCTTTTTATTCCTCATTTTCTTCCTATTTTTTATTTTTCTTTTCTAGCACTTACCTGATATGTAGCATCACAACATTTACCTCATCCTTTATTATATTCTCAATGTTAATGATCAGTATACCTGGTAATCACTCTAATAAAGTTTGAGCGATTTTTTCCACTTTATGCTTTATGTTTCAAAGATAATATTGCTAATTCATTAATGAATTTTCTTAATTTTTCATCCACTAATATGACTTCTAAATATATTTTTTTATCACGTACTTGAGGGATTGTGTTATAGTTTAGGAGGGTGGTTATTATTGAAACTATTTTGGAGGATGATATAATTGAGGTTAAGGGGGTTTCAATAGTTGTAATGGCCTTTAATTTTATAGTTGGGGTGAAAATGGGTTGGTTTTGATTTTAGTTGATGTTTTGGCCACCTTGTTGAACCGTTCTTACTTTCTTGTAAGTATTTTAATATTATTGAGGTGATTATATATAACTCTCATAATTGAAATCAAGAGGATTATTATCTTTTAAAATATCCCTAAACTCTTGATATGCATGAGGTCCTCTATACATCTCATAATATTGAGGTTTGTATGTTGATGTCAGTGGTTATCGTTGTGATTGAGTAGTTGCAATGGGAAATTATAAATTTTACAACTTCTTCATCAATGCCTCCACTTGAGAAAATAAATATGTATGCTTCTACACTTATTGAATTATTCTCCTTGATTAACCTCTTTCACATTTCCATATATAAGAATTTTGAGTAATCTCGTCAAGAAGGTCTCAAGAAAATTTGGTATTTTTCATTATAAGGTCTCCATTATCCGAATCATCAATCAAGACTCATGTTGAAAGTTGTAAACCATTTTAGAACATTTAAATTTATATCCAAACATCAATTTCATGATGTGGTAACTTCCTCGGTAGCTCATTGAATTTTTATCATTTCCTTGAACATAGATTCTCCATTGATTTCTGATAAATTATGAATGTCACTTCATGGATTCTATGTTCATTCCAATGGAAAAAATTTATCTAAGAATTGCTTTGATAACTCATCATGGGTGGTTGCTGAACTTATAGATTGGATTTTTAACTAATCATTTTCCCAGTCTCAAAGTGAGAATGGGAAAATCACAACTGTATAGAATTTAAAGATACTCTCTTATGCTTGAATGCATTTTATATTTCTAAAAAATTGGGCAAGTGTGTGTGAGGATATTCACTATGTAAGTCATTGAATAGTCCCATGTTCTAGATTATATAGATAATACTTGGTTTAATTTCAATTTTATTATCTTGAATAATAGGTTGAACAATACTCAGAGTATCTCCATTAATAGATGGTAAATTCTAGTCCATGATGGTTCTTTCCTAGGGAATTTTTTGTTCTCTATTCTATAGATTCTCATTGTTAAATTGTTTATTAATCCCAGCATGATGTTTATGTTCTTCCATATTGGATATTCGATGGGAAAAAAGGAACCACTTGATCTCAAGGATATACTCCAAGGTTTCTCATGAATTAAGACTCCATAATCAAGTTATTAAAATCCTAGTCATGTATCAATTAGCTTACAATGACAATAACAATAAAAACCTAGAAACGTGGAAAGAATAAAAAACTAGTAATAGAAAATATTGGGAAAATAATTGATTAATCAATCAATTTTTTTCTTCTCTCTCAATTTTATCATATTCTCTAACAATTATGCTAAAAACATTAATGGTACCCCAACTTTTATTACTTTCAAAGGGTTTTCAGGTTTTTAATTTATGAAAGTAATCCTTCCAACTAATAACTACTAAAGAATAGTAAGTATCAAGTATGAAGTTGATCCCATAAAGAGTATGATTGATCCCCAAGACCTCAGAGTACTCAGCTATTAACCACAATTCTTTTCAACTTAAAATAGTTTAAAAAAAATTAAAAATCAAGAATTTAAATAAAATTTAAAACAATAAACTAAAAGATAAGTAAGGAATAGGTTTTACAGGATTATTTAACAAAAAGTTTTTATCTCTATAATTCATGAAAACATAAAATTAATTGGTTACAAGATCATTCAAATATTATTTAATTCCTATAATAAATTCCATCAATTCTTCTTAGGTCAATCTAGATCACTTATCTAGAGAAATAAACTAACATAATCACATTAACGTCAATCTTAAGAGCAGAAAAGATATCCACACTATGAGTGGCTATTTAATTCACTTAATTAACTTAGATTTTATCCCATAAAAAATATTTTTTTCAAATAAGTATTAAGGAATTGGATAATATTATATATCAATTAAATTAATAATTTAATAAAAATATTAATGAATAAAATTAGTAAACGAAATTAATAACTCATCCTTATACTCTCGATCCCTCACCACATAAGAAACTATCCACTCATGGTCAAGAGAAACTAACCCATGGTTGAATTCATCATCTTGATATGTGAGTGGGTAAATAAGAATGAAACTATAAAGAACTTAAATGAGTTAAAAATACTAAGCAAATCCAAAACAGGTGCCCAAGAATATAAAATCTAAAAAAGTCTCCAAAAATTTGACTGGCATAACCCATTTATAGACTCTTTACCAATCATAATGCAATGGTATGAACCACAGCATGAGAAAATAAAAAAAAAAGATAAAATGCAAATTGAATCTCCATAAATGGCTCTATCATGGAATGATAGACACCATTGTGGGATGATTCATCTATCTTCTTGATTTAAAATCCAAATCTTTTTAATATCATGACATTAAACTGTGAAAAAGTCATCCATATCTTATCTTCTTTCAGTATCTCATATTTATCACAATGTGAAAAGGGAACCAACTATGATGTGATGCTCAAAGATTTACCTATCCTCTTGTCTCCATCAACTCGTAGTGTAGAAAATATCAACTACAATATGATGACATATGGATCCTCTAAGGTGTTATTAGTCTATGAATCCATTATAGTGTGAAAAAATCCATCATGATGTAGTAATTCCTTTAAGTGATTCCCATGTATCTCCACCATGTTAATATTTCATAACCTCTACTATGAGTCAATCTAACACAAATCCACTAAATTAATCTTCTATAGATTCATTGTGGAATAGCACCACTCAATCATGAAATGATGGTATATCCTCAACTTTGGGTCAAAGTGATTATTCTTTTATACACTCATATTCATCCATAGTTCATCTTACATATGCAACATAAATTCTAGATTAATTTTTTTTGGAAAATATATAGTCAGAAGAATAAGATAGATTAAACCTTGATGCATGAATTGAATTCACTATCCAAAAGGGTTTAATCCACCCCCACATTGATGGTGTAGGGTTTTTGGTGGAAGTTTCCCTTGATTATTTCACTAATATTTGGGGGAAATTGAACACTAATTTCTGATTTCCCCACTTCACTAATGTTGGGAGAAATATAGAGAATTTCTTGGATTGAAAAATAATTAACCCATAAGTGATATCATCATCACTTATCTATAAATCAGAATCAGTGTGAATTGCACCAGTTTGGTCAAAGAACACAGTGGTTTTCTTGAAATAATACAAATCTTGGTGAGGTAAACATTGATTCAATCTCACCAATTCAGTTAAATAATGCATTGGTTCAACTGAAATGATACACCTTTTGGTGAGGGACACACCAGTTCAAATTTGAAAAAACACTCAATATATTTTAATAAATATTTTGAATAAAATTATATCAATAAAATATTTTGAATAAAATTATAACAATACCCCACTTTTATTAAAAAATATTAATTTCCAAATCACAAGTGATTCATTATACATAATAAAGGTATCTTTCGATTTAAACCTTTACTTAGTATCGATATCTCAAAGTTTTATCAGATTTACAATTTTTCAAAACATTAAACTTATTAATATTTAAGAAAAACAAGAGATATCATATATACAATGAACTTTTATCCAACATATCATTTTTCATCACTTTTATGTCCATGTTCTTATATCCTTTTCATAAACTCTCTAAGGAGAAATCACATTAACTCTTATAAAAAGCGGCACCATTTCTAAGTTCACATAGGCAAAATATTACAATGTGATTCTGTTATTAGGGCACATAACTCATTGTATCTTAATATTTTGTTAAGATTTTATAACTCAACCTCTAGTCATAATGTACGATATTGACACCAAAAAATTGGGTCTATAATTTTCAATATCAACAATCATCTTTGTAACTTGTTTTTACCCATTAAACACTTTTATTAGGATCTACCTAAAGAAAGTGTTGGATTTCCATTACTGAAATGATTTATTTTATGGGATTTAAACCCATCTCTTTATTAGTTTCATGAATTATCTCTCTCGGAAGATATTTTTTTAATGGATCTACAAATTTTTTACATGATCTCATATTGAGAATTGTTATGATACCATCTTGTAACAATTGTCTCACATAATCATGTCTCAAAATTATATATCTAGACTTTCCATTGTATAGAAAACTATACGATCTTGATAATGTTGCTTCATTATCACAACTGATAGATATAGGAGGCATCAGACTAGGACACAATCTAATATCCAATAATAGATTCTTAATCCATTCATCTTCATTTCCACATGCCGCTAAGGTGATAAACTCCAACTCCATGGTCGAATGTGAAATACATGTTTGTTTCTTGCTCACCCAAGAAACATCACAACCTCCAAGAGTAAAAAACCATCCATAATTTGATTGATTATCACCAATACTGATAATCCAACTTGCATTGGTATATCCTTCTAATATAGTTGGATAATCATTACATTATAAACTTAAACCTTTGGTATTTCTTAAGTATCCAAAAATTCTTATTATACATCTTCGATGATCCACACTAGGATTACTAGTATATCTACTCATTTTACATACCACAAAATAAATAACAGGTCTGGTTCAATGCATCGCATTCATTAAAGAACTAATTACACTAGCATACTCAAATTGTGCTACAGCTCTACCTATATTTATAAAAAGTTTAACACTAGAATCAAATAGAGTATTGGAATCCTTGAAACCAAGAAGATCAAATTTATTTAACATGTTTTCTATGTAATGATTCTGATTTAAATAATAACCCCCGCTATGTTTTCTAACTTTAATACCTATAATAGTATCAACTATTCCAATATACTTCATTTTAAACATAGAAGATAAGTAATTATTTGTCTCAATTACACCAATCATATTGGTTCCAAAAATTAACATATCACCCACATATAGGCACACAATAACTCCATATTCTTTTGTAAACTTATAATAAACATGTTTATCCACATTTTTATGAGTAAATCCATTAGATAAAATAATAGAATCGAATTTCTCATGCCATTTATTCAGATCTTATTTAAGACCATAAAGATATTTAACTATTTTACATACCTTATTTTCATTACCCAGAAAAACAAAAGCTTATGGTTGTTCCATGAAAATCTCTTAATTTAATTCTCCATTTAAAAAAAATCAGTTTTGACATCCATTTAATGGACATAAAAATGACTAATTAAAGCTAAAAATAATAATATCCTTATTGAAGTAATTTAAGCTAAAGGACCATAAGTATCAAAATAGCCAATCCCTTATTTTTGTCTAAAACCTTTGGAAACTAATCTAGCTTTAAAATATTGAATGTTACCATTTGAATCATATTTATTTATGAAAACCCATTTACTACCAATAGGTTTTGAACCTCTTGGTAAATCCATAATAACCCAAGTATTATTCCCCATAATGGAATACATTTCATAATTAATTGCTTCTTTCCAAAAAGCAATATCTCTATAATTTATAGCCTCTTTATAATTCTTCGGATCATATTATATATTCAATACTATAGGATACTTAATCATAAGATGATTATTTTGATCTCCTTCAACAAGGAAAATTATGGAATTATGAGAAATAAAATTTGGATATAGATGTTTCTCCTTCCTAATTATTGTACTCTGATTAGGTTCAACTTGAGAATCGTCATTATTCACTGCTATTTTATTTGAACTAGATTTAGTACATGAGATAAGGGTATGAGGAATAGCTTCCTCCACATCATCTTTATAAAACTTATTTTCAAAAAACTCTACATCCCTTGATTCAATAATTATATTATCTCTCAAATCCATAATTCTATATGCTTTGTTATTTCTACATATCCAACAAAAACACCTTTAATTTATCTAGGACCAATTTTTGTTCTTTTAGGATCAGGAACTCTATAGTAAGCTAAACACCCCCACACTTTAAAATAATAAATATTAGGTCTTCTGCCTCTCTAAATTTTATAAGGTGATAACTTAGTTTTCCTAGAGGGAATCCTATTATGAATATGACATGCATCCAAGAAATATTCTTCCCAGAAATTTAATGGTAACTTGGATTTATTAATCATGAAATTCACCATTTTTACTAAAGTTTGATTTTTCCTTTCAGATAATCCATTTTTCTGAGGTGTATAAGGAGAAGTACTGTGATTAATTATACCATTTTCTTAACAAAACTCATTAAACTCGTTCATAAAGTATTCACCACATTTATATTATCATAATACTTTAATATTTTTGTTTAATTGGTTTTCAAATTCTATTTTATACTTCTTAAACATATTAAAGGCTCCATCCTTTGTTCTAATAAGATATATATGTAAATATCTACTGCATTCATCAAAAAAAGTAATAAAATATATTTTTCCTCCACGGGTTAACAAGACATTTAAATCAAAAATATAATAATTCACTAATTCTAATATATCATAATTTCTTTCAAAACTATGAAAATACTTCTTAACTGTTTTATATTCTACACAAGTTTCGCACTTATTAAAATCATTTCCAAAGTTAATCAAGTTTAACTTCTTCATTAGTTTTAATGAATTATAATTAAAATGTGCTAAAATATCATGCCACAAATTAGAAGATTCAATCAAATAAGTAGAAGATTCAATCATATTATTAATGGATGGTTGATACATTCTATCATTTGAGTACCCTTTCCCCACAAACATGCCTCCCTTTGAAAAGATAACCTTTTTGGATTTGAATGAAACGCTAAATCCCTTATTACATAGAAGATCGACATAAACTAAGTTCTTTCAAATTTTGAGAACATACAACACATTAAGAATAGTCAAATTCTTCCCAGAAGTAATGTCTATTTCCATTCTTCTTTTTCCACTAACATTGATGCATGCATTGTTTCCAAGATGTTCTTCCTTCATGATAGTACAATCGTAAAAAAATTAAACATTGAATGATCCTTGCACACATGCACTGTTGCTCTAGAATCAAGCCAACATCCCATCTTCATCAAAGTCATATTGACTTCGGATATCATTGTGACTATATTCTCTTCAGTTAGCATATTTTCAGTGGTTTTATCAACTTTTTTTCGATAACGGCATTCCCTTTCAAAATTACTTGGTTTTCTATAGAAAAATCATTCTTCTTTCTTCTTGGAAGGATTTACTTTCTTCTTGAATTGTTGAATTTTCTTTTTGACATGTAAGGAAGATTTTAGTTGTGTATTTCCATCAACTATATTAACCTTTGTATCAAATTGTAAAGTCATACCTACATCTCTCAACATGGATTCTTCTTCAATACGAAGAATATTTTACAATTGTTCCAAGGAATTATCATCACTCTTTTTAATAATTTATTTACCATAATCTTTCTACATAGGTGTAAATGTTTCAATAATTGCACTAAATTGAAATTTGTTTGGTAAATTAATCTTAAGGGAAAGAAGTTTATTTTCTAAAACTTTAAGCTCATGAACTTGCTCCAACACTAGTATGTTATCAACCATCTTTTAGTTTAGATAATTTTTAATAAGAAATTTATTGGTACCATCTTCTTCAGCTTTATATTTGAATTTTAGTGCATCCCATATCTCTCAAGCAGTCTTTATTTGACGGAAATAGTCATAAAGATTATTTCATAATGTGTTTAGAATATTTCCTCGACACAAAACTTTATCTTCTTCACATTTCTTCTTCATTTCTTGGATGTTATTGACTTGAGTCACATCAATGGTTGTGTCTTTGGGATTTGAAGCGGGCTCCTTGGGAATGGGAGGAAGATTCAATTCCATAATGTAATAAATCTTCAACACTGTAAGAAGAAACTTTATCTTGTCTTGCCACCAAGAGAAGTTGTTTCCATCAAAATGGTCAAGTTTGACCATGTATGGGTTCATCACTTTGAGGGATTCAGAATCCATCTTATGGGTTTTGCCTTTAATTTCAAACCCATTTGATTATTGTAAAATATGAGACAGAAGGAGAAGACATATTGAACCTTGATGCGTGAATTGAATTCACTATCCAATAAGGTTTGATCCACCCCCCATGTTGATGATGTAGGGTTCTCGGTGGAAGTTTCCCTCGAGTATTTCACCAAGATTTGGAGAAAATTGAACACTAATTTCAGATTTCCCCACTACGCCAATGTTGGGAGAAATATGGAGAATTTATTGGATTGAAAAATAATTAACCCATAAGTGATCTCATCATTGCTTATTTATAAATTGGAATATATGTGAATTGCATCGATTTGGTCAAAGAACACATTGGTTTGACTGAAACAAGAAAACTATTAGTGAGAGACACACCAGTTAGATCTCACCATTTTGGTCAAAGAACACCTTAGTTCGATCAAAACAATACAAATTTTGGTGAGGGACACATTGGTTCGAATTTGAAAAAACACTCAATTTATTTTAATAAATATTTTGAAAAATTTATAAAAATAAAATATTTTTAATAAAATTATAAGAATTTTCCATATCCTTCTTGATTCCCTAGCTTATCTGACATAAGGGACTAACGATATGAAAATGTTAACTCTATTGCGGCTCATACTTCTCCCCTTTTTATTTATTCATACATGGCGCTTTTGCAGTACGAAGTTTTTGAATACACCATGGTTCCTTCTTGGTTTCTCATACTCTTTTTCTATATTTAACTGATCACACCATGAATTTTCACATCACAGTGTGACAAATTTTTAATTACTTTCAAATTTTCTAGAAATTCTCAAATTACGCTTCCAAAAACCATCAAAAACACATATAATTAGGTAGTATCAATTCTATTAATCAGTGAAAATAATAATAATAATAATGTATGAACATTTAAAGGGTATCAGCTTGCTACTGCAAGTTTGGTATTATATTTATTGGTTTTGTATATTATTTTATGATAGTTATATGTTTTTAATGAATGTGTATTATAGTTTTTGATAATCAAGCTTCAAGTATATATTAATGAGTAACTGAATAATGTATAATTATATTTATTAATGGAATAGTATTTTTACTATACCTTAATTTTGAATATAATATCTATTTATAATTCAATTTATACATTGACTTATTTTATTTATTTATTTATTTTAGTGACATAAAAAGTGAATTCATTGAGAACCAATGGAGTTTGAATCATAAAAATGTAAAAATATGATGTAGAATATTTATGTTGTAAGTAAAAAGACTTTAGGATAAAATTAAATTTCAAGAATGCATTTAGAGAATGAATTTTCAATGAAATTTATACAGTAAATTATTTTATTTTTTTATTAATATTTACAGTTGAAGAATGTGATAGATAATTAACTCAATAAAACATCATTTTTTGGTAAAATACAGCAGGTTAATAAATTAATTATATTTAAAATCATTTCCAAGTATTCTTATTTTTTTATGGGGATAATTTTTTTTTTTGAATTTCATATGGATTGAATACTTGTAGATCAATTTGAACCATATGGAATATTGCTGAATAAGCATATTAGGTAGTGGTTTGATGGTTTTTTGTTGTGAATTATTATTTTGGGATATTGATTTCTTAAATAGCCATGCTGTTATTACTATTAGTTTTATGATATTATGATTATTTATATGATTATTTTTCCATTGTAGTTAAACTAAATATGATTCCAAAAAGATACCTAATCCTCAAAATAAACTCATCACTCATTAATATGATAATTTACAAGTTATTTTTTAATTTAAATATAATATTTATGAGCTGTAATCCCTTTTTTGGATGAGTAGGTATTTCCAAAAATATGTTTTCATGGTTTCATGGTTTTAAAATCTCATTATTTTGAACTTGTATTTTCATTTGTATTTTTTTTTATGGAAAATTGTTGGTGATTTCAATACTGAGAAATATGATTGAATTTTGATATTTTTTTCCATTGTTTATTATGAAACATTGAAGCTTTAATGGGTTTAGATTAAGGAGTATTACATGAAAGTGTTTATTTTGAATCTTTCTCATGAAATTTATATAGATAGATTGATTTGAGTTCCATATGGATTGAAAATTTTTAATTTAAGATTAAACCATATGTAATATGACTAAATAGAAATATCAGGTAGTGTTTTGATGGTTTTTTGTAGTGAATTATGAGTTTGGGATATTTAATTATTGAATAGTCATATTTTTATTACTATTAGTTGTATGATTTTATTATTATTTTTACGTTAGTTTTGGATAAAATTAAATTAAAGATGATTCCAAATGGATACTTTATTTTAAAAACAACTCATCTCCCATTGGTATGATAGATGATAAGTTATTTTATAATGTAAATATAATTTTTATGAGGTGTAAGGCCTTGTTTAGATGAGTGGGCATTTCCAAAAATTTGTTTTTATGGTTTGGTAGTTTTGAAATATCATTATTTTGAACTTTTATTTCCATTTGTATATTATTCGGTTTTATGTAAAATGGGAAATGATTTCAATCCTTAAGAGAGGTTATTGAATCGTGATATTGGTTTCCATTTTTTATGATGAGATATTGAAGTGGGGATGAGTTTGGATTGAGAATTATTACTTTAAAGAGTTTATTTGGAATTGTTTTCATGTCATTTGTATAGAGATGTTGATTTTGGTTTCATATGGATTGAAAACTTGTGATTCGAGCTTAAACCATATATAATATGTCTAAAAAAGCATATCAGGTAGATGTTTAATGGTTTTCAGTTATGAATTATGATTTTGGAATATTGAGTTCTTGAATTGCATTGTTGTTATTTCTATTAGTTTTTTGATGTATTTTTCAAGGTTCTTGACTTTATAAATAATTTCTTATCATATTTTTATAATTTTTCAAGAATATATTAATTTATAGTGGTTATTGTTTGCTAGTTTAATTGATTTTGATTGAATTTTTTTATTTAGGCAGGTTAAGGGGCTGTTTGGTTATCCTATTTTTTATTAAAGAAATATAAGATATAGTCATGGTTTAAAAAACCAGAACTATAGGTAATATATAGTTATGGTTTTGAAAAAAAAATTGTACTTCTACTTTATTCATGTTTTTAATGACCATAACTATATCTATTTCCCCCATACTTGTAGTTATTGTTTTTTTGAATTATAACAATAGGTTATCTATAGTCATGTTTTTTTAATTATCGCTACAACCCTATCCATACAATGACTATTTAAACTATTAGCTAAACACTACGGGAAAAAATGATTATTGCGACGGGGTATTTGCGACGGGCCTTATTCCCGTCGCAAATGGTCAGTTATTTGCGACAGAAATACAGGTCTCGTCGCAATTGCAATGGCGCGGTTTGCGTGCCAAAATGCGGGAAGGCTATTTGCGACGGGTAGAAGGCTACCCGTCGCAAGTACCCGGCGGTGCTAAATAGTATTTGAGACGGGGAAATTTCCCCGTCGCAATCAAATATTCACCCGGTATTATTTTTGACGGGCCCCGTCGCCAATACCGGCTGTTGTAAAGCCTATTTGCGACAGTCACCTACAACCCGTCGCAGATACCCGGCGGTGGTAAATACGTTTTTGCGATGGGACTATTTACCCGTCGCAACAGAGAATCCAACGGGTGGTATGTGCGACGGGACCTGTTGCAAATACCGGTGGCGGTAAATAGGAATTTGCGACGGGGATATCCGCCCGTCGCAAATACTGGCGGCGGTAAATAGCAATTTGCGACGAGGATATTCGCCCGTCGCTAATGATGTGGCATTTGCGAAGGGCCCATCGCAACAACCCTTTTACCCGCCACCTGTAATTAATGCGGGCGAAGGTATTTGCGACAGGCCCCGTTTCCAATACCGGCAGCGGTAAATAGAAATTTGCGACGGGGATATCCGTTCGTCGCTAATGGTGGCTATTTGCGACGGGCATGTCGCAAAAGTCCTTTTACCCGCCGCTTGTATTTAATGCGAGTGAAGGCATTTGTGATGGTATCCCGTCGCAATACCTAGTATTTGCGACGGTAACCCGTCGCAATACCTAGTATTTGCGACGGTATCCCGTCGCAATACCTAGTATTTGCGACGGTCTCCCGTCGCAAATATGACCGTCACAAATAATCTAACCTATATATACACCTCATCCGTTTTTTTCCATAACATTCAGATCTCTATTCTTCTCTCTCTCTAATTTTCAGTTATGAGTAGAAATTTTTTTTTGTTTTAATTTTTTCTTTCGAGAAGAGGAAGGAAGGAGTTAGAAGGCGCAGATTACTAAAGGTATTTATATTTTTTTTAATTGTTAAATTATTTTTAATTGTTAATTTTATTTTTTTAATAGAATGTTTAGCTATATAGTATAATTAGTTTATGTGCTTGTACCAAATAATCCTTGTCTGGATACGAACAAGTAGAGGCGACTCTGGCACAGATGTACCTAGGAGTGAAAACTCTGACAAGGTGTTTTGAGCTTGACTCGGGGTAACCTGGTACACGACAATGAGCTTTGCTACACTCTTGATTCGACACTCCCGAGGGATGTTTTGGTAATAATTAGAAATAAATATATAATTATCAAATAATTAAGAAATAATTAGATTTAATTAAAATAATTATCAAATAATTAGGAAATAATTAGATTTAATTGATTAGAAATAATTAGTAAACAATTAAAATAATTAGGAAACAATTAAAATAATTAGGAAACAATTAAAATAATTAGGAAACAATTAAAATAATTAGGAAACAATTATATTTAATTAGGAAACAATTAGATTTAATTAGGAAATAATTAAAATAATTAGGAAACAATTAGATTTAATTAGAAAAAAATTAGATTTAATTAGGAAACAATTAGATTTAATTAGGAAACAATTAGATTTAATTAGGAAACAATTAGATTTAATTAGGAAACAATTAGATTTAATTAGGAAACAATTAGATTTAATTAGGAAACAATTAGATTTAATTAGAAAACAATTAGATTTAATTAGAAAACAATTAGATTTAATTAGGAAACAATTAGATTTAATTAGGAAACAATTAGATTTAATTAGAAAACAATTATATTTAATTAGAAAACAATTAGATTTAATTAAGAAAAATAATTAGGAAACAATTAGGATAATTAGGAAATAATTAGGATAATTAAGAAACAATTACGATAATTAGGAAACATGATTGACCCCTCATCTACCTCAATTTTCTTTTCATTTGTGTGTTGAGGCTTGACAGGAAAATTCTGCCTCCACATGTAATATATGCTTTTACTGTCAAAATTATCAACCTCCTCGCCAATATAGAGGTGAGGAGGTTCATAATTTTGATAGTAAAAGCACATATTATATGTGGAGGTAGAAGTTTCCTGTCAACCTCAACACACAAATGGAAAGAAAATTGACATAGATGAGTAGTTAATTACGTTTGTTTTTCTATTCATTGATTGATTAACCACCCGACCTATATGCATATCTTCGCATTTCTAATTAATAACATAATTAGTAACATAATTAGTAACATAATTAGTAATATAATTAGTAACATAAATAGTAACATAATATAAAATATTATATTACTCTAATATTAATAGTTAAATAATACTTATAATATAATTATTTTATTATTATATGTTTAATATTTATAAAAAAATATTAATATTATTAAAATTATAAAAAAAAATTATAAAATATTACAATTATCAATATTTTCAACAAGTTTTTCTTTATTCTTAACAGTTCAAATCTTAAAGGGTTGCTAATTTTCAAGTCATGCCCAATAAAAAGTTTGCGTCAACCGTGTCCAATGTAAACTCTATAATTGTTCTTGCTTGGTTGATCACCTCGCAAGTAGCGTTGCAATAGGACAACCCAAGTCATGTCTTTCTCATTACTTGTGTCGTCCTATTGCAACACTACTTGTGAGATGATCAACCATGTAAGGACAATTATAGAGTTTAAATTGGACAAGGTTGGCGCAAACTTTTTATTGGGCATGACCTGAAAATTGATGACTCTTTAAGATTTGAACATGTTAAGAATAAAGAAAAATCTGTTGGAAAAAAACCTTGCTATTTTGACTGTCATCGCAGATTTCTTCCAATCGATCATCCTTTTCAGAGGAATAAATCTCATTTCAGAAAAGGCAGAATTGAAAGAGATGAACCTCCAAAAATGATCTCGGGTATAGAGTTACAATCAGTTGTATTTTCATTACCTTCCATCACTTTTGGACCGACAATAAACCAACAGAAAATTCATGGTTTTGGGAAAGAACACAATTGGACAAAACGGAGCATTTTTTGGAATCTTCCATATTGGTCTGATTTGTTGGTCTGACACATGTTGGATGTCATGCATATTGAGAAGAACTGTTTTGATAATTTATTTCATACAGTTTTGGATACACCGGGTAAAACCAAAGATAATGTAAAGGCACGATTAGATCTTGCCCAAATTTGCAGGCGACCAGAACTTGAATTGTTTGAAAATGTCAGATCACAGAGATTAATGAAGCCAAAAGCATCTTATACACTGACCAAAGAGAGTCGCTTATTATTTTGTCAGTGGATTGCATATTTGAGACTTCCAGATGGTTATGCTTCCAACTTGGGCAGATATGTTAAAAATGATCATATTACCAGATTAAAAATTCATGATTGTTATTTATAATGGAAAGACTTATGCCTATTGGATTAAGAGGTTTTTTGAATTCTAAGATTTGGGATTCGATAACAGATATATCATATTTTTTCCGAGACATGTGTGCGGCGACAACAGACTACGATACACTAAGCAAACTGGAAGAAGCTTTTGTTGTAATTATATGCAAATTGGAAAAAATCTTTCCGCCGACTTTCTTTGACTCGATGGAACATTTGATATTACATTTTCCACATGAAGCAAAATGTGGAGGTCCAGTTCAGTTTCGATGGATGTACCCATTTGAGAGATGCATGCAGAAATTGAAGAAAAAAGTTTGTAACAAAGCATCAGTTGAAGGCTCAATTGCTGAAGCTTATTTGTAAGAAGAAATTGCTTTATTCTGCTCTCATTATTTTGAATCTGAATATCCCTAAAAATTTAACCACATGGTCCAGAACGAGGATAATTTTGATGATGATATGAACAATCAATTATCAGTTTTCAATCAGCCCGAACTTGGATTTGGTGGAGTTCATGATAGATGGATTTCAGATGATGAACATCATAGAGCTCATACATATGTTCTACTCAACTGTGAAGAAATGTCACCAATTGTAAAGTGAGTGCTCTTATCCCTTATTCTATAGATTCTGTTACAGTAAATTAATCATATTGTATTTGTAGGTTATATGATGATCATATCAATAAACAATTTCCACAAATTACAACAGCTGGATTAGAAGAACGTCGGCAAAAAAAATTTGCCTACTGGTTTCAAAAACTGGTAACATACATTATTTTTTGTTTTTACATATAAAATCAATTTATTTATTTTAATAGTGATAAATGTTTTACAAATTTTCAGGTATCTGTACATGCTGATAAGATTGATAGTCGATTGCGTATATTGAGTATCCCACCATCCAAAATGGTTAAATCTTATAATGCATATGTGGTGAATGGTTATCGCTTTCATACACGTGCATATGGGGAATCAAAGAAAACAATTAATAGTGGTGTTTGTTTGAAGGGATCACATCATAGAGATATTGAAGTTGAATTTTACGGCATGCTTGAAGAAATTATTGAACTGTGTTATTTGGGACAGAATTATGTAACAATGTTTAAATGTAAATGGCTGGATACTGAGAGAGGCTTGCGTATTCATCCGACTCATGGAATTGTTGATATTAAACATAAAAGTCTTCTTGTAGTAAATGAACCATTTTTATTAGCTTATCATGCACATCAAATTTTTTATGCAAAATACTGTGCTACTACAAAAGAGTTGGATGATTGGTGGAGTATAATAAAAGTTAAATCTCGAGAAAATTAGTTTACTCAAACTGAATGTGGTTCCACTGAAGTGAAAGGAAATTAAATTTTTTAGGACACTCCTCAAAACACATATTTTTTACAAAGAGACATGAATATCGAGGATGACACCCCACAGTTAAGGGTCGATGGTGACGATGTTGTCAATGATGTTACAACTGAATTTGAAATGACAAGAGATGATGACAGTGAAACTAATATGGAAATTGATGATGTTGATGAGGAAGATGAAGACATTGAGATTGAAAACTATGAAGATGATGATGAAGATGAACATTGACACAGTAAAATTCTGGTTAGAATCATAACAAATATATATCTATACATAATAGTTATTTTCAATTGTTTGCTAATAACAATCATTTCATGTTTCAAATGGACTTGGAAACGTTTCGTCAGTTGCTGGAGGCTGATCTACCTATGGATGATGAGGTTCTTGAGTCATATGACCCTCAGGCTGTTGGCACTACAGGGAGCACTCGGAGGGGTCGTGGTCTTTCCAGACTGATGATTCCAGATCCTATCTCGGAGCGACGTCCACCTCTTGGATTCGATGCGCACACGCGGTGGTATGGTAACCTATGTATTTTAGTTATCTTTCATTATAATTTATTAATATTCTAATTGTTTTATTATTTGTTCTTTTTCCATAGTTTTACGCATATAGCTATTGGACAGGGGAGCGCTATCTTGTGCAATTATTTTTCTCAGCACTGGCTCACATGGGATCAGATTCCCGCTAATGTGCAGGCCGCCATGTTCGATCATTGGATGGTACGTAATTAAATATTATTTATTTTGAAATTTAATTCATTAATAACTTTATATTAGGTTTTATGGTATCCCATCGACGAGAGCATGCGTGCCACTATCCGCGCGGCATGGGTGGTGTCTATGCGTGACCGTTTCCATCATTTTTTGCATAATTTAAGAAAGATGGTTGTGAAGAAAGCCAGAGTGACAGAATTTGATGAGTCCTATAGAGCCCACTGACCAGAGTACATTTCATCTCACGTTTGGGATGGATTATGTACACACTGGTTGGGTGGTGGGTTTCAGAGGAGATCTGCATTGGGTCGACAGAATCGGGGGTGACAAGAGGTGACGCATCGAGCCGGTATTCGTACATTCAGTGTGCATAGAGAGCGTCTGGTATGTACTTTTTTTTAATATTTTATACAACTTTAAATATAAATAGTTTATTTTATATTCATATAGGAAGCCGAGAAGCCCGGTATTTCAGCGTACGGTGTTTATCAGAGGATGTACACTAACCTGGCTACTAGAGAGATTAGAGGTGACCACCAGTGTCAGATTGTAGTCAGTATTATTTTCTTTTCAGTTTGAAAATTAAATGCATATAATTTTTTCATTATTTTAATTTCTAATTGAAACTTAAGGAGTCATATGAGGCCGCGACCTCTCAGACACAGGCTGAGAGTCAAGACGAGACGGGTGATCAGACTAGTGCCCACCATTTTGATGAGACGGCATGGATGCAGGCGACCCAATATGGCTTCGAAAATGGCCGAGTAGTTGGTATCGGCTCTCATTTGACTCCTGCAGCTTATTATGGTACTGCTGCGATGTCGGCGTCCAGCTCGAGAGGATCTCGTGGAGAGACATCATCTTCTGCCTCACAGTATCAGGAGCAACTGCGTGCTCAGAGTCAGCTTATAGAGTATTTGCGTTAGGGGCAGGAGCAGATGCGTCAGCAGCATGATGAGGAGATGCGTCGATGGTAGGAGCAGATGCGTCAACAGCAGGATGAGGAGAGACGTCGATATGAGGAGCAACATCAGGAGTATATGGAGTATATGCGTCATCTGACTCATAGTTTAGGGATGGAGTTTCCTCCACCACCTCCTCCAGGTCCTCCAGGTCCTCCAGATTATCCACCCCCCCAGTGATTTGTTTAGATGTAATAAACATTTGAGTTCATAGTTTATTGTCATATTAACTATTTACAATTTCTCTTTCATATTGGTACGAATATTACGTGATTTAATTTGTTTTTATTTTTTTTAATATATTATTACTTATTAGTATTATTTTTAATGTCTGCTTATTTTAGTAATATTAATTTTAATATTTTATATTTATTGTTAATATTGAGAAGTTTATAATTTTATAATTTTATTAATATTAATATTATTAATATTATTTTTTCATAAATCTGTATGTTTATTTTAATAATAATATTATTATATTAATTTTTTATATTAATAATATTAGTACTATTATTATTATTTTTTGATATTAATATTTCATAATATATAATATTATATTATTTATATTCATATTATTATTATTTTTTGATATTAATATTTCATAATTATATTATATATATATTTTATTATTAATATTATAATAATATAATTTATTTATATTATTAATATTATTATTATTATTATATAGATAGTTTAATAATAATATTATTATATTAATTTTTTATATTATTAATATTAGTATTATTATATTATATTATTTATATTCATATTATTATTATTTTATATTAATATTTCATAATTATATTTTATATATTTTTTATTTATATTATAATAATATAATTTTTTTATATTATTAATATTATTATTATTTTTATATAATATTATACAATTTGTAGTAATTATTTTTTTTTATTTTATTTTTTTTAATATTTGCGACGGGAATTCCCATCGTAAATGTTTTTTTACTGTACCATTTGCGACGGGACGAATACCCGTCGGGAAAACCTTTCTGCGATGGTCCGTCGCAAATACCTTCGTCGCAAGTATTTTTTTAAATTTCACATTTGTGACGGGATTCTGACCCATCGCAACTAATATATCTACGACGGCCCGTCGCAAATACCTTTTTTATATATAAACGAAAACTCATTTGCGACGGGGGAAAAATACCGTCACAAATAATCTTTTTGCGATGGGACCGCCGCAAAAACACCTATTTGCGGCGCCGTTTTCGGCAACGAGCGATTTGCGACGGAGCCCCGTCGCAAAATACCTTTTGCGATGGGATCTCGTCGTAAATATTCAGTTTTCCTGTAGTGAAAGAATCATTATACTTTATAGTGATGGTTTTGGTGCCTATTATTATGGTTTTTAACCATGATTATAGTCTTGAAATTTAGTGTTGTACCCTAGTTTGGGGGTTATGATACTTAAGGTGTCATCAATATTTTGATAAATTCATTTTTACATTCTCAATCAAATCCCATTTATATCAAGTACCATTTTATCAAGGATAAGGTGAAAGAAAAAAAATCAAGATGGAATATGTTCTTATAAAGGAACAAGTTATGGATATTTTTGTTAAACCACTACCTGATAATTTTTTATATAAATTTAAGTTGATAACGGGAGCTCAATCTTAGTCACAACAATCTCCCTCTTAGTATTCCAAATAGCTAAAATTTTCTTGCACACATACTCAATAAGATAAATCTCCTATTAAGGGGTATATATTTAGGAGGTTTTAAAAAGGGGGAAATTTTTTAGTTCAATGTACACATGTGGTGTTTGTATGTGTGTGTGAAGTTATGATTTTATCATGTGTGTGTGTATTTGTGTGTGAATTATTCTATTTTTTTATTGAGTATGTGTGCAAGAAAACGTTATCACATGTACAGGGAAATCTTCAAAGAAGAAATAAGTTTCATAAAGAAGTTTGAGAGACTATTTTCAAGTGAATGTAATCTTCTATTATAGAGATCTTTGTTGTTATTATTTATTATTCTTGTTTCAAACATCGAGTTCACTCACGTCATATTAAAATAATTGAATGGTGATTCATTGCTAATTTTGAGGGTTATTTATATTTATTTAATTGATAATAAAATCTGGGGGGTTGTGACCAATAAAATGTTTGAAAGTTTAATTCCGTGAGAAATGTTTGATTTATAAAGAGTGATATTATTGATTATAGATGAAGTGAATTGGATGCGATTTATTAAATTTTTGTTTTCTTTTGTTTTCAACACAAAAATAACATTCAAAATTAGATGAATTAAGATTTTTTGGATTAGGTGAAGGTCATTTGGATATTTGAAGATGTGTGAAATAATTTTTGGATTTGAAGTGTGGTATTTAAATCTATTTGAAGTAAATATAATTAAGTTATGTTAAAGACTTTATCAAAACACATCATAGTTTTCTTCTTTGAAAAAATGGATTGTGAAGGACTAGAAAAAGAAGAATTTCACTCATCATAGCCTATGAAAAAATCCTTATTCTCCATGGGGAAACTAAACTATGTTTTAGTTTGAGTGAAACTGGTTGTGGTTCTTGGTTGATGGAGTTAGTGCCCTAGAAACAACTTCTAAGTAATTTATGATTACATGTATTCATTTTTTTGAATATTAATAAAGTTTCTCATCATATCATGATTATTCCTTTTCATGACATAGAATTTGATAGTGTATTAAGAATATATATCATGCTAAAAGCTTATAAAAGTTCCCCACTATGATGAGGACCTGAAGGTTCCATGAAAGTATTCTTGAATTAATGCTCTATAGTCAGATGATATTATTTAATGGGATATAGTTCATGCAGGATATTAGGGGTAGGGGGATCCTAAGATATTGATACACTTTATCATGATGTTCGCCCTTGGTAATCTCCAAGAAATTTTGTTATGAGAACAAAACCTCCAGTAGGAAATCCACATTTTATGTGTCATTGGATGTTCCTATCTACCAAAGTTTGTATTGATCCTTAGACTTTAAAATTATCATTAATGAATACCATAAGTCATGTACTTTGATGTATTGATGAAAATTGTGATGAATTATGTTTTGGTGAAGTATGATATTTTGGGTGTGTCACGAGTGATGTTTCATTAATGGATAATTTGAGAAAGTATTTATCCCTTCTATCAATTAACTAAAGTTGATATCTAATACTCTTTGATGGAAATGGAACTACCTACATAAATTCATGGTCATGATGTTTTGTGGGAATGTTCATTTCTAGTAAGTCAAATAAAGAGACATTAAGGGCATATTTTGATGACTCTAGTGTGAAACCTTCTTGATTAGAGATATTATGGTAAAGGTATTATATTACATAATAAGCATTTGTAGGAGTTTGTATATAATTGAGACATTAAATTCTTTCTCTATGGGTGTCTTGGCGTGTTTCTAGAAGATAACCTTAGACTTTAGAAATCTCTACCTAATAACACTAAGAAAGAGTCCTAGAGGGTCACACACTAAGTGTATCTATAATCTTGGTTAAATTCAATGTTAAATTTAACAAGTTAAAATAAATATTATTCATGCTTTTTGGTTTAATAATTATTTAGTATTGGCTGATTGCTAATATTTAATCACGAGTTATTCAAAAGAAATAATTGAGTTAAATAATAATAATAAATATTTATTTTCAAGGTTTAACCGATATAATATTTATTAAATTTATGGATGAATAATACTATGATATTTATTTATTAAATAAATATTCATTATTCAAGGTTTAGTAAATGTCGAGGAGGATAATAGGAATGAGTTTAATGGTCTTATTAGAAATAATATAAATTATATTTAATTATTTTTAAGTGATAAACATGTCAAGTGAATAATAATTATATTATTATTAAGACATTGGGTTCATTGAGAATTAACTAATTAGAAAGAGGATTGTGTGAAAGTTTCCAACCTTAAACCTTCCATAATAAATATCTAATCATATCACTTTCCATATACACACTCATTATGCACAATATATAGATAGAAGATCTCTCAACCCCTAGAGAGAGTTCTAGATATTTTTAGTGTGCTATATCCTCCTATTATCCTAATTCATTGATAGATCATCAAGAGTTCTTCTTCCTCATAGAATAATTTTGTTGTGATCAACCACTAACGACGTAAGTGATCAGGATCAATTGTGATAGCACCCAGTAATTCTATGTCGGCATTCATAGATTTTGATTCACATGTGGATCACTAATAGAGGTATTCTACACTTGGATCCTATAACACAATGATAGTACGATGAGATTGAGTCAACTATGTCATCAATGAAAAAATAATTACAAGTTTGGGTAATTCTAGATAATCTTATAAATTAATTATAAATTACATGTAAAGACCATCCTCTTCTAGTTTCAATGTTTAATCAAGTCAATTAATCTAAAAATTCCATTGTTCATGACATCATTCATTATGTACAACAATGTTTATTCATAAATTAAGACTAAAAATCCAAGTTGTCCATTCTAAACTGGTGCTTCTATTATGTCTGGAACCTATATGTTGTATCAAAGCATTCACGTGATTAATTTATAATTATTTATTAATAATTGACTAAATGGTATGAATTTTCAATTTATTTTACACTAGATCTATTTTTTCATGAAATTCGAACATTTCTTTCTATTATTTTTTCTTTTTTCTTGCACACATAACCAATAAATGGGTTAAGATAAAATGAAGAGACATCTAAAAACACCATCTAAACATGCTAAAGGTTATGTCCAGGTAGTACAAGTATACATGGAGTGTACCCTAATCTACATTCCATGTACCAATGTATCTTTCATTTATATCATGATAATATCAGATCATCTAGATGAAATTGGATTGATGATATGATAAAAGTATATCAGTGGATAGATCTAGATAGGTTGGTATACGGTTTGAATAACCACACATCATGTAGCCTAATTATACATAATTTAGTCCTTGTGTATTCGTAATGGAGAACATGGGGAGTCCAATCATGTCGTGTATCTTCTACATAACACAGGGACTAAAAAATTATGCAACTTTGAGGCCACACGTCGTGTAAGAAGGTTACACATTATATACCTCATACACGTCTATGGAAGGAAAGATGACCAATCCCTAAGCGTGTGTCATGAAAAAAGGAAAAATAGATTAATTTTCATGTAAATTAGTACACATCTTGTAGTCTACTACAAATAGTGTGCTTAATTTGACATATAGAGAAGAATTAATTATATAAGTAAAGCTATTCAAATGTTTTCCATGTATAATTTATTTGACAGTACACATCATGTCATAGGATTTTTAATTATATATTGAATTAATTTCCATGTCAAATCCTAAAACTAAATATAGGGTATGGTCCTTCATGGCTTCCTAGATCTGAATTCTACTTAATAGGTTCCTTGAGCCCAGTGGACCACATGACCTCAAGTGCATCTCCTCAAACACCAGAGGTTGCCGACTAGCAGCGAGGGACTAGGGTGTGTTCGTGGGGAGACTATGCCCTCATTACCATAGTGTATCATAGTAGATAAATATAAAAAGGTTTAAATATCATAAGAAATATAAGTAAATAAAAGTAACAGTGGAAATAGGAACAATAATAACAATAACTGAAACAATTAAAATAACATACAACAACTGATGATGATATGTCATGTATCTAGAAAACTGGAATACATGGATACAATATAGTAGGAATAACATGTTCCAAAAAAGTATAAATGAAATCAAAAGACTATCCTAATCATATCGAGCTCCATCTCGATCATATTCTATCAAGATCAATCCTAAACAGCAAGAAATCGAGTGTTCTAAGCCATATGCTTCCCTTTATCAACACCTGCATTCATGTAATCTTCCCCGAGTACCAAATGGCGCCTGGAGAGGGTGTGAGATAAATATCAGTGGTCCACCACCAATGGTGTTTATAACATCCAGCCCGTGTAATGGAAATTTAATAGTGTGCAAGCATGTATATATAAAGTAAAGTAGTACAATGTAACTAAATACCCAAGTACCTACTTCAGCCCTCGGTTGGTGTCTGAATATGTAACCAGTTTATTAATTGATTGTTACCATTTTATAAATAAGTCACATGTTAAAAATAGTGAAGGTTCCAAGATGTAACAAGGAAACCTGTAATGATATTTAATAATGAAGTTCCAAGGTAATAACCAAGGCAACGTAGACCTTAAGGGTTGACAACTCAGTAATAACTGTAGCTTGAATAAGGTTAAGAGTGTAATCCAAGGATCATAGTCCAAGGAATTCCATAATAAGACACCTATCGATTCCAAGGATTCCATCCAATGTAAAATGGGGCTAAGCAGTGACTGGGCCCGATGGGCTTTAACCATGGAACCTACTTGTCAATGCTAGATCCAAGGAGTGTATTCAAGGCATCCTGTAATAATACATGAGGGATCCTATGGTGCCATACTAGGCATCCAGAGTTAGACGAGAATTAGGTTCCAGGTGGTTTTCAACCAAAGAAAGTCTAATCCTTGAATCGGAATGGGGTTCCCGAGTGCTCGAGACATTCCCTATGGAATCCAAGGTGAGATCATTCAGGATAATCTTATATGATAATTATTTTATATAATATTTCATAAGGGTCAATCCATTACCTTTCATTAGTGTGACAAGGCTAATTGAGCATGCAACCATTTAATCGAGTCTTAATTAATCAATAAGTCCATTTGGTTCAAGCCTTACCTTTCATTAGTGTGATAAGGCCTAGTAGCATGCAACCATTTATTTAATCCATTTAAGGCATTTTCATAAATCAAGGTTCACTCTTCTACCTTCCATTAACATGGTAATGGGTTCTACAGACATGAAACCTATTATTCAATTACATTTAAAAAGGTCAAGTCATATACTTAGTATACTTTCCAATTTCCATTTCATATTTAATTATCAAATTGAAGGACTTACCTTAGGTGGGTCAAGTGGTGAGTATACATGGTACTTTCCATTATAAAATTCACAATTTAAATCAATCCATTAAATATAGAAATGATTACTCTTAGAAAGTTCAAGCCAAGGCACACCCGAATGGTTTTTCAAACATTTCAAAACACTAAAACGAAAATTATGGCATAACATTACACATGGGATGGATGGAGTTGTGGGAGTAACCACTAAAAAATAATCACATATTTGGAAATATCATAACCATATGGTTCTAATTATTATAAGCATGTCATATGAATTCAACAAACGGAACCCGATGAAATCAGAGGGCCCCACACAACAATTCTAAAATCAACTAACTTTAGGGACGAGTTATATACCACCCACTTTAGGCTTGTACGACTCTCCTCCTCCAGTATCATCCTCTGATTTGGCTTGGAATGGAGTAGATCTGAGAAAAAGGGGGAAATACTCACACCTTGATAACTAGGTCGAGAGTAAGAAATAAGAAGAATGGCTCAAAATGACTTGAGTACTTACCGTTACGCATTCAACGTGACAAATTAAAGCTCAATTAGATCATGAATGAAGGATATCTCTCGATCCATACCTTAGGCCTTCAAAAAGCTCAAAAATGGTAGGAATGGAGGCTAATACCACTGGAAATCAGATTAGGGAAGAAGGTTAAGTTAAATAGATCATTAAGGGTAAAATGGTAAAAATACCCAAAAAAAATAGCCTGTGTATGGTTTTCCCGCACAGTTTTCCAAACCATGCGCCAACCATGCACGGGCACCTAGGAAAAAGGGTCACTCGCACGGTTATTCCAAATGGTTTGAGAAGTCATGCACCAATTGTGCGATAAGGATCTGTCCAAAAAGGCATGCCACTCTCATGGTTTGATCTAACTGTGTGGACTTCCCACGTGGTTTACTATAAATCATCCGCCATGCCTATTTCTCCCAAAAAGATGAGTTCTGGGCTTCGAACAAGCCTCGAAGACCCTCAGAACCTTTTTTAACTCATTAGTCAACCATATTAGGTCCAAAATAAATAATTAGATTGAAATTTAAAGGATCCATACCTGAGTGAAAAACCAGGTTCTTACATCCTTGATAATAGTGCACTCCATGTGCATTAAAAGCATCACATGCAGTATAATTCACATGTGTTTCGTGTGTTATTTTTTGACAGTACATGCCATGTAAATACCTATCACGCAATGTGTGTTGGATACCAAGGTAATTCACATGCATAAGGATCATGATGGGTAGTTTAGATGAGTACATGTTGTTTCCTCCAAGTACACTTTTTTACTTTATTAATTTTAAATAAAATTAATTTGTTTAATTTGTTTAAAATTATAAATGGTGGAATTTTAATGATTCTCATATGGTATTAATATAAATTGAGTTAATTAGATTAATTCATGGTTATCTTAATTAAATAACTGATTGAAGTAATTGATGGATAAATTTCAAATGAATTTTCATTGGATAGTCATGAGATTGTACTAGACCTGTGTATGTGATTGTTTTTCTTTTAATTTATTAAATTAAAATAATGGATTGTGAATCATCCTAGCCTCCTTGTTATGTAAGGGTCTATATATATGTAGTTTCTTCTATATAAAACCCCTTTATCCAATCCATTAGATCCCCTCGCCTATGTGTAAGTAAAAGCTTAGGTAAGGATGAAGCTCTTGGGTGAGAGGAGGTGGTCCTAGTCCCGGTGACGAGGTGAAACCAATCGAGGTGATACATAGGAGTTGAGGTGGAATGATACAACATGAAACAAGCTATGGTTAAAGATTTTTTCCACTAGGGTCAAGGGTTATTTTATCATCCAATAGATAAACTAAATATTAGAGAATATCATGATCATTCCACTTATATTTTATTTCTTTTAGTTGCATGTTTGATTATTTATTATTTTGGATGCTTTGTGATCACTTAGTAAATAAATTAACAAGCATGTAAGATGGAGTAAAATAAAACCAGATTATGTGTAAATTTTATTATACATGGTTAATCAAGTAAGTAAAATCCACTTAATATTAACAAGGCATGTGATGAGATAAAAAATGGGTTTTTACGTATAAGGATAAAAAAATCTCAATTAAAATATTAAATCAGTATAGTCTTCCATTATTTAAGTTAGAGTTGAACTCATAGTTCAAAGTGATTGACCGACCCAAGTCAGAGTGCTTTCAATTATCGGGGAACTTTAGCTTGATGTTTTCGGTTGACTTATCTTAGTTCACATCAAGGGTTGAATATCCAAGTAAGACTTTGTGTAACTGATAGGAAAGGGTTGAGTAAATATTTATCTAAGATTTCAGGATTGGGGAGTCTACTCGATAGATCAAGGAGTCGTGAGTTAATGCATTTGGTGAGTTATGCCTATCTAAACCCCTTTAATTAATCTGTCAAGCCCAAGTCTAGGTTATAAGAAGGTAATATGGGTCCTTAAAACTAAAATATCCATGAAATGGGATATTCTATAACTAATGGCGAGGGCTATTAGGTTTTGAAAAAATAGTGGGAAATTAATAAAATTTTAAATTTAATTTATTATTATAATTTAGTAATTAAGTATTAATAATCTTCTCTTAATTTTTATAGAACTGGAAAACATGTGAATTCAACAATATCATTATGATACATACTATATAACACTGGCATAACTTTCTAAGAAGGGTATAGGCGCTTATGCATTATACTATGTGATGCACCCGATTTGTGTATAAATTTTCATATATATTATTAAAAATAAAAACATGTTTTCAGGAAATATCTGATGTTTCATGAACATATTATTTGATTTTGGTGATTCTGTTTATTTTTAGGAAATTTCTGACAAAGATACACAAATCAAGGGAAGTCTGTGAAAATTTTGCAACTACACGGCGTGTACTTTTATACACGTCGTGTACATTCAGATGGGGACACGGATCAAAATGGGGAGTACACGCCCAAGTCACCAGCCAGAGACTACACGCCATGTGGATTACCAATACACGCCGTGTACCGGATTCTAGATGCGGTTGGTGGCACTTTCTAGGGATTACACGCCATGTGCGGCGGCGCTACACGCTATGTACTGGCCACCAACCGGCCACTGATTCCGTGTGAGTCAAAGACGGCACGGCTGGCCACCTACCGAAGAAAAAACATGAAAAAGGACCATTGAAAAGACTACACGGCGTGTTCTTTTATACATGTCGTGTACTTAAGTTTTCTATAAATAGAGGCCTTGTCCTCTGGACCAAAGAGAGCGAGAACACTTAAAGAGAGGGGAACTTCTGGTGCCATTCCTCCCGAGCCACTGTGGTATCACTACTCCGTCATTCCACCTTCCGACACCTCTCCTCGTAGATTATTCAATGATCACATCAGGTATCGAAGGTGTTATTTTAATTATGTCCTATATGTGTAACTAAACACCCCTTGTGTTGGGGCTGTGGATGATGAAGAGTTTTTGTATGTTGGATTGATTTATACGGTTGTGTTTGTTCTTTTAAATTCTTCTCATTATTCTTTAACTATTGCTGAATATTACTGAGAATTATGATCCGGACCAATGGCAGAATTCTCAGGGACTTCAAATAAGAATCACGGTGAATGCTTTTATGATCATTGAAAGAATTCATCGATTCAAAAATGTACTAAACTAAAAGTAAGAATTGTGAAACACTGACTACCGGACCAAGGAGTAAAGTTTCTTCAATTCCAAGAAAAAATCAACCAGACCAAGGGAATCTTGTCATTAATAAGATCCAGAATGTTGAATTATCATGAACAATACAACCATTTAAGAAATCCACATTAAGTCTCCATAATCACCATATCCCCAACATGCTCTTTTTCCTGCTAAATATATCAAAAATTCACTTGTTGTTTTCTCTTAAATTGTTAAGTATTATTTCAAGTAAACAAAACAGCTTCAATAATCCCAACCAAGAAAATCCACTCTAAATTCAGCATAACTCACCGAAGTAATTCCAAACTCAATTTAATTCACGCACTTACCAAGTTCCCTATGGATCGACCCCACACTTGCACTATACTAAGTTTAAGAGTGGGTAATATCAATTTGGGACACCGATAACATACCTTCGGTAAAACGACCGATCAAATTTTGGCATCGTTGCCGGGGAACTGACGGTTTAAGTGCTAAAATTTAGTTGCGTTAGTAATTAATTAAGTGAAAATAAAAATTAAAAATTCCCAAAAAAATTCTTTCCTAATCCTATTTTTATTTATCTTTTATTTTCCTCGTTTACGCTTGGTAGTTTGTTTTGTTTTATGCAGGTCTGTAGGTGTATGAGCGGCCACCTCACACGTTCCAAGAGCACTGAGTCATCAGGGTTTTTTCCAACTGACCCAGAGATCGAACGGACGTTTTTGAGGTGCCAATGAGCACTAATGGCCGAACACAACCAAACCACTCCACTGGCGCGGAACGAGGAAGGTCATCCAGTTGTGGCCCAAGGAGCTGGATAGCAGTTAGGTCCGGATGACAACCGGAACCAACAAGCTTTGTAGGCTCCAGAATACCATCCGCAACAACTCCAACAATTCCAACCGGAGCGGATGCCATACTTCAACCAAGGTCAAGGGCCATTCTACACTCCTCAGGACCAACAATTCATGTCAGTGCCCCTTCCTCAGCAGCCACCTCCACGACGTACTCTTATGGAGTACCGCCTTCCATCGATCCATGGAGCTGATACGGGCATCGTTCTTCCTCCGGTACAGGCCCAGCACTTCGAGATCAAGCCTGCTATCATGCAGCTAATCCAGAACATTGTTTAATTCGGCAGCCTACCCAGTGAAGACCCGAACACTCATCTCTCCAATTTTTTGGAGATATGTGATACATTCGGTTACCATGGCGTGTCTGAGGACGTCATTCGTCTTTGCATGTTCCCTTTCTCTCTATGGGACAAGGTGAAAGACTGGATCAAAGGGTTGCCACAAAGATCCATCCTCACCAGGGAGGAGCTATCCCAGTCATTTCTATCCAAATATTTTCCACCTTCGAAGACGGTAACCCTACAGAATGAGATCCACAACTTTCAGCAGAACGACTCAGAGTCATTGTATGAATCATGGGAACGTTTCAAAAAGATGTTACGTAAATGCCCACGCCACGGACTTCCACTCTAGATGCAAGTCCAAACCTTCTACGGAGGACTAACAAAGAATACATAGTCCGTGGTGGATGCAGCTGCTGGAGGTACGGTATTGCGAAAATCCCCCGAAGAACTTTTCAAATTGTTGGAAGATATGTCTGCCAACAGCTTCCAGTGGAATTCCGAGCAGGGGACCCAAAAACGAGGTATGCATAGTATTGATGATACTACCATGCTTGATGCCCAGTTGGATGCAGTATCTAAAAAGATCGACGCACTGAATCTCAAGGGCGCATCTCAAGTCCATGCGGCGAACCATCCAGCATGCGGTGACTGTGGTAACAACCACATCCTGGGAGAATGCATGGTACCTTCAGTCGACCCTTCGACAAGCGAAGTGATCTATGTTGCTCAAAGCAGAGGGTCGAACCAGTATCAGCAATACCAGAACCCGGCATGGTGAGATAATCAGAACACAGGCTGGGGCCAATAGCAGCAGAATCCCCTGCCCCAGCGACCGCCTGGCTACTGTTAGCCATAATATCAGAACCCATACCCAAGGCAACAACAGAACCAACAGGGCTCCTACCATCAGCAAGGGTATCAAAACCCTCACCCGCAGCAGCCAAGGCAGCAACCACCTCCATGAGCTGCACAGCCACCTCATCAAGAGAATACCTCAAGGTTAGAGGATCTTCTAACAAAATTCATATCAACTGTTGAGACCAGATTTCAGAACCAAGAGGATTCTATTCAAGGACTCGAGAACCAAATCGGACAATTAGCAAACCATCTCTCGGGGAGGTAGCCTGGTACACTACTAGGAAAAACCGAGAAGAACCTGAGGGAGGAGGCCCATGCCATAACACTACGAAGTGGAAAGAATCTACACCAAAAGGAACCAGTATATTCAATTGCACCTATACTCCTTGTTGACAAAAAAGATACGGTTTCAGACCCCTCTTCATCTGAAAATCCATCACCAGAGGCTCAACCAGGAAAAACTAAGTAGGTAGTCAAACCATTCGAGCCTGCATTACCTTTTCCGGAGAGAATGAAGAAAAGGAAGGTGGATCACCAGTTTGGAAAATTCATGGAGGTATTCAGAAAGCTACACATCAACATCCCATTTGCAGAGGCTCTAACTCAAATGCCCACATATGAAAAATTCATGAAGGAAATTATCTCAAATAAAAGGAAGATGGAGGATTTGGGCACCACAGCATTGAAAAAGGAGTGCTCTATAGTCGTACAACATTCCATTCCTCCAAAACTCTAGGATACAGGTAGCTTTACTATCCCTTGTACAATTGGACCCTATGAATTTGGAAAATCTCTATGCGACTTATGAGCCAGTGTCAACCTCATGCCATTCGGAGTTTTCCAAAAGCTTGGACTCCACGATCTGAAGCCTACCCGAGTCACCCTTCAACTTGCTGACAGAACCATTAAATATCCAAAAGGGCTACTGGAGGATTTTCTCGTGAAGGTGGGATGATTGATCCTCCCAACAGATTTTATTATCCTAGACATGGAGGAGGATCAGGAGGCACCTCTTATACTTGGAAGACCTTTCCTAGCCACTGGGAAGGCACTCATTGACGTGCATTAGGGGGAGTTGATTTTCCAAGTAGGGGATGAAAGAGTCTCCTACAATGTTCTAAAGGCTATCAAACAAGCATCGTTGCCCGATCATGAGGATTGTTCTGTGATAGAAACTGTGGACGATCACTTGGTGGATGATCTGGTATGTACCTTTATTTCTAATCACTTTATCATTCCAGACATTCCTATTGGAGAAGAGCCAGAAAACTTGCAGTTCCTAGAAGGCCAAGGAGGCTACTATTGGGACCATTATCCACCATAAATATCAGGTACGTCAAGGTAAGAAGGTCGAGCCAAAGACCTAAAACAAAGGTGCTTCCTGGGAGGCGACCCAGAGGTTACACGTCGTGTCCCACTTATATACACGAAATGTACTTATCTTCTTAATTTATAATCTTAATAGTATAAATCTATAGAGTAACTAATCAATAACCAAGGATAATGTCGGTGCTGATGGTAAAGTCGCTGGACTTTATCCGAGTCGTCCCCGGTTTGAATCCTCCCAACCTACATTCGGCACGGGGTTTCTTCTTTTCTTACACGGCGTATGTAGTAATTTAAATTTATATATATATATATATATATATATATTCTTATAATAAAACCCATGGTGGGGATGGATCGGTTGGCCACGATCGTAACTTGGTTCCAAAAGACCCGGGTTCGAATCCTGGAAACCACCCCATTTCCATCATTTACCCTTTTAATAAAACCACATGGCGTGTCTTTAGATATACGTCATGTGTTCCATATTTTTCCTTACTAATTTAAAAATGTTTTCTTATAAAATAAATTCATATTGATGAAGTTGGTAGATTTGAAAAGTCTCGGCCCTAGATCCAAAAGACCCGGGTTCGAACTCGGCTATTCTCCCTACTTCATCCCCTTCTTTTATAATTAAAAACCACATACCATGCATTTCTTTCTTCTCGATTGTATAGGTTTTATAGAATAAATATATATAAATAATAAATATGGGCAGCAATACAACCTTCACTCCAGTGCTTGAGGGCTTCCGTTCGGAGTGGCTGATTGCCGGTTCGAACCTCACCCTGAGCACCAGACCAAAGGTTGTACTTCTCTTTTTACAATTTTTAAACACACGGCCTGTATTTTCCCACTACATTACGTGTATAGTTTTATTTTCTTTTAATTCTGTATATATATATATACCTATTTTGATTTTATTATTTTAATTAATTAATATTAATTATTATATAGTTATTTTATGAAAAAAAAATTTGGGGATACACGGCGTGTAGTCCCGACATACACGTCGTGTACCGCGGCTATATAAGCCACGGACCACCCAGCTTTAGCATGTGTTGTGCGGCTCCCCATTTCTTCCCCTTCTTCCTGTTTCTTCTCCCGAATGCCACCCGAACCCCCGTTGATCAGATCCATCGATTTGGTTCGTTTCAAGCTATTATTTTTCTTGCATTGCGATCTTCGGTCCAGGTATGCCCTTCTACACCCTCTATTTCAAGTTTTTAGACGCATTTAGGGTGTTTTTTTTTTGATCTGCCGACGGTTCGGCTTCCGTGATACACGGCCACGACTTGAAGAACACACACTGTGTACTTTTGTACACGGCCACACACAAAATGCTTCTCCATTTTAATATACACGGTGTGTATGTTCGGTACACACCATGTACTTTCCCCATCATGCCCGAGTACCCTTTTGTACACGGCCTCAACACCATTTTCACGTACACAGCGTGTGTGTTTGGTGCATGCCGTGTATATCATTTCATTTATCCCCTCCGTGTGTAGTACTTGACACAGCCTCTCACCCCATGTTCACATACATGAAGTGTATGTCCGGTACACGTCGTGTCGTGTATTTCTTTCGGTCGGCCTGTGTCTCGCCCCCCACACGGCCATGTTCCTCGAGTCCTGAACACGCCGTGTCTGTACCTTACATGGTGTGTCCTTTATTCTTAGAACCGATAGAATCATGGCCATGTTGTTTTTGTTACACGACCATATGCACTTTGTCTAAACACGGTGTGTATGTTCGGTACACTCCATGTACCTTTACATGGTCACTCTTCTTCACCCTCGGCGTGTTTATCCAGAGAACACGGGATGCTGCTCAGCTTGTACTACACGCCGTGTACTCTGGATGTACACGCCATGTACTTTTTTTTCATATTTCTCACTTTTTCTTTGTTTTGTTTTGTTTTGTTTTTCTTTTTTTTCTTTTCCTTTCTTTTTCAGGTTATGGAAGATCATAATACTTCCGGGGGAAGTGGTCGGCCTCCGCCACTGAGGGTGAGAGGCCCATTTTTCAGCAGATTCGTCTCCGACCTCCGACGCAGCCAGACCCAGACACTCTGGTCTACGAGCTCCCGCCATTGGCCACCCTTCCACCCCTCAATACCCCACCGAGGCTAGTCCGAGCACCATACTTCCATCTCTCCCAGCTGCCACTCCCCCGGAGATCTCTTCCTCCGCAGTTGGCCCTTCCTCGACCGCCCCATCCAGCGACCCTTCACCTGTTGTAGCCAATCCACCCCCAGAGCCAGATCCTGCTATTGTACCTACACCTGGGCCGAGACCTGCAGGTGTTCCCTATCCCTGTGTGGTGTTCCTGGTCACTGATCTGGCACATGACAGAGTTCGGCGCTTTTCTTGCCGACCGATTCTGATGAGCAACCGCTACCTCGATAGCATCATTCCTCAGTAGCTCGGCATCTGGGGAGAGTTAGAGGATCTCCTTGGCCACACTCCACTGCTCTCCATTTTCCAGGTCAGCACTCCTATATTCCGAGATTTATTTTTGGAGTTCACGGCCTCTTTCGAGTTCGACGGAGATGAGTATCGGGAGACACCTGGTGATGTGGTGCCTGTGGTTCGATTCCGGCCGGGTGGCCAACGATTCTCCCTCACCATGACTGAGTTTGGTCGAGGGTGCGGTTTCTACCCCCATCCCATCACCCCACCCCCTATTTCTACCCTGATCAAACCCGAGCACTCTGAGCTCGTGGATATGTGGCGGGGGATTTCTAGGCCTGATCACCGCTACACCCCTACCTCGTAGAAGAGCACCCTTATCATTGACCCCATCCTCTGTTTTACCCACCGGTGCTTCAGCACCATTATTTTTCTCCACCATGAGGATATGGGGGTTCTGACCGGTCGTGACATGGATCTCCTTACCTATGTCATCCGGAAGGACTACCCGGATCTCCCTTACCTCGTCGCCTCCTATTTTCATGCTATGTTTATCGGCCGTCAGGGCAACCTGAACGGCGGGTTTTACGCCACCCATCTAGCCCACCACCTCGGGGTATTTGAGCCTTCCCTCCCCCATGACCTGTTAGGTTCACCCCAGCGGATGGACTTTGTCATGCTCATTCGCATGGGAATGGTCTGGAAGCAGGGGGTGCCTACATCCTTGCCCAGGCTCGCCCCCAGCCACCCGCTGACCCTCCTGCTCTAGCTGATGTCCCTGCTCCTCCTTCCCCACCCCCTCCGATTTCCTCACCCCACCCCCTTCCTACTGACCCCACTTCTTCTAGCCTTCCTTCTTTTATACCACCGCCATCCCACCTACCCCCTCACCCTCGGTTGATCTCGCCCTTTCCCTCCACCTAGCCGCGATTGAGCAGCATTTGGTTCATCTCACCGGTCACCAGGACAGCATCGCGCAACATCTGGTTCGTATAGACAGCCACCAAGACCAGATTGAGAAGGTTTTGGGGCTTATTGTTTGGCATATGAGTATTCCATCGCCCCCTGCCTCTACCTTGGTTCCTGGACCTTCTGCTGTTTCTCCACCGCCATTCACAACGCTGGCCGCGGATTCCGTTCTGCTATCTACTGTGGGCCCTGCTACTGCTACTCCTGCCGCCACCACTGCTGCCAGTCCAGGGGGGATTCTGAGCTTCCTTTACCGAGTCTGGTTCCTGCGGCTCCTACTTCTCCAGCTTCCCATCCTGATGCCAAGTTCGCGCCTCCCGCATCCACAACTCATGTGCCATCTCTTTCGGCTGGTTCTGTACTCGATGATGCCTCTTCTGAGGCGACCCCATGACTGGTTTTGGGACATGTGATTTTCCTTGTATATATATTTTTGTGATCTCTTGTGCCTGTGTTTGTTATGCCTGCTTGCAGTGTTTTTTTCTTTCCTTGTCGCAGGTACTCCAGAACATTTTGGGATGCGCTTTTACATCACCTACCATTTTCCTATGCCTAGACACGGGGGAGTTTTCTTTTTCCATTATTTTTCTTTTCTTTCTTTCTTTCCTTATTTCCTTAATTTCCCTCGGTTCGGTCCACTATTGTTTCCCCACATTCCCTTGTTCTTTATTGGGCACTTGGTGGACCACGTGCGATTTTAAGTGTGGGGGAGCCTCTCTCTATTTCACCTTGGTCTTTGCCCTTGAACTAATCTAGGAGACATCGTTATTAGATTATATATTTGAAAATGTGAAGCAATTTTGGTTAATCATATTTATAAATGCTAAAGTTATCAATATGAACTTTTAGAAGTTTGCATGCTTATTCTGATTCTTAAGTGTTTTAAAATGATTACTGATATAGTTTAAATTGCAACTTTAATCCTTGGCTAATTACATTATTTAGGATAATCATTTATATGCATGTCATGACCTGATTGTCCCTTTATTTATCTTTCCCACTCCTAAGAGGTATTCTAAACCATTCATCGTATTTCTTTCTAATACCCTCTTTCTTGAGAGATTCTTAGAATATACATAACTACCAGAATTTGCAAGTTTTCTTTTCGAAACATGAGGAATTTTTGAATTACATTAAAATGATTGAGGCATAAGATTGTTAACCCCTTTATCTTGAGCCTACCCTACATCTTATCTTCGTGAAGCCCATAGAGACCATGGATAGCCTTTATAGGAAGCCATATTACAAGCCTATTTCCCTTCCTACCCTGCTTCTTTTATGATTTTTGCATGAATATTCATTTGAGCTCACAAAAAAGATATTGGAAACATATGGTATAAATTCTTGAATTGTCAAAAAATGAAGTATGGGGGAGTGCCTCTTGATCATTTGGGGCGAAAAAGAGTTCCAAACCTCTATTTGGGAAATTCAGAAAGGTTCCCTTTGTGATCTAAAAAAATGGTACAAACAAAGGGGCCTTATACACATTTGTTGGTTTGTGACTCTTACTCTGCTAAAGGATATGGTGGTGATGAGATCTTTTGATAAAGCTTGTTGAGGAAGTTTTTACATTGAGTTTAATTTTTAATATCATGCATTTTTATTTAAGAATTTAGCCTCCTTTTTCAGGCCTCAGAGTTATTTTTCACATCTTTACCTACCAACCTTTAGCCACAGAAACATCTAATCCTATTTGAAAAGTCCTCATGATTTTTGTAAAACAAATTTTCTAAAGTGGAGAACTAGAATTCTTGCAAACCTATGTATAGAGTGTATATATCTTTGATTGAGCATAACCTTGTTTAAAAAAATCTTGAGTGTTGAGTATATTTTGGTGAGGTAAATCATCAAGTGTCTTGCTTATATTTGTAAGGTTGAAACATGTGTTAAAAGAGGATGTAGGTAGTTAATTGAATTATATATGAGGCATGATTCAAATATCTTATGAATTGAATTTGTTTGTGCCTTTTAGAATTTTCCTCAGTAACTGTATCATTTATACTTTTGGATTAATTAAATTTCTTCCTTTTAAAAGTATAGACTCTTTTAATTAGATGTTGAGATTTTTCTTGAGGGCAAGCAAACGACTAAGTGTGGGGGAGTTTGATGCACCCAATTTGTGTATACATTTTCATATATATTATTGAAAATAAAAACATGTTTTCAGAAAATATCTGATGTTTCATGAACATATTCTTTGATTTTGGTGATTCTGTTTATTTTTAGGAAATTTCTAACAAAGATACACAAATCAAGGGAAGTCTGTGAAAAATTTTCAACTACACGGTGTGTACTTTTATACATGTCGTGTACATTTAGACGGGGACACAGATCAAAAGGGGGAGTACACACCCAAGTGACCATCCAGAGACTACACACCGTGTGGATTACCAATACACTCTGTGTACCGGCTTCTAGATGCGGTTGGTGGCGCTTGCTAGGGATTACACACCGTGTGTGGTGGCGCTATACGCCATGTATTGGCCACCAACCAGCCGCCGACGCCATGTGAGTCAAAGACGGCACGGCTGGCCAACTGCCGAAGAAAAACCATGAAAAAGGACTATTGACAAGACTACACGGCGTGTACTTTTATACACGTCGTGTACTTAAGTTTTCTATAAATAGAGGCCTTGGCCTCCGGACCAAAGAGAGCGAGAACACTTGAAGAGAGGGGAACTTCTGCTACCATTCCTCCCGAGCCACCGTGGTATCACTACTCCACCATTTCACCTTCCGACACCTCTCCTCGTAGCTTATTCAATGATCACATCAGGTATCGAAGGTGTTATTTTCATTATGTCCTATATGTGTGACTAAACACCCCTTGTGTTGGGGCTATGGATGATGAAGAGTTTTTGTATGTTGGATTGATTTATACGGTTGTGTTTGTTCTTTTAAATTATTCTCATTCTTCTTTAACTATTGCTGAATATTACTGAGAATTCTGATCCAGATCAATGGCAGAATTCTCAGGGACTTCAAAGAAGAATCATGGTGAATGCTTTCATGATCATCGAAAGAATTCATCGATTCAAAAATGGACTCAACTAAAAGTAAGAATTTTGAAACACTGACTACCAGACCAAGGAGTAAAGTTTCTTCAATTCCAAGACAAAATCAACCGGACCAAGGGAATCTTGTCATTAATAAGATCCATAATGTTGAATTATCATGAAAAGCACAACTATTTAAGAAATCCGCATTAAATCTCCATAATCACCATAGCCCCAACACACTCTTTTTCCTGCTAAATACATCAAAAATTCACTTTTTGTTTTCTCTTAAATTGTTAAGTATTATTTCAAGTAAACAAAACATCTTCAATAATCCCAACCAAGAAAATCCACTCTAAATTCAGCATAACTCACCGAATTAATTCTAAACTCAATTGAATTCACGCACTTACCAAGTTCCTTTTGGATCGACCCCGCACTTGCACTATACTAAGTTTAAGAGTGGGTAATATCAATTTGGGACACTGATAACATACCTTCGATAAAATGACCGACCACTATGCAATGAATGGAAATTATGCATGCTGGAAACCACACATCCTAAGTCGCTTTTGAAAGAGGCTAGTGAGGAAGAAGTATCTATCTACTTGAAACATGTAGAAGAAAAAATGGATGTAAAATATTTCATGTTATCCTATATGTCTAGTGAGATTCAAAATCAATATGAGGATATGGATTCATATAACATAATTTCTCACCTTCATGATATTTATCAGGAGAAGGAGAGGCAAGATGAATATGAGATCTCTAACACACTATTTATGTGCAAGCTTGGAGAGTCGGTGTCAGCTGGGCCTCATGTATTCAAGATTATTGGCTACATGGAACACTTAGACATCTTGGGGTTTAAGACCACAGATGAGTTTCACACAGATCTAATTATATCCTCGCTACCTAAAACCTTCTCTAGTATCATTGAGAATTATAATATGAGCAATAGAGAGGATACTCTTTCAGAACTTCTTACTCTCATTCGCAAAATTGATAATGATATGGGGAATGATAAACCCATGGTCCTTATAGTGAATAATAAAATTAAGAACAGGGCAAAGGATCTGAAGACTCATTCCAATTATAAGGATTCATAGCACCGTCCTTCCAAGAATAGGAAGATCTAGGGGAAAGAAAAGGAGTAGAATGCAGTGTGTTTTCATGTGGCAAGGCCACTAGAAGAGAAACTACACTCATCCAAATAAGCAAGGGGAAACTTTAGGTGCATTCGTTATCAAGTGTAATATTTATATATCTAAAATTTGGGTATTAGATACTATATTTGGTGCTCACATTTTTATCTAAATTTAGGAACCAAGTAGATTTTGGAATGTTTCTATATGCAAGGTGGATCTACGGGCTGCTAGTGGGGTGGGGCTGGATGCTCTATCCTTTGGGGACTACCACATAACGTTTCCAATAGGATTGATTTTGGTTTTAAAGAACTATTATTATGTACCTATTATTATCGCCCGAATGGACCGAAGGCCTTTATTTTTATTGATTTTTGATAACCCCCCTTTCAAGGGATGAGGGGGAACCCTTACAAGGCTCGTAGACTCAGAGATACATGGCTCGTAGGCTTAAGAGATTACATGACCCGAAGGTCTTAGGGAATTCAACTAGACTATAACTACAAGTAACTGCCCCTCCCCAGCATCTACATCGTAATGGTAGCTCTCCTCCTTCGCATGGTCGTCTAGCTAGGCTTCCCGTGCAAGCACAAGTTGGTCCCAATGATGTAGCCATACCCTCTCATTCTTCCAATTCCATTTGGTTCTGCTCTGGTGAGTGCACTTGCTCTAAATCCTCCTCTAGAGCTGCTCTTTTTTTGTAGAGTTTTTCTGGGGAAACTCCACTGATCATGTGGCTCGAAGGCCATGAGGAGGCCCGAAGTCCTTAAAGGTGGCCCGAAAGCCTTACTGACCCAAAGGCCTTAAGGAATCCAAGCCCAAACCGGTGGCCTAAGGTGAATAGTCTCGGCTGCTACAATACCGAACAATCGATGCTATAGTAACTCCTATAGTACCTGCTACAGTACCCGTACAGTACTGCTACAGTGCCCGCACAATACTGCTACAGTACCTACACATTACTGCTACAGTACCCAGAATTATGCCTCTGCCTGGTTTTGAACCTGGGTCTTGTGAATGCACTAAAGGAGTCCTCACCAACTGGGTTGAGACTCATGTGCATGTACCTAGTGTTACCAAGAACATCATTTCTATTTATTATTTAAACATGGATGGATTTATTTTCAACTTTGGAAATAAGAGTTGTGAATTTTATAAATATAGAATATGTAATGGTAGAACATATCTAAATAATGGTCTTTATGTATTAAATTAGGAAAACCAAATATTGGTAATTGATAATGAATCAAATTCATGTGAATCATTTCACTTTCAATTGTGGCATCACCACCTTAGTCATGTAAATGAGAAACATTTAATGAAGCTCTGTCAAGATGGTTACATGGACTCTTTTGAGATTAAACTACTTGAAATATTTCATGCTTGTTTACAAGATAAGATGACCAAACCACCATTTGGCGGTCAAGGTGAAAGGGTCACAAAGCTTCTAGAATTGGTACACACTAATTTATGTATACCTTTTTCAAGTAGAAGCTATAGGTGGATTCTCATACTTTATTACTTTTATGGATGAATTGAGTATGTACAATTACATCTACTTTATGAGGTATAAGTATGGATCCTTTGAAAAGTTCAAGGAGTTCAAGATTGAATTCGAGAATCATCTTAGTAAGAAGATAAAGAAACTTTGATCAGATCTATGTGGTGAATATATTAGCTAAGAGTTTATCATCTTTCTATAGAAGTATGGGATTTTATCTCAACTCACTCCTCCTTATACACCATAGTGGAATAGTGCTAGTGAAAGAAGGAATTATACCTTGATGGACATGGTAAGATTGATGATGAGTCATGTAAGCCTTCTATTATCCTTTTAGGGATATACATTACGCATGGAAACATACATACTAAACTGAGTACCAATTAAAGAAGAAAATGGTATTCCCTTTGATTTATGGAGTGGAAAGAAACTTGTTTTATCCCATACTCATGCATAGGGTGTGAGGTGTTTGTTAAGGCTAGCTCAAGCAACAAAATTTTACATTGGGGGAAGAAGTGTATCTTTAAAGGTTACCACAAGAAAACAATTGGATACTGCCTATATGATCCCTGAGATAAACATGTTATGGTTGTTAGGCAAGGTGTATTCCTTGAGAGGGAACACATCCACAAGGAGGATAGTGGGAGAAATATTGACTTCGATGAAGTCGATGTTCAAGATACACAAGATTTGTTATAGGAACAAATTCCATATATCTCCATAGAATAAGTTATTCCTAAAACACAAGTATTGCATGGGAGCACCAAAGAGGTTAGAGAACTAGAAAGATGTGGTTTTCTAGTCACGGAATATGGTAACTCATTATTGATTTAAAATAATGACCCTTTTTTCTACAGTGAGGTAGTAGAGAGCTCAGAAGTTACAAGATGGTAGAATTCATGAATTTTGAGATGGATTCCATGTATTAGCACCAAGTTTAGGTTTTTATCGATCCACCAGTAGAAGTAAATCCTATTGTGTGAAAATGGGTATTCAAGATAAAGCTGGACATGGAAGGTCAGGTTAATGCCTATAAAGCATGGCTAGTGGCTAAAGGGTTTAGACAACTTCAAGGCATTAAATATGATGAAACCTTTTCTCCAGTTTCCATGTTTAAATCCATCAGAATTCTACTTATTATAGATGATTTACATGACTATGATATTTGGTAGATTGATGTCAAAACTACTTTCCTTAATGGGAACCTTCAGGAAGACATGTATATGAAACAACCAGAAGGGTTTATGACTCCAGGTAATTCCAAAATGGTATGAAAGATATAGAGATCCATTTATGGATCAAAGCAAGCATCCAAGTCTGGAACATACAGTTTGATGAATCTATAAAAGAATTTGGTTTCATTAAGAATGAATGGAATCCATGTATTTATAAGTTGTTTAGTAAGAGTGCGGTCATTTTAATAGTAGTATATGTTGATGAAATATTACTAATTTAAAATGAGATACCAACTTTACAAGAGGTTAAGGCATGGTTGAGAAAGTGATTCTCTCTAAAGGACTTAAGTGAGGCAGTTTGTATTTGAGGTATCAAGATCATGTGTGGTAGATCAAAGAGGCTACTTGGACTAATTCAAAGTACATACATTGACCAGTTACTAAAGAGGTTTTGTTGAGTCAATAAGGTTTTCCTTATGACTTTTCCATTCCTTCTTGTTTTGAAAATCACAAACACCTTATCTTTAGGAAAATTGCTTTTATAAGAAAAATTGATTTCTTAAGGAAAATTGCTTTCATAAGAAAAATGCTTTCTTAAGAAATTTCTTTTATAAGCAAAATCGCTTTTATAAGAAAAATTATCCTTATCTTATTTTCATCCATATTTTTATTAAGTATAAGATTCGGATTCATTTCTATTTTCTCGGAATCGTTGAAACTTTGATATAAAGCATTCTGTTTTAGGATTCGGATTCTGGATAAGAACTATAAGGAAGTTTCATTCCGAATTCTGGATATGAACTCTGACTAAGTTCTATTCCAGATTCAGGATACGAATTCTGAAGAAGAATTCTCATTACAAATCCCAATGAAGAATTCTCATTACGAATTCTAATGAAGAAATCTCATTACGAATTACCATTACGAATTCCAATGAAGAATTCTCATTACAAATTCTGATGATGAATTCTCATTACGAATCCTGATGATGAACTCTCATTACGAATTCTGATGACGAATTCTCATTACGAATCCTGATGATGAATTCTCATTACGATTTCTGATGACGAATTCCTATTCCGAATTCTCATTCCGAATTCACCTATTAAACAAAATTTGAGTATCTTTGTTTTATACACTCTGAATTAATTCAGACTCTGAAAAATATCTTTGTTAGACTCCGAACCTTTACTCCGAAGTTTTCATTCCGAACCTTTATGTTAGGTTTTAAAACGATGTCGTACATTCTGTTACACTTGTTTTGTTATAAAACTATGTCGTTTATTTTGTTATAAACTAACCGTTGTCTAAGTGACACGTGTACAGGTCCCTCAGATCTTTAAGGAAAATATGATCATTGGAGAAGGAGCCGACCTTACCTATAAATAGGAGCTCATTTGAAAGAGCTCGTTGCTGTTGCTGAACTGATGACAGATGAACAACTTGGTTTTGTGCATACATGCTGTTGAAGTGAATTCTAGAGAGAGAGACTCTTATTAACTCTCAAAGCTTCGTGCGACTCCGAATGTTAGTGATTACATTCGAGGGCTTCCAGGGATAGGAAGACAGAGGTGCCGACTACCTTGAAGTTCGAGGGCTTCCTTGCTGAGGAAGACAGAGGTTGCCAACTACCTTGAAGTTGAGGGCTTACGGGGATAGCAAGACAGAGACTCCGATCTTCGTATCGAGGGCTTACCCTGGTTTGGGTAAGACAGACTTGCTTGAAAGTATAAATCAAGGGACCTTTATCCAAGGTTGTTGTATACCCTTCTCTTTGGGTTAAAAGACTTATATCTTGTTACTAGTAGTTTTACTACTTGTTTTTATTCCGCTGCATCTTGTAATATAAGGAAAGTATAACTTTCTTATACTTCCTTATTTGTACTCTGTTTCATTTAGATTCTATACGCTTTAAGGTAGAATCTCATAGTGTAATCTTTTGTTAAGTTTAAATTTCTGGAACCATATTTCCGGAACCCTCATTCGGAATCTCTTTCCTAGTTTGCATTCGGTGTTAAGAGGTGTTGTGAATTTTCTTAGTTTAACTTTGTTAAACTTAGCATTTTCCTTTGCTTAAGGAAAACATAGTTATTCTTAATTAACTTTAAAGTTTCCAAAGGAATTTTTAAAGTATACAATTCACCCCCCCTCTTGTATATTGAGCATCTACATCACTATTTCGATCCTACAATTGGTATCAGAGGTTGGAAACCTCTTACTCTATACCAATCTTACAGGTTCAATATGGAACAATCCAAGAGGGGATTGGTTCCAGTGTCACATGGTATACATCTTTCCAAGAAGATGTGTCTTAAAACATAATAGGAAAGAGAGATAATGAATAAGATCACATACTCTTTTGTGATAAGATCTATCATGTATGTCATGTTATATACAAGGCTTCATGTTACCAACACTTTGATCATGCAGGCATATATCAAGCTAATCCAGGTGAACAGTAATGGACTTTTGTTAAGGTTATCCTTAAGTATCTGAGGCGAACTAAGGATATGTTTCTGGTGTATAGAGAAGATGAAGATCTAGTCATCAGAGGTTATATAGATGCTAGCTTTTAGATAGATTGGAATGATTTAAATTCATAGTTAATATATGTCTTTTATCTCAATGGAGGAGATATGAGCTGGAAGAGTTCAAAGAAGCCAGTTTTCACTGATTCTATAGTGGATTCCAAGTATATTGTGGCTTTTGATGCATCCAAGTAATAAGTTTGGATTCACAACTTTATCAAAGATCTTGATGTGGTTCCTAATAGTCATGACCATATCACATTTTACTAATGATAACACTAAAATGATGTATCTTTTCAAAGAGTCAAATTCATATCAAAGGAAAAATCTTATACTTCATAATTTTAATCTCTTGATGGAATTTTCTAAATGAAGTGAAGTTGTAGTGAGAAAAGTATCCATAAAGAAAAATGTGGAAAACCCCTTGGTGAAGGATCTATCTTAGCAGAGGTATGAGTATCATGTGAGAGCTAGTGGACTGGAGGTTATTAACAATTGGATCTAGTGAAAGTGGGAGTCTGTTGGAGTTTGTTCCCTAGAAACAACTTCGAAGTACTTTATGATTACATGTATTCATTATTTTGAATATTAATAAAGTTTCTTATCAATTCATGATTGTTCCTCTGCATGACATAGTATGTGATAATATCCTAATAATATATGTCGCACTGAAAGGTCATAGCAGTTCCCCGCTATGATGAGAACCTAAAGGTTCCAAGATAATATTATTGAATAAATGTTCTATATCCAGATGATATTTTCTGATAGAACATAGATGATACAGGTTATCGGGGGTAGGAGGGTCATAAGACATTAAGACATCTTCCCATGGTGTTCACCCTTGGTAATTTTCCAAGAAGGAAGGTTATGAGAATAGACCCACCAGTAGGAAATCCACATTTTATATGTCATTGGATATTCTTATCTACATATGTGTGCATTGATCCTTAGACTTTAAGATTAACATTAATGAATACCATAAGTCACATAATTTGATGTATTGATTAAAAATGTGACAACATATGTTTGTGGTGAAGTGGGATATGTTCAGTGTGTCATGAGTGATATTGCATTAATGGATAATTCGAGAAAGGATTTATCCATTCTATTTATTAACAGAAGTTGATATCGTAGACCCTTTAATAGAAAATAGAACTACCTAGATAAATATATGGTTATAGTGTTCTGTGGGCATGCCCATTTTCGAAAATTCAAATAAAGAGAAATCAAGCACATAGGTTGATGATATTAGTGTGCAACCTGTTTGATTAGAGATATCATGGTAAAGGGATTATATTACACAATAATCATTCATAGGATGCTATATTTCATTATGACATTAACTTATTTCTTTATAGGTGTCTTAGCATGTTGCTACACGCTAGCCTTGTATTTAAGCATCTCTGTCTAATGCCACTGAGAAAGATGCCTCGAGGGTCACACACTAAGTGTATTTACAATCTCGGTTAAATTCAATATTGAATTTAGAAGGTTCGAATAAAAATTATTCCTTATTTGTGGTTAAATAATTATTCAGGTTTGGTTGATCGCCAAGATTTAATCATTATTCATTTGAAAGAATGAGTTAAATAATAATAATAAATATTTATTTTCAAGGTCTGATAAATATAATATTTATTATATTTATTGATGAGTAATGCAGTAATGTTTATTTATTAAATAAATAGTCATTATTCAAGGTTCGGTAAATGTTTAGGAGAATAATCGAATCGAGTTTAATGTTCTGATTGGAAATAATATAAATGATATTCATTTATTCTTAAGTGATGCACATGCCAAGTAAATAATAATTATATTATTATTAATACATGGGGTTCACTAAGAATTAAGTAATTAGAAATGGGATTTTGTGCAAGTTGTCAACCCTAAACCTGCCATAATAAATATCTAATTATATCACTTTCCATAGACACACTTGTTCTGCACAGCGGATAGATAGAATCTCACTCAAGCCCTAGAGATGGTTCTAGAGATCTATAGTGTGATCTCTCATCCACTTCTCTCAATCCATCAGGAGACCATCAAGAGTTCTTCATCCTTGTAGAGGAATTCTGTTGTAATCAACCACGAACAATGCAAGCAATCGGGATCGATCGTACTAGCAATTGGCGATTCTATGACGACGTTTAAAGACTATGGTGCACATGTGGATCACTGCTAGAGGGATTCTGCACTTTGATCCTACGGCGCAATGACAATACAAAGAGATCGATTCAATCAGATCATCAATGAATAAAGAATTGCAAGTTTAGGTAATTCTAGATCTGGTTATAAATTAATTATAGAATACATGTGAAGATCCTCCTCTTCTAGCTCCATCATTTAATCAAGTCAACTAATCTATGGATTCTATTGGTCATGATTTCATTCCTTATGTACAAAAATGATTATTTGTAAATTAAGACCAAAAAAATGAGTAAGTCATGCCAAACATGCGCTTCTACTACGCCCGCAACCTATAATGACAGATGGAGAAAAACAAGAAACTCATTATGCCATGGTCCATCCATCGTGGTCATGGTTGGACAATGAGGTTTTCATGATTCCTCAAACCATGTGAAAGTAGTCATTATTGTTTTGTTGTGAATACAAAAATGATGAAAATGGTATTGTGGTCAGGTTAGATTGGTTTTGGTTCAAAGCAATTCAAAACGGTTCATGGTAGTTGAGACAAAAACTCCATGGTATTCACCTCATTGCGTTGTGGTCTGCCTAATAGATTTGAGATGATTAGATGATGTTGCTTTGTTCATAACACATGGGCTACTTGAATTCAATCCTTTATGTCCCTAGAACATATCGAGGGTAACTAAGATGGTTGGATTTGATCTAAAGGCTCAAATTGAAGTTGTTGAAGTTGGTTACTAAATTTGAATTTAAAATTCAAAAAATTCAATAAAAGAGTGGGTGTTTCTCCTACGTATAGTAAAAGTGTGCCACAATTGTAAGAGAGTAGATAAGGGGAAGAGAAACTCAAAAAGAAAGTGGAGAAGAAGTCTAGTTGTTGATTATCATGGGTTCTTATAGGAGGAATCCTCGATTAGTGAAGATCGAAGGCCTGCTTTGAAGAACATGGATTGCGATTGTTGTGTAGTGAGTTACTAAGTTTTTTCTATCTATTTGATGATCAAAGAATCATCTATACTTTAGGATTTCTCATTATAAGGAGGAATATGTTGGGTAATTTAAAAGAAGTGTTTGGTTGCTGAATGATAGAATTTAAGTGATCAGAGTGAAGAAGAAGATGTGATACTCTTTTGACGACATATTCATAGATTATTAGTGATGTTAAAAGATATCTATTGTTGTATATCTTGAAGAGTTATCTTGAAGTGTGTGGGAGCATATCATACTTGTCAAAAGACATTTGTGCATACACAAGTTCAAGGATATACCCTGCTCATTGTAAATTATTTAGTGATTCTAGTGGATCGTGTAATAATGGATGGTACCATGTCATGCTAAGGATGTAACCATTCTTTTTGAATGGTGAATCCTATAGATCATTGTGTCCTCTTTGGTTGTGTGGATATGAATTCAAATCATTGAACTAAATTATTGAACTAAATTATTAAACTTCATTAAGTTCAATGTTGAAGAAAGTTTGGAGACACAATATATGTATTCATAATGACGAATGGAGGTTGATTAGTGAAGAATTGTAAAAGATTTTTATTCACTGGTTCACCCCCCCCCCCTCTCAATGATTACTTGTGCGGGACCTCACTGCTATTGGTGGTAGTATCTTCTACAACATTCAGTCGAGTTTGTTAATGAGATGAGTTTCCCATTCAACTTGGGATTGACTAGTGGTGTTTCCACATTCCTTAGAGTATCATTGTGTCCTTTTCTCTTAGATGATGACTCCAATGGCCCAAAGACCTTCATTTTTTATTGATTTTTTGATGATCCACCTTTCAAGGGGTGAGGTGGAACCCTTACAAGGCCCGTAGGCGTAAGCATTACATGGTCCGTAGGCCTTAGAGGAATTCATTGTTTGTAGGCTTCAAACATTACATACAACCCAGACTAACTACTTGGAACTGCTCCTCCCCAGCATCATCATCGTGAAATCAGCTCTCCACCTTTGCATGGCTGCTCGGCTGGGCTTTCCCATGCATGCACAGGCTTGTCCCGATGGCAGGTGTCATACCCTCTCATTCTTACAATCCGTTTAGCTTCTGCTATGGTGAAATCTCCTTGCTCCTCCTTCTGAAGCTTGTTCCTTGTAGGTTGTCTGGTTTGCATCTGCACTTTAAGGTGGCCCGAAGGCCTTACTAACCCGAAGGCCTGGGTGGCCCGAAGGCCTTAAAGGACTCGGGGACCAAATCGGTGGCCCGAAGGCCCAAATGGGGGCATATTCCCGGCTGCTACAGTGCCAAACAGTGTCTGCTATAGTTCTGCACAGTCCCTGCTACAGTGTCTGCTACAGTACCCCAAAAATTATCCCCCACTGGATTTTATCCCGAGTCTCTTGGATGCACTTAAGGAGTCCTCACCAACTGGGTTGAGGCTCATGTGCATTCTCTTAAATGATGATGTGATTAAAGTTTCGATCGTGCTCGCATGCAAGATGTGCTTCTTTGATAGAATACTTATGACATGTGATCTCCTTCCTTGATGGGGAAAATGATGACCAAATTTAAAATGATGATTCTCATAGAGATAGTGTGCCCTCAACAATTCTAATGCTTCTAGCAGGTTTATACAACATGTGATCGATATATGGATGTCTTTGTTAATTATATTATGAAGATAGAATTGTGTCCATGATATGTGATATAGATACAGACATTACATCGAGATCTCCTTAGGACTTCTCACGATGTCGTTTGGCCTATGTGGAGGCTATTGTGCATTGTCTCGTCTATCGAGAACGTCTTGAAATTTAGGTTGGACTCGATTGAATGTCGGGATACCCTAGTTGACAATGGTTTGATTGTTCCTCACCACCTCCTAATAGGGTTGAGGATTGGGCTTTGTCTTCTTAAGAGTCTCTAAGATATGAGGATGCATTGTTGGGACAGAGTTGATATGGCGTTGCAATGTTGAAACAAGTATATGCCCCTATTTTCAGTGTGTGTGTGTGTGTTATACATTGTTATTTGTGTAAGGTTATCTATGATGAGCTATGGAGCTAGAATAGGTAAACACGATTGTTGTATCAAGATGTGATATTTGGACATCGACCATCATATGAAGGGTGGCTTGGGATAGCTCCAAGATATTGACCATGTTTGGTATTAGGTCATACTATTGTTCTCGATTGTCTTTCACTCTCTTTGTTGCATTAGTATTAACATGTTATGTTCATTTTCATATGGTGCAATACATCATTTACACAATGACATCTGTGTGTCAAGTTCTTACAGGTTGCATTCATAAAGATGTGGATGTTGTTATTTGGACAAAGTTTAGGAGTTATTGGAGTAAATCTCCACTAGATATAATTAGGGTTGCATGAGTTCCCCCCCCCCCCCTTCTCTATCCTCAAGTTCCTATTGTAGATTGCATTTCAATTAACAACGTTTTTCGCTATATATTGCTTTTGCATGTTTGGCATTCATTTAATGTCACTTCATGTCATTGTGCTTATTCAAAGATTATATTCATTGGGATTTAATGATTTCGCATTTATAGGTTATGTCTGCAATTATATCCTCTTCAAGCCACTTTTGATCTCTTTGCAAACTTGGAGAGTCGGGCCATGACATGTGGTGTTTTTATGTCCTAAACGATGTAACGTCCCAAAGATCAATCGTCTCATGATTCAGTGTGTACGGTTTATGATGTTTTGATCTTCAAATAGTGACATACTTAGAAAATTTTCTAAAATACATCAAAAAACTTTATTAGTAAAAGATAAGTGTTCTTTATAATCACCAAAATAAGGAGCTACTATGGTTATAATCATTCCATTATAATTTTTCATCACATCAATTTTAATGACATTCCCATTCCATTTCTCATTCATTTTTCATTTCATTCCATCATTCTTTTTCCATAAAATATATTCCTTCTTACCAAACAAAGCCTAAATGCTCCATGGATGTTTTTACATATAAAATGATCAATGAAAGATTCCATCACTGTCAAAATTTGATACTTCTACGACTCAATAAGCTCATCATGATTTGATTAGAACATTTTTTTGCGATCATTAGAACAAAGATAATATGAGATTCATGCAATAAAAAGATAACATAAATGAATTAACGCAAATGTTTTGATACAAAAAAACATCATAAAACATCATAATAAAATTTAAAAAAAACAGAAAATTGATATTTGAAGGGAAAAAAACAATACAGATTTAATGTTCTATGATTTTCCACCAAACAATAACAACCTCAACTTAGAAAAAAAAAACATCAAGATTCAAACGTGTTATATACTTTGAATTAAAGCAATGACTTTAATTCTTAATTGGTTACAAGGTATAAAAAAATGAAACTCAATTTGATTAAGCTGAGTGCAACTAAAGGAGATACAAAACCAACACCCATACCAATCTTACTAACACACGAAAATCCACTCAACAAGATGTTATGCCGGCAAGAAAAATTATCAGCACTAAATCATACATAGAAATTAAATATGATCATATTGTAATTACCATGATTCAAGACTGCTCCGAGCTACACTTCCGCGTCTGCTCCGACCACCGGCCTGCATGCAAACGCACGAACAAATGGGGATTGGAGCACTACAAAACTGCACTCATCAAGAAGAAACCAAATATGAACCACTGAGCAAATGTCACAGCAACTATTGTCAAAACTAATAACCACAAACCTCACAAAGCAAAACAATTATTACATGGCCCGGATCGTACATGAGATTTCCCAATTGATTTCATTGGGACAGGCCTGATCTACATCTTCCCGCACTATATGATCAAAGATAGTTAATTTTCTGCTCCTGCAAGAAAGTTCATTTACCTGCCATGGATTCCGTGCGAAGGTACATGAGGATAGGAGGAGGTACCATTTATTTCAATAGAGGGGCATAAGTAGCCGGACAAGGAGGTGAAATGTGATCGGGCAGCTGGTCGATCAAATGCACGGTAGCCTGAAAGCATGCATTTAGCATTTTCTTCTCTAGTCGGACAAGCTGGGTAGCCACTCGCTTTTTCGGGTTCAATGTGTAATCTGCCAACTATTTTAAATCTTGACATATCAGTAAGGTCGGATCCAATTATCCAACAGAAATGCAAAGAAAGATTTACCAGCAACTCATCTTCGCTCGAGGTAGTAGGGTAGCCCGTTAGTCGTCTCTGGAAGTACGCTGCAAGCTGGTCCAATACTGTTCTTTCGGTGGAAGGGTTTATCTGTGAATATACGTGTCAATTCAACAAGCCAATAAATTATTCTTTCACGATTAAAAAACAACGAATGTGAACTTACGGGACATTCTGAACCTCGGGAGGAAATAACAGATGGCATCATGGAAGGATTGGAGGTGTAGCCAAGGCGCAAATAGGGAAGCATATCTAGAACAGCCTCTTTTTCTTTGCCTATATACACCTGAAGTTGGGATGCACCAAAGAAGCCATGGTAATTATCACAAAACAGCCTCCCGCCATGGATGAAAGGAACTGGATGTTGTAATCAGAGCAGCAAAATGACAAAGTAGGGAACTTTTAACAAGTTGGAATTGATTAAAAGAACAACATTAGATAACAGCATGGTACAGACTAGAGAGGGCAATTTTGAACCCGACACGACACGATACAAGATAAATGAGTTTGGGTCAGGCATAAATGGGTAACAGGTTGAAATTGGATTGAGTAAACTGACACGAATAATATTCAAGTCGGGTTCCGATTGACCATTCCCAACCTGTTTAACCCATGTAACCCAATTAAAAATATAATGATAATATAAAATATTAAAAATATAATAACAATTAGTTTTATAATATATTTTATTCTTGAAATAAAACTAAATTTGAAATAATTCAACATGCTTATAACACGTTATTTATTTTAAATGGTTTAAGAGGGTCAAGATGCAACTTGGATAACATATGTTTCATAATAATCAAGTTATCTTTAGTCTAAATCGGATAATTCAATTTGGTCAGGTCAATGAGTTTATGTGATATCAACGAGTTGAACATGTCATGATGGAGTTTATGTAAGATATTTAAAGTTAAACAGGTTGGCGGGTCAGGTTAGGGTTGACCCCTCCATAAATGGGTTGGGTCAGGTCAACCAATTTAATTAAATGGATCACGGTTGGGGTTGAACTTAAATGGTTTCACAGGACAGCAACCCGGACACGAACCCAGCCCATGAACCTGAATTTCCACCTATATTATTAAATATGCAGTGATATGAACATCCATGCAGCGATGAATTTTACTTACTAATATAGTGGTACGAGCAAAAATAAAATAAAATGCAGGAACATGTCCAAATCTTGTATGAGACAGAATTCACACATGGAAAACTTGTACTGATAGTCTTCCATTTCTTTGTGCAACCATTCTTTTATCCTGGTATAGAGGATCCTCAGTATTCAAAGCAGCCTGAAACAAATAAAAACAAACTATTGAACAGCGCTGTCATTCAAAAACCCATTCTGATAAAATGGAATGGGTTCGGATTTTACCTCTACCACTAAACGGTCATTAGAATTATCATCATCAACAAAACCATAATTTAGTAGCAACTTTGAATTGGGCTGTGGTCCACACCTGGAGCCAAAACATGGTCTCGTAACAATTTATGCAAATAAGCCAGCAATAAATTGAAGATTCCTTGCCAAGATGAAGATAACAATGCACTAGAGACCATGGTCAGGCACATAATAGTACAAATAAAGGCAAAAAATATACCAAACAGCAATAGCATCCCCAGCTGTATAAGGGCGATCAACCACAAGTTGAATAGCACCATCAATAGCAGCTAACATTGCCCTGCAATTGCTTTTGTACGCTAGCAATGGGGGTCCAAAAGGAACCAATGCAAATCTCCGGGCCAAACTGACATTCTGAGCTTTTTTTAATGTCAAGCCATTAGTCCAAATAAAAAATAATGGATTTGTAGGAATGACGGGCAATGAGAGAACTCAAGAGTTGAATGGAATATTTAAATTATCAAAATTCTGGAGGTATAAGTTCAAATCCTAAATGATCTTTTTAGACATGAAACAAGTGCACCAGCTGAAAATTATTCTAAAACATAATACATTGGATTATCCGTAATAAAGTGAAGACCTATAAAATAATTCTTCCAAAAATAAAAGACCACAAATAGCAAACACAACCTTGCAGAAGCAGCAGAAAACCAGAGTAAATACAAGTTTACCTGCAGATGCACCACACAGGACTGGACAGCAACAAAAGCTTGTTTAAAAATTTCAAATGGAAAGGCCTCCGTAGGTATATCATATGGGTATTGCTGCAAAAAAAAACAATGCTTCAGAACCTCAAATCATCACAATTTAATAATAAAATAAAATAAACTATCAGCACATTTCTTTATATAATCTTAAAACAGTGTGTGTGTGTGTAAATGAATTTTAATATTGAAGTAAAAATATGATTGCTTTATATTAAAGTAAAAATATGATTTCCTTAAAGCTTCTACAAATGTAGCTGGTACAAGAGCATGATGGTAGAATGCATATGACAGTTAAGACCAGTGCTGCACTTATTGTTGATACAACATCCAGAGTCATGACAAGGGAAGTGGCAACGGAAGCTGTGTTTTGCCTTAACCCGGTAAAGAATAGAGGAATGGCATTTATGGTTATTGAATATAAAAAAAATCAGTAAAGAAACTTGTAGAATGAGGAAACCCCCCCCCCCTCCTCTCAAGGTAAGGTGGGGGCCTACTTTTATAGAATGATACGGCGAAAGATACAAAGGAGTATTCCGATGTAGGACTCCAAAATACCCATAATAATAAAAAGAGGGTTTAACACTCCCCCTCAAGCTGGACATGCCCAGCTTGGACAACGAGTCCCACAAAAAAGAATAAGATGACACCACACAAGACCAAGACATACTCCCCCTCAAGCTGGGTGTCAGATGTGGTGGATCCCCAGCTTGGAACTGAGCGAGGCAAGGCGAGCACCAGGGAGTCATTTGGTGAAGATGTCAGCAAGCTGGTCTGCCGTCAGAATGTGGCTAAAGCTGACATGTTTGTGCTCCAGGTGGTGGCGAATAAAGTGACAGTCCACCTCAATATGCTTCGTGCGTTCATGGAAGACGGGGTTCGAACCAATTTTAGTGGTTGTCTGATTGTCACACCATATGTGAGCAGAAGTCTGCTGAGGAAAGCCAAGCTCCTGGAGCAGTTGCCGAAGCCAAAGGATCTCGGTAGTGACGGTGGTCATGGCACGGTAATCAGACTCGGCACTGGAGCGAGAGACGACCGTCTGTTTCTTGCTGCGCCAAGAAATGAGGTTGCCTGCCAAGAAAATGGCAAACCCAGAGGTAGATTTCCGAGTGGCAAGGCAGCCAGCGTAATCAGCATCGCAAAAGGCCTCAATATGCTGATGAGGATGCTGGGAGTAGTGAAGACCACGGGCAGGATCCCGTTTGATGTACTTGGCGATGCGGATGACAGCATCCCACTGAGATGTGGTCGGATGCTCCATAAATTGACTCACTTTGGCTACCGCACAGGAAATGTCGGGTCGAATCATGGTGAGATAATTGAGTTTGCCCACCAATCGACAGTACCGCTCGGGATGTGGGTATAGTGCCGAGGAGGCATAAAGAGACCGTTCTCCAGGCTCGAGAGGAGTATCGACCGCAGTGGCCTGAGTCAGCCCGGCATCCTGCAATATATCCAATGCATACTTCCGTTGGCAGAGGGAGACGGTGTCCGAGGAGTAGGAAACCTCGATGCCGAGGAAGTATGTGAGAGGACCAAGATCCTTAGTGTGGAAGTGCTGGTGAAGATGGGCCTTGAGATGGGTGATACCCACAGAGTCGTTGTCGGTGATGACGATATCATCCACATAGACGACCAATAAGATGCAGCCATGTGGAGTCGTCCGGTAGAAGACAGTGTGGTCCTTCATACTGCAGAAAAGCCCAAAGTCGCTGACGACCGTGCTAAAGCGGCCGAACAAAGCACGGGGAGACTGCTTGAGGCCGTAAAGAGAGCGGCGTAGACGGCAGACACGAGATTCAACGCCGGAGGCACAAAATCCGGGGGGCTGTTGTAGATAGATTTCTTCCTCAAGGAAGCCATGGAGGAAGGCATTCTTGACATCCAATTGATGAAGAGGCCACTGATGATGGGCGGCGCGAGAGATGAATAACCAGACAGAGGTCATCTTGGCAACCGGTGAGAAGGTATCAAAGTAGTCAACACCGTATGTCTAAGCAAAGCCTTTGGCCACAAGGCGGGCTTTGAGGCGATGGAGAGTGCCATCGGGATTCAGCCTGACGGTGTAAATCCATTTGCTGCCCACTGCCTGTTTGCCCGCTGGAAGGGGGACAAGATCCCAAGTATGGTTTTCCTCCAGAGCCTGCAACTCATCCCGCATTACTGCTAGCCACCCGGGGTGAGATTTGGCTTCACCAACCGTGCGAGGTATAGAAACTGTCTCTAGAGCGGACAGACCCCTGTATGAAGATGCAAATAGAGGAGTACTCTGGCAGGAGCGAGTACCTTTTCGTAGGGCAATGGGCAAGTCCTCAGGTGGCGGAGCAGGAGCAGCGGACGAAGCGGGAGCATCAGTGTCACTGGCCGGAACGGGGAATACAGTCGAAGGACGGCGGGAGTAAACCTGACCAAAATGGGTGTCAACAGGGGTTGACGCCAGTGGAGGATGGATGAGGAGAGGAGGACAATCATCGATGGCAGGGGCAGGAGGAGGAGAGGTAGGAGGAGGCAAATCCGAAAGAGGATGGATGATGAGGGGAAGACAGTCATCAATGGCAGAGTCAGGAAGAGGAGAGGGAAAGGAGAATGGAGAACTCTCAACAAAGGAGACATCCGCTGAGATGACATACCGGCAAAGGTCCGGGGAGAAGCAGCGGTATCCGCGCTGAGTGCGGGAATAACCAAGGAATATGCAGCGGAGAGATTTGGGAGAGAGTTTGGTGCGGCCAGGGCGAGTGTCACGAACATAACACAAGCAGCCAAACACTCGAAGAGGGAGGGAATGAAGAGGGAGAGTGGGAAAAAGAGCCCGAAAGGGAGTCTCCCCCTGAAGGATAGAAGAAGGAAGGTGATTGATGAGGTAGGTAGCAGTGAGAATGGCATCGCCCCAAAAGAGCAGAGGCACCTGTCGATGGAAGATGAGGGCACGAGCAGTCTCCAGAATATGTCTGTGTTTCCGCTCGGCCACACCGTTCTGCTGGGGTGTATCAGGACAGGAGGTCTGATGAAGGATGTCATTCGTCTGGAGAAACTGCCGAAAGGAAGTGGAGAGATACTCGCGCCCATTATCCGAGCGGAGACATTTGACAGAGATAGAAAAACGGTTCTTAATTTCATTAAAAAAGGTTTGGAAGGTGGAAAACACTTCAGAGCGTTCTCGAAGAAGGTAAAGCCACGTCATTCGCGAATAGTCATCAATGAAGGATATATAGTATTTATATCCCAAGTGACTCGGAATGGTACACGGGCCCCAAACATCTGAATGTACCAGATCAAAGGGGTGGGAGGCCCGTGTATCCGTGCGAGGAATGTAGGAAGAGCGATGATGTTTCGCAAAAGAACAGGACTCACAATGAAAAGTAGGAGTCCGACTGAAGTCGGGAAACATCTGATGAATGGTGGATGCAGGCAGGCGCCCTAATCGGGAATGAAGATCAAGTGCCCGAGAAGAGGTAGACGTGCAAGCAATGGGTGCTGGTCCCTCGAACATGTAGACCCCGTCTCGAAGCCGGCCTCGACCAAGTTCCCGGTTCGTAGTCTGCTCCTGAAACACAACACCAGAAGAGGTAAATATGGCCGCACAGTTATAATCCTTAGTCAGTTTACTGATGGAAAGCAGATTAAAGGGACTGCGGGGCACATGTGCCACAGAGGGTAGGTGTATCGATGGAGTCAGGGAGCATGCGCTGAAGCCTGCTATGGGGATAGTGGACCCATCAGCGACGGTGATGACTGAAGAACCGGCATATGTGCAGTAAGACGTCAGCATACTAGCATCACCGGTGAGGTGGTCGGAGGCACCTGAGTCCAGCAACCATGCAGGGGAGCAATGGCTGACAAAGGCAGTGGGGCGAACAGTACGGGCCAGAGAAGCCGAGGAGGGACCGGGTCGGACAGAGGCCGGAGGATCGTGAGGCCGCCGAAGGTCGGCCATAGAAAGGGCCAGAGACGGGGAAAGAGAGGCGACAGTCGAGGACGCGGCCTGGACCGCGGGTTGTCCCTGCCGCGGGTGCTGAGATGGCCATCCATGCAGGACCCAACATCGGGCGATCAGGTGGCCAAACTTGCCACAATGTTGACAGAAGGGACGTGGACGACTTGAAGCACGACCACGTCCCGAGGATTCGGCCATGGAAGCGACGGGTAGCTGATGCAGCGGGCTGGTGGGATGATCTTGCGCAGGACGTGCGCGTGCAGAAAGGGCCGCCGGAACGAGGGCGCGCTGCCGGGACGAGGGCGCGCCGCCGGGAGAGGCTGCCGGGGCGAAACTGGGGGCGCCGGGACTAGGGTGCCGGGTACGAGGGCGCGCTGCCGGGAAGTGGTGAACCGCACCTGGACAGAGGGCTGCGGGAGGGAAATAACGCCGGGAGAGAGGGCCGCTGGGTGAGGGGAGTCGCGGGGCGAGAGCAGCGGGAGCGCGCGGGAGGCGCGGGAGTAGCGGGAGGCGCCGGGCGAGGGTGGCCGGGAGGCGCGGGAGGCGCGGGAGCAGCGGGAGGCAGGGCACGGGGAGCCGAGGGAGGGCGACGCGGGGAGCCTGGACGCCGGGGAGCCGGGAGCCGCGCCAGGCAGGAGGGCCGCCGGGGAGCCGCGCCAGGCAGGAGGGCGACGCGGGGAGCTGCGGGAGGGCGACGCGGGGAGCCGGGACGCCGGGGAGCCGGGAGCCGCGCCAGGCAGGAGGGCCGCCGGGGAGCCGGGAGCCACGCCAGGCAGAAGGGCCGTCGGGGAGCCGCGCCAGGCAGGAGGGCGACGCGGGGAGCCAGGCCAGAAAGGAGGGCCGCGGGGGAGCCGGGAGCCGGGAGAGACGCCAGGCAGGAGGGCCGCCGGGGAGAACCCTAGCCGGGAAGGAGGGGAGAGGCGGGGCCGGACAGAACCGGGAATCCGCAGTCGGGACTAATCACCCTCAGATACCATGTAGAATGAGGAAACCCCCCCTTCCTCTCAAGGTAAGGTGGGGGCCTACTTTTATAGAATGATACCGCGAAAGATACAAAGGAGTATTCCGATGTGGGACTCGGAAATACCCATAATAATAAAAAGAGGGTTTAACAAAACTCAACAAGTAGATGCCGAAGTCTTATGGAGTCGTCTTGTTGTCCTGCAGAGTATTTTGAGCGCCCTAGAGGTGTGATAATAGTGGTTTGACCTAGTTTGATCAAGATTCTTCTTGTAAACTCAAGATGAACAAAGATGATTAGTGGTCTGTGATAAATCCATATTTTTCATTTATTTTATCCTCAGATTTAGGTTTTGAAGTTGTTTTAGCATTTCAAAAAACATTTTAGAGTCAAAATAAATAAATAAATGTTTTTCATATTTGTCTTAGGATGAATTAAATTTCATTATATTTTATTTTCATATGCATTCATTTGATTAAATTAATTAAGATATTTTTAAATTTTTATGTTTCTGAATTTATCCTACCATATGTTTCTTGTCAAGCTCAAATCCTACCATACTCGGGCTTACTATAAGTAGTCCACTATACTTCAACTTACTTACTACAAGTTGTCTACCATCTACCATACTCAAGCATATTACAAGTGGACTACCTTGCGCAGCTTATTATAAGCAGCCTACTATACTCAGGTTTACAGTAAACAGCTTACTATAAGCAGCCTACCACACGCAGCTTACTATAAGCAGCCTACCACACACAGCTTACTATAAGCAGCGTACCATACTCCGACTTACGTTAAGCAGACTGCCATAATCAGGATTATTATGCGCTTACTATAAGCAGCGTACCATACTCTGACTTGCGATAAGCAGACTGTCATAATCAGGCTTACTATACGCAGCTTACCATATGCAGCTTTCTATACTGAGGTATGTGGTACTTATCATGAGTCGTGTGCACACCATTTCTTTTTGTTAAATAGTGCGTGTGATAGGCTTGGCCCATTTATGTATTATGAATAGAACCCCGCGTTGGATATGTTGCATAAACGCCGAGAGTCACAACGACAGATAGGTTTGAAGATGAAGAAAAGGCATAACAAAAGAAGGAGAAGAAGATGAACATGGACACAGCGATTTACGTGATTCGAGAATAATTCCTACGTCCACAGAGAGGCAGGATCACTTCAATAAAATCGGGAGCAAAATTATAGAGAGATTTTAGAGTTTCTCACACACCACAAAACCCTATCTTGAATGAGCTAATAAAGAAGACTAAGCACTGTGCCACCAACCGCACAGTAAGTCCACTGTAGTAGTTTGGAATTGGGTGGTCGCAGCACTGTAGCAGTGCAGACTTTCAACCACCGTTCACTGTAACACAGGCGGTTGGTGGTACGGTGTTTCGTCTTCTTTATTAGGACATTCAAGCTAGGGATTTGTTGTGTGTGTGAAACTCTGATCTCTTAGTAATTGTGCTCCCGAATTCTAGTGAAGTGTTTGTGTCTCTCCGTGGATGTAGGGATTTTTTCCGAACCACGTAAATCGCTATGTCCATATTAATCTTCTTCTTTTGTTTTTGTCTTTTCTTCATCTGCAAACCTCTATCATTGTGACTTCTGGCGTTTCCGCGACATTCACATCATGAATGGGTAACATGACGTGAGAGGTTCGGGTTCCAGGTTTTAAATAAGTTTTTGTTCGGCCAATCCTTCAGTCTTCCGACCCCCTTCCTCCTCTCGTTCTTGGTGAACCCTAGGTGCCCTAAGGAGACCTTCTAACCCTCTTCTCCCTTGCTTCAATCCTTGGGTTCTGATGGATGCTCGTTGTGGTGAATTCTCTCTTCCCCGTGGTTTTCCTTCCGTTCTTCGGAGATTCAATGCGGTGGTGCGGTTATGGTTTGGGGTGTGTATGGGCTACGAATTTGACAACCCTTTGGTGCGGTGTAGGTTGATCCAGGGTTTCCGCGTGCAGTTGTGGTTTGCGGGCTGTTTCTTCGCCCCCCGGTGCGCGGCTAGATCGGAAAGCTTCCTTGAGGTATGGGATCCTCGTTCTCACCCATTTTTGTGTTATGTGTGAGATCTGCATGTTTTTTCTTACCTTTGGAAAATAGTAAGAGTCGCCGTAATGAGATAATTAATTGGCATGTTTAAAATTTATGGGTAATGGGGAGTTGTCGCATGTTTTGCTGCTTTGATATATGTTGTTGATGTTATTATGCATGCCTGTTGCCAATTCTAAAAGTAACGGTTGTTGGGAGCCTTGTTTGCCCAGTAGTTGTTGATGTTATTATGCATGCCTGTTGCCAATTCTAAAAGTAACGGTTGTTGGGAGCCTTGTTTGCCCAATAGTCGTTATGCTGTGATGACTCTTGTTGTGATGTGTGATCGCACCCAGAATAAAAGGTTAAAGAACGTTTATTTGGCTAATAACTGGTTGCCCATGGATTCTGGTGTGTGATAATACTCATGCTAAATAAAGATTTGTTGGGCAAAAATCTCTCAAGGTATCGTCTCGGTGTTTTTGGGGTGATTGTGTTTGTTGACAAAGTCAGATAACCGCGAATCAATATGGTTAGTGTTGCCGAAATAGATATTTAAGGTGACGCAGTTTCCCAGTGTTTGTCAAATTTTTGGACCTCAAAATAGAGAACTTGTATTATGGCAAAGGAAGGTTTTCTGCAAAGAAGTTCGCGAAGAACAGTTCACGAATTGTGAAGCACAGTTCGCGGACCTCAAATGAGGTACACGGAACGGCGAAAAAAAATCGACAAAGGAAGATTTTCGCATAGCAACGCTATGCGAACCGCGTAGCGAAATCAGTTCGTGGGATGTTTGTAGTTCGCGGGAGGCTCGTCATTTGCAGAATTGAGGTAGTGATTTGTTTGCAGAAGACATCGGCCACTGTAAAGGAGAAAGGCGCTATGCGGACCGCATAACAGTTCACAGTGAAGGCTGTACCACATCGAAATTTTGGGTAATTTGGATTAGCTGGTTTTGCGGATCTATTTGCCTATATAAAGACCCCTAATCAGATCATTAGAGAGCGAATTTCATTAGAAAAGATAATCACTCCAAGAAGAATTCGGTGAAATCTGTAGTCCATGGGGCATTAGTCGTCCGCGAAGCAGGGACGGTCCACGAAGAAGAAAGTCGGTCGCGAAGCAATCGCGCCACGCGGTGCAATGCAGTTCGCGGAGGATTCAAGACAGTCCGCGAAGGATGCAGGATAGTTCACGGATGGACTAAAACAGTTCGTGAAATCAATTTCCGCAAACTAACAATACGCGGAAAAAAGAGACTTCAACAGAGCACCTACCTACAGTTGAGGATGCATTCATTATCGATAATGAAGGGACCTACATATCCATAAACTGTGTGTGAATCCTTTCTAAAGCAGTGAGCAAAGGAAAAGGAAAAAAGTGATCATTTCCACCAGCAGTGAGCCAAAGAAAAAAATCAGGGAGTAACTCTTGGAAAAGCAATGAGCTGACCCTAAACATTGTAAATGCAGTGAGTCTAGGCATAGAAGTAATCTAGCCTGAACCTTGTAATTTGGCAGTGACCTTTAGTGAATTTGATACATCGACACATTGTCGTTGTACGCTCCTTGGACGTAACCCAGTGAGGGTGAACCAAATAAAATCGTTGTGTCCCGTGTATGATTTAATTTTTGTTCATACTTCGCTACGGGAAAGAAAGAGAAGAGTTTTGTTTAACGAAACAAGATCTGAATGGACAATTGTTTTAATCTGTCATACCCTGATTCACCCCCCTCTCAGGGTATTTAACCTAGTTGAGCTAACAAGATTTAATGTGATAAAGCCCCTGAATAATTATGGAAGTCGGTTTGTGATGTTGTTATGTGTGTTTGTGTTTGTTGTGATGTCATACGTGGTTTGGGCTACTTTATGGTGATGGAGGCAATCAACTGGGCTATGTGATGTGTGGGGCTATGATGTGGTGGTTGGTTGACATGGATGTGATGTGGACAGTTGTGCGATGTGGTGCGATGTGGTGCGAGGTGGTGCGATGTGGTGCAATGAGGTTGCGGCGCAGTGATTGTGGCGCAGTGGCTTTATTGTGGTACGTGGTGATAGCGTTTCATGACGGTTGTGGTGAGTGGTTGATGCGGTCGACTTGGGCGGTTTGGTGCGGCGACGATGGTGGATGTGTGGTGTTGTAGTGGTAGTTGTGTGAGTTGGGTCAATTGTAGCGTGGCGTGGTTATGTTAGTTGCCCAGTTAGTCATAGGATTAATTGTGATGATAAACGAAACAAAATAGGTTGGTAAATAAACCAAATGAACTGAAAACAGATATGTGATAAATGGATTAAATGATTTGAATGAAGAATGAGTAGTTTAATGTGAAATGAAATGGGTAACGAATAAAAGTGGTAAAACTCGTATGTGGAAAGTGGAATGTTGTGTGACTTGTGTGGTGGTTGTGTGATGTGTTGCATATAGTGGTGTGGTGATTGTGACGGTTGATGTGTGGTGCGGTGGTGGTGATGTGGTGTGCTCTACTGCGGTTGATGTGAACCCATAAGTTGGGTATTGTGTGTCATCTATATACCATATATGTTTATTTTATTTTATACGTGTCCCAACCAAATTGGATAACCTTACCAACGCTCAGAGGTGTCTAGTTCCGAGTGTTTTCCCGAACATCCAGGATGGTGGTGATACGGATAGTCGGCTACCCCCTCTCCCCCGCTCTTCCTTCAGCAGTAGTAATACAGGTTGGTGTTGGAGGTTACCCAGCAGCGATGTGATGGCCCGGGTGTCTTTGGGCGGGATGCGATGTGTTGGCCCAGATGTCTACGGGCGAGACGTGATGTGGTGTGATGTGATATGTGGTGGGGGTCATGCATGGTAGGAGGAGGGCGCGAGGTTGATATCTTTCACGCTCATGATATCCTATTGCTCTGGTTCTGGTTGGGATGTGATGTGATGACCCAGGTGTCTGCGGGCAGAATGTGATGTGATGTGATGGCCCAGGTGTCTGCGGGCAGGATGTGATGTGATGGCTCAGGTGTTTGCGGGCGAGATTTGATGTGATGTCATGCGATGACCCAGGTATTTGTGGGCGGGATGTGATGTGATGTGATAACCCAGATGTCTACGGGCGGGATGTGATATGATGTGATGTGGTATGTGTGGAAAAGATGGGAGCACAGGACGTTCGACGTTGGAGCGTGAGAGCGGCAAATCAGTGGGGAAGTGGCAGCAGGTCGTCTTGCTTTGTTATGATCTAGATGCTATATTATTATATTGGATGCGTGATTTGGTGAGCGAGTCATGGTGAGACTGGGTTTGGTCAGATGACCTGTATAGGTACTTGTTGGTTCTGTTGTTTCTTCACCGGCGCATTCGCATGCTCTTTTCACATGTACACTTGAGGCTTTGGTTATGTCTCTACTGAGTATACCTGTTGTACTCACCCTACGTATATAAACTGTTTTTCAGGTTTTCAGGAGCACTTTGGGGACCGAGATGGACATTACTAGCTTGGGTTGGAGTTGTAGTTGAGTTGCTGCCGTAAACTTGGCTTTTGGTATATTTAGAGTCTTTTATATGAATCGGTTTTACTTTATTCATGCATTTTGAGATGGTTTTTTGTTTACCTTTATATTATCTGCTGGAGTTGTTTAGTGATTGTTTATCTTATCTCCCGATCTTGTTTCTTTTATAGAGGGTAATGTCTCTCATACTGTGAGATTTTTATACCCTCAGTGCTAGTCGCCAACTCGGGGCCTATTGGAGGCGGGACTTGGGGGTCACTATCTCTCTCCCCTCATTACGGTATCTTTGGTGGGAGGGGGTCGTGACAGCATGGTATCAAAGGTTTTGGTTGAAATATAGGATAGAGTTCGAAGTTAGGCACTGTGAGATTTGCATAGGTTGGTACGACAATGGTACTTGTTGACCTTGGTGCGTGATATAGGTTAGAGAGACCGGCTAGAACACGAGATTTTAGGACCCCCGTGATCCAGTGCACGAACTCTGAGCTTATTGAACGACCAAGTGAGGTGGACCTATTTGCTGGGTAGAGGCCTAAGAGAGGTACATGCATCATGATTATTTGTGTTCGTATCTGAAATGGGTTGTAGGAAAATAAAATGAATAAATAAATAAGCTTTGATAAGATTCCATGCTATGAGGCTTAGGGTGTTCTCCTTGCCTTTCAGGAATAACTCTTGTTTGTCGTCCGTGATATGTTAAGGCGGTTGAGGTTTGGCAAGCCGATCCGGTTGATCGTCGAAGGGTTGACCCGACAGAGGAGGATGAGGCATAACAGTGGGCTTTGCGTGCCTTCCACCGGCAGAGTTTGGGTAAATACGAGGGGAGCATCTCTAATCTGGAGACAAGGGGTTGGTTGGAGGAGCTCGAGATCGCGTTTGGTCTGTGATTTAAGCGCGAGTAGAGTTTTGAGTGTCGTTGGCAGTTAGTCAGATGCAGGGAGCTGCGCGTCAGTTATTAACGTTGTTTCTTGGTGACCGTAAGTAGGCAAATGTGTTGTGGCCCAACTTTCAAAAGAAGTTCCGGGTTGAGTTCCTTTCGTTGACAATGAGGGCAGTCAAGAGGCAGGAGTTGCTCTCTCTTCAGCAGGGGAGCTGAGTGTGCAGGAACTTGGGATCAAGTTCAAAGACCTCCTGCACTCTGCCCCTAATGTTTTTCCAGATGAGGAGTCCAGAGTGCGGCGCCTGAAGGAGGTTTTGCGCGCAATGATCAAGTATGTGATCACTCCGTTTACACTCCCAACGTATCTGGAGGTGTAGAAAAAGGTTGAGGCTATCAAGCGGATGTTTTCCTTGGGAGTTAAGCCTCGAGAGAGTGGCCAACAGGGTGTTTCGAGGAGCGGAGCTTCAGGCAGTGGGCTGCGAGTGTTCAGGCAATCAGGGTTCCGTTCAGTGGGGAACCGGCTGCGGCAGTTTCTTCCCCATTCGTCGGGGATAGTGGTTTCCAAACGTCTGTTGGGGGTTTTCCGTTTTCATGCTATATCTGCGGGAGATATGGGCACTGTCATGCTCAGTGTTCGACCGCTCAAAGAGGTCAGTTTCAGATCTTTTCAGCAGCAGCAGTTGCCTCCGAGGCAGTTTCAGCGACAAGGACCGCGGGTTGTTCAGCAGCCGAGGGCAGGTGAAGTTAGCAGAGGGCAGCCTCATGATGGTCCCCATCTGCAGGGACATAGGGCAGAGCGCCGCCGTAGAAGCCGGCACCAAAGAGGCAAAGGAGCTAGGCGTGGTCAGATGCATGCATTAGAGGCAGTAGCGCCAGCAGATCCAGGAGTCGTTTGAGGTACGATTAGTTTATCGTCTACCCTTGTGTGTGTGTTTTTTTTATTCAAGAGCTTCGCACTCCTTTATTGCTCCAGCTTTAATTCGTGCTTTAGGACTAAATGTGGAGAGACTTTCAATGCCTCTGGTGTTATCCACACCGGTTGGAGGTCAAGCTTCTTTGTTTGACGTGTGTTGGGGTGTAGACTGGTGATGGGGCAACACCAGTCAGTGGGAGACTTCTTATTGCAGATACAGTCCTACGATGTTATCCTCGGCATGGATTGGCTTTATTCCATGCATGCAGTCATCGATTGTTTTCGAAGAAAAGTTTCATTTTCCGATGCGAGTGAGGTTGTCGGTTAGGTGGTAGGCAAGTAGAGCCTCTTTTGTCGCAGTTGGCGAAGCTGTCGGTAGAAGCTCAGGTTAAGGGTGTTCCCAGTGTTGTGGAGGAGTTCCTGGATGTTTTTCCAGAGGAGGTTATGACACTACCTCCTCGAAACGACGTTAAGTTCGGGATAGAGCTGCAATCGGACGCATTTCCGATTTCAATGGCTCTTTATCGAATGGCACCTACAAAGTTGCGTGAGTTGAGGCTGCAAGTGGATGATCTAATGCAGAGGGGGTTCATCCAACTGAGTGTGTCGCCGTGGGGTGCTCCAGTGTTATTCGCCAAAAAGGCAAACGATAGTCTGAGATTGTGTATAAACTACCAGAGGTTGAATCAAGTGATGGTGAAGAACCGTTATCCTTTTTCGAGGATCGATGATCTATTTGACTAGTTGAGAGAAGTTAACTAGTTCTCTAAGATCGATCTATGGCCTGGATATTACCAGTTGAGGGTGAAAGATGAGGATATCCCGAAGACTGTCATCAGATACAGGTACGAACACTTCGAATTTGTAGTCATATCGTTTGGTGTTCCGAACGCACCAGTAGTGTTCGTGGGGCTTATGAACTTTGTGTTCCGTGAGTTTCTGGACCGATTCGTCGTCGTATTCATCGATGATATCTTGATCTACTCGAGGTCAGAGGAGGAACATGTCGAGCATCCTAAAGTTGTTTTACAGACCCTTTGACACCACCAGCTTTATGGAAAGTTGTCCAAGTGTGAGTTCTGGACGCAAGAGATGTGTTTCCTTAAGCACGTGGTGTCTCGGCAGGGTGTGGCGGTGGACTCGTCGAAGGTTGAGGTAGTTATTTCTTGGGAAGCACCCAAGAATGTAGATGAGGTTTGCAGTTTCCTTGGTCTCGCAGGCTATTAGCGGAGATTTGTACCCGATTTCTCTGGAGTTATAGCCCCGCTAACAGCATTGACCAGGAAGGACCAGGCTTTTGTGTGGACTGATCAGTGTCAAGCAGCGTTCAGTTATCTGAAGGAGAAGTTGGTTAGTGCTTCAGTGCTTCAGTTGCCTGAGGATGGTGTGTTGTTTGAGGTTTTCTGTGACGCGTCCCATCTGGCATTGGGATGCGTGTTGATGCAACAGCAAGCAGTGATTTCATATGGGTCTAGGCAGTTACGACCTCACAAACGTAACTTTATCACCCATGATCTGGAGTTGGCGACAGTTGTGTTTGTGCTAAAGTTGTGGCGCCACTACCTCATTGGGGAGCGTTTTGTGATCCTCACGGATCACAAAAGCTTAAAGTATATCTTTTCTCAGCACGATTTGAATTTGCGTCTGTGGAGGTGGATGAAGTTTATTTAGGATGACGATTTTAAGATCTCTTACACCTTAGGAAAGGGTAATGTAGCCATCAATGCGTTGAGTCGGAAGTCCAGAGGAGATGTGACTCGGGAGTCTACAGATGTTTGAAAAAGGATGGAGGAGGTTGCAGCGATGCATCTTGACGTTAGAGAGAGCAGTGGTCGAGGTTTTCTTTATCATATGAGAGTCGTCTTTGATGCAATAGGTGAAGTCTCAATGGGGGACTCAAAGGCAGAGGTGATGCGCGATCGAGTTGGCCATGGTGACGCTCCTGAGGGGTGGTCGGAGGATGGTCGGAACCAGGTGTTCTTCCAGGGAATGTTGTTTGTCCCACAGGCGAAGCGCGAGGGAGTTATCTGTGAGTTTCACAGCTCACCCTTAGTGGTGCATCCCGTTGTGACAAAGATGTATCGTGACTTCAGGAGACAGCTTTGGTGGCCAGAGATGAAAAGATCAGCAGCGGAGTTTGTGGCAGGGTGTTTAGTTTGTCAGCAGGTAAAAGTGGAGCATCGTGTTCCAGATGGTTTGTTGCAGTGCTTAGATGTTCTTGAATGCAAATGAGAGGACATCTCGATAGACTTCATCATAGGGTCACCTCAGGCTCAGGGAGGATGTGATGCAGTTTGGGTGGTAGTGAACCAACTGACGAGATCGACTCACTTTTTTGCGATCCGTGAGTCGGGTACAGTAGATGTTCTGGTAAGGCGGTACGTGGATGATGCGATTAGGCTTCACGGGGTACCGAGGACCACCATCTCTGATCGGGATCCTCGTTTTACCTCGCAGGTCTGGAGGGGATTGCAACATGCTTTTGGCTCCTAGTTGTGCCTCAGTACTGCTTTTCACCCACAGATAGATAGACAGACGGAGTGGACGATCCAAACGCTGGAGAATGTGATGTGGGCTTGCGTCTTTGACCGTGTCGTTCTCTGTTGTGTTGGATAGAGGTTGGGGAGTCGACAGTTCTTGGTCCTGATGTGGTGCAGAGCAAGAAGATTCAGTTGGTTTGAGAGAGCATGAGGGTGGCGCAAGATCGTCAAAAGGCCTATGATGATCGTAGGAGGAGGCCCATGGAGTTCGAAGTTGGAGACCATGTGTTCTTGAGAGTCTCCCCTCGACGATGACAGCAGAGGTTTGGTAGGGGGAGTAAGTTTTCTCCCAGGTTTGTTGAGCCCTTTTATATGCTGGGACGTGTTGGCGAGGTGGCATATCGGTTGGCGTTGTCACTGCGGCTAGAGAGGATCCACGATGTCTTCCACGTGTCTCGGCTTCGTCGATATCTTCATGGTGACTCCCACGTTACTGACTAAGGAGAGTTGGATATCGAGGACGACGCGGCGTTCGTGGAGCAGCCAATAGAGATCCAGGATCGTTGAGAGAAGGTGTTGCATAGGCGGACCATTCCCTTGGTTCACATGTTATGGAGGCATGGTGGCCTGGAAAAGAGTACTTGGGAGCGAGAGACGCAGATGCATGCCCAATACCTGGAACTATTTTGAGTTTTGTTTTGCTCTGTTTTGCTTGTGATGTGATGTTTAGATCTTGCTATGTTATGAGATGTGTTATTTCCTTTGATGTGTGATGTGTAATAAAACCCCCGGCATATGCAAAGGGGAGGACCTGAATCCTAATCGAGACATATTATACTACGATGCGATTAAACTCGTGCGAGCAAGTCAGTGTCGCCCAGAACGGATAATATTTTGACATGGAGGATGGAATTCCCTCATTTATGTGCTCGGCGCAATGTTGTGTGTTGGTTGTGGCAGTGGTTGGTTTGAGCTATGCGGAGGTTGGTGTGGTTATTTGGAAATATGGTGGTTTGTGGTTGGTGTCAGAGGATGTGGTGTTGTGTCTGGTGAGAGGTGGCGATGAGGTTGTGTGGTGATGTGGTTGCGTAAGATGTTTTCTGGGCGTTTCAGTTGGGTGTGTTTGACCGATGGTAGCGTTTGAGATGTAACGAGATTCTTGAGAGCTATCTCGCGGGGTGGTTGTTCGGACCCCTTTCTTTCCTTAGGTTAGTTTTGATTCTCAAAAACGAGAATCGTTTGAGAAGAATCTAATGTAACGGTATGTGCCTTCCCGACCCATTACTTTTCCATTTGGGTAGTTGGAGACATTCAGAGGAGGTCTAGAGGGCTCGGTGGAGCTGGAGTTGCAGGAGTATTACAGGTGGCGGTTCACGACATGAACCAGATTCACGTCATGAGAAGGTGATTCACGGCTTGTGTAGCCGGCCGGTTTCACGGCTTGTATGCAGGCTAAGGGGAATCCGTGAAACGGATTCACGTTGTGAAAGAAGTACACGATTTGTAATTAAATTCGAGCTGAGGCGACACAAATTTCAGCATAAACCCGAGATATGGGGATTTCATGTCGTGTATGTGGTTCACGCCTTGTAATCTACGGGACCCCATGGAATACACATTGTGAATGGGTTACACTACATGAAAGGTTTGGGTTCCAGGTTTTAAATAGGTTTTTATTCAGTCAATCCTCCATTCTATCAGCCGCCCTTCCTCCTCTCATTCTAGGCGAACCCTAGGCGCCCTGAGGAGACCTTCTAGCCCTCTTCTCCCTTGCTTCGATCCTTAGGTTCCGATGGATACATGTTGGCAATCCGTGGTGAGTTCTCCTCTCTTTCCCAACCGAGCCAAGTCATGTCAAACTACTTCAAGCAAAAATATTAAATGATAGATCAATACTAGATTGGTTGATTTCTGAAATCAATCACCAGTTGAAAATGAAAGCTCTGGATGGGTTTGGGGTGACACAACCATCCCTCCTGAATCCAAGTCGGGTTCTGACGGGGCCTAGTCATGTCAAAATACTTCAAGCAACAATGTCAAGCGATAGACCAATACTAGATTGAATTCTGAAATCAATCATCAAAGAAAAATGAGAGCACTTGTGTCGATACACAGATGAACAGGAAGCAGGTAATGTTACTTGCAATGAGCATGGGATGACAGTAAGGGTAGCCTGGAGCAATGTGTCTTGAAACAGTGACATAAGCAACCATAACCTTGGCAGCAGTTGTCTAAATTGTGAAGGCAAAAAGCAATTTTTCAGTGTAAAAAGACAGCCAAAAATAAATTCCAACAATTTTCCACAAACCTCAGAATAAAAATCACTGTTTTAAGATAAAAATCTTCTCAATCTAAAAAATGATGAATCAAATACATGGACAAAAACATCAGTTATTTTAAAAATTTAAGCATTCACTTCTAAATCAAAACAATACATTAAAATATATCTGAGGAAAAGAGATGCAGAAGATAAATATGATAATGAATGGGGTGAAATTTCACTTTAAATGCTACTACAAAAATAGAGGATGACCTGGAACAGAGATCCCGCCATGAACCAGACAGTATCAAGCTCATTATATTCTCTTTTAATCCCATCATCCCTTTCAAGAACTTCAGCCTGCATTGCAATCACCATAATCCAGTCATAGAGCCTTCAGAACTGTTACAGATTTTAGCCTCTCGAGGTAGGAAAATACAGTGTTTATTATTGAAAAAACTGAAACACGGTGTACCTTAGTGGGGCTGCCTGTCAAGTAAGCCAAATCTGCTTCTGACCATAAAAGGGGCGATTCTACTGCTGCAGGACCCCTCCCTCTCTGGCGATCAAGCTCTCTAATATATGGGTACCAAAAAGATTTTTTCCCTTGCTTCTTTTCATACATCAGAAATAATGCCAAACAGGCCAACTCTGACAGCTTGTTTGTGGTCAATAGTTCAGCTGCATAAAAAAACAAATAAAACTCAAAATTCTAAATCCAAATCTAACCTTATTCTAATAGGCTTCTTGCTAAGGAGACCCAACATGGTGATTTCATGCAAATACGCAAGTCCAACAATGTTGGCTTTTGAGAATTGGTGGATGGAGTTAATCTGAGTTTGTATGTCCTGAATAAATAGAGCAGTGAAGAAGAAAGGTTGTGCTCATACAGGTTCATGTTTTGATCAGGAAAAAACACATTTTTTGCAAACCAAACTACCCGAGCATTGCCATAAAATTCAAATAGTAGATTTAAACAGAATAAATTGCTGTCTGCTTTTTGGTTCCCATGCAGTGTGAACAGATCCAGATCACGCTGCCACGTTGTGCAGTCACAGATTCACCTTTATGTCACCATAAATATTGTAGAAAGAGAGGCCCAGAAACCGTACCTTTCAAGTGAGTCCGGGCTTTATTTATAGGGAAACCAATACAAGAGATGAGAGGGAGATTTGAAATTCAAAATGCAGGGGATAAGGCAGACTCGTTCAAACCTAACCTAAATATCTAAGTACTCTAACACTCCCCCTCAAGCTAGATTTAGCTAGCTTGGACACACATAAAAAAAGATCAATAAAAAACTCCTAAGACCCCCCCCCCAAGTTGGATAGGCCCAGCTTGATAAAAAGGCTAAAAAAAATGTAAAAGAACATTCTCGCTTGTTTTGCTCCAACCTCTGTGTGAACTCCTCAGCAGTGGTGGTGCAGCAACAATGAGACCCAAGAGAGATCCAGGCAGCAGCAGCAGGGAGGCCCAATAGAGGGAAGAATTGGATGCTGAGAAGCAGATACGAAGATCTAGACAGAGTTGTAGGTGCAATGAGCCAGGAGGGAGGCCTTGAGTGCGCAGCACAAGGGACCAGTGACAAAGAACATGGCTTTGGAGAAGAAGGCGCATTAGATTGCGCCAGATTGTCAAGCGAGCAGCTTGCGCAATGGGAGGAGGTCGTGTGGGGGCTAGGTGATGCCTGAGGAGGGCGCACCAGGGAGGTTTGCGCCAGTGGAGGTCGCGCCAGTGAAGGGTACGCCTGGGGACAGCAGAGGAAGAAAAACTTTGAGAAGTCACGCCAGGTTGCCTAAATCGTGCCCGGAGGAGTGGTTTGTGCGTAGAGAGGCACGGTAGGGAGCAGCACAGAAAGAGGGGTCGCAGCGGTGATGTAGCACAGCAGGAATAAACGAGTCCACGCAAGAAACTCGAGAGAAGCACAGGTATAACACCCACAAAGAAGAGAATACTCTCTGGAATTTGATTAATATGGAAAAAGTTGATTGCAACGGACTACATACACCATATTTATAGCCCTAAACCCTAAACAAATAAAAGATTAATCCGTCCTTGAAAATATCTTAAGCTAGAGGGAAAAACGGTAATTAAAAGAATTAAAAAAAAAACTTAAACATGGGCGTCGCGCTGGTTGCTAAGTTGGAGGGGCTCAAATCGGTGTCACGTCAGTCTCCCCTGCTTGGAAATGACTCGACCTCCAGTCTGAAAGGGGATGAAATGGCTTCTGCCTCTTCTCCGATTTATTGCTAGGATCTTGAGTGTCCGGGTGCCTTGTCAAAGGTAACAAGATGTAGCAGGCCTTGTTCTTAGTAAACTCCATTGTGTTGGCGCGACCATTGTGATGGGCGTCAACATCAAATTGTCATAGCTGCCCCGATAAAAGTTGACCGACATCCATCTCCACCGCATTGCAAGTCAAGCGGTCTTCGTACTGTCCGATGGAAAATGATACGCTGCAGCTGCTCCATGATTCAGATGTTGCGCATGGATTTGATTCCCCCAAAATGGTAGAGCGACGAGTGCTTCGTCGTCTTTTAAGTGTAAGTTGTCCACCGCATCTCATGAGATCAAATTCTCTTAACTCCCACCATCAATGATGAGCTCGAGCACACATCCATTCACCCTACATCGAGTGTGGAGGAGCTTGTGTCGCTGCGAGTCTTCTCAGGTCAGCTCATCATCGGCCGCTTCCCCATCCTTGGCATCAGCTACCAGGTTAATCTGGCCCCGGGTCGGACAATTATTTGAAACGTGTCTAGGATGCTGACACCGATAACACTTGTCGTTGAACCATCAGACATAAGGATTATTGTTTTGACGGGGTGGAGGGGACTGCCCAGGCTGTGCGGAGCTACTAGTGGTACCTGTAGGGCATTGTTTGGATCTGTCATCACCTGATTTACCGGTTGTCCCAGGGGCCCTGCCCTCTCTATGAGGAGGAAGCTCAAACCCAAGGTTCTGCCTAGCCAAATCCCAAGATTTAAGGGGAAAACAAGGGTGTCGGTGCAACTGAGCCTCCACTCGCAAGGCTCGAGTAATCGCCTCGTCCAAATTGAATGAAGTGATGAATTGCACTTGATCTTGGATGGTTGGCTGAAGGCCTCCAATAAATCTTGATATATGTTGGTCCTCAGTCTCCCAAAGGTTGTTACGGGCCGAAAGCTAGTGGTAGTCTTGATGTAGCGCAGCAGGGATAAGCAAGTCCTTACACGAAGAACTCGGGAGGACCACGGGTAGAACACCCACAAAGGAATCTCTGGAATTTATATGGAAAAAGCTTATTACAACGAACTGCAAACACTTTATCTAAAGACCTAAATCCTAAACAAAAAAAAAAAAAACTTCCCTTAAAAATATCCTAAGCTAGAAGGAAAAACGGTAATTAAAAGAACTAAAAAAACTTAGAAGTGTGCGCTAAGCTGGAAGGGCTCAAATCGGTGTTGCGTCAAGTGAAAAGGCAGGGTGGCAATGCGGAGCCTAACAAGCAGAAGGGGCTAGTGGGGGAGGAGACACGACAGGGGACGACGGCGCAACAGGAGGCGGAGGTGTGTGGGGTGCGCTAGGTGCAAAGGTGCGTGCTAGGAGAGTGGAGGGACGACAACATGAGGCGCGCGCAGCACAGTGAGAATGCACGATATGGGTGATCAGCACGAAGGGAGGGTGAGGGGCGGCAGCAGGAGACTGCGACTAACTGGCCAAGGGTCTACCGCCCCCCTTCAAGGAAAACACCTAGGTTTCTTAAGAAAGAAGAGGGAGAGGAGATTAGGGTTTAGGAACCCGCTTCAATACCATGCAGAAAGAGAGGCCCAATAACCGTACCTCTCAAGTGAAGCCAGAGGCTTTATAAGAAAACTGTTAGAGTCTGTATCCCACATCGGACTTGTGGTCCGATGTGGAGTTTCTCATTTATTATAAAAGAACGCCTCCGCCTCACTTTGAGGTAAGGAGGCGAGGGGGTTTCCTCATTTTAACATGGTATCAGAGGAGGTTTAATTCCTCCCTCACATTTTTTCTTTCTTTTTCTTTATTTTTTTTTTCCCCTTCCTTGTTTCCCGTCCGGGGGGGCGGCGGCCTCAAAGCCCCGTAGGGTTACCGCCGCCGCCCCTCCGCCTCTGCCCGACGCGGCTTCCCGGCGGGTCTCCCCTCCCTCCCGAGGCCTCGGCCTGGCCTCTTCCCCGGCGGCTCGCCCTCGGCGCGACGCGGCTTCCGGCTCGTCCCTCCCGCGACGCGGCTCCCGGCTCCTCCCGGCGCGACGCGGCTTCCCGGCTCGTCCCTCCCGCGACGCGGCTCCCGGCTCCTCCCGGCGCGACGCGGCTCCCCGGCTCCCGGCTCCTTCCGGCGCGACGCGGCTCCCCGGCTCCCGGCTCCTCCCGCTGCTCCTCTCCTGCGCGCGCATCCCGTCGCCGCGACTCCCGGCTGCTCCCGACGGCCTCCCGCTGCTCCCGACGCCATCACCCGCGCGCCCCACCGGCGGCCTCCCGCTGCTCCCGGCGCCTCCCGACTGCTCCCGCCGGCCTCCCGCTTCTCTCGGCGGCCTACCGCTGTCGGCGGCCTCCCCTGCCGGCGCCTGCTTCCCCGCTGCGCACGCGTCGTCCCCCCCCCCCCTTCATCCCGTCACGATCCCGACGGCCCTCCTCATCCAGCGGCCTCCATCCCTGCGCGCGACCCTCCCTCATCCAGCGGCCCCGCCCTGCCCCGACGGCCTGCCCTACGCGGCTCCATGCGCGCGACTCCCCTCCTCCTTCTGCCGGCCTCTCCCTCTGCCAGCGCTTCCACCAGCCGGCCTCCACGCCTCCTGCGGATGTTCCGGCGGACTCCCTGCGCCGGCAGCCTCCCTTCCCAGCGGCCTCCCTTCCTCGGCGGTCTGCTGCTGTCCGGCGGCTCCTTCCGCCCTCCCGCGCGCCTCTCTGCCCGGCGGCCTCCCTTCGACAGCCGGCCTCCATCCCTGCCGACTCCTCCAGCGGCCGGTTTCCAGCCCTGCCGGCCTCCCGTACCACCTCTGCTCATCTGCTCCCTCCATGCCGGCCTCCTCCAGTGGATTTCCCGGCGCTTCGCCGACCGGCACCACCATTGCGGCTTCCTCGACACTTTGACGACCGGCCCTCCCGAGCGGATTCCTCGGCGCTTTGACGATCGGCCCCACATTACGGTTTTCCCGGCGCTCTGACGACCGGCCCGTAGTGCGGATTTTCCCGACGCTCTGACGACCGACCCGCCAGTGTGGATTTCCCGGCGCTCTGATGTCCGGCCCCGCACTTTTCCGGCGACGACCCATCCTTTTTTCAGCAGCATCACCTTACCATCTTGCGGGGGACCAGCATCCACATCATTTTTATTATTTCCGTTTCTTCTGTTTTCGTCATGTTTTGTAATCAAGCTGGGTATGTCCAGCTTGAGGGGGAGTGTTAGCGTCTGTTTTATTGTTTTCTTTTCATTATGTGTCCAAGCTAGGTACACCTAGCTTGAGGGGGAGTGTTAGAGTCTGTATCCCACATCGGACTTGTGGTCCGATGTGGAGTTTCTCATTTATTATAAAAGAACGCCTCCACCTCACTTTGAGGTAAGGAGGCGAGGGGGTTTCCTCATTTTAACAAAAACCAATACAAGAGAGAAGGAGATTTGAAATTCAAAATGCATGGGATGAGATTGGTCCAGTCAAACCTAACCTAAATATCTAAATACTCTAACAAATATAAATAAATAAATAAATATGCACATATATAAAGAATTAAATTCTATTGTGATACCATAATAGTATCATCACTAACAATATAGTTATAATTTATTTTCGACCACTGTGAACAACATAAAACTTGAGTAGCACTAATGTTCATATATTACATTCACCCTTGCCTTGTGCTCGTGTAAAATAAGAATCAAAACATGAATTTAGAGAAGAAGTCCATTCGTCTCCGTTATTGTTGCGCCTACTCCATCCACCAACTCTGGCTTCAACCATGTATGTTGTACATTCAACATTTACAAAAACTACTCCTTTGGTAGACATGGAAGAAGTCATGGTGTGGATGGGTGCTTCGGTTGGTTGGTGGGTGGGTGTGAGTTTTGGTGGTTTTTGTCAAATTTGTACGCTTTGGTCCTTGTATATTTAAGGAGGTCATCAAAGTGTTGCAGGATAATCACAAACAATACAAAGAGATCTTAACATAGGAGAGAGGGTATTAAGAACTCTGAGAGATAAAGAGAAAAGGGAGAATTTTTTTGTAAAGCATTATTCTTAGAGAAATGTAACTTATTTTTCTTCTCGTTCTCTTTATGAATGATTTGAGAATCACAAAAAAGTGGTATCAGAATTTTTATTCAAGCTTAAAGTGAGTGAAATCTAGTGAACCAGGAGGTTCCATTCTTGGATTGTCATCATTTTTCTGTATCACAAATTCAAAATCCAAGTGCACAGATTACAAGAGCTCAAAATTTCAATTTCAATGCAAAAGACAACACATCAATCAGAAGTTTGATGAGCTCAAACAAGCTCTCTAACGTTTTCTAATCCAACGATGACGGCACCACATCATTGGTCGCGTCAGAAGAGGCGCCACCTTAGCACCATGTCATCAGGGGGCGCCATGACATTGCGGGTGTAGGCACCACACAACACAAAGGAATTATGAAAAGAATGAACAAAATCATCATGAAGAAGGTAGCATGATGAGTTTGACTAAGCTACCTAAGTCATTCTGGTGAGAAGTTATTCGATCCACGTGTAACCTTATCAACAGATTGCCATTTGTCCCTCTGAAGCTCAAGATTCAATTGAAAAGATGGTTGGATAAACATTCCTCTAGATATCATTTATGAGTATTTGTATGTTTAGTATTTGTAAATGTATCCAAAGAGTTTACACAAAAGCTAGATGTGAGATACATGTCATGCATCTTTATTTATCAGTTATGGAGACAATGAAATCAGATACAAGCTTTGGGACCCGAAAGAGAATAAGGTGTTCCAATGATGAATCAAACCCTAATTCATCAATAATACCAACATAAAATGCCACAAAAGGCAAAGTGACGCAAGAAGGTCCACCAACAATGGACTAGGAAGTAGAGGAAGAGAAGATTGAGAAGAGGGAAACTCACCACACTCTACCGGAAGTTGCATAAACATCATAGAAGCAAGATGATGGCATGTCTCTTGAAGCCAGTAATCCTCATATTCAAAGATCGACAAGAGAAAAGAATTCATCAAGAAATATTCGGAATTAGAATACTTGTTGGTGATTGATGAATGGGAGTCAAATAGCTATCAAGAAGCAGTATCTCATCCCAACAAACTCAAGTGGCTACATGCATGAGATGGAGTCATCGACGAAAAACTAGATGTGCGAATTGGTGAAACTAAATAAAATTAGGAGGCATTAACAAACAAATGAGTGTTCATGCTCAAAAAGAATGACAACGAAAAAAAGATCAAGCACAAAGCCAGATTAGTGATCAAAAAAAAATTCAAAAGGGGTTGATTTTAACAAAATATTTTCACCAGTAGTGAAAATTATACCTGTTAAATGGGTCGTGCGGGCCATGCCCTTTTACAGGTCGGGTCAGCTTGATCTGCATTTGTAGATTCATGCCCTACCCGCACAAGACACGTGAGTTAATAGACCAGCCCGTGGGCTTTTTTATTCTTTAATAACATTTTTTAAAACATGTTAAAATTTTAAATTTATATATAATGCAAAACAAACATTAAAAAACAAGCCAAAACAACATGTATTAGTTTTTAAACAAATTATACAATGAAAAATATTAAATATAATACAAAAAAAATCATATACAAGTATATAAATAACAAAACATATATTAAATAAATGCATTTTATCAAAAATAACACATAATATTGTTAGTTATTTAAAAATTAGGTTATAATTTTTTAAAGTATATAATATTTTCATTATAGATTTATGACATTTTTTAAAGATATACATGTATAATATACATGTCGCGGATCAGTCACGCGAATAGTGAACTTTTGCAGGTCAGGCCAAAAGTGGTTAATATTTATACAATCCTCTATTTTATAGGTTTGAGTCAACAAAAATCGTGTGTAAGTGCTCGCCAACATTTTTTACGACTGTGGTCAAAATGGCTCCAATCCAAGTCATTTTTGAATTGGCAGCTGGCCTGTAAAAAATTTGAGGTTTCATAGCAGGATGGCCTTGTATGTTAATTGAAAGAGTTTGTATGATTTTTTAAAAAAAATCTCAAACAATGGTGCAATAAGTTTGACTCATTTATGGTAAGTCAAGGCTACAAGCAGACATAAACAGTATATTCTGTCTACTGTCAATGACATGTTGATTTCCGGAAAGGATCTAGCAAAATATCAATCAATTGAAGGAGCGATTCAAGTATTTTGATATGAAAAACTTGAGAGAAACTCATCAAATTTTTTAAAATGAAAATCATTCAGGACGAGAAAAGATTATGTGTTGGAACCCTTGTTGAGTTAAGAACAGAGAATGTTGGAGCATATTGAAATTATGTTTTGTTTGTCAGTTGGTTTTTATTAATGAAATATGACTATTGAAAATCATGGTTTAGACATCATGGTAAAGAAAGAACGTGGAAGCTACCGGTAACCATGAGGAGACAAACCATGTCATGGTTTACTATACCGTGCCATGATTGGAGAATTTCAGTCATGCACTTGGCATTTCAAGAAAGATGATTTGACAAAGTTACTGGAAGTCATGAGATGAAGAAGTCATGAGATGAAGAACGAAACCAAACCGCGGTTATAAACGTGGTGCAATTTGTATTTTGCAAGATCCCAGTTCGAAACAGGCTATGAAGGCGTTACTATCATGGTTTTGAAGGCGTTTTGTTGGACAGAAGAAAACGGGACGATCATTGGGAAACCACGTCATTTCAAGGTGCCATGGTTATTTGAAGATGAAGAGTGGATATTTGTTAGAGCTGGTGGTGACCCTGCCACCTGGCAGGTCTATTCTAGAAGAAGGGGGATCGCTGGTAAAGGGAGAGAAGGAGGAGATCGCGTGGGGGGTCCAGCCGCTGGAGGAGGTCACGTGGGGGCCTAACCGCCTGGAGGAAGATTGGAGATTATTTAAGGGGCCGAAGGGGGGGACCACGGGCCCCAACTATTTTCTGTTTTAACAACTCCTGGGAGTTTGGGCGGGAGAGCGGGGGGGCCTCTTGAAGTTCGTCAATTTCCTGCTACTTTTCTGCTTCTGTTTTGAGCACTGGAGTTTGTAACCAGGTACGTTGTACTGTTTCATTGAATATACTTAATTCTGCTGCTAGTTCGGGTGGAGGAACGTATCATTTTGGTACGACCTACCAGAAACTCTCCAACCCCTATCATCTTTGTTGTCGCGTTGTTTCCCCCTGGCAAGAACGCAACTCCAAATCAAGCATGGAGACTCGGCTACAGTCTCGCTTGGAAGCATTGGAACAGCGGCTGGAGCGCGCTGAGGCTTGACGAGATCAACGCCTAGATCGGGTGGAATCAACGATGTTCGGTTTAGCAGCAACGGTGGGAGCATTTCAGCATGAAATTTCGGGATTTAAGGAGTTGCAGAAAACCATGAGTAGCATTGTGCACCATCTGGAAAAGCTCCCGGTTCAAGAAGAAGCTACAACTTCCGCACCAACTGGTGTATCAGATGGAATGGTGTTAGGGACGCACGAAACGACTGCACCAAACGAGATGCTACCAAAGTTAAAAGAAGTTACAGGAGACAGTCTCGGACCGCAATTGGCAGTCGGACGTGTAGAATTACTAGTTTTCGATGGACAGGAACCTCACGGGTGGATTAATAGAGCAGAATTATATTTTCGAATTAATCAAACACCTGAACTCTCTAAAATCTCGTTGGCTCAGGTGAGTATGGAAGGAGTTTTCAAACACTAGTTCACAGTTCTAGAAGAAGTACATCCTCAGTTGACTTGGAATCAATTTAGAGAGGAGTTAATGAAACGATTTAGTGGAATAGAAGTGCAAAATCCTTATGAGGAATTGGCCGCTAATCAACAGCAAGGCATGGTGCAGGAATATATAAAACGGTATGAATTTTTGGCATCACTCATCCCATGCCAACCAGAATCTTAGTATGTGGGATACTTTTCCATGGATTGCGAGAGAAAATACGAAGCCGAGTGCGGATCCATAATCCAGAGACCCGACGACAGGTAATGCGGTTAGCAAGACATGTGGAACTAGCTCTTGGCAAAGGCTCGGGACCGCCAACTCAATGGGGAGGGACACGCTGGAATGGAGGCAGGGACTGAGTGAGTACTCTCAGGGGAGCCTCACTTCAACAATCAAGTCCAACACCTCCAATAATAAGGCACAGTGGAGAGCCTCCAGGAAGAAATAATAAAGGGGTACAACGCACAGCTGCAACTGGAAATAGAGCAGTTCGTCAACTAACAAATCAAGAATGGGAAGATCGACAGAAGAGAGGATTATGTTTTCGTTGTGGAAAACCATATAATCCTATGCACAAGTGCTCTGATTCAAAAATGCGGATTTTAATTCTGGGAGAAGGGGATGAAGAAGCAGGACAAACTCCCCAACAAGAGGAGGACACCATAGCTGTGGAAGAAGAAGAAGAATTTCATGAGGCTGAATGTAATCTTGTGGAAATGCAGGGCTGGGGGATTTTATGCACCACTAAGAATTATCCAAAGGGATACCTATATTAATTTTATTAGATAGTGGAGCCTCCCACAATTTTATTAGCCCACGCCTGGTCAAAATTCTGGGGTTAACCATTTGGGGCTCAAAGAAAATGAGAGTGAAGCTCAGGGATGAACATAAAACTGCTACAGCGGGAACATGTCAGCAAATATGGTTGACTATGGGAGTTTATGGCTGTTCCATTGAGGCACACATCTTAAATATCGGTGGACTGGACTTGATCTTAGGTGTGGCATGGCTAAAGACTTTGGGGGACGTTTGTATCAATTGGACGACCATGGTGATGAAATTTGTAGTGGAAAATCAGCAGTTCACACTCTCAGGAGTTCATCGAAGGAACCGGGCTGCTATTTTTCTAGATCAGTGGTCTCGAAAGCAAAGTCTCAGCAGTGGGCATCGCCAATTAATCGGGGGCAAACGAAGTAGTGGAGGGCAGTTTCTGACTTCTCACCAAAGTCATGACTTACGGCAGATCTTTCTTCAATATCGGTCATTTTTTTATGAGCCCCAAGGTCTCCCAGCTTCAAGACTCCATGAGCATGCAATAAATCTCCTCCCAGGACAGGGACCAGTTTCTTTCAGACCATATTGATATCCCTATTTTCAAAAAAATGAGATAGAAACGCAGGTTCAGGAGATGCTGACTAAAGGTATAATCAGACCCAGTACGAATGCTTTCTCAAGTCCAGTGTTGTTGGTTAAAAAGAAAGATGGGTCGTGGCGGCTATGTGTTGACTACCGAGTATTGAACAAGGTAACCGTCCCCGATAAAATTCCAATACCAGTGGTTGAAGAATTATTAGATGAGTTGTACGAAGCTACTTCTCTAAACTTGATCTTAGAGCAGGTTACCATCAGATCCAAATGCGCAAGGGTGATGTGGACAAAACTGTCTTCCATACTCATAGTGGTCACTATGAGTATTTAGTGATGTCATTTGGATTAATGAATGTCCCCTCCACTTTTCAAGCAACAATGAATAACTTATTTCGACACTTACTCCGACATTATGTGCTAATATTTTTTTATGACATTCTTGTGTACAGCAGAGATTGGCCGACCCACTTACAGCATCTTGCAAATGTACTTAGTATTCTCCAAGAAAATCATTTCTTTGCCAACAAAAAGTGTCATTTTGGACAGCGGGAGATTGAATATCTGGGACATATTATATCAGCTGATGGAGTTTCTGTAGATCCTGGGAAGATGCAGGTCATGGTTGATTGGCCAATTCCAACTACTATTAAGGGGGTCCGTGGCTTCTTAGGCCTCACCGGCTACTACCGTAAATTCATTCGAGGATATGGTAAAGTAGCTCAACCTCTCACTGCTCTTACTCGGAAAGATGGTTTCCTATGGACAAACGAGACCCTCAAAGCTTTCCAGATTTTTCTAAGAAGTTTGAGCTCGATTGTGATGCCTCAAGGAGGGGAATAGGGGTTGTCCTCATGCAAGAATGCAGACCAATCTCATTTTTTAGTATTGCTCTTTCGGATCATCACCTTGCTAAATCGGTTTATGAAAAGGAGATTATGGCATTGGTCCTATCCCCAACCATTCTGAGTTTTTTGCCGTCTGAAATTCGTGTTTCAACAGTAACAACGGCTTTGAGGGACCGGGACGAAGCTCTTCGGCAACTTCAACAACACCTGTCTCGTTCACAGGACTAATGACAAGAACTACGGATAAGCATCGCCGCCATGTGGTTTTTCAGGTGGGAGACCGGGTATTTCTCAAACTTTGACCCCATAAACAACACTCAGTTGCCCACCGCGTTCACCAGAAGTTGGCACCCAAGTTTTGATGGATTGGTGTAGCCCGATCCAGTTGGGCCGACCCTCGACCCAATTTTTTCGGCACTGTAGCATCTCTGACACTGTAGCAGAGCTGACCGACCGACACCGACAAGCACTGTAGCAGTGCGGACTTCAGAGTCAACTTTACTGTTGCACTTTTGACTTCCAACCGGCAGCCACTGTAGCACTTTTGACAAATGTGGCCGCCTTTCGTTGTAGCGACGCGGACTTCCCGTTCGGAACAGTGGATCGTCTTCTCTATATGTAGCCCATTTCGGGCTAGGGTTTCTTACTGAAACACTCTGTAATCTGTGCTCCTGAATATTAGTGAAGTTCTGTCTCTCCGTGGACGTAGGGATTATTCCCGAACCACGTAAATTTGTGTGTCTCGTGTGTTTTCCTTTCTTCTGCATTTTCTTTCCGTATCTCGTTTCTATCGTTGCGACTCTCGACGCTTCTGCCACAGGTTTTATGGGCCTTTTACCATTGTTGAGCAAATTGGTCCGATTGCATATCGTCTGGATCTACCGGCTGCTTCACGGATTCACCCGGTTTTTCATGTCTCTCAGTTGAAAAAAGCCATAGGCATGCAGCAGGTTCAACCATCTTTACCTCCAAGAATGGAATTAGATTCTGCTCAAAGCCCAGAACCAATGGCAGTTCTCTCCTCCCGTTTGCACTATAAAGATGGCATGGCGCAACTTCAGTTTCTCATCCACTGGTCTGGCTGCTCAATGGATGGTGCCACTTGGGAGGATGAGTTCACCCTTCGTTATATGGTTTTGAGGAAGTCAACACGATTTGCAGATTTTGATGCCTTTCCAGATAAGGAAACTAAGGGATAAGATATTTTGAAGAGATTGAAGGTGTATAAAAGAAAGATTATAGCTGTTAAAGTAAAAGAGCGGAGACTCAATACCCAAGGTGCCTCTCTAAGGGAGGCCTTGAGGTTATTTTATAATGAATACTAAAAACCACATCAGACCGTAAGTCCGATGTGGGATACTGACTCCAACATCCCCCCTCAAGTTAAGCGTACCTAGCTTGAACACATAAAGAAAAATAAATAAATCAACAGACGCTGCAAACACTCCCCCTCAAACCGGACATATCCAGCTTGATTACAAAACCAAGATAAAACAAAGAAAAGATAAATCGTCATGGTTGTTGCTCCCCCTCAAGACGATGATGGATGATGGAAAAAGTCATTGAAAAGGATGTTCCAACGAGACGTCGGGAAAGCCGCATAGGCGGGGTCGGACAATAGAGCGCCGAAAAATACGCACTGGCGGGGCCAGTCGTTGGAGTGCTGGGAAAGCCGCACGTACAGGTCGGTCGTCGAAGTGCCAAAAAATCCGCACTGGCGGGCCGATCGTCGGAGCGTCGGGAAACCGCAGGAGGAGGGCGGCATAGAGGTGGGGGCTGCCGCAGGAGGAGGTCGGCAAAGAGGGGCGCCGGAAAGCCGCAGGAGGCTCCGGCGTGGAGGCGGGGCTTCCGCAGGAGGCCGGCGACTGAAGGGCGAGGGGGGTTGCCTCGCGTGGGGAGAGGCCGGCGGACAGGAGGGGAGTTGGTGCAGGGGCATCGCGCGCGGGAGGGCCTGTGCAGAAGGCCGAAATCGAAGCAGAGGAGTCGCGCATAGGCGGAGGAGGTGCAAAAGAAGAAGCAGCAGCCGACCAGTGGGAGGAAGCGTGCGGCGGACAGGAACCGGCCGGATCTGGGAGGGTAGCGTCGCTGGAGAAGGGTTGTCCAGGGTTGTCGCTCAGGGAGGTGCAAAAGGAGGGCCGGCGAGTGGGGGAGGCAGCGTTCAGATCTGAACGGCATCGCGCGCACAATGAAGGAGCTTTCGGGGTCGTCGCAGGCAGGAGGAGTCGCGGGTTGGATGAGATGATGAACAAAGGGGCGGAACTCATCGGAGCCCCAGGAAGGAAGTGTGGGCCCGTCAAGTAGGGCCTGCAGATCTGGGTCGTCGCGTAGGAGTCGCACCGGACTGGTGCACAGGAGGTCGGTGATGGGAGGCGGTACGTCCCCAGGAGAGGTCGACAACAAGGGCAGCGAAAGAGGCATCGGGGCGTCGCGGAAGGGTCGTCACGCACAGAGAGGGGGTCGTCGCGGCGCACAGAGGGAGGAAAGTCGTCTAGGACTCGATCTGTCGGGAATGGGCACAGAGGAGTATGGAGATGGAGGCGAGGCGTCCGTTGTCGAGCGCACCAGGGAGGGAGGCGGAGGGCCGCGGAGCCAGGAAGCAGCGCAGGGAGGCGGAGACAGCGGCGGCGTCGCGCGCAGGCTGGTGGAGGACCGTCGGGAAATCCATCACGCATAGGAGGGGCTGGCATCAGGAGATGGAAGACGCGCGCAGGGGAGGCCTCGCATGGGAGTCGTCGGGCCGTCGCCGGAAAGGCCGCAGGAGCTGGAGGGGGTCGACTGAGGAACGCGGGGCCACAGCGCGAGGCATCGCGACTCGAGGTGGACCGCTTGCAGGAGAGGCCGGCTGATGGAGGGGCCGGCGTGGAGGGTCGTCGAGGGAAACGAGGCTGAAGGAGCGGCGACAAACGAGGCTGTTGCCCCCCTACAGGGAGAGTTGCTGGAAACCCTAGACGGAAAAAAAATGGGAGGGCTCGGGTTTAGAAAACCTCCTCTAATACCATGTTAAAGTAAAAGAGTGGAAACTCAATACCCAAGATGCCTCTCTAAGGGTGGCATTGAGGTTATTTTATAATGAATACTAAAGACCACATCAGACTATGGTCTGATGTGGGATACAGACTCCAACAATAACATTCGCAACAAGGAGATAAACTTTTGAATATTTGTGAGTGGAGGATGTTGCGGCAGAGCTCGAGAACTATGGTAAACTGAAGATCTAAAATAATTCAAGAAGATAAAGTGGAAGAGAAACACCTATATCAGATTGGTGTATTGATTTACATTGATTATTTTCATTGTAATAGAATGCTAGTCAATCTCTTGATTACCTTGTCATTAAACAATACATGGAGAGATAAGAAGATGTGATGATCCTTCGACTCAGTACTGAACTGATCTCGAAAACATTGTATTCACATAGCAGTGCGTCAGTGAACTATTAGTACACTGGTATACAATCAGTTCACTACTGAGTAGATGATTTCACTGCGACAGTCTATGGAATACAAATTAGTGATCCTACGGAGATGTCGTTGAACAAACCCAACAAGCAGTTGTTGAGCGTTGATGCAAAAGCACAAAATGCCTTATCTAGAACACTGTTAAACCCAATCTAAATGAAGTTGATGACTTGAAATTCCTCCAAAGCAATTTAGGACAGGTTGTCTAATATCTTCAAAGGAGACAACAAGATCAAGAAGGTTAAACTCCAAGTTTTTCACAACAAGTATGATGATTTAATGATGTATTCTAATGTAGACATCAATGGTCACTTCAACCGAATCATTAAAGTAGTCAGATCTATGTGAGGACATGGCAATGAGCTCAAGGATGTGGATATCATAAAAAAGATCATGAGGAGACTTCCACATCTGTAAAATGCAAAGGTCTTGGCACTTGAAGGATGCAATCTTTATCTCGTCATGATCCACTAAGTAACTTGGTGGCATACAAAATGCAGGTGAACCCGAAAGGAATGACGGGCCACTCATCCAAAGAGATGGCTTTCAAGGCGATGGACAATCTTGAGCTTAATCATGACATAGATGAGAAAGATGTGAGTGATAAACTTCTCTCACTTGTGGCTAGAAAATTCAAATGAGGAGAGGTAGGTTTGAAGGCGAACTGCCCTTGGCATGTTTCAAATGCGGCAAAGTAGGTCATATAGCTCCAAGATGTGCAAGAAAACAAAACAGAGAAAAAGGTGAGATTGATTGCACACTGTTGAACCGGGTTAATTGTTTTTCCGGGTAAAGGATATTTTTGAGTCCCATATCGGATTATTCCAACTTGTAATTCTTTTCATCTATCTATAAAAGAATATGGTAGGGAGACTTCACCATTCTACATGGTATCAAGGTGAGGTTACATCCAATAACCTTCCACCAGCTGCTCCTCCGTGGCAGCCCCCCCCTCTCCCTGTGCGGTTATCTCAGCGTCACCCACGACTGGCCCCGCCAACCCAGTCGGCCCCTCTCCTATGCGGAATCCCCGACAGCCCTGTGCCCTCGACGGCCCTCCACACCACGCCGGCCCTTCCAGTCGTCGACCTCTCCTACAGACGATCCGCCTCCGGTCAATGATGCCTCGCACGGTGGCCTCGCGTTCCCCAATCGATCGGCCTCGCCTCCTGCAGTTTTCTCGGCTTCACCTCCTACGCGCGACAGCTCCTTCGTTGTGCCCTACCTCCTTGCGCGGTCCTCTGCTCGACGCTCGTCGGTATCTCCCGCCTCTGCGAAAGCTGCTCCTGCGGAATCCCCGCCTCCAATGGCGACCTGACCAATGCGACTATCTCGGTGCTTAGTCGACCGGCCCCGCCCCGACGCCACCCCCCCCCCGATTTTGCCTGCGGCTCTTCCACCGACCCAACCTCGCGACTCCCCTATGGCAACCCGTCTGCCTGGGCTCCTGCTCAGCCTTACCAGCTCGTCCCTCCCGCGGCCCTCCTGTGTCGTTCCTCTACTCTGCCCCGACGCCACCCCCTCCCATCTTCGGCAACCACAGTGCCTCTCTCCCATGCGACAGCCTCCCTGCACGCAACGGCACCCGGTAGCCCAGCCTCCTCCTGCGGCAGCCCAACCTCCTCCTGCGGCTTCCCCCCAGTCAACCGGCTCTCCTGCGAGATAGCCCCTCGCTTTCGTCACCTGCACCTTACGTGGCACCTGCGCGGCTCCTCTGCGGCAGCCCGGCTGCCTGGACTCGTACTCCGCCTCGTCGGTTGCTCTCCTCGTAGCGGATCCAGCACCCCCCCCCCAACAGGCGCCCCTAAGCATCACCCCCCCATCCTTCAACGCTCCGCCTCCCTTAGCGACGACCGACAGCCGGTGGCCCTTCTCCTGCATGGCTCCCCCGTGCCCTTATCGTCGGCACACCCGCACGGCTACCCCTGAGCCACCATTCGTCGGCTCTCCTGTGAGGCAACCTCCACACCTCAATTGTTGACCTTCTCGCACGGCAGCCCCGCAGTCCATCGCCGCATCTGTGCACCCGCCTGCGCGGTTGTCCTGTACCCCGTCACCCTTCCTCCCGTGAGGTAGCCCCTCCTCCCTAACGCACTCTGCAAACCCAGGCATGTCTTCATCCTCACCATCATCCAGTATCCATCACAAACTGGCACTCTCGAAGGAGGAGATTGCACTTATACAATCTTATCGGGCTGTTTTGCCACCTTCCTCTTCTCCAACCTCCATTGCTCAAAATGGTGGCCCTACCGCGTGTATATCCCGTCGGCCGACAGCTTAGATGTTTGACTCTGGTGCGTCTGAACATCTCACAGGAGATTCAGGAATGCTTACTACCTATCATCCGTATACTGGTGCCTCTGCAATTATTGTTACTGATGGATCTACAATCCCTATTGCGGGATTTGGCACATGTTCATTGACTCCATCTATTCACCTGGCTTCAATAGCTAATGTTCCTCCCAGCCCTTTTAATCTTTTCTCCATAAGTAAACTCAAAAAAGACTTAAATTGTGTTGTTACTTTTACATCTTCTGGTGTTATTTTTCAGGAGCGATTGACGAATCGGGATCTTGGTAGAGGTCGACTTAGGGATAGGGTGTAAATGTTCGATACCCCACCATCCCTTGCTTGCTCATCCACCTCTGCTCATGCTCTCGATCTACATTTTCACCTTGGTCATCCACCGGCTTCCGTATTACATAAGTTTTGTCCCCAATTCAGTCCACATCTTTCCTTCCATTGTGAATCCTACTAGTTTCCTAAACATCATCGGGTGACGTGTGTTCCTCGATTGGAAACACGTGCAGCGAAATCCACCTCTGCTCGTGCTCTCGATCTACATTTTCACCTTGGTCATCCACCGGCTTCCGTATTACATAAGTTTTGTCCCCAATTCAGTCCACATCTTTCCTTCCATTATGAATCCTGCAAGTTTCCTAAACTTCATCGGGTGACGTGTGTTCCTCGATTGGAAACGCGTGCAGCGAATCCTTTCAACCTTGTTCATTCTGATGTATGGGGTCCTTACAAGGTTCCTAGCCAGTCGAGGTACCGTTATTATGTATCCTTTATTGATGATTACTCTCAGATGACATGTCTATATCTCCTTCATGGTCGTTCCGAGGTGTGATATTTTCAAAACCTTTTACCATGAAATTCCCACTCAATTCTCCAAGCCTATTAAATGTCTCCGCTTAGACAATGGCCGAGAATATTTATTCACTTTCCTTCAGCAGTTTCTCAAGGATAATGGCATCATTCATCAGACATTCTGCCCCGATACACCCCAACAGAATGGAGTGACCAAGCGTAAACATCATCATATTCTGGAGACTGTTCGTACCCTCTTATTCCACATGCAGGTGTCTCTTCATTTTTGGGGGATGCTATCATTATTGCTACTTACCTTATAAATTGTCTTCCTTCTTCTGTCCTTCAGGGGAAGACTTCTTTTCGGCCTCTGTTCTCCTCTCTCCCTCATCTGCTTCCACTCCGTGTGTTTGTTATGTACTTGACACTCATCTCAACCTCTCAAAATTTTCTCCAAAATCCCTCGGTTGCATCTTCCTCGGATATTTCCGCACTCAGCGCGGATACCGATATTTCTCTCCAGACTTGCGGCGTTATATCATCTTTGTTGATGTCTCTTTTGTTGAGAGTTCTTTATTCTCTTCTCCCTCTTCCCAGTCAGACACCACTATCGATGATTGTCTTCCTCTCACCATCCACTTGCCTCTGTCTCAGGTGACCCTCTCAATTGATCACCGTTTTGGCACCGTCTACTCTCGTCGACCATCAAATGTGTCCCCCGTCCAGGTAAAGGACACCATCTCTCCAGCTTCGTTCAACGCTCCTGCTTCGGCAACAGACGACTTTCCAATTGCTCTGCGGAAAGGTACTCGTTCTTACCAGAATAATCCTCTTTACACAACTTCATACAGAGGCCTCTCTGCTCTGGAGACGATATCCGTTCCTTGCACGGTTGGTGAAGTCAAATCTCACCCTGGGTGGCTTCAAGCAATGAGGGATGAATTACATGCTCTGGACGATAATCATACTTGGGATCTGGTCCTCCTTCCGGCAGGAAAACAGGTGGTCAGCATCAAATTGATTTATACGATACGCCTGAATGCAGATGGCGCTCTTCATCGACTTAAATTCAGACTTGTGACAAAAGGTTTTGCCCAGACATATGGTGTAGATTATTTTGATACATTCACTCCAGTTGCAAAGATGGCATCTGTCTGATTATCCATCTCTCTTGTCGTTGTTCATCATTGGCATCTTCATCAACTTGATGTCAAGAATGTCTTTCTACATGGTTTTCTTGAACAAGAGGTATATCTACAACAACCTTTTGGCTTCCTTGCCTCGGGAGCCGATTCTCATGTCTGTCAGCTTCGTTGTTCTCTTTATGGACAAAAGCAGTCTTCTCGTGTATGGTTTGGAAGATTCTACACAATCACTACATTTGGCCTATCTCAGCCTATGAAGGACCACACTGTTTTCTACCGCACGACGTCCTCTGGCTGCATCCTGCTGGTTGTCTATATTGATGATATTATTATCACTGGGAGCGACGCACATGGCATTCCCATCTAAAGGATTATCTTCAACAACAATTTCAAACCAAAAATCTGAAGCATCTGACATATTTTCTTGGCATTAATGTCTCTCGTTCTCCGAACATCATCTTTCTTTTCCAACAGAAATATGTTTTGGATATCTTGCAAGATGCTGGTTTGTCTCAGGCAACTTCCGTTGACACTCCTCTTGAACCCGGGGAGCGGTCTCTATATGATAACACGGACTCATATTCCCACCCAGAGAGGTACCTTCGTCTTGTAGGCAAACTCAATTATCTTACCATGACTCGTCCGGATATTGTCTGCGTTGTCAGCAAGGTTAGCCAATTCATGGAACATCCGACGAAATCATAATGGGATGTTGTCCTTCAGATTGTCAAGTACACCAAGAAATACCCTGCCTGTGATTTTCGGTATTCACATCACGATCATCTGAATATTGAGGTCTTCTGTGATGCTGACTATGCTGGTTTCTTGGCTACCCTGAAGTCTACTTTTGGCGAAGCAAGAAACAGACTTTCGTCTCCAAATCCAGTGTTGAGTCTGAACACCGTGCGATGACCACGGTCACTATTGAAATTCTTTGGCTAAGTCATCTCCTTCATGAGATTGGTTTCCTGCTACAAACGTCTGCTCATATTTGGTGTGATAATCAGGCAGCCACAAAGATTGCTTCCAATCCAATCTTCCATAAACGTACGAAGCATATCGTGGTGGACTGCCACTTTTTTCGTCATCGCCTCAAGCAACACCATGTCAGTTTTAGCCACATACCAACGGCATATCAGCGTACCGACATCTTCACCAAAGACGCCACGGGAGCTCGACTGGACCCTCTCTGTACCAAGTTAGGCATCCACAACATCAACAGCCCAACTTGAGGGGGAGTGTGTATGTTCTTGTTTGGTGTCTTCTTTCTTTTTTGTGGGACTCTTGTTCCAAACTATCATGTACTAGCTTGAGGGGGAGTGTTGAACCCGGTTAATTGTTCTTCCGGGTAAAGGGTATTTCTGAGTCCCACATCGGATTATTCCAACTTGTAATTCTTTTCATCTATCTATAAAAGAACGTCTTCACCTCTCCTTGAGGTAGGGAGACTTCACCATTCTACACACACAAAATCGACAAATGATGTTTCCTACATGAAAAAATTCCAAATCTGTTTTTGGAAATCAATCCGGAAGAAAGTTTCAAAGGAAGAGCAATGTAATTCTTTTCATTTATCTATAAAAGAATGTCTCCACCTCTCCTTGAGGTAGGGAGACTTCACCATTCTACACACACAAAATCGACAAATGATGTTTCCTACATAAAAAAATTCCAAATCTGTTTTTGGAAATCAATCTGGAAGAAAGTTTCAAAGGAAGAGCAATGTGAGTGAGGAGGAAGGCATTGATGATTTTTGCCTTGAAGAAGGTGAAACCGAATTCAAATCAATTTCAAAAGATGCACTGATAGCAACGGTAGAAAAGTCTAAAACTGAAAATAAAAAAGATGACCGATCGAAAGGTCTTGTCAATCTTAAAGTGGAACTTTAAGGAGCATTTGAGGAGCTGGACATTCAACGGAAGAAGAATAGGAAGATCGGTTTACTGTTGAAGGAATCCTTTGAGTACGTTGATCAACTCAGAGCCGAAATCACCCGGCAAGAGCAAGTAATGGAAGAGCAAACTCGTGTGCAAGAAAAACCAAGAGGCAGAAAATTTAAAGCTGAAAGTCAATAAACAAGCTAAGATAATGGATGACCTTAATGCATGTATTGAAGAACAGGGAGAAAGAATTGAATCACATAAAGAAGCAGTTACCATAAAAAAAAACATTGAGCCTGAATTGAAATCTGGGAATTCCAAGAAGCAGAAGGTTCAAAAGATTTGTCGATGAGATTGTCAAAGAAAGATCCGAGAAAGACAAAAATAATGAAAAGTGTTTGAATGATCAAAGACTTATACTATGGGTAAGATCGGACTTGGATATGAAGGTTAGTCATTCAGGATTCAAACAAAAAAAATCAATTTCAGCAAATACAAAGATGAAAGGAAAACAAAGTGTTTGGGGAAACTCTCAAACTCAAACATCAAAGAGTTTTCCAAAAATATGAAAGTTATTTGAATGCTATAGAGAAGAGTGAGGACATTTTCATTGATGAAGTGTCAATTCTATGGTTACTTAGGTCACACCATGACCTATTGTGATGAAGCAGGGAGTTATCTGCGAAGCAAAGCACTCAGACGCAAACAACGAGGAACAAAAACATATCCCACACAATAAAGGAGAAACACTTTCTACAGAAATTGTTTTTTGGCCACAAGGCATTTGATTGTAGGCAATGGAGAGCAGAAATTAAATCCATTTTAATCTCAAGAAATGTTAAAAAAAAGCCATAAACACCATTCAATTGAGGAATAAATTTTCCCTCCTTGAAGAAAAAGATTGCATCGTATAACGGTGAACAATAAGGAGACACCCAAAATTGTCTCAACTCAACTAAGAATATCTTGAAAGGAAAAAAAGAAAGAAAGAGAAGACAATATTGGTTGAGATTGCACTCAAAGTTTGCAAGAACAATAGTATATGAATACTTGATAGTGAGTGTCCATTCCACATAACGAACAATGTGAGCTTATTGAAGAACATAAAGAATCGTGTAGATGGCATGTTTTGATTTGGCAACAATGGTACATTGAAGATCAAGTGCAACGAAAAGATGAGGATAGTCAAAGAAAAATTAAAAATATGGATGTGCGCTTTGTTGATGGACTTCGACATAAACTCTCGAGAGTGAATCATCTTTGGGACTCCAGGATTGAAATTACATTTTATAGGATGTGGTGCTCGATCAAAGAAAAGGATGGTGATGCTTTGATGCAAGGAAAATCAACAGAAATCTTTATCAAGTGGATAGCTAGGAAAACTCATGTTTCCTCGCGTTGGAGGAGGAAAACAATTTGTGGCGTCAACGACATGGACATGCATCAACAAAGTATGGAAAAAATTTCAAAGCTCAAAGCAACGACTGATATTCCTAATTTGAAACGAGATAGTGAGAAAACTTGAAATGCAAGCATGACAGGGAAAAGGGTTCGAAATCCCAACAAATAGAAGAATGAGAAGGCTTCGCATTTGCTTGATTTGATACTCACCGACATTTGCAGCCCCATTACACATGAAGGGACAAGAAAAGAAAGGTGTTTTGTTTTGTCTGTATATGGTTGCAGCGGGATGGCTAGCATCATGTTTATGCAAACAAAGAAGAGGGTGATTTATTGGATCAAAAGATATCGAAAGCAAGCTAAAAACAAAAGTAAAAAGATGATCAAAACTCTATGACCAGACAATGGCACAGAATTCACCTCTATTGAAGTGGAGAACTAATTAAAGAAGCGGAAAGGGATATATCATTGGTTAAAGCCATGAATGAAAAGCTTGATCAAATATAGAAATACAAGATTCGGGAGCTTGTGGAGAAGTCGAATGATCACATCATCATTGGAACGAAATGGGTGTTCAAGAATAAACATAACGAGCACATGAATGTGATTTGAAACAAAGCAAGACTTGTTTGCAAAGACCAAGCACAAATCGAGAACATTGATTTTAAAGTGACATTCGCTCCAGTGGAAAAATTTGAATCAATTAGATCAGTGGTGATACAAAGGGACTTCAAGATCTTTATCAAATTAATGTAAAAATGACATTCTTGAATGGCTGCTTAAAGAATAAGACTGCATTGAAGAATCGGTGAGTTTTCAACTCGGTGACGATGAAAGCAAAGCATGTCAACTCAAGAAGGATTTATATGGTTTGAAACAAGCACCACAAGTTTGGTATGCTATATTAGATACATATTTGAAGAAACTAGACTTCAAGAGATGTGGTGTCGATCACAACCTCTAAGTGAATAGCTCGAAGCAAGAAGAATTCATGGTACTCGCCTATGTTGACAACACTATATTTGGTGGAACCAGGAAGGAATTGGTTGAAGAGCTTGCTAACTTTATGAAATCAGAGTTTGAAGTGTCTATGATCGGAGAACTCACTTATTTCCTTGGACCGCAAGAGAATAAAAAAAGTGAGTGCACGTTTATCTCCCAAAGATAAATATGTTATTGTTGAAAAAATTTGGCATGCAAGATAGCAAACCGATTTTCACTCAAATCATTGTTGGAACCAAACTTGGAAAGCATGAAGATGAAAAATCAGTGGATCCAACATTATTCTAGGGAATGATCGGAAGCTTGGTCTACGTGGCGGCAACAATGCCAGATATTGTTTATGTGACATGTTTAGCAGCAAGGTTTCAAAACAATCCAAATGAGGACCATCTTATGAAAGTGATAAGGATTATAAGGTATGTGAAAGGTAACCTTGATTATGGCTTAGTGTATAAAGAAGGAAAGAAGCGATACTTGGTGGCCTGTTTAGATACAGATTGGGTCGAAGACATTGTGAACAAAAAATCTACAAATGGAGGAGCATTCTTTATCGGGAGCAAGTGCATTGGATGGCTTACCACGAACACAAGAGTACTTCAATCCGCACACGTGAAGCGAAGTATATTTTAACAATGAAAACATGTACCCAACTGATTTTGATTAACATTTGGAAGAACTTGGTGGCGAAGTAAAGATGCCTATGGTGATATTTTGTGACAACAAAAATGCAACTGATGTTACAAAAAAACCAATACAACATTCATGCACTAAACATATTAGATTTGGTACCACTTTATCAAAGAAAATGTGAAATTAGATGTTGTCCAGGTGGAACGCATTGAAACAAATGAGCAAGTGGTGGATATTTTCATCAAACCATTGGCCACGCCAGCATTTGAGAAGCATTGGTTGAATCTCGATATTCAACCACCTCCATTAGCTTAAGGAGGTTCAGAAAATCCCCTCCCCGTATGATTTTAATTGCAAAAACAGGTTGTTTGTCTTGGCATGATTGATTGAAGCTTGCCATTTGGTTTTATTGTCAAAGGGGGAGAAAAGAGTGACATCGTTTCATGGAGAATAGTGTCCTCTCATCTACTCTTGTCAAAGGGAATGGTATACTTGAAAGGGAAAGAAAGTCTCTAATTAAGGGGGAATATTTTGGCACAAGAGGCATGAAGAAAGGAAAAGATACAGTCCATAAGAAATATCATGATGATCACAATGAAGACAGGGAGAGTAAAATTTTTTCCCAACAAAGTGGCATGAAAGTGATAAGCTTAGAAGTCCTTTTATAACTCAGATTTTTTACATTGAGCATAGCTCGCATAGAATGTAGATGAGATTTTCTATTACTACTAGGATTCTGAGGAATTGTTAGAGCTTATGGAAATTGTTAACAACACATTTGGAGACATGAAAACCCGGGAATTTCAAACAAACCTAAATGGGGAGAATGTTAAAACCCTTGTTGAGTTAAGAATAGAGAATGTCGGAACATATTAAAAGCATGTTGGGTTTGTTACCAATTGGCTTTGATGAAATATGGCTATGTTGAATATTGAAAGAAGTTTGAAGATAAGTTGATGAAGTTTGAAGGAGTTTTAATAAAAATAATCATGTCATGATAGGAGATGTAACGAAAGTAGTGGTTTTGATATCATGTTGAAGGAAGAAAGTGGATGCTACTGGTTACCACGACCACGAAGAGACGAGCCATGTCGAGGTTTACTATATTGCATCGTGGTTAGAGAATTCCAATTGTGCTTCTTGGCATTTCAAAAATGATGATTTGATAAAGTCGTTGGATGCCACGAGATGAAAAACGAAACCACAAAGTGGTTATGGACGCCGTGCAATTTGTGTTTTGCAAGAACTCTATTCGAAACAGGGTATGAAGGCATTACGGTCATAATTTTGAAGATGTTTTTTTGGAAAAAAGAAAACAGGATGATGAGAGGGAAACCACGTCGTTTCAGGATGTCATGGTTATCTGAAGATGAAGAGTTGATATACAGTTGAAGGTTTCAGGATGTCATGGTTATCTGATGATGAAGAGTTGATATACAACTGGAGAAGCCACGCAGTGGTTAACAGGGGTTACATCGTGGTTATGGATATGAAATCTAAGATGGAAACAAGAAAGATTTTAGGAACATAAATATTTCACCACTTGGTTTTCGGAGTCAACACATTGAAATATGAAAACTTGTGGAGATTTGACTTGACCCATGTGGATGCTTTTGATGACCCGTCACTGAGTGACACGTGGCATTAAGAATTAGAAAAATATGGAGGGGAAATCTTGGAGAGATTGAAGGTGCATAAAAGGGAGTTATGACATTCATAGCAAAGAAACAAACTTATTGAATATTTGTGTGAGTGGAGGTTGTTGTGACAGAGCTGAAGAACTTGTGTTAAACTAAAGATCCAGACTAATTCAAAAGATGAAATTGAAGAGAAACACCTACATCAAATCGGTGTACAGATTTACATTGATTATTTACATTGCAATGGCTTGCGAGTCAATCTCTTGAATACCTTGTCTTGAAGTAGTGCATGGAGAGATAAGAAGAGATGGTGATCCTTGGACTCAATAATGAATCGATCCAAAAAACATTATATTCACAGTGCATTAGTGGATTATTGGTACAACGGCACACTGTCAGTCGTATACTCCTTAGACGTAGCCCTTTTGGGTGAACAAAGTAAAATCCCAGTGTCATTATGTGTTGCAACCAAAGGATACAATGTTGGATTTGTTGTCAATTAGAATTAATTGTTTGAGCTGAGGAGGGCTGGAGAAGTTTGGTGAAGGTTTAAAGGTGTTCTTGTGTGATGCTAAACAAGACCACAGCACAACCATGATGACCACGCCGTATAAGGTGACTACGAATAAAGCAAGCTGGAAGGAGAAGGTTCATCATGCCGCAACAATTTAAGTCACGCGCTAGGCCGTCATTTTTCAGTGCAACTCTACTGACTATTGATCACTGCCTCATGAAGCACATGTCACAGCACAACAAAGTTTTGATCTAGGATCGAGGAAGCTTACATCACGCCACAATACATGTAATGTGCTGTGATATAGATGGATACACCTCAACATCTAAACCGTGATTTTTTGTGCTATTTTGGATTAGCTGAGTTTAAGGAGATTGCGCTGTGAAGAGTATCATCACGCCTCAATGTATCTGGCGGTTCAAGGAAACCGTTGGAGGAACCAACGCATCACGCTGCAATGAGTGATGTCACGTCGTGATTTATGGAAAAATGCAGATTTTAAATTGATTTGTAAACTTGGCAGTGTTGAAGAGTCATGGAAGTTTTTGGCTCGACTTTCATTAGTCATAATGGAGTTCAATGGTGACGATTTGTTCAAGGAACATCCACAATGGATGAGTTTGATGTAGAGTAAGTAAAAAAAATGGTTAAGAATTTGAATTTGAATTTGAAATTCAAATTCCTTGGTATGTGATAGAAGGCTTTTTTTTTGTGTGTGTGCAAGTCAAGAGAAGAAGAGTTGAGGTTGAAATACAAAGAAGATTAAGAGAGAAAAGGAGACAGAACAACAAGGACATCAATGAATATCTGACATTGCAAGAGGAAATTGTTACTGGATAGGATTGTCATTGAAGATCGGGTTTGGGAAGAAGTATTTGCGCATACTTGTGAAGATTAGGAAGAGAAGATTAGAGCATCATGGAGAACACCCTTTGTTGTGTGATGTCATTTCATTCTCAGTCATAATTGTAAGAACGGTCGTGTGTCGTTAATTTCATCATTTATATCCCTCTTAAAAAGCAGTGAGTGGAGGAAAGGAAGAACTCGTGGACCTTGGATGAGCAATGAGCTACTCCTAAAGATTGTAATCACCAACTAGCAAAGTAGTGATTATTAGGCATATCAACACATTGATAGGAATCAATTGCTGTAAGAGAGAAAAATCAAAAGAAACTTGTATTAACAGCAGCAGGTATTACAATAGAAAAGAAAAAGAAGAAATGGTAGAAGAAAAGAGAAGATCCTCCAAGACGTTACTCCGAGGTCCAAGGCAGCAGCCTGATTTTCTGCACAGCAGAACCTACAAAGCCAAAACAAATCCTCCCCTCACAAGGCCAACTGCTCCCCTTATTTAAAGGCTCTGCTGGAACCTTCTAGACAAACCCCACTAACCACTAACAACATCCTAACAACTACTAACAACTTCAACTACTTCTGACAGCTCCAACTACTAATAACAGAATACAAGACTACCTCTGGCTGGTTATTAAACCACCTCAATACACAGCAGTTTCCCCATCCCCCTGCCCATCATGCAGCCCAGCTCCCAGCACACTGGACCCCCTAAGCAGCCAACCCCATGTTCCTATCAATTCTGCCCCCTTAAAAATCACCTTGTCCTCAAGGTGGACATGAACTACTCTGCTGAGTTGGATGGTCCTGATTGGAAGCTTCAACTGCTCCAAACTTATTGTTTGCATTCCCAACTTGCTTGTATTAAAGCAGCCAAGCAACTCCAGTTTGTATAGCTGGATTCTCGAAACACCATCTATTTTTCACTACAGCAACAGGAGTCCGACCATGGTGGAGGCTCTGGCGGTGGTCTCAATACTACTGTGCAATAGCCAGCACAGCAGCCCCCCTTAAGCAGTTGTTTGCAGCTCTCATTGGTTGTCTTATGAGCTGCTCGTTTTCCGAAGCACTCTTCCTTAGCTTCAACAACTTCTGTCTTGAGCTCCTCGCTGAACTTGATTGAAACCATAGCCACTAGCCCTTTAGGTCGTTCTGGAAATTCCTGCTGCACTGATATTTCAGTGAATGCCTCTGTTGGCAACCTGCACAACTGCTACAGACTGGTCCCCTCAAGCTCTGTTTGCGTAATTCCAGCTCACGTCTCTCTTCCTTTGCCACTTCTCGGACTCACTTCCCGCTTGGGACGGAGCTACTCATGTGATTTTTTGTTTCATCACTTTAGGCAGCACTTCATCTTGATATTCTTCCTTTGTCTCTCTGCGTTCCTCAAGTCTAGAGTTAGGTTCGAAGTTTACCTCTACTTGTCGTACTGGAGTGGAATCATCCTGTTCCCAAGCCAGCTGCTCCTCCATCGGGTTTCGCTGCCTCTCCATGTTCGCAGGGGTCAACTCTTGCTTGGAGTCAGTTCGCAATGCTTCCTGATTCTTGGCGAGTTGCCCCACCGCTGCTTTTATCTCCTGCAACATGTTTTCCAGCTGTTGCAATCCGACCTCCCAATGCAGAAATCCAGTCTTCAATTCTGATACGGCTGATTGCAATATTGCTACTCGGCTCTCCATGTTTAGACAAATTGTTGTTGTGTCAATCTCCTTTTCAAGAATCAAGAACCTCTTTCTTCTAGTTTCTCTCTCTCTAGAAACCTCTCAATGAAAGCACCAATTGATACGAATCAATTGATGTAAGAGAGAAAAATTAGAAGAAACTTGTACTAACAGCAGCAGGTGTTACAATATAAAGGAAAAAGAAGAAATGGTAGAAGAAAATAGAAGATCCTTCGAGACACTGCTCCGAGGCCCATGGCAGCAGCCTGGTTTTCTGTACAACAGAACTTATAAAGCCAAAACAAATCCCCCCCTCACACAGTCCACTGCTCCCCTTATTTAAAGGCTCTACTGGAACCTTTTAGACAAACCCCACTAACCACTAACAACATCCTAACAACTACTAACAACTCCAACTACTTCTGACAGCTCCGACTACTAATAACAAATTACAAGACTACCCTTGGCTGGTTATTAAACCATCTGACTGCTTCAATACACAGTAGCTTTCCCATTCCCCTGCCCATCGGGCAGCCCAGCTCCCAGCACACTGGACCCCCTAAGCAGTCAACCCCATGTTCCTATCACACATCGTTGATATGTGCTCCTTAGATGTAGCTCAGTGCGGGTGAACCAAGTAAAATCTCGATGTCAGTGTTCTTTCATTTTTGCATTTTAGTTGTGCGGTTGTGCTTTTATTGTGACGGATTCAAGTGTTCCTGCAAACGCGGGGACAAGATCCAAACAAGGTTGATCCATGAAGAAAATTGGAACATCCTAATCCCCCCCCCCCTCTTAAGGTGTATTTTAGGACCTTGGGTTGCAACAAGTGGTATCATAGCCATAAGGTTTATTTGGGTGAATTTATCAGAGTAAGATTGTTGACAATGAGAATACAATGAATGTTAAGTTAGTTTCGTTGTTTAACGGCAGTAATTATCAGCATTGTAAGAACCAGATGAGATCGCATCTATGATCTCTTGGGCTAGATGTTTTCTCTGCACCGATTCACGGAAAACAAATCAATGATGCAACGGAGTTGTCAATGATAGAAGTGGACAGGGCCAAAAGGTTTATTTGGGCGAATTTGTTAGAGGAAGATTGTTGACATAGAGAATACAATGAATGTTAAGCGGGTTCCGTTGTTTGACGACAATAATTATCAAATTTGGAAGAACCGAATGAGATCGCATCTACAATCTCTTGGATTGGATGTTTTCTCTACGTCGATTCATGCAAAGACGCAAAATACCTTATCTAGAGCTTTGTCAAATCAAATATACATGAAAGAGATGAGTTGTACATCACCGAAAGGAATTTGGGACAAACTAGCTAACATTTATGAGGGTGACAACCTGCAAGTTCTTTATAACAGGTTTGATGATTTGAAGATGAGAGTGAAAACATTGACGGTTTCCTCAATCATTTCTGTTGGACCCCATTTAAGGTTAAAGGGGTATTTCTGTTCTGAGTCCCACATTGGACTTAACACCATGTAATTAGTTTTTACTTCTCTATAAAAGAGGATCCCCACCTCACATTGAGGTAAGGGGAATTCACCCACTACATGGTATCAGAGGGATTTTTATCCCGAACCCTCCCTCCCTTGCGGATTCCCGGCATTCTCCCGGCCCCGCCTCTCTCCCTCCTGCCCTAGCCTTTCCCGGCAGGCCCTCCCTCCCGGCGCACCTCTCCTCTCCGGCCTGCACCCTCCCGGCGGTCGTCCCTCCTGCTACGCCTCCCCGCGGCTCCCCGGCGCTCCCTCCTCGCGGCTCCCGGCAGGCGCTCCCTCCCGACGCCCGAAGGCGCTCCCTCCCCGCGGCTCCCCGCGGCTCCCGACGCCATCACCCGCGCGCCCCGCCGGCGGCCTCCCGCTGCTCCCGGCGGCCTCCCGCTGCTCCCGACGCCATCACCCGCTCGCCCCGCCGGAACGCCCTCGGCCGCTCTGCTCTGCGCGGCTTCCCGGCGCCTCCCGCTGCTCCAGCGGCCCTCCTCTGCGCGCTCCCTCCCGGCGGCCCTCCCGCTGCTCCCGGCGCCTCCCGCTGCTCCCAGCGCCTCCCTCTGCTCCCGCGGCCTCTCGCGGCTCCCGGATCCCAGCGGCTTCTCCCGACTCCCGGCTCGCCCCGTCGTCCCGGCGCACCTCCTCCCGACGTCGCGCCCTCGCGCCCTGCCCTCGGCGATTCGCCCCGGCGCTCCGCCCTCAACACCTCGCCCCGGCGTCGCGCCCTCGCGCCCAGCCCTCAGCGCCCCGCCCGGGCGTCTCACCCTCGGCCTCGCCCCGGCGCCGCGCCCTCGCCCCCCCAGCAGCTCCCTTCCCGCTGCCCTCTACCGGCGTTGCTCCCGGTTCGGACTTCCGGCGCCCGGCGCGCCCCGGTCCAGCCCTGCTCTCGGCCCTGCGGCGCTCCTGCCCCGAACCCGCGCCCCAGCACCCGCGCCGCCCCTGCCCGGCCGCACCATCCTGAGCGCGACCCCCTGTCGCTGCTCCCTCCGGCCGCATCTCCGGGCCGCTTCCCTTCCACCGCCCGACTCCCGGCGAACGGGTCCATCGCCCGCCCTCCATGGACGCGTCCTCCGTTCTTCCGTCCCTCATCACGGCCTCCTCCCGGCTTGTCGATGACCGGCTGGATGCCACTAATTTTTCCGTCTGGCGGAAGACGGTCTTGATGTCCCTCCGCGGCATGGGGCTTCATTCTCATCTTAAGAAACCCCCACCTGAACTCACTGATCCTAAGTTCGACTCTTGGCAGCTGGCGGACAGCAAAATCTTCGCCCTACTGGTCAACTCCATGGACCGCTCCGTGAAAGATGTCACCCGGACTGCCAACACCGTCAAAGAGCTCTGGGATTCCTTGATTGTCATGTTCTCCGAGACCAATAACTTGACCCGGGTCTCTGACGTTCTACAACGTCTCTCCCATCTCCGCCAGCAGGATCGGACCTTCCCCACCTACTTCATGGAATGGAAGGGTCTCCGCGATGAACTACAGGAACTCTGGCCGATTCCTCAAACTCCGGCTGAAGCGCAGACTCAGCGGGACCAACTTTGCCTATTCAATCTCCTGAATGGCCTCGCACCGGACTATGCCACGACGGCCACCGAGATGCTTGCCAGCCCGTCTACCCTGGATATCCCGCAGGTCTATCATCGCCTGCAGAAGGCACATCGGGCCCTTGCACCACCCGTCCCCCTACCTGATCACACTGCGCTCCTCGGACGTGGCGGTAGTCGTCCAACCGGCCCTCGTGGGCGCGGCCGTGGGGACGGCCGACCACGCCCCCTCTGCCAGCATTGCGGCAAGCTCGGCCATCTGGTAGACCGTTGCTGGGTCCTGCATGGTCGTCCTGAGTCGCACACCCGCCGGGGCCAGACTGCGCTCCGTGATGCGTCCTCACCTGCTGTTACTCTTCCCTCATCGTTGGATCTCTCCCTGGCTGAGCTCCAGCTGATTCACGATTACCGGTCCACCTCCATCGCGGGCTCTTCGTCAGCTTCTCTTGCCCATTCCGGTGGTCACACTGCCCTTGTCAGTCATCGTTCTCCGGCATGGATGCTTGACTCTGGTGCGTCCGACCACCTCACCGGGGATGCAGGTATGCTCTCCCACTACCGTCCCTATAGTGGATCCTCTGCCATCACTGTTGCTGATGGGTCCACTCTCCCCATAGCCGGCTTTGGCTCCTGTTCCCTCACCTCCTCTCTTCACCTCTCCTCGGTGGCTCATGTACCCCGGAGTCCTTTTAACCTGCTTTCCATTAGCAAACTGACCAAGGATCTCAATTGCACTGCTCTCTTTTCCTCGTCTTCTGTTTTGTTTCAGGAGCGGACGACGAACCGGGAACTTGGTAGAGGCCAGCTTCGGGATGGAGTGTACATGTTCGTTGGCCCGCCTTCCATCGCCTGCGCGTCTCTCCCTGCTCATGCCGTTGACCTCCATTCCCGGTTGGGCCACCCTTCCGCCTCTGCACTTCATCGACTCTACCCCGATATTAGTCCCCGTTTTTCCTTTCCTTGTGAGTCGTGTCGTTTTGCGAAACATCATCGCACCTCATATCCTCCTCGAGTTGACACACGGGCCGCCAAACCCTTTGATTTGGTTCATTCTGATGTATGGGGTCCCTGTGCTACCTCGAGTCAATCTGGGTATAAATATTACATTTCCTTCATTGATGATTATTCCCGGATGACATGGCTTTATCTTCTTCGAGATCGGACAGAGGTTCTCTCCACCTTCCAGACATTTTTTCATGAGATCCAAACACAGTTTTCTATCCCTGTCAAATGTCTTCGATCTGACAATGGGCGGGAATACTTATCCACTCACTTTCAGCAGTTTCTCCGCGCCCACGGCATCATCCACCAGACCTCTTGTCCTGATACCCCTCAGCAGAATGGGGTAGCCGAGCGGAAACACCGGCATATTTTGGAAACCGCTCGTGCCCTCCTCTTCCACCGCCAGGTCCCTCTTCTCTTCTGGGGGGATGCCATCCTCACTGCTACTTACCTTCTGAATCGTCTTCCCTCCTCCATACTTCAGGGGGAGACTCCCTTTCATACCCTCTTCCCCTCTATTCCTCCTCACTCCCTTCCACTCCGCGTCTTTGGATGTCTATGTTATGTCCGGGACACTCGCCCCAATCTCTCCAAACTTTCTCCCAAATCTCTTCGCTGTATTTTTCTTGGATATTCCCGCACTCAGCGCGGGTACCGATGCTTCTCTCCAGACCTCCGCCGGTATATCACCTCTGCCGACGTATCGTTTGTCGAGACTTCTCCTTTCACTCTCCCCTCTCCTTCTCCTTCTCCTGACACTACCATCGATGACTGCCTTCCGCTCTTCGTTCACCCGCCTCTGATATCTCCCCCTCCCGGTCATCTCTTTGGTCAGACCTACTCCCGTCGTCCATCCGCTGTACCTCCCATCCCGGCCGAGGACCACCTTGTTCCTGCTTCGTCCGATGCTCCTGTCCCCGCTCCAGCGGACGAGCCGATTGCGCTTCGGAAAGGTACGCGCTCCTGCCAGACTACTCCTCTCTTTGTGTCTTCCTACAGGGGTCTGTCAGCCTTGGAGACCGTGTCGCTTCCTCGGACAGTCGGTGAAGCAAAATCTCACCCCGGGTGGCTTGCCGCCATGAGGGATGAACTGCGGGCTCTGGATGACAACCATACATGGGATCTTGTTCCACTTCCGGTGGGCAAACAGGCGGTCGGTTGTAAATGGATTTTCACTATCCGTCTCAATCCCGATGGCTCTCTTTGCCGCCTCAAAGCCCGGCTTGTCGCCAAGGGGTTTGCTCAGACGTATGGCATCGACTACTTTGAGACCTTCTCTCCAGTCGCCAAGATGGCCTCGGTCCGCCTTTTCCTTTCGCTGGCTGCTCATCATCACTGGCCGCTTCATCAACTGGATGTTAAAAATGCTTTTCTCCATGGCTTTCTTGATGAAGAAGTCTACCTCCAGCAGCCTCCTGGTTTTTCGGCCTCTGGTGCCGACTGCCATGTCTGCCGTCTCCGTCGCTCCCTCTACGGCCTCAAGCAGTCTCCTCGGGCTTGGTTTGGCCGCTTCAGCACGGTCGTCACAGCATTTGGCCTCTCTCGCAGTATGAAGGATCACACCGTCTTCTTCCGTACGACGGCGCATGGATGTATCTTGCTTGTGGTTTATGTGGATGACATCATCATCACAGGGAGCGACTCTAGAGGCATCGCCATCCTTAAGGCACATCTTCACCAGCACTTTCACACCAAGGATCTTGGTCCCCTCACTTACTTCCTTGGCATCGAGGTCTCCCGGACTGCGGACACTATTTCTCTCTGCCAGCGCAAGTATGCTCTTGATATCTTGCAGGATGCCGGGTTGAGCACCGCCACAGCCGTGGACACTCCCCTTGAGCCTGGGGAACGCTCCCTTCATTCCGACTCGGAACCGTTTCCTCATCCCGAGAGCTATCGCCGCCTGGTCGGTAAACTTAACTACCTCACCATGACGCGTCCTGACATTGCCTGTGCCGTTGGCAAAGTCAGCCAGTTCATGGAACATCCCACCTGCTCTCAGTGGGATGCTGTCCTTCGCATTGCCAAATACATCAAGAAAGACCCTACCCGTGGCCTTCAGTACTCTCATCATGCTCACATGGATGTTGAGGCCTTCTGTGATGCGGACTATGTCGGATGCCTCGCTACCCGCAGGTCTACTTCGGGTTTCGCCGTGTTCTTTGCCGGCAATCTCATCTCTTGGCGCAGCAAGAAGCAGACTGTCGTCTCCCGGTCGAGTGCCGAGGCCGAGTATCGAGCCATGGCCACCGTCACTACTGAGATCCTCTGGCTTCGTCATCTCCTCCATGAGCTCGGTTTCCCCGCATCGACTCCTGCTCATATCTAGTGTGACAATCAGGCCGCCACGAAGATTGCATCGAATCCCGTCTTCCATGAACGGACGAAGCATATCGAGGTGGACTGTCACTTTCTCCGCCACCATCTGGAGCAGCACCATATCGGCTTCGGCCATATCCCGACGGCCGATCAGCTTGCCGATCTCTTCACCAAAGGTCTTCCAAGAGCTCGCCTTGAGTCTCTCACTACCCGGCTGGGTATTCACAGCCTCCCTGGCCCAGCTTGAGGGGGAGTCTGACATGGTCCTGTGTCTTTGTTGTCTTTTTCTATTTGTGGGACTCTATCCAATCTGGGCATGTCCAGCTTGAGGGGGAGTGTTGGACCCCATTTAAGGTTAAAGGGGTATTTCTGTTCTGAGTCCCACATTGGACTTAACACCATGTAATTAGTTTTTACTTCTCTATAAAAGAGGATCCCCACCTCACATTGAGGTAAGGGGAATTCACCCACTACAATTTCGTTGAAGTTGTTGGAGCAATTTGTGGACTCCATCACGATATGAGGATTTCAATATTGCGAAAAAGATCATGCGAAGATTGCCACCATTATACAATCCAAAGATGTCGGCACTTGAAGAAGGAAATCTTGTGAGACTATCTCTTGATGATCCACATAGCTAGTGGCGTATGAAATGCATGTGAAGACGAAAGAAATGACGAGTCATCCATCAAAGGAGATGGCATTTAAATCTATAGAGAAGTTAGAGATACATGATGTTGGAAATGAAGATAACAGTATGTCTTTTCAGCCGGTTACTTTGCCAGTTTGGGTGTTGAAGGTGTTTCAGAGGAGGTTGGAGGAGAATCCTGTGGAGTTGGAGCTGCAGGAGTACTGCAGCAGGTGGTTCACGACGTAAACTGGATTCACGGCGTGAGTTGGTGATTCGCGGCATGTGAGGCTAGCGGATTCACGGCTTGTGTTCGGCTGAGGTGTGAAACGTGAAATGGATTTCCATCGTGAAAAAGGTGATTCACGGCATGTAATTGAATCAAGCCAAAGCAAGTGAATTTCGAAGGAAGTTAGAAATATGGAGGGTTTCACGACTTATAAACTATGACCCCCGTGGAATTCACGTTATGAAATTGTTATTCACAACGTGAAAGGGCGTTTTCCAAGTTGTTTTTAGGTTTGACGTTCGGCTGATTTTTCACTTATTCGGTCGTTCCCCCACCAGTTGTGCGGACAAACCCTAGGCGTTTTGGGAGGTATTCCACCCCGTCTCCCGTTGCTTGATCATTGGGTTTTGATGGTTGAGTTTTGGCGATCCGAGGTAAGTTCTCCTTCCATCACCGTGTTTTCTTCCGTTCTTCGGGGTTCCATTGCGGCGATGTTGGTTTTGATCCAGGTGTGTGTTTTGGGTTGCGTTTTGATGATCCCTTGATGGGGTATAGGTTGATCGTGGTTTTCCTCATGCGGTTGTGGTTTGAGGATTGTTTCTTCTTCGCTTTGTGGTGCGCAGCAAGATCGGAAAACTTCTTTGGGATAGGGGATCCTCGTTCTCTCCTTTTTGCGTGCTATGTGTGGGGATTGCATGGATTTGCTTTCCTTTGGGTGGATAGGGGTTGGCGTAATGAATATAATAAATTGGGATAATTGAAATTGATGGGTATGGGGGGAGATGCCACATGTTTTGGTTGTTTTGATATTTTCGTTGATATATTTATGTCATGTTGTTACCTTGCTGAAAATAACGGTTGTTGGGAGCCTTACTTGCAGAGTAGATGTTATAAGTTGAGACCCTTGTTGTGTTGTTTGATCACACCCTGAATAAAAAGCTAAGAACGTATATCTGGCTTAATAAATTGGTCGCCCATAAAATCCGGTTTGTGTGATAATACTCATGCTAAATAAATAAGTAATGAAATGGAAGCCCTTGAATAATTTGTGGAATCCGGTATGTGTTGTTGTGTGTGCTTGTGCTTGTTGTGTTGCCCTGTGTGGTTTGGGTTGTTGTTGTTGGATTGGTGTAGTCAGATCCATTCTAGATGATTTTTGGGCCGAATGCTTCCGGCCCATACTGTGCACCGGGTCGCAACTTTCGCGAGTCGAGCTTCACAGTGAGCTTGTTGGGGGTTGTAGGGGGCAAGGCGCCCCTACTCCGAGGGTCCGAGGGCCGAAGGCCCCCAACCCAAATTTTTGGACACTACACCAACTCTGACCACTGTAGCAGAGCTAACCGACTGATACTGACAAGGCACTGTAGCAGTGCGAACATTTGGCACGACTACTATAGCTCCATGAACTTCCAGCCGCCAACCACTATAGCACTTTAAACTTGTGTGGTCGCAGCATTGTTGCGATGCGGACTTCCGACTGCCTTTCACTATAGCGTTACGGACTTTCTGTGCAGTTGGTGGAACAGTGGATCGTCTTCCTTCTTTTGTAGCCCATTTCAAATTAGGGTTTCTGTGTGAGAAACTCTGAGATACTCCCTGTAAATTGTGCTCCCAAAACTAGTGAAACTTCTGCCTCTCCGTGGACGTAGGAATCATTTCTCGAACCGCGTAAATCTCTGTGTCCAATATTTTCTTCTTCTGTTTTTTTTTCCTTTTACTCTTCTGTGAATCGTTTTTTCTTATCATTGCGACTCCCGCCGTTTTCGCATCAGTTGTGCGGTGATGGAGGTGACCGACTGGGATGTGTGATGTGTGGGGTTGTGATGCGGTGGTTAGTTAGCATGGATGTGATGTGGGCAGTGGTGCACAGTGGTTGTGGTGCACAGTGGTTGTGGTGCGCAGTGGTAATTATGTGCAGTGATGTTGTGTGGTGCGCAGTGGTTGTGGTTGTGCGGTAGGGATGGTGTGCGGTGGATGAGACATGTGGTTGTTGTGGCGAGATGGTTTGGTTGGTGTAACGCAGCGACGATGGAGGATGTATGGTGTTGAGGCGGTGGTTGTGTGAGTTGTGCCAATTGTTGTGTGGCGTGGTTGTGATAGTTGCCCAGTTAGCCATGGAATAATTGTGGTGATAAAACGAAACAAAATAGGTTGGTAAATAAGTAAGATGGGCTGGAAATGGATGTGTGGTAAATGGCAAAAATGAATTGAATGAAATAATGGGTTGTGTAATGTGAAATGAAATGGCTAAATAAATAAGTGGTGGAACCTGTAATTGAAAGTGGGAAATGTTTTTTGGCTTGTGTGGTGGTTGTGTGGTGTTGCATAAGAGGTAACAGTGGTTGTGATTGTTGATGTGTGGTACGGTGGTGGTGATGTCGTGTGCGCTAGTGCAGTTGATGTGGAGCCATAGATTGGGTGTTGTGTGTTATCTATATATCATGTATGTTTATGTTATTTCTTTACGCGCCCCACCCGAATTGGATAACCTTACCAATGCTCAGAGGTTCTAGGCTCTGGGTGTTTTCCCCAACATCCAGGATGGTGGTGATGCGGATAGCTAGCTACCCCCTCTTCCCCGCTCTTCCTTCAGCAGTGATGGCCCAGGTGTCTTCAGGCGGGATGAGCAGTAATGGCCCAGGTGTTTTCGAGTGACATGTGATGTGATGGGGCTGTGATGAGGTTGTGATGAGATGTGATATGTGGTGGGGGTCATGCGTTGTAGGAGAAAGGCATGAGGTTGATGTCTTTCACATTCATGATACCCTCCTTTGGTTATGTGATGAGATGAGAAGTGATGGCTCAGGTGTCTTCGGGTGAGACGTGGTGTGGCGATGCCAGATGCTAGAACAGGATGCTAGGCCTTGTGAGGGTGAGGTAGGTAGGGATGCGTCCCGACCCGCGTCAGAGATGACTCAGGTGTCGTCAGGCGAGATGTGATACGATGTGTTGTGATGTGATATGTATGAAAGGGATGGGAGCACATAGCATCCGACGTTGGAGCGTGAGAGTGACAAATCAGTGGAGAAGCGATAGTGGGGCGCCTTGCTTTGTTATGATCTCAATGCTATATTATTATAATGGATGCGTGATTTGGTGAGTAAGTCATGGTGAGGTTGGGTTCTGGTTAGTTGACCTGTATAGGTACTTGTTGGTTCTGTTGTTTGTCCACTGATGTATTAGCATGTTGTTTTCACATGTGCACTTGAGACCTTGGTTATGCCCTTACTGAATATACCTGTTATTGTCACCCTACGTATATAAATTGTTTTTCAGGTTTCCATGGGGACTTTGAGGACCGAGTTGGACATTACTAGTTGGGTTGGAGCTGGTGTTGTGTCATTTTCGTGGACTTGTCTTTTGGAGACTTCAGTTTTACTTTATTCATGCATTTTGAGATGGTTTTGATTTACCATTATTATTTTATCTGCTGGAGTTGCTCGGTGGTTGTTTATCCTATCTCCCGATCCTGTTTTATATTATAAAGAGTAATGTCTCTCATTTGTGAGATTTTTATACCCTCAGTGTTAGTTGTCAACTCGAGGCTTATTGGAAGTGGGACTCGAGGGTCATTATCTCTCTCCGTTCATTGCGGCATCTTTGGTGGGAGGGGGGCGGAACAATGTAAGTGATGAGTTCTTATCACTTGTGGAGAGAAATTTCGAGCGAGGTAAAAAAAGATTGGAAGGTAAGCTACCACTGGCATGTTTCAACTATGAAAAGGTTAGTCATATTGCTACGAAATGTCCAAGGATGGTGGAGATGTTTAACGAGAATATACACAGAGACAGCAAAGGAAATTTTCCCCTAAAAGGAACTTCAATTCTGAAAATGCAAGTAGAAAGTCTCTGTTGGAGTTTGCATCCCACATCGGACTTGAGGTCCGGTGTGGTTTTAATTATTCATTATAAAATACCCCCAAGGGCTCCTTTAGAGAGTACACCTTGGGGGTTCGGGTTTCTCCTGTTTTCCCATTCTACATGGTATCAGAGGGAAATTAATCTTGAACCCTCCTCCCATTTTATTTCCCCCTCTATCTAGGGTTTTTCATTATTTCTCCCCCGTGGGGGGTGGCGGCCCCCATGTAGGGCTAGGTTTATTTTCTGTCGCCGCCCCTCCGAGCTCGTTTCTCAGGCGGTCCCCCCTGCTGGATCTCCTTCCCTCCCAGCAGATCTCCCTCCCTGCGCCGCCTCCTTCCCTGTGGATTCTCGGATCTGTCCGGTTTCGCCTCTGCGCGCGCGACGGCCTCGTCCAGGCGACCTCGTCCGGCGGCTCCCTCCTGTTTTTTTTTTCCCGGCACCCTCGTCGGGGCTCCCGACGGACCATCCTCCCAGGGGCTCCCTGCTCCAGCAGTGCACCGACGGTGGCCCCGCTTCCAGACGCGGCTCCCGGCTCCCGGTTCCCGCAGCGTTTCCCAGCACCTCCCGCCTCTCCTGCGGCTTCCCAGCGAAACCCGGCCTCGCCTCCCTTCCCGACGGACCATCCTCTCGACGGCTCCCTCCCGCCCTACGCGTCCTCCGTGCGCCGGCTCCATCTCAACTCCCGTTGCGGCTCCCAACCCTCCTCCCGGCGGATCTGTCGGCCCCGCCTCCTGCAGATTTTCTCAGCCCTACCTGCTGGCGCGCTTCCATCCCAGCGGATCTCCTTCCCTGTCGGCATCTCCCTCCCGACGGCTCCCTCCCCTCTCCCTTTCGAAGGTTCTCCTTCCTGTCGGACGACCTCCCCTCTCTGTGCGCCAGCTCCGATGGCTCTGGTGCTGTCCAACGGCTCCCTCGTTGCGCGTCACCCTGCACGACGCCTCCTGTGCTGCTCCTTCCATGTCGGCCTCCACCTGCGGCAGCCCTGCCCCCATGTCGGCCCTCCTGTGGTTTCCCAACACTCTGACGCTCGGCCCGCCCGTGCGGTTTTCCTGGCGACTCTGACGGCTGGCGCCCTTGCGGTTTCCCGGCGCTCCGACGACCGGCCCACCTGTGCGGATTTCCCAGCGCTTAGTCAACCAGCACTGCCAGTGCGACTTTCCCAGCGCTCCGTCGACCGGCACTGCTTGAGCGGCTTGGCAAATCTCTTTCAGCAGCATCCTCCATCTTCGTGCAGAGGAGCAGCATCCATGGCGCTTTTATCTTTTATTCTGTTTTTGTCTTGTTTTGTAATCAAGCTGGGTATGTCCAGCTTGAGGGGGAGTGTTTGCAACGTCTTTTGTTTGCTTTATTTTTTCTTTATGTGTCCAAGCTAGGTACACTAGCTTGAGGGGAAGTGTTGGAGTCTGCATCCCACATCGGACTTGAGGTCCGGTGTGGTTTTAATTATTCATTATAAAATAACCCCAAGGGCTCCTTTAGAGAGTACACATTGGGGGTTTGGGTTTCTCCTATTTTTCCATTCTACAGTCTCAATGAAAAGTGTTCGTAAGTAAAGAGGAAGATGATGTTGAAGAAGATCCCTTGGAAGGTGTTGAAACTGGATTTATATCGGAAACGGAAGATGCCATGATGGCTACTGTGGAGAAATCTAAATTTGAGGCGAAGGAGAATGATCAACCAGAGGAAGTAGTTGATCTTAAAGTATAGTTAGAAGGAGCACTTGAGGAGCTTGACTCAAAGAATAAAGAAAAGGAAGATTGGGGGCTTATTGAAAGAATCCTCAAGTCATATTGATAATCTTGAAGCAGAAATTGATCAACTAGAGAAAATTGTGGAGGAACATTCAAGTGATCAAGTAAAACCTACAAATTCAATGAATTACAGGTTAAAGATTGAAGAGCAGACCAAGGTCATTGATGAACTCGATATGCGTGTCAAGGAGAACACAAAGAAAATTAAACACTCGAGGGGGAAGTTGTATCTTTGAGAAAGAAGCTTGAGTCTGAAATAAAATCAGTTGGTTCAAAGAAGAAGCTACAGTATAGAAGATTCTCAAATGAAGAATTAAAGGAAAAAGTGGAACGAAGCACAAGAGGTGTTGAAGAGGTGTTAAGTGCTTAAAGACCCGATCATATGGGTAAAAGAGGGCTTGGATTCAATGTTGAATGTAATACCTGAGACCCTACTATAGCAGGTAAACATTATATCTCAAAACTATTACATAACGCACACTCTAAAGAGCATTTATTCATGACCTTATTTAAAAGTTAAATTTGAATTCAAATTTGACCAAATTAACTTCTTTTTTGGATTTATAATGTCAATATCATCTTAAGATGAATTTTTGAGATTTTTCTGAGATAAGTAATTTTTAGATGAATAGTGAAAATAGTCTTTTTGCTAAAAAAGTGACTTCAATTACTTTATCAGTATATATGCAAGACCTAGAATTTTATAAAACCTCTTAATTAGTCAAATATGTTTTTAAGGAATAAAGTTATGAATTTTAAAGATATTTTTTTTAATTTATAAAATCTATGTTTAACCTTATAAAAAAAAGTAAAATTTTAATTCTAATCAAAACTATTTTTAAACTTTACTTTGAATTAAGTATTTTAATGGTAAAACTCGATTTTGGCTTGATTTGAAACCCCTAAATGTCTTTTCTTTGTTTTATAAAAAATGAATTTATGTCAAGAAAATTGATAATGTTGATAACTATGGCTTACACATGAGAAACACGGTTTTCCTAAAAAATGTTTTTACATGATATGTGCGTTTATTTTAAAATTAATATTTCACACTGTTTGAGCCAAACATCACATATCGTGTTTTTACACGATATGTGCGTTTAAGCATTTATTCATGACCCTATTTAAAATTAATATTTCACATGATATGTGCGTTCCTTTTCTTTGGTTGAGGTGTGGCTCAACCAAACATCACCTCCCTTTGTCCTTTTTTGAGCCTTTTATCCTTGAATAGTAACTTTCAATTATTGAAAATGTAAAGTGTGCCTCCAAAATTGCCCTCTGCTTCACTTATAAAAGGAAATCCTTCCACCACTTCATGTTATACCTTTCCCTTCAAATTTCTTCCTAAAATTCTGTCATTTCGCTCCTCCTAGAACACTTTCTCACTTTCATAAGCCTCTAGTCACCATTAGTTAGATTAAGACCTCCATTTCCAAGTAGATTCGAAGATCAAACTCAAACTCTATGACATAAATATTACCTCCTTAATCTTCCTCTTCCAAACCTTTTCTAACCACCTAAATATAATGACATCAGTATTGTCACGACTCCCTCCCCTTAAAGAGTACTCCACCTGGGTCGGCAATGAGAGAAGGGAGATAATGGTTGCCCGAGTCCCGCCTCCAGTAGGCCTCGGGTTGGCAACTATCACCGAGGGTATAATAAACATACAATTGGAGCCATTACCCTCTAAAAGAAACATGTGGAAGAGAGAGATAAGACAGATGCATCAATCAACACCTGCTCAGATATATAAAAGAGATCCCAAGTACATACATGTAATGTCATACAGTACTAAAACAACTGAAAGGGAAACTACTAGTTCCAAAAGGGTAAACTCGATAGCGACTACGAAGCCCAAACAGTTCTTGTAAAACCACGAGTTAGTAATATCCAACCCGATCTCCAACCAGCTTCTGTTGACCTGAAAAACAGTTTATATATATGTGGGGTGAGCATAACAATATACTCGGTAGGACCCTCCCTAGAGTCTCTCGTACAAAAGATAAAAAAAGCATATTAAAGCACAGTAAATAACAGTGAAACTAACTCGTCACCTAAACAGGTATACTAAGTTCTCAGTCTCACCATGGCTAACTCTCACTAAGTATCGCGTAAAAGGGATCATATATAATAGTAATGAAACATCAAGGGTACCCTGCTCCTGTTTCCCCGCTGGTTTGCCGTTCTGCCCCAACATCGCACGTCCTGAGTCATCTCTCTCCAAAAGTAAGTCATCTCTCTCCAAAAGTAAGTCATCTCTCTCCAAAAGTAAGTCGACACGTAGACACATAGGCTATGTACCACAACATGCACCTCATACATCACATCATCCCATCTCACATCTGCATATAGTAACCAAGTATTTTCCGGGAGCCACCACAACCCTTAGGACGTATATCATACATCGGGTATTATACCTCAAGTCACCACAGTCCATACACCAAGTAAGGTACCTCAAGTCATCACAGCCTATACACGTCATACCTATAATAAACCATTTGGATACTATATCTGGAGATACATGTGTGAAATAACCACGAGCTATCATAGCCCTCTACACACATATATAGGGAAACTAACAACGGTGCATACCAGTACATACATCTAAGAGAAGAGAGTTGAGCCAGAGGGGGTAGTCAATCATCCATCCTCTCATTAGGATGTTGGGGAAAACACCCTCCCAGAGTCCACTGGGAGTCAGTCGCCCTAACCGACATGAGTGTTGTAGCGTATGAAATTACAAAATATACAGGATATAATATAGCTCACAACCACACTATGGGCACAACCTAATCCTAAGCTCAAGTGCACCTATCGTCACGGCTACCACTGCTAGTAGGGACTAGACATCCTATAAGCACACAAGCATTTAAGAGCTACATTAAATTACTTTCTTTTCATTGAACAATTCACTTTACGTTAATTAATTCATTAGTCATTAATCAACCATCAACCTTATTCCACATTAAACATGTCATTAACCATCAACCTTAGTCCACAGTTTCTCAAGAGTAACGTCTCATTTGCATTTCAACAACACCAACCCCATGAGTTAAATCATTTATTATTCATTATTAACATCATTCCATAATTCAGGTACTCTAAGAAACCATCATAAACTACCACCAAGAGGAAACATGCAACCAATCAAATCCAGTTGCCTCAAACAGTAGGGAAAGGAATGCAGATAAAACAAACCCGGCCATCATTCATTAAACCGATTCATATCAAACAAGCATCCAGCTTTATCACATCAATGGGTAAGCCCAACTTCAACCCGTTTCATCATCTTTGGCGTCATCTCCGACACCCACATGCATATCCTCATGCATCTCTTCATCACAGGTGTCAACTGTTGCCACATCATCCGCCCCACCCCACCCCACGCCCACATCTCATCAGCCATCCCAAGCTCATATCACATCATATAGCAAGGCTCACATCCAGAGCAAATCAAAAGGCAGCAAGCAAACAAACATTATCAAGAGGGAAATCCAGGCCCTAAAAACAAGGTATTCAGCTTTCACATACAAATGAGCTCTCACAGCTCCCAACACAAGGCATTCTGCCTTTATAAGAAAACAGGCACTCTCGACCCCAAGGGTTTATCTTTATCAAACAACCGGTTTTTATTCCATATTGAATTAACCAATTCATTATTCACAGGTTCCAACTACGAGCAACCTACGACATCAGCTATCTAAAGCTATTATAAGTTTAAACGTGCTCTTAGCATTAATTCCAGTTTCAACAAACTTAAAGAAGTATCATTCCCATTTAACATGCCTTTTACTATTATCATCAACAAGCATTAACATGCTTTGCATTCTTTATTAATCTCATTAACACATGGAAGATCATATTCAATTTAACATGCACATAGCATAAATTTGATTACCATCAAATTACAACACCGAATTACAAACATGCTTCTTCTTTAATTCTTAAGCCAATTAATCAATTAATTTCAACTTTACATTCTTTACCATTTTCATCAATTTCAACATGTTAAACCCAGCATAACAACATGCTAAACAAAGCATAGCATGGATAGAACACTATCTAGCAAATCAAAAGACAACCCGTTATAACGGTAGAAAGCAACAACAACATGCGATTGCTATGCATAAACCAATTTTATTAATCTGGTTCAATCTTTATTAGATTAAATTCATTGTCATACAAAGAGCTAAATCATGTTAATTTTACGATTGCACGTAAATAAAAGAGAAACAACAGATCTCCTACCTCGAAAGCGTCAACATTCTTCGCACGAGAACGGATCAACGTTGCGGATCTTCGATCACCTTTCCCGTGAGGAACTACGTGTTGGAGTTGGTGGCCTAAAACCAACTACTTTGTACTTTATTCATTAATAAATACTTTATCACATCTTGATTGTTCTTCTGCGTGACAATGCATGTGATAATGTCCCAAGGACAGCTGTTGCATTAAAGGGTCATAGCGGATCCCTGCTATGATGAGAACCCAGAAGTGTCATAACACTGTTCTTGAATATATGTTCTATAGCCGGATGATATTATTTGAGGGACACAAATAATACAGGTCATTAGGGGTGAGGACTCATAAAACTTTGAGACACCTTCTCATGATGCGCGCCCTTGGTAATATCCAGGAGGATATTATGAGAACGAGACCCGCCAGTAGGAAATCCACATTTCATAGTGTCATTGGATGTTCCTATCTGCGGACGTGTGTATTGGTCCATAGACTTTAAGATTATTATTAATGGGTATTAAACTCGCGCACTTAGATGTATTGACGAAAACGGTGACGACACACTGTTCGCAGCGAGCTAGGATACGTTGGGTGCATCACGAGTAATACTGCATTAATAGATAATGCGAGAAAAGATTTGTCCCTTTTGTTCCATAGCGGAAGTAGATATCTCAGGCCCTTTGATGGAATTGATATAGCCTAAATAAATCCATGGTCATGGTAAGGTATGGGCGAGTTCAATTCCAGAAAGTCAAAGAAAGAATAATCGAGCACATAGGTTGATGGCACTAGCATGCAACCCGCTTGATTCGAGATATCGTGACAAAGGGATTATATTACACGGTAAACGTTCGTAGGAGGTGACACGTCATTACGGCGTTAACTTTCTTTATGGGTGTCTTGGCGTGTTGCTAGACGCTAACCTTGGACTTTAGGCAGGCTCCGCCTAATGTCACTGAGAAAGATGCCTAGAGGGTCACACACTAAGTGTGTCCATGTATCTCAGTTAAATATTAATTTAACAAGTTGAATAAATATTATTCTCAACTGTGGTTTAATAATTATTCAAGGATGTCTGATCGTATTTATTTCGACACTAGTTATTCGAAAGAATATATTGTGGGCGAAATAATATATTTATTAGCGAGTAATGCAGTTACATTTATTTCAGAAATAAATAGCCATTACTTAAGAACTAATAAATGTGGTGGAGGAAATAAAGAAAAATGGAAAATAAAAGTACACGCCGTGTATATTGAATATACACGCCGTGTAGTTTTATGGAAAACAAGTACACGCCGTGTATTAATGATTACACGGCGTGTAGTTTTTCTAGTCGGGATTTTGAGGAAATAATATCGTTTTATTAAATGATATTTATTATAATCAGCGTGGCCACATGTCAAGGAATTAATCATTCGACATGAGGGGTTTTCAATAAGAGTTAATGAAATAAATAAAACGCGTAACGCGTTTATTTATTGTCGTAACTCTATAACCTCAAACCCGATTATAAATATTCTCACAACCCCAACACTTTTTCTCAATCGTTGTGCACAACAATTCTGGAGAGTTCTCTCAAGGCCGAAAGAACTCCTTCCTCCAAGAACGCTCTTAAGACCGAGAGAGATCCACCACCACCGGATCAAGGCGATCGAAGGCGGACATCGAAAGCGAAGGTTCTTCCGCGCTAGCACCCGGAGATGCCTTCGGCGGCGTCCAGAGATACGGAGCATATGTGGATCACCACTAGAGGAATCCTACACTTGGATTCTACGACGCAACGACGAATCACACCGGATCGTGACCGGAGACATCAACGAAGAAAAAATTCCATAAAGGTAATTCTTGTCAATTAATTAAATTAATTATAATCAACATATGATGATTCTATCTCTATGGTTCTGGGACTCCCTCTTTTGTTTTTCGTTCTATTCCGAAGATCCGGCGTTTTACATCGTGACGGATCTCAGATTGATCGTTGTTAACGCTAAAATTAAAGTTGGGCACTCCCACCAACGCGCTTCCGCTGCGCCCGGAACCTACACTACGATCTCCCGAAGACGTCATACCACGAACACACCGGCAAGAATAAAGAAAACCTCATAAGAATAGCGGAGATCAAACGCCAAAGCATGGCGAGAAGGAACTAGAGGAAAAGAGATCAAACATGGAGAAACAGCTAGAAAAAAGAGGTATAACATACCTTAGATCACCACGGATTGATTACAGGAGCTAGGGATCAATCTCCATCGGAAGGGGCTTCAAAAGAGCCTCAACAACCTCTCTAGGACATCGTGGGTTCGAGTGGAAAGAGTGGAAAAGAATGGGGTTTGCGGGTCTCGGGGTATTTATAGACCCACTGAAAAACTAAAGACCACGGCACAGCCCCTTGGACCACACCGCAGCACTGTCTGACAAAGGGCATTCTACGGCGCAGCCTAAGGGACCACGTCGCAGCCACCCTCAGTCAAAGGTGATTCCGAGAATCCAGGTCAGATCCTATAAAAGTGGATCTAGGGGTTACAGCGCAGCCATAAGCACCACGCCGCAGGACCCCTATTGCCAAGAAAGGGACCATGTCGCGGCCTACAGCCCATAGCGCAGCTACCCCCCAATTTGGCAGTAGCCTTGAAACTCCTCCCGAGCTCCCCTACACCAGAGTCGAGGTCCACTACGCCGCACTGTAATGGTCTGGACCTCTCCGGCCCATTCCTTGGTCAAAAGAAGGTCACGAAGTGTTCTGGAGGGTAAAATGGACTTTTCCCACACTTTCCAGAATTTTGAAACTACACACCGTGTAGTTTGAGTACACGCCGTGTACCCCCTTGCCGGGTATACCCCGTGTTGCAGGCCGTGTCCTCGCCGTGTGAAGTAAATGAGCACACGCCGTGTAGTGTAAGTACACGCCGTGTACCCCCTTGCCGGGTATACCCCGTGTTGCAAGCCGTGTCCTTGCCGTGTGCAATAAATGGATACACGCCGTGTGTCCAGTACTACACGCCGTGTAGTCCTTCCCCGCGTACGCGTTACCAGTCAACGGCCGTGTGCCGTGTTGGAGCCGTGTTCTTGCCGTGTGCAATAAATGGGTACACGCCGTGTGTCCAAACTACACGCCGTGTAGTCCCTCCCCGCGTATGCGTTACCCTCAAACCGTGTGTTGACCAGTCAATGGCCGCGGAGCCGTGTTGGAAGCCGCGTGGAGACCGTGTGAAATAACCGAGTACACGCCGTGTACCATAAAGTACACGCCGTGTACTTTTGCTTTTCTCGCCTATAAAAGGAGGGGTCCCCTCCTCCTTTTCAACTCACCCCTCTCCTCCCCTTTCCTCTGAGCAGAGTTCTTCCAAGAGACTCGAAGGCTCTTTCTTCCATAACTTCTTCGTCCGAGCTTCGATTTATGATCCGTCAGCGGCCACGGGATCGTAACGATGAGGCGGAACTTCCGAGCTTGGATCCGTTGTCTTTCCTTCGGCCTTTCCTTTCCGACTTCCACCCGAGGAGGTTTTGCCGGGACCCGACAGAAGTGACGGACGCCGACGGACGTCTTCTAAGGTTGATCCGGGGGAGCGTTGCGATCGGAACCTGTTGAGGTAGAGATCTTACCATCGTCTCTCTAATTTGTGCATCATGCGGGGTGGGTATCCTTTTGTTTTCATGAGAAACAGTTGAACCATTTAAATAAAGATAATAACTGGTTAAAGAACGGGGATGGGGAAGTTGTTATGTTTATCTTTGTTTATCCTATTGATATGTTATGAATTGAATAGGCTTATGCCTACTGAAAATCACGGTCGTTGGGGGCCTTTTCTTGCGCAATTAAATGTTGCCCTATCTTTCTAGATCGTTTTGTGGATAGAAACTTCGTTGAATATGGAAATTGGTTAATCACGTAAAGTTTGATGATTTAAAATTTGGAACCCTTGTGTGATCGCCCCGGTTGAACAAAATGGAATAATGAACATGTGGGTGTTGGCTTGGATACGTGGCATGTGATGGGGGTGTTTTGTGGGTTGTTGTGGTTCGGGTGAGCAGCGGGGCTGCGGTTGACTTGGTTGTGGGATGGTGTGAATGCTATGTTAGTGATGGGCAGCGAGGCTGCAATAAATGGTATTAAAGGGATAATGATGTACGGGTTCGGTGTGATTGTGGTTATGGTGGTTGGCAGCGGGGCTGCAGGGATGGGTTGGAATGTGTACGGACTATGGGTTGTGAATAATAAATAAAAAGTGGAAGAGTTAATGAATGGTGGGTCATGGTAATGGAACGGGATTAATAATCAACGGGTTGGTTGGTTGATAAGAAGGGACTTGCTGTGCTGCTTGTGTTTTCCTAACTTGATTTGTGGATGGCAGGGATATGTTTCACGAACGATTGATGTGGTTGGTTGTGGATAGTTGCCCAGTAGTTAAGGAACTAATAAACTAATTCTGCTCAAACGTGAAAACCTAAATGGGGTTGGGGTTGTTTGTTGTATGCATGCTTCGTAGTAGCAGTGCCGAGGCACGTGCTCAGTTTCTTTGTTTAGAAGCCATAGGTTGAGCTGTGTGTTTGGTATACATATATATATCTGTATCTTTTGTGTTTTGATGCACCCCACCCATGTTGAGCACTTAGTGCCGAACACTCTCATTTCATGGGAGAGGGTGTTTTCCCATAGTTATTAGCTCCTTCCTGCTCCTTCTCCCCTAGGCTGTGATGGCTTGAGGCGACCTTACACCTAAGACTCTTCGAGAAGGTTTCGATTGGGGTGGTTTTAGCCCAAGACTCTTCGGGCAGGTTCTACTGTTTCCCAAGAATCTTCGGGATGAGGCCCAGGTGTGTGCGGGCGGGATACGTGGTTGTGAGGCTCAGGTGTGTGCGGGCGGGATGTGTGGTTTGAGAGGCCCAGGTGTGTGCGGGCGGGGAGAGTGTGGCAGCGTCAGAACGTTCGCCGTTAGGAAGAGCAGCTAACTAATGAGAAATGGTGCGGGGTACCCAATACTCTTGTTCTTATACTACTACTACCTGTTGTGATTGTGTGTTTGGTGAGTGTGGCTGGTGAGGTTGGGTGGATAGAATTCCTTGCTAGGTTTCTTCTGTTGTTCTCACGGGACATTAGGATGTCTCCCCACTTGTGCACGAGAGCTTTAGGTTTCCCTACTGAGTATACTTGTATGCTCACCTTACGTTTACTTTCAGGTTTCCAGGAGGACTACCAGGGCCGTGCGGGACCCTACTAGTCGGACAGTTGGAGTTATTGCAGTTGTTGTACTCTTGTTTTCTTTTGGTATTGTACTTTGAGCTTTCTTGTACTTGTATCTTGTTATAAAATTGTTTAAACATGCATGTGGGATTGGTTTGGATTTATTTATATACACTTGTTCTTTTCCTTTTTGGTGGTTGACTTGTCCTATTTCCCGATCCTAAATAATAAAAAGGGTAATGGCTCCCATATTTGTGAAAACTCATACCCTTGGTGCTAATCGCCACCCCAGGGCAAACTGGAGGCGGGACTCGGGGGGTCATTATCTCCCTTTCACCATTGTCAGCTCAGGAGGGGCATCTTTGGTGGGAGGGGGTCGTGACAGAATGGTATCAGAGGTGATGGTTGAGAGATAGGATAGAGTCTGGAGTTAGGCACAGTGAGGATTGCATGGGATGGTAGGACGACAATGTTAGTTAATCTTGGTGCGTGACATAGGCCAGGGAAGACCGGCTAGGACACGGGATTTTAGGGCCCCCCGTGATCCGATGCAAGGACTCTGAGCCTACCGAACGACCAAGTGAGACTACATTGATTGCAGGGTAGAGACCCTAGGGAAGGTACATGCATCATCATGATTGTGTTTTACTTGATTTGGGTGTTCTGGGAAAGAAATTGAAATAAAATGATAAAATAAAACCTTGAGTTTTTCCTTACTACTTGGGCTTAGGCGATCCTTATTTACCGTACAGCTATGGCACCTGGACGTCGTCCCCGGGTGGCTCAGACGACCGAGGCCCAGCAGATTCAGGCGGTCGATCAGTTGAGGATTGACCGAGAGGAGGAAGATGGCCAGTGGCAGAAAACTCTCTGTTCTTTCCAGCGGCAGACCCTCAAGAAGTACGAGGGTAGTGTTGTACCTCTCGTATCCCCTCGTGGTTTAATTTTCATGATCACAATCACTTTCATGTTTATCTAATTGTGTTTTAAGTGTTTTTGTTGATAGGCAATTGATTGCCAAAGGATTGGCCCAAGAAAGCTGGCAAAATGGACTGAATTGCAGTCCACCGGCCAACCGGTGTGATAGCACCGGCCAGCCGGTGGACCTAGCAGAGGCATTGCCCACTGCCAGGTTCCACCGGTCAGCCGGTGGCTCTGTCACCGGCCAGCCGGTGGCACCCAGACCAATGGGCCAGCTACTGTCTTCCCACCGGCCAGCCGGTGGCTCCTCCACCGGTCAGCCGGTGGAGCCTGGACCAAAATTCTTCTCCTCTGCCAAGGCACCGGCCAGCCGGTGGCCCTGCACCGGCCAGCCGGTAGCCCAGTCAAACTAACCGTTGGCTTTGACCAGTCAACCCTCTTTTGGCCTCCAATGGCTCCGAGGACTTCTCCAACGGCTCCGAAGGCCCCCAATGGGTTCCATGCCTATAAATAAAGGCCAAGGAAGCCCCGGACACCAACCGGATCATATACCAAGCCAACGGACACTTTTTCCATCATTCGGCAATCCTCCGGCGAGCCACCTCAAGGAACCCCAAGTGCTCCATCCAATTCCACATCCAATAGCACCACCAAAGAAGCTTGGAAGCGGCCTTCAAACTCTCCTATCAATCAAAGGCGCCCAAGGCTTCTCCAATTACGGGTTTTATTGTTTTTTATCTTTTTGAGCTTTCAATTTGGGTTTGTGCCTACAAACCCCAAACTCTTTCTTCATCCCTCTTTCTTTTGGGTTTCACATCACCACTAAGGTGTGAAGAGGTTGTCAAGCTTTCCTTTAAATAGCTTGAGACATAGGTGAGTTATCCTTCACCTGTAAGAAGGATAGTGGGTTCTTGCTAAACCATTAAAAGCAAGTGGGTTCTTGCTAAACCATTTCAAAAGCAAGCTGTAATAGGTCCTAGTGCTACCTCAAAGCCTAGCGGGTTTCTTGCTAAAACCATTGAAAAGCAAGCGGTAGGAATCTCTCAACGGTTGAGTTGGGAGCGGAGACGTAGGCCGGGTTTTTGGCCGAACTCCGTTATCAATTCTTGTGTCTTGCCTCTTTTTTTCCGCTGCACTCTCAACTTTGATTTTAAATTGTTAATCATTTTTTAAAAGGCAATTCACCCCCCCTCTTGCCATCCTTCCCGTTTTTCTCCGTCTAACAATTGGTATCAGAGGGAAAATTTGAGTAATACCTTAACCGGTTTCAAATTCAAGATCCTTTTTTGATGGCTTCAACCTCTTTCGCCCCCGAAGGCTTTTCTTTGGGTCGTGCTCCATTTTTTGATGGGACCGACTATAATTATTGGAAAACCCGCATGACCACTTTTTTAAGAAGCATAGGATATCCTATTTACAAAATTGTCATGCAAGGTTATTCTTTGTCTTCCCCCGACGAATCCAAATGGACCCCCGCCGATATTAAGAATTTTGAGCTTGATGGCAAAGCCATGAATGCTCTTCATTGCGGGTTAGATAGAAATGAATTTAATCGTGTATCCACTTGCACCACTTCACATGAAATTTGGAAGCTTTTAGAAGTGACCCATGAAGGCACTAATAAAGTCAAAGATACTAGATTAGATATGTATAGACAAGACTTTGAATCTTTTTCAATGCATCCAAATGAGTCTATTTCTGAAATGTTTACACGCTTCACTGACGTTTGCAATGGTAGAAAATCTCTTGGTGATGATGTTTCAGCTGAAGCAATGGTCAAGAAGATTCTATGGGTCCTTCCGAGCTCATGGGCACCTAAGGTGACGGCTATCCAAGAAGCTAAGGATGTAAAGAACATGCCGGTCGAAGAGCTCATCGGATCCCTAATGACGTACGAGATCACGATGAGGAGGCAAGCTCAAAAGGAGGGCACACCAATCAAGACACCAAAGAACATTGCCCTCAAGGTACAAAAAGAAGTAAGCTCCTCCTCATCATCCTCATCTTCCTCATCTTCTTCATCTTCAAGCGGCGACTCGGAAATGGAGAATCTCGCCCGCCAAATGCACAAGTTTATGAAGAAGCACAAGAAGAAGAAATCCCGCAAGCACCGAAAGCAAGAACCCACCGAAAAATCCGAGCCCAAGGTGAAATGCTATGGGTGCGGCGAAAAGGGCCATTACAAGCCCGATTGCCCACTCAACAAGAAACGGGCCACGCAAAAGGAAAAAGGAAAGAAAAATGTCCTTAAGGCGACATGGAGTGACACCTCATCATCCTCCTCCTCCTCCTCCTCAAGCGACCAAGGTACAAAATGCCTAATGGCAACACATGAGGTATCATCATCCTCTTCCTCTTCTTCCTCCTCTAGTTCTTCTAATTCTTTTAATCATTTGTCATACGAAGAACTCCAACATGCTAGAGACCAACTTGAAAATGGTTTTCATGAACTTTCTTCAAAATTCGTTGCTTTAAAAAAGAATTTCAAAAAACTCTCTTCCGAAAAAGAACAACTTCTCAAAGAGAAGGAAGAGATGTCCCTCAAAATCCAAAATCTTCCCGATATTGATTCCATGGAATCAACTATCAAAGATCTAAGGGAGACTCTAGCCAAGTTCACTCAAGGTGAACAAAATTTGAACAATTTGCTTGGCTCCCAACGCGTATCCCGGACCACCCAAGGGCTTGGCTATTCCAAGCAAGCTTCCTCTTCCCATGCTCCTACTATTTTTGTAAGGGGGAGCTCTCAAAACAAATTTTGCAATTATTGTAAAAAACCCGGGCACCTCATTTATGAGTGTAATTGTAAAAATGTCCGGTACGGTCAACCCAAATCTATTTACTTTTCGGACGAGTTCTATAGGAGAAGACCCGCCATGAGACAAGTATGGATTGAAAAATCCCTTCTAGCGAGTCTCTCCGGGCCTAAAATTGTCTCTTTTCAAAATCCCTCTCCCCGGTGATTCATTGTTTTTATTTAGGGGGAGAATTTTCAAAACCTTGTCTTAGATTCAAAACTTTCAATTCAATTTTTGGTTCAAAATTTTCATTTCAATTTTGATTCAAAACTTTCAATTCAAACTGTTATTCAATCTTTCAATTTCCAAAATTTCAATTGATTTTCAAATCTCAAATCTTGTTTTTCAAATCTCTTTTCCCTCAATCAAGTTTTATGCCCCATTCTATTTTGATAATCACAAAGGGGGAGAAATTTCTTGATTAATTGGGGGAGAATCCTTTTCATCATGCTTAGCATTTCCTTTCAATTTCAGTATTTTACATTAATTGTTTTGGTGATTGTGATCATCAAAATAGGGGGAGATTGTTGTACCTCTCGTATCCCCTCGTGGTTTAATTTTCATGATCACAATCACTTTCATGTTTATCTAATTGTGTTTTAAGTGTTTTTGTTGATAGGCAATTGATTGCCAAAGGATTGGCCCAAGAAAGCTGGCAAAATGGACTGAATTGCAGTCCACCGGCCAACCGGTGTGATAGCACCGGCCAGCCGGTGGACCTGGCAGAGGCATTGCCCACTGCCAGGTTCCACCGGTCAGCCGGTGGCTCTGTCACCGGTCAGCCGGTGGCACCCAGACCAATGGGCCAGCTACTGTCTTCCCACCGGCCAGCCGGTGGCTCCTCCACCGGTCAGCCGGTGGAGCCTGGACCAAAATTCTTCTCCTCTGCCAAGGCACCGGCCAGCCGGTGGCCCTGCACCGGCCAGCCGGTAGCCCAGTCAAACTAGCCGTTGGCTTTGACCAGTCAACCCTCTTTTGGCCTCCAACGGCTCCGAGGACTTCTCCAACGGCTCCGAAGGCCCCCAATGGGTTCCATGCCTATAAATAAAGGCCAAGGAAGCCCCGGACACCAACCGGATCATATACCAAGCCAACGGACACTTTTTCCATCATTCGGCAATCCTCCGGCGAGCCACCTCAAGGAACCCCAAGTGCTCCATCCAATTCCACATCCAAGAGCACCACCAAAGAAGCTTGGAAGCGGCCTTCAAACTCTCCTATCAATCAAAGGCGCCCAAGGCTTCTCCAATTACGGGTTTTATTGTTTTTATCTTTTTGAGCTTTCAATTTGGGTTTGTGCCTACAAACCCCAAACTCTTTCTTCATCCCTCTTTCTTTTGGGTTTCACATCACCACTAAGGTGTGAAGAGGTTGTCAAGCTTTCCTTTAAATAGCTTGAGACATAGGTGAGCTATCCTTCACCTGTAAGAAGGATAGTGGGTTCTTGCTAAACCATTAAAAGCAAGTGGGTTCTTGCTAAACCATTTCAAAAGCAAGCTGTAATAGGTCCTAGTGCTACCTCAAAGTCTAGTGGGTTTCTTGCTAAAACCATTGAAAAGCAAGCGGTAGGAATCTCTCAACGGTTGAGTTGGGAGCGGAGACGTAGGCCGGGTTTTTGGCCGAACTCCGTTATCAATTCTTGTGTCTTGCCTCTTTTTTTCCGCTGCACTCTCAACTTTGATTTTAAATTGTTAATCATTTTTTAAAAGGCAATTCACCCCCCCTCTTGCCATCCTTCCCGTTTTTCTCCGCCTAACAGGTAGTACTTCGGATACGGAGACGGAGGGGTGGCTTGAGGAGCTAGGGATTGCTTTTACCTTGATTCGTGCTCCGAGGGAGTACTGGGTTCCCCTAGCAGTCAGTCAGCTGAGAGGTGCGGCGCGACAGTGGTGGACGCTCTACCTCGGAGAGAGGATAGAGGCAGAGGTTCCATGGGCTGACTTTGAGAAGAAATTCCGAGAGGAATTCCTTTATTCCATGATCAAGGCGGAGAAGCGGCAGGAGTTACTCTCCCTTCAGCAGGGGAGTATGTCAGTACGAGAGCTGGGGATCAAGTTCAAGGATCACCTGCGCTTTGCTCCGGATCTCTTTCCGGATGAGGAGTCTCGAGCGAGACGTTTGGAGGAGGCGCTTCGTCCTTCGCTCCAGTATGTTGTCACCCCCTCCACCCTTCCGACGTACTTGGCGGTACAGAAGAAGGCAGAGGTTGTAGAGAGGATGCACTCGCTGGGAGGTGCACCCCGAGAGGGGATCCAGCCGGGCTCGTCGAAGGGGAAAGCAGTCAGCAGCAGGTCTCCTGCGACGGGACCTTCCAGGTTCAGGCCAGTGAGGAGCAGGCCCCAGCAGTTCCAGTTCAGATCTTCGGGTCCTCGTCCCTTTTTCACGAGCCCAGGACTGAAGTGTTTTTCTTGTGGAGGTTTCGGGCACGTTCAGAGTCAGTGCCCGACCCGAGCTCAGTACGGTGGAGGTGGGCAGGTTCAGCGCCCACCTCAGCAGCACCAGTTGCCGACGAGGCCCTTCCAACAGCAGCAGGACCATGCTCCTCTGAGGGTAGACTTTGCGGGAGGAGGTCGACCTCAGGGTGCTCCTCAGGGACCTCGACCGGGGCGCGGTCGGGGAGGTGGACGACATCAGAGAGGCAGAGGAGCTGGGCGTGGACAGTTGCACGCAGCAGAGTTGACAGCTCCGGCAGGACCAGAGGTGGTGCGAGGTACGATTTGTTTGTTCAGCACTCTCGTTTCTGTTTTGTTTGATTCGGGAGCTTCGCACTACTTTGTTACACCTGGTCTAGCCCATGCTTTGGGACTAGACGTGGAGAGACTTTCCGTACCACTGGTGCTGAGTACACCAGTTGGAGGTCAGACCAGCGTATCTTGTGTTTGTCGGGGATGTGGGCTGACGTTGGGACCACATCGATCTAGTGGGGACCTTCTTCTGTTACAGATGCAGTCATACGATGTCATCCTAGGCATCGACTGGTTGTTTTCTGTTAGTGCCGTTATCGACTGCTTCCAGAGAAGAGTCGTGTTCTCCGACGTGGATGGGCAACGCGTATCTTTTGTTGGCGAGAGGAGCTATCAGGTGGGAAGCCGGCATGTGAAGCCTCTCCTTTCCTTGTTAGGCGGGTTATCAGTGGTTCCAGCTGATACAGAGATGATGGATGTCCCGGAGGTTGTTGGGGAGTTCCTTGATGTTTTTCCTGAGGAGGTTGTGACTCTACCCCCCGACGTGACGTTGAGTTCGGGATAGACTTACAGCCTGGTGCCCGTCCGATTTCGATGGCCCCTTATCGAATGGCACCTTCGGAGTTGCGGGAGTTGCGAATTCAGATTGACGATCTGATAGAGAAGGGTTTTGTTCGACCCAGCGTATCGCCATGGGGTGCTCCAGTTTTGTTCGTGAAGAAGGCAGATAGTGGTCTCAGGCTATGCATAGACTACCGAAGGTTGAACCAGGTAACGGTCAAGAACCGTTACCCCCTTCCAAGGATAGATGATCTCTTCGACCAACTGAGGGGAGCAGGTTGGTTTTCTAATATTGATCTACGATCTGGATATCATCACCTGCGGGTAAAGGACAGTGACATCTCGAAGACGGCCTTCAGGTGCAGGTATGGGCACTTCGAGTTTGTAGTGATGTCGTTTGGAGATACGAATGCACCGGCTGTGTTCATGGGACTTATGAACTTTGTCTTCCGAGAGTTTCTGGACCGGTTCGTCGTTGTGTTTATCGATGACATCCTGATCTACTCAAGATCAGAGGAGGAGCACGTTAAGCATCTCAGGGCAGTCTTAGAAGTCCTTCGACACCACCAGCTTTACAGGAAATTGTCGAAGTGAGAGTTCTTGACGCAAGAAGTACACTTCCTTGGGCACGTGGTGTCTCAGCATGGAATGTCGGTGGACCTGTCGAAGGTGGAGGCAGTTGTTTCTTGAGCAGCACCCAAGAGCGTGGCAGAAGTTCGTAGTTTCCTGGGGTTAGCAGGTTACTATCGAAGGTTCTTTTCGGACTTCTCTCGAGTTGCTACTCCATTGACAGCTTTGACTAGGAAGAACCAGGTCTTCCTATGGAGCGAGCAGTGCCAGAAGGCTTTCGACTACCTGAAGGAGAAGTTTGTAACACCCCAAGATTTTATGAAAAATATTCTTTTTAATGTCTTGTGTTGTACGCTACACCAAAATTAGCTTGTGATATATGCAACACCATATTTGCTTGCAGTATACGCAACACTATTCTTAGCTCGCGTTACACACAATTTCAAGTTCGTTTTGTAAAAACTATTCTACGCAACATTATGTACAGATTTTGTTTAATGTATAAATGAAATAAGTTTTGATTATGTTATACGCAACACCAAATAGAGCTTTCACTACACGCAGCACTGACTTGGCTTGCATTACACGCAATAAAGACCTTCCTCGATAGCGTGTGTAGTACGCAATACCGAGTTTCAATAAAAAGAGATATTATTATAATATTATTATGAACTAGCCGTTATGAATAGTAATACCCACTTTTTGAAATTTTATAAATTTTATCTTTCAAAATGGACTTCATTTTTTGATTCGTAATATCGAAATTAGCTTAGGGTGAAATTTTGGCACTTTTCGGATAACTTTCATATTCTGATGAATAGTGAAAATTACTAAATTTTAATTAAAAACAACTGTTTTAATCGAAATAATTAATAGTGATAAATTATTAATTTGAGTGGTTTTAAAGTATATTTAGAATATATTTTTACCATTTAATACAATGTTGGTCATTGGATATAATTTCACATTTAAACCAGACATAAACAAGTGTCAATCTTTTGATATTTATTATCTCTTAAAAACACGCTATTTGTTTTGACGACGGAAATAAATTTTTAAATTAATTAATGCAACTGATATGTTTTGAATTTGGTAAAATAGACATCATTTTTGAATTCATAATATCAAATATAGCTTAGGCCTAATTTTTGGTATTTTTCTGAAAACTTTCATTTTTTGATAAATAGTGAAACCACTAAGTGGTAGTTAAAAAACTGAATTTTTCATAAAACTTAATTTTACCGCTTCTGTGAGTGGAATTTCAAAAATCCGAGAGACACGGTTAATATCAAGGACTAAAATGTGGTTCAATGAGATAAAAATATTTTTTGGTGAATAGTAACTTTTTACTTTTATTTACCATGGTTAAAAGTAAATAGGATAATTAAGGGTAAAAATGATATTATTATTACCCTAACACATGTCCTAATTCTATTGAATAAGTGTAATTCGACCAAAAACAACCTTATGAATAAAATTTGACCATTTAGGCCCATTTGGATTAAATTAGGACATTTAATATTAATTTATTTAAAGAAGGGTTAAAATAGTTAAAATCAAAGTTTAATAAGTAATCATTTTTAATATAGGGTTATACATAAGATAAATTCGACTATAAATATTCATTAGAAAGCTAAAAAGGTTTCCTACATAATGGTATTTTATTTATAATTTTTAGACATTAAATAATTTAATTTATTTATGACACAAAGATGATGCAGTAATTATCTTATTAATGAAATATTGACATAATTGATGTTATAAATACCCAAATAAATGTAATTTGAGACTTTTTATGAATTCTACTAATTTTCTAGGTTAATATGACATGTTATTATTGATTTAGTTAACTTTTTTCGAACTAATCATTCTGTTATGATTTTCACAAAAATCAATTACCAAATAGTGTCAAAATTGACATAAAATAGTTTTTAAAACAAATATTATATTATTAATTGTTATTTTATTCCTCAAAATCTAAGGTTCGGCCAAATGACTTACAAAGGTTATATATATTAATAATAAACAACTTGGGGTTCGTTTGGCTTGTTATAGTAAGTTTATTAACCTTATAGTGTAAGAAAACAAGAAGACACGGTAAAAGTTAAATTATCTAACTTAAAGTTAAATCTAAATAATAAGGTTAAAATAGAAACCTAAACTTGTCTTAATTCTATTGGATTAGAGGATTTCGACCCATCCCCACCTTAGCTTCGAAATAACTCAATTTGGAGCTATTAAAAACCGAAGATGACTTTATAATAAAATAATATTTTTAGTTATTCCAAAGGTGCCCCTCTCCTCCCTTATAAAAGGGCACATCATACCTCTTTTCCTCACACCACTTTGAGCCTTCAAGCTCGGCCAACCCCTGTCAAATTCTCTTCTCCACTTCCCTAGAAACATCCTAGAGGTCCTGGTCTTCTTCAAAGACCAATTTTAGTGCCCTAAGAGGAGGTCTCAAAGAGGCGCTTCAGAGAAGAGATAATATCTGTTACCGATTCTTTCAACTTTATTTTTTCTTCCACTTCTTCTTCTTTAGTTGTTTCATTATGAAGTAATAACATCAGTATCACTCATATACTGATATGTTATTATAAGTATGAAACAACCATATTTCACCATCTATCCATCCTACGGAAAACGAAATCACCGCGCGTGCGTACGTACGGAATACCGTCTCCACGCCGTGGTGTAATCTATTTTCCACCACCACCTTAATTGGATGGGTATAATGGTGAAAGTAATGAATATATATGATTATTGTAAAGTGATATTGATTCTGTAATATTATACATACACTTTAATACAATTCCACGATCATGGGAATGATATCATCGCTCGTGCGTACGTACGGACTACCGTCTCCACGAGCGCGATGAGATTCATTTTTCATGATTAACCATTCAAGAATGATTATAAAGTATATATAATGAATAATAATGAAATATATGACATAATAATGCTACTGGATTTATGTATATATATATGTATGTCATCTATTTAATTTCATTCAATTCAATAAGGAAACAAAAACAGCGTCCATGCGTACGTACGGCCTACCGTCTCCATGAACGGTGTATTTCCTTTCTTTTTATAGATCTATAATATATATGTATATGATGAATATATATTATATATAAATCATGTTTTACACTCTGGAATTATGTAAATCAGGATATAAGTAATAATATCAAGAACGACAAGTCAAAACACATACGATAAATGAAATGATTTTACCCAAAACACTACTTTAACATGGAATTTACAAAAGAATGGGTAATATAAAGTCATAAGTGAAACATATATGATATCATAACAATGAATATGATTATGTAATAAGTCAATGACATTATTTAAATCATTATACAGGAGGTTCGGATCCATACGAAGCATATCGGATCTAAGGTAAGGAATAACTATTCCAATCTCGTTCTTATCCGAGATTGTTTATTCGTAAGTATTTATTGGGGTTATTGTTATCATCCATGTCCATGTTTCCTAAAAATGGTTTCATGTATGTTTAAAGTCCTTTTTACCCATTTTGACTTTTACCCAATGGTATGGAAGGAACCTTTCTTTTATTTACCCTACAAGGTACTTTTTGACTTTTCCAACAAAAGTACGAGAAGAATGTTTTTTTTAACGTATACGGCATGAAAGGATTTTTACGGTTTTATAAAGCCTTATTTTCATGAAGCTTCCTCCAAAAGATTTCATGACTATTTTCAACAAAATCCTTTTCTTTTAAAATTGCACGACATTTTTTGAAAAGAAAATGATTTTGAAGAAAAAATGATATTTTCCTCAAGAATTCATTTCAAGTGTTTTATCAAAACCATTTTTCATCTAAGATGACATTATTTCATATGTGTATGTTTCAAGTATAATGTCTCTATGATTTACATGGTTTCACTTTTCTTATTATGAAATGATATTCATTTCTTTTATATGGATTATGTGATGATGGGATGATGTTTATGAAACCCATTTTATTTATTGTGTTTTTATGAATGATGTATGTTTATTTTGTGGCACAAGTAAGAATGATTTCATTATGAGATGGGTGGGACCTATATCTCCCTCCAATGCATTGGGTAAAGATTTATATCTCATGAGATAGACATGGCTGGAACGGTAAGTTAATCCGGTTCAGTATTACAGGACTGGAACGAGGAGTGAACTTGATTCAGAAAGGGACTTTGTCCACTAAGATGGTTTTGGCATCAATGTCTTGGCTACTATGGAAATCATTACATGTGCTTAATGGATGCCACAATTACATGTTTTATTCTCATGCTATTTTATCATGAGTTATGTTCCATTATGATCTATGCCTTATGTACTTCCATGTTTTATGTCGTTGCTCAAGATTTTGATTTTAAACATTATGTTCATGTTTTTAAGTTCAAATGTATATGGTATGTTTTATTTTATCCATGCTTACCCTTACTGAGCATTCGAGCTCACCCTTTTTATGTTTTATTTTCCCCCAGGATTAAAAGAAAGGTTTTAGGTAAGGAAATAAAAAGTGGAAGATCTTTATGGGAGATGTTGAGTATATTTCACCACGATTAGAAGATTACGTTCCAAGTTTCCAAAGACACTAAACTATTACGGTCGTTGTGTGTCTGTTTTTGTTATGTATTAAGTATTCTGCAAAAATAATGTAATATCTATGTACGCCAAGCTTCAGGTCTCTACAATTGGTATCAGAGGAAAGATTTAGTTAACCTTTGGAAACTAGGATGCAAAAACTTTAGTGAGATCCCTAGAGATATTTCTAAGGTATGTCTAAGGATGTCCCTAAGGTTAAGTATACGTATAGGTTATAGTCCTAGAATTGCGCTAACGATCTTAGAATTAAACCTAAGATGTTAGATATTGAAGGTACTCCCCCTTTATTATGTTATTTTCCCTAGCATGGTATTTGTCTTTCACACTATTATTTTTGGGTTTTAGACGATGGCTGGAACCCGAAGGAACCGTGTTGATCAATGTAATGGACAATGCAATGATTGTCCTCCTGACCAAACCAATGCCATGGGAGATGGAGTGCACAATCTTATTTCTATACTTACACAAGCTATGAATCATTCTGGATTTCAAAATGAGCAGAGAAAGGAGCAACATTCTGTTGAATCCTTCATGAGGCAGCGTCCACCTTCATTCAGCGGGTCTTCTGATCCCTTAGTGGCTGAACAATGGATCAGTACTACTGAAAAGATATTTTCAGTTCTACAATGTCCTGAGCATGATAAAGTCATCTTAGCAGTATATCGTTTGGAAGGTGATGCTGATCAATGGTGGAATCTTATCAAGAATACGAGGCAAAGAGATGAAATTGAGTCCATGGAATGGGACGAGTTCAAGAACTTGTTTTTCAGTAAGTACTTCCCTCGTATTCTTCGAACAAAGATGGAAAAGGAGTTCCTTGAGCTTAAGCAGAAGGATGATGAATCTGTTGGTATATACGAAGCGAATTTTACAAGACTTGCAAGGTATGCATCTGGCTTTATCATCCAACCTGAAAGTAAAGTTGATCGATTTTTCAGTGGCTTAAAACAAAGTCTTCGAAGGGCATTAGCTATAAGAGATTTCTGTAGCTATGAAGAAATTGTGCGTTGTGCTATCAAGGTAGAACTGGAAGTTGGTGTAACATATCCATCTCATGGTTTTGACAAGAAACGAAAGATAGAGTTCAAGGAGAAATCTCAGAACAATGGTGAAAAGAAGATGAATGTTTCTTTATGCTCAATGTGTGGAAAGAAGCATGGTGGAGATTGTCTAAAAGGTACTAGAAAATGTTTTAAGTGTGGAAAAGAAGGTCATCGAGCAGTTGATTGTCGAAGTAATGGGAAAAAGGTTGCTAATGATGTGAATAGAGAAAAGACTACAGAGAACTCTCCACCAACACTTCAATGCTTCAAGTGCAAGGAAATGGGGCATTATGCTAATAAATGCCCTAATCCACTGGTTAATGATGATCAACGTGAGCAACCTCTTAAGGCAAAGGATAAAAGGAAGTCTCATGCGATCACTATTTGTGATGTTGAGTATGAAAATAATGTTGCGTAATGATTAAGTGTTTATGTAATGGGATTTCAAAATAGTATCATGGAATCTCATTTATGGTATTGTGGAATTTTAAAATATCTATGTATTGGTTTTCAATAATTATATGGTACTGGTTACCATGAAAAGGTGATTAAAATATTTTTAGAAAGCAGATGAAATGCGCATAATGAAGGGATAAGGAGAAAATAATATGATAGTAATCATGAGCTCATGACTGATACAAGGACTAAGTGATATTATGGTTTGAGTATATAGAATTTTTGGGATTTTGGTGTGTGGAAAGTGTTAAAATTTAACAACATTCATGTTTTCACTAAGGTTCAATGGGTTTTCATTCTTCAAAAGAATACATGATTAAGGTATTCACATGTTTGTAATTTGACCAACAAGATATATCTTATGATATATGTGGGATAAATGATGGCATTCACGTGATTGTTATGTGACATTTCAAGTAATCATTTTCTTTATACTATGAGCTTGGACCGAAGTATTTTAGATAAGCCTAAAGATTGGAATGGATTATGTTGGACATAAGTTAGTTCGATATTATTGATGGGATGTTATAGTAATGTAGTTTTAGAAAAAAGGACAACCTGCAGGACAGGCGACAGCCCATCGCGTCGGACAAGGCTGTGGGAATCGAACCCACAACTGAAGTGCGACTGGCCTTTATCGCCTACCACTGGCCTACAGGAAGTCCCTGGTTAGTAGAAACTAGTTTTATTTTATTAAGCGGTATGATATATGAAGTATAAATTCATTTTTGGAATCGTATATGATTAACCTCACCATAGATGGACTTATGTATATTTGATAACTTTTGCTAACCTTTTGTTTGAAACAGATGGAATGACCCATCATTCTATCACATGATCTGTTAACACTTCACGAATAACAAATTCAACTTCATTTCTTTAAGAGATGAAGTGGAAATTGTTCAAAGCACGAACAATAGTGAGATTGTACCAAAATCAAGCAAATATTTCTTCTAATTCAAAATTTTCAACTTTAGGGAAATGATATTGAAAACCAAAAATGTTGTCCTAGTGCTCTTATATCCGATGAATCAGATGGTACCTTAGATCATCACAAATTTATGGCTTTGTGATTGATGGCTTTTTCATAGCCATGTTCTCTACCACTCTCCATCAGAACATGATGGTTAGATTTTTCCTCCATATCCATATTTTCACCTATGTTATCCTATGTGGAAACCCAGTGATGAGTTATTTGGGTATCCGTTATGTTTCTAACGTTCCTTTTTTAAATGAAGTTTTAGTATTCCTTTTTACGATGTGGGTTTCTATGAAAGAAACTCTCGTGTAATAAACCATTTATAACCCAGACGAATTTCGAGGGCGAAATTCATTTTAAGGGGGGTAGAATGTAACACCCCGAGATTTTATGAAAAATATTCTTTTTAATGTCTTGTGTTGTACGCTACACCAAAATTAGCTTGTGATATACGCAACACCGTATTTGCTTGCAGTATACGCAACACTATTCTTGGCTCGCGTTACACACAATTTCAAGTTCGTTTTGTAGAAACTATTCTACGCAACATTATGTATAGATTTTGTTTAATGTATAAATGAAATAAGTTTTGATTATGTTATACGCAACACCAAATAGAGCTTTCACTACACGCAGCACTGACTTGGCTTGCATTACACGCAATAAAGACCTTCCTCGATAACGTATGTAGTACGCAATACCGAGTTTCACTAAACGAGATATTATTATAATATTATTATGAACTAGCCGTTATGAATAGTAATACCCACTTTTTGAAATTTTATAAATTTTATCTTTCAAAATGGACTTCATTTTTGGATTCGGAATATCGAAATTAGCTTAGGTTGAAATTTTGTTACTTTTCGGATAACTTTCATATTCTGATGAATAGTGAAAAGTACTAAATTTTAATTAAAAACAACTTTTTTAATCGAAATAATTAATAGTGATAAATTATTAATTTGAGTGGTTTTAAAGTATATTTAGAATATATTTTTACCATTTAATACAATGCTGGTCATTGGATGTAATTTCACATTTAAACCAGACATAAACAAGTGTCAATCTTTTGATAGTTATTATCTCTTAAAAACACGCTATTTGTTTTGACGACGGGAATAAATTTTTAAATTAATTAATACAACTGATATGTTTTGAATTTGGTAAAATAGACATCATTTTTGAATTCATAATATCAAATATAGCTTAGGCCTAATTTTTTGTATTTTTCTGGAAACTTTCATTTTTTGATGAACAGTGAAACCACTAAGTGGTATTTAAAAAACTGAATTTTTCATAAAACTTAATTTTACCGCTTCTGTGAGTGGAATTTCGAAAATCCGAGAGACACGGTTAATATCAAGGACTAAAATGTGGTTCAATGAGATGAAAATATTTTTTGGTTAATAGTAACTTTTTACTTTTATTTACCACGATTAAAAGTAAATAGGATAATTAAGGGTAAAAATGATATTATTATTACCCTAACACATGTCCTAATTCTATTGGATAAGTGCAATTCGACCAAAAACAACCTTAGGAATAAAATATGACCATTTAGGCCCACTTGGATTAGATTAGGACATTTAATATTAATTTATTTAAAGAAGGGTTAAAATAGTTAAAATCAAAGTTTAATAAGTAAATCATTTTTAATATAGGGTTATACATAAGATAAATTCGACTATAAATATTCATTAGAAAGCTAAAAAGATTTCCTACATAATGGTATTTTATTTATAATTTTTAGATATTAAATAATTTAATTTATTTATGACACAAAGATGATGCAGTAATTATCTTATTGATGAAATATTGACATAATTGATGTTATAAATACCCAAATAAATGTAATTTGAGACTTTTTATGAATTCCACTAATTTTCTAGGTTAATATGACATGTTATTACTGATTTAGTTAACTTTTTTCGAACTAACCATTCTGTTATGATTTTCACAAAAATCAATTACCAAATAGTGTCAAAATTGACATAAAATAGTTTTTAAAACAAATATTATATTATTAATTGTTATTTTATTCCTCAAAATCTAAAGTTCGGCCAAATGACTTACATAAGGTTATATATATTAATAATAAACAACTTGGGATTCGTTTGGCTTGTTATAATAAGTTTATTAACCTTATAGTGTAAGAAAACAAGAAGACACGGTAAAAGTTAAATTATCAAACTTAAAGTTAAATCTAAATGATAAGGTTAAAATAGAAACCTAAACTTGTCTTAATTCTATTGGATTAGAGGATTTCGACCCATCCCCACCTTAGCTTCGAAATAACTCAATTTGGAGCTATTAAAAACCAAAAATGACTTTATAATAAAATAATATTTTTAGTTATTCCAAAGGTGTCTCTCTCCTCCCTTATAAAAGGGCACCTCCTCCCTCTCTTCCTCACACCACTTTGAGCCTTCAAGCTCGGCCAACCTCTGCCAAATTCTCTTCTCCACTTCCCTAGAAACATCCTAGAGGTCCTGGTCTTCTTCAAAAACAAATTTTAGTGCCCTAAGAGGAGGTCTCAAAGAGGCGCTTCAAAGAAGAGGTAATGTCCGTTACCGATTCTTTCAACTTTATTTCTTATTCCACTTCTTCTTCTTTAGTTGTTTCATTATGAAGTAATAACATCAGTATCACTCATATACCGATATGTTATTATAAGTATGAAACAACCATATTTCACCATCTATCCATCCTACGGAAAACGAAATCACCGCGCGAGCGTACGTACGGAATACCGTCTTCACACCGTGGTGTAATCTATTTTCCACCACCACCTTAATTGGATGGGTATAATGGTGAAAGTAATGAATATATATGATTATTGTAAAGTGATATTGATTCTGTAATATTATACATACACTTTAATACAATTCCACGATCATGGGAATGATATCATTGCTCGTGCGTACGTACGGACTACCGTCCCCACAAACGCGATGAGATTCATTTTCCATGATTAACCATTCAAGAATGATTATAAAGTATATATAATGAATAATAATGAAATATATGACATAATAATGCTATTGGATTTATGTATATATATATGTATGTCATCTATTTAATTTCATTCAATTCAATAAGGAAACGAAAACAGCGTTCATGCGTACGTACGGCCTACTGTCTCCATGAACGGTGTATTTCCTTTCTTTTTATAGATCTATAATATATATGTATATGATGAATATATATTATATATAAATCATGTTTTACACTCTGAAATTATGTAAATCAGGATATAAGTAATAATATCAAGAACGACAAGTCAAAACGCATACGATAAATGAAATGATTTTACCCAAAACACTACTTTAATATGGAATTTACAAAAGAATGGATAATATAAAGTCATAAGTGAAACATATATGATATCATAACAATGAATATGATTATATAATAAGTCAATGACATTATTTAAATCATTATACAGGAGGTTCAGATCCATACGAAGCATATCGGACCTAAGGTAAGGGATAACTATTCCAATCTCGTTCTTATCTGAGATTGTTTATTCGTAAGTATTTACTGGGGTTATTGTTATCATCCATGTCCATGTTTCCTAAAAATGGTTTCATGTATGTTTAAAGTCCTTTTTACCCATTTTGACTTTTACCCAATGGTATGGAAGGAACATTTCTTTTATTTACCCTACAATGTACTTTTTGACTTTTCTGACAAAAGTACGAGAAAAATGTTTTTTTTAACGTATACGGCATGAAAGGATTTTTACGGTTTTATAAAGTCTTATTTTCATGAAGCTTCCTCCAAAAGATTTCATGACTATTTTCAACAAAATCCTTTTCTTTTAAAATTGCACGACATTTTTTGAAAAGAAAATGATTTTGAAGAAAAAAGGATATTTTCCTCAAGAATTCATTTCAAGTGTTTTATCAAAACCATTTTTCATCTAAGATGACATTATTTCATATGTGTATGTTTCAAGTATAATGTCTATGATTTACATGGTTTCACTTTTCTTATTATGAAATGATATCCATTTCTTTTATATGGATTATGTGATGATGGGATGATGTTTATGAAACCCATTTTATTTATTGGGTTTTTATGAATGATGTATGTTTATTTTGTGGCACAAGTAAGAATGATTTCATTATGAGATGGGTGGGACCTATATCTCCCTCCAATGCATTGGGTAAAGATTTATATCTCATGAGATAGACATGGCTGGAACGGTAAGTTAATCCGGTTCAGTATTACAGGACTGGAACGAGAAGTGAACTCGATTCAGAAAGGGACTTTGTCCACTAAGATGGTCTTGGCATCAATGTCTTGGCTACTATGGAAATCATTACATGTGCTTAATGGATGCCACAATTACATGTTTTATTCTCATGCTATTTTATCATGATTTATGTTCCATTATGATCTATGTCTTATGTACTTCCATGTTTTATGTCGTTGCTCAAGATTTTGATGTTTAAACATTGTGTTCATGTTTTTAAGTTCAAATGTATATGGTATGTTTTATTTTATCCATGCTTACCCTTACTGAGCATTTGAGCTCACCCTTTTTATGTTTTATTTTCCCCCAGGATTAAAAGAAATGTTTTAGGTAAGGAAACAAAAAGTGGAAAATCTTTATGGGAGATGTTGAAGATCTTTTACCACGATTAGAAGATTACGTTCCAAGTTTCCAAAGACACTAAACTATTACGGTCCTTGTGTATCTGTTTTTGTTATGTATTAAGTATTCTGCAAAAGTAATGTAATATCTATGTACGTCAAGCTTCGAGTCTCTACAAGTTGGTCAGTGCTCCCGTACTCAGGTTGCCAGAGGAAGGGTTGTTGTATAAGGTGTTTTGTGATGCTTCTGGCCTTGGTCTAGGGTGCGTGCTGATGCAGAAGAAGGGAGTGATTTGTTATGGGTCTAGGCAGTTACGCCCTCACGAGCGTAACTATGCCACCCATGACCTAGAGCTTGCAGCATTAGTGTTCGCACTGAAGTTGTGGCGACATTACCTCTTTGGGGAGCGCTTTGTGGTCTTCTCAGATCACAAGAGCCTGCGTTATATCTTCTCCCAGCGTGACCTGAACCTGCGGCAGCGGAGATGGGTCGAGTTTCTCCAAGACTGTGACTTTGAGATCTCTTACACTGAAGGTAAGGGCAACGTTGTGGCTGATGCCCTGAGCAGGAAGTCGCATAAGGAAGTGGTTCGGGAATCCATCGATGCTTGGAAGGCGATGGGAGAGTTGGCTGCCTTGCACTTGGATGTCAGGATAGAAGGTGTTAGAGGCTGTTTGTTTTAGATGACGGTGCAGTCCTCCTTGTTGCAGCAGGTGGAAGAGTCTCAGTGGGAGGACTCCGAGGCGGAAGTGATGCGGGATCGTGTCGATCAGGGGAACGCTCCAGAAGGATGGTCAGAGGACAGCCGACATCGGATGCTTTTCCATGGAAGGTTGTTTGTCCCGGAGACAATGTGTGAGGGAGTTCTCCGTGAGTTCCATAGCTCAGCCTTGGCGGTACATCCAGGAGTTTCAAAAATGTACCAAGGCCTGAGGGAACAGTTTTGGTGGCCCGGGGTGAAACGGGCAGTGGCGGAGTTTGTGGCTAAATACCTAGTGTGTCAGCAAGTGAAGGCTGAACACCGTGTTCCCAGTGGTTTGTTGCATACTTTAGATGTCCCCGAGTGGAAGTGAGATGACATCTCAATGGACTTCATCATAGGACTACCCAGAGCTCAGGGTGGTTATGATGCTATCTGGGTAGTGGTGGATCGGCTGACGAAATCAGCTCACTTCTTAGCAATTAAGGAGTCAGGCCCGGTGAGTACCTTAGCACAGAGGTACGTAGACGAGGTGGTGCGTTTGCATGGAGTCCCGAAGACTATCGTCTCAGATCGGGATACTCGGTTTACCTCACGAGTCTGGAGGGGGTTACAGCATGCTTTTGGCACCCAGCTACGCCTTAGCACTGCTTTCCACCCCCAGACCGACGGGCAGACGGAGCGGACTATCCAGACGTTGGAGGACATGCTGCGAGCATGCGTTCCGGATTTCGGAGGATCATGGGTACGACACTTGCCTTTAGTAGAGTTTGCCTACAACAACAGCTTCCACTCTACAATTGGCATGGCACCGTTTGAGGCTTTGTATGGAAGACCATGTCGTTCACCCATTTGCTGGGCAGAGGTTGGTGAGACAGGTGCTCTTGGGCCAGAGGTAGTGCAGAGCACCACGGAGAAAGTTCAGCTTGTACGTGAGAGGATGAAAGCGGCTCAGGACCGCCAGAAGTCTTATGCTGATCGTCGGAGGAGGCCCTTGGAGTTCGAGGTGGGAGATCATGTGTTCTTGAAGGTTACTCCTCGACGGGGGCAGCGGAGGTTTGGGAAAGGGAGCAAGCTCTCACCTAGGTTCATCGGACCTTTTGAGGTGCTGAGGCGAGTCGGCAAGGTGGCATATCAGCTGGCCCTGCCACCTCAGTTGGAGAAGGTTCATGACGTCTTCCACGTCTCCCAGTTTTGTCGGTACTTAAACGACGACTCCCACGTTATCGACTGGGGAGAGTTAGATATGGGAGACGACGCGACCTTCGAGGAACGACCAGTCAGAATCAAGGATCGTAAAGAGAAGGTGCTTCGTGGACGAACCATTCCGTTGGTTCGTGTGTTGTGGAGGCATGGCGGCCTCGAGGAGAGCACTTGGGAGCGGGAGACCCAGATGCACGCTCGGTACCCGGAGTTGTTTTGACTTGTGTTTTCCCTTGTTCTTCTGAGCTTTGTGTTGATGTTGTACTATGTACCATTGATATATGGAATGCTTGGCTTGTCGGTTGAGACTTTTTGTTTCCTTGTTCTATGGAAGTGTGTAGCATGTCCGGATGTGTGGGGAAAGGGAAAAACCTGACTCTTAATTGAGACGCATTAATGAGGATGCGATTGAACCCGTGCGGGCGAGTCAGTGCCGCCTAAAGCGGATAATATCTCGACATAGAAGAAGGAATTTTCCCCAAACCACGTGTTCGGGCAATGTGTGGGTTGTACGGTGTTAGGGGCAGTGTAAGTTGGAAAATCCTAATGTATGAAGGTGGGAAGACCCAATTCTTAATCGAGACGCATTGATGAGGATGCGATTAAACTCGTGCAGGCGAGTCAGTGCCGCCTAAAGCGGATAATATCTCGACATAGGAGAAGGAATTCCTAACACATATGATTAGGGTTGTTGATTGGGTTCCTGTTATAACGAGAACCCTAAGAGGTATCTTGTTGGGTTCCTCTGGGTTGGTTTTTGAATTCTATGGAACGAGAATGTTTTAAGAGGTATCTGATGTAATGGCCCGGACCTCTCCGGCCCATTCCTTTGTCAAAAGAAGGTCACGAAGTGTTCTGGAGGGTAAAATGGACTTTTCCCACACTTTTCAAAATTTTGAAACTACACGCCGTGTAGTTTGAGTACACGCCGTGTACCCCCTTGCCGGGTATACCCCGTGTTGCAGGCCGTGTCCTCGCCGTGTGAAGTAAATGAGTACACGTCGTGTAGTGTAAGTACACGTTGTGTACCCCCTTGCCGGGTATACCCCGTGTTGCAGGCCGTGTCCTTGCCGTGTGCAATAAATGGGTACACGCCGTGTGTCCAGTACTACACGCCGTGTAGTCCCTCCCCGCGTATGCGTTACCCTCAAACCGTGTGTTGACCAGTCAACGGTCGCGGAGCCGTGTTGGAAACCGCGTGGAGACCGTGTGAAATAACCGAGTACACGCCGTGTACCATAAAGTACACATCGTGTACTTTTGCTTTTCTCGCCTATAAAAGGAGGGGTCCCCTCCTCCTTTTCAACTCACCCCTCTCCTCCCCTTTCCTCTGAGCAGAGTTCTTCCAAGAGACTCGAATGCTCTTTCTTCCATAACTTCTTCGTCCGAGCTCCGATTTACGATCCGTCAGCGGCCACGGGATCGTAACGACGAGGCGGAACTTCCGAACTTGGATCCGTTGTCTTTCCTTCGGCCTTTCCTTTCCGACTTCCACCCGAGGAGGTTTTGCCGGGACCCGACAGAAGTGAAGGACGCCGACGGGCGTCTTCTAAGGTTGATCCGGGGGAGCGTTGCGATCGGAACCTGTTGAGGTAGGGATCTTACCTTCGTCTCTCTAATTTGTGCATCATGCGGGGTGGGTATCCTTTTGTTTTCATGAGAAACAGTTGAACCATTTAAATAAAGATAATAACTGGTTAAAGAACGGGGATGGGGAAGTTGTTATGTTTATCTTTGTTTATCCTATTGATATGTTATGAATTGAATAGGCTTATGCCTACTGAAAATCACGGTCGTTGGGGGCCTTTGCTTGCGCAATTAAATGTTGTCATATCTTTCTAGACCGTTTTGTGGATGGAAACTTCGTTGAATATGGAAATTGGTTAATCACGTAAAGTTGGATGATTTAAAATCTGGAACCCTTGTGTGATCGCCCCGGTTGAACAAAATGGAATAATGAACATGTGGGTGTTGGCTTGGATACGTGGCATGTGATGGGGGTGTTTTGTGGGTTGTTGTTGTTGCGGAATCACCGGGAGACAGAACGACAGAAAACGAGAAAACGAAAGAAAGAAAAAAGCAACAATGAACACGGCGATTTACGTGGTTCGGGAAAAAATCCCTACGTCCACGGGAGAGGCAGAATTTCACTATGATTCGGGAGCACAGAAATTACAGAGGATTTCCAACATAAAACCCTAGCCCAAAAATGGGCTACATATGAAGAAGACGGTCTACTGTTCTGAATAGTAGTCCGCGTTGCAACAGTGATCGGCGGCTCACTTTGTCAAAAGCGCTACAGTACTGTTGACCCCGAAGTCCGCACCGCTATAGTTGCGGGCCACAAGCATTCGGCCCAACCGGATCGGGCAACACCAATCCAACAGTTGTGGTTCGGGTGAGCAGCGGGGTTGCGGTTGACTTGGTTGTGGGATGGTGTGAATGCTATGTTAGTGATGGGCAGCGGGGCTGCAATAAATGGTATTAAAGGGATAATGATGTACGGGTTCGGTGTGATTGTGGTTATGGTGGTTGGCAGCGGGGCTGCAGGGATGGGTTGGAATGTGTACGGACTATGGGTTGTGAATAATAAATAAAAAGTGGAAGAGTTAATGAATGGTGGGTCATGGTAATGGAACGGGATTAATAATCAACGGGTTGGTTGGTTGATAAGAAGGGACTATGGGTTGTGAATAATAAATAAAAAGTGGAAGAGTTAATGAATGGTGGGTCATGGTAATGGAACGGGATTAATAATCAACGGGTTGGTTGGTTGATAAGAAGGGACTTGTTGTGCTGCTTGTGTTTTCCTAACTTGATTTGTGGATGGCAGGGACATGTTTCACGAACGATTGATGTGGTTGGTTGTGGATAGTTGTCCAATAGTTAAGGAACTAATAAACTAATTCTGCTGAAACGTGAAAACCTAAATGGGGTTGGGGTTGTTTGTTGTATGCATGCTTCGTAGTAGCAGTGTCGAGGCACGTGCTCAGTTTCTCTGTTAGAAGCCATAGGTCGGGCTGTGTGTTTGGTATACATATATATATCTGTATCTTTTGTGTTTTGACGCACCCCACCCATGTTGAGCACTTAGTGCCGAACACTCCCATTTCATGGGAGAGGGTGTTTTCTCATAGTTACTAGCTCCTTCCTGCTCCTCCCCTAGGCTGTGATGGCTTGAGGCGACCTTACACCTAAGACTCTTCGGGTAGGTTTCGATTGGGGTGGTTTTAGCCCAAGACTCTTCGGGCAGGTTCTACTGTTTCCCAAGAATCTTCGGGATGAGGCCCAAGTGTGTGCGGACGGGATACGTGGTTGTGAGGCCCAGGTGTGTGCGGGCGGGATACGTGGTTGTGAGGCCCAAGTGTGTGCGGGCGGGATGTGTGGTTTGAGAGGCCCAGGTGTGTGCGGGCGGGGAGAGTGTGGCAGCGTCAAAACATTCACCGTTAGGAAGAGCAGCTAACTAATGGGAAATGGTGCGGGGTACCCAATACTCTTGTTCTTATACTACTACTACCTGTTGTGATTGTGTGTTTGGTGAGTGTGGCTGGTGAGGTTGGGTGGATAGAATTCCTTGCTAGGTTTCTTCTGTTGTTCTCACGGGACATTAGGATGTCTCCCCACTTGTGCACGAGAGCTTTAGGTTTCCCTACTGAGTATACTTGTATGCTCACCCTACGTTTACTTTCAGGTTTCCAGGAGGACTACCAGGGTCGTGCGGGACCCTACTAGTCGGACAGTTGGAGTTGTTGCAGTTGTTGTACTCTTGTTTTCTTTTGGTATTGTACTTTGAGCTTTCTTGTACTTATACCTTGTTATAAAATTGTTTAAACATGCATGTGGGATTGGTTTGGGTTTATTTATATACACTTGTTCTTTTCCTTTTTGGTGGTTGACTTGTCCTATTTCCCGATCCTAAATAATAAAAAGGGTAATGTCTCCCATATTTGTGAAAACTCATACCACCCTTGGTGCTAGTCGCCACCCAAGGGCCTACTGGAGGCGGGACTCGGGGGTCATTATCTCCCTTTCACCATTGTCAGCTCAGGAGTGGCATCTTTGGTGGGAGGGGGTCGTGACACGCACCCACCATCACCACAGCGCAACGCCTACCTTCACGCCATAGCCATGCCTTTTTTTTGCAGTGGCTCCCCCAAAACTCCTCAAACACCCTCCAAACAACCTGAAACCTCCTCCGGGCACCTCCAACGCCCAAAACTCACAAAGGAAAAGGCTTCCGGGATCCGGGCCCTTACAAGTATGATTAATATACCAAAATGTTATTATATTAAAGAAACAACCCTTATTTATTCATTTTCATCCACTAAGAAAAACAAAAGAATGTCATACATGCGTACGTGCGGACTACCGCCTCCACGGAGTAACATTTTTCATTTTTCATCTTGATTTTCAATCTTCATACAAAACACTTCAAAATTGATTCAAAACTTTAAAAACATCTAAATAATATCATAATGCTTTTGTTATAATAATATTATGTCAAAATAAACAATTTCTTAACCATACTCACCCATCGAATTATGATATGTTCATGTTTGGGTCGGTTTAACCGCCTACTCAAACAATGCGATAAAATTCTATCATGGATGACTAGGAAAATTGAAATACTAATATTATTAGAAGTTAATAAGCAAATCGTGATAGTTTTATGGTTCTAGAAAGGGTATATTAAGTATTTAACTTATTAAAATATCATCTTCCATCGCAAAAATTACCGAAATAAGCTGACATTGATTTCACTTTCACGCAGCATAACTAAAACACTTACAGAATGAGCTTTATAAATCAACATAAGTTATCTATTCAAGTGCCTTAAATTATCTAGGAATGATGAACTTTGAGAGAAAAATAAATAACAACACCGCTATTATGAAACTAGTTCAAAACGATCAAGATTACTCACACACGATATCGAAAATAGATAATAACTAACTAATATGCATGTAGAGAATAATTATAAATGAAATTTATAAAAGTTTATAGATATGAATAAGGTCATGAAATAGGTAATTAAGATAGTTATTTTTGTCATACAGAAGATTCAAGTGCTTTAGTGGAAATCTGAAATTAAGGTAATGGACATTTCATCTCAAATTTCTTTTCTTGGGTCATGTTTTGTATTGTGCACCTAATTTCAATTATATGGTATATATATTGTCTATTTAATTTATTATATTATGAATTGTCTTTTATTCATGATATTTGAAGTTCAATTAAAAGCAATTAAAAGCTCTATATTTCAAAGGGGTTTGATTGAAATATTACCTAAGTCGTCATAATGCCCAAAAATCCTAAATTTTGGAAAGTAAAGTGTGTGGTTTTCTTGACAATTATCTCTGTTTGGATACTCGCAAGTGGATGTGATTGTGCCACAAATGCATCTAGGGGTAATCACCCTAGAAAAGGCTGGTTGTGTATCAACTCTCTTTACTTAGCATATGTCTTAACTGTTTATGCATAATGCCTTGGCAAAAGGCTTTGACGGTATGTTTATGTTGTCCGGCGCCTCCTGCGGAATCCCCGCCTCCCGACGACCGCCCTCGCTAGTGCGGCTTTTCCGGCACTCGGTCGACTGGCAACGCCTGTGCGATTTTTCCCGACGCCCCATCGATCAGCCCCGCTAGTGTGGCTTTCCCGACGCCTCATCGACCGGCCCCGTCTGTGCGGCTTTCTCGGCATCCTGACGACCGGTCCGCCTGTGCGGCTTTCCCGGCGTCCTGTCGATCGGCCCCGCCTGTGTGGTTCGTCTGTTGCGCTGCGCCACTGATGTAATCCGGCTATTTCAGCGACATATTCCATCATCCATCATTTTCGTCTCAAGGGGGAGCTGCGATCACGGATGATTTCTTTTTTGTTTCGCCTTATTTTGTAATCAAGCTGAGTATGTCCAGCTTGAGGGGGAGTGTTTGCGGTCTTTGTTGATTGCTTTGTTTTTTCTTTGTTTTGGTTTCTTTAATTATGTGTGTTGGAGTCTGCATCCCACATCGGACTTGAGGTCCGGTGTGGTCTTAATTATTTGTTATAAAAGAACCTCAAGGGCGCCTTTAGAGAGAACACCTTGGGGGTTCGGTTTCTCCTATTTTATCATTATACATGGTATCAGAGGAAAATTAATCCCGAACTCCTCCCTCTCATCTATTTTTTTTATTTCGGTCTAGGGTTTACTGCAGTCCTTCCCCGTAAGGGGGGGGCGGCGGCCTCCATGGCCAGCTCTGTCGTCGCCCCTCCCCTCCCTCCCGAGTGCCGCTCGGCCTGCTGCATCTCCGGCGGCTCTCCCCCCTACTGGTGCCTGCTTCCCAACACCCCTCCCTGTTGCGCGCGACGGCTCTCTTCCAATCGACCCCTGCTTCCTCGACGCCCTTCCCCATGGCACGCGACGACCCTCCTGCATCTCTGCCCGCGAGACCTCTTCCCGTCGCGGCACCTCTCCCACTGCAATTCCGACGGAACCCTCCTGCGCGTGACTCCTGTCGCGCGGCTCCCTCCAGGTTCTCCTGCACCGCTCCCACGCGACAGCCCTCCTGTGTCGATCCCGGCCAGCGGATCCTCTCCCGCTTACGGCCCTCCAGCGGCGTCCCTCCCCGCAGCGCTCTCCCAGCCGGCGGTTCTCCCATGCAACATGCCCCTCCCCGCGCGACTCATGGCGCCCCTCCCATGCAGCCCGCCCTGCCTCCTCCGCTCTGCGCGGCCTCTCCAGCGTCCTCTCCCGCTGTCCTGCTCCCTCGTCGGCCTCCTCCTGCCAGGCAGCCCCGCCTCTCGTCGTCGGCCTCCTCCTACCAGGCAGCCCCGCCTCTCGTCGCCAGCCTCCTCCTGCCAAGCAGCCCCGCCTCTCGCCGCCGGCAACACCCGACGACTCCCGGCACGCAGCCGCCTCCTTGTCCGTCGGCACGCCCTCACACCTCCTCCACCGTGGCGCACCATTTTGACCGCCTGGAATCCGGGCCCTTTGGCGCCGCCAGATCCCGCAACAATTCTGTAGAATCCCCGGCTCCAGTCGTCGGCCCCGCAAGTGCGGTTTTCCCGATGCTAGTGTGGTTTTCCCGGCGTCTCATCGACCGGCCCCACTAGTGCGGCATTCCTGGCGCTCCGTCAACCGGCCCGGTCTGTGGTTTATTCTGCTGCGCCCGCGACATCATCCATCTTGTTTTGTCATCAAGCTGGGTATGTCCAGCTTGAGGGGGGGTGTTTGCAGCGTATTTTGCTTGCTTTATTTTTTCTTTATGTGTCCAAGCTAGGTACACCTAGCTTGAGGGGGAGTGTTGGAGTCTGCGTCCCACATCGGACTTGAGGTCCGGTGTGGTCTTAATTATTTGTTATAAAAGAACCTCAAGGGCTCCTTTAGAGAGAACACCTTGGGGGTTCGGTTTCTCCTATTTTCCCATTCTACAATGTGTTTAAGCTATGTAGACCTAGCTTGAGGGGGAATGTTGGAGTCTGCATCCCACATTTGACTTGTGATCTTACGTGGTCTTTATTATTCATTAAAAAATAACCTCAAGGCCTCCCTTAGAGAGGCACCTTGGGTATTGGGTCTACCTCTTTTGTCATTCTACAGTACCAATAATGTAATATAACTACCAGCTCTGAGTTTTTGGAAACTGGGTTGTTACATTGAAACATCAAAAACTAAGACAATGAGTACAAATAGCAAAGGAAAGCAGAAGGTTAGAAAAATTTCTCAATCATCGAGAGCTTAACAACAATCAAGGAGTTAGTCAAAATTGGAGAAATGTGGAGAGATAGCAGTAACAAAATTTTCCCTTTGATGAAGTGATAATTTTTTGACTACTTAGGCTACACGATGTCATATTATGATGAGGCAGAGAGTTACTTGGAAGGAGAGGCACTTGGAGGTCAACAAAGGAGGACAAAAGCATATCCTAAATCTCAAAGAAGGAATCATTTTTACTAGTATTTCTTTTATTGTTCAAATTTTAGTCATAAATTCGTTGATTGCATCCCAAGAAGAGGCGGGGATTATTTCTTTGGAAGCCAAAGAAGGATGAATACGAGATAATCCAACACAATTCCTTTGGGAAACAAATTTTGCCCATTGGAAGAAGAAGAGTATGACTTGGGAGACTAGCATATGTCTAAACTCATCCCGGGGTTTCTTGAAAAGAAAAGAAATTGAAGATGAAGTAGAAGGCTATATTTGGTGAGATGGCCTTGAAGACAGCGATGAACAGTGGATTCATGATAACGGATGTTCATCCCACATGACAGGCAACATGAATCTTCTCAAGAATGTGAAAAGAAGAGTGAATGGAATGGAACCGACAGTTTTGGCAATGATGGGCTCTAAAGATTAAAGGAAGTGATAAAACTCGTCTGGATTGAGATGAGTTGAAAAATACTGAAGTTCTTCATGTGGATAGTTTACGACACAATTTGTTGAGTGTGAGTTAATTATGTAACTCGAGATTGGAAGTCACATTCAATCGGAAAGGCTGGAAATTCTCTAATGGAGGGATGGAGAACAAATGAAAACTTATATCAAGTGGATAACAAGGAAAACACTTATCTCCTTAATGTAAAAGAGGAAAATAAATTGGGGCATTGGAGGCTTGGCCACATCCATCAACGGAGTATGGAAAAATTTTCAAAGTTAAAGGCAGTAGTGAATATTCCTAACTTGAAGAGGTATGGAGAAAAAGTATGTGATGCGCGCTTGGAACTCAAGGTGAAAGATATCTCATCTTATTTGTTGATGACTTCAACGGGATGGGATGTGCTATCTTCATGTGATCTAGAAAGAAGTGATGGACTGCATCAAAAGATTCTGAATGAGAATGGAGAGTGAAACTAGAAGAACAATAAAGATCCTACAATCAGACAATGGAACTGAATAAACTTCAATTGAAGTGGAAAATTATTTGGAGAACAACGAATAAAGGATGAGGTGTCTTCGGTAAGGACTCCTAAACAAAATGAAGTTGTGGAAAGACGGAATCACATGGTCAACAACATGGTTAAGACTTTGTTGGTTGAAAGTAGAATCTCTCGACACTACTGGAAAGAAGCAGTGCAAGAGGTCGTGTACACTCAAAACCGGGCATTGCTTAGCCCTGGAGAGCAGAGGATGGCATATGAGATGTAGCATGGCAGGAAACCTTCCCTGAAGCATTTCAAAGTTTTTGGAAGCAAGTGTTTCATCTGAAATAAAGGAAATCAAGATGAATATAGAGATGCAGCGGATGAAGGATTATTTCTAGGTTACTCAACTAAGAGAAAAGCCTATAAATGTTTCAACAAGAGGCTCAAAAAAATTGTCGAAAGCAGCGATGTCAAGGTAGTTGAAGATAAAGCTAAGAAAAATTCTGGAGTTCCCATATTTGAAGAAATTTGTGAGGAATAAGATGATGGTGGGATTTCAGGAGAGGAACAAAATCTCCCAAATGATGATGATTCTAAGGTTGAATCGAAAGATGAACATGTTGTTGAATGAAGTCAATTTGTGGCTTAAGGAGAAGAATTGAAGTTGGCCCGAATAACATCACTGGTGATAAATCTGCTCCAACTCAAACCAAAAGAATGAAGAATGTGGGGCACACTGCACTACTCTCGCAAGTGTGGACCTTTAACAGTGACTTCCATCAACAGATTCTCTGAATTAGCGGATCTTTAACATCAAAGAAACATCTGCACCAATGGCAAGGCTAGATTCCATCAAATTGTTCTTGACGGTAGCAGTTCAGAGAAGATTCAAAGTTTGTCAAATTGATGTGAAAAGCGCATTCTTAAATGGAGTACTAAAATAGGAGGTCTACAACGAACAAACGGTAGCTTTTCTTACCGGAGATGACGATGCAAAGATTTGTAGATTGAAAAGACTTTATATGGCATGAAAGAAGCATCTTGTGCTTGGTACGTGCAACTGGACACATATTTGAGAAAGATGGAGTTCAAAAGATAAGGGGTTGATCACAACCTCTATGTGAAAATCTCAGATGAAGAGCGGTTCAAGGTAACAGTATACATGGACGACATCATTTTTGGTGGAAACAAACAAAACTCTGTTGAAAGGTTTACCCAGTTAATGAGATACATTTAGGGAACAAAGAATTATGGATTGGGTTTTAAAACAAGTAAAGATCGAGATTTGGTGGCTTGCTCAGATGCGAACTGAGCAAGAGATATAGCGGATCGAAAATCCACAAGCGACGGAACATTCTTCGTCAGAAGAAATTGTGTAGGTTGGTTGAGTAAAAAGCAAGAAAATGCATCTTTGAGCACAACATAGGCAAAGTACAACACAATCGCTAAAGCTTGTACTCAATTGATGAAGATGAAGCAGCAGTTAGAAGATCTTGGAGAAGTTGTGCGACAACCTATAATAATTCAGTGTGAAAACAAGAGTGCTAACGAGTTGACAAAGAACCCATACAACATTCACACACAAAACACATCAAGGTTCGTTATCGCTTTATAAAGGAAAAGGTTGAACATCGTTACGAAGTCGCTGACCACTTATGTGTTTGAAAAGCATCGGTTGAAGCTCGGAGTTCAACCAACACCCTCAAACTGAGGAGGTTAAAAAGACCCCTCTTCCTCATGGATGTATTTCTTTATTTGGCTATTGTGTGACTTGCAGGTGTTGATCTTGAATTGATTGCAAGCAGCCAAAGGGAGATACAATCCATAGGGAATCATGTGAAGAAAGGGAGATCTAGAGTCAACAAAGATCAATCAACAGGTGATGTTACAACATTGAAATGGAGTTAAGAAAAGCAAAATAAGAAAATCTGGACAGCATTGTAGGCATTAATATTTTCTCTTGTTTCCTATACCAAGCCTTGACTCACACGGGCCTAGAGAATTTGTTAATGACTCTTTGCATATAGCAAAAGGTGAGTGAAGAAGGAAGTAAAGATTTCAACAAGTGGATTTGAGATACATGAACTATGTGACAAAGGGGAAGTTTCGTGGATGCTAAGACATGATTAAATCTAGAGTTAAAGACCCTTTGAATTTTATTTGTCAAAGGGAAAGAACAAGTGCACCGCACCGCAAGTTTCAGGGGGAGAAATATATTTTTGTGAGTTGGTGCTTGATGGTGAGAAATCGACAATATGGTGATGGATTTATTTATAGATGAGTTGACAACAAAATCCAAAGGGGAAAAATGTTGCAACCAAGGGTTATAATGTTGGATTTGTTGTCAATTAGAATTAATTTTTTCAGTTGAGAAGAGCTGGAGAAGTTTGGTGAAGGTGTTCTTCAGTGATGACAACGGCGCAACAATGATGACCACGCTGTGAAAGGTGGCTACAAATAAAGCAGGCTGGAAGTCGAAGGTTCATCACATCGCAACAATTTAAGTCACGCCACAAAGTACGGATTACGGGGAGATATTACGCCGCAATGCTAGGTCGCGATTTTTCAATGCAACTCTGTTTGGTAAATATTGAATATTGTGTCATGAAGCAAATATACCATTCATAAGGGATCGAGAGAGATGTGAGCTTCAAGGGAAAGAGAGAAAGAAATTGTTCTGTAAAGCTCAACTCTTGAAAAAATACAACTCAATAGTGATATGAGATTCACAAAATTTAGCCCAAAAACTTCATCATAGTTCATGTATTTGGAATATTAAAAAAACATCAGGAAGCTGGAAACAAAGTCCGATATTAGTCAAATGCCAACAGCTTTTAATAACAATTAAATTGTAGCATCATTTATTACTAGGGTGCGTTTGAACATGATCAAAATGTCCACCAACAGTTAACGACCACAAAAAAAAAAAGTGGAGAAATAATTAAAGGGGGGAAAGAACGACAAGAAAACTATTGCACCTTACCGATAGTCTCATTCCCCAAAACACGGTCGAGTGTTACAACGAGCGAATTCGGAACAGAGAATGCAATGTCACCCGCCTAAAGGATAAAAAAGATTAAAACGACAGGCGGGAAGATAAAGGTCAACAGGTAGCAGTCACCTGGAGGTCTTCGCTGGCCGCAACGTAATGTATGGGCTTGTGTTTCTTATCGAGCGAGAGCCTTTCCTTGAGAACAACTTTGCAAGGCGGGAATCCGTTCTTGTGCATCCACGTTTTCAATTCTATGAACTCGTTTTCTTCTTTATCCAACAACTGACGGTGCTTTTGGACCTCTTCCTGCAAGCCAGCAACCAAGGTATCGGAATTCCCAGCGGCACAGCTCGTTTTCTTATGAAGAGCAGGGAGAACCATAAAGCCACGGCTAGGGCTTCTCCGAGCTGAAACCGAAGCCCGGAACAGAGCAGATGGAGGACGACGCGAATACAAACAAAGCGGGGGCGAAGAAATGCAGTGACTGAGAAGACATGCAGCATCCATAAGAAAGGAGACAGTCGTTCTCTAGGGCGAGCGATGCGAGCGGAGCTTCCTAAATTCGCGTAGCATATGGTGCCGAAAAGGAAGAAGAGCCGGAGATAAGAGTGGCGCCTTGAGACGCTTGAAGAAACGAATCTGTGCCCAAATAAGGCCGCATTCGACTGGGCCTCAACAGGCGGCGAGGATTTTCCATAGCTGTTTCTATTTTTATCACATTATCACATTATCACATCCATGTCACATTGAAGAACCCCCACCACCAAGGAAATTCGGAACCCAAACAACTTTGACCGAATGAAACAAACAACTTTGACCGAATGAAACTGCAAGTCGCGTTAGAACATCGGTCGCATGATTCAGCTCCCGTGTCACCCACTGAAACGATGCATCCTTCAAATAACTCATATTGTTGGTCTCTTCCATAGCGAACATCTCCCAACTTGAAGCTTGTACCACTGTTGTCACCTCTGTAAGTCCTTGTATGGATCAAATGATGCATCGATGCTAACCTTTACTTCGCAAATTCAGGTTGACACCACGGCAACTACTTGGAGCTCCTATGCATCCTTTGTCTCGCCTTTTAAGCGAACAGGTAATCCCTGACCCTCTCAGTCGTCCGCTCCACAGCACGCTCCCTTTCTGAAAATACAAGAGTATTTCTATCATACCACGGTGCTCAAACAAACACCAAAAACAGCTCTACGTCATCCTCTTCCTGTCGTCTCAAGAAATGTTCAGTGGCCTCCTGCGTGAACTGCCACCGGCAATGCATCTCCATCCCGTCGAACCCCACGGTTATCAAAACTCCTTTGCTCGGATCAACGCCATAGAGCATGTTCAAGGTTATCTTTCCCGCACACCACGGGCAGTCGGCCTGCTCTATGCACGGCCTCTGGAGCTGCAACTGGATTGGAAGAATATTACGCAACATGCGTAGAACAAATAAAAAAAATCACCTTCCTTGGTCACTGCATCTTCCACAGATTTTTCTCTTTCAACTGCAGAAATACCGCAATCAAAACGCAATCGAACGTCTTTATTCATTTCATTATTAATATATATGTGGGGGGCATAACTATGTTAATGTAGTTAAAAAAGTGAACGTTATGGATGAATATGAGCACCGGGTATTGTCTATTTTAAACGAATTTTATTTTAAAAACATTATAAAGATTAAAAATAATAAATATAAATGAGTTCAGGTTTTAAGTATTGAAACCGGGTTCGGATTCGGTTATTGATAAATGGGTTCGGATTTGAATACTTGCATTTTCACAATACCGAGACCATTTTCGTCTCTAATAACCACCCAATTTCAAATTGCAAGAGTCGTGTGTGTCCCTTTTCCCCGTTCCCCTTGATGCACAATCACCCAATGGCCTCTTCCCGTAAAAAGGAGAAAAAAAATAGACATGAAATCCCAAAGAAAAAAACAACACTTGAATTATTTAAAAATAAAGTTGGCATTTGAGATGATTCCAAATGAATAAAAACTTGCTTTGCATATTTTAGGGAGGATCGGGAACAGAGGGTAAACACTCTTGAAGCCAAAACCAGATAAGAACATGCAAGAGAAAACTTCAAATCAAGGACCAAGGTGAAGAATCGTATGGCGACCCACATGTTTAATGCATGATTTTTAACATGATTCCTTAACAAATATATTACATTGATAACTTTGATGGACCTTTTGAGATTTAGTGTCCTTGAAATTATGTACATAATACATGAATTACTTAAGTAAAACATAAACCTAAACTTTATTTAATCCTCTTCAAAGTCTGGATTATTATTCCATCATAGTTCACCACACTGCAACCGATTTTTTGGGGACATACATCAATAGAAAATGGGGAGCATAAAACCCAATAAGGGATAAACAAAGAAAGTGGAACACGAGTGATCATCATGGATAATTCATGAGAGTATAATTGTAAGTATACGATACATAACATGGAAATGTCGCTACAACATAAAAATGCAACATTCATAAGTATATCATCAAAGTTCAATACCAAGGTGTCATAAAACATATTGTTAAGGTTATTCACCAAGGTATCATAAAACATTTCATATTTAGAGATTAATTACTTACTCAATGCATTGGAACGCTATCTGGACGCACCCTTCATATGTCTTGATTCATTTGCGCCACATCAATCATAGTAAAACATTTCTTCAATAACTCGTGGAGAATAAAGAATGAGTTTCATATAAAATCATTGAGTGCATGAGTGTTTAAAGACTTGAACTTTTCATCATTTTTAATCGACGAGAAAGGAATGCAAGTTTCATATATGTAAAACCTCAATCAATGAAGTATAATTATATATGTGTGTGTGAATTCCCCTAAATAAAAAATAGGGCTGGGTATTCAGAACATAAACAGGGAGGCATGGAAAATCGAAGGATGATTTTGGCAGCACAACAGATATACAAAGTGGTTTATGGAAAGAGATTGATGAGAGAGAATGGAAGTCTTCATTGATATAACAACTTTTGGACAGTAACAGAATGATCACAAGTGAATGAGAACATAATAAACTTGAAATTAGAAGAATAATTACAAAGGAAGTACTTAGATAAAAAGAGAGAGGAAGAGAATCTCTTACCTTGCGAGATAGCCTCCTAAAGCCCAAAGAGAGTTTATTGGAACCATATGAACTCTTGGAAAGGTTCCATAGAGGGAAAATGAGGGTAACTTCATGCTTAATGGCTTGAGAGTGAAGAAGAATGGGAGAATGAGTGAGTATTTATAGAAAATGTGTGAGAATTGTTTCTTAATTCCTAAATATAGGCCTTGGAAATCTAGGCTTTGGAAAATACAAAACCATTAGTTTACCCATGGTTTTGGCTTGTGGTTTATGACATTAAGAATGTGGTTTTTGATCTACTTGAGTCTCAAAACCGAAATTAAATATTTTATATTACTTTTGGTATGGAAAAATAAAACTTCCCCAAAATAATGTTTTTAAAACCTTAATTTCCATTTTAGACTTTAGAAAGTAATTTATAGTTTTAGAATTTCATTTCAATTCATTAAAATATATTATATTAATAAAATATCTTATTTTTGGTCGTGGATTAAATTTTATTAATTATTATATCATTATTACATATTGATGAAGTTATAAAACATATCCAAAACATACAACTGTATTTTCATTATTCATTGAAAAATAAGGTATATTAGAATTTTTTTAAAATCTAACCATAACCTAATTTTTTCGTAATGATTTCAAATATAATATTTATTTAATAAAAATATTTTTATAAACATGAGAATTTTAACTTTTAAATAAAAATACTTATTTATTGAATAATAACAGTTTTTATGACATAATCAACTTTTCAATCATTGTAAAAATTACCCGGGACATTTTAAAATTATACTATCAATTATTTTTAAATAAATTAATAATGTTTTATAAACATATTTCATGAAAATAAATTTTATTTAAAAACCATGAATTTATCATAAAAGTTTATTTTAATTATATATTTTGTAAAAAAAATTATGTTGTATTTGTATCCAAAAATCTATTTATCGTATTTATATTACATTCATGTGTATTTTATTAAATAGAATAATAATGAAAATGATATTGGAGAGACCACTATTTCATTTCTAAAAAGAAATTACACATTATAATATTGATGTCTAGATACATGACCCCTTATTACACCGACATACACCATAAGGGTAAGGTGTGTGATAATGGTGCTTTCATGGGGTGACTTAGCTAACATTGATCTACATTCATGTGTATTTTATTAAATAAAATAATAATGAAAATGGGATTGGAGAGACCACTATTTCACTTCTAAAAAGAAAAGTACACCTTATAATACTAAGTTCTAGATATATAATTCCTTATTACACTGACACACGCCCTAAGGGTAAGGTGTAAGATTACAGTACTTTCATGGAGTGGATCAACTAACATTGATTTAGTGGTGATCATAACTAACTTGAACTTCTCTCATAGTCAATTTCACTCGAGCCTTACTCGTTGAAGCTTTGCTTGGGATTTGTTAAGGGTGAACCCCAATGGCGCTACCTCCCTCCCAAGTTTTGATAGACGAGCTTCAAAATGCATGATCTTATTGGTTGAAACCATCGTTTCTCCCCTTTACATCAATTATCTCTTTCCATTACTCATTATATAAACTAGTTCCAATGGTTATAATGCTCAACAGTCACATTGCCCAACAATCATATTGATCAATGATCAGGTAATAGTATTATTCTAACGTTCGTGTTTCCCATTGCACACTATATATACTCCACCATTCTCATAATTCATCATCCGCTACTTCACTCATAAAGGTTTTACAATTCCCTTGATAGTTTTTATCATATTTCTAATTCTTCTATTTATTTTTACTATTTTTATAGAAGGAACGATCTTTATTGGAGAATTCAATCTTATGGAGTTTGCATTACTGTGTGCATTGTTATTTTTTGTTTATCTCTCTATATTATTTATAGCTATTATAGTCAATATTAATTCATGATATATAATGAAATTTAAAAGTCCTTCTATGTGCTTTTATAAAGTCCTTCTACGTGATTTTATTATAAAACATAATAAAATAGTCATTGTGAAACATGAGTTATTTTATTAAGGATTTTTTTTGGTTGTTACATCCCCCTTAAGAAAGTCTACCCTCAAAATTCATGTCCTTACATAAAATAAATGGGGGCATTTCTTTTTCATTGCTTCTATATGTTCCTCAGTCGCTTATTTGAACTTTTGATTTCTCCATGAGACTTTCATGAGTCGGGTTGTCTTATTCCTCAACACTTGTTCCCTTTCATTAAGAATCTGGATTGGTTCTTCTTCACATGATAGGTGAGGTTAAAATTCCATATGATTTTTGTCTAGTATGTGTGTTGGGTCTGACATATACTTTAATAACAGATACTCATGGAAGATGTTATATAAATTTGAAAGATTCAGAGGTAGTACTACCCGATAGACAACTTATCCAACAAGCTCTATAATCTCAAATGGTTCAATGTACCCTAGACATGGTTTTCCCTTCATTATAAATCTCATGACTCCTTTACATGGTGATATTTTGAGGAATACATGATCCCACACATGAAACTCTAAGTCCTTCCTTCAATTGTCATCTTAACTCTTTTGTCAACTCTGAGCAACCTTGATATGTTTTTGGATCACTTTACCTTCTATGAAATATCTTTCATAGTGTCTAGACCCAATAGTTTTCCTTCTCCAACTTCATCCCATCATGTTGGAGATCTTCCCATACAATTCTTCATAAGGATCCATTTGAATACTCGAGTGAAAACTATTGTTATACGAGAATTTATTAAGTGGGAGATGTTGATCCCAACTCTCTTGAAAATCAAGCGAGTTAGCCCATAACATGTCTTCCAATATCTGAATAATCCTCTCAGACAACCCATCAGTTTGAGGATAATAGGCTATGCTAAGGTTTAATTCAGTATTAATAGACTTTTAAAAGATCCTCAAGAACTTAGAAGTAAATATTGAATCACGGTCTGAAAAAATTGACAGTGTCTCCCAACAAAGTCTCACCACTTCTTGAATATACATATTGAAGGTTCTAGGTGCAATGTAAGTGCTTATCAGGGTCGTTCAAGACTCAATGAATGCAAGATTAAATATATCATTTTCATATTGTACAATATATGAATGTCATGAACAACAAAAAATTTCTAGTCGAATATATACAAGAAGGTCTCTGAAATCAAGATCAATTTTGTTTACATTATATTCTTATTTTATTTAATTAATTGAGAAGAATGATTACCTATTTCCTAAGATATTTCTCTGTAGTAGATGTTGATCCTCCAAAACCCTTTCGGTAATCTAGCATTTCACTTCTAGGATACAAGTGTAGAATCCCTATAGCGGTGGTTTTCATGTGCTCCTTTGATCTCTAAATGTCACTGATGAGTCATCGAGTACTAACATGGTCAATTGATCATGTTGTGTTGTTCATCCAGATCACTTCACCTTTCTTCAATTTTGAAGTTATATTGATCTTCTATCTCTTGGGAGGATGTGATAAGGAAGATGAGAATTCTAGAGAGCAATCTATTGTGCACAATGATTCTCGATTAACCTCTCTTAGAAATTATAAGTGGGCTATTTAAAGACCTAGGGTTAGTGTTTTTATTTTAATTAATTGTACAAGTTCCCTTAATAAAATATCAAACCCATGTCTGACCCCATTCCATGTTTTAAAAATAATATTATTATTTTTATTTCATGATGTGCGCTAACTAACACAGTGATAAATATTATTTTACCAGCTTGCAAAATAATATTTATCATCAGGAATGATCTTGGTTCACTCATCCTCCTCATCATTTATCGAATACCTAAATAAATTAAATATTTATTCATTTAATAAATATATAAATAAATATTATATATCTATTTAATTTAACAATTACCTTGAGAATAAATTTTTATTTTATTTATTCAATCTTAAATCTTAAATACAATTATTCCTCATCCTTGAGAGTAATATTTATTTTGATAATTAAATTAAAATAGAATTTAATTGAGATTAATGGAAACACTCAGTGTGTGAACCTCTAGTATTCTTTCCCATTAGCATTAGGCGGGTTTACTTAAATTCCAAGATTATTGTCTAGCAATGAGTCAAGGCACACAAGAGAAAGAAGTTAATGTCGCAACATTGAAAACCACGTACGAGTGATTTCTATGTAATATAATCCCTTTGTCTCAATATCTTATCAACCTGGTTGCACAATCATGCCATCATCCTATGTGCTTGATACGTCTTTAATTGACTATGTAAACTAAACTCATCATTACACCATGACCCTAGAATTTAATGAAACGGTTCTATTTCAATCAAAGGGGTGAGATATCAACATCCATTAATACGAGACAAATCCTTCCTCTACTTTTTCTTTAATAACACATCATTCATGATGCACCCAACGTACCCAAATTCACCATGAACTGCTATCGTCATGGTTTACGATAATACATATAAGTTCACGAGTCATTACATCCATTATTAATAGTCTTAAAGTCTAAATAACATTACACACACTCATAAAAAAAATATCCAATGACACATAAACATGTGGAATTCTTACTGGTGAGTCTGTTCTCAAAATCTTGTAGGTTTCAGGCATCAAATAAGAATCCTTTGAAGGTATAACCAACTCGAATTTTAGTCTTAAATCACATGTAATCATTTCTTTACTTGATCAAGAGATCACGTACAAAAAAAAACAGTAGACTAATAGAGTGCATTAAAACACCGGGACCATAGGGAGAGTATCTTCACATATAATTTATAATTAATTTATGAGAAGATATAGAATTACCTCAACTTTTAATTCTACTTTCATTTATGATATGATGAAATAGAATTCATCGCACCATCATTGAACTGCATGATTCAAGTGCAGAATCCCTTTATAAGTGATCCAAATGTGCACCATAATCTTAGATTAATGTCTTATAAACACTAGGTTCTAGCACAATCGATCCTGATTGTTTGTGTTGTTCGTGGTTGATTACAATAGTTCTCTTATCAAAGGAGGAAGAACCCTTGACATTCTCTCATAATCTTGAGAGAGGAGGAGGATAGAATTCACTCCAGGGATTAAGAAAGTCTCTCTATATCCGTTGTGCACACTAAAAGTACATTAGGAAAGTAGTATAATTAAATATTTATTATATCTGGTTTAGGGATTACAAATCACATACAAGCCCCCAACCATCTTTAATATTCTTAATTAACTCCATGTTCATTAAAAATAATAATAATATTATTAATCTCTTGACATGAGTAGCACATTAAGAATATAAATAAATATAATTTACAACTAATTGGACCATTAAACTCAGTCCACTTTCTTTTGTCTGTATTTGCCGATCCTCGAATAATGACTATTTAATTAAATAAAATTCACGGCATTATTCTATGATATAATAACTATTATATTCACCAAATATGAAAACTAATATTTATTATTATTATTATTTAAATCACTTTATCCCTTCAAATAACTCGTGATTAAATTATGTTGATCAACAAAACTAGAATAAATATTGCTTATTATAACATGTCAAATTTAATACTTGTATTTAACTAAGATTGTGGATAAATTTAGTGTGTGAACCTATAAGCCTCTTTCTTATTGGAATTAGGCATAACCGCCTAAAGTCAAAGGTTAGTGTCTTTTAACATGCTAAGACATCCATAAATAAAGAAGTTAATGTCATAATGATATCCAACCTCCTATAAATTCTAACCATGTAATATAATTATTTTATCACAATATCTTAAATCAAGTGGGTTGTATGTCTATGTCATCAACCTATATTCTTGATGGATCTTTCTTTGACTTTCCAAAAATGAACATTCCCATCAAACACCATGGCCGTATATTTATTCAGGTGGTTCCATTCCCATTAAAGGTCCTAAGATATTAACTTTTTTCAAGAGACAAAAGGGATAAATCCTTTCTCGCATTATCCATTAATGCTAAATCATTCGTGACACACCCAACGTATCCTAATTTGTTGAAAATATATGTTTTCATAGTTTTCATCAATATATCAAAGTATGAGAGTCATGATATCCATTAATAATAATTCTAAAGTCTAAACACCAATACACACATTCGTAGATAGGAACATCCAATGACACATGGAAATATGAATTTACAATTAACGGCCTTGTTCTCACAACCTCCTCCCTTAGAGATTACCAAGGGCGAACACCATGATAAGGTGTCTCAATGTCTTATGAGCCTCCTACTACTGATAGCCTGTATTGTCTGTGTATCTTTAGATAATACCATCCGACCATAGAACAAGGTTCACAAATAATGTCATGGAACCTCTAGGTTATCATCATAATAGGGAACTATTATGACCTTTCAACACGACATATATTCTAGAGAAATTATCACATACAAATATCATGTAGAAGAATAATCCATACGTGATAAGAAAACTTATTTAAAAATAAAAAACATGTAATCAAGCACTAAACAAGTTAGTTTTAGGGAACCAATTCCAACAAAATCCCACTTTCACTATAGACAACTAACAACATATTTCATTCCACTAGCTCTCACATGACACTCATACTTCTACTGAGATAAAGTTTTAGTCAAGGGGTCTGCCACATTTTCCTTTGTAGATACTCCACTCACCAAAACTTCACCTCGATGAGAAAAATCCCTCAAGATATGAAAATTATGAAGTATGTGCTTTGTCCTTTAGTGTGACCTTGGCTCTTTGGAGAGATCCACTGCTTCAATATTATCATAGTAAACTGTGATAGTGTATTTATTACTAGGCACCACATAAAGATCTTAGACAAAGTTGAGAACCCATACTACTTCCATGACTGCATCAGAAGTTGCAATATACTTAGAATCCACTGTAGAATCAGTGAAAATTGGCTACTTTGAACTCTCCTAACTCACAGATCCTTTGTTGATACAAAATATATATCTAGACTATGACTTCAAATCATTCCAAGCTACCTAAAATCTTGAATCTGTATAACCCCTGATGAATAAATCTTCATATCCTCCATACTCCAATAACATATCCTTAGTTTTACTCATATACTTAAAGATATTCTTAATAGAAATCCAATATTGTTCACTTGGATATTCTTGATATCTAATTACCATGCTTAAAGACAAATCAACAGAAATCCTCATATGTAACATGACATACATGATGGATCCTATCACAGAAGTGTATGAGATCTTACTCATTCCATATCTTTCCTCTTGTGTTTGGGGACACATTTTCTTATAAATATTTATACGATGTGACACTAGAACTAATCCCCCTTTGGATTGTTCTATACTGAATATTTTCACTACCTGGTTAATGTATGTACCTTGACTTAGTCTGAGTAGCCTCTTAGATCTATCATGCATTATCTTGATCCCCAGAATGTCGGTTACTTCAACTAAGTCCTTTATGGATAATCACTTTCTAAACCACACCTTAACATCTTGTAAGGCTGGTATATCATTTCCAATTAGTAATATGTCATCAACATACACTGTTATGAAAACACACTATTATAAAACAAACCTATACCCACAGTTTTTGGAGAACCATGGGTATAGGTTTCACAAGAAAAAAATTTCATGGGAAATACCTATACCCACGGTTCTCAAAAACTACGGGTATAGGTTGGGATATACCCATGGTTTTTTTAAACCATAGAAATAGGTTTTGTGGGGAAAAAATCAACATATACCCACAGTTTGACCAAACCGTCAGTATAGGTTGACCCATTATTTTTTCATAAAAATAAAAATAAAAAATAAAAAATTTAATATATATATATATATATATATATATGAATATATATATAAAAATATATTTTTTGTATATAAGAACATGAAATGTGTGATGGAGTAGTGATAAGGTCACTAGACTGTAAGGGGGAAGGTGCTAGGATCAAATCCCAGTGGGTGTTTTTTTAATAAATGACCTATACCCACAGTTTGGTCAAACCATGAGTATAGGTATGCACACAAAAAATTACTATACCAAGGGATTCAAAACCGTGGGTATAGGCCACCTATACCCATAGTTTAGCCAAACTATGGGTGGTACGCGCGTCGCGACGCGTGCAAATTTGCGAATTTTATAACCAACTGGCTACTGTAAAAGTGGCGAGCAGGGTCGAACCACAGAGAGCACGGAATCTAGTCCACTAAAAATATTTCGTTGGACAATGTTTAGATGGACAAGGTTTGAGGGAATTCCTATTTTTGAGTTTTCTCTTTTTTTTTTATTTAAACTAAAAGGTGAGAAGACAAAAGATAAAAAGAAAATTGCAAACGGAAATGATGATGGATTCTAAGTCAACAAAATGTGTCGGGGATGTTGGTATCATAATTCAATTATCACGCAGACATGCAAAATATTCTTTATGTGATTAATTATTTATCCTGTTTAGTTATCGCCAGTTCCAAAAATATGTGCATTTTTTAGATGCTCAATTTTAATTTCCCAATTTTATTTAAAGTCCCGTTCTCTGGTGTCATAAATAAATTAGAAAATTCGTTCAAGCCCCGAACTACACGGCGAAATGACACAACCCGTTTCTCACAAAGTTGTGTCACTAATTTGCACCTACCATCAGTCAACGCGGTTTACCTTCTCGGACCGCCGCGTCGACTTATAATTAAAATGGCCAGTTTTAATTTTAGCAATTAATTCAGTGCAAAAAATAATTTAAACAGATAAATATTCAATTAAAATAAATTTAATTGACAATTAATCATCAAACAATATCTTGCATGGCATGCGCAGTAATTTTAATTAATCAACTAACATCCCGACACTAATAAAATTACCCCGACATCGCAACTAAAAAAATCAACGCAGTAATAAAATGATATGTCATGTAAAACAACACTGCGTTACCAAAAAGATGATCGTGTCCGTCTCTATTTCCACCGCGCGCAACTAGTTCTTCAATAACTGACTGCACCTCGGCATGTGATGACGTCGCGCGCCAGCTATGCGACCACCGGAACGGAGAATATGAGCTGTAAGCGATGCGCGGCTGCTGGTCGACTCCTCGGATGGCGGTGACCGGTGCACTGCAAAGAAAACAAAAGAAAACGGGGTGCGGCCGGGAGATGAGCAGGGAGTCGGGTCGGCCAGGGTAGTGCCGCGTGCGAGGAGGGCAGCGGCGGCTGAGTGGAGGTGGGGCGCGCACGGCGTGGAGAAGGGAGCGGCCTCGGATGGTCCGGCCGTGGAGGTAGGAGGCCGGGTGGCGCGCGGCTGGGTGGCGTGCTGGTGGCAAGGGAGGCAGGCGGCGGGTCCGTGGGGATGCGCACGGCAAGGGAGGCGGCTTCGAAGAGATGATGAGGAGGGTGGCGCCGGGATCGGCCCGGGGAAGAAGGAAGGTCGGGGCTGGCGGGGTGCACCGTGCAGCAGGAGGGGAGGCGGCCGGGAGATGGATGGCGCGCGGTGAAGAGGAGCAGGGGGTGAGCCCGCTCGGGATGATGCAGGGGAGGCCGGAAGAATGTGGGGCGCGGGGTCAGCGGCGTGGAGAAGGGAGGACACAGGGTGACGGACTGGCGGGGTGCAGGTTCGTGGGGAGTTGGCGGCGGCGTGGAGAAGGGAGGGCGCCAGGGGGAGTGCAGCAAATGGAGAAGGCCGGCGGACGGGATCTGCAGCAGGAGGCCGCTGGGGTTGCGCACGGCTGTCCAGCAGGAGGCGGTAGGGTGGTGGAAAAGAAAGTGTGGCGCAGGTTGGCGGACAGCGGGACGAGGGGAGAGGATGGCGCGCGGCCAGCTGGATGGAGAGGAGAGAGCCCCCGGCAGCCAGCGGGTGAGATGGATATCTCCGAGAGTGAGAGCCCGGGGGGGAAAAAGAGAGGGAGCGGGAATAGTGGAGCGGCGCTGGATATCAGGGCCGGCGGGTGAGGGGAGAGCGGGTCAAGGGGGGGCGGCGGGTGAGGGAAGTAAGGGGGGGGGGAAAAGATTCAAAATTCAAAAAAAAAATGTTAAATGGCAATCAAATAATAATAACATAATTAAATATATAAAATTCTAATTAACTAAACTAAAAAAATAATTAAGAGAAATGTTAATGAAACTAATACTAATATATAAAATTAATATAAACTAATAAAAATACTAAAATACTAATATCAATATATAAATTAACTAAAAATTATCCAAAATAACTAAATTACTATAAACCTACAAAAATACTAAAAAATATTAAAAAATGTTTAAACTAATTAATTAAAACTAAGTTAAAAAAATTAAAATACATGTAAAAATCCATGTACATCAAATCCCCCACACTTAAACTTTTGCACTCCTGGGCAAAACAATCAGAAAGAGAACACAAGTGGCCGCAGACAGATCAAAACATCAACATTACAAGTTCAAAATTTGTCAATCTCTTTCCTCATAATATATCATGCCTCATTTAAAACTTCAGTTTCAAAAAGAATTTTTCTTTCACTTGCATTTTTTTCAAAACAAGTACGTGCACTCATTCATCATGTGACCTACCTCACCATCACTCTCATCTCTCAAAAACATTTGATCAAAGTTTATCTCAGTTCTCATACACATGCAGGCTTACCATAGGCTTGCCATGAATTTCATATCTCCACTAGTGGAAATCAAAAGAATGCACCAATCTCAAGGACTTAACATGAGGTTCAAATGTTTCTGAAGCTGTGGGACGGTGGGTTTTAAAAAAATTGACATCTTTTTGGTAAAAAGGAGGGTTGAATCTTGAAATAAATGCATGATAAGTCAATCCAAATGTCTCCCTCAAACTCTCGTTCCCCCACACTTAAAACATTGCTTGTCCCCAAGCATATGATAAGCCAATGTTTCGCTCTTTTTTTTCATTTTTTTTTAAACACAACTCACTCACAATATGGTCAGGAAAAACTGGTGAGTATCAACCCCAAAAAAAAAACATGGAATAGGTGTCAGACAATAATCCCAAAGAAAGGTACACAAGTAGCATATACGATGTAACATCTCAATGAAGGTAGGTCATATATAAAACTTTCTAGTTCCTGGAGTAATGGATCATCACTTTAATAGGTATCCCCAAAGTCGAGGGTTACCGCGTAATGACCACCAATGTACCCATTGTTGGAACTGAAAAGGATTCTATATTCCTATATCAAAATGATATGAAATGAATGTGGCTACTGTGAAAAAGAACTCATATGATCAGGATGGGATAATGTCAATCCATGTACATCAAATGACTCACTGCCCCTCGAAGAACCCTCTCCATGAGTAAGTCTCTCTCCCCCACACTTAGATTGAAATAATCATGCATAAATTCAAGAAATTGGTAGGGAAGGGTATCGGCTTGGGCTCATCCTAAAAGGCTCCTGCATGGCTTCTAAGGGCTATACGAAGGAGAAAATGTTTGGGTGGCTCAGTGGGTCAACGGGGCTAAAATATCAAACAGATGCCTCGATCATTTTAGTGCAACTTTCAAAAATTCCTATCGCTTTGATGGAAAAACATGGCAAGTTCTAGAAGACAAACATGGTTGAGATTCCCTCAAGAAAAAGAGAAATAAGAGATGATTTTGAAATGGATTAGAGTCCTCACGGGTATGGAAATATAATGTTGGACAACACAGATGAGAATGAGTGCAAATAAGTGTCTCAAAAATATTCAAGTTTTTGAAAAATCTTTCGAAGCATGAAATAATATCAGCAATCATCTAAGTCATGAGGTCAAGGATTGAAGAAATCCAGAACAAGAATCAGGTGCTCAAACTGCCTAGGGACACAAGTGGTATGTTCCCGACTGGGTTGCGGTAAAAATACAACAGTTCTTATGTGGGTTCATGAATGACAGGAGTGTTAGTTTTTTTTTTCATATGGTGTTTTTGGAAGCAGAAAATATGGCGAAACTAAAAACACTTCCCTGTGTAAGTGCAGATGGATGCGGAGAGGCTGCCTGTATCCGATGAAGTTCCAGAAATGATGTACCTGTAAAAACTACATATGGACAACACATACCCGCATCATATCATAAAGATAACACCAAGAATCATCTAAATAGAAGCAGAGATGCAGAAGAGTGACAGGTGCATACAAATATCAGGAGGAGATAATAAAAATCACACATGCCATGTTTTATTATTATTATTTTTTTTATTATTATTTTTTTTTTCAAACAAATTAGAACAGGTAAAAGGAGAAAAAAGGGGGGGGAATGAAACTGGAACATGGGTTGCCTCCCAGGAAGCGCTAAGTTTTACGTCTTCAGCCAGACGGATGGACAATGTTCAATCGTCTTGGTCCATCAGCTCAGAATTCCTCTGCCTCTTACGAGAACTAGTGGTTGTGTCCTCGATCTCACGGGGACGTTTGGTGGGATTAACCACCTCTGGAGCAAAGTGAGCGTGAAGCTGGTGAGGGAGGAACGAAATCTGTGCTCTTTGTGGTGGTGCTGGATGCTGAGCACGAATCTCCAGTGAAAGTTCCTCAAGCCGGCGCTCGATATCAGCCAGCTCCTGAGTTATCTGTCGTACTAAGTCAGAGGGAGGCGGAACAAGCGTATCGATGACCACAGAAGAGTCAGAAGAGCTAGACATTTTTTTAGCTGCATTCACAAAGCAGATAGAGAGATAGAGATAGAGTAAGAAAACAAAGATCAAAGAATGAAGAAGCAGTCGGGTTGCCTCCCGATCAGCGCTAAGTTTTACGTCTTCAGCCAGACGGATAACTTCTCATTGCAATTGTAGTTCTTCAATGATGCCTATTTTATCCGAAGTGTGGTAAAGTTTAAGGTGTTGACCATTTACTTTGAATGGGGGCATCTTTCCATCAGAAATTTCGACAGCACCATGTGGATAAACAATTGTGACGGTGTAAGGACCTGACCACTTCGATTTGAGTTTTCCAGCCATGATTCGAAGTCGTGAGTTGAATAGGAGAACTTTGTCGCCTGTTGAAAAATTTCTTTGTTGGATCCGTTTGTCATGCCAGGCTCGAGTTTTCTCTTTGTAAATCAAAGCATTGTCATATGCTTCTCTCCTCATCTCATCCAGTTCATTCATTTGTAGAAAACGCTTCTCTTGGGCAGTTTTTAGATCAAAATTCAGTTTCTTCACAGCCCAATAAGCTTTATGTTCCAATTCTATAGGTAAGTGGCAGGTTTTCCCAAAGACCAACCTATATGGGGACATTCCAATGGGTGTCTTGTAGGCAGTTCTGTAGGCCCATAGTGCATCATCAAGTTTGGTAACCCAATCTTTCCTAGATGTACTTACAGTTTTCTCCAAAATACCCTTAATTTCTCGGTTTGAAACCTCAGCTTGGCCATTGGTCTGTGGATGGTATGGGGTGCTCATGTAGTGGTGACATCCATGGCGAGTCATTAGCTTCTGAAACAGCGCATTATTGAAGTGGGTACCACGGTCACTGATGATGAGCCTTGGAATTCCGAACCGGGTAAAAATGTGTTGCTTCAAAAATTTGATGACGACTCGAGCAGTATTTTCCGATAATGCTTCAGCTTCCACCCATTTTGACACATAGTCCACACATACAAGGATATAGGATTTCCCAAAAGATTTAGGAAAAGGACCCATGAAGTCAATTCCCCATATGTCAAAAATTTCAATTCCCATGATTGAGTGTTGTGGCATTTCGCGCTTCCAGCTTATACCCCCGGTTCTTTGGCATTTGTCACAATTCATGACGAATTCACGAATATCACGATTCATGGTCGGCCAGTACAAACCACATTGTAACACCTTGCTGATTGTTCGATGAATCCCATGGTGTCCTCCAGCTTCTCCAGTATGGCATAAGTTCAAAACACTCTCCACTTCTTCTTCAGGGATGCATCTTCTTATCATTCCATCCGCACAGTCTTTGAAAAGTAAAGGATCATCCCAGTAGTAATGTCGTGATTCATTCAGAAATCTTTTCCTCTGTTCCTTTGATAAATCTGGATGTATCACACCTGAAGCTAAGTAGTTCACGAAATCAGCATACCAAGGTGTGATTGTCTCAATGGCATAGAGTTGTTCGTCAGGAAATGTTTCAGTGATTAGTTCGACATTGATTTCACTTGTGTCATGGTCGAGGCGTGATAAATGATCAGCAACGACGTTATCTGTTCCCTTTTTGTCCTTGACTTCAATGTCAAATTCCTGAAGTAACAGTATCCATCGAATGAGTCTCGGTTTTTCATCTTTCTTGGCCATTAGATACCGAAGTGCCGCATGATCCGTATAGACAGTGACTTTTGAGAACAACAGATGGGATCGAAATTTATCAAAGGCAAAAACAACTGCTAGCAGCTCTTTTTCAGTTGTTGTGTAGTTATGTTGGGCCTCATTCAAAGTTCGGCTAGCATAGTAGATTGGCCTAAAGATCTTTTCTTTTCTTTGCCCCAAGGCAGCTCCAACTGCCCAGTCACTAGCGTCACACATTAACTCGAATGGTTGCTCCCAATCAGGTGAAATCATTATTGGGGCTTCAACCAAACGCTGCCTTAATAATTTAAATGCTTCCTGACATTCAGGGCCGAAGTGGAACGTGACATCTTTTCCCAATAGATTCGTAAGGGGTCGGGCAATAACAGAGAAATCCTTGATGAAGCGTCTATAGAATCCAACGTGCCCAAGAAAACCTCGAATGGAACGAACTGAAGAAGGCATGGGTAACTCAGAGATTGTACTGATCTTTGCGGAGTCAACTTCAATTCCTTTCTTTGAAATTTGATGGCCTAAGACTATTCCACTTTGGACCATGAAGTGTGACTTTTCCCAATTAAGTACCAGATTCTTTTCTTCGCATCTTGCCAAAACCTTATCCAAATGTTCTAGACATTCATCAAAAGAATTTCCATACACTGAGAAGTCATCCATGAAAATTTCCAAGAACTCTTCAATCATGTCATGGAATATTGCCATCATGCATCGTTGAAATGTGGCTGGAGCATTACACATTCCAAAAGGCATTCGCCTATAAGCAAATGTACCATATGGACAAGTGAACGTGCTTTTCTCTTGATCCTCTGGTGTCACTGCTATTTGATTATAGCCCGAATATCCATCCAGAAAACAGTAGTAATCTCGTCCTGCCAATCGTTCAAGGATTTGATCAATAAAGGGTAATGGGAAGTGATCCTTTCTAGTGGCATCATTCAATTTCCGATAGTCGACGCATACTCTCCATCCAGTCACTGTTCTTGTGGTTATCAATTCTCCTTTATCATTCTCAACCACTGTGGTTCCACCCTTTTTAGGTACCACTTGCAACGGGCTAACCCACTGACTGTCAGAGATTGGAAAAATTAAACCGGCATCAAGAAGTTTAATGACTTCTTTCTTGACTACTTCTTTCATGGGAGGTGTCAAGCGTCATTGCGGTTGCCTGCAGGGTTTTGAATTATCTTCCATATGTATTCTGTGAGTACAGATGGCAGGACTTATACCTTTTAGATCAGCAATCGTCCAACCTATTGCTGGTTTCCTTTGTGACAGGACATTGAGCAATTTGCTCTCTTGTTCACTCGAAAGATTGGCATTTATGATGACTGGTAAGGTGTTTAAATCTCCCAAGTAGCTATATCTCAGGTTTGATGGAAGAGGTTTAAGCTCAAGTGTTGGAGGCTTTTCAAGTGATGGAGTAAGTGAAGTGAATTCATGTCTATCTAAAGGCTCGACTATATTCCTGATGAATTCCACTTCCTCGATTGATTCAGTGAACTCTTTATTTTCTTTGTGAAAATCGGCGAGGTCTAGCACATCGCTTGCAAACTCATCCCATTCTTCAATCGTATCCAGGAAATGACAGTCTGCTACAGATGGTTTTTCCATGGCCTTTAGGACGTCAAATGTTATGTTCTCGTCCCCAATTCTAAAAATTAACTTTCCCTCTTGGACATCAACCAGTGCTCTGCATGTCGCCAAGAAGGGTCTCCCGAGAATGAGTGGGACGTCCTTATCTTCTTCCATATCGAGGACAATGAAGTCAGCAGGGAAGTAATATTTATCAACCTTGACAAGAGCGTCCTCTAGAATCCCTCGAGGATGCTTCACTGATCGGTCAGCCATTTGCAAGGCGACTCTCGTTGGCTTTAATTCGGTGATGCCCAGTTCTTCAAGGATTCCAGACGGCATGAGATTGACACTAGCTCCGAGGTCGCACAAAGCTCTTCCGAATTGACATCCTCCAATATTGCAAGGAATAGTGAAACTCCCAGGGTCTCTTAGTTTTGGAGGTATGGATCTGGGTATGACTGCTGAACATTCCTCGTGCATTATGACCGTTCCCACATCATCTAATTTTCTTCTTTTTGACAGAAGTTCTTTGAGAAATTTGGCATAGTGGGGCATTTGTGTGATGGCTTCCGCAAAAGGAATATTTATTTGAAGCTTTTTGAACATCTACATGAATTTTGAAAATTGAGCATCCAACTTCCTTTGCTTCAGTCTTTGTGGAAATGGAGGAGGTGGTATGTGGGCTTTCGCTCTTTCGTTGAGTGCCTCATTTTCCTTCTCCTTTCTTGCCTTTTCATTCTTTGCAAGGTTGTTTGGATCTTCCTCCCCTTTGGGTTCAAGTTGGATTGCTTTGTTTGTTGAGTCACCATTTCCAGTGGAAGGTATAGGCGTCTCATCTGTTGGTTGAACATCAGGCTTTTGGTGCTCTGGTAACTGTGTGCCACTTCGCAATGTGATGGCTTTTGCTTCTTCTCTTGGGTTGACTCTTGTGCTTCCCGGTAGTGTTCCTTGTTGTCGGTTCTGCATTTGTGCGGCTATCTGACCGACTTGATTTTCAATGTTACGCATGGAAGCCTGCAGGTTTTGGGTGTTCGTCTGCAAATTTTGAGTTGTTGCTTGCAAATTTTGAGTTGCAATCTCTTGTAACTCAAACCTTGATTGATTGGACATCATTAGTTTAGCAATAGTTGCTCCCCAATCTTGTTGTCCTTGCATTGCAGTAGGGGACAAGTCTGTTTGCTTTTGCTCCTTATTTTGTTGTTGTTGCTGAAATTGGGGTCGGTATTTCTGTTGATATCCTTGCTCTTGCGATTGCATGGCGGGTCTGAAGGAAGATTGAGCAGGAAATCCAGGTGGACCCGCATTCTGGTTTATTGGTTGAGTAGTTGATGGCTCCTTCCAACCTTGATTTTGGTTATTTCCTTGCCAGTTTGTGTTGTAGTTGTTTCCATAATTTCCTTTTTTGTAGCTGACAAAGTTAGCTTCAGACATCTTAGTCTCAAATGTGTTATATGGACACATGGGATAATCATGAGGGCCACCACAGTGTGGACAATGTTCAGCTTGAACAACATGGACTGGCTTAGGCGGGTTTATTGACAAGTTGTCAATCCTCTTATTGAGAGCTTCAAATTGTGCAACCATGAATGTTTGAGTATCAACGTGATGCACTCCTGCCTTTCGTCTTGAAAAATCTTCTGGCCACTGGAAACTGTGTTCGGCCATGTTTTGAATCAATATGTACAGGTCCTCCGGATCCATTTCCATGAACGCGTTTCCAGTAGCTGTGTTGATGGCAGACTTACTCTCGGATTGAAGTCCATAGTAGAAAGCTTGCAGCTGGTTTGCCAACTTGATCCCATGATGGGGGCAACGTCTTAACATGGACTTGAATCTTTCCCAAGATTCTCCTAACGATTCGTATTCACTTTGAAAAAAGGAGTCGAGGTCTCTCTTGTTTTTCAAAGATTGGGCTGTTGTGTAATATCAATCAAGGAATTTTCTTCTCAACACTTCCCATGTGAAAACTGTTTCGGGGTCGAGACTCTCCAACCAGTCCTTTGCTTTCCCTTGCAACGAAAATGGAAACAGTCGTAGGATCAACGCATCATCCGTTACTCCGTTATATTTAAATGTGTCACAGACTTCAAGAAATCTGTTCACATGCATATAAGGGTCTTCGCTGCTCAATCCATGAAACTGTGCATGTTGTTGGAGCAGGTTGGTCGTGGACGGCTTCAATTCAAAGTGCGTTGCTTGAATTCTGGGTCGTGTTATACCTGAGCTTATTCCGACTGTGTTGGGTCGCAACTCCTGTCTCATAGTAGTCCGAGGTCGTTGATTATCGAGACGGTTTTGGAAAAGTGGATGGACTTGTCCACTAGGAAGTGTCGGAATATGAGTTTCAACGCTTTCCGCAGGTGGATGCATTGCGTTTGCAGCTGAGGTACCGACTTGTTCTTTTCCCTTTCTTTGATGTTCAAGTTGTGGATCAAGGGGTGTGTCGTTCTTTGACGGATCAGAAGTACGAGTGTTCACCATTTAGGCGAACAGTGCCTAAAGCAAGGTCTACTTGAAATTTTCTTAATGCTAGATGTGCGCGTGCTCCCCGGCAACGGCGCCAGAAATTTGGTACGCGCGTCGCGACGCGTGCAAATTTGCGAATTTTATAACCAACTGGCTACTGTAAAAGTGGCGAGCAGGGTCGAACCACAGAGAGCACGGAATCTAGTCCACTAAAAATATTTCGTTGGACAATGTTTAGATGGACAAGGTTTGAGGGAATTCCTATTTTTGAGTTTTCTCTTTTTTTTTTATTTAAACTAAAAGGTGAGAAGACAAAAGATAAAAAGAAAATTGCAAACGGAAATGATGATGGATTCTAAGTCAACAAAATGTGTCGGGGATGTTGGTATCATAATTCAATTATCACACAGACATGCAAAATATTCTTTATGTGATTAATTATTTATCCTGTTTAGTTATCGCCAGTTCCAAAAATATGTGCATTTTTTAGATGCTCAATTTTAATTTCCCAATTTTATTTAAAGTCCCGTTCTCTGGTGTCATAAATAAATTAGAAAACTCGTTCAAGCCCTGAACTACACGGCGAAATGACACAACCCGTTTCTCACAAAGTTGTGTCACTAATTTGCACCTACCATCAGTCAACGCGGTTTACCTTCTCGGACCGCCGCGTCGACTTATAATTAAAATGGCCAGTTTTAATTTTAGCAATTAATTCAGTGCAAAAAATAATTTAAACAGATAAATATTCAATTAAAATAAATTTAATTGACAATTAATCATCAAACAATATCTTGCATGGCATGCGCAGTAATTTTAATTAATCAACTAACATCCCGACACTAATAAAATTACCCCGACATCGCAACTAAAAAAATCAACGCAGTAATAAAATGATATGTCATGTAAAACAACACTGCGTTACCAAAAAGATGATCGTGTCCGTCTCTATTTCCACCGCGCGCAACTAGTTCTTCAATAACTGACTGCACCTCGGCATGTGATGACGTCGCGCTCCAGCTATGCGACCACCGGAACGGAGAATATGAGCTGTAAGCGATGCGCGGCTGCTGGTCGACTCCTCGGATGGCGGTGACCGGTGCACTGCAAAGAAAACAAAAGAAAACGGGGTGCGGCCGGGAGATGAGCAGGGAGTCGGGTCGGCCAGGGTAGTGCCGCGTGCGAGGAGGGCAGCGGCGGCTGAGTGGAGGTGGGGCGCGCACGGCGTGGAGAAGGGAGCGGCCTCGGATGGTCCGGCCGTGGAGGTAGGAGGCCGGGTGGCGCGCGGCTGGGTGGCGCGCTGGTGGCAAGGGAGGCAGGCGGCGGGTCCGTGGGGATGCGCACGGCAAGGGAGGCGGCTTCGAAGAGATGATGAGGAGGGTGGCGCCGGGATCGGCCCGGGGAAGAAGGAAGGCCGGGGCTGGCGGGGTGCACCGTGCAGCAGGAGGGGAGGCGGCCGGGAGATGGATGGCGCGCGGTGAAGAGGAGCAGGGGGTGAGCCCGCTCGGGATGATGCAGGGGAGGCCGGAAGAATGTGGGGCGCGGGGTCAGCGGCGTGGAGAAGGGAGGACACAGGGTGACGGACTGGCGGGGTGCAGGTTCGTGGGGAGTTGGCGGCGGCGTGGAGAAGGGAGGGCGCCAGGGGGAGTGCAGCAAATGGAGAAGGCCGGCGGACGGGATCTGCAGCAGGAGGCCGCTGGGGTTGCGCACGGCTGTCCAGCAGGAGGCGGTAGGGTGGTGGAAAAGAAAGTGCGGCGCAGGTTGGCGGACAGCGGGACGAGGGGAGAGGATGGCGCGCGGCCAGCTGGATGGAGAGGAGAGAGCCCCCGGCGGCCAGCGGGTGAGATGGATATCTCCGAGAGTGAGAGCCCGGGGGGGGAAAAAGAGAGGGAGCGGGAATAGTGGAGCGGCGCTGGATATCAGGGCCGACGGGTGAGGGGAGAGCGGGTCAAGGGGGGGCGGCGGGTGAGGGAAGTAAGGGGGGGAAAAAAAGATTCAAAATTCAAAAAAAAATGTTAAATGGCAATCAAATAATAATAACATAATTAAATATATAAAATTCTAATTAACTAAACTAAAAAAATAATTAAGAGAAATGTTAATGAAACTAATACTAATATATAAAATTAATATAAACTAATAAAAATACTAAAATACTAATATCAATATATAAATTAACTAAAAATTATCCAAAATAACTAAATTACTATAAACCTACAAAAATACTAAAAAATATTAAAAAATGTTTAAACTAATTAATTAAAACTAAGTTAAAAAAATTAAAATACATGTAAAAATCCATGTACATCAATGGGTATAGGTCTATACCGATGGCTAGACTCTCGACGGTTCATAGAACCATGGGTATAGGTAAAAATTATAGTAGTGATAATTTTACTACCACTAAATCTCTTGTAAACACATGGCTCATATTCATTGTTAATTAAACTAAATTTCTTTATGGATTCATTGAATCAAATGTTCCATGACCTGGATTATTGCTTTAATCCATAAATGGATCTTTGTAACTTGAATACCTTTTTGGAATTTCTTGGAGTGACAAACCCTTCTCATTGTATCATATGCACATCCTCTTGAAGGTTCCTATTAAGGAAATCAGTTTTGACATCCATTTTCCAAATCTCATAGTCATGGTAAACTGTTATGGAAATCAAGATTCTGATGGATTTAAACATGAAAACTAGAGAAAAGTTTTCATCATAGTTAATTCCTTGACATTTTCTAAACCTTTTTACCACTAGTCGTGCTTTATAGGTATTTAATTTACCTTCCATGTCCAACTTTCTCTTTAATACCCATTTACACCCAATGGGTTTTACATCAACTAGTGGATCGATCATAACCCAAAATTGATTTTGATACATGAATTACATCTCATAATTCATGGATTTTTTCCATATTGCACATTCTAAGCTATATATTGTCTTCTTTTAGGATAGAGGATCATCATTGTCAACTAATAACGAGTCACCATCATTAGTGACTAGAAAACCATATCTCTCTATTTCTCTCACCTCTCTAGCACTCTTACGTAGTACTTGTGTATCAAGAACTTATTCTATAGGGACCTATGAAACCTATTCCTGTACCAACTCATGTGTATCTTGAGCATCAATTTAATCGAAATTAATATTGATCCCACTATCCTCCTTAATAATGTGTTCTCTCTTAAGAAAGATGACCTGTCTTGCAACAATCACTTTCTTGTCTGAAGGGTTGTATAGGTAGTACCCCCTTGTTTCCTTAGGACACCATATAAAGACACACTTCATGCCTCAGGGTGCTATTTTGTTGCTTGATCTAGCCTTAACAAATGCCTCACAACCCCATGTAGGAACATGCGACAAAACAAGTTTCTTTCCGCTACATAAATTTAAGGTAATGTCATTTTCTACTTTAGTTACTACTCAGTTTAGTAAGTATAATACTGTCAGTAATGCATATCCCCAAAGGGATAATGGTAGAGTTGCATGAATCATCATTGACCTTAACATTAACCTCACTAACACCATTCCACTTTGGTGTATAATGTGGAATGATTTGATATAGAATCCTATACTCCTATAGAAAGCTGACAAAGTATTGGTTAATATACTCACCACCTTGATCCGATCGAAGTTTCTTTATCTTCTTACCAAGCTCAGTCTCAACCTAATTCTTGAACTCTTTGAAATTTTTAAAGGATTTATACTTGTGACTTATTAAATAGATATAATTGTACCTAGACAATTCATTAATAAAAGTAATAAAGTATGAGAATCCACCTCTAGGTTCTACTTGAAAAGGTCCACACACATCAGTATGTACCAATTCTAGAAGCTCTGTGACCCTTTCACCTTGACCACTAAATGGTTTTTTGTTCATCTTTCCTTGTAAATAATCATGACATACTTCAAGTGGATTTAGATCAAAAGATTCTAAATAACCATCTAGATATAGCTTTGTCAAATGCATCTCATTTACATGGCCAAGATGGTGATTCCACAATTTGGTGTCATATGAGTTGCACGTATTGGTTTTGTTATCAATTACCAATATTTGGCTTTCAAAATTTAATAAATAAAGACCATTATTCAATTGTGACATATCACAACACATGCTATATTTATAAAATTATCAACCCTTATTTATAAAGCTAAAAATAAATCCATCCATATATAAAAAAGAAATATAAATAATGTTCTTGGTAACACTAGACACATAATAACAGTTCTTCAAAACCAAAATCAATCATGTCGGTAATGTGAGATGGTAGTGTCCAATGGCTAGAGTAGGAAACCTTTCTCTATTAGAAGCTCTAATATCCACCTCACCTCTTACAACCTTCCAAAATATACTTGGTTTTTGTATTTGGATAAAAATGTTAGCATCTCATGTAGTATCTAATACCCAACTTATAGATATAGAAAGATTGCACTTTATAACGAAGAACCTAAAGCTTCCCCTTGATTATTTGGATGGATGGAATTCCACTTTCAGTGGCCCTAATTGGCACAATCAAAACATATCACATCATGTTCCTTTCATTACCTTTGGATTTTTTTATTTTTAGAAGGAAGATGATCGGGAGCCTTAGACTTGGGATGAGTCTTCGATGCCTTTGATTTGTTATTACTCTTCTTATTTACCCTAATAATAGAGGGTTTGTTTCATCCCATGTCTTTACCAACTTGGTGAATAATTTTAAGAAGTTCTAAAAGTGTATTCTCACTATTGTTTATATTATAATTCATAATAAAACTAATCTTTTGGGTAGTGAGGAAAAAATGATATTTGTGCACATCTCATCAGGGATATTAAAACCAAGATGTCCAGACACTCAATATAGCCAATCATCTTGACCATATATACCCCATCTAGCACCAAATCTCTAAGTTTACACATGAACAATGCATTGGAGATCTCATATCTTTCTAATATCGCCTTCTCTTGATAGAGATTCTTAAGGTGCGAAACAATACTATACGCATACATATCCTCATATTGCTTTAGAAACTCATTAGACATAGAAGATAACATGAAACATTGGACATACATATCATCATCCACATGCTTCAAATATAGAGATATTTCTTCCTTATTAGTCTCTTTGGAAATGAACTCAAGAAGTGGGGTCTCCAACACACAATTTCCTTTCATGGCATAGTATAACATGTAAGCGCCTATACCATTCCTAGAAATTATCATCAGTGAGAAGGTTATATTTCTATAGTATGTATCATAGTGATATTTTCAATGTCATTTTATTTTCAATTTATACAAATTAAGAGCATATCATTAGCACTTGTTTTGATTATAAAAAATATATTAACAAATTGAAATTTAATTAAATTCTTATTAATCTCCCATTGTTTTTTGAAACCTAATAGCCCTCACCAACAGTTTTTTAATATCTTTTCACTTATATATTCTAGTGTAAATGACCCATATTCCCTTCTCATAACCCAAAAATTGGCCTGAAAATCTATTTGAAGGGGTTTAGGTAGGTGTAACTTTCCAATTACATTAACTCACAATTCCTTGATTTTTTGAGTGGACTCACTAATCCTAAAATACCATTTTAATATTTCGTCAACCTTTTCCTCTTAGTTACACCAAGTCCTTATTAGGCAGTCATGCCTTGATGTAAAACTAAGTTAAATCAACCCAAAACCTTAAGATAAAATTTCCATGATAATTGAAATCACCCCAACTTGGGTTGGCCAATTAATTTAAACTATGATGTTGATTCTAACTTAAGTAATCGAAGGGTAAGACAAATTAATATTTTATTTGAGGGATTTTTATCCTTATGTGTAGACCCCATTTTATCATTTTACACACCTTGTTAATATTAAGTGTATTTTACTCAAGTGATTAATCATGTCTGATAAAACATTTATACATAATCTGGTTATATTTTATTCCATCTTTTATGCTTGTTAATTCATTTATTAGGTGATTTTATAACATTCACAAACATAAATAATTAACCATGAAACTGACAAAAATAAAACACAAGTGGAATGATCATGAGATTTTTCTAGTGGTTAGTTTATCTTGCAGATGATAAACTAGTCATTGACCCTAGGGGAAAACACCTTGAACCGTGACTTGGTTTGTATTGAAAAATTACACCTTTGGTTCCTTTTTATGAACTTGATTGGTTTCATCTTGGCTCATTAACATGGACCACCTCTACTCACCTGAGAGTTTTATCCTTTACATATTATTTTACTTGCACGAGGGTGAGGGGATCCAATGGATTAGAGAAAATGGGGTTTACATAAAAGAAACCACAAACACACCGACCCTTACATAATAAGGAGGGGATGACACACTTTCTATCAATAATAATTTTACCAAAATAAATTAAAATAAAATAATCACATAAAAAGGATTGGTCTAATCTCATGATCATCCACACACAACATGTAATTAATATACATTTACAATCTTGTTATCAATTATTTCGATTCATTCTTTAATTAAGATAATGCACCACGAATTAATCCAATTTATTCAATTTTATCTTAATTACATACAACCATCCTTAACTCACCATCATATATAATTTTAAACAAAATTAATTTCATTTAAAATTGATGCAGTTTCAAGTGTACTTGGAGGAAACCTTGTGTGTTCATCAAAATTCTAACACAAAAATTAATTTAATATATAATTGTTAATCCTATGATATGGTGTGTATTGTAGAATGAATGACACACAAAAACACATAATTAATTGGTTTAATTATACATTTAATTATTCTTTCTGTGAAAATTTGATAACACTACTAGGTAGTAGAATACATGACATGTACAAAAGCATACGATGTGTACTTGTCTTCTGCCCATGTCCAAAACACACGCCTTGGGTTTGGTCGTGTTACTATCCATGGATGTGTTTGAGGTACATAGTGTGTACTAAGAATACATGACATGTAACCTCAGATTGCATGACATGTTAGTCCTTGTGTCATGAATCTGATACACAACACACTTGGGACACCCCGTATACTCAACCATGAGATAATAAGGACTACACACCGTGTATAGTAGTTATAAGGTGTGTAGTTCTTAATGACATGTTCCATTTTATCTGGATCTATACGATGATCCAATCTATTCAGATATTAGATCAAATTTTGTTGGATCTGACCCGATAAAGAAGGATATAGATGCACAAGAAAAAATACATGACATGTACTCTAGGAGTACACGGTGTGCACTTTTTTTTCTCTAGGTAGAGCTTTTGGCACCTCCACATAGAAATATATAGATGATTCTTCATTTTTAATCATTTACCGATTACTGGTTATGTTATTGAGAACAAATAAAAGAAGATAAGAATAGGTTATATTATTAAAATGAGTCATTTTAAATAAAATAAAACACAGACACATGCAATAAATCAATGAATAATTAATAATTATAAATTAAACATGTAACTGCTATGACACCATTTGTAGGTTTTAGGCACAACAAAAGTGTCCTTTAAAGGTATGGCCAACTTAAATTTAATATTAAATCAAGTGTAATAATTTATTTACAGGATCATGTGATCATGTCCAACAAAAAATGTAAAATAATAGACTACATTAATACTATTGAATAGTAGGGAGAGGATCTTCACATGTAATTTATAATTATTTTATGAGAAGATATAGAATTACCTCAACTTGTAATTCCACTTTCATTGATGATCTGATGGAATAAAATTCTTCACACCATAATTATGTTGTATGAATCAAGTGTATAATCCCTCTAGAGGTGATTCATATATGCACCATAATCTCTGATTAACACTATAGAAATGTTGGGTGTTAGCACGACTGATCTTGATTACTTGCATTGTTCATGGTTGATCACAACAATTATCTTCTTGAATGAGGAAGAACCCTTGGTGTTCTCTCAAAATTTTTATAGGGGAGGAGGAGTTAATTTACTCGATGGATTAAGTAAGTCTCTCCATATCCATTTTACACACCAAAAGTGAATTAAGAAAGCGATGTAATTAGATATTTATTATATCTGGTTTAGGATTGGAAAATTGCACACAAACCCCCAATACTATTAGAAACTGAACCTATATCAACGGTTCTATACCAATGATTTTTCAAACTATTGGTATAGGTACCATAAAATGAACCTATACCAACGGTTTGGAAAACCCGTTGGTATAGGTTATGGATATACCAATGGTTTTTCCAAAACTGTTGGTATAACATCCAAATTAAAGAACCTATACCAACAGTTTTTACAAACCTATTGGTATAGGTATGTCCCTATACCAGTGGTTTTGAAAAACTGTTGGTATAGATTATTTATAAAAAGCCTATACCAATGATTTTTCAAAACCGTTGGTATAGGTCCTAAAAAATCAGGGTACCTATACCAACAGTTTTGAGAACCGTTGATATAGGTACCAGAATTTTTTATGAATTATTTTTTCAAATATCATCAAATAAATCAATATATAAATTATATATATATATATATATCCAATTATATTAACAAACATAATTGTATCATAGTGGTTAGGTCGTTGATATATAAGCAGGAGGTTGTGAGTTCAAATCTTGACTATATCTTTTATTTTACATTATCCATCCCAATGGTTTGAAAACCTTTGGTATAGGTCTATACCAACGAAAAATAAACTAATGGCCCTCCAAAACGTTGGTATAGACTATACCAACGATTACAAACTGTTGGTATAAGATATTTTTCCAATAGTGTAACCATATTTATTATTATCAATGGACCCCATGTCCATTAATAATAATAATATTATTATTAGTCACTTAACATACGAAATGTCAGGATCAATTTTCCTCAACCCTAGCTCCATTTGGGCCCAACACATAGGCCCTTCTGGGGTTCCATCCTAAAACCCATGGGTGATAGGAGGAATTTCCCATCCAAGCTTATATGTGAGTCATCATCCTTTCATGGGAATCGATGTGGGATTGGGTTTGCACCCAACAATCCTCCCCTCAAACCAAAGACCACACAGGCCTCCCCTTCAACGATAATCCATCAGATCCAACCATCTTGCACCGCCGTTTTATCATCACCGGGACTCGCCGCCTGACCGTCAATTATCAGGAAGACTTTCGACACAAGGCACCATGGATTCACATGCTTCAAACGAGCAACTTTTATCGTTGTCAAACCAGTTTTTGGGAAATACCCTACATCACATCTGGGCTGCACCATCCCTCTGATACCAATTGTCAGGATCAATTTTCCTCAACCCTAGCTCCATTTGGGCCCAACACATAGGCCCTTCTAGGGTTCCATCCTAAAACCCATGGGTGATAGGAGGAATTGCCCATCCAAGCTTATATGTGAGTCATCATCCTTTAGTGGGAATCGATGTGGGATTGGGTTTGCACCCAACACGAAACACATTAAAAATATAAATAAACACTACGAGAAAAAGGATTTTTTGCGACGGGGCTTTTGTGATGAGAATAAATCCCGTCGCAAAAGGTCCATCCAAGAGGTTATTTGTGACAGGGATAACATCCCATCACAAATAACCAATTATTTGTGACGGGATTTCGTCTCCCATCGCAACAAGTTTGGTGCGGGTGGCGCGCCAAACCACGCGAAGGTTATTTGTGATGGTGGGATCCCACCGTCGCAAATAATTAAGTATTTGCAATGGGGTCCGTCGCAAATACCCGGTGCGGTTAATAGTTTTTTGCGACGGGATGTCGTCCCGTCGCAAAAGGTTTGCCAACATGGACTATTTGCAACGGGACTCATCGCAAATATCTACGCCCGCATTAATTACTGTCGGCAGTTAAAAGATATTTGTGACGGGCCACGTCGCAAATACTCGACGACGGTTAATAGCCTTTTGCGACGGGATGTCGTCCCGTCGCAAAAGGTGTGTCGGCAGGGACTATTTGCGACGGGTCCCGTCGCAAATAACTTTTTAACCACCGACAGTATTTAATGCGGGCGTAGGTATTTGCGACGGGACCCGTCGGAAAAGATACTATTTGCGACGGGTATCCCGTCCCAAATAGTCCTGTCACAAATAATCTAACCTATATATACCCCCATTCGTTTTTCCTCTCATTCCTCTCAATTCTTAGATCCTGTTTCTCTCTGAACTCTGATTTTAGAGGGAAATTTTTTCCAAGTTAATTTTTTTTTCACGACAAGTTGTGAAGCCGTCTACATCAATAGAAAATCAGTCTTAAAGGTATTTATGTTTTATTTAATTTATTATTTATTTCATTTTTAATGTTAATTTTTATTATTGTTGATTAGTTGTAATTAAATTAAATTTAAATTGTTTTGTCATTAGTATTTATTTGTACTAATAAATTGAAATTTTTAGTACTAATTTTTAATAATTAGTAATAATTAATAATTATTAGCGATAATTAGTAATGTATACAGTTAATTTGTAGTAATTAATAATAATTGGTAATAAATAGTAATAAATACTAATAATTAGTAATAAATATTAATAATTATTAATAAATAGTAATAAATAGTAATAATGAGTAATAAATTGTAATAAATAGTAATAAATTGTAATAATTAGTAATAAATTGTAATAATTAGTAATAAATTGTAATAATTAGTAACAAATTGTAATAATTAGTAACAAATTGTAATAATTAGTAATAAATTGTAATAATTAGTAATAAATTCTAATAATTACTAATAATTAGTAATAAATACTAATAATTAATAATAATTAGTAATAACTAGTACTCGCTCGTGCATTTGCACGACTCTACATATTATTTCTTATTATTAATAATCGAATACCATTTATCAAACATACTTATTAATATTAATATTGAAAACATTTGAAAAAAATTACAAATACATAATGGAGGAATAAAAGTTACTGATATTGAGGAACAAAAGTTACATAATGAGTAGCATTCTATAAGGAATAAAACTTATAGAAAGACTGGCTGCGTGGAAGCAGTAGTTTTTAATAAGAGATTAATATTTATAAAAGTTGAGTAGAAATAGTAAATTTTAATTAAAAAGTAATGGTGTATGATAATGGAATTGAAGTGCATATAATATGAAAACACATTTCAAATAGATGACAAAGAAAAAGAATATAGTCAAAATATCTTAATTTTTAAATTTTGAGGAAGAAGATTGGAATTCATTTACAATTTCATTCACAATAACTAAAATGCGGGCACTGAAATAAAAAATGGAAGAGAAGACCAGTATATTTCCACCCCATGGATTAATTACATCACTGTTGGATCCTTGAAGATAACAAAGCAAAGACCAGTTTATTAAAAAGGAAACAAACCCAGCAAACTAAAACTAAACATCCAGACAGGTAGGTGAAGGAGAAGCAACCACATATTGGGAATTACAGTTCGCAGGCATCAATTACAGGTACCAAGATTATTTCCCTGTGGTGGTGAGATGCGCACGGGTGGGTACTACCATCCCTCTATGAGCCAGGAAGAAAAGAGGAGGGTGAAGAGTGCAAGCAGCAGGAGACGTGACCACCAAACACCACATCCTCCCTCCCACCGGATCGCCATTAACATCACTGTTGGATCCTTCAGCTAAATCAAAATAATGACAAATTCAAGATATTTGAATTGATAGAGGATTGGACAGAGGTAGATGCAATCATTCTATAAAACTCCAGATATGCACAAATGAATATAAATTAAATAGATTCAAGAATACGGGTGTAAGTTATTTGAAAGGACTTCCACATGCATATAGTAACAGACTCAATAACAGAGAAAAATCATGATCAGAACTTGTTCTGACCTGTAAAATGTGGTGTTTTGATCTAACCGAACATCTACTTTACCAGATTTGGGCTTATAATCATTTGTAGTTCGTCGGAAATTATAGAATTTTGGGATAAATGCTTCATGCTCTAGGAAATGATTGAAATGGTTACCATCCTGGAAATCATTTTCCCTGCCAAAAAATGCATTACATGTAATTAGGAAATAACATTTGTACAGAGATTTGGCAGCACTCAAGAATAGTAAATTCATGAAAATGATATCTAGAATAAAATTACCCAAATACATGATGGATGAAGTGTTTCTTTGATAGATCCACCGCTGTTTAATCGGCCAGTATTTGCAGCAATGACAGAGTTAGTAAATACCCATAGGGAACATTCACCTGAATATCCCATAAAAAAAGATTAGGATATAGTTTTGATAAGAAAAAAAAATATCTGGTAAATTATATGCTGGAATTGTTAATTAAAAGTAAAATACAATTAATTAATGAATTAAATTTACAAAGTAAAGATGAAAAAAATTAATTCATGAAATGGAAAAAAATGAAAAAATGGAATTGTAAATGAATCATAGAATTTTGATCCAAATTATAGCTGAGTTAAAATGTACAGTAAATAGAAAATGACAATTCTGAAATTAACAAAACAGTGAGACTTTTCTGTAACACCCATTACAAAAAATATCTGCAAACTGATATAGATTTTAACAAATTAAATGTACAAGGCATGTTTAAAAAAAATGAGTGGTACATATAATGGAAAAGAAGGAATAATATAAAGTCATTTATTGAGATAGAAATCTTAATGTAACAAACAACATGTGATTATAAAAACTCAAAATTTTGTTAGAAAAAAACACAAAAGTCTCCTAAATATGCTACATCTGCTCCTAGTTCATCAAATTTGAATCCTTAAGTCCCTTAAATGGTTCTAATGATTAATTTGATTACATGGGATATGCGAGTAATCCCTACCCCCTACCCTCATCCTCCCCCCTCCCCTCCCCTCCCCTGTGTCCTGCCCAGCCCCATCCCCCCTGCCCTCATCCTCCCCTAATCCTCCCCTCCCCTCCCCTCCCCCCTGCCCAACCTATTCCCCCAGCAGCCTCCTCCCCCCCGCCTTCATCCTCCCCTTCCCTCCCTTCCCCTCCCCTCCAACCTCCCCAGCCCTCCCCTCCCCTCCCATCCCCTCCCCTCCAACCTCCCCTCCCCTCCCCTCCCCTCCCCTACCCACTAACCAAAAGAGGAATGTGTAAACCATAAACTACATTGAAAACAAAGAAAAAACAGGAAGCTGGATGTTTGTTTCAGCTTCTAACAATATGAATCAATCTTCAACAGCTGTGTGAGGTGCTGTCCAGTTTTGTCCAGCCCATAAAAGAGGAAAAAAATGTTATTAAGTAGAAAATTAACTAAAGGAAATAAAATTAAATGAAAGGGAGAAGAATTTTTGGGTTTATAACCCCAAACAGGTGTTGTAGTTAACCTGTCAACAGCTGGACATTTCCTGCAGGTCAACCCTAGTCCATTAGTGGGTGTGGTCTTCAGAGTAGGAACCACCACATCCGGGTATAAACCCCCTCCACATGCACTGAAAAAATGAGTAACTGAAAAATATTAGTTCAAAACACAAATATATCCTATAATAGAATTGCACATGATCAAATCAGAACTCAAGAAAATAAACACATTAGTGTGTCTTCCTAAATGTAGTTCCTATTTAACATATTAACAACCAAAAAAGGAGATATTTACCTATATAGTCTCTCAAAGGTCCATTGCAGAGATGAGTAAATCAAATCTTGGATAACAGTGACATAAAACCTGCACATTTAATGACATTTAGAGATACCTTCACATTAATGTCATTGTACACATTGTTTATTTAGCAAAGAGTTGGGTGAAAAATAATACAGTAACAGAATACTATAATAGTATATGGTGTTCCCTTTGTAATGAAACTAAATTCAATAAATTGTGGTAGTAAAAACTTTCCAAAATTGGGTTCCTATGGCGCTGTAGTAGACAAGTATTGGTGGTTGCTGGTTGGTAGTAAACTAGTACCTGCACATGTTTGTAGAAACAGGTTACAAATGCGGAAATTTTTTTTAGATATCATACATACACAATAGCACCACTTTCTACCTCTAATAGGGTTGAAAAATCACATGACCATGCAAACAGAGATAAGGAAAATGACCCGGAAAATTAAACAAACCACACCATTCAGCCATTTGAATCTTACCATAATTTCAATTAGCCTCGTTTCGAACATAACCTGCAAAACCTAAAAGCTAACTAAAGTAGTTCTAATTGTAGGAGCAGTAAAACACCAAGAAAAAAGACGTAATACACAACTCTATCAATGTGTAAAAATGAAGGCAATGACAAACCAACTTAACCAAAAGTACCCATCCATCCATTAAATTTCTTCAGTTGCAATCAAGTGGACTCCTGCAATGGACCCATCTACAATAGGAGGGTGACTGTAAAATACCAAGAATGTTTTGCTACATTCTAAAAAAACAACCATTAATAAATCATAGCACAAAAAAATGGAGGAAGATGCTACTTTTAATTGATCACTATCGTTTTGTGAGAACTCATGTCATATAAATGGTTGTAGGTGTAGCCAATATCATGTTCAGTGAAGGCCTCCATTCACTGCAAATAGCAGCCTATAAAAAACATGCATCTGGTTTAAAAACAACATGTGCTCACTTCATGAAGTAGCATAAATGCTGGTAACTAAAAAACAACAATTCAATAACTTTAAAATGATAATTACCTTGTAAAAAAACATATTATGTGGTAACCATATTTACAATGTGGTAGACATCACGATTGGACACTTGATTTAACATAGAGTGGGTATAATGATCTTGAATGCATGGATGGTAGAAAATATCATCATACAGTAACTATAGATACCTTGATTCTCCATTGAATCTTCAACCATTTCATGAGCATTTGTTTTTTCATGAATAAACATGGGCTGCATAACAATCTAAAAAAATAGAAACTGATTGAAATATATTGGAATTCATAATATATGTGAAATCTCTTATATTGGTATACAATATTCAATTATAATCCTATTTGATGTAATATTTAGAGTATTTTCAAGATCTGAGTAGGGATTTCAAACATCATCATAGTTTAATGAAATATAAACAAATCTATTATCGACCTAACAAAAAATAAATAATGATAATTTGATCCATATAAGTAACATTATAATTGAATAACTGATTAAAACTACAAAACACTATAAACCAAAGATTAATGTTGGAACCAAAACCATAGAAACAGAAAACACATACATTGATTAAAACAGAGATTTCAAACATCAACATAGTTAAGAAGGTCGTCCCCTCTACCCCTCCCCTCCCCTCCTCCCTGCCCAACCCCTCCCCTCCCCCTACCCAGCTTCTCCTCCCCCCTATCCCAGCACATCCCCCCTCCTCCTCCCCCCTACCCAACTCTTCCCCTCCCCCCTTTCCCAGCACCTCCCCCCTCCTCCTCCCCCCAACCCAGCTCTTCCCCTCCCATCCCCCTGCCCAGCTTGTCCTCCCACCCCTTCCAAGCACCTGCCCCTCCCACCTCCTCCTCCCCATTGCCCAACCCCTTCCCCTACCAGCCCCCCCTGCCCAGCCCCATCCCCCACCAGCCCCCTCCCCCTTGCCCAGTTCTTCCCCTCTCATCCCCTCCCCCCTTCCCAACCCCTCCCCTCCCCCCCTAACCAGCTTCAACCATAATCGATTCCACCAGGCTATAGAGTACCCTGCAACCAAACTTAAATAGTTAAAGCTTAATGTCATAATTTTTTGTTAAAAGTATTCCAAATATATGATCATCCAACTATAAAATACAAATTTAAACTTTATATGGATATCTATGAACTGTAGTCTTCAATAAACTTAAACTGGTTCAGAAAATGTACAGATTAAATGATACACGTGATTGTCAAAAATCAAAATAATCAGTAGATTTTATGAAAGACATGTTAAACATGTTTGCAAAAAAAAAATACATATTTTTTGAGAAAATGTTAAAAAAAATTGTTAGAAAATGATAAAAATATTAAGAATATACAGCTTATAGATCGTAGAAATATTTAACGTGTTTGTCAATAAAATGTATAGATTTCAGATAGCACAAATACTAAAAATGTACATATTACATGATAAAGAGGTTTGTCAACAATGGTTACCAGAGAAGGTGTTAGTTCCATCTTTGTGGTTCATTGTCATGATACAACAGATAGCAAAAATTGAAATATTTATGACAATGCTAATATTTAAATGTACACACTCCTATAACTGTAGACAATTACGAGATGGAAAGAACAGTTTGTTTGAAATACTTAGAATACACTTTCTATATTGAATTAATACACATGTGTTTGTGTTAATGGAATTAAATTAGTAGTCATTAAATATAACTAATGAATACATGAGAAGTGGACATATTCAAGTTTGTAGTATCAAATTGGGTGCCAATGCTTGAAGTCCCTGGAGAAGACCTAATATTTTGATGTTCCAATCATGAATTGTTAAAATTAACATAACAGTAATAATAATTTCAATTGTTAATAAAACAAATTAAAGACCAAAGAAATTTTACCTGGATATATTCAATGCCACTACTTATGAAGATGCATTGATTTTATCTCTCTATTCAATAATGAGAAATAATTTAGTATTTTGTGTATTTTGTTTTCTAATATAAATAGAAATTTTTATACACTCTTACCCGAATGTCTTCAAAGCATTCAGTAAATCTGCTGATGTAGTGTAAGAGTTCCAAGATAGAATAGAATCATACAAAATATCTATATTAGATGAAATCTGAAGGATGAATTCAGACATGATTCAATGAAATTAACTTATAAGAATAACGTTTTCCACCAGATCAATTATGCTTATGGAAAATAAGGCCTCCATGACATAAAGAATATGAAATTTATTATATTATATCAGAACTTGAACTATACTTTTGTGTTATAAAAAACTGAAATAGAGAACCCATTTAAAAGATTTATCTTAGAAGTGAGAGCACCTCATCAATATCAACGAACTACATACTGATTCCATGAAACATATGGTTCACTAACCTACATATAGAAATATAATTTCCTGTTTGAATTTTGATCATCACAAATACAAAATGATAAAATGATGTTACAATTCATTTTAAGAAATACCTCAGTAAAAAAACAGTGGTATGTGGCATGTAGTTACATGCCTAAGAATATATATTGCATCGACAGAGAAGAAATTTTGCACTGGACTTGTATTTGTGAGGCAACGACTGACTCATTAAATGTATGAGCATTTTTATTAATACCTTGTATGAATAATACTGGAATAGGTAGTCGTTAAATAGAAGTGTAACATATAAACCATATAAGTAAAAAAAAGTTCAATGACAACATGCTCATAGAATGAAAGATTGTGTTGTATAATGGTATTCATTCGTTGTCTTCCATAGTTTGATTGTGAAGATATTGTTGACAAATTGAAAATGTGTTGAGGGATAGTGAAACGGGGAGATGAGAAATTTTAGCAAGTCATGGTTATCTATTTTGCAGTATGAAAACAATGTAATTAAAAATGAGAATTTAAACAAAACTAACCATTAGTGGATATAGGCGGTAATGGAATCCCTCAACATCATTCTATGTTATTAGTTGGTGTGACCACTTCACCTGCACAAAAATTTCCAATAGTTATTATTATCGTAAAAGTGTCAGTAAAGTAAAAATAAACATTGTCAGGCAGGAATCTAATATATTATAGATTTATGATATTTCGGTTTGCAATATGGTAACCAAAGAAAAAGTAATGGACTTATTAAATTGAACTTACTGTTACTGGGTAGAGATGAAAAATCCATATGTGTTCTTGTTTGAGTTCTTCCTGTTTGTGTAACGGCTTCAGTTGCATCAATGTTTTCAAGAGATATTCTGCCTGTATAATCGAAATTATAGTAAATATATAAGCCTCTGATTGATAAATAATGGGACAATATGAAGACTGGAATAGAAATAATATAACCTGATTGAAGTTGTTGTCGTAGTAGTCTTCTTTGAAATCTTCCGTCTCTAGATCTCGACGGGAAGTTCATGTTTTCATTCTATATATGTTTATTTAATCGTAAAGGAATATAATAGAACCATGGATTGCAGTACTATGATCAGAGTGTAGACAATATATATTCTAAAGACAGTCAGTCATTTTAATGAGAATGTAATCGCTGAATATTGTGCTGATTGTAATGTAATCTCTATTAAATCATAAGGAACATCACTGCTAGAATTGTATGTCTGAATGCTAAAAGTTACAATTACATACTATGATGAATTGAATGTAAGCATGACTAACAGTGACTGGTCAATAAATAAAGGCCGAGTAGATTAAACATGTGTACTTGAAGTATTGAAATAGGAAAAATTAGTATGAATGTTTCATTACTTTTTGATAACCTACAAACAGTCAAAGATGGAGAAAAGGGATTGGTATTGATGAACAAAAGGAGAACACAATCAACAAAACCAAAAATAAAAAAACAACAAACAATTGTTATAAGGGTGCGTACTTCCAGAAAGTATGTATGTTACCTGATTTCTTTAGGAATAAAAGTCAGGGGCTTTTCAAATACTGGGATGGTTCATAAACATCAACAAATATCATGCTCTGGGAGGCTTACCACTTGCATCTGGACAGTTCATGACTCCCCACGGACGATAAGTTGCAGCTGGGAGGCTTAGTGCTTTAATCTATATGCTCTTTCTGCCTTAAATATTCAGAGGGTTTCCATCAAGTTAAAAACCACTGCTATTGACAATATTATTTCCAGCAGTCATCATATTTGGAGACAAATAAACCTCTTGAGATTTGAGGGGGAAAATTTTCCATTTAAAAATAATATTACTGGCATTATGAAGGATGTACAAATGGCCTCCACATTGAAGTTAGGATGCATGAGAAATGTAATGGACGACCTTATTAAAAAAAACTATAGGGGTACGTGGTTTACCTGGGATCTCCAAGAAACCCTTTTATCCACTGAAATACCATCATTGAAACATGATTATTCAAATAAAATGATGATTCATATTGACCTAAAATCATAAGAACTGATATAGGGGTTCAGCGCCACAAAGCATGAGTCGCACATAGCCAATTGGGAACCTCAATTCCCACTTAATCTTCTTTGAAAAATTGCCAAAAACATGAACTTGTCTGCAATTAGTCAATGAAAACCCAAATCGAATGAGGGATTCCTATCAAAGGTCGCGAGACAAAAATATAAAATGCGAAGAAGATTAAAAATCAAAGAATCAAAGAAATTGTGGCATGCAGAATGGTAGCCATGTAGATGACAAAAATCAAAGAATCCATTCGAACAGCGGATAATAAAATAGCTAGTGGGGAGCGGAGGACGTATACCTGGAAGAGTCGAAGGTGTACTTGCCGGTATCGGAGGATGTGGAGGCGGAGGACGTGGAGTCAGAGCACGCGGAGGCGGAGCATGCGGAGGCGGAGCAGAAGGAGCCGGAGCAGGCGGAGGCGGAAGAGACGGAGGAGGCGGAGTTGGAGCAGGTAGAGACGGAGCACGCAAATGAGGTGGACGTGGAGGCGGAGCACGCCGAGGCCGAGCACGCGGAGTCGGAGCACGGGGAGGCGGAACGCGCGGAGGCGGAGCACGCCTTGGAGGAGTAATCGACTGGAGACGAGATTCTGGCAGGAGAGGGATCACATCATCGTGGAGTAATGCGGAAACCCTAGCCGCGGGCGGAAGAGAAGGTAAACAGAGCGACACAAATGTAGTGGTTCGAGCTGGGAGTACACTTCCCGGCAGAAGAGCCCAATAGCTTGGGGGGTATTTGCGGGAAGTTTTTTTTTAAGGTGACGTGGCTGCCTGTGGAGGTGACAAGTCAGCCTGGAGGAACCCAGGTTTAGTATATATAGTGGATTAGTAATAATTAGCAATAATTAGGAATAATTAGCAATAATTAGCAATAATTAGTAATAAATAGTAATAAATTATAATAAAATGCAATACTTAGTAATAATTAGTAATAACTAGTAAGAAATTGTAATAAATTGTAATAATTAGTAATAAATTGTAATAATTAGTAATAAGTAGTAATGAATAGTAATAAATTGTAATAAATAGTAATAAATAGTAATAAATTGTAATAAATTGTAATAAAATGTAATAAATTGTAATAAATTGTAATAAATAGTAATAATTAGTAATAAATTGTAATAATTAGTAATAAATTGTAATAAATTGTAATAAATTGCAATAATTAGCAATAAATACTATTAATTACTAATAATTAGTAATAATTAACAATAATTAGCAATAAATAGCAATAATTAGCAATAATTAGCAATAATTAGCAATAATTAGGAATAATTAGGAATAATTAGCAATAATTAGAAATAATTAGCAATAAATAGCAATAATTTGGAATAATTAGGAATAATTAGGAATAATTAGAAATAAATAGCAATAATTAGGAATAAATAGCAATAATTAGCAATAATTAGGAATAATTAGGAATAATTAGAAATAAATACTAATAATTAGAAATAATTAGCAATAAATAGCAATAAATAGGAATAATTAGCAATAATTAGCAATAATTAGGAACAATTAGCAATAATTAGAAATAATTAGAAATAATTAAGAATAATTAGAAATAATTAGCAATAATTAGGAATAATTAGCAGTAATTAGGAATAATTATCAATAATTAGGAATAATTAGCAATAATTAGCAATAAATAGCAATAATTAGCAATAATTAGCAATAAATAACAATAATTAGCAATAATTAGCAATAATTAGCAATAATTAGCAATAATTAGCCATAATTAGCAATAATTAGCAATAATTAAGAATAATTAGTAATAATTAGGAATAATTAGGAATAATTAGCAATAATCAGAATTAAATAGCAATAATTAGGAATAATTAGGAATAATTAAAAATAATTAGAAATAATTAGCAATAATTATCAATAATTAGTAATAATTAGAAATAATTAGCAATAATTAGCAATAATTAGCAATAATTAACAATAATTAGGAATAATTAGCAATAATTAGCAACAATTAGAAATAATTAGGAATAAATAGGAATAATTAGGAATAAATAGGAATAAATAGGAATAAATAGGAATAATTAGGAATAAATATGAATAAATAGGAATAAATAGGAATAAATAGGAATAAATAGGAATAAATAGGAATAAATAGGAATAAATACGAATAAATATGAATAATTAGTAATAGTTAGGCATAGTTAGTAATAAATAATAATAGTTAGTAATAAATATGAATAATTAGTAATAAATGAGAATAATTAGTAATAAATAAGAATAATTAGTAATAAATAGGAATAATTAGTAATAAATAATAATAATTAGTAATAAATAGTAATTATTAGTTAGGAATAGTTAGGAACAGTTAGAAAGAAATTTTAATAAATTTTAATAAATTTTATGAACTTGGCACAATTTCCAGTGGATTGACGACACTCTTTTGCTCGATGACTTTTCTCCTTTCAACTCTCACCGACTCAAAACATTATGAAAAATGTGCTACTACATAGGCATATCCAATCTCGTGCATACGAGATTGGATATTCATTCGTAGGATCATATTTTTGATAATGTTTTTAGGCGGTGAAAGTTGGAAGAAGACGATTCATCAAAGAAAAGGGGGATCTTTTGTCCAATGGCTCATTTACTTACATCTTTCTCACACTGAAATCAAAATGAAGAATCTGGTCGGAGATACGCATATTCATTCCCGTGCATACGAGAATGAATATGTGTACCTCTGACGAGATTCTTCTTTGTGATTTCAGTGTGAGAAAGATGCAAGTAAATGAGCCATCAGACAAAAGAGGAGCCGTCAATCCACTAGAAATTGTGTCGCCCTTAATTAATGGTAATTATTAAGAAGTAGTAGTAATTATTTATCTTCTTTTTTCAGATAATGTTTTTATAATTTCAAATTATTCAAAAATAGTGATGATTTTATATTTTGTAGAAAAATATGGAATAAGGAAGTCGACATCAGTCATTATTAGATGATCGCGCTTGGATAAATCAGCACAAAAATCCAAATGGTTATAGTTTAAATCCTTTATATATTGAGGGTGTTGAAGCTTTCTTAGAATTTACATCATAAAAACTAGAATATGTTTTAGAAGGCACAATTAAGTGTCCTTGTAAAAAATGTGCTCTGAGAACGTTTGATACATTTGGAAAGGTTGGGGGATATCTCTTGCGGTTTGGTTTTCAACCAGATTATGTTTTTTGGTATCAACACGGTGAACACATTTCCAGAGAAGATACTAATAACTTGATTCCAGATCCATCACGATTCCAAAATTTAGTGCATGATGTTTCAGGTTCATCTGTTCAAAAAACTGAAACTCATGATGATATTGATTTAACTCCTAAGTTGGCACCATCCGAATTTTATGAGTTGTTGAGGTCTGCTGAGGATGCATTGTATCCTGGTTGCAAGATAAGAAAATTAGAAGTAGTTGTAAAATTTATGGCTATTAAATCAGATAATGAAATGTCAAACAACTGTTTTGATCAAATATTTTCTTTGGTTAAAACATTGTTACCTAAAGGAAATGTGTTACCTGCAAATTACTATGAGGGAAAGAGGTTGGTTCGTAATCTAGGCCTTAGTTATCAGAAGATTCATGCATGTGAAAATGATTGCATCTTATATTCAGGTGAAAATGAGTTATTGGATAGTTTTCCCACATGTGGACAATCGAGGTATAAAGATGCTCAACCAGGGAAGTCTGGATTGATTCCTGTAAAACAGTTGAGATATTTTCCCCTTACACCTAGGCTGCAACGTTTATTTATGTCTCATAACACATCGCCAATGATGTCATGACACCAAACCAATATTTCAACCAGTAAAATCTTGAATCATCCATCTGATGGTGATTCATGGAAACATTTTGATCATCTGCATCCGTCTTTTGCTTTAGAAGCCCGAAACGTGCGATTGGATCTTTCTACTGACGGTTTCTATCCATTTGGTTCTTATGATAGTCAATATTCATGTTGGCCTGTCTTTATAACTCCGTACAATCTACCTCCATGGATTTTGATGAAGGATCCCTATATATTTTTGACCTTATTAATCCCAAGACATCTGAAAAAGAATATTGATGTTTATTTGAAACCATTGATTGATGAGTTAAATGCATTGTGGAGTAATGGTGTTAGTACATATGATGTTGCTGAGAAACAAAATTTCACATTAAAAGCTGCATTGATATGGACGATTAGTGACTTTCCGACATATGACATGTTATCTGGCTAGATTACACATGGTCCGAAATCATGTCCTTACTGTATAAAAGACAACAAAGCTTTTATGATCATCAATGGAAAAAAACCTTTCTATTTTGACTGTCATCACAGATTTCTTCCAACTGATCATCCTTTTCGAAGGAACAAATCTCATTTCAGAAAAGGCACAATTAAAAGGGATGAACCTCCAAAAATGATCTCAGGTACAGAGTTAAAATCAATTGTATTTTCATTACCTTCCATCACATTTGGGCCAATAGTAAACCAACAGAAAATTCATGGATTTGGGAAAGAACATAATTGGATAAAATGAAGCATTTTTTTGGGATCACCCATATTGGTTTGATTTTTTGGTCCGCCACATGTTGGATGTCATGCATATTGAGAAGATCTATTTTGATAATTTATTTCATACAGTTTTGGATACACTAGGTAAGACCAAAGATACTGTAAAAGCACAATTAGATCTTGCCCAAATTTGAAGGTGACCAGAACTTGAACTATTTGAAAATGTCAGATCATGGAGGTTAATGAAGCCAAAAGCAGCTTATACACTATCCAAAGAGAGACGCTTATTATTTTGTCAGTGGATTGCAGATTTGATACTTCCAGATGTCTATGCTTCCAATTTGGGTAGATGTGTTACGAATGGTCATATTACTGGATTAAAAAGTCATGATTGTCATGTTATAATGGAAAGACTTATGCCGATTAGATTTAGAGGTTTGTTGAATTCTATGATTTGGGATTCAATAACAGACATATCATATTTTTTTCGAGACATTTGTGCAGCGACAACAGATTATGATGCGCTAAGAAAACTGGAAGAAGATGTTGCTGTAATTATATGTAAACTGGAAAAAATCTTTCTTCCTGCTTTCTTTGACTCAATGGAACATCTAATATTACATTTTCCTCATGAAGCTAAATGTGGAGGTCCAGTACAGTTTCGATGGAAGTACCCATTCAAGAGATGCATGCAGAAATTGAAGAAAAAAGTACATAACAAAGCATCAGTTGAAGGCTCAATTGCTGAAGCTTATTTACAAGACGAAATTGCTTTTTTCTACTCTCACTATTTTGAATATGAATATCCCTCAAAATAAAACCGCATTGGATGGAACGAGGGAAATATTAATGATTAAATGGAAAATCATTTATCAGTTTTTAATCAGCCAAATATTGGCTTCGATGGAGTTCAAGAATAATGACTTTTAGACAATGAACATCACAGAGCTCATACATATGTTCTGCTCAACTGTGAAGAAATGAAAACATTTGTACTGTGAGTGCTTCTATCAATTGTTCAATAATTTCTGTTACAGTATGTAAACTTATTTTATTTGTAGGTTATATGATAATCATATCAAGAAACAACTTCCACAAATTATAGCAGCTACTCTTGAAGAACGCAAACAATTTTTTTTCTCAATGGTTTCAAAAACTAGTAAAATAAATTATTGATGGTTTAATATCAATTCAGTTTACTATTTATTATATTGATAATTTTTTTTACAAATTTTCAGGTGTCTCAACATGCTGATAAAATTGATAAGCGACTGTGTATATTGAGTAACCCACCATAAAAAATGGTTAAATCTTATAATTCATATGTGGTGAATGGTTTTTGATTTCATACACGTGCATATGGGGAATAAAAAAAACAATGAACAATGGAGTTTGTTTGAGAGGATCACATCATAGAGAAACTGAAGTTGACTTTTACAACATTTTGTATGAAATTATTGAGCTATGTTATCTTAGACAAAATTACACAATGATGTTTAAATGTAGGTGGTTGGATACTGAGATAGGATTTCATGTTCATCCGACTCATGGAATTGTCGATATTAAATATAAAAGTCTTATTGTAGTAAATGGACCATTTTTACTAGCTCAACAGACACATCAAATTTATTATGCAAAGTATTGTGCTGCTTCAAGAGACCTAACTGATTGGTGGAGTATAATAAAAATTAAATCTCAGGAAAATCAATTTACTCAAACTGAATGTGGTTCCTCTGAAGTGGAAAGAATTAAAATTTTTCAAGAGACTACTCCAAATCCATCTTTTTCACAAAGAAACGTGAATATCGATGATGACATCCCACAATTAAGGGTCGATGGTGACGAAGATGTTAATGATGTTACAAATGAATTTGAAATGACAAGGGATGGTGAAAGTGAAACTCATATGGATATTGATGATGTCGAGGAGGAATATGAAGACATTGACATTGTCAGATATGAAGATGATGATGAAGGTGAACATTGACACAATTAAATGCTAGTTATGATCATAACTAATATATATATATATAATAGTTATTTTCAACTATCTACTAACAAAAATCATTTTGTGTTTTAGATGGACTCTGATCTATTGCGTGAGTTAGAGGAGGCTGAGCTACCTTTGGATGAGGGGGATGTGGGATCATATGACCCTCAGCCTACTGGTGGTTCAGGAGGTACGCAGAGGGGGCACGGTCTTGCGCGATTGATGATTCCTGACCCTATCCCTGAGCGACGTCCACTTCTTGGCTTCGATACATGCACACAGAGGTATGATAACATGTATATTTTAGTTATATTTCATTAATTTATTTATATATATACTAATTGTTTGATTATTTATTCTTTTTTAACAGTTTTTCACATGTAGCTGTTGGACAGGGGAGCGCTATCTTGCGCAATTATTTTTCTCAACCATGGACCACATGGAAATAGATTCATGTTGATGTGCAGCTCGACATGTACAATCATTGGCTGGTAAGTAAATAAATAATATTTTTTTTGAAATTTATTTTGAAATTTATTTTATTAATAACTTGATATTATAAATTATTTGTAGGTTTTATAGTATCCCATCGATGATAACATCTGTGACGATATCCATGCAGCATGGGAGGTGGCTATGCATGAGCGTTTGTGTTAGTTTTTGCACAATTTGAGAAAGAAGACCATTAAGAAAGCATGAGCGATAGTATTTGATGAGTCTTGTAGAACCCACAGACCAGAGTACATTTCATCTCAGGTTTGGGATGGATTATGTGCACACTGGTTGGGTGGTGGATTTCAGAGGAGGTCTTCATTGGGTCGGCAGAACCGGGGGAGACAGGAGGTGACGCATCGAGCTGGTAGCTGTACATTCAGTACGCATAGAGAGTATCTGGTAAGTATTTTTTTAAATATTTGATATAACTTCAAATATAAATAGTTTATTTTATATTCATATAGGCAGTCGAGCATCCCGATATTATAGAGTTTGATGTTTATCGGAGGATGTACAGTGATCCAGCCACCGGAGAGATTAGAGGTGATCGCCAACGTCAGATTGTGGTTAGTCTTATTTTTTTCAGTTTGACAATTAACTGCATATAATATTTTCACAATTTTAATTTCAAATTGGAATTGAAGGAGTCATATGAGGCTGCGACCTCTCAGACACAGGCTGAAGGTCAAGACAAGGAGACTGATCAGACCAGTGCCCACCATTTTGATGAGGCGGCATGAATACAGGAAACTTAGTATGGCTTTGAGAAGGGTCGAGTAGTTGGTATCAGCTCTCATGTGGCTCATGGTATTTATTATGGTACTGCTGCGATGTCGACGTCCAGCTCGAGAGGAGCTCATGGAGAGGAATCAGCTTCTACCTCACAATATCAAGAGCAGTTCCGAGCTCAGAATGACCTTATAGAGAGTTTGTAGAAGCAGCAAGAAGAGATGCGTCAGCAGCAGCAGCAGCAACAGCAACATGAGAAGGAGATGCGTCGATGGCAGCCGCAGCATCACGAGCAGATGGAGTACATGCGTCGTCTGACTCATAGTTTAGGGATGAAGTTTCCTCCACCAGCTCCTTCAGCTCCTCCACCTCCTCCAGAAGACGACCCCCAATGATTTTTTCGTGTCAAAAACATTTGAATTTAACATTTGATGTAATATTAACTACTTACAGTTTCTGTCTTTTATATTAGTGTGAATATTACATAATTGAATTTTTAATATTTTATGATTTTTTTTATGAATATTGAGAATTTTAATAATTTTTATTTTTTTATTATTTTAATAATATTAATATTATTGTTTCATTAATCATAATTTTATTAAATATTTTTTTTAGTATTATATTTTTCAATGTGTGTTTATTTTACTACTAATAACAATAATAATAATATTTTATTATTTTTTTAATATTTTTTTGTGAATATTGAGAATTTTAATATTTTTTATTTTTTTATTATTTTAATAAATTTAAAATTAATTTTTTAATAATCATAATAATATTTTATGATTTTTTAATATTTTTTTGTGAATATTGAGATTTTTAATATTTTTTTTATTATTTTAATAATATTAAAATTAATTTTTCAATAATAATACTTTTATTAAATTTATTTTTTTTAAAAATTTATTTATTAATTGCGACGGGATCTTTTGCGACAGGTTCCCGTTGCAAATAGGCTAAATATTTTTTAAAAAAAAAAGGTATTTGTGATGGGATTACGGGCTCGTCGTAAATACTATTTGCGACGGGCCTGTCGCAAATAGTCTAAATAAATATTTTCAAAAATGTATTTGTGACGGGATTACGATCCCTTCACAAAAAAGTATTTGCGACGAGCCCATCGCAAAAAAGTTTATATATATAAAGTATATAATCAGAGACTTATTTGTGACGGTGAACTTGCCCGTCGCAAAAAATATTATTTGCAACAGGCCCGTCGCAAATAATATTTTTTGCGACGCCGTTTTCTGCAACGGGCTATTTGCGATGGGGCCCCATCGCTAAAGCTTATTTGAGACGGGATCCCGTCGCAAATAACCCGTCACAAATACCTTGAATTCTTGTAGTGAAATATCAATTATAACTAATCAGACCATTAAACTCAGTCCACTTTCCTCTGTCAGTATTTACTAGTCCTCAAATAATGACCATTTAATTAAATAAATTTCACTGCATTATTCTGTGATATAATAAATATTATATTTTCCAAACATGCAAACTAATATTTATTATTATTATTATTTAACTCACTTTATTATTTTGAATAACTTGTGGTAAAATTATGGAAATCAAACAAACTTGAATAAATATTGTTTATTCTAAATTGTTAAATTTAACGTTTGAATTTAACTGATATTACAGATACACTTAGTGTGTGACCATATAGGCCTCTTTCTCAGTGGCATTAGGCATAACCACCTAAAGTCCATGGTTAACATCTAGAAACACCCCAGGACACCCATAAAGAAAGAATTTAATGTGTTAATAATATCCAACCTCTTATGAATGATTACAGTGTAATATAATACTTTTATCACAATATCTCAAATCAAGTAGGTTGCATGCTAGTGCCATTAACCTATAGGCTCAATGTCCCTTTCTTTGACTTTCTGAAAATGAAAATGTCCATAAAAAACCATGGACATGGATTTATTCAGGTGGTTCCATTTCCATTAAAGGTCCTATGATATTAAATTTCTTCAAGATACAAAATGGATAAATCCTTTCTCGCATTATCCATTAATGCTATATCATTCGTAATGCACCCAACGTATCTTACTTCACCGTAAATATATGTCATCACAATTTTTTTTCAATACATCAAAGTACATGATTCATGATATCCATTAATGATAATCTTAAAGTCTAAGGATCAATACACATGTCTGCATATAGAAATATCCAATGACACATGGAAATGTGGTTTTCCTATCGACGATCCTGTTATCATAACTTCCTATCTTGAATATTACCAAGGGAAAACACCATGAGAATGTGTCTCAATTTATTATGATCCTCCTACACTTGATAGCCTACATTATTTGTGTCCCTTCATCAATACCATCCGGCCATAGAACAAGGTTTAAGAATAATGTCATGTCACCTCTAGGTTCTCATCATAGCGGGGGAACTGCTATGACCTTTCAACACGACATATATTTTAAGGACATTATCAAATTTAATTACCATATATAATAATAATAAATATGTGATAAGAAAACTTGTTTAATGAGAAAAAATATAATTAAGTAGTAAACAAGTTGGTTCTAGGGAACCAAATCCAAAAAATGATTACCAAGTGCGAACTGCATGAGAAGAATCCTCACTTGCTTACGAGTACTCACACATAACAATAAACATGCCATGTTCCCTATCATAGAATTTTATCTGACTGTAGAACTGGTTTTAAGAACATATTCATGGAATTTCAATGTTCTCATCATAGTAAGGAACTATTATTCCCTTTTAATGTGACATATATTCTAGGACATTATTACATTAAAGTCAAACAGGACTATGAATGATATGTGATATAATATTCAAATTAATATTCACTTATTAGAATATAAATGTAATTCAAATTACAAGTAGTTGGTTTTAGAACATCAACTCCAATAGACTCCCACTTATACTAGAGTCAACTACCAATGGCTTTCAGTCTGCTTAACCTCACATTAAGATCACGTTTTTGTTGAGTTAAGGCTTTATTCAAGGGTTCCGCCACATTAACTTCCATGGAGAATCATCTCACTTTGACTTCACCTCTATGAGAAAACCCTCTCAAGATATGATACTTCATAAGTATCTAATTCATCTGCTAATGTGACCATAGATCCTTTTCAAGATCCACCGTTGTAGTATTATCACAATAGAGTGTGATAGGGTCTTTACTCCCAGGTACCATGTCATAATCTGAGATGAAATTGCATATCAAAACTACTTCTTTAGCTACCTCATAAGTTTTAATATACCACGACTGTAGTACCCCCGTTTTTGGGTATATAACTCCTTTCCTCATGTTTTTTAAATGGTGTGTCTTTGATTGGGTTTCCATAAAATAGAGAGTTTCCATAAAATAGAGAGTTTCCATAAAATAGAGAGTTTCCATAAAATAGAGAGTTTTCATAAAATAGAGAGTTTCCATAATATAGAGAGTTTCCATAAATTTGGGTGTTTCCATAATGTTGGTTGTTTCTATAAAGTGGGTTATTTTCATAAAGTGGGGTGTTTCCATAAAGTGGGTTTTTTCCATAAAGTGGGGTGTTTCCATAAAGTGGGATGTTTCCATAAAAAATGTGTTTCCATAAAAAGGGTAAAGGTGAAGGATGGGAGAGTTTGGGGGTTTTATAAGGAGTGTTGGGACCAAAATGAAGGTCACACGATCTATACACGGTTGGTCCAAACCGTGTGGCCAAACCTTGCACAGAGGTCAAATCTAGATCCTATTTTCTAGGAGCTTACTCATTTTTGCTATATATATATTTTTTGCCTTCAAAACGCCCCTATTTAGAGATTAATCTCCCTATAAGTTTGGATAACCCTCCCCACACAAGTTGGATCCAACCTAGAGTCTTCCCTTAGTGATTTCGAGTCCGATTCTTGAGGTATGTCACCATTCTTTCTTGATTTGTCATGTTTTCTTAGATCTGCTTAGATCTACTTCTCCAATATCCATTCTTTCTTAGATCTGAACCTATAGTGGGTATATCTACATTTTTTTATGCCAAATAATTCAATTTTGAGTTGTGATCTTTCTAGGATAAGAGAACTAAGGCTGTTCTTGGAGAATCGACCTGCTTCCTTGTGCGTTCTTCGTCAGTTGCCAAAGTTTCATCAAAACCTTCGAGGCAGGAGGCTTCTCTCTCAATTCCTCTTGATAGAATTGATTGAATTAGATTCAAATTGGTTTATTTATTTCTAAATTCATGAAAAAATCTTCATTTTTTATGATTTATGGTTTTTGTGAAATTGCGCAATCTTGGTGAATAGTTGTGCAAAAGGGGGTTTAGTTTCTTGAATTTAAAATGAAGATTTTAAATTATGGATTTTCTAGAATTGATAAATGGTTGATGAAAAAGGGTTTTTTCAAAATAAATGGTTTTCAATAAAAATGGAGTCTTATTTAAATGGTTTGGAATTGAAATGGTTTGTCATTGAAAGGGTTTTGACAGAAATGGTTTTCAATAAAAAGGTGTTTTTATTGAAAGGTTTGTTTTGGATTGATATTTGGGCATATGTGTTGTGTGTTCATATTGAATATATGAGTCTTGGTTGAAATATGACCTTGTGCTCGGTGCCAAAGGGTTAATGGAACATGGGAATTGCATACACGGGGCTTGGTTGAAATATAACCTTGTGCTCGGTGCCAAAGGGTTAATGGCACATGGGAAACAATTACCTTGTGACAACTTGGTAGATCGACGAGAAACTACTCATGAGTATGGAACTATCATAAAATAGCATGCATAATTGGTTTAATGGGTTTGAGTAATGGTTGGGTATGCCAAGAAAGAGATATTGTGAAATGGTTTTAAAGATTGTTTAGTTATTTTTCTGAAAAAATATCTTGCTGGGAGAATTGGTTTCAATTGCACTTGTATGATTTTGGTAATGAATGGTTTTGGAAAATTGTTTATATTTAGTTATAAACTATTTTTGAGATTTTTTTATATAAAATGTTTTATATAATTGTTTCTAACTCTTCTATTCTAGTGGCGTGAGTAGGAAAGTCATTAGGGAAAACCTACTGAGTTTTATACTCACCCCTACTTTGGAACTTTGGTGCTTTTGCAGATTCTATCTTCCCGGAAAAGGGAAAAAGTAATGTTTCACACATGTTTAACACTACCTCAGGATGTTTGGGTTGTTCTGAGATTGTGGATCTTGGATCTTGTGGAGCATAGAGACTTTAGGTTTGTTGAGATTCTTGTGTAGTTTATCCGTTGTGTGCTTTGATACTTGGTTATTCTTCCATTTTTGCTTACTTTGATGTGGTTTTGAGATACATAAAGTTGTTTATTTTTCTTTCATCCGCTCATGCATCATATAGTGAAAGTTTTTTTATGGTTGGTTTATTGATTTGTTTCTTAAAGGGTAAATCGTCCCCCACTTGTGTTTGAAACCCTTCAGCATTTATTGCCAACCTTTGGTGTCTTGGAGATGTCGCATAAGTCCTAGTAATGACTCGTTGCACTCTCAATCCAATGAGAATTGGTGGGTCATTACAAATGGTATCGAATTTTTCGGTCCTTTCCTAACAAGTAGTCATCGATGTTTCTAGTTTTGGAGATGAAATCCCTTCTTGTCTATTCCTTGGGTGGGAATCTTAGAAAGGAGTAGGATTTTCGGAACTTGAAATGTATAACATAAAAGGACATAGATAACCCTTTTATACTGAACTTCAAGTTACCAGGGATTTGGGTAAATAAGTGTTTGGAGACACTTATAGGATTTTGAAATCTCATTATCATGGGTTTATCCAATGAGATGAGTATGGCATGCATTGTAAAGGAATGACTTCCCACTAAGAGTGCATACATCATTTCGAGGAATGATTCATGTTGTAAAAAAAGTGTTAATTTTTGAAAAAGTATGGAATTGTTTTTCAAATGAAATATTTTGAAAAAGAAAATGCTTATCGTATTTTGAAAATGGTTTAATTTTCAAAATCATGTGAAGTGTTTTAAAAAATGGTTGAACATGGGAAAAAGTCTGTTTTGGAAAACAATGTTGTGATAATTGATGTGATAGAGTTTGAAATGCTAAGCCAACAGTTTCTAGAGAGTGAGATTGATAGAGGTTGTTGTTTGTTTAAGAAATGGAACCTGGTAGGCGTTGTATGAACTAGTTGGAAGAGGCTGTTGAGAATTTGGTTGCACCTGAGCCACAGGTGAACCACCAGTTGGTCCAAAGCATTGCTCAGGATTTCCAAACCATTGAGTTGGGACTGCAATCAGATACTCTGTTTACAATGTCTGTCATTTCTAAAAATCCAAGTGGAGGAAGTATGGTTGTCTTCACTAGAGGAGCTAAGAACTCTAGCACTAAGATAAAGAAGAAGTGGGACACCTATTCTCTATATGCTTAAAACATGAGATGATGTATTTTGTGATAAAACTCCAAACTCCTATCGGTGAAAGAGAATGTCGAATATTCACGTGTAGAGCTTGTTCTATAACTATTTATAGAGCTAAGTTGAAATGTGACTTATCGATGTTGGAGATGGATGTCTGTGACATAATCCTAGGTATGGATTGGTTTACAATATTCAAGGATCGAATCTACTATTATAGAAGAAAAATTAGTTTCATGACTGAGAACGACATCAAGTATCTCTTTAGAGGAGAGAGGATTGTAAAGAAGGGTGTAAAGAGATTGTTGGCACCAATTGTGGGAATGACCTCTTACCAGTTGGTAGTGTTGACTTTGGCATCAATGGAAGAGATCGAGGAAAATAGTTTTTTCAGCTGTTGTGGATCAATTTCTGGATGTCTTTCCCAAGAACTTCTCAGGGTTACCACCTCTAAGGGAAGTAGAGTTTATGATTGATCTCCTTCTGGGGACTAGTCCTATTTCCCTTTCGTCTTATAGGATGGCACTAACCGAGTTACGAGAATTGAAAGTGTATTTAGAGGAGTTGGAAAGCAAGGGTTTCATTTGACCAAGTACGTCTCTGTGGGCAGCACCGGTTTTATCCGTGAAAAAGGCAGATGGAACTCTTTGGCTGTGTGTTGATTATCATAAGCTTAACCAAGTTACGATAAAGAACAGATATCCACTTCCACACATTGATGATCTCTTTGATCAATTAAGGGGAGATCAGTGGTTCTCCAAGATTGACTTGTGATCAGGATATCACCAATTGAGAGTTCGGAAAGAGGATATTCCAAAGACATATTTCAGAAGTAAATATGGCCACTATGAATATGTAGTCATTCCTTTCAGTCTAATGAATCCACCAGTGGTCTTCATGGTATTAATGAATCAAATATTTCAGCAATATCGGGATTCTTTTATTGTGGTTTTTGTGGATGAAATTTTGGTCTATTCAAAGACAAGGGCTGACCATTAGGTACACCTGGAAACAATGTTACAAATCTTGAGAGATCATCGTTTGTATGAAAAATTATCAAAGTGTGATTTTTGGATGCAGGAATTACGTTTTCTTGGCTATATCATTTCTGAGAAAGGCATTTCTATTGATCCTGAAAAGACATAAGATATTATCTCTTAGCAACCACCAAATAATGTTTTTGAGATACAAAGTTTTCTTGGTCTAGCTGGTTACTATCGATGCTTTGTGTGTGATTTCTCATGACTAGATTCACCAATGACAGCTCTGACAAAGAAGAATGCTCAATTCCAATGGACGGAGGAATGTCAGAAGTCTTTCCAGAAATTGAAAGTTCGGCTTACATTGGCACCTATCTTGATCTTTCCAGAATCAGAACAGGGGTATGTGGTGTATTGTGATTCTTTAGGATCAGGGTTGGGATGTGTTCTCATGAAAAGATATCATTTGGTTTCTTATGGTTCAAGGCAGTTGAGGGTGCATGAGAAGAATTACCCAACACATGATTTGTAGTTAGTTGCAGTCGTCCATGCTTTGAAAACATGAAGACATTATCTATTTTGTGAGAAATTTAATGTGTTTACAGATCACAAAAGATTGAAACACATTTTCTCACAGCAAGATTTGAATCTGAGGCAAAGGAGATGGATGGAGTATCTCCAAATGTTTGAATTTGACTTTATGTACACACTAGGGAAAGGAAATTCAGTGGCAGGTGTATTGAGTAGAAAGTCATATGCTCAGTTGGAGAAATAAGCTTCAGATAAATGGCAGTTGATGTCAGTCTTAGTCGATATGCATGTGGAATGTGAATACTAAGGTGATTTTGCGACTTTCTTTTCATCTACGCTTGTTCCTGATTGAGAAAAAATGATCAAAGAGGCACAAACATTTGATACATAATGTATGGTTGTAAGTTCAAAACTCAATGGTGGGGAGACCATTGAGGGCTAGAAACTTAATGGGGGTTCAGTTTTGTGTTTCAGAGACCATATGGTTGTACCTATGGTTTTTCAGGAACAAATCCTTCATGCTTACCACCATTAGAGATGGGATGTACATCCAGGTACACAGAAGATGTATAAGGCATTGAAGGTGCAATTTTAGTGGAGTGAAATGAAAAGGAAGGTGGCCAAGTTTTTCTCATGGTGCTTAACTTTTCAGCAGGTTAAAGTAGAGCATCAGAGACCATCTGGTATGTTACAATCTTTGCCCATCCCAGTCTGAAAATGGGATTAGATAGCAATGGATTTTGTTACAGGTCTTCCAAGAACGGTCTGGAAACACGATGCCATTTGGGTGATAGTGGATTATCTAACCAAGTCAGCTCATTTCATCCCTATTCGTGAAACTCATACGGTGGAGGATCTTCCAAAAATATATATCTAATAAGTGGTAAAGAGGCATGGTGTACCAGTGTCAATAGTATCAGATAGAGATCTGAGGTTCACATCTTGTTTCTGTAAATCCTTACAGCAAGCCCTTGGGACTCAGATGATTATGAACACAACGTATCATCCTTAGATGGATGGGAAATCCGATCAGACGATATAAACGTTGGGAGACATGTTACAGGCTTATGTAATGGATTTTGGTGGATCATGGGATGAGAATATACCCTTAGTGTAGTTCTCATACAATAACAACTATTAATCCTCGATACACATGGCTCCGTTTGAAGCATTGTATGAGCGTCCTTATCGTTCTCCACTATGCTAGGCGGAAACGGGCAAAACTTAAATAGTCAGGCCAAGCCTTGTCCAAGAAACAATGGAGAAGATTCAGTTGATTCGAAAAGAGGATGAAGATGGCTCAGAGTCATCAGAAATCTTATGCAGATCACTGTCAAAGACCGTTTTTGTTCACTATGGGTGATCATGTCTTCTTGAGGATCTCTCCAAGGCTTGGACATTGTCGTTTCGGGAAGCAGGACAAGTTATCTCCTAGATACATTGTCCCTTTTGATATGTTGGAATGGGTTGGAGAGGTGGCATATTGGTTGGCATTACCACCATGGTTTAGTTCGGTGTATAATGTGTTCCATGTATCCAAGTTGAAAAAGTATCACCCTGATCCTGACCATGTGATTAGATGGGATCATGTTGAGCTAGAACCGGATGCATCATTTGTACATATCCGAGTACGGATCAGGGATAGACAAGATAATGCCTTTCATGGGAAAATCATCGGCCTAGTGCAGGTTTTATGGAAACATGGTCAGATTCAGGAAGATACTTGTGAACTTGAGAAGGAAATGAAAGAGCAGTGGCCATAACTCTTTGGCCAGTGATAGTTTTCTACTTTCTGAGGATGGAAAGACCAGTGGTGGGGAGAATGTAGTACCCCCAGTTTCAGGTACATAACCCCTTTCCTCATGCTCTTTTTAAATGGCGTGTCTTTGATTGGGTTTCCATAAAATAGAGAGTTTCCATAAAATAGAGAGTTTCCATAAAATAGAGAGTTTCCATAAAATAGAGAGTTTCCATAAAATAGAGAGTTTCCATAAAATAGAGAGTTTCCATAAAATAGAGAGTTTCCATAAAATATATAGTTTCCATAATATAGATAGTTTCCATAAAGTTGGGTGTTTCCATAATGTTGGTTGTTTCCATAAAGTGGGTTGTTTCCATAAAGTGGGGTGTTTCCATAAAGTGGGTTGTTTTTCTAAAGTGGGGTGTTTCCATAAAGTGGGATGTTTCCATAAAAAATGTGTTTCCATAAAAAGGGTAAAGTTTAAGTATGGGAGAGTTTGGGGGTTTTATAAGGAGTGTTGGGACCAAAAGGAAGGTCGAATGATCCATACACGGTTGGCCCAAACCGTGTGGTCAAACATTGTGTAGAGGTCAAATCTAGATCCTATTTTCTAGGAGCTTACTTGTTTTTGCTCTATATATTTCTTTTTGCCTTAAAAACGCCCCTATTTCGAGATTACTTTCCCTAGAAGGCTGTAGAACCCTCCCCACATGAGTTGGAGCCAACCTAGAGCCTTCCCTTGGTGATTCCGAGTCTGATTCTTGATGTATGTCACCATTCTTTCCTGATTTTTCATGTTTTCTTAGATCTGCTTAGATCTACTTCCTTAATCTCCATTTTTTCTAATATCTAAACCTATAGTGGGTAGATCTACATTTTTGGATGCCAAATAATTCAATGTTGAGTCGTGATCTTTCTAGGATAAGAGAACTAAGGTCGTTCTTGGAGAATCGACCCGCTTCCTTGTGCGTTCTTCGTCTGTTGTCAAAGTTTTGTCAAAACCTTCAAGGTAGGAGGATTCTATCTCGACTCCTATTTCTAGAATTTATTAACTTATATTCAAATTGGTTTATTTATTGTTAAATTCATGGAAAAATCTTCATTTTTGATTATTTATGGTTTTTGTGAAATTGCGTGATCTTGGTGAATAGTTGTGCAAAAGGGGGTTTAGTTTCTTGAATTTAAAAGGATGATTTTAAATTATGGATTTTCTGGAATTTCTAAATGGTTGATGAAAAAGGGGTTTTCAATAGAAACAGTCTTCAATAAAAATGGAGTTTTATTGAAATGGTTTGGAATTTAAATGGGTTGGCATTGAAAGGGTTTTGACAAAAATGGTTTTCAATAAAAAGGTGTTTTTATTGAAAGGTTTGTTTTGGTTTGATCATTTGGCATATGTGTTGTGTGTTCATATTGAATATATGGGGCTTGGTTAAAATACGACCTTGTTCTTGGTTTCAAAGGGTTAATGGTACATGGGAATTGCATACATGGGGCTTGGTTGAAATATGACCTTGTGCTTGGTGCCAAAGGGTTAATGGCACATGTTTAAATTGTTTAACTTGTTTTGTGTTTTATAGAAGGATACATTGGATAATTCAAAAATGTGCAAAATGAAACCGGATTTTTGAGGATAATGCGGAGCTAGAAAACTGGATCAAACCAATTTACATGTCTTGCATTCCATTTACATGACATGATTTTTTTTAAAGATGAGTTTTTGGAAGAGATGCACCAAAATTCACGATGTATGGAAATTAAAAGATTACACACCGTGTAAATACATTACACATCGTGTAAATTGTTGGGATGAATTTTAAAAATCTAGATTAATTATATCTTCAAATATTGACATAATATTTAAGATACGAACCACCCATGATCCCTATTTGACTATTACTTAATGATATTCATTAATATCAGAGCCCATCTGGAGCCTATAAATGAGGGATTGCCTGCTGCTGTTGAGAAGATCCCAGTTACCAAAGTTTGGATTGAGAATCTACGTTGTGTAGGGCTATCCCTGAGTTCATCTATATTTTCATTTTTTTTCTTTTTTTCTTTTCTCCTTCCCTCTAATCCTCTCATCACTATGATGGGGGGGGGGGGGGGGGTAAACCCGCTTTTTTCTAGGGTTATGTAATAGAAGGGGGAAGGTTATTTTGGATTAATTTCATTTCATTTTTTTCATGTATTTGGTTTGCTGCAATTTAATCTTCAACTTACAATTCCTTTATTTTTTCCATTTTATCATGGTCATTTATAATTGAATATTAAAAGTAACTTTAAAATTTCACAACTGACAACTCTAAAGAAGGCATGACCATTGTCAACTTTAAGGGAAATCAGGTTTAAATATGGTATCGATATAAACTTGATTCAGTGAAACCTTAAATCACTGAACCAAGGTAAATAGGGTATTTTCATGTTAAGGAGAAGATACCATGACCATTAGATCATACTCATCTCGACTCTGAAACCAATCATGAATTAATGAGCGTATTTTCTAAAATCCAATTAAACCTAAACCCTAAAATTACAAAACCCTAGCGTGCTTTTCAAAATCTGTCTTCAAATTAATAAATCAATATACTTTCGACCTTTTATTTATTTAAATCAATAAAACCAATATTTTCTCACCTATTTCTTCAATATAATAAAATTAAATCTTTTGAAAACCTAATAAAACTAATTTCAGCATTCTGTGGATTGATCTCGACCTGCTTCCATACTTATTTTAATTAATTAAGTAGTATAGTTTGAGTTTTATAAATTTTTTTTTTCATAGACCCATAGGGAATTAATGTCACCCTATGAGCCTATCAATATTCTTGATTGTCATACAATGATGGTCACCTAGGTTAGATTGATATCTTTCTACCGTACTTAAGGAACACACAATATCCACCCCGGTACATAACATAAAATACATGACATACCTAATCATTGAAGTGTATGGATTACTTATCATCCTATATCTTTATTCAAGTGTCTAAGGATGAATTTTATTGGAATTATGAATGTCACTTGACATTGGAAAAATACCCTCTTATATTGTTACATACTAAATCTCTTCAGTATCTTGTCAATATATGTACCTTAACTTAGATTGAGAAACTTCTTGGATTTATTATTACAGACCAAACTAAATATGCTGGTATAATGGTATCCAAGCTAACACTGACATGACCCAAAGGACATTCCTAGTACCCACGGGCCAACAAGTAGATCCATAACATCAAAACATGATCAGAGGGAATGATTTCAACCCAAGAATAGACGATCAATATATATATATATATATAATAGCATATGATAAATAGTCAGTATGCCAAACACTCCTCAAGGAGAAAAGGGTACCACAAGTATAAAAATAAAGAACCCAAAGTAATAAATCATCCAAAATATGGACACAAAATCAATCAAGATAAGGTCCCATAATATATGTGCAATGAGTGGATCACATCTCCACTAATCACCTCCATTACCCAAGGTCCCGCAAATCAAGCACATCAATAACCTATAAGTGGTGATTTCCCTTTTACTAGACCTAGAATAATATAATCTATAAATTCCTTAAGGCAAAGGTAGGGTGTGAGAAAAAATATCCTAGTAGGATTCCGCCAAATTTTTTATAAGTAATTTCATAGAAATTAAACCCTTTATGCATCAATTTTGATAAAAACAAGGCATGGAAAAGCATTTCTAAATTTTTAATTAAACATGATCTCAAATCACAGAGAAAAAAATTATATTATAAATAAGATTTAAAATACATTTTAATAAAATAAAATGAAATGAATAGGATATTTCCATAATCCCTAGCATGTAATAATCGAATTAAAATGGTGCACCACAGTCATATGCCCTGAGGCTAGTTAGTTCCTAGATTTAGTATCCTCACACTATTAGTTCAATCAATCATGGCTCATGGTGTGTGAACACATCCCTAAGTCTTAGGAAATTGGGATAGAATCAATCAACACCCCATCTAGGTAAATCATGATGAACTTGGTTTATTTAGAGTTGTCATCATCAATCTATTTCTAGGGAGTCAAGGACCTAACATTATTATCCTAATTTTCCACCAACTACTCAAGTTCACATATGATTTCAACAAATAAATCAATCATGGGATAATTATTTCAATTCAAATCATCATTCATAGTTCAATTACCAAATTTTAGGTTTCAACATTCTAATTAAATTTTAAAATCAAATCATTGGTTTTCATCAAGTTCATGCCTTTCAAAATCATCTTTCATTTAAACCCATTTTTCTCAATAATCAACATCAATTCACTTCATCAAATCACTTTTCATTTCAATATATATTTTCTCAAATCCACCCAATATTTTCAAATATTTTGAAAAGGGTTTTATTTTAAAAATTCATGCCTACTCAAAATCAAAAATCAAATCAACTTAATTTATAGAAATCAATTGAAAATACATTTCAAATCAAGAAAAAAATAAAGGTTTCAAGTGTAGGTAAATGCCTTATGAAACCACCTACCTTTATTCACACGATCAATGAATTATCCAAATTGAGAATCGCTAACAGAGAGTAGAAGGTGATAAAGATCAAATAGGAATCCCTAGAATCAAAATCCATCAAATCAACATTGAGATACATCAACAACATGAGGATCCATCACTCTAAAATAAGGATAGAAGAGAAGAAAATAGGATTCCAAATCAAGGAGATTAAACTTACTGGAGAGAGATCAAATGTATCCACCAACATTTTGATTTGAGAGGAAAGGGGTTAGAGAAGACAAAATCCTCTATTGAGAGCCTCTAAAATCCAAATGGCCAGATTAGGTTCAATTAGAAGGTGTTTAGGATTTATAATGGGGGGTTCATAATTTTAATTAAAAAAATTTGGGGATTAAAAAACCATTCTCATGGTTTCTTGGGTTAGGCCACATGATTATTACTAACCATGTATCTAACCATGCACCCTCACTAGGATTTTGGAAGAGATGCATAGTTTAACTGCACAGTTTGACAAACTGTGCACCAACCATGCATTCCTCCCTAGGCTAGTGAGAAGGGTGCATGCTTTTTCTGCATGGTTTGAAAAACCGTGCTCCAACCATGAAAATCCATATTGTCCCATGTCACATGGTTTAAGGGTGAGGCTGCATAGTTTATACTAACTATGCACCCCCTCCAGAACCTCATAATGAGAACATAGTTTTCTGGGCCAACCCACATGGTTTTCCTTAACTATGTACCAACTGTGCACAAACCCCAAAACTTCTAAAATTTTATAAAAGTCTAAAAAAACAACCCAAGCCAAGACCCAAACAAAGGATGATCAAAACAAGGGTATAAAAGTACCTAAAATTTAGTAATAGGATGTTATAACATCCCCACCATAAATGCTTTCTTTCCCTATAAATCTTATTAAGAAGATTCCAAATCAAAGAGATGAGGCCACTTCTCTCTCATCAGTGGCTCATGCTCCCAAGTCTAAAATTTTCATGAAAAACATTTATCTTAGAATAAATACTACAATTTTTTTCCTAAACTATGAATAAATTAGGATCTACATCAATGTCCCCCAACAAAAACATAATATGGATCAGAGATATACTTTCTAATCTACGATACGTGAAATTTTTGGATCGTAATGTATATGAAGATGAAAAAATACAAGATGGGGGGGATTTTTTGTTTAAAAACATTCATTTTTAACCTTAAATGAAACTTAATTTAACAAAGTTAAACAAATCATATTCACAAATGCCCTTAAGTATTTGAATGGTAATCAGACTTGGCCCTTGGGTCTGATAATAAAAATATCGCAATCAAATAAATTCTGATATATAAGTCCATAGTTTGAAATGAGAAATTAATTCTATAAAAATGTATAGAATCATATTCAATAAGCAGTGGTAACATAATTAGAGTTTAATCATATTCAAGAATACAAGAAGAATCTTAATCACAATGGTTACAATATATCAGAGTAATACAGAAAGAATCATATTCACAACGGTCATGATATAATAGAGTAATACAAAAAGTAATGATTCTATATTAAAGCTTATAGAATCATTATCAGAGAGATATCATATTCGTATAATAATAAAGATTAAAATAATTATATCATAATAAAAGTTATTAAGATAAAAAAATAAAAATATAAAGATGAATATAAAAGGATTCAATTTCTATTAAAATTGTAGAAAAAATAAAATACTTGTAATAAAATAAGAAATAAAAATGAATACACTTATTTTAACCCAAAGAGTAAGGTATTCAATAACCTATGATAAATCTCCCTTATTTTATACTTATAAGAAATTATGTCTTTCCCTTATTAGGGTAATCCCTCGATACGATGATAGGTCTGTCTCACTATCCCCGTGAGCCCTCAAAACAAAGAACATATTCTGTCACACTATCCCTATGTTCCCTTGATATGATGATCAAATTCTATATTGATATCCCCATAATACCTTGATCAATACGGTGATTAGTATCTCTATCTTTCTAACCTTGAAAACCCTCGATTTTATTCACACAACCAGATATAATGATTACAAAACAAAATACTCTAAATGAATACAATAACTAAGAACAAAATTTTCATGCTTATAATATTCAAAGATCTCACAAAAGAGAAATTTGAAAATGAAATTGATCAGAAGAAAACTCTTTGAATGACCGAGTATTTATAGGTATATCCCCAACGGTCATATTTCTCCGAGTTTTCTGTAATGAATTGGACACCTATAAAAATTCAATATGGTATAACAGAAGGTCCGATGTTGTATTTTTATACACCATTTGCAGTGTAAAAATATATTCTTTACTTTAGAAATTATTATTCTATATTTAGATTATAAACAAAAGGTGAGTCTGATGGACCTCCTTAAAACTGTCAATATGATTATCATAATTGAGGTCGATGTGATTTATTCGGTATCAGTACCAGTCTAATAATGAAGACTTTGTTAGTTTAAATACTTTAATTTATACTTATAAAAATATTGATTCTGAATATATCAGATTCATGTCCATTATGATTATCATATTTAAGAATCATAAGTTTATAAATCTTAATACTTTAATAAAAAGCAATAGAAAAGTTAGAAGTAAAACTTTCGATTCAGAAATCTCCCCCTTTTTGGAAAGAAAAAACCCAAAATCTTAAATTAAATAAGACTTTAAAAACTTACATTCCTTGAATTTTAGCAAACTTCATAATCAGAAATAAAATTTTATTTTTAACTCCCCCTGAATTTATAATTATTATGGATACATTTGAGAGAGTAATGAATACAAAAGAATCCATTTATGGTGTTGTATCTCCTTAAGAAATAAAATCCTTCCCCATTTTAGAATAACCCCCCTTACTATAGGAAGTCTCATTTTTTATAAATATCTACCCCTTTTTGGAAATATCCCCCCCTTCATGATTTTGAAAAAAAATGGGGAAAATATTTGAATATCTTGAAAAGGAATTGTATGAAATAACATAGTATGATGAATTAACTAATAATTCATGAAAAAGAAAAAAATGTAAGAACATTTAAATAAATTTATTGGATGAAAGAGTAATTCATTCATGAATAAGAATTTCAAAAGTTTATCTAGGTGCAAAATACAACAATAATTCAAGAAAAAAAGCAGTCATTGTTCATGAGATCTTTCAAAATAAACTTTATCTTCTTGAATTCCTTAGATCGTAATGCATATGAAGATAAATAAATACAGAAGGGGGTGAATTTTACATTTAAAAAATTTCATTTTTAAACTTAAAAGAAACTTAGTTTAACTAAGTTAAACAAATCATATTCACAAAACCTTTTAAGTATTTGAATGGTAATCAGACTTGGCCCTTAGGTTCGATAATAAAAATATCGTAATCAAATAGATTCCGATATATAAGTCTATAGTTTGTAATGATAAATTTATTCTATCTTAACAACATATAGAATCGTATTTAGTAAGTAGTGGTAATGTAATTAGAGTTTAATCATATTGATGAATACAAGAAGAATCATAATCACAACGATTACAATATATCAGAGTAACACTGAAAGATAATCAAAACAGTTATGATATAACCAAGTAATAAAAAAAGTAATGATTCTATATTAAAGTGTATATAATCATAATTAGAGTGATATCAGATTCATATAATAATAAAGAGTAAATAAGTTGTATCATAATCAAAGTTATTACGATAAACAAAATATAAATAGAAAGATGAATGTAAAAGGACTAACTTTCTATTACAATTGCAGTGGGAATAAAAGAATTATAATAAAACAAGTAATACAAATGAATACACTTCTTATAACCCATAGAGTAAGGTATCCAATAACCTAGGATAAAGGTCCCTTGTTTTATACTTACAAGAAAGTCTATTTTTCCCTTACCAGGGTAATTCCTCAACACGATGATCAATCTGTATCACTATCCCTATGATCCCTCGATAAGATGATCGAATTTTATCTCACTATCCACATGTTCCCTTGATACGATGATCAGATTCAATCTCGCTATCCCTGGAATCCCTCGATCAATACGATGATCAGTATCTCTAACTTTCTAACCTTGGAAGCCCTTGATCTTATTCACACAATCGAATTCAATGATTAAAAAACAAAAAACTCTAAATGATTACAAAAAATAAGAAAAAGGTATCCACACTTTCAATATTTAGTGCTCTTTCAAAAGAGAAATTTTCAAATGAAATTGATCAGTAGCAAACTCTTTGAATGATAAGGTATTTATAGGCAGATCCCTAGTGATTATATTTCCTTCCCAATGGTCATATTTCTCTAAGTTTTCCACAATGACTTGGAAACCTGGAAAAAGTCAATACGGTATAATAGAGGGTCCAACTTCAAATTGTTATACACCATTTTTAGTGTAAAATGACATTCCTTACTTTAGAAATCAGTATCCCATATTCAGATTATAAACAAAAGGTGAGTCTGTCATACCTCCTTAAAACTGTCAATATGATTATCAAAATTGAGGACAATATGATTTATTCAGTATCAGTGTCAGTTGAATAATGAAGTCTTTGTTAGTTTAAAGTATTTAATTTATACTGATAAAAATAGTGAATCTGAATATATCAGATTCATGTTCATTAAAATTATTGTATTTAATAATCACAAGTTTATAAATCTTATTACATTAAAACTTATTCCAAGTATGGTAAAATATTTTTTTCTACAAAAAAAGTAAAATAATTATGGAAAAATAAAGTTAGTAAAGTAAATATAAATAAAGTTTTTGTGATTTACAAAATAAAAAGGAATAGAAAAGTTAGAAGTAAAACTTATGATTCAACAATATCCCCTTTTTGTAAAGTAAAAACCCAAAATATTAAATGAAATAAGACTTTAAAAACTTACAGTCCTTGAATTTTAACAAACTTTGTATTCAGAAATAAAATTTTATTTTTAACTCCCCCTGACTTTATAAGTATTCTGGATACGTTTGAGAGAGTAATGAATACAAAAGAATCCCTTCAATGTGTTTTCTCTCCTTAAGAAATAAAATTCTTCCCAGTTTTAGAATAACTACCCCTTACTATAGGAAGTCCCCTTTGTAGAAATATCTCCCCCTTTGTGGAAATATCTCTCCATTTTTGATTTTCAAAAAATATGGAAAAATATTTGAATATCATGAAATGTTAGATAATATAAAAGGAATTGTATGAAACAACATCGTATGATGAATTAACTAATCATTCATGAAAAAGAAAAAAATTGTAAGAACATTTAAACAAACATATTGGATGAAAGAGTAATTCATTCACGAATAAGGGTTTCAAAAGTTTAGCTAGGCGTGAAATTCAAAAAGAGTTAAAGAAAAAAATAATCCATTATCATGAGATCTTTCAAAATCAACTTTATCTTCTTGAATTCTGTGGATCATAATGTATACGAATATGATTAAATACAAGAGGGGGTGAATTGTGTGTTTAAAAAATTTCATTTTAACCTTAAAAGAAACTTATTTTAATAAATTTTAAAAAATAATATTCACAAAACCTCTTAATTATTTGAATGGTAATAAAACTTGGCCCTTGGGTACGATAATAAAAATATCACAATCAAATAGATTCCAATATATAAGTCCACAGTTCATAATGAGAAATCGATTCTATCATAACAATTTGTAGAATCGTATTCAGTAAGAAGTGGTACCATAATCATAGTTTAATTGTATTCATGAATACAAGAAGACTCATAATCATAATGGTTATGATATATCAAAGTAATACAGAAATAATCATAATCAAAATAGTTATAATATAATAGAGTAATACAAAAATTAATGATTTTATCTTAAAGAATATATAATCCTAATCATAGTGATATCATATTCATAGAATAATAAAAAGTAAAAAAATTGTATCGTAATCAAAGTTATTATAATAAAAAAAATAAAAATAGAAAGATGAATATAAAAGGATTCACTTTCTATTACAATTGTAGTGGAAATAAAATACTTGTAATAAATTAAGTAATACAAATGAATAAACTTCTTTTAACCCAAAGAGTAAGGTATCTAATAATCTAGGATAAATATATATTGTTTTATACTTATAAGAAAGTCTGTCTTTCCCTTACCAGGGTAAGCTCTCGATACAATGATTGGTCTGTCTCACTATCCCCATGATCCCTCGATACGATGATAATGTTTTTTTCACACTATACCTATTTTAACTCGATATGATGATAAGATTATATCTTGCTATCCTCACAATCCCTCGATCAATACGGTGATCAATATCTCTATATTTCTAACCTCTTAATCCCTAGATTGTATTCACACAATCATATACAATGATTAAAATGCAAAAGACTCTAAATGATTACAAAAACTAAGAACAATATGTTCATGCCTGAAATCTCCAGAGCTCTCAAAAAATAGAAATTTTCAAATGAAATCGATCAGTAGTAAACTCTTTGAATGAATGGGTATTTATAGGTAGATCCCCAACGGTCATATTTCCTTCCCAACAATCATATTTCTTTTAGTTTTCTACAACAAATTAGACACATAGAAAAAGTAAATCCCGTATAACAGAAGGTTTGATGTCATATTGTTATACACCATTTGTAGTGTAAAAAGATATTCCTGACTTTAGAAATTAGTATTCCGTATTCAGATTATAAACAAAAGGTGAGTATGATGTACCTTCTTAAAAATTTCATTACGATTATCGTGATTGGGGTCAATATGATTTATTCGGTATCAGTGTCAATCTAATAATGAAGACTTTGTTAGTTTAAAGTCTTTCATTTATACTGATAAAAATATTGAGTATGAATATATCAGATTCATGTTCATTATGATTATTGTATTTAAGAATCATAAGTTTATAAATCTTAATAATTTAGAACTTATTCCAAATATAGTAAAATATTTATTTTCTAAAAAAACAAGTAAAACACTTTTGGAAAAAGAAATTAAGTAAAGTAAATATAAATAAAGTGTTTGTGATTTACAAAAATAAAAAGGAATAAAAAAAGTTAGAAGTAAAACTTATAATTCAACAAAAATATGTTGTGAATCAATGTAAAATGATGTGGAAAATCCAAAAAAATACACCTTAATGATCAACTCAATAACCTCAAGTGATCCTGTGTATATTAGTGCTTACTTTCCTTGTTTCCTAAGCCATCAATGAACTAACCAAGTTGAAACTCTAAAAAACACCTGGTCACTAACCGCAAACTCCAAAGGGAATTGATGATGATCTACATAGGATTTATACCAGTTGTGATCTATCACCATTCTCTAATAAATAAACTAAACTTTTGTCATTATCTCTTGGGCCAAACCAGGCCCGACCAAGGAAGCTTCTATAATCTCTGACTTACACAACAAATATTTACACGGTTGTCCATACAAGGCCTCAAAGGGTGTCATCCTGACAGACGACTAGTAACCGTTGTTATAAGTAAACTCAACCAATCCCAAATGGATATTCCAAGCTGCACTAAAGTTAAGAATTCAAGAACACAACATGTATTTAATAATCTATATAGCTCATTCTATCTGGCCATCCATCCATGAATGATATATTATGCTCAAAATTTCTTGAGATCCCATTCCCTCCTGACAGCCTCTCCCAAAATGAGAAGTGATATGAGTATCTCTATCATAAACTATAATAGATTAAACTCAATTCAATCTAATGATATATTTCACATAAAGGCTTTACATGTCCTCAACATTGTTTATATATCGAATGGGGATAAAGTTAGATAATTTAGTTAACCAATCGATCACTACCCATATTGCATTCTTCCCTCAAGGGGTAGATGGAAACCCAACTACAAAGTCCATAAAAATATCATCCCACTTCTAAGTTGTTAGAGTAAGTGGCTGAAGCAAACCCAAAGGTTTTTGGTGCTTGTACATGAACTGATAACATGTATAAAATAGAGAAACAAAATCAATGATATCTCATCTTATACCTAGCCACCAGAATTATTGCCACATGTCATGGAACATCTTCGTAGTGACAGGGTGTACCACCCACTTAGAATCATGGAAATCACCCACCACAACTTTTATCATGGGAAATGGTATGAAATACTTGCATATGATACCCTTAAAAGATAACAACCACTTGCTGGTGGTATCCCCACCATAAAGAGATTACCTAATTCTATGAAACTCATCATAAAGTAGCTATTCCTGAAGAATTATATCAATAAAATAAAATTCATATAAAAACTTTCTAGAAAAATATTGTTCTCATACTCTCAAACTATCAAATGTATGAGAGTAAATAGGGACATAAAATTCCACTCTTCTGATGATTCTTTCACTATTTGGGTTTAAAGATTCCTGCTCAAGGAATTTGCAATGATATTTCCCTTACCAAGGGTGTAGGTAATGTTGAAATAAAGAGATTAAAGGTAATAAACCTATCACATCTAATAGAGATTCAAAATTTTTATGAGAATATATTACTTAGACTTTTTTATCAGAATAAATGGTAAACCTTTCTCTGCAAAGGCAATGCTTCTAACTCTTAAGAGCATGCATCACAACTATGAGTTTGAGATCATGTGTGGGATAGTTATTATCCCATGGCCTAAGTTTTTGGGAACCATAGTCCACCAGGTGATCACCTTGAATGATGACACAATCCAAAATCAAACCAAATGCATCAAAAAAGGCCACAAATCCCTACCTATCCTCAGGAAGAGTCAACACTGATGAAAAAGTGAAAAGGTGCTTCAACTCATCAAAAGAATTATAACATTTTGAATCTCACAAGTGATTACTCCTTTTTAAGTGAGAGCGGTCATTAGAGAATACAATTTTGAGAAATCCTTAACGAACTAGTGATAATACCCCACTAATCCCAAGAATCATTGAATCTTGAAAATGTTGCACATTTTTTCCCATGTCATAACAACCTTCACCTTCTTAGGATCAACTAAAATACCATGTTATGAGACCACATGTCCCAATAACTTCACTTAGAAAATATAGAAGTCACATTTTGAAATCTTGGCATAAATTTAGTGATCACTAAAAATATATGGAACTGCTCTCCGATGATACACATGGACCTCCTCAGTTTTAGAGTAAACCAAGATTTAAACTATAAACACCACCATAAACAAATAAAGATACCCATGGAATATCTTGTTCATTAGTTCTATAAAAACTAAATGAAAATTTCACTAGTGGAAAAAATGTTTAACACATTGGCATTTTTCACGTCAGTTATACAATAACAAACATGATAAATCAATGGGAATCAATTTTTTTACATCGGTTATTTTATAACCGACGTAATAAAAACTGAGATTAGCTTTATCAAGTCGGTTATTTTATAACCAATGTGATATATAGAATCTGGGTGCTTTATCACATCAGTTATTTTATAACCGGCGTGATAAAGCAAATCTCGGCAATTTATCACGTCAGTTATAAAAGAACCGACGTGATAAAGTTCCATTTATAATTTCAGTTATAAAATAACCGACGTTATAAATAATTTTCTATGTCGTTTATTAAATAACCTACATTATAAACATAAAAAATAGTTTATCACGTTAGTTATTAAATAAACGACATGATAAAGCTTTTAAATGATTTATCGCACCCCATATTCAGTCATTCTATTTTCTTCGATCGGGTGACCTACGACTTGTCTCTCTCACGTGGAAAACCTAGAAAGGATTCTTAGAAGTCATTATCTCCAACCTCATTTTTCCAACATTATTCATCATCTTTATTATCACTAGATCTATTAGGTCGACTCACAACACTCAATTAATCCTCACATGGCTCAGTTTCATTTTTATTTTTTGTGATGCCCTAAACTAATTTTTTTGATATGTTATTTTTCTATCTTTGTTCTTGCTATCATGGTAAGATTCATAGTTTTCATTTATACCATGCTAAATTCTTTTTTGGTAAAATAAACCATGGAAGTGATATCATTCAAGTTTACAATTTTTGTGTGTTCTATCATGTGTGTGTGCGCATACAGGGGGTGTCCAAGGGGGTGGGGGGATTTCCAAGTGGGTGGGGTGTCTAGGGGGGGTGGGGGATGTCCAGGGGGTGGGGGTGCCCAGAGGGTGTCAAAGGATGTGGGGGGTGGTGTCCATGGGGGTGCAAGGGTTGTCCAAGGGGGTGGGTGGGTGGGTGGGGGGTGTCCAGGGGGTGAGTGGACTGTCCAAGTGGGTAGGGGGTGTCCAGGGGGTGGGGGTTGTCTAGGGGATGGGGGATGTCCAGGGGGTGGGGGATGTCCAGAGGGTTGGGGGGGGGGGGGGTTGTCCATGGGGTGAGGGGCTATCCAGAGGGGTGGGGGTGGGGGGGGGGGGGGGCTTTCCAAGGGGTTGGTGGTGTCCAGGGGGTGTCCAAGGGGGTGGGGATGGTGTCTAGGGGGTAAGGGGGATTTCCAAGGGGGTAGAGGTGTCTAGGGGGTGGGGGGGGGGGGTTCGAGGTAGGTGGGGGACTTTCTAGGGGGTGAGGGGTGTCTAGGGGGGTGTCCAAGGGGGTAGGGGTGGGGGGTGGTGTCCAGGGGGGTGGTGTCTAGGGGGTGAGTGGGCTATCCAAGGGGGTATGGGGTGTCCAGGGAGGTGGGGGTGTCCAGGGGGGTGGGTGGGGGGGGGGGGTGTTTAGAGGGGTTGGGGGATGTTCGGGGGGGGGGGGGTCCAAGGGGGTGGTGGTGTCCAAGGGGTGTCCAAGGGGGTGGGTGGGTGTGTGTGTGTGGGGGGGGGGGGGGTCCAGGGGGTGAGGGGGTTTTCCAAGGGGGTTGGGGGGGTTCCAAGGGGGTGGGGGTGCCCAGGGGTGGTGGGGGGGTGTCTAGGGGTGAGGAGGCTGTCCAAGGGGATGGAGGTATCCAGGGGGCGGGGGGCTATCCAAGGAGGTGGTGGTGTCTAGGGGGTGTCTAAGGGGTGGGGTGGGGGGGGGGGGGGTGTACATGGGGGTGAGGGGGATTTCCAAGGGGGTGGGGCTGTCCAAGGGGGGTGTCTAGGGGGTGAGGGGGCTGTCCAGGGGGGTGTCCAATGGGGTAGGGGGTGGGTGGGGGGTGTCCAGGGGGGGGGGGGGGGTTTAGGGGTCTTTCCAAGGGGGTAGGGGTGTCCAGGGGGTGGGGTGGGGGAGTGTCCGGGGGTGAGGGGGCTGTCCATGTGGTGGGGGGTGTCCAAGGGGGTAGGGGGTAGTGTCCAGGGGGTGGGGGTGTCTAGGGGGGTGAGTGGTATGTCCAAGGGGGTAGGGGTATCTAGGGGGTGTGGGGTGTCCAGGGGGGTGGGGGTGTCTAGAGGGGTGGGGGTGCTGTTTAGGGGGTGGGGGGATGTCTAGGTGGGTGGTGGTGTCTAGGGGGTGGGGGTGTCCAATGGGGTAGGGGGTTGGACAACCCCCTCACCCCTGGACACCACTCCCCCACCCCTGGACACCCCCACCCCCAGGGACACCCCCACCCCCTGGACAGGCCCCCACCCCCTGGACACCCCCACCCCCTTGGACACCCTGGACATCCCCTACCCCTGTGGACAACCCCTACCCCCTTGGATAGCCCCCACCACCCCCTGGATAGCCCCCTACCCCCTTGGAAACCCCTTGCTATATATATCCCAACAGTTTCATTGAAACCATTGTCATTTTTTAACTTCAGGTAGTCTATACCAACGGTTCTTGTAAAATCGTTGGTATAGGGATATTGTAATGACCATCATGCCAATGGTGTGTGAAACTGTTGGGGTATTCTATCCCAATGGTTTCAGGGGCTATCCTAATGGTTTCAAATCGTTGGGATATGTGTAATTTTCTGTAGTGAATGTATACATATTTTAATATTTATACTTCATATTTCTTTTTTACGGAAGGGTTAATTTGGTATCCAGTTGCACCAGAATGTATTCTTTGTGTACCTTAAGAAGAAATGATCCAATATGAATTTAAAACTATTATATCTAACTATATTTTCTTTTTAAAATTATTTTCATGCATATATTTTTCAAATATGCATAGATTTGTTTTATATTTGAAAATTGTTTTACATTCAAATTATGATATTTTTCATATAAATATATATTTGTCTTATCTTAACAAGATGTATAATTTTGATATTTGTTATAGGTAATAATGGGTCGAAGTTGGATTACGACACATCGAATGAGTAATGAATATAAGGAAGGTGTTGATGCCTTTTTTGGAATTTTCTAAACGAAATGTTCCAAGCAGTGACATTTTTTTTCTATCCATGCCTGAAATGTTTGAATATGAAGAAGTTTAAAAGTATAGAGATCAAAGATCATCTGATTTGTCATGGTTTTAATCCAAGTTACAACCCTTAGATTTTTCAAGGTAAAACTGGATAGAATGTCAGATCTACTGATGATGATGATTTGCAAGATGGTAACTCCGATGGAATTAAAGAAATGATTCGTGATATTGCAGCAGAACAAATTGAGATAGAACCGATAGTTGTTTGTCTATATGGTGATGCTGAAAAACCATTGTATCCTGGTTGTATGGATTTTACGATTTTTTCGGTGGTGTTAAGATTGATTAACCTGAAGGCGAAACATGGATGGAGTGACATAAGTTTTACAGAGTTGCTACAATTATTGAAATACATTCTTACAAAAGAAAAAAATCTTCCAGATTCACATTATAAGGCTAAGAAAATATTATTCCCAATGGGATTGGGATACAAGAAAATACATGCCTATCCAAATGAATGTATGATATATTTAAAGGAATATTAATTTCTGTCAGAGTGTCCTAAATGTGGGACATCATGGTATAAGTTGAAAGAAAAACCACAGGCTGATGTAGAGATTACAAAAATTCCTTCCAAGGTATTTTGGTATCTTCCTATAATTCATCATTCGAAACGTTTATTTTCTAATTCACATGATGCAAAAAGGTTAAGATGTCATGCTGATGAGCAGATATGTGATGAAAAAATACGTCATCCAGTTGATTGTCCACAATGGAAGAAAATTGATGAGCAGTATCCTACATTTGGAAATGAAATTAGAAATCTCAGACTACGGTTGTGCACAGATGGAATGAATCCATACCAAAACCTCAGTAGCACACATAGTTCATGACCTATTTTATTGGTAATTTACAACCTCTCTCCTGAAGTTTGTATGAAGAGAAAATATGTCATGTTGAGTATAATGATCTCTGGTCTGAAGCAACCTGGAAATGACATTGATGTTTTCTTGTCACCATTGATTGATGATTTGAAACTTTTATGGGAGGATGGTATTAAGGTCTACAATTCTTATAAAATGTAATATTTTCAACTGCATGCAGTGCTTATGTTCACTATAAATGACTTCCCAGCATATGGAAATTTGTTTGGATACAGTGTTAAGGGTCATAAAGCATGTCCAATTTGCGAACAAAAGAATTTATATTTTCAATTTCATCATGGGAGGAAAACAATATACATGGGTCATTGAAAGTTTTTGCCTATGGACCACTCTTATAAAAGACTAAAAAAGGCATTAAATAGATCACAAGAATTTGATATTTCTCTAAAATCTTTATCCCCTGATGTTTATTTTGAAAGGGTGGAAAACCTTGATGTGACATTGGGAAAGACATAAAAATCTAGTAATGATAGACATATTTGGAAGAAAAGGTCAATATTTTTTGAGCTACCATATTGGAGATATCATGAAGTGAAACATAATATTGATGTCATGTACGTGGAGAAGAATATCTGTGACAGTTTGATTAGAACATTGTTAGATATTAAAGGAAAGAAAAAAGATGGGTTGAATGTAAGATTAGAAGTACTATCAATGGGAATACGTTTAGAGTTAGTTCCCACTCCTAATGGAATATGAACATTTCTTCCCCCGACTTGTCATAAATTATCCAAGAGGGAGAAAATTATCTTTTGTCAATGTCTTCATGATATTAAAGTGCCTCAAGGTTACTCTTCAAATGTAATTTTTTTGTCTCTTTGAAGGATTTGAAGTTTATAGGTAAGAAATATCATGATTATCATGTCATGATTCAACAACTTCTACCAGTTTCATTGCATGGAATATTGCCCATATGTGTCAGAAATACTATAATGAAGTTGTGTTATTTTTTCAATTCAATTTGTAATGAAGTGATTGATGTGAATGCTTTGAACATTTTGGAACAGGATGAAATTTCTATACTTTTTAAATTGTAAATTTATTTTCCTCTATCATTTTTTGATATAATAGTGAATTTAATGATTCATCTGGTTTGAGAAATAAAGATTTGTGGACCTGTATATCTTCGTTGGATGTATCCTTTTGAAAGGTATATGAAAATATTGAAGGGGTATGTTAAGAATCCATATTGACCTGAAACCTCCATTATTAAAAATTATATTTCTGATGAGGTTGTGGAGTTTTTTACGAGCTACTTAGCTACAAAGGAGCACATAGGTTTTCCTCCATATCTCCATGAACGAGTTAATAATGAGGGAAAGAGGATTCATGGCTTGAAAGTAAAATCGTTGTCAGCTGAGTAGATGAAGAAGTTAGAATTATACATCTTGAATAACATAGATAATTCTCAACTGTATATCACATTTCATATTAATGAGTTGAAACAATGTCATCCAAAGAAGAAGGAAATGTGGATTTTGAATGACAACAACAAAACTTTTTTGTCATGGTTTAAAAAGACCTTTCTTGGTAGACCAGATGTATCAGAGACATTAAGATGGTTAGTGGGAAGTCCAAATTTAAATGTGATAACATGGTCTGGGTATGAAATTAATGGCTATACACTTCATAAAAAAAATCAGGACAACAGAAGTGCAGTTCTAAATAGTGGTGTATTGGTGTTTGCAGAAGCAATGCATTTTTCGAGTTCTAAAGACAAAAACCCAATTTATGCATCAAGTGCATATTATGGAGTCATTGAAGAAATATGGGAGGTTGATTAATTTAAAATTAAAGTTCCTATTTTTAACTGAAAATGGTTTATTGGTAGAAATAGTTTCAGACAAGATGAATTTGGAATGATAGTTGTTAATCTGAATAGATTGGAAGACACAACAGATTCTTTTATAATGGAAACACATGGAAAATATATTTTATATGTAGTTGATCAATCAGATATGTAGTGTTCTATTGTTTTACAAGGGAAAAAACAATATTTTGGTGAGGATCAACTTGATGAAGATGCTGATTTATATGAGTTCCCTACTTCCATGGAAAGATTAGCAAAACATAATGATGAGCATGTTGAAGACATAGTTTTTTCCATAAGGAATGACCATGACGAAGGAATTTGGGAAAAAAATCCATTTGTACATTACTAATATTATAGGTAACATATGTTTATTTCTTGTTAACATTTATTATTTTCATAAAATGTTAGATATTGTAATTTTTTTCTTTATTAAAATGCATATTAAAACAAATAATTAGAAGTTTTTTTTAATTTTAAATTTTTCTAGTTTAGTTTATCATGTTTAACATTATGTAAATTATATATCTATTATTTTTGTTGAATGATTATTACTTTACCATGTTTATCATGTTTACCATGATTTCCATGTTTACCATGTCTACCATGTTTACCATGTTTACCATGTTTACCATGTTTACCATAGTTTACCTTTACATAACTTATATATTTATTTATTTTTTGAATGAAAATTACACTACCATGTTTACCATGTTTTCCATCTTTACCATTGTTTAACATGCTTACCATATTAACCATATTTACTATTAAATAACTTAGTTCATTTTTCCATTTTATATTTACATTAGTATTGTAATATTTGAATTTGTATATTTGTGAACTAATGTTTGTTTTTTTTGATTTTAAGGATAATGACAGATCAATCAGTTGATCAACCACATGATTCTAGAGATGAGAATAATAATCATACCTCTAGGGAGGAACATTCACATACTCCTCTTGGTGTTCCCCAATCTTCCTCATGTGCTCCCATAACGACAAAGAAGAGTTTAAGAGTTGGTAAATGTGGGTGCACACGTTTACCAAAATTATCACTTTCCCATACGCAGGACCAGAGGATACTCGTTGAGTTTTATGAGAATGATATTTCTAGAGGTCCAAATGAAAAAGATTTTAAGAGTTTTGTATCAAATCAGGGTAAGAATAAAGTAATCATTTTGTATGATGATTGGAGAAGTGTGGACAAAGCGATAATATCTCAATTATGGGAGACGATTTTGGTAAGATATTTTCCTATTGTTTACCTATTCTTTAAATGTTTCTAATATAATATGTTTTACCTATTCTTTATCAGATGACATTTGATATTCCTGACACTAGAGGAATCAGAAAGAAATGCTTATTGATGGCTGCTAGGAGATGGAGGGATTTCAAATCAACCCTCACATCTGATTTCATTTTTGGTCATAGGAGCCATGACAGTCCATGTCACATATATCCTTGCATAGATGAAGACACATGGAGATAGTTTGTTGAAAGTAGAAGAAAATATTCAATTTTGGTAAGGGCAATGTAAACTTTTATAAGATTTATTATATAAATGATCTTATTAATATTTTGTTAATGATTTATTATTATTAATTTATAGAAAACAATGACATCTCATCAGGAGATCCAATTTAAAAATTTATACCCTCATAGTTTATCTCGGGGAGGGTATACACTATTGGAAGAACAAATGATGGCGTAAAAATTACAAAAATGGATAGATGAGTCTTCAAGCTCTGGAGAGGTTTCCCCTCCATCCCATCCATATAGACATGAAAAATAGAAGAGAGCTTGGATGGGCAAAAAGGGGAAATATATTTTAGAAGAATCGAGAATCGTAGCTGAGAGGATTATAAGATATTTATTTTGTTTATTTAAGTTAACTATATTCTTTATATAATTTGAATCATTATAGAAATGTTCAATTAATTAATACAGAATTCTCTTGAGCAGCAGAACTCACAGGGTATATTTACAGCTGCTGGGAGGAAAGATATTTTATTTGTAGCATTGGGAAAGCCTGAACATCCTAGTCGTGTACGAGGATATTCGACGAGTGTATCAGTAAGAAAAGTGTTGTAACATTATTAAACTTCTTCCATTGAGGGTGTTTATAAAAAAAAAGAATCCTTGGAGGTTGAAGTTTATAATATTAATGCGATGATGGAGGAAAAAATTAGAGTGTCGGTACAGTCTATGTTTGCAGACATGCAAAGAAAATTTCAAACTGCAGCTCCCACTCCTCCACCCCCTATAGACCCCATTATTTATCCTCCACCTTTTCCAGTAGCTCCCACTCCCCCACCTCAGTCTACAGACCCCATTTTTTATCCTACTCCTCTACCGCCGCTTCCTACTTATTGTGAGTTGTATTTTGATGATCCTCAACATTATATAGTTTCATATGGGCTGGTATATTGTATAGGAGATACAGTTCATCATAAATATTTAGAGGTAGAGCATCATAGGGTCACTGTACAAAATATTATAGATAGATAAGCTCAAGTACCATTACATACATATGAGGTGATGACAGTTGTACATAGTATCATCCATTTTTTAATTTGTCCATCCAGACTTCTCCAACTCATTACCACAAAGGTATGTATGTTATATCTCTTATTTTTTATTAAATTTGTTTTAACATTTGAAAACTAATATATTTTTATATTTATTTTTATAGGAATACTTAAAAGGTAAAGAAATATTGTATAGACAACAACAAAGACAAATGGATATGACATCAGATACAGATTCTAATAGTCTCGACAGATTGTCAAGATATTCAAATTTGTTGGCCGATCATTATGAGTTTCCAATGGAAGCTCATGTTTGTGAACATGAAATAAATGTGGGGATTGTGAAAAATGATATCATGGACCTTGTTACTGGAGATAAGTTGGGCATCAACGTGGTGCAAATTTTTTCCATGTAAGTCTTAACACCTTTTCCCGGCATTATATTTATTAAAAATGTATACTTATTTCTATTTTGCATTAGGTATATTTATAACATGTGTGAGAAGAATGAGCGAACAGATGTATATAGATTCATGGACCCGTATTTGATTTCCCCTGAAGCACATGCATTGGATGAGGAACAAAGAATGCTTTATATTTCTGAAAGATTTGAATAGAATATAATCACACAGTGTTGGATAATTCCTTTTTGTGAGAGGTATAAAACATATCTTTGGAAAAGAGATCATTATATTTTATCATAAAAAACCGCTAACCTTAAATTTTCTTTTATTAGTGATGATTGGATGTTAGGTATTTTTTGCCCAAAGGAGAAAACACTTTATTGGATATGCCCTGTCCATGGTGATGTGCAGGAAAGTTTTAAGAATATGTTGGAAAAGTAAGTTTTAATTTCTTAATAGTTGTATATATTATAATGAATTTTAAATTTACCTCATTCGTATTATTTTTTAATAGGGTATGGGTCTACTTTCGAAAAAACACAAAGAAAAGGAGTGCCAAGATAAAATATGTAAAAGTAAAGGTAAATATCCATTTATAATTTGTACTTTTTGATGTATTACATAAAAATAATATTTTGAATTTACACTCATTTAAACATAATTTTCATGAACAACAAGGTGTCATCAAATGCGGATATTATATGTTAAGATTTATGTATGAAATAATTACAACTAGAACACTTGTGAACATTAACCTGGTAAGATTTCCTTTTAAAATTTGCCATAATAGTTCATTTGATTTATTCATTAAACATGTTAACTAATATCCTTTTAATTTGTAGCTATTTGATGACCCTCAACCCTATAGTGATCAATAGGTCAAACACTTACAAGTGGAATGGTCAAATTATTTTACAGGTTTGATTGGATTTTAGTTTGTTTATAGCAATACTGAAAAAGTTCCCTATACCCACGGTTTGAAATCGTGGGTATAGCCCATTAAACCGTGGGTATAGGCTATACCCAAGGTTTGTCTATACCCACGGTTTAATAAACTGTGGGCTCCCAAGGCATCGGGATTTCCCTATACCCACGGTTTTACAGAAACCGTGGGTATATCCCACTGAAATTTTAACTTACCCACGGTTCACCAGAACTGTGGGTATAGATCTATGCCCATGGTTTACAGAACTGTGGGTATACATTTTTATAGCAAAAATTAGATACCCACAGTTAAGTAAACCATAGGTATAGAGGGTTCTGCAGTAGCATATTTAAAAACCATGGGTATAGAGAGTTCTACAGCAGCATATTTACCCACGATTCTCAAACCGTGGGTATATATTCTTTTCCCAGAAATAGAAACTTCCCCCTTTGGACAGAACCCCCTTGCACACCCCCCTTGAAACCCCCCAGACTACACCCCCTTGCCCCCTGCACCCCCAGTACCACCTTCACCCAGCCCTGCACCCAGCCCCCCATACCCCCATCACCCATCCTGTAACACCCCGAGATTTTATGAAAAATATTCTTTTTAATTTCATTAATGTCTTGTGTTGTATGCTATACCAAAAGGAGCTTACTCAACATGCATCCTTGACTTGCCTTTCATTACACGCAAGCACGACTTTCCGCGATAGCGTGTGTTGTACGCAATACCGTGTTTCGCTAAACAATGATATGCTATTAAAATATTATTAAAACTAGCCGTTATGAATAGTAATAACCACTTTTTAAAATTTTGTAAATTTTATTTTTCAAAATGGACTTAATTTTTGGATTCGGGATATCGAAATTAGATTAGGGTGAAATTTTGGTACTTTTCGGATAACTTTCATTTTCTGATGAATAGTGAAAATTACTAAATTTTAATTAAAAACAACCTTTTTAATCGAAATAATTAATAGTGATAAATTATTAATTTGAGTGGTTTTAAAGTATATTTAGAATATATTTTTACAATTTAATACAATGTTGGTCATTGGATGTAATTCCACATTTAAACCAGACATAAACAAGTGTCAATCTTTTGATAGTTATTATCTCTTAAGAACACGCTATTTGTTTTGACGACGGGAATTAATTTTTAAATTAATTAATGCAACTGATATGTTTTGAATTTGGTAAAATAGACATCATTTTTGAGTTCATAATATCAAATATAGCTTAGGCCTAATTTTTGGTATTTTTCTGGAAACTTTCATTTTTTGATGAATAGTGAAACCACTAAGTGGTAGTTAAAAAAAATGAATTTTTCATAAAACATAATTTTACTGCTTCTATGAGTGAAATTTCAAAAATCCGAGAGACACGGTTGATGTTAGTAAGTAAAATTTGGTTCAATGAGATGAAAATAATTTTTGTGAATAGTAACTTTTTACTTTTTTTTTACCACGGTTAAAAGTAAATAGGGTAATTAAGGGTAAAAATGTTATTATTATTACCCTAACACATGTCCTAATTATATTTTATAAGTGTAATTCGACCAAAAACAACCTTAGTAATAAAATATGATCATTTAGGCCCACTTGGATTAGATTAAAACATTTATTATTAATTTATTTAAAGAAGGGTTAAAATAGTTAAAATCAAAGTTTAATAAGTAAATAATTTTTAATATAGGGTTATACATAAGATAAATTCGACTATAAATACTCATTAGAAAGATAAAAAGATTTCCTACATAATTATATTTTATTTATAATTTTTAGACATTAAATAAATTAATTTATTTATGACACAATGATGATGCAGTAATTACCATAATAGTAAAAAATTATAATAATTGATATTATAAATACCCAAATAAATATAATTTGAGACTTTTTATGAATTACACTAATTTTATAGGTTAATATGACATGTTAGTATTGATTTAATTAACTTTTTTAGAACTAATCATTCTGTTATGATTTTCACAAAAATAAATTACTACATAGTGTCAAAATTGACATAAAATAGTTTTTAAAACAAATATTATATTATTAATTGTTATTTTATTCCTAAAAATCTAAGGTTCGGCCAAATGACTTAGATAAGGTTATATATATTAATAATAAACAACTTGGGGTTCGTTTGGATTGTTATAGTAAGTTTATTAACCTTATAGTGTAAGAACACAAGAAGACACGGTAAAAGTAAAATTATTTAACTTAATGTTAAATCTAAATGATAAGGTTAAAATAGGAACCTAAACTTGTCTAAATTCTATTGTATGAGAGGATTTCTATCAATCCCCACCTTAGATTCTAAATAAATCAATTTGGAGCCATTTAAAACCGAATATGACTTTATAATAAAATAATATTTTTAGTTTTCCAAAGGAGCCCCTCTCCTCCCTTATAAAAGGGCACCTCCTCCCTCTCTTCCTCACACAACTTTGAGCCTTCAAGCTCGGACAACCCCTGACAAATTCTCTTCTCCAATTCCCTAGAATCATCCTAGAGGTTCTGGTCTTCCTCAAAGACTAATTTTAGTGCCCTAAAAGGAGATCTCAAAGAGGCGCTTCAGAGAAGAGGTAATGTCCGTTACCGATTCATTCAACTTTATTTCTTCTTCCACTTCTTCTTCTTAGGTTGTTTCATTATGAAGTAATAACATCAGTATCACTCATATACTGATATGTTATTATAAGTATGAAACAACCCTATTTCACCATCTATCAATCCTACGGAAAACGAAATCACCGCGCGTGCGTACGTACGGAATACCGTCTCCACGCTGTGGTGAAATCTATTTTCCACCACCACCATACTTGGATGGGTATAATGGTGTAAATAATGACTATATATGACTATTATAAAGTGATATTGATTCTGAAATAGTATACATACACTCCAATATAATTCCACGATCATAAGAACGATATCATCACTCGTGCGTACGTACGGAATACCGTCTCCACGATGTGATGCGACTCGTTCTACATGATCTTCATTTCATAATGATTATATAAATGAATTGAATGAATGAATATGATATATATTACACTAATAACATTTTGTAAATGAGGTATCTATAACCTAAAGAGAAGAATAAGAATTTATTCGATAAAACACGCATAAGAACAAAAAATAATAAACACCCAATAACATGTAGTAATGAAATATTACTAAGAAGCTAAGAATATGACCATATATGATATCATAACAATAAGTATGATTCTGGAATAATTCAATAACATTATTTAAATCATTATACAGGAGGTTCAGACACTTACGAAGCAAATCGGACCTAAGGTAAGGGAAAATATCACAATCTCATTTTTATCCGAGATTGTTTATACTTTGGTATGTACTGGGGTGTATTTTATCATCCAAATCCATGTTTCCTCAATATGTAATATTGTTTCCATCCACCTACAATTGTTTAAATCCAATTTTACCCTTCGGTGAGTTTTTAGTAAAAGATATGAAAGGAATCTTTTGTCATTTTTCGTACGAGGTACTTTTTGACTTTTCCGACAAAAGTACGAGAAGAATGTTTTTTTTAACTTATACGACATGAATGGATTTTTAAAACATTATTTCGAAGAAGCTTCCTTTAAAAGTTTTCAAGTTTATTTTTAATCAACTTCTTTTAGTTTAAATTTGTATGACATGTTAAGAAAGGAAAATGTTTTTGAATTTGAAAGGATATTTTCCTCAAGAATGGAGTTCAAGTGTTTTATCAAAATTATTTTCCATCTAAGATAATATAGGGTTATGTTTATATCCCTATTATTACATTGATTTGATTATGTTGTGATGGAATTATTTTTATTAATTTCTTTTTCTTATATGAATTGTTTAAGATTCCCATTTTTATTACATGGGTTATGCAATGATGTATGATTTATGATTTTGTGGCACACATAAGAATGGTATCATTATGAGATGGGTGGGACCTATATCTCCCTCCAATGCATTGGGTTAAGATTTTATATCTCATGATATAGACATGGATGGAACGGTAGGTTATACCGGTTCAGTGAAATAGGACTGAAACGAGGAGTGAACTCGGTTCAGAAATGGACTTTGTCCACTAAGATAGTCTTGGAAATGAGTCTTGACTAACAAGAAATGATTATCTATGATTATGTGTGTATGTCACAAAGTTTCATGTTGTAAGTTATGATTATTGGGATTTCATTTCACTACTATGATTTATCCCATGTTATGAAATTGTGCTCTCTTTTGCAGGTTAAGATTTCCAAAATGTTATGTTCTTATGAATTTGATGTGATTGATATTTCTTTTGTTTACCCTTACTGAGCATTTGAGCTCACCCTTTTATGTTTTCTTTTCCCCAGGATATAAAGAAAGGTTTTAGGTAAAAAAAGGGAAGATCTTTATGGGAGATGTTGAAGATCTTTTACCACGATTAGAAGATTACGTTCCATGTTTCCAAAGACACTAAACTATTACAGTCCTTGTGTGTCTGTTTTTTTTATGTACTAAGTATTCCGCAAAAGTAATGTAATGTCCATGTATGTTAAGATTCGGGTCTCTACAGTTGGTATCAGAGGAAAGGTTTAGTCAACCTTTGGAAACTAGGATGCGAAAACATTAGTGAGATCCCTAGAGATATTTCTAAGGTATGTCTAGGGATGTCCCTAAGGATAAGTATACGTATAGGATATAGTCCTAGAACTACGGTAACGATCTTAGAATTTAAACTAAGATGTTAGATATTGAAGGTAATTCCCCTTTATTATATTGTTTTCCCTAGCATGATTTTTACCTCTCACACTATTCTTTTTTGGGTTTTAGACGATGGCTGGAACCTGAAGGAACCGTGTTGATCAATGTAATGGACAATGCAATGATTGTCCTCCTGAAAAAACAAATGTTATGAGAGATGGAGTGAAAAATATTATTACTATACTTACACAAGCTATGAATCTTTCTGGACTTCCAAATGAGCAGAGAAGGGAACAATATTCTATTGAGTCCTTCATGAGGCAACGCCCACCTTCTTTCAGTGGGTCTTCTGATCCACTTGTTGCTGAACAATGGATCAATACTACTGAAAAGATATTTTCAGTTCTTCAATGTTCTGAGCATGATAAAGTCATCTTAGCAGTGTATCGTTTGGAAGGTGATGCTGATCAATGGTGGAATCTTATTAAGAATACGAGGCAAAGGGATGAAATTGAGTCCATGTAATGGGACGAGTTCAAGAACTTATTTTTCAATAAGTACTTCCCTCGTATTCTTCGAACAAAGATGGAGAAGGAGTTTCTTGAACTAAAGTAAAAGGATGATGAATCTGTTGGTATATACGAAGCGAATTTTACAAGGCTTGCAAGGTATGCATCTGGATTTATCATCCATCCTGAAAGTAAAGTTGATCGATTCTTCAGTGGATTAAAACTAAATCTTCGAAGGGAATTAGCTATAAGAGACTTCAGTAGCTATGAAGAAATTGTGAGTTGTGCTATCAAGGTAGAAATGGAATTTGTTGTTACTTATCCATCTCATAGTTTTGACAAGAAACGAAAGATGGAGTTCAAGGAGAAATCTCAGAATAATGGTGAAAAGAAGATTAATGTTTCCTTATGCTCAAAGTGTGGAAAGAAGCATGGTGGAGATTGTCTTAAAGGGACAAGTAAATGTTTCAAATGTGGAAAGGAAGGTCATCAGGCATTTGAATGCCGCAATGATGGGAAGAAGATTTCTAATGATGCAAATAAAGGAAGGGATACACAGAATGAACCTACTACACTTCAATGCTTCAAGTGCAAGGAAATGGGGCATTATGCTAATAAATGCCCTAATCCAAGGGTTAGTGATGATCGACATGAGCAACCACTTAATGCAAAGGACAAAGGGAAGTCACATGCGATCACTATTGGCGATGTTGAATATGAAAACAATGTGGTGGAATGATTAAGTGTTTATGTAATGGGATTCCAAAATAATGTTGTATATAGTATCGTGGAATATTGGAATATTTATGTATTGGTATATTGTGGTTTTCAATGGTACCGGTAACCATGGAATGTGATTGAGATATTTTTGGAAAAAAAGATGATATGCGCATAATGAAAGGAAAACAAGAAAATGAAATGTTTGACCGTATTCATGAGCTCATGACTGATATAAGGAGAAGGTTATATCATGGTTTGAGTATATAGAATTTTTGGATTTTGGTATGTGGAAAGAGTTAACTTTTGACTGCATTCATGTTTTTACTAAGGTTCAATGGGTATTCATTCTTCAAGAGAATACATGATTAAGGTATTCACATGTTTGTAATTTGACCAACAAGACATATCTTATGATATATGGGGATCAACGATGGTATTAAATATCTGGTAATCATTTTCACTATATTATGAGAGTGGACTGCAGTATTATGGATAAGCCTAAAGATTGGAATGGATTATGTTGGACATAAGTTAGTATTTTTTAAGGATAGAAGTTTTTTCGATATTATTGATGGGATGTTATAGTAATATAGTTTTAGAAAAAGGACAACCTGCAGGACGGGCGACAACCCATGGCGTCGGACAAGGCCGTGGGAATCAGACCCACAACCGAAGTGCGACTGACCTTTATCGCCTACCACTGGCCTACATGGAGTCCCTGTTTAGTAGAAACTAGTTTTATTATATTAAGTAGTATGATATATGAAGTATAAGTTCATTTTAGGAACCATATATCATTAATCTCACTATAGATGGACTTATGTATTTTTTGATAACTTTTATAACCTTTTGTTTGAGACAGATGGAATGACCCATCATTCTATCACATGATCTTCTAACACGTCATGAATGACAAATTCAACTTCATTTCTTTAAGAGATGAAGTGGAAATTGTCCAAAGAACGACTAACGGTGAGACTATACTGAAATCACGAAAGTATTTCTTCAAATTCCAATTTCATCAACTTTAGGGAAACGATCTTGAAAACCAAAAATGTTGTCCTAGTGCTCTTATATTTGATGAATCAGATGGTACCTTAGATCGTCACAAATTTATGGCTTTGTGATTGCTGGCTTTTCCATAGCCATGTTCTCTACCACTCTCCATTAGAACATGATGGTTAGATTTCTCTTTCATATCCATATTTTCACCTATATGGAAACCCAGTGATTAGTTTATTTGGGTAACCGTTACATTTCATACTTTTAAAGATTGGTTTTGGTATTCATTTTTACGATGTGGGTTTCTATCAAAGAAACTTTCTAATAGTAAACCATTTATAACCTCGACGAATTTCGAGGGCGAAATTCATTTTAAGGGGGGTAGAATGTAACACCCCGAGATTTTATGAAAAATATTATTTTTAATTTCATTAATGTCTTGTGTTGTACGCTATACCAAAAGGAGATTGCTCAACATGCATCCTTGACTTGCCTTGCATTACACGCAAGCACGACTTTCCGCGATAGCATGTGTTGTACGCAATACCGAGTTTCGCTAAACAATGATATGCTATTAAAATATTATTAAAACTAGCTGTTATGAATAGTAATAACCACTTTTTGAAATTTTTTAAATTTTATTTTTCAAAATGGACTTCATTTTTGGATTCGGAATATCGAAATTAGCTTAGGGTGAAATTTTGGTACTTTTCGAATAACTTTCATTTTCTGATGAATAGTGAAAATTACTAAATTTTAATTAAAAACAACCTTTTTAATCGAAATAATTAATAGTGATAAATTATTAATTTGAGTGGTTTTAAAGTATATTTAGAATATATTTTTACAATTTAATACAATGTTGGTCATTGGATGTAATTTTACATTTAAACCAGACATAAACAAGTGTCAATCTTTTGATAGTTATTATCTCTTAAGAAGACGCTATTTATTTTGACGACGGGAATTAAATTTTAAATTAATTAATGCAACTGATATGTTTTGAATTTGGTAAAATAGACATCATTTTTGAGTTCATAATATCAAATATAGCTTAGGCCTAATTTTTGGTATTTTTCTGGAAACTTTCATTTTTTGATGAATAGTGAAACCACTAAGTGGTAGTTAAAAAAAATGAATTTTTCATAAAACATAATTTTACCGCTTCTGTGAGTGGAATTTAAAAAATCCGAGAGACACGGTTGATGTTAGTAAGTAAAATGTGGTTCAATGAGATGAAAATAATTTTTGGTGAATAGTAACTTTTTACTTTTTTTTACCACAGTTAAAAGTAAATAGGGTAATTAAGGGTAAAAATGTTATTATTATTACCCTAACACATGTCCTAATTCTATTGGATAAGTTTAATTCGACCAAAAACAACCTTAGGAATAAAATATGATCATTTAGGCCCACTTGGATTAGATTAGGACATTTATTATTAATTTATTTAAAGAAGGGTTAAAATAGTTAAAATCAAAGTTTAATAAGTAAATAATTTTTAATATAGGGTTATACATAAGATAAATTCGACTATAAATACTCATTAGAAAGATAAAAAGATTTCCTACATAATGATATTTTATTTATAATTTTTAGACATTAAATAAATTAATTTATTTATGACATAATGATGATGCAGTAATTACCATAATAGTGAAAAATTATAATAATTGATATTATAAATACCGAAATAAATATAATTTGAGACTTTTTATGAATTAAACTAATTTTATAGGTTAATATGACATGTTATTATTGATTTAATTAACTGTTTTCGAACTAATAATTCTGTTATGATTTTCACAAAAATCAATTACTAAATAGTGTCAAAATTGACATAAAATAGTTTTTAAAACAAATATTATATTATTAATTGTTATTTTATTCATAAAAATATAAGGTTAGGCAAAATGACTTATATAAGGTTATATATATTAATAATAAAGAACTTGGGGTTCGTTTGGCTTTGTTATAGTAAGTATATTAACCTTATAGTGTAAGAACACAAGAAGACACGGTAAAAGTAAAATTATTTAACTTAATGTTAAATCTAAATGATAAGGTTAAAATAGGAACCTAAACTTGTCTAAATTCTATTGGATGAGAGTATTTCGATACATCCCCACCTTAGCTTCTAAATAAATCAATTTAGAGCTATTTAAAACCGAATATGACTTTATAATAAAATAATATTTTTAGTTTTCCAAAGGAGCCCCTCTCCTCCCTTACAAAAGGGCACCTCCTCCCTCTCTTCCTCACACAACTTTGAGCCTTCAAGCTCGGACAACCCCTGCCAAATTCTCTTCTCCACTTCCCTAGAATCTTTCTAGAGGTTCTGGTCTTCCTCAAAGACCAATTTTAGTGCCCTAAAAGGAGATCTCAAAGAGGCGCTTCAAAGAAGAGGTAATGTCCGTTACCGATTCATTCAACTTTATTTCTTCTTCCACTTATTATTCTTAGGTTGTTTCATTATGAAGTAATAAAATCAGTATCACTCATATACTGATATGTTATTATAAGTATGAAACAACCCTATTTCACCATCTATCCATCCTACGGAAAACAAAATCACCGCGCGTGCGTACGTACAGAATACCGTCTCCACGCCGTGGTGAAATCTATTTTCCACCACCACCATACTTGGATGGGTATAATGGTGTAAATAATGACTATATATGACTATTATAAAGTGATATTTATTCTTAAATAGTATACATACACTCCAATACAATTCCACGATCATAGGAACGATATCATCACTCGTGTGTACGTACGGAATACCGTCTCCACGATGTGATGCGACTCGTTCTACATGATCTTCATTTCATAATGATTATATAAATGAATTGAATGAATTAATATGATATATATTACAATAATACCATTCTGTAAATGAGGTATCTATAACCTAAAGAGAAGAATAAGAATTTATTCAACAAAACACGCATAAGAACAAAAAGTAATAAACACCCGAATAACATGTAGTAATGAAATATTACTAAGAAGCTAAGAATATGACCATATATGATATCATAACAATAAGTATGATTATTAAATAATTCAATAACATTATTTAAATCATTATACAGGAGGTTCAGACACTTACGAAGCAAATCGTACCTAAGGTAAGGGAAAATATCACAATCTCATTTTTATCCGAGATTGTTTATACTTTGGTATTTACTGGGGTGTATTTTATCATCAAAATCCATGTTTCCTTAATATTTAATATTGTTTCCATCCACCTACAATTGTTTAAATCCAATTTTACCCTTCGGTGAGTTTTTAGTAAAAGATATGAAAAGAATCTTTTGTCATTTTTCGTACGAGGTACTTTTTGACTTTTCCGACAAAAGTACGAGAAGAATGTTTTTTTAACTTATACGACATGAATGGATTTTTAAAACATTATTTCCAAGAAGCTTCCTTTACAAGTTTTCAAGTTTATTTTTAATCAACTTCTTTTATTTTAAAATTGTATGACATGTTAAGAAAGGAAAATGTTTTTGAATTTGAAAGGATATTTTCCTCAAGAATGGAGTTCAAGTATTTTATCAAAATTATTTTCCATCTAAGATAATATAGGGTTCTGTTTATATCCCTATTATTACATTGATTTGATTATGTTGTGATGGAATTATTTTTATGAATTCCTTTATCTTATATGAATTGTTTAAGATTCCCATTTTTATTACATGGGTTATGCAATGATGTATGATTTATGATTTTGTGGCACACATAAGAATGGTATCATTATGAGATGGGTGAGACCTATATCTCCCTCCAATGCATTGGGTAAAGATTTTATATCTCATGAGATAGACATGGCTGGAACGGTAGGTTATACCGGTTCAGTGAAACAGGACTGAAACGAGGAGTGAACTCGGTTCAGAAATGGACTTTGTCCACTAAGATAGTCTTGGAAATGAGTCTTGACTAACAAGAAATGATTCTCTATGATTATGTGTGTATGCCACAAAGTTTCATGTTGTAAGTTATGATTATTGGGATTTCATTTTACTACTATGATTTATCCCATGTTATGAAATTATGCTCTCTTTTGCAGGTTAAGATTTCCAAAATGTTATGTTCTTATGAATATTATGTGATTGATATTTCTTTTGTTTACCCTTACTGAGCATTTGGGCTCACCCTTTTATGTTTTCTTTTCCCCAGGATATAAAGAAAGGTTTTAGGTAAAAAAAAGGGAAGATCTTTATGGGAGATGTTGAAGATCTTTCACCACGATTAGAAGATTACGTTCCAAGTTTCCAAAGACACTAAACTATTACGGTCCTTATGTGTATGTTTTTGTTATGTACTAAGTGTTCTGCAAAAGTAATGTAATGTCCATGTACGTTAAGCTTCGGGTCTCTACACATCCCCCTCACTACCCCCTGCACCCAGGTCCCCCTCCCCCCACTACACCCCCACTGTCCACCCCCTCCCCCCACCTGCACCCCCACTGCCCCCTACACCCAGCCCCCCAGCCCCCCCCCCACTACCCCATGCACCCAGCCCCCCAGCCCCCTCACTACCCCTACACCCATGTACCCCTCCCCCCACTGCACCCCCACTATCCACCCCCCACCTACACCCCCACTACCCCCCTGCACCCAGGCCCCCAGCCCCCCACTACCACCTACACCCAGGCCCCCCTCCCCCCCACCTACACCCCCACTACCCCCACCTGCACCCCCACTGCCCCCCTCCCGGACACCCCGCTGCACCCCCAGTACCACCTGTACCCAACCCTGCACCCATCCCTACACCCAACCCCCACTACCCCCTGCACCCAGGTCCCCCTCGCCCCCACCTGCACCCCCACTGTCCACCCCCCCACCTGCACCCCCACTGCCCCCCTCCTGGACACCCCCTGCACCCCCAGTACCACCTGCACCCAGCCCCTCCACTACCCCCTGCACCCAGGTCCCCCTCCCCCCTGCACCCAGGTCCCCCTCCCCCCCACCTGCACCCCCACTATCCCCCCAACCCGCACCCCCACTACCCCCTTCTAGATACCCCCTACACCCCAAGTACCACCTGCACCCAGCCCTGCACCCAACCCCCCATCCCCCCATCCCCCCTGCACCCTGCCCCCCCTCCCTGTACCAAGCCCCCACCCCCTGTGAAACCACTTTGAAACAATGCAAACCAGAGTGAAAAAACAATGGAACCACAATGCACTGTTTTCACCAGTTAAAACATAAGCAGAGCTGGCCAAAGTGTTCAAAGAAGAAAAAATTTCTTATCAGAAAAGTCCTAAATAAATTTTTAATGACAAAGCATCATAATCATTTATCTCTTATTGAAGCCAAAAAAATTCTGATAGAGGATGCAAAAAATACAGCCTTCTTGCACTGGAGTGTGGTCAACCGGATCGGGCTACACCAATCCAACAATCTCCCTTGTTGAATCCCTTGATGAGAAGGAGGTTAAGAGTGCCATTTTTTCTTTAAATCTTGGGAGTGTAGCTGGTCCTCATGGGCTCACAAATAAATTATTTATGTTCTACTGGGACATATTTTATGATGAGCTCTTTAATGCTATGAGGGAGTTCTTTAACCACACCTCAATTCCCTATAGAATCAACTCCAATTTTATTGCCCTGATCCCAAAGAAAGAAAATGCTGTGGATGTAAAGGATTTCAGACCTATTTCTATTGGGAATACCTTTCCAAAAATCATTAGCAAAATTATTGATATGAGGTTAGGTCTCATTGCTCATGGGTTTATCTCTTCAAATCAGTTTGGATTTATCCTTGGTAGGAATATTTAGAACTGCCTCTGAATGTGTTAACATCATGAAATGAAAGGTTAAACATGGTAAATTTTCTTTAAATCTTGATATCTCAAAGTAATTTGAAACAATAAAGTGAAGTTTTATTTTTGAAATGCTCAGAAGGTATGGACACCCCCCTGCACCCCCATGCCCCCCTAGGAAGCCCCCTTGAACACCCCCATTCCTCCCCTGGACAACCCCTTTCACCCCCTGGAAAACCCCCTTGCACCCCCACCGGACACCCCCTCCCCCCTAGACACCCCCCTGGACACCCCCCCTGGAGACCCCCCCTGGACACCGCCCCTGACAGACCCTGGAAACCCCCTCCTAGACACCCCACCTGCACCCTCCCCCTGCCCTACAGACCCCCCCCATACATCCCTTGGACACCTCCACTGGACATCCCTTCTAGACACCCCACCTACACCCTGCCCCTACCCTACAGACCCCCCGAACCCCCCCAGACAGCCCTTTGACACCCCCTGGATAGCCCCTTCTAGACACCCCTCCTGCACCCTCCCCCCTGCTCCTGATAGTTTCATTCATAGGAATACAATGGTTATTGATCCACCAAACCAACAAGTTACATTTAATCAGGATTTCTTTACACCAATACATATTTTCACCACCAGTGATACCATTTGAAATCTAATGTATAGACCTGTAAATCTTGGCCATGAAAACCCGCATTGGAGACTTCATGAAGACTAAACATTCAATTTAAGAAGATATAATAATGTTATCAAAACATTCACTTTGATGGTGGTTAAGAAAAACCTGTGTAAAATAGGGGTAACAACATGCCTTGGCAAACAAAATGTTGGGAGTCAGACATCCTGGAAAGACAAGAGGGGAACTTGCCCAGTTGTCTAACCAGATGTTTATGTTTCCTCATTCCACAATCCACTGAGACTGCTTCTTGAGAACCAAAATGTTCCCATGTAACTCTTTCCACATCCATGAGACTTTCCCCCCTATATCCTCAAGGCCAGATCAATAATTTTACAGATATGAAATTGCCCCATAGAGAACGACCTTCTAGAACCACCCAAGAAAAATGTGCATTGATCCCTCGACACTGCATAAGTTGATACCACCATATACCACTAGTATGACAATCCTCATCCACACAGCCCTAGGAAAATCTTCCCTCCCCATGAGAATACAACATGAAATAAGTCATTATCTTTTCAATATTCCCCAACACCACTTTCGAAGCCATTAGGACCGATAACACATGAATCGTAATGGTGTGGTGGTTGGTGTGGCCTGGTGTACAGGTGGCTGCGGCGTGACCGCGACGTGATCACGGAGTGACCATGGCGTGACCGTGGCATGACCGCAGTGTGACCGCGACGTGTTGGCCTGGTCCAGTGAAATCCGTGGGGTAGCATCTTCTAGCCAGGAGCGAAGGGAGCGGGAGGAGGCGAGGCAAAATCCCGACCGTCGCCTCGCCAACAGAATTTGTGATTAGTCAGTCTCAACATTGATCACAAGACTCATGGAATACTATCACAGAGCTGATCATCCATCAGATTCCCCATTGTTCTAGAAATATCCAACTACACTATATGAGGTGTGTGTTGTTTACTGTTCTCACACAGAAAAAAAAAGATAATGTAGAATCATTTTCTCTACAAGGGTCAAAACAGTCATCCGATCATCAGGATCATAAAAATATCAAAATTTGAAGGAAACTTTTCCAAATACAAATATCATTATAAAAGTATTCTCAAGTCTTATTATTGTCTAACATTTACTATGATGTCCCTCAAGCACTTAGATGGTCCTTGTATAATACAAGTAGAAAGCTTCACCCTCATCTCCAATGTTGTCTACAAGTGACTAAATATTTTCATGAGAGACTAAATAAAGAGATTTTCTACCTGAGGGCCTCCCTCCCCATTAACTATGGGTAGGTAATGTATCTAAAACTCTATTTAGGTATCATACATCGAATTCTGATAGGACTGCGAACCGCCGCGGGGTGTCATCCTGGAGCAGGGCCAAATCACGAAATTACTGCAGCGTGACCAAGACGTGACTGCAGCGTGACTGCGACGTGACCGTGGCGTGACCGCGACGTGACCGCGGCATGAACACGACATGTTGGCCCGATCCAGCGAGGAGGCGAGGAAACATTCCGACCATCTCCCTGCCGGTAGAAATTGTGATTAGTTAGTCTCAAAATTGATCACAAGACTCATGGAATACTATCATAGAGCTGATCATCCATCAGATTCCCCATTGTTCTAGAAATATACAACTACACTGTATGAGGTGTGTGTTTTTTATTGTTCTCAAACAGAAAAAAAAGATAATGTAGAAGCATTTTCTCTACAAGGGTCAAAACACTCATTTGATCATCGGGATCATAAAAATATAAAACTCTAAAGGACACTTTTCCAAATACAAATATCATAATAAAAGTATTCTCAAGTATCATTATTGTCCAAAATTTACTATGATGTCCCTCGAGCACTTAGATGGTCCTTGTAGAATACAATTAGCAAGATTCACCCTCATCTCCAGTGTTGTCTACAAGTGACTAAATATTTTCATGAGAGACTCAATCAAGAGATTTGCTACCTGAGGGCCTCCATCCCCATTAAATATGGGTGGGTAATATATCTAAAACTCTATCTAGGTATCATACATCGAATTCTGATAGGACTGCAAACCACCGCAGAGTGTCATCCTAAAGCAGGGCCAAATCACGACATTACTGCGGCGTGACCGCGGCGTGACCGCGATGTGACCGTGGCGTGACCGTGGAGTGACCACGGCGTGTTGGCCTGGTCCAATGACATCCGTAGGGCAATATCTTCCGGCCAGGAGTGAAGAGAGTGAGAGGTGGTGAGGAAACATTCCGTCTATCGCCCCACCGGTAGGAATTGTGATTAGTCAGTCTCAAAATTGATCACATGACTCATGGAATACTATCACAGAGTTGATCATCCATCATATTCCCCATTATTGTAGAAAGATCCAACTACACTATATGAGGTGTGTGTTGTTTACTGTTCTCACACAGAAAAAAAAGATAATATAGAAGCATTTTCTCTACAAGGGTCAAAACACTCATCCGATCATCGGGATCATAAAAATATCAAACTCTGAAGGAAACTTTTCCAAATACAAATATCATTATAAAATTATTCTCAAGTCTTCTTATTTTACAACATTTACTATGATGTACCTCGAGCACTTAGATGGTCCTTGTAGAATACAAGTAGCAAGCTTCACCCTCATCTCCAATGTTGTCTACAGGTGACTAAATATTTTCATGAGAGACTCAATCAAGAGATTTGCTACCTGAGGTCCTCCCTCCCCATTAAATATGGGTGGGTAATGTATCTAAAACTCTATCTAGGTATCATACATCGAATTACGATAGGACTGTGAACCTCCGTGGGGTGTCATCCTAGAGCAGGGCCAAATCACAGCATTATCGTGGCGTGACCGCAGCGTGACCGTGGCGTGACCGTGGCATGTTGGCCCGGTCCAACAACATTCACGAGGTAGCATCTTCCAGCCAGGAGCGAAGAGAGTGAGAGGCGGTGAGGCAACATTCTGGCCGTCGCCCTGCCGGTAGAAATTGTGATTAGTCAGTCTCAACATTGATCACAAAACTCATGGAATACTATCACAGAGATGATTATCCATCAGATTACCCATTATTGTAGAAAGATCCAACAACACTATATTAGGTGTGTGCTGTTTACTATTCTCACATAGAAAAAAAAAGATAATGTAGAAGCATTTTCTCTACAAGGGTCAAAACACTCATCCGATCATCGGGATCATAAAAATATCAAACTCTGAAGGAAAATTTTCCAAATAAAAATATCATTATAAAAGTATTATCAAGTATTATTATTGTCCAACATTTACTATGATGTCCCTCGAGCACTTAGATGGTCCTTGTAGAATATAAGTAGCAAGCTTCACCCTCATCTCCAATGTTGTCTACAGGTGACTAAATATTTTCATGAGAGACTCAATCAAGAGATTTGCTACTTGAGGGCCTCCCTCCCCATTAACTATGGGTGGGTAATGTATCTAAAACTCTATCTAGGTATCATAAATTGAATTCCGACAGGACTGCGAACCATCGCGGGGTGTCATTCTGGAGCAGATCCAAATCACGACATTACCGTGGTGTGACCGCGGCGTGAACGAGGCGTGAATGCAGCGTGACTGAAACTTGACTGTGGCTTGACCACGGTGTGACCACAACGTGACCATGGCGTGACCGCGGTGTGTTGGCCCGGTCCAACAACATCTGCGGGGCATCATCTTCCGGCCAAGAGCGAAGGGAGCGGATGAGACACATCTACTACATTTAATTTCATCTTTACTATGCTTGGATTCTTCTCCAAGATGTTCATAAGAGATGAACCTTGATAGAGCATCTTTAAAAGAAATTACCTCATAGGCTGGATGAGACAGATCTACTATATTATCCTATAAGATAGTATTTTTCACCTTCTCTTGAATGGGAGGAATATGGACACTGACCTCTCTACCAAAGGAAACTAATTCGAAAACAGGATCATCCAAAGGGGTGGATTATTGCAACCAAGGCTTGATTGGTTGGATTTGTGGAAAATATATGAGGTATGAATGAGGTATGTTTGATTAAAGATGCATGGGCTTTGTCAAGAATAATGGCATGAAGATCTATTGTATGAGGATGTGTTGAACATTTATATATGAAGAGTGCATTCGATGTGTTAACATAAAGAAGTCTTGGAAGAGGACCGAGGGTGAAGGTATGCATGGAAGAATTTCATAATGAAATGACATTCATGATTTGGAGATATTGATATGTGTTTGGTGTCTCGAACAAGGGATAAATCACCCCCACAAAAAATTAATTAAAACAGTAGCAGAAAATAAATAAAATTTCGGCATGACCGATCTGTATGTTGGACATCCATGCCGAAGGAAAAGAAAATAAACATAAGAAACACAGTAAAAGCAGGAAAAAATGAAACAAACTATCAATACCTCAACTACACCGATCTCTCTCCCCTGCAAAGAAAACCGCGTAGCTGCCTCTAGTGTCCTTCTAGCCCCCTTCGCAGAATATAAGTACCCTCCATCCATAGAAAGTGGTAAAAGGCCTAAGTGGCCGATGCGATAAAGAAAATAAAATAAAAACTCAACTATAACATACCTGTCTCCTCTTACCTAACACCAATGAGTGGGATGCTTGTGTCATTGCAGACAGAGCTTATACAAGATTCTTCCCATGTTTCCCAGATTTTCCACCCTTGTATTTACCAGACATATGCATTATGAAAAGGTGTTTGTACAAGTAATGTTTCTAAAAACAGTTCCAGTGTAAGCATTTCTAGTCTAAGAACTAATAATGTAAGCACTGCTACTATAATGATATTAGTATAAACATTTCTAATGTGAATACTAATCCTGTAATAAATTCTAGTTTAATGTTTCTACTAATGAACCAAATGTGTAAATATGTAAACTTTTCCGGTGTAAAAATTGTTGTTAGTATGGGCTGCTAGTGTAAACACTCCTAATATAAAGGTTATAGTAGAATTCCTACTAATGTAAGAAATTATAATTAATCAATTATAGTCTTATTCTAGTAATAATAATGTAAATATGTATTCAAAACTATTTTTCATGGTGTCAAATATTGGAATATTGGGATTGATCATCAATTTCCTTGCGTTTAATGCTGCTACTAAAAATAACAGAACCTGCATAATAGGATTGGGAAAATTATTAGATGTTTTATGTTATATAAATTCAAATATTAAATAATATAGGGGCAATAACTACCTAATGTTTATGCTCTCGTAAAAAACTCACCTTAAACATCCATGTCATACAAGCACAATAATTATGAGAATGATTTCTTTAAATGAAATATTAGTAGAGATAAAGATAAAATCATCCGTACTCACTGACTTATAAGCATCATCATCAAAGATATCTGTATCTACTTCATCACTGGACTCCTCTTTTGTTTCAAGAAGACTTGATGGTTTACTTTTTATCATAGTTCCAAGTAATTTCTTAGGTAATTTTTCCTACATAAAAACTTCAAATGCACAATTAGTGACCAGAATTTCAAAGATTATATAAAATATATCAAACTAAAAACCACTGACACTATTTATATAATGCACAAGAATTAATAATAACCCTCACATCTTTATCATAATCACTTTATATGAACCGGAGGAATCACTCTAAAAAACCTTGGTGGCGTAAAAAATGACTTTTTTAGAGAGTAGACTGTCCATTCAAAGTAGGAGAAGCTTTAGCAGGAGGCTCCTAAAATAAAACATAGTTTAATAATCATTAAAAAAGAATGAAACAAAAAAAATGAAGATTTGTATTGGTTTTTTAGAACCATACCAAGAAATGATAACCATATACCACTCCTATTCATAGTTGATAAATGCTCACTCCTTCGGAATCACTTTCAAAAGATCTTGACGAATCAGAGCTGTTGTTGGGCTTAAATTTCTTATCAGAAGAAACAATGATGTTTTTAGAACCATTGTGGGATGACTTAGTTGAAATTTAAGGCTTGAAAATAGTATCGTATAGAAATTAATTTCAAGGACAATTAATACACAAGAGCCTCATCCAACCTTCCTTCATTGTAGTAAGTATCAATCAATAGAGTAATCAAAAGAAAATTTAGTTTTTGGACCCACGGATAGAAGCAGCAAAAGGAACTCTGACACCACTACAATTTGATTCAGTTTTTTGAGTCATTTTATAATATTATTAAAAGTAATACTACCTGGGGTAAATCCATTTTCAGTCATCATTCTATGGAAATTAAATCCATGTCTTCTTTTCCTTTTCTAAGAAAATCTGGCATGACATAGTCATATATGTTGATATCAGTACACCCTTGTCTTCTTGTTGCCCTACACATGTACAGAATATAATTAATATTATTCGAATACAAATTGAAAGGTGTTTAAATTATATGCATAATTCATTTCCATAGTTTAAACTAGTTGTAGAGTTCATTATGCATACATGTTCATTTGAATACAAATTGAAAGGTGTTTATTTTATTGTTCTATGAGAAGTTTGAATGTAATAATCATTGTATTTTAAACAATATAAACATATATATTACTAAATACAATCATAGACAGAAAACAACCATGATAATTCTTTGAAAACACATGTAAAAACACACCTTAGTGAAACATACCTTCAGGCAAGACAAGATCCATGGAATCCCATACCTGTAACCCATCTGCAAATAATATCATGAAACCAAACACATTCAAAGCTCCAGTCATACATAAGCTTATAAAATTTCCAAGAACACTGAGTTGCGTAGCCAAAAAACACTAAGCCCCCTGCACCCAGCCCCCCCTCCCCCCCTCCCCCTCCCCCCCCTCCCCCCTCCCCCTGAACCCAACCCCACCCCCAACAACCCAGCACCCAGCCCCCACCCCACCGGCACCCAGCCCCCCTCCCCCCTGCACCCCAGCCCCCCCTCCCCCCTGCACCCAGCCCACAGCCCCAGCCCACCCCCCTGCACCCAGCCCCCCTCCCCCCCTGCACCCAGCCCCCCTCCCCCCCTGCACCCAGCCCCAGCCCCACCCCCCTGCACCCAGCCCCCCTCCCTGCACCCAGCCCCACCCCCACCCCCCTGCACCCCAGCCCCACCCCCCTGCACCTAGCCCCCACCCCAACACCCACCCCCCAAGTGATATATAGTACAAGTAGAAGAAAATGATAAATGAGACCAAGGAAAATGATATATTTCTCATGACTTCCCCCACAACATGTCAGTTCTATGATGTTGTATATCTTCAAAATCTGGTTATAGTAAACCCTATCACATTAATTATAGGAAAGAAACCCTACATTAATATTGACTACATTGAATATCCTGTTAACTTAAATTAGTGGTACAAAAAATAGTAATAAAAGTGGAGAATAAATATGAAGACAGTTAACACAGTAGAAAGCAAAAAAAGATAATTACATTGTACCTGTTTTCTAAATAAAGAAAATATAACAAAATATTTGTTAACATAAGGATTTGTTGCACATAAATATATGGTTTTTAATATAAATAAAGTTATAAATACCTCTAAAAAATATGAAGGCTATGAAAACTATATGGTAGGTCTAAAGTGCCTTACTTTAGAAGATGATTAAGGTCTTTCTTTCCCAGTGCATGCAAATCATGATAGATAAACTTAACCTAGCCAAAATATATTAAATATTTAGATCTTTCAATTATCTAACTTTATTAGCAAACATGTTTTATCCTTAAAAGATATAGAAGAAACTGAGCCCAGGCTTTCAAGAGGTGTCTCAGACCAGATTAAATATGAAGTTGAACACACTTTCCTCAAAATAGTGTTTTTCTCCTCATACCTATAATAAAAAACCCTCAACAACAATCATAGAATAGACTAAGAGAAATATCAACATGAACAAGGTAAATTTCATAAATAAAGGTACATTGATCATAATGGAAATATATTAACAAAATGCATGTTATCAATATAAAATTCAATTCATGTTCGATGTGAATATTCAAACATTTTGGAAAGTACATGAAAAAAGAAGATAAATTTACTGCAATAACACTGTGACCCATTAAATAAATATATATTTTCCATAGTAAATCTAATATTATGATCCATATCTCTAAAGTAAAAATATCTAGGGTTCTGTTAAATGAGAAATACATTGATTTTTTAATAGAAACTACAAACCTCCAACTACAATTCTTTAAACATCCTAGTATATCCCTTCCCCACCAAAGAGGTTACCATACCCTGTATATCAGATACACCTTGTAAATGAACTGGGTAAAACTATCACCCCTCACACTACACTGCACTACCAGAAAAGTTAAATCACCAGGTATGAAATGAAAATGCCAAAACAAAACTAATGAGAGTCGAACTCCTATCCTCAAGGACATAGGAACGTTGCATGATAAAATTAGTGCTCTTATATGGGCTGGGATGATCTAATAAGAGTGAGGGATTATAAAAACTATCTTTAAAATTAGAAAAATGATACTCATGTAAAAAAATAATAAAATCATTTCAAATATATTTAATATACTAATTTGGATATCCTTTTGGATTGAGACATTATCCAGTAATAAGTTGGTGCTGCAAAGATTCTCAATTTGAACTACAACCCCATTGAAATGAAGCATGTATATAAATTTAATTTTATCACAATTTAAATGTTTGTTTAATTATATAAAATAAGGTATAAAAACCATGATAAACCTAGTGCATAGAAAAATTAAATACCTCTGAAATTATAACATTGTGGGAGATTACCCATCACAATGTCGCTTTTTCTTTGTTCCTCTAAATACATCTACATACTTACAATGAAATAAAATAAACCTAAAATAGTTCATAAGAATATATAAATTGAGAACCAAAATTCCATATAATCTATATCCCTTCACCTTTTTGGTCTTGATAAATGCCTAAAATAGTTGCTTCACATTAAGAAGGTGTCGTTAAATCTTTGCAGGTGCCTCTATCTCAAACCTAAAATATATATCTATGTGGATGTTTAATTACTATATAATCATTTATCAACCTCAAATTTCTCAAATAACTGTAAGAAAAATCAAAAAAAATATGCACATCCAAGGAGAAGAAATTTCATACATGCTAGAGCTGGGAGCAGGGAGGCGGAGGCCAAGACGGGACGTTTCTGAAGCTGGGGGAAGTTCAGGCGGAGGCCAAGGCCGGGAGGAGAGGGAGAAGAAAGGGGGGACGTCGCTGGAGCTGGAGGGAGGTAGGCGGAGGGTGGGATGATGAGGCTGAGGCGAAGGCCGAGAGGGAGGTCGGAAGTAGAGGCGGAGGCTGGGGAGGGGAGGAGATGGTCGGGACTCGGTGGTCAGATGTCCAGGAGGTGGAGGTCAGCGAGGGGAGGAGAGGGCCGAGCGGTAGAGGTCGGATGGCCAAGAGGCGGTGGTTGGGGAGGGGAGGAGAGGTCAGGGAGTTAGGGAAGTGAGGAAGAAGAAGAGGGCTGTGAGTCGGGGAAGTGAGGAATAAGAAGAGGGCGATGAAAGCGAGTGTATGGTGGAGGAGGATCCTGATGGCATCTGAGGAATTGGTTATAGGTTTCCCATGGTTTTATTAAAATCGTAGGAATAGATGATAAAGAAAGATAGATCCCCACAGTTTTTCTAAACCGTGGGGAAAGACCCCCTTTCCAGCAGTGTAGTGTAAAATGTAATTTTTAATATTGTCATTATAATTTTGTATTTTGGTAGTCATTTAGGTTGGATTTAGGTTTTTTAGTTGACATTATAAGTTTTGAATGTTATATATGTGAATGTTTAATTTTTCTATGCTTCTTGTATTGGTCTACTTTTGATGATTGTTCTATTATGGATTCTGGTCTGGGGGGGGGGGGTCCAGGGGTGTGGGAGGGTTGTCCAGTGGGGTGGGGGTGTGTCTAGGGTATCCAGGGGTGGGAGGGTGTCCAGGAGGGTGGGAGGGCTGTCCAAGGGGGTGGGGGCTATCCAGGAGGGTGGGGGCTGTCCAGGGGGTGTCTAGGTGTGTGTGTGGGGGGGGGGGGGGGGGGTTTCTAGGGGTGTGGGAGGGATGTCCAGTGAGGTGGTAGTGGGGGTGGGGGGGGGTGTCCAGGGTGTTCATGGGGGTGGGAGGGTGTCCAGGAGGGTGGGAGGGCTGTCCAAGGGAGTGGGGGCTTGTCCAGGAGGGTGGGGTGGGATGAGGGGGTTCCAGGGGTGTGGGAGGGATGTACAATGGGGTGGGGGGTGTCTAGGGTGTCCAGGAGGGTGGGAGGACTATCCAGGGGAGTGAGGGTCTATCCAAGAGGGTGTGTGTGTGTGGGTGGGTGGAGGGGTGTCTAGTGGGGGGTGTGTGTGGGGGGGGGGGGGTTTAGGGGTGTGGGAAAGTTATCCAGTGGGGGGGGTGTCCAGGGTGTCCATGGGGGTGGGAGGGTATCTAGGAGGGTGGAAGGGCTGTCCAGGGGGGGGGGGGTTGTCGAGGAGGTGTGTGGGGGGTGTTCAATGGGGTGGGGTGGGGTGGGGGGGGGGGGGGTGTCTAGGGGGTGTCAAGGGGTGTCTAGTTGGGTGGGTGGGGGGGGGGGGGGGTTCCAGGAGTGTGAAAGGGATTTCCAGTGGTGTGGGGGTGTCTAGGGTGTCCATGGGGGTGAGAGAGTGTCCAAGAGGGTAGGAGGGCTGTCCAGGGGAGTGGGGGGATGTCTAGGAGGGTGGTGGTGGTGGTGGTGGGGGGGCTATCCAGGGGTGTGTGTGGGGGGGGGGGTGTCTAGTGGGGTGTGTGTGTGTGTGTGGGGGGGGGGGTGTCTAGTGGGGTGTGTGTGTGTGTGTGTGGGGGGGGGGGGTTCTATGGGTGTGGGAGGGCTGTCCAGTGGGGGGGGGGTGTCCATGGGGGTGGGAGGGTGGGAGGGATATCCGGGGGAGTGGGGGGTTGTCCAGGAGGGTGGGGGGGGGGTGTCTGGGGGTTCTAGGGGTGCGAGAGGGCTATCCAGTGGGGTGGGGGGGTGTTGAGGGTGTCCATGGGGGTGGGAGGGTGTCCAGGAGGGTGGGAGGGCTGTCGAGGGGGTGGGGGCTGTCCAAGAGGGTGGGGGGGGGGGGTGTCCAGGGGTGGGTGGGTGGGGGGTTCTAGGGGTTTGGGAGGGCTGTCTAATGGGGGGGGGGGTGTCCAGGGTGTCCATGGGGGTGGGAGGGTGTCCAGGAGGGTGGGAGGACTGTCCAGGGGAGTGGGGGGCTGTCTAGGAGGGTGGTTGGGGGGTGTCTAGGGGTTTGGGGGGTTTCCAGGGGTGCGGGAGGGCTCTCCAGTGGGGTGGGGGTGTCCATGGGGGTGGGAGGGTGTCCTGGAGGGTGGGAGGGCTGTCTAGAGGGGTGAGGGGCTGTCCAGGAGGGTGGGGGGGGGGGGGGGGGCTGTCCACGGGGTGTCCAAGGGTGTGTAGGGGGTGTACAGTGGGGTGGGGGGTTTCTAGGGGTGTGAGAGGGCTGTCCATTAGGGCGGGAGGGTTTCCAGGGGTGTGAGAGGGCTGTCCAGTGGGGTGGGGGGTTTTGGTCTGGTTTTGGTCTGTTTTTGGTCTGTTTCAGGTCTTCTTTGGCTGGGCATAGTTGTGGTTGAACGGTTTTGTTAAAAAAATTGGGTTTTACATTGGTTATTTTATAACTGAAGTAAAAAATGCATGGGAATGGGTTTTAACATCGGTTATTTGAAAACCGACGTAACAAATGCATGGGAATGGGTTTTTACGTCAGTTATTTCATAACTGACATAATAAATGGAATGGAATAGTTTTTTACATTGGTTATTTTATAATCGACGTAGTATATATGTTTTCAAGTCGGTTATTATTTAACTGATGTGAAAAAATGCTTGGTAGACTGGTTTATCATGTCGGTTATTTTCTTAACTGACATGATAAATGCTTCAGAGGCACAGTTTATTACATCAGTTATATAATAACCTACGTAATAAAGTATATACCACATCAGCTATTTAAAAACTGACATAATAAATCATGACTCTGAAGCATTTTCCATGTTGGTTTTTGAGGAACCGACATGAAAAATGCTTCGGATTTTTGGTTTTTATGTCGGTTTTAAAATAACCAACATATAAAAAAATGTTTATAACATCTCCTGTAATAATGTCTGTCAAAAGCCGACGTAAAAAATAAAAAATAACCATTGTAAAAAAAGTTTTCTACACTAGTTTTGGTTATGTCAAAAGGTATACAAAGGTACTCATAATGGACATACCTACTCATAAAGGTAGTTTTTTAAATATCAGATTCTTTGATTCTAATCCGATGATAACCAGACTATAGATCAATATTTAAGATCCACTTTTCCCCTTTCAACTGATCAAACAAATCATCAATTTGAGGAAATTGATACTTATTCTAAACCATAACTCAATTTAGTTTCTAATAATAAATCTAAAGGAAAAGTGTCCCATAAATTTTATTTGAAAAAAGAACAGGCATCACCCAAGGTGACACAATCGGGCTAATGAAGCCTTTATCCAACAAATCATCCAAATTGATCTTTAACTATTTCAGTTTAGCTGATTTCATACATTAAGAAGGAGTAGGTTTGGGTTGGGTACTAAATAATAAGTTAATAGAGAACTCTACCTCCCTTACTAAATGAAATCCAAAAATGTTAGATGGAAACACATCGAAAAACTTGACAACCATTGGAGGAATATCACCATTCAAAGATTATTTTTCCTAATCAAAATAAAATAGAGATACTATCCTTCCTAACATTGAAAAAGGTGGTCCAACTCTACTCGACCTTAGGTCCTATTCTCCATAGAAGACACAACACACCTCATCGTGGGTAATAAAAGAGACCCACTGAAGATAATAATCAATCTAGGATTTATGGTCAATAAACCAATCCATCTTGAGAATGACATCCAAAGGTTTTATATCATGAATTAGAAAATCCCAATTGAGATTGACCTTTGTTAAAGAGAAGGCATATGAGGGGAATTGGAGACCATGTACTCTCTTCATTCCTAGCACAAAATAAGCACTTATCAAGACTGATCCCAACTTAGTGAATTTTAGATTGAATGGATCATTCAAATATTTTAAAAGATGTGAATATCATGACCAATTAATTTTTTCCAATTGAATATAGAAAATAAGGTCACCAAAACTAAGACCGAATCCTTTCACATTAAATTTATAATTAATTTAATTAATTGAGAAGAATGATTACCTAATTCCTGAGATATTTCTTCATAGTATATACTGATCATCTAAAACACTTTTTTTGGAAATATGTCATTGTTATTGTAGGATCCAAGTGTAGAATCCCTCTAGTGGTGATCCACATGTGCTCCTTTGATCTCTGAATGACATTGATGAATCACAGGGTGATAACATGGTCGATTAATCATCTTACATTGTTCGTCTAGACCGATTCACCTTTATTCAACCTTAAAGAAGTTATCTTAATTTTATCACTCTTGAGAGGATGTTAGCGGGAAGAGAATAGTTCTAGAGATCAATCCATTGTGAACAAGTATTCTTGATTATCCACTCTTAGAAATTATAAGAGTCTTATTTATAGTACCAAGGTTAGAGTTTTTATTTTAATTATTTGAACAAGTTCCCTTAATAAGATTTCAAACCCATGTATGACCCCATACCATGTATTAAAAAAATAATATTATTTTTATTCCATGGCATTCGCTAAATGGAGCAATGGTAAATATTATTTTACTAGTTTTAAAAATAATATTTATCACCATACATGATCTTGGTCTACTCATCCTCCTAAAAATTTATATAATACTTGAATAAATTAAATATTTATTCAATAAATAAATAAATAAATATTATATATTCTCATAATTTAACAATTACCTTGAAAATAAATATTAATTTAATTTCTGTGATATTAAATCTTGAATAAAATTATTCGTTAGTCTTGAGAATAATATTTATTACAATAATTAAATTCAAATAGAATTTAATTGAGATCAATGGAAACACTTAGTGCATGTAACACCCCAAGATTTCATAGTGTGTTATTTCTTCAAAATAATTCAATAACTTGCACTACACGCAACACCGAGTTCAAGCACACCATGACTTACCAAAAAAGTCGTTCAAAAGAGTTTATGAATAGTATTAACTATATTTTAAACTTTATATAATCCTTATAATTTTAGAATCCATATTATGAGTTTCTTAGACATAATGTAAGAACAAATTCATTTTCAGTATTGCACTTTTACCAACTTTTAATAGTGAACCCTTTTTAAATCAAATATTTTAAACTTTTATATATTCAATTTGACTAAATAAATTTACTTTTTAGAATGGGGACATCAAAAAAAATTACAATGAAACATCCCAAACTTCCACGGTACGTTTCCCTTTGAATAATGCAATGGCGTGCATTGTACGCAACTTCAAGATTCTGACACACCACAACCAATCAAACTAGCCGTTATGAATAGTAATACCTAATTTTTGAAATTTTATAAATTTTATCTTTCGAAATGGACTTCATTTTTGGATTCGTAATATCGAAATTAGCTTAGGGTGAAATTTTGGTACTTTTCGGATAACTTTCATATTTTGATGAATAGTGAAAATTACTAAATTTTAATTAAAAACTACTTTTTTAATCAAAATAATTAATAGTGATAAATTATTAATTTGAGTGGTTTTAAAGTATATTTAGAATATATTTTTACCATTTAATACAATGTTGGTCATTAGATGTAATTTCACATTTAAACCAGACATAAACAAGTGTCAATCTTTTGATAGTTATTATCTCTTAAAAACACGCTATTTGTTTTGACGACGGGAATTAATTTTTAAATTAATTAATGCAACTGATATGTTATGAATTTGGTAAAATAGAAATAATTTTTGAATTCATAATATCAAATATATCTTAGGCCTAATTTTTGGTATTTTTCTGGAAACTTTCATTTTTTGATGAATAGTGAAACCACTAAGTGGTAGTTAAAAAAACTGAATTTTTCATAAAACTTAATTTTACCGCTTCTGTGAGTGGAATTTCGAAAATCCGAGAGACACGGTTAATATCAAGTAGTAAAATGTGATTCAATGAGATGAAAATAATTTTTGGTGAATAGTAACTTTTTACTTTTATTTACCACAGTTAAAAGTAAATAGGGTAATTAAGGGTAAAAATGATATTAATATTACCCTAACACATGTCCTAATTCTATTGGACAAGTGTATCTCGACCAAAAACAATCTTAGGAGTAAAATATTATCATTTAGGTCCACTTGCATTAGATTAGGACATTTATTATTATTTAATTCAAAGAAGAGTTAAAAGAGTTAAAATCAAAGTTTATTTACTAAAACATTTTTAATATAGGGTTATACATAAGATAAATCCGATTTTAAATATTCATTAGAAATATAAAAATATTTCCTACATAATGGTATTTTATTTATAATTTTTAGACAATAAATAATTTAATTTATTTATGACACAATGATGATGCAGTAATTACCATAATAGTGAAAAATTAAAATAATTGATATTATAAATACCCAAATAAATATAATTTGAGACTTTTTATAAATACCAATAATTTTCTAGGTTAATATTACATGTTAGGATTGATTTAATTAACTTTTTTTGAAGTAATAATTCTGTTATGATTTTTACAAAAATCAATTATTGAATTGTGTCAAAATTGACATAAAAGAGTTTTTAAAACAAATATTATATTATTAATTGATATTAAATTCCTAAAAATATAAGGTTCGGCCAAGAGACTTATATCATGATAGGTGTATCATTAATGGACCACTTGGTGGTCTCTTGTATGTATATAGTAAGTTTATTAACCATATAATATAAAAATACAAAGAGACATTGTAAAAGTGAAACTAATTAACTAAGAGTTAATACTTAAAGATAAGGTTAATATAATGACCCAAACCTGTATAAATTCTATTGGTTGAGTGGTTTTTGACCCATACCCACCTTAAAATTTAAATAATCCACTTTGGAGCCATTAAAAACTGAATATTAATTTATTATAAAATAATATTTTTAGCTTTTCCAAAGGTGCCCCTCACCCCTCTTATAAAAGGGCACTCCCACTTCTCACTAATTCACACATTCAAAGCCTTTTGGATTGACTAAACCCTGCCCAAATACTCTCTCAACTTCCCTCACTACAACCTAGAGGACTTAGATTGATCAGAAAGCTAACCTAAGGATCCCTTTTGATCAAATCAAAAGGAAGAACCCGAAGAAGAGGTAATGTTTTCACCACCCTCTTTCAAGTTCCTTTCTTCTTCAACTTCTTCTTTATTTGTTATTTATATTCTAAAATAATAACTCCAGTATATTCTATATACTGTTATGTTATTATAAATATGGTACAACCATATTCAGTATTCTATCCATCCTTTGAATGACATGTCACCATACGTGCGTACGTACGACTTACCGTCTCCACGTCGTGGTGCAATTGTCATTCAATAAAAAATTATTTGGATGGGTATGATAATGATGTGTAATTCATGTAAATAATAAATATAACATGATAATGATTCTGTATATATGATATACCATCCAATTATATATTATTTTAATATCAAAAGAATGATATTTTCACTCGTGCGTACGTACGGACTACCGTCTCCACGAACGCGATGAGATTCATTCTCCATCGTATCCATTCAAGTCTAATTCTCATTTGATGATTAATAATAGTATCTGAGGACTTGATATCATTCTGTATATTATTAAGATACAACCTATCCATGAAAAACACGGCTTACGTAACAAAACATATAAAAGAAAATGAGTAAGATAACACCCAAAACAACGATAATACTAAGATATTATTAACAAATCAATATTAAAAGATCATATATGGTATAATATTAATGTATATGATTCTTGTATAATTTAATAAAAATTATTTCACCATTATACAGGAGGTTAAACTACACCCAACCAAGGAAAAGTACAAGGTAAGGGTTTATTTTACAATCTCTTCATTATTCGAGGTTGTTTATACATAATAATCTATTGGGATCTCTTTATCATCCACATCCATGTTTCTTAAAAATGTATTTCAAAACATTCTTACTATTTTACAGAATATGGGTTAAAGTCATTTATACCCTTTTTTGACTTTTTATAAGAAGTTTATAAAGGAATCTTTCTATCGTTTTTCAAACAAGGTGCTTTTTAACTTTTTCGACAAAATTAAGGTAAGAATGTTTTTTTAACTTATACGGCGGGTGCGTCTATTTTCCGCCGTTATAAAATTTTTGAAGCTTCCCTTAAAATATTATAAGGATATTTTAAAAGTAAATGTTTTATTTTATAATTATGTGGCTTTTAAATGATTTCAAAATGAATATTTTAAGAATTTCTGAAAGGTACTCTTTATCAAAATCAGAATTTTAAATGTTTTAAAGATTTATCTTTCTAAATATTTTTAATTAATGTCCATGTTTTCAAAATGATTTTAAGGATTTATTTATATGGACATGAATTTTTTGAAATGATATTTCTTTTCAAAAGTTTCGAAGTGGTATGGGAGACTTTGATCCAAAAATCTCTTTTAAATTACTTCCTTAATAAATGTGTGACTTTTAAATGATTTCAAAAAAAGAGATATTTCTCTCAAATAGTTTTTGATTTCATCTATGTCAACATCCTTTGATGAATTTTAAGTTTATTTGAAGTTGATTTATTATGATACAAAACTTACATATTTTTTTGAATTTTTTGTGATGTGTTTGACTGTGGATGTGTTATTCTTATACCATTCGTGGTTTATGGATGAAGTATTTACATTTCGTATGCTAGTTTTAATACGAATGTTTATGTTATGTTTGAACCTTTTTATATGGGAATGCATTGGACTTAATATGTGATGGGTGGAGCCCTCTATAGCTCCTCGATGCATCGGTAGGTCTCACGAGACAAACTAGTGTCTTGGCACAAGGCCTTGGAAAAATATTATTTGTAGTCTTGGCACGAGGCCTTGGCTATGTGGTTATGATAGTCTGGCATTATGCATTCCATTATTATGAAAGGGGTTATTGATATTGCATGTGATTATTAGATTAGTAGAATATCCATGTGAATAAGTAAATGACATTATTTCATCTTATTTTTTCCACACTATGTTGAAGTTCAAGTTTAAAAGGATTTTGTTTTAGTTATACATTGCCTTAAATGTTTATTCTTATTTATGAAAGTTTCCACTATATTGTCATCCTTACTGGGCATTTGAGCTCACCCCCTTTTTCTATGTTTTATTTTTTCCCAGGATGTAAAGAAGTATTTTATGAATGACCTACAAGGATAGTATGAGGGGATATGAAGACAATATATTGTTGTAGTTTTTCATTATTGATGTAATGTAAAATTTATGAATATATCTAGTGTTTCCAAGGCTACTAAACTAATTGGTCTTTCGAGACTTGATCTTTTGTGATCATGCCAATGTTATGTAATAATGCACCGACTCTGGGTAACTGGGGTCGGGACATTATAGTTGGTATCAGAGGAAGTTTAGTACAAACCTTGGAAGCTAGATTTAGATAAACTCTGATTAGAACATATAGATTTAATATGGACTTTGAGGATTAATATAGAAGAACTTCCTAGAATTTTGGTATTGTAGAGATTTTGTGAGTTTTCAGAGCAATACATCCCTGTCTAGATATGAGCAGGTAGAGGCGGCTCTGGCACAAATGTACCTAGGGGTAAAACCTGAAAACACCGCTTTGAGCTAGACTCGAACGGGAACTGGTGCATGACAACGGGCCTTGCTGCACTCTTGGTTACGACACTCCCGGGGGATATGCTTAGGATAATTCTCATTTTCTTTACAAACCATTATGAAGGGTTTATGAGTATATACTTCCTCAAAGGAGACATTTTTATGATTATGGATTATATCCATAAACTATTTAATTCATGTTATGTGTTTTACAAGTTTGGGATTAGGTATTTTTATTCATAAACTAATCTAGTCTATGCCATTGTTTATAAATGACACCCAGAAGGAATGAGAACTCCGACAATGCACATGATACAAAGCGAAAGAAGGATCATATCTTTCATGGTCTTAAGCCAGAATTTATAAGAGAAATAGTCTCCCATGTATTATCATCATATGAAGAAATAATATCATGTGTTGATAAGATAAGTAAAGAGTTTACTGAGTCCTATGGCTTTGAAGGGAAGCAAGATAAGAAAAGGATGGAAGAGGGAAAGATGGATAAAGGGAAGAGGGAAAAGAAGAATTTTCTCATATGTGATAACTGTGGAAAGAAACACCCTGGAACTTGCCTGAAAGGAATGAGAGTTTGTTATAAGTGTGGAGGAAAAGGGCACAAAGTACGTGACTGCAAGAGTAAGAAAATGGTTTCAAATGTACAATGCTTCATTTTCAAGGAGTTTGGACACTACGCAAACCTATGTCCCACTCATCAGACTATGCCACAAATGATGCTATTGGATAATAATCAAGTTATGATACTACCACAGATGAAGAGGAATGATTAGAGTTCTTATGTTGATTATTTCATTTGAGTGTTGTATCAACAATGTACTAGTTATAATAATTATGGAGTATATAAGGATTGTACTGCAGTAATATTTCATTAAGGACTTGAGATTGTGTGGAACAAAGAAAAGTGACACAATAACAGGTTAAATTTTTGGAAAATATATGGCTGAGAGAAAGATAAACCATAATATGGTTCTGATACCGAGGTAGTAATTTTAGAATAATACATGATTGATTTGGATAAATTATATTGGATATTCTTGACTACCTTGAAACTAATTAATGATTTGTATATTCTATCATTGTTTGGGTTTACAACATTTTTGGATTGAAGGAGTATATCTATTATTCTTTAAGGAATAAGGGATCATGAATGTAATCAATAAGGTTTTATGGTAATTCAGGATGTTGTAGTGTTTTAAAAGAATACATGATGAAGGTGTTCACATGTTATTACGCGGAAAAAAGGATCTTCATTGTGTTTACCTTCTTTATAAATTTTGGACTGAAGTATTTTGTATAGTTCTAGTTTGGATTATTTTGGATTTCCATAAAAGGATAACCCGGAGGTCGGGTGGCAACCCGTCGCGTCCGACAAGGCCGCGAGACTTGAACCCACAACCGAAGGGCGACAAGGGTGTATCACCTACCACTGACCCAAGTGATTCCCAAGATTGAATAATGTCGTTTTTTTAATGGTTCTACTAGATGATTTATAAATTCATTTTTTAACCCTATACGAATAGGATAAATAGAATATTATTTTTAAGTTCTATTATCTTTTAGAGTAAAAGATGAGTTTGTGGTAGAACTTAGTTAAAGGATGAGACTCTACTTGTCAAGTATATATTTTTCTACTTCTCTTATTCAATGAAGAAATTAATTCTTATACTTTAGTTAAGGGATCTTAAAACAAAAAAAATGTGTTATCCGAATACCATATGTTTTGTTGAACCGATGGTATTTTAAATCATCATAGATTGATGAATTTAAGGCCCTTAATTTTACACTTGTTTGGGATTGATGACCTCAATCACTACCTATAAATATTTATGTTTTCCCTCCAATTATATGTCTCTAATTTCCACCAATGTTCTCATAATAGAGATCATAATTTGGTGGTGACCCTTTCATTTCTCTTTTCCTCTTATTAAGACTAAATTTTATTAACCCAATTTCCGATGTGGGTTTTCCCACAAAGATATTTTCTATATTAAACCTTTTATTTTCGAAGAACAATTTCAAATTGCGAGGACACAATTTATTGTAGGAGGGGAGAATGTAACACCCCAAGATTTCATAGTGTGTTATTTCTTCAAACTAATTCAATAACTTGCACTACACGCAACACCGAGTTCAAGCACACCATGACTTACCAAACAAGCCGTTCAAAAGAGGTTATGAATAGTATTAACTAAATTTTAAACTTTATACAATCCTTATAATTTTAGAATCCATATTATGAGTTTCTTAGACATAATGTAATAACAAATTCATTTTCAGTATTGCACTTTTACCAAATTTTAATAGTGAACCCTTTTTAAATCCAATATTTTAAACTTTTATATATTCAATTTGACTAAATAAATTTACTTTTTAGAATGGGGACATCAAAAAAAAATTACAATGAAACATACCAAACTTCCACGGTACGTTTCCCTTTGAATAATGCAATGGCATGTATTGTACGCAACTTCGAGATTCTAACACACCACAACCAATCAAACTAGCCGTTATGAATAGTAATACCTAATTTTTGAAATTTTATAAATTTTATCTTTCAAAATGGACTTCATTTTTGGATTTTTAATATCGAAATTAGCTCAGGGTGAAATTTTTGTACTTTTCAGATAACTTTCATATTTTGATGAATAGTGAAAATTACTAAATTTTAATTTAAAAAAACTTTTTTAATCAAAATAATTAATAGTGATAAATTATTAATTTGAGTGGTTTTAAAGTATATTTAGAATATATTTTTACCCTTTAATACAATGTTGGTCATTGGATGTAATTTCACATTTAAACCATACATAAACAAGTGTCAATCTTTTGATAGTTATTATCTCTTAAAAACACGCTATTTATTTTGACGACGGGAATTAATTTTTAAATTAATTAATGCAACTGATATGTTCTGAATTTGGTAAAATAGACATCATTTTTGAATTCATAATATCAAATATATCTTAGGCCTAATTTTTGGTATTTTTCTGGAAACTTTCATTTTTTGATGAATAGTGAAACCACTAAGTGGTAGTTAAAAAAACTGAATTTTTCATAAAACTTAATTTTACCGCTTCTGTGAGTGGAATTTCGAAAATCCGAGAGACACGGTTAATATAAAGTAGTAAAATGTGATTCAATGAGATGAAAATAATTTTTGGTGAATAGTAACTTTTTACTTTTATTTACCACAGTTAAAAGTAAATAGGGTAATTAAGGGTAAAAATGATATTAATATTACCCTAACACATGTCCTAATTCTATTGGACAAGTGTATCTCGACCAAAAACAATCTTAGGAGTAAAATATTATCATTTAGGTCCACTTGCATTAGATTATGACATTTATTATTATTTAATAAAAGAAGAGTTAAAAGAGTTAAAATCAAAGTTTATTTACTAAAACATTTTTAATATAGGGTTATACATAAGATAAATCCGATTTTAAATATTAATTAGAAAGATAAAAAGATTTCCTACATAAATGTATTTTATTTATAATTTTTATACATTAAATAATTTAATTTATTTATGACACAATGATGATGTAGTAATTACCATAATAGTGAAAAATTAAAATAATTGATATTATAAATACCCAAATAAATGTAATTTGAGACTTTTTATAAATAAAAATAATTTTCTAGGTTAATATGACATGTTAGGATTTATTTAATGAACTTTTTTTGAAGTAATAATTCTGTTATGATTTTTAAAAAAATCAATTATTGAATAGTTTCAAAATTGACATAAAAGAGTTTTTAAAACAAATATTATATTATTAATTGATATTAAATTTTTAAAAATCTAAGGTTCGGCCAAGAGACTTATATCATGATAGGCGTATCATTAATGGACCACTTGGGGGTCTCTTGGATGTATATAGTAAGTTTATTAACCATATAATATAAAAATACAAAGAGACATTGTAAAAGTGAAACTAATTAACTAAGAGTTAATACTTAAAGATAAGGTTAATATAATGACCCAAACCTTTCTAAATTATATTGGTTGAGTGGTTTTATACCCATAACCACCTTAACCTTTAAATAATCCAATTTTTATCCATTATAAACCGAATATGAATTTATTATAAAATAATATTTTTAGCTTTTCCAAAGGTGCCACTCACCCCTCTTATAAAAGGGCACTCCCCCTTCTCACTAATTTACACATTGAAAGCCTTTTGGCTTGGCCAAATCCTGCCCAAATACTCTCTAAACTTACCTAACTACAACCTAGAGGCCTTATATTGATCAGAAAGCTAACCTAAGGATCCATTTTGATCAAATAAAAAGGAAGAACCCGAAGAAGAGGTAATGTTTTCACCACCCTCTTCAAGTTCCTTTCTTTTTCAACTTCTTCTTTATTTGTTATTTCTATTATAAAATAATAACTCCAGTATCTTCTATATAATGTGATGTTATTATAAATATGGTACAACCATATTCAGTATTCTATCCATCCTTTGAATGGCATGTCACCATACATGCGTACGTACGACTTACCGTCTCCACGTCGTGGTGTAATTGTCATTCAATAAATTATTATTTGGATGGGTATAATAATGATGTGTAATTCATGTAAATAATAAATATAACATGATAATTATTCTGTATATATGATATACCATCTAATTATATATTATTTTAATATCAAATGAATGATATTGTCGCTCGTGCGTACGTATGGACTACCGTCTCCACGAACGCGATGAGATTCATTCTCTATCGTATCCATTCAAGTCTAATTATCATTTGATGATTAATAATAGTATCTAAAGACTTGATATAATTCTGGATATGATTAATATACAACCTATCCATGATAAACACGGCTTACGTAACAAAATATATAAAAGAAAATGAGTAAGATAACACCCGAAACAACGATAATACTAAGATATTATTAACAAATCAATATTAAAAGATCATATATGGTATCATATTAATGTATATGATTCTTGTATAATTTAATAACAATTATTTCACCATTATATAGGATGTTAACCTACCCCTAACCAAGGAAAATTACAAGGTAAGGGTTTATTTCGCAATCTCTTCATTATTCGAGGTTGTTTATACGTAATAATCTACTGGGATATCTTTATCATCCACATCCATGTTTCTTAAAAATATATTTCAAAAATTCTTACTATTTTACAGAATATGGGTTAAATTCATTTATACCCTTGTTTGAATTTTTATAAGAAGTTTATAAAGGAATCTTTCTGTCGTTTTGCAAACAAGGTGCTTTTTAACCTTTTCGACAAAATTAAGGTGAGAATGTTTTTTTAACTTATACGGCGGGTGTGGATATTTTCCGCCGTTATAAAATTTTCAAAGCTTCCCTTACAATATTATAAGGATATTTTAAAATTAAATGTTTTATTTTATAATTATGTGACTTTTAAATGATTTCAAAATGAATATTTTAATAATTTCTAAAAGGTACTCTTTATCAAAATCAGAATTTTAAATGTTTTAAAGATTTATCTTTCTAAATCTTTTTAATTAATGTCCATGTTTTCAAAATGATTTTAGGGATTTATTTATATGGACATGAATGTTTTTAAATGATATTTCTTTTCAAAAGTTTTGAAGTGGTATGGGACACTTTGATCCAAAAATCTCTTTTAAATTACTTCCTTAATAAATGTGTGACTTTTAAATGATTTCAAAAAAAGAGATATTTCTCTCAAATAGTTTTTGATTTAATCTATGTCAACATCATTTGATGGATTTTAAGTTTATTTGAAGTTGATTTATTATGATACAAAACTTCCATATTGTTTTGAAGTTTTTGTGATGTGTTTGACTGTGGATGTGTTATTCTTATACCATTCGTGGTTTATAGATGAAGTATTTACATTTCGTATACTAGTTTTAATACAAATGTTTATGTTATGTTTGAACCTTTTCATATGGGAATTCATTGGACTTAATATGTGACGGGTGGAGCCCACTATAGCTCCTCGATGCATCGGTAGGTCTCATGAGACAAACTAGTGTCTTGGCACAAGGCCTTGGCAAAATCTTATTTGTAGTCTTGACACGAGGCCTTGGATATGTGGTTATGATAGTCTGGCATTATGTATTATATTATTATGAAATGGGTTATTGATATTTCATGTGATTATTCGATTAGTAGAATATCAATGTGAATAAGTAAATGACATTATTTCATCTTATTTTTTCCATACTATGTTGAAGTTCAAGTTTAAAAGGCTTTTGTTTTAGTTATACATTGCCTTAAATGTTTATTCTTATTTATGAAAGTTTCCGCTATATTGTCATCCTTACTGGGAATTTGAGCTCACCCCTTTTTCTATGTTTTATTTTTCCCAGGATGTAAAGAAGTATTTTATGAATGACCTACAGGGATAGTATGAGGGTATATGAAGATAATATATTGTTGTAATTTTTCACTTATTGATGTAATGTAAACTTTATGAATATATCTAGTGTTTCTAAGGCTACTAAACTAATCGGTCTTTTGAGACTTGATCTTTTGTGATCATTCCAATGTTATGTAATAATGCACCGACTCTGGGTAACTGGGGTCGGGGTGTTACAGTGCATGACCCTCTGGGCTTCTTTCTCATTGACATTAAACAGGGTTACCTAAAGTCCAAAATTACTATCTAGTAATGATTTAAGGAACCCAAGAGAATAGTTGCAACAATCCTTCGTGTATTTTATGTTCTGCCTTTACTTATTAACATACCTAGAATCTTACAACATAATCAACAATCTCCCTTTTCATGTTATCCCACCAATAATGATATCATAGATCTATATTCATTTTGGTGCTTCCAAGATTTATAGAGAACACATAGATTTGTGCTTCATCCATTAGATATTTATTTAAATTTGTAGCAGATGGGATATATAGCCCTGTAACAAACCTCAGTATTCCTTCTTGATCAACATTCAACTCAAAATACTTCCCATTTTTTACATCTTCTATCTTCTTTTTTAACTTAGGATCATATATTTATGCTTTTTTGATCTTCTCAAATATTAATGGTTGGGAAATCACTTGAGATAGGATTGATGATGTACCTTCCCTTATGACTTCCATTTCCATATTTATGTGGTCCTTAATCAATGGGCCTCCTTTAATACCCATCATCTCAAGAACTTTGAGATCTTTTCTACTCAATGCATTAATGACTTGGTTTGATTTTCTAAGGTGATAATGGATAAAAAAATCATAATACTTAAGAAGTTTCAACAATATCATTTATCTCATGTTTAATTCATTTTTTGTGAATATATACTTTAAACTCTGGTGTTCTATGTACATATCATTATTCTCTTTGTAAATATAGTGTCGCCATATCAATAATGCAAAGATAACTGTAGCTAACTAAAAATCACAAGTAAGATAATTTTTCTCATGAGTATTCAACTATCAAGATGCATAGGAAATAAACTTTTAATTTTACATGATTACACATCCAATTATTTTCAAGGATGCATCCCTATAAATAAAAAATCATCCCCCATTAGAGGGTAAATTTTTCACAAGTGCACTAACCGACCTGCTCTTTAGTTCTTGGAAACTTTCTTTACACTTCTTTGTTTAAAAAAACTTAACCCCCTTTTGAATTTAATTGGTTAATGGATTATAAATTCATGATTTTTTATAAACCTTTTATAGTATCTTGTTAGAAGAAGAAAACTATGAATCTTAGTTACCATTGTAGGTTGAGGCCACTCCTCCACATGCTTTTTATTTTTTGGATTAATTGAGTATCCTTTTCTAGTCATAATGTGTCCCAAGAATGTGACTTGTTGTAACAAAAACTCACATTACTTGATTTACCAAAAATATCATCTTTCCTCAAAGTTTGTAATATGAACCTTAGATGATCCCTATGATCATCGTGACCTTTTAAATACATTATAATATATTCAATAAATATGAACAAAAATTTATCAAGGTATTACCTAAATAATCTATTGATAAAATCCATAAATATGAAAGTAACATTAGTTATGACAAAGGGAATAATTTTTTTTTAATGTCTATATCTTGTTCGAAAGGTAGTATTCAGGACATCCTCTTTCTTCTCCCTCAGTTCATAATACCCTAATAAGTGGTTAATCTTAGAGAAAAATTGATCTTGATGAAGCTGGTTGAACAAATTATCAATCCTTAAAAGTGGGTATTTATTATTTACTTCAATACCATTAACTTATCTATAATATATGTGATTAGTCACTTAAAGTGGCTAATATTCATTGTTAAGTTTTTAATATTAATGTGTTTTAAAGTTTATAAACATCAATTTTAGTCCAATTCATAAATTGAACTTCATTTCCCATCATTGTGCAATTCATGCTTAAAATGTCAATTTGGGCCCACTCAATAATTTGCTTGTGGAAAATTTTCTTATCATCTTGGATGCTTTGTTTCATTGTAATATTTTGCTTCCAAATTTCCTTTGTAATGTTTTCCATTTCTATGTAAGTTTTTTTTTGTATCTTTATGTTCTTAATCAACTTATTCTCTTATATATTTTCCATTTCATTTATTAAAACTTTATAATCAAAAAGCACAGTGATATCTCTGTGTTGTTATGAATTAGTTCACACATAGGTGTGAATTTCATTCACACACACGGAGGAGTGCTCGTTATTTCCGCGGTTTTAATTTTTCAATCCAATTCTTGTTAGCCATCTTCCGCCCACCATTGAGAGTATACCATAAATGGAGGGCTAAACCCTTAATGGGTTGATCTTATGAGGGTTCAAAGGCTGGATTGAATGTTATTTTATGAATGAATTGTTGTTAAATTGTTAATTAATTTAAGACATCCATTCTTCAGTTATTTCAACTCTTCATCTTTACTGTGTTTGAGCAAAATAAATTCAATTACTAAATGACCATATACCTCGGAGAGATCATGAATTTGGTTCTCTAAGTGTATATGGGATTATTAATTGTGTTTAGTAAGCACCAAACCAGAAAATGATGAAGGTAGTGTTATTTTTGAAGAATGGATTCATCAAGAATTAATAAAACCAAAATTGTTTAAAGAAGTAAAATTCATTCAATCCACCCCGAGCATAATCCTAGATCAACCCATTTTCATTGAATTGAATTCACATAGGATTCTTAGTGTTATTTAAAATCATCCAAAATCAAAACCAAAGTTGGCTACTTCATAGCCCATCCTTCACCAAATCATAGCGTCTCAAGGTTACTTCTTCGGTCCCTGTGGACTCGACCCCTACATGTACTACATCGATCGCTTTTACCCGTAGGGTAAATTTGGGCGCAACCAAATTTTGGCGCCGTTGCTGGGGACCCTAGTAAGTTTTCTTAGACACCCACCTTCTATTCTCACCTAACTTCTCTTTTCTCACCTCTATTTCTCTTTTCTTTTCCCCTTTCTGTTTTTCCAAAAAAAACAAATCCAAATCCAAATTTCATTATACTCCAATGGAGTATCATCAACAATTTCATTTCATAAAATCGGGCTAGAATCGAATAGAAAATCAACATTGGGAATCCCCTCACATAGGAAATTACATTGATCAACCTTTAAATGAATACCCCACACCCGATAACATGAACGATCAATGGGATGCTAATTTTTTGAAGGATAAATTTCCATTCCTCTCGAGGATGATTGAAGAGATCAAACATAATGAAGTTCATGATGTCCAAACATCTATAAATCCTAATTCTGAAAAAATTCTTGAACAATTGTGTGAAAAAATGGATAAAATGAATTCAGAGGTTTCATCTTTAAGAGTAGAACTACAAAGCATTGAAATGGTTGTGGAACCCATTCCCACTCAAGTTGTCTCTTCCTCATTACTAATACAAGAATCTTGTCTCCCACAAACCTCACAAGAATTTATTGAAGAACCAACCATTGAATTTGGGATAGTTGAATATAATCAAGGAATTGTTGATGGGTGCTTAAATCAAGAGGAAACTGATTTTTTGAATTCAAAAGATAATAACATGACATCATGGATTGAGTTTACTAAACATGGCTCCCTTAGTGAATTTTTAGGACCACCAATCACTGAAAAATTGGGAGAAATACCAAACATTGATCCCATACATACTTCTAATATTCAAATGGACAATTTTCAGGATGAATCTTATTTTCAAAATGAACCAATTCTTTCTAAATGTTTTGGAGAAGAAACTGATTTTGATTTAATTTGTCAATCTCCTTTAGGAAATTTCAATGAACCCGAGCTCAAAATTATTTTACTTTCTTATAATCTCAAGAATCCTACTATAGGAGATAAGAAAAACCTTGTATTTGTAGTTCATTCTTCTCAAGAAACCAATAATTTTGGAATGGTCATTGATGTCTTAGGAAAGACTAGAAATTCAACCGAATCAACCATTACCAAATTTCCTTGGACTTCCACACTCATTATTGACCATGGGATTTCACATGAAACATATTTCAAACAAATAATCAATCTCAATCTTGTTGAAGTGGAGAAAGATGGGTTAATTAAAATTTTGAAAGTTGGAATTGGATAAGTTGGGGGGTTCAAGTCGAGCTAACGACGTTAAACAAAAGCGCTGCATGGGAGGTAACCCATGGTTTTCATGTTTCTAATCATTTTGAATCATTTTTTTCATATAATAAATTACCATAAACTGTTGACCTGTTCTTCTTTTATGAGTAAGGATGGGTATGAAAAGGGAGCACCGTATTCATCCGTGTCACGCGGTGTGATCCCTGAGTAATACCTTACCCAGAAATTTAAAGAAGACAATGTCTCATCAGTTTATTTTATTTATGTTTTTGTAGGTTTAAAAAAAAATTATTATTAGACTCTTGACCTGTTCTTCTTTTATGAGTATGGATGGGTATGAAAGGGGAGCACCGTATTCATCCGTGTCACGCGGTGTGATCCCTGAGTAATACCTTACCCAGAAATTTAAAAGAAGACAATGTATCATTAGTTTGATTTAAAAAAAAACATGAAAATGATGGTACTTGGAATTAAATAAATCATTTTGTTGTTTGTTTTGTCTGCTTTGTCCTTCTTTTTATGGTTCAGGAACTATTTTGGCTGATACATGTTCAATCAAGGAGGTGCCTACATCCCCAAAGAGATCAAAGGAGTAATTTGGAGCATCATGAACCTCAACTTTAAAAACTAGGTGAATTTGTTCCATGTTTTTCATTCTCAATTTTATCTTTGAACTCCTCTCCTACCCCCTTCTAAGTTTTTTTTCTTTAAACACTGGGGACAGTGTTATTCTAAGTTTGGGGGGGGGGGAATAAAAAAATGATTTTTATTTTGAATAAGAACATGCATGAAAAAAAATTCCATTATCCATAAACATGATAAAGACACATTGCAAACTCTAAAATTGGATATCAAATAAATTTTGCATGCCTTGATTCTGATTTTAATGCAAGTTTAAGTTCATGAGCATAGTTTTTGGAAAGTACGTTTGTCCGATGTGATTTTTCAAAGTTTACATTTTCATCCTCTTAATAAAAATGCCACAATGCACGTCTTTTGGATTGTGGGTGTAAATTTGAGTTCTTGGGTCCCTTTCATTATAGCATAGGGTTCTGGGGTCACTTTTAGTTTAATTTGAGTATCCAAAAAAAAAAAACAAAAAAAAAACAACAAAAAAAAAAAACAAAAAAAAAAGACCACATAGAGCAATGTTTTGTCCAAATGCGTGGCGTCCGACACTTGGGGATCGTGACTCCATAGTTGTCTTGCCCAGAGTTAGGCTTTATATCTCTATTGTAGAGCATGAAATTGACAAAATGCGTGGCGTCCGGCACTTGGGGATCGTGACTCCATAGTTGTCTTGCCCAGAGTTAGTCTTTTCATATCTATTGTGGTAAAAAAAAATAAAAAAAATAAAAATGGATACTCATCTTAAGGTTTAATGTGATTCCCACCTAGAGCTTCCATTTTTCCCCTTGAACAATAAAATGGGCCCCATATCTTTTATGATGCACAACACTTTATCATGCTTAATTGGAATTGGATGAAATGTGGCGATGAATTTGAACAAAGGAATGGGCTTGGGCTTGGGATATGCTTATGGACCTAGCTTGTTTTAAATGATTTTGATGGGTTTTCATAATTTTTTTGGTATTAGATATTTGGGTGAGCAATGTGTATTTAAAATGTTTTTGGAAAAGGGGATTTCAATTTCATATTTGTAATTTATTTTGCTCAGGACTAGCAAAACTCAAGTTGGGGGGTGTGATTAGTCACTTAAAGTGGCTAATATTCATTGTTAAGTTTTTAATATTAATGTGTTTTAAAGTTTATAAACATCAATTTTAGTCCAATTCATAAATTGAACTTCATTTCCCATCATTGTGCAATTCATGCTTAAAATGTCAATTTGGGCCCACTCAATAATTTGCTTGTGGAAAATTTTCTTATCATCTTGGATGATTTGTTTCATTGTAATATTTTGCTTCCAAATTTCCTTTGTAATGTTTTCCATTTCTATGTAAGTTTTTTTTTTGTATCTTTATGTTCTTAATCAACTTATTCTCTTATATATTTTCCATTTCATTTATTAAAACTTTATAATCACAAAGCACAGTGATATCTCTGTGTTGTTATGAATTAGTTCACACATAGGTGTGAATTTCATTCACACACACGGAGGAGTGCTCGTTATTTCCGCGGTTTTAATTTTTCAATCCAATTCTTGTTAGCCATCTTCCGCCCACCATTGAGAGTATACCATAAATGGAGGGCTAAACCCTTAATGGGTTGATATTATGAGGGTTCAAAGGCTGGATTGAATGTTATTTTATGAACGAATTGTTGTTAAATGGTTAATTAATTTAAGACATCCATTCTTCAGTTATTTCAACTCTTCATCTTTACTGTGTTTGAGCAAAATAAATTCAATTACTAAATGACTATATACCTCGGAGAGATCATGAATTTGGTTCTCTAAGTGTATATGGGATTATTAATTGTGTTTAGTAAGCACCAAACCAGAAAATGATGAAGGTAGTGTTATTTTTGAAGAATGGATTTATCAAGAATTAATAAAACCAAAATTGTTTAAAGAAGTAAAATTCATTCAATCCACCCCGAGCATAATCCTAGATCAACCCATTTTCATTGAATTGAATTCACATATGATTCTTAGTGTTATTTAAAACCATCCAAAATCAAAACCAAAGTTGGCTACTTCATAGCCCATCCTTCACCAAATCATAGCGTCTCAAGGTTACTTCTTCGGTCCCTGTGGACTCGACCCCTACATGTACTACATCGATCGCTTTTACCCGTAGGGTAAATTTGGGCGCAACCAATATGCATAATTACATTTATACTTATTCTTAATAAAGAGAACAAGTTCTCCCTAAGGTGACACACTTGGTCGAATAAAACCCTTCTCCAAAAGATCTTGAAGTTTTTTCTTCAATTAAACTAACTCCAAATATTCCATTCTATATGGGGTCTTTGATATTGGATTAGATCCAAGTATGAGTTCAATTGAGAACTCTACCTCTCTTTCTAGGGGAGGTCTGGGTAACTTTTCATTAAACACAATGATGTATTTCTGAACAATGAGTACATCTCATATATTTATACATTCTCTTTATTATCTTTATTCAAAAATAATTTTCATAAAGAAGGTAATATGAGGTGGGTATTGATAAGAATTAGGCTGGGATATCTATCCTTTAAAAATAATTACAGGTTTTCCCTTTAAGACAACTAAAATTTACATTTTTTATAATTGATCTTGGCATTATACTTTAATAGACAATCCATCCTGAGTATTATGTAAAATTATACCATTGAAATTACCACTAGGTTTGTGAAGAGATTGTACTCACCAAAGTTAATAGGGGAATCCCTATATATCTTCAATTCTTGAATTGTTCCTCTAAGAGTTTTAACCGAAAAATCTACCACTAGTAGTTGAGGGTTTAACTGGATATTACTTGAAAATTTCAATGAAATAAAATAATATAAGGAACTAGAATCAAACAATGTACTTGATATATTTGAGTGTACGATGAGTGTACTGGCCACAAAATCATTTAGAGACTTGACTTCAGCCACTATGATTGTAAAAATATGACCTTTCTTCATTTTCCTTTACTGGGGTTGATGGTAGTTTTCCTTTATTATTTTCAGATTTGGATATTGATTAATAAAATTTCCATGCTCCCCACACTTGAATAATTGTACTATATGTTGTACTCACACTATATTCCCTTTTTTTTATTGGAATTCAAATGTCGAGTCTTCACATCTACATGATATTTTGGAGATATATTTTAATCTCTTCTATAATTATAACAATTTCCACTTCCTTATATAAAATTACCCTAATGTTTATTCCCACACTTGTTACATATAGGTAGTTTTTGTTTCTTTCCTTCTCTTTCATGGTTGAAATTATTTGAAAAATTTGGCTCCATCCTCCTTTTTTATCATTCAGTCCATGAGAATAGTGTGCATCACTTAATTCCATTTCCAATTTGAGATCACATTTTATTATTTCCCCATAACTCCCAATGTCTCCAATTTCTTGGTATTTTCATAGATGTTGTCTTATCCTACCAATGAACCAGTCAATTTTCCCATAAAAATCAATGAAAAAGCTTGAATTCTATCATATAATCCTTATAAAGTTCATCTCATAACTTCCCATAGATTCATTCACCTTCTGATTCAGGTGAAGAAATTACCTATCCATGTTGGTTTGAAGGTTGTGAGGAAAATACTTATTGAAAAATACTTTTTCAAAGTCTTCTCACTCTATAGATTCAACATCATCCTTTGGATTTGTGTTATTGATCAGTGACAACCATTGATCGACTTATCCATATAAGAAGTAAACTACCAAAGTAAATTTCTCTTAATCAGTACAATGGAGAAAAAAAATATCTTTTATAAAGTATTGATCCATTGTTACATGATTAGTATATCAGTGGTTCCACTAAAAATAGGTGGTTGTTGATGTAAGAAGTATACAACTACTAGCTATTACTTCCTTAGTGAAGTTGGATGCTCCACATGGTTTAGGTTATTATTCATAACCCGAGATAACCAATTCATCATCATTATAAAGTTTTCAACTCTAGTACCCCCCATACTGGGAAGGTATTCATCAAATTGTCCATTGCATATATTATTTACAAGAGTCCTCTAATTCCTATCATTTTTCTAGAAGAAGAAAACCCAAGTGATAATTTTTTTAATATTTTTAATATTATAATAATAATTATAATGGAGGGTTTAATCCAAAATTTTTTCTAATAACATACTTTTATAATTATATACTTCATTATTTAAAAAAAATTCATTATCTATATAACTTTCATAATGGTATGTAAAAAACATGTGATTAACCTAAGCATATCTCTAAAGAGTGTCGAGTTAGGTGTACAGTCTTAGGAATCTTTGTCATGCACTAGGTATAGGTCGAGTAATTACCCAATGAGCCCTTTCGGGGTTATTACCCCTAGGTACATCTATTCCACAACCGCATCCACTTACCAGTATCCAAAAAAATATGTATTTGACCAAAAAAACCACACACTCTATACTATATCAAAATTTAGGGGTGTTTCATATATTTAGACTTATACCTGGGGTTTTCGCTAATGTTTTCTAGTCTATTTTCCTTAAATAACTAAAATTTTCCTTTGATACCAACTATGGAAACCCACCTTTTTAATACATGCCATTTAACATGATTCCTTAACAAAATATTATATTAATAACTTCGAAGAAATTTTTTGAGATTTAATGTATTGGAAACTAGGTGCATGATACATTAGGTATATAAGAAAAACCTGAGCATAAAATTTATTTAATCCTCTTTAAATAATCCTTCATTATTCCATCATATTTCACCTCATTGGAAGTGATTTCCTAGGGATACAAATCATAGAAAAGGGTGAGATAGAGCATAGTAAGGGATAAACAAAGGAAATAGAACATGAGTGATCATCATGGATAAAACATGAGGCTTAAAATGAGAGAATAATCATAAGTATATAGTTTATAATATGTAAATGTGGATATACTATAAAAATGATACATTTATAATCATATCATCGAATTAAATACCAAGGTGTCATAAAACATATTAATAGGGTTATTCACCAAGACATTATAAAAAATTTCATATCTTGAGATTAATTATTTAAACAATAAATTGGAGTGCTATCATAGTGAAAACTTCATATGTGTTAATTTCTGTGTTCCACATCGATCATAATAAATCATTTTATCTATAACTCATGGTGAATAAATATCAAGTTTAATATAAAATCATTGAGTGCATAGGTGTTTAAAGACTTGAACTTTTCATCATTTTTAACCCATAAGAATGGAATGTGAGTTTAATACATGTAAATACCCAATAAATGAAGTATAATTATATGTATATATGAATGAACATAAATAAAAATAGGTTTGGGTATTCATAACATAAAATGGGAGGTATGGAAAATAAAAGGACAATTTCAGTAGCATAACAAGTATACAATGTGGTTTACGGAATGGGATTAATGAGAGAGAATGGAACTATTAATTGATAAGAAATTTGAATAGTATTGGAATGATCATAAGGTAATGAGATCATAATAACTTTTAAATTATAATACTAACAAAAAATGAAGTACTTGGATAAAAAGGGAGAGTAAGAGAACCCCTTACCTTGTGAGATAGCTTCCTAAATCTTGAGGAGAGTTTCTTGGAACCTTAAAAACTCCTTAGAAAGGATATAGAGAGGGAAAATGAGGGAAAATTCATGATTAATGGTTTGAGAGTAAATAATAATATAATAATGGGTTGGTATTTATAGTAAATGTTGGAGGATTTTTTATTAATTTCTAAATATAGGCTTTGAAAATCTAAGTTGGGGAAAATACAAAACCATTGTCTTACCCATGGTTTTGGATCATGGTTTATGAAATTAAGAAGGTGTATTTTTAAATATTTTAGTTTTAGAACCCAACTTAAATATTTTATATTACTTTTGACATGATAAAATAATTTTTTCCACAAAATAATGTTTTTAAGACCTTAATTTCCATTTTAGATTTTGGAAATTAATTTATAAGTTTAGAAATTCATTATAATTTAATAAAATACATTATATTAATAAAATAACTTATTTTTTATCATTTATTAAGTTTTATTAATTATCAAATCATTATTATATATTTATGAAGTCAGAAAACATACTGAAAACACAAAACTGTATTTTTACTATTCACTAAAAAATAAAGTATATTAGAAAATTCTCAAAATTTCACCCAAACCTAATTTTTAGATATTGATTTAAAATATAATATTTATTTAATCAAGATAATTTTCTAAATGTGAGAATTTTAACTTTTAAATAAAAAACCTTATTTATTGAAAAATAATTGTTTTTATGACATAATCAACTTTTTGACCCTTACGAAAATTATCTGGGACATTATAAAATGATACTATCATTTTATGTTTAAATAAATATTATTTTATAATATTATTTGATGAAGTAACTTTTATTTTAAATAACTGAATTTATTATAACAGTGTATTTTAATTATATATTTTCCAAAAATATGTTTTATTTGCATCCAAAAACCTATTTATCATATTCATCTTATATTCATATTTATTTTATTAAATAAAATGATAATGAAAATGAGATTGGAGAGACCACTATTTCATTTATAAAAAGCAAACTACACCTTATAATACTAAGGTCTAGATACATAACCCCTTATTATATTGACATACACCTTAAGGGTAAAGTGTGCGATGATAGTACTTTCATGGGGTGGATTATATAACATTGATCTAGTGGTGATCTACACTAACATGAAATTATTTCGTAGTTTATTTCACTAAATACTTACTTTCTTGGATCTTTGATTGGGATTCATCAAGGGTGAATACCAGTGATGCGCCCTCCCTCCCAAGTTCTGATAGATGGGCTTCAAAAAGCATGATCTTACTGGTTGAGACCATTGTTTCTCCCTTCAATATCAATTATCTCTCATCATTACTCATTATATAAACTAATTCCAATGGCCATAGTTCCCAATAGTCATAATTCCCAATGGTCATATTGACCAATGATCAGGTAACAATTATATCTCAATGGTCACATTTCCCATTACACACTATATATATACTCCATCATTCTTATATTTCATCATCCAATACTTCAATTATAATGGTTCTACACTTACCTTGATAATGTCTATCATATTTATAGTGAACCAACCAGAGATGACTTAATATATCACACAAGACATTCCTCTATAAGGCCTAAGGCACATTCTTGATCGCCCCAGGCTATCGATAAGTACTAGAGTATCATAAATTAACTCATGGGAATGATTTCACCCATGATAAAACTATGATCAACAATGGTTTCAACTGATAACTTAGTATGAGTTCTCCTTATAATGGATGACCATGAACAAAATAAAATAATCGGAACTAAAATATGAGTATCCAAACAAGCCATAATCATACAAATAACCAAATATTTTGCAAAACATTTTTCCTAGAATGAAACCATTTTTATAAAACTTTTACATTTAAAAAATAATGAAATAAAAACTAAACTAAAAAGAAAGCAAGTGGACTAAGAGTCCGATACACTACATGACCCAAAACTGGTCAATCTAAACCGAGTGAAGAACCCCAAAAACTCCATGTGTCTCTCAATTCACCACCATAAACCGAAAACACCCACTTCCCAATGGAGAGCGGTTACAAGAAAACCCATAATTCATAACTTGAGAACCTATAGAAAACATGAAGACTACATACCCACCAATGTGAGTATACAGGGTGTGATCCAAAGGATATTAAGATACCACTATGAGTCCATAACATTCAATTTATAAATAAACTAAGAATTCTAGTCTGAAAATAAGGAATTAAAAATAATATTTTACTTCCTTTATACAAATGGAAGTAAAAAAAGTATACTACATATAATTTCTCAAATCACACCATTTAAGAAACACAACTCAAAGAAAACTTACCAAAACAATGTAATTTAAAATCCAGCCATTTATCTTTAAAACATATCACTTTTAAAGAAGCAGGCTAAACCATTCTTTCTATTTTTAAAACATCAGTTAAAAAAACCATCCCATAGTTCAAATAATTTTCAAATATATTCTAAAAGTGGACTGCATTTTAAAATCACTCCTATTTCCCTTCTTAAAACACTTACTCACACACACTTATCAAAATAATTTCATAGAACCAAGAGAAATCATAACAAAAAATTAAAATCCATAAAAAGTTATAAATAAATGATAATAACCATAAAAATAACGACTTACCCCATGATGCACAATGATAATAATCCAAGCATCAATATAGGCACATAACAAGGAGAGACAACTCATATTCCAATAACCACAAATAAGTATAACTTAAGGAACATACTATGAGGAAACACTCTAGGAATCAATGGTGCAAGTTTATAAATGTTAAAAGGTGGAACCAACTTACGATAGGTTAACAGTCGCATAACTAATCTCATGAATTTCTCTTTCACTAGCCTCATCAGAGACACACCCCCTAATTAGGTATTACATTCAACTAGGGGTTACTATCCAGAGCATCACACTTAACTAGTAAGGAAAAATCCCTAATATTACCACTTAGTAACCTTGGTTCCTCATGTCATAGATAAAATAGGTGGTCATTATCAAGTTAACATCATCATGTGACAAGCACACCACCCAAAGGAAAGACACATAACAATCAAATAAGTATCCCATCTCCAACACGCCCACTTCATTAACAACCCCAACCCAAACATAAAAACATGAATCAAAACTCATATAAATAAGTACATGATCTCAAGAATAATAAATGGGTTGCAACAGGCTCAACTAGGGTGTAAACAATATCCAAAAAATGAGAATCACATAAAGTGAAAAGTAGGATTTATCTTTATACATAAAGATTACATGATTTGGAAATACATTTTTGAAAACCATTTGACATCCAAATTAAATCCAAGGAAAATCACACACAAAATAAAGCATCCACATGATAAATCAAACAAAATATTAATCCAAAAAAATAAAAATAAAATGAATCACATCACCCTTTTTAAAACATGGAAAACCCTTTCTAAAACAATAACCCTTTATAAAAACATGGTAAAACATTTAAAAACAAAGAAGTTTCTTTCTAAAGAATTGTAAACATCATAAAATATTGAAACTAACTCTTTAAATAAACAACACTTCACTTTATAAATCCCAATTGGTTCAAAACATCATGAAACAATAATTTTTCTTATGAAAAACCATCAATGTAATTTTATCAAACACATTGAATGCATAAAAAAATTTAAAATCAAAGTGCCATTGAACGAAGCTTTTCACCCATGTTTTCCAAAGAAAAAACCAATAAAACGTGGAAAACATTTGATAGCACAATATTGGGTATCTTATATATATCTAATTTAGCTCAGGAATACTTTTAAAACATAAAGTGATCAAGGAACTCTTTAACAAATGGAAATGTAATGGAAAAACCTACCTCAATCAGCATAACCATGTCATATTCGACAAATTCTTCCAGAATAGGGATCAAGGGATGGTTAAAAACCATTATAAACACAAACCATAATTTTATCTCACCCCTAACCACCAAAATTATCCCACATGGCCATTAGGATTAGAGGAAATTATTGAAAAAGGGGAGAAACTAAGAGAAGAAGAGGGGAAAATACCTTACCTTTTGATATAGATAAAGAAATACACAAGAACCCTTGAAAATAAACTTAGAGGATCTTGGAATAAAGTGAGATCAACTTGGGATGTTCCTAGGTTTAGAGAATATGAATAAGGTAGCTTAGGAAGAAAGACCCAAATAAAAAGAATGAAAAATTAAAAAATTACCCCAACTTGAGAAAGTTGCATGGTTTACCAAAACATGTGTAGAATTTGCAATAACCACTGACTCAAAACTATAGATGTCACATGGTTGTCTCACATGATTTACCATTTCATGTGTAGATTCTGAAATCACCTCCATAAAAAACTATAGATAGGGAATGGTTTCTGCTGCACAGTTTTGGAAACTACGAGCCTAATTGTGAAACCCCATAAAAAGATTCAAAAACTCTAAATATAAACCTTGAGACACCCCAAACCCAAGGGGTAAAACAAACACAAAAAATTAATAAAGTGACATTTCAGGGTGCTAAAATTCTCACAACCATGCCACTTTCCCCCTAGAATGTCCACTCCTAGAAAGGAGTCAACAACTTAAGTCAACAGAAAGGTAAAAACCAGATCTCAAATTTAGAACTAGAGACAAAAGACCCAAATAACCCATTCCTCTAGAAATACCAGATCAAAACAACCATCAAAGAACCAAAAAACCCAAGAATATATTCCTCACACAAAAAAAATGTTGGGGAAACCACTTTTCTAGTCTATTTTAAATTCAAGAACTCCTACAACTGTACAAAGTAACCACTTTATGTGTTTTGAACCAGACCAAAGATAAAAATAAAACAATATCTCTAGAATAATCAAGGATATAAGATCAAGAAAAAATAACATGTCCCAACCTATAAAAATCTCAGAAGAAACTCTATGAGAATAAGGAAAATACATAGAGACCAATTGAAGGTCTCCGCACCATTTAGAGTTAATCTAAAATAGTGAAACACAAACTAGCCACATAAAAATAATGAACATATCTAAGAAACCATAAATACACTAACCAATATAAACCATCTTGTAAACATCTTGACAACACACTTCACTAAACTATGAAAAACACCCCAAACATGAACATGCCTCCATAAGGAATGACATGACACTGACTTTGGGCCATGTGACTTCATGAAGGATAATTCAATTCCAAACATGAAAGAAACCTACTCATGGTAATCCTAAAATAAAATCCTAAATAGGTAGATCTCATGATCTACCTGAAAACCAAAAATTTACCTTCAACACCCCAACTCACACCCAAGGTATTCCCATGTCATTCATTAAACAATCCTCAAACCATGGTCAACACCATGGACAAAGATAACTAGTAGAAAAGTAATGAGGCATAAACATACAAAATATTAGAACACTATACAAAGATTTATCATCCATTAAAACCAAAGAAATGAGGTGTAAAAAAGGTATGGGATAAGTTATAAGAGAATGAGGATTTCAAAGGAGAACAAACTCAAGACCAAAAAACCACTCTTGACTCTCCAAGTGGAAGTAACATTGATAATAATTTCTTGAATCAAATATAAGACTAATAATTCTTCTTATGACATCCACTTGGCTTATAGAACCACTGTAGGTGACCAAGATGTCCACATTGATTACATGTCCTTAGAGTCATCAGAAAAGAAGGCCTAACATTCCTGAACTTCCCATAATGTTAGCACACAACTGGATTATATTTTTTGCTCACTGGAACTCCCTTGATAATACTAAATGAGGTCACAATGTCACCTTCCATAGGTTTCCCTACTAATAATTCTTCCAAAATAATATCCTTGTACACCAATTCCTTGAAATTAGTTTGGACTGATTAAAACACCACAAAACTAAGATCTGAAAAAAGGCCTCTAGTAAAGAACCAAACCTTCCTGAATCATTAGCAACTAACTTAGGTGAGAAAGGAACCAATATGAAGAACCATTACACATATTCATTCACTGAAAGATCACCCTAGAGGACACCCAAGAACTTAAGAACCTTCTCAACTCTCACCTCATTGGGATAAAACTACTGGATGAAGGTGTCCTAGAAACATCCCAAAAACAACACTTCAAATGTTTGGGCATATATAGTGCACCTACACCAATCTGAAACCAACCCTTCAAATAAAGGAGTGGTGTACCTCACCCTATAGGATTTTTGAGTTCCTAGAGACTGACATACCTCTTCGATCTTGGTTTTCCACTCTGTATCCTCATGAGATCCTTGATCACCACTAAACATTAGAGGATACCGATTCATAAAATCTCACTCATGATCCAAAAGACAGAAAAAACTAGGGCCTGCCACTCCCTTAAGAGTTTGGGTAGATTTTGAAGATGGTAGGACTACTTCTAGATCACTAAGGCAACCATCAGAGATACTTCCCTCTTGAAATGATGATTTCTTTTTGGGGTTCACATTCTAGAACATCACAAAAACATAACACATAATCGAATAACCATAATACCAATATAAGGGATAAAATCACAAATCAAATGAAACAAGATTAAAAACACCCTTTGAAACCTCATTTAAAAAAGGAAAATATCTAACAAGACCTTATTTACTTCTCAAAATACCAAATGGGTTCAAAAATTTAAAAATAGTTCAAATGCAACAATTAAAGAACTATTTCATTGAAAACTAGTTTCCCTTTAAACCACATATGCTAAATAATTTTAAAAATTTATCCATTTAAAACCCATGAAATTATTTCCTTGATAACCATAAAAACCCAACAACATTTTCTAGATTTCAAAAACATTTTACCAAAGTAACTCAAGAAACTAAAATAGGGTTTTCAAAATAAACTTAAATATCAAACCATAAAAAATTTATTTTTTAAAACATGGTTAAAACTCTTTCAATATCTATAAATATTCACTTAAATATTAAAAAATAATCCCCATTAAACACAAGAGAGGATAAAAGCAAAAAAGGAGGGATAACCATAAATAATTACCAATCTTATCTAATATGAATGATTTGTCCACATGGTTTGTTAGGTTGTGCACCAACTGTGCGAGTACCATTGGAATTTTCTAGAATGGTTTACACAAGCTGTGCGCAGTTTGAAAGACTGTGCACCTTAACCATTCAACCTTGGACTTCCTACACTTTCACTCTGAAATGAGTATTTTCCCAAGAAATATCCTAGGATCTTGCTAAAACTCAAATTCACAACACACCACATCTAAATATCTCAAGAATAAGTCATCATAAATCCAAAAATTTATGAAATCGCATGAATATCCATGGAAACTGAAGGTTTAGCATGAGGAAAAGCTATCTAAGAACTTCTCTTCACTCACCACCCGATACTTGATGGTTCTGGAACCAATATACCTTTACCCCTAAATAGAAAGAGGGTTATGATACCATTTTTTAGCAAACCATCCCATGATTACCTAACACATCACTCAATTCATTCCACCATAAGGCCTGAGGTGTAGGTTTCGGGCACAGTAGAAGCGTGCGATGGGAATTTCCCAACATTTATTTTTTCTATGTTCAATGATCAATCCAATATCTACATGATGATAAACATCGTGTTCAATAGAATTGAATCAAAGAAGACATGCAACAAGAATCATACCAGAACCAGAGAGAGAGGATCATCACATATTATTTATAATTAATTTAATTAAATAAGAATTACCATGATATAACTCTTTCTTCATTGATGGATCCAGTAATATATTTGTGATGCACCATTTTTGGGTTGTAGGAATCAAGTGTAGATTCCCTCTAGCGGTGATCCACACATGTTCGATGAATCTCCATACATTAGAGAAGAAATATCCAGGTACTAGCACAGTAGATCCATGCGCTTATGTCATTTACCTTTGATCACTATGAGAATTGATTACAAAGAATCCTCATTGATCTGGTGGAGGAATATTGATCTCTATTCTTGGGAGAGATATTGGAGAAGAGAGATCTCAAGGTCTTGAGATAATTCTCCAATTCTATTATGCACAACCCAAAAAAATGAATCGCCCTTTTTAAGAAAATAACATAACTAAGTTTATATATCGTTAGGTTTAAAATAAAATAACTGAATACATGACCTTAATTATTTATTTAATCCTAGAAAAAACCCCATGTCAAATAATAATAATAATAATAATAATATTTCTTGAAATGCATTTAACTTGCGAATTAAATGAAATATTATTTAATCAAATAATATTCAATATTTATTATTTTTCCACCGGACCTAAAATCTTGGTACTTCATTCCTCTATTATATTTACCGGACCTTGAATAATGTATATTTATTTATTAAATAAATATCACTGCATTATTATCCAATCAATAAATAAATATTATAGTTTAAAAAATGAAAATAAATATTTATTAAATATTCCACTCACATTATATTCTCTCGAATAACTGGTGATAGAATAAATGAGATCAAGTAAACATGATTAATTATTAAACCACATGTGGGAATAATATTTATCTAACTTGTTAAATAATAAATAATAATATATTATTTAACTGAGATTCTATATACACTTACTATGTGACCCTCTAGGACTCTTTCTTAGTGGCATTAAGAGAAGTAGACTAAATTAAAAGGTTAACATCTATCAACACGCTAAGGTACCCATAGAGAAAGAAGTTAATGCTACAAATACATAATACCTAATATGGACACTTACCATGTAATGTAATCCCTTTATCATAATATCTCAAATCAAACAGGTTGCATGCTGGTGCTACCAACCTTTGTGCTCAATATCTCTTTCTTTGACTTTATAGAAATAGAACTTGCCTATAGAACATCATGATCATGGATTTATTTAGGCTATATCATTTATATCAAAGGAACTGAGATATTAACTTATTTTAAAGAATATAAAGGATAAATCCTTTCTCACATTATTCATTAATGTAATATTACTCATGATGCAACCAACACATACCACCTCTCTACGAACATCTATCATCACGGTTTTATCAATACATAAAAGTACATGACTCATAATAATAATTATCAATAATATTAAAGTCTAAGGACCAATACACACATCTATAGGTAGGAACATCCAATGGAACATATAAATATGGATTTCCTACTAGTGGATCCCATTCTAATAATATACTAATATATATTACCAAGGGAGTACACTATGATAAGGTGTCTAAAATTCCTATGAGTATCCACCCCTGACAGCTTGTATAATTTGTGTCCCTAAAATAATATCATCTAGATATAGAACATATATTTAAGAATAGTGTCGTAGCACTTCCAGGTTTTCAACATAGCAGGGAACTGATATGACCTTTTAGTGCGACAACTACTATAGGGACATTATGATATACTATGTTACATAGAAGGACAATCATGATTTGATAAGAAGTTTATTAATATTTAAAAATATGTATACAAGTTATCATAAAGTACACATAAGTTGGTTCTAGGGTGCCAACTCTAATAGACTCCCACTTACACTAGAGCCAACTGCTAATAACCTTAAGTCTTCTAGATCTCACATGATAATCATGATTATGATGAGATATGACTTTATTAAAGGGGTATACAACATTATCTTCCATGGGTACTCTTCTCACTACAACTTTACCCCTTTGATAAAAATCCCTCAAGAGGCGATACTTACAGAGTATTTAGTTTGTCCTTTGGTGTAACCTTGTCTCTTTTTCAAGATCCACCACTATAGTATTATCACAATACAATGTGATAGGATATTTACTTCTAGATACCACATTAAGATCTTTTAAAAAGTTCCAAATCCAAATGGATTCCTTGGATGCATCAGAAGCCGTCATATACTCAAACTCCACTGTAGAATCAACAACAACTGGCTTCTTCGAACTCTTCCAGCTCATAAATCCTCTATTGAGACAGAAAACATATCCTAATTGTGACTTCATATCATTATGATCTATCTAAAAACTAGCATTAGTATAACCCCTGATGACCAGTTCATCATCTCCTCTATACACTAGAAATATATCCTTAGTTCTTCTCAAATACTTAGAAATAGCCTTAACAACAGTCCAATTTTGTTCTCCTATATCTTCTTGATATCTTAATACCATAATAAATGCATAGTCAACATCAAGTACAGTACATAGCATGACATACATGATTGATCCTATCACTAAAGCGTATGATATCTTACTCATTCTCTCTTTATCATGTTGTTTTTTAGGACACATTTTCTTAGAAAGATGTAAACCATGTGACACTATCTCATTTTGGATTGTTCCATACTAAATCTCTTTAGTATATGGTCAATATATGTACTTTTAATTAGTTCAAGAATCCTCTTGGATCTATCATGAATGATCTTGATCCCTATAATGTAGGATGATTCACCTAACTCCTTAATGGAGAAATACTTGTTTAACCAGTCCTTAATAGATCGTAAGACTGGCATATCATTTCCAATAATTAATATGTCATCAACATATACTACTAGGATAACGACCACATTCCCACTAAACCACTTGTAAACACATGACTCATATTCATTCTTAATGAAACCAAATTATTTTATAGATTCATAAAATTGAATGTTCCATGACCTAGATAATTTATTCAATCCATAAATGGATCTCTGCAACTTGAAAATCCTTTTGGCATCAGCTAGAGTCACAAACCCTTCTGGTTGTGTCATATAGACATCTTTCCGAAGGTTCTCATTAAGGAATTCAATTTTTAAATCCATCTTCCAAATCTCATAGTCATGGTAAGCTACTATATCAAGTATAATTATGATGTATTTAAACAAGGAAACTTGTGAAAAGGTTTCATCGTAGTCAATTCCTTGAAACTATTCAAAACCTTTCACTAATATACTTGCTTTATAGGCATTTAATTTACCTTCTATGTCCAGTTTTCTCTTAAATACCCATTTTCATCCAATGGGATTTACATCAACTAGCATATTGATTGAAACCCAAACTTGGTTTCGATACATTGAATATATTTCAAAATTCATGGAATCTTTCCATCTTTCAGCCTCTATTCTCTATAATTCCTCCTTGTAAAAGAGAGGTTCATCACTGTCAACCAATAATGAGTCACCATCTTCGGTGACTAGAAAACCACATCTCTATGGTTCTATTACCTCCCTTAAGCTCCTACACAGTACTTGTATTTTAGGAACTACTTCTTCCATGGGGACTTGTGGAATCTGTTCTTATTGAAATAGGGGGTTCCCTAGACCCAACTATGCAGTACTTTTGATTACCATATCGTGTATATGATTAGATATACATGATGATAACTTACCATTATAGTGTAGATATTTCCATATCTATTATTTAATGGTAATTTCCATGGATTAATTATCATATCAAAAGGTCATAGCAGATCCCAGGCTATAATGAGAACCTTGAGATATTATGAAATTAATCTTAAACAAAGGTCTTATGGTCTAGAAACATCATACTGACTGGACACAGTTGATGTCATACTATCAGGTGTTGGGGGATCATAAACATTAAGACTTCTTCTCATGAATATCGTACTTAGTGATCTCTAGTAGTGAGATCACGAGGACAAACCCACCAATAGTAACACCACATGTTTTGGGTGTCCTTGGTTTTTTCTATCTATGGACATGTGTATTGGTCTCATAACTTGAGATCATTACTAGTGTGTACCATTTGATCATGTACTTTGATGTAAGGTGAAAACCATGATAATGAAATCATGACAAGGTAGTTTATGTTGTGTACGTCATTGGTGGTATGACAATGGTTGAATGATTAAGAAAGGATTTGTCACTTCAAAGTTAAGGAAGTTAAATATCTCAGGCCTGGTTAATCAGAATGGTGCTACCTTCATAAGTCTTTGGACAAAGCAGTCAAAAGGTAAATCCATTCGGTTAGATCAACAAATAATAAATCAAGAAAAGGACAATGACATAAGTGTGTGTCCTACTTTATGAGATATCTAAATACAAAGATATTATATTACACAGTAAGCATTCGTAGGTTGGTTGTTGTTTCTATGACAATCCTTATCTATTTAGGGGCCTTGATGGGTTGCTAGACTCCACTCTTGGTCTGTGAATTTTATTCACTACTATTGAGATAAGGGCCTAATGGGTCACACACAATAGTGTATTCAAGAATCTTCCTTATTTAGTTAAATAGGTATATTGGACATGGTGGGCCCCACCATGTGGTCTGAGTGTTGTCCAAGGTATTGATCACCAAAGAAATAAATAAATTCATTATTATTCATGTTTTGAATAATTTGGTTTAATTTATTTAAAGTATTTAAAAGTTAAGTAAATATAAGAAAATATTAATCGAACAAATATTATTTTAATATTCCAGGTTCCTTTAATATTAAGTGGGAATTATGAGTCGAGTTAATGACTTAGGTTTATCGCATAATATATTACAGGTATGTGATAAAAATAATAAATAACATTGACACAGTTTAGTTCATCATAATTATTTATTTAGTGGATGTTAAATAAACAGGGGTTGGGGAACCCTACCGGGTATTAAGAACCTCCACTATAAATAGAGAGAGTGGCTCTCTCACAATATACTCTTCATTCATTCTTGAATGAGAACCTCTCTCTTATCCTTATTTCTATAGAGAGTTTCTATGTATTAAGTGAAAATCCAATAACTCCTTTAAGCATCGAAGGTAGAGGATCGCAATGATTGTCAGGATGTCGAAGATATCATCGGATCTCCACGCTAGAACCCAAAATTCGATGATCAGCACTCCTGTAGATTTTTTAAGCACATGTGGATGATCTAGAGGGATCTTACTATATATACTTCAAGAAAAAATCATCAAATAAAAGTTATAGCAGAGTGCGAATTCATATCTAGACATGTATGTTATTTCGTTTTTATGTGCTCTTTTAATTTATGTGAGATCCTCGTACTATACTAGGACTCGAATCATTGTCAACGATAAGTTATGTTATCCCAAAGATTAAAATTTTAAAATCCCTGACCCACTGGTTTCTATTGAGTGCCCCAGTACCTTAAATTGGTATCAGAGGAATAACATAAATTATCAGAGCTAAAGAAAAATTATTTTACTTTAAATTTAAGTAGATGATTTGATTTTGGGCCCAACAGATCCATCCACGATTCAAACCGAGGTCTGATTCCCAAGTTATGACCATCCAATGAAATTTTTATAGATCAAACACAGTTGTTTCATGGGTATTAAAATTATAAGCAATATATATTTTCTTGTTTCTTTGTGACGTTCCTGGAAAACCTTGAAAATCCAGCCATAATTCGAATGGATTTTGATCATCCTCAGAAATAATACTAGTTTTGTTAAAAAAAAATTATTATAAATTTTCATTTTTTTATAATAATAATATTAATTAGTTATTATAACAATACTTATTATTATTTTACATAAGTTTATGGAATAGACTTAATAAAAAAATGGTTGGATGTGGAGAAATCCACACCACAAACAAAAGGCTAATATAGCCTTTAGATTATTGGGGTGGTGGGAAAATTTTCTTTCAACTAAAAAAAAATTGGGTGGAATTTGTCATGGATGTTAGTAAAAAAAGGTCAATATGGAGGCCCCCTTTTCATCTATCTCACTCATTGGGCCACCCCCTCCTCACCTCCAGTAACCCAAGCCAGCACCTCCCTGGCGTACTGTGAAACCTGCCTCGCCTCCTCCGTGGGACCGGGACACCGAGCAGATCTACCCTACCATCGCTATCCAGACCATCCCTTGAGCCTAAAGCTGATGCCCTGGTCCGACTTGCCTCCTCCCCCAGCCATCATTGGATCCCATAGTATCTTGGCTTCCATCTTCCTCACAAGGCAGCCACAAACCCCCCTTCATAGATGCCAGAATGACCCATCATCATCGCCTCTACTGTCTCTCTATGGCACCTGATTTCACTCTAGTTGATGCCTCACATCCATGGCTTGTGGCCGCTTCCCACCGTGGCCACCACCCAAGCCCCAGAGCCCTGACACCCTTGGGCCGAGCTCGCTCGCCCAGATCTAGCATCAACACCTTTCTCATCCATCTACTGCTCATGGAAATTACTCAGACAACCTCCCCTCTACAACAACCAGCCCTCCTTGATCCTGTCACCTCCCAAATAGATCTAGCGAGACCAGGTCGACGTCATCGTAGGGTCATTGTACCCCTTCGTCGCACCACCTAGATCAAGCAGCATCCACTTTCAGTGACTTCTCTGACCCAGATCCGGCATGACACCTATTACTACCATCAGCTATCAGTGCAGGAGACTCCCATAGAACCTAGGTAACCTTGACATGGTTTATACGGGACCCAAATTGCCCCATAATTGGTCCAGGTGGATCTTCCCAACCTGGAACGGGTTTGGGTGGACCTACCTAACCCAAAATCGTCTAAAACGGGTTTTTCTTGGCCTGTTATGGGTCTGCGTAGGTTCGACGCGACCTACAATGGGTCAAAGTGGAGTTTCAGGGCCCATGTAACCAATATTAATTTAATTAATTAATTTAATTTTAGTTTTAAATTAAATTAATTGAATTATTAATTTCGGTTTAAATTAATAATTTTGATACTTGAGGATAAAAATTAATTTATTTTTGGAATGAAATTAAATTTATTAGTGGAATAAAGAATAATCAAATTATTTGAATTTAATTAATTAATTAAATTTAATTAAAAATCCCTCATACTTTATTTAATGTAATTTAATTTTTATCGCGCTTTAATTCACCTGTAACTGGTCTAGAGCATGACCCGACCAATGTATGTCTACTTTTATTTTAATTAATTATTTATTACCTGCATGTGATGATTATAATAAGTAGTTAATAAAATGATGGTATGCACATCGTCTTTATTTTTAGTTAATTTTTATAAGGACCCGCACATTCATTCTATTAGATGTGCATTGCAAGCCCTAGTCCCCCTCGCATGCGAGTGAGTATTCTTGTACATTGACCAAGACGATGCAAGATGTGATGTGGACCCTATCAATAGGATGACGGTGTAATATGCATACAACTCTGAGTCGAGGTGTTACTCCAGACTGACAGCAGACATACTAGACAGGGGTGAGTTGCATCACAAGTCAAGAGAAGACTCATGTATGATGCCCCGAGGTCATTTTAGATGTTCAAGATCATTCAGATAGTTGTTTTCCTTTATGAATTTTTCTATTATTTTATTCATTTTATAACAATAGGAAAATACATAAAATAATAAATAATAAAATACATAAAGAAGCAAAATATGTTTTTTTAATTAATATCCAGTTGTTAGCATGCCAACATAGATGAACAAGATTAATATAAATGGATTACATTCGTCGATAAAAAAATAAAAAAACCCTCAAAGAAATATTAAGTCATTAACCACCTTTTATCATTCAACTTTGAAAAAACCCAGGTGTTTGGGGTGCTCATCATGCCAAAGCTGAGAGTGTCTCTTACTATCGAGGAGTTATTATGAGAGCAGTGGAATGACTTAACTAAAGTGGTATTAAGGATTATTAAAAGTTAAATTGATATTATTTTAGATGAAAGTGTTGACAAAATTAAGTTTATGATTTTAGAACCTGAGACTTCACTTAATAAATCAAGGAATTGTGAGTTAATGTGATTGACCAGCCAAACGACTACCTTGAACCCTCCAAGTAGTGGCATAGCCAAAGCTTTTAGACTATGAGGGGAGGTTCAGGGATCCTTTCCACTAGAATACTCATGTTATAGAGTATTCCGATTCTAGTACACAAGATTCCTAGAATTCGATAAAATAATGGGAGGCATTTAATGATTAATTAATAAATAATGTCTAATCGATAATCAAGATAAAAGTACCCATATTTTAGTTTTATTTTTGTATAAAATTACAAGTAATACCACAGGAAACAATGCTATAATAATTGGACAAAGTAAATGTCTAAACTAGCATGAAATTCTAAGTGTAGTACATGCACTTTCACACATTACTACTATATCAGAAATTCAAAATGCAGGTGTCCCTACCTATTAAGACACCTCAATAAGCGAGGGTGTAAAAATACTTACAGGAGACTCATGTATGAAACATATGATGGTTATTTCATAATTCTATCACCAACATATGATGTTTGTTGTGGTTACAACATCGGGACATGGATGATATAATATATAGTTTCATCTCTGAGATGTTTAGAAGGATAAAGTTAAGTAAAATATGAATGTGATATTTACACTGGTTTATGTGAAAAGTGAAAGAAAAATCATGATATTTCAAGAAATCCCATTCCTACACCCAATTACTCCAGCTTTGTTTAACGTTATCAAATGAAAAAAATGGAGTAAACGATTCATTACCTATTTAGTTAAGATTCTCCAAGTTAATAAGAATATAAAAGATATATTAATCTTTAATTCTCATAGTGAACTACTTTAAAGGTAGTGCGAAAATGTCCAATCGTAAGTGTAACATCATAAAAACATTCACAACATCCTTCAAAGAAATGAGGCTGGATATTAAATAGGAGGTTATTTGCATCGCATAACATGAAACAATTCTATAGAAGTTTAAATGCAACAAAATGAATAGAATAAGCAAGTAACCACTTCTTCTTCATTGTATATTCATCAATATAATGTTCCTTACATACTAATTAGGTATTAAATAAAATATGCCTTTCACATATGTGTATTGAAATACAGTAACCAAGTAAGTATAGAAACATTACAAGAAGTAAGGTACATTCTCCAAGAGGTTGAGAAAGGGTGATTCCTATGTCAGTGGTGAGAAGTACATGACTTCTAATTGGTAAGAGAATGATTATATTTAAAAAAATTATTGAGTATAACCAAATCATTTATCTCACATGTCCTTTGGACATAAGGATACATTATTCCAAGGTTAGGAATGCCTATTTTTTTGTGGTGTATTATACTCAACAAATAGTTCAGAGGTACTTGAATCATAGGAAATATGTGATGAATATAAAATTTAATACTTTTATCCAGTTTTGGAAAGATAATTATTTTTCAAGTAAAACTAATAGTGTATGTCAAGGATATACCCAGTTTGGTATTTAGGCTCAGTACAACTAAACACCTTTGTTATTATCAACGCATTTAGTTTAGACAAAGAAACCTTTATAAATAAAGCTATTCCACAAAGCTTTTGGAAGTAGTTCAAAAAGAGAGTGTGCACTATTCCAAGGGTAATCTAGTGGTAAATATATTTCATCAAATTCCTTTAAGTAATTAAGGAATGATAAATTGAAGTATGCATGGTCAGAAGATATGAGTTTCTTCGTGCCAGTTTGTCGAAGAATATCTTGACCAAGTGTTCATAGATCAATATAATGTAGCTTGGACTAATTCCTAAACACTCATTACCTTATCTAAATCATGAAATTGATGTCAATAAGGAGAATCAATGGAGAGTATTACATGTTAACATTGATCAATAAAATGTGGCGTGAAGCAATTCCTAAATGCACATTTTATACATAAAATCCATGATGTAAGGTATATCAATGTTGCACCTTGCATAAACTTTCATTACATTTCATGACATGATTTTCAAATAATGGTGATATCCCATAACTAATATGCCAACTATAATGAAAAATGGATATCATATGAGTTATAGTATGATAGAAATCCATTATGTCATAAGACATGTGTTTATATGAAAAGAGTTCATTAGGATATAAACAAACTTGCATCAATCTAAACACATTATGCATCTAAGTAATTATCCTAATGGTTGTTTAGGATATTACATAAATACCTAAGATAGAAAAGTGTTAGTAAAGTGATAGACTAAATTTCTATAAAAGGGTGCACATATCTACTCGAGATAGTGGAAGTGATATTGACTTGGGATTATTCAATGCCATAGATACACATGTAGTTGGAATCAGAACAAGTTACAAAAGTGTACGTGGAAGAGGTATGTTCTAGATAAAGATACTATATATGAAGGTTAAAACTATAAATATGGTTTTATATTCACCATGGTCAGTGATACATTATTCATTGAGGATAATAATTCCTACAAGTAATCAATATATGGAAATACGCTAAGATTGAAAAGACCAATTAAAATTTAATAATGGATTCCATGTATTAAATTTTAAAGGGGATTATAAATTGAATACTGTGGTGGGTATTCAAGTGATTTGATACATGGATGGTACAAGAGAAGTACCAGTAAGTCTTGATAGGCATTACCAAGTCGATATACCTAAATCTATTAGAATTTTACTTGTCATAAATAACTTTTAAGATCATTTAATTGGACATTGGATGTCAAGATCAACTTTCATGGAAGGTGTATATTTGATGAAACCAGAAAGGGATGATGACACCATTGTATTCCAATAAGACTTTCAAGTTATTGAAATCCAGTTCAAGATTAAAGTAAGCAACAAGATCTTAGAGAATTCATTTGGAATGAATATTTTCCATGTTTCTGCAAGAGGTTAGTGGGAGCACCATCATTTTCCAAGTGAAATATGTTCGGAAACATATGAAAAACATATATTGATTTTCAAGATAGTTAAGACCAGGATGAAAGTATTTCTCTAATGATTGACTTAAGGAAGTAACCTAAGTTGTAGGGAACATGATCTAATGAGATAGATCTAACAATTTATTGGACCTAGTCAATCATACATATATTAGCATGATATTGAAAAATACATGTTAGAACAATTCAAGAGAAGAATTATTGCCAGTTTCACATGGCATAAATCTCTCCAAGTAGAAATTCAAAGGAGGAGATTAAGTTATGAGTTGAGTTCTATATGCTTTAGCGATTGATCAATAATGTATGCCATGATATGTAAAAATAAATTATATTGTTAGGATATAATTTATAGTAGGTAAATATCAGTTATTTCCGGGAGAATTGCAAGTTAAGTAGTCAAAACTATCTAACTATACTTGATAAAGTACAAAAGATATGTACCTGGTATGTGGAGAAGAAAGAATACTAGTTTTGGTTGGACACAAACTAGTCTTCCTTTGGATCAATTTGATCTAGTATCACAGTTAGTCTAAGGGTGATGAGCGAGCCAAGCTCATATAAGATAGTGGTAGCCATACCTAAAAAACTGAGTATGTTGTAGCTTCTAAGGTAGCCAAGAAGAAGTTAAATGCAATGATTTTTTCCAGTTCTTGGAATCACACATACCAATTAAAGGTTTATCATTGTGATAATTTTGTTACTAGTACTAGACGATATGTCAAGTTATGATAGTGAAAAAAAGGGATATAATTAGGAATACCATATCTTGAGAAGTTTTACTCAAGGAGATGAGGTTTCATATAGCAGAATAGCCACATGATGGAAATGTGGAATACCCAACAACTAAAGCCGTTACTCAGAAGAAACATGTTCTTTATTATGTGAGTAGCTAACAAGTATTTTTAGAAAGTTGGATCTAGTGAAAGTGAGAGTGTTAAAATAGTGGGTGCCTTAGAACCAACTATGCGGTACTTTTGATTACCATATCGTGTATACAGTTAGATATACATGATGATAACTTACTATTATAGTGTAGATATTTCTACGTACACTATTTAATGGTAATGTCCATAGATTAATTTTCATATCAAAAGGTTATAGAAGATCTCGAGCTATAATGAGAACCATGAGATACTATGACATTAATCTTAAACAAAGGTCCTATAGTTTAGAAACATCATACTAACTGGACACAGTTGATGTCTGACTATCAGGTGCTGGGGGATTATAAGCATTGAGACTTCTTCCCATAAAGTTCACACTTAGTGATCTCTAATAATGAGATCATGAGGATAGACCCGCCAATAGGAACACCACATGTTTTGGGTGTTATTGGTTGTTTCCATCTACGAACATGTGTATTGGTCTCTTGACTTGAGATCATTACCAGTGTGTTCCATTTGATCGCGTACTTTGATGAAAGGAAAAAACCATGATAATGAAATCATGTTAAGGTAGTTTGTGTTGGGTATGTCATTGGTGGTATGAAATTGGTTGAATTTTCAAGAAATGTTTTTTCTCTTCCAAGTTAAAGAAGTTATATATCTCAGGCCTAGTTGATCCGACTGGTGCTACTTTTATAAGTCTTTCTTCAAAATTAGTTGTAAGGTAAATCCATCTGGTTAGATCAATTAATAATAAATCAAGAAAAGGATGATTACACAAGTGTGCATCCCACTTGATGGGATACCTAAATACAAATAGATTATATTACACAGTAAGTATTCATTGGATGGTTGTCATTGTTATGACAATACTTATCTCTTTAGGGGAATTGATGGGTTTCTAGACTCTACTCTTGATCTATGGATTTTATTCACTACTATTGAGATAAGGTCCTAGAGTGTTACACACAATAGCATATTCAAGAATCTAACATATTCAGTTGAATAAGTATATTGGACATAGTGAGCCCCACCATGGGGTCTGAGTGTTGTTCAAGGTATCGATCACCAAAGAAATAGATGAATCCATTATTATTCAAGTTTTCAATAATTAGGTTGAATTTATTTAAAGTATTTACAAGTTAAGTAAAAATAAGAAAATATTAATCGAATGAATATTATTTTAATATTACAGGTTCATTTAATATTAAGCAGGAATTATGAGTCAAGTTAATGACTCGGGTTTATCATGTAATATATTACAGGTATGTGATAAAATAATAAATAATATTGATGCAGTTTAGTTCATCATAATTATTGATGTTAAATAAACGGGGGTTGGGGAACCATATCGGGTATTTAAAACCTCCATTATAAATAGATAGAGAGGCTCTCACACAATATATTATTCATTCATTCTTGAATGAGAACCTCTCTATCTTCCCACTTTCTAGAGAGGGGGAATCTTTATAAAGTGATGATCCAATAAATCCTTCAAAAATTGAAGGTATAGAATCATAGTGCTCATTGGGATGTTAAAGATATCATCAGATCATCGTGCTAGAACCCAGAATTCAACAATCCGCGTTCCCATGGACTTCTAAAGAGTGTGTGGATGATCTAGAGGGATCCTTCCATGGATCTTTCAAGAAATGATCATTGGTGACAAGTTTAAGTCAAGAACAACTTCATATATGAATAGGTATGTTATTAATTTTTTATGTGCTCTTTTAATTTATGTGAGATCCTCAGACCGTACCATGGCTTGGATTGTCGGTGACGACAAGTTATACCATCCTGGTGATAAATTTTTTAAAATAATCAACCCACTAGCTTTAACTAAGAACCCTGGTATCTTCATTTCCTATACCAACTCTTGTGTGAATTTAGCATAAACTTCATCATAGTCAATCTTTCTCTCACTATCCCTTTTGAGGATATGCTCCCTCTCAAGAAATATGACTTATTTAGCAACAATCACTTTCTTATCTGAGGAGTTTTATAGGTAGTATCTCTTTGTTTCATTAAGATACCCTATAACGATACACTTTGTGACCCAAGGTTCTAGTTTGTTTCCTGAGAAGGCCTTAAGAAAATCCTCGCAACCCCATACATATGTATACGACAAAACATGTTTTTTTTTCTACTTCATAACTCAAAGGTAATTCCATTTGTTGCTTTAGTTGGTACTCAATTTAATGTGCATGCCACAATTTTTAATTAATATCCCCAAAAGGATAATGACAGATCTTTATGACTCATCATCGACCTTACCATGTATAACAAGGTACGATTCCTATTTTCACTAACACAATTCCACTATGGTTTGTAAGGTGTAGTGAGTTGAGATAGAATCCCAAACTCCCATAAAAAGTTTATTAACTCTTAGTTAATATATTCACCACCTCGATCTGATTGAATATTATTTATCTTCTTTATAAGTTGATTCTCGATTTCATTCTTGAATTCCTTGAATTTCTCAAAAGACTCATACTTATACCTCATCAAGTAGATATAGATATATCTACTCAAGTTATCAGTAAAAGTTATGAAGTAAGAATATCCACCTCTAGATTCTACTAGAATTGGTTTATATACATCAGTGTGTACCAATTATATAAGATCTATGACCCTTTCACCCAGTCCACCAAATGGTGGTTTGGTCATTTTTCCTTACAAACAAGCATTACATCTTTTAAGTGGTTTTGGCTTAGAATAGTCTAAATAACCATCTCGAAAAAGATTTTTCAAACGTTTATCATTTACATGACCAAGATGGTGATGCCATAGTTGGGTGTTATATGTGTCGTGTGAACATGATTTTTTTTGGATTTATAATGCTTGGTTTTTATAATTTAATACACAAAGACCATTATTTATATGTGCCTTACCATAACATATGTTGTCTTTATAAAAAAAAACTTTTATTTTAAAACATGAAAATAAACCCATATGTATTTAGGCATGATACATAAATTATGTTCTTGGTAACCGTATGTACATAATAACAATCTTTTAAAACCAAAATCATTCCCATTGGAAATAAAAGGTAATAGTCACCAATGGATAGGGAAGCCATCCTTGCACCATTAGAAGCTCTCGGATCCACATATTATCTAGAAATATTTTGAAATATACTTGGTTCCTATATTTTTATATATATGTGAGCCCCAAAAGCTGTATATAATACCCAATGTGTATATATTGAAAGATTACACTTGATAACGAACCAAACTTTAGCTTCCCTTAACTTTTGGGTGCAATTCCTCTTACAGTGGCCTGACTTTCCATATGCAAAACATACTGCCTCTTTTTTATTGCTCTACCTATGGATCTTACTCTTCTTGGAAGGAAGGTGCTCAGGAGATTTAGACTATTTATAGGTCTTGGGACTCTTTCCCTTGTACTTCGTTTTCTTATTCACTATAAGGACCATGATTTTATCACACCCCATGTCCTTATCCACTTGGTGAATCAAAGTAATAAGTTTTTATAGACTCTTCTCATTATTTATAATATTGTAATTGACACTAAAATTGGAGAATTTCTTCAGTAGTGATGAAATTATGAGATTTGTATGCAACTCATATAGGAATTTAATCCCTAAGACATCTAACAATTCAATGTAGCTAATAATATTTACTACATGAGTCTCAACTTTCACATACTCTCAAAGATTAGTTATAAATAAATCATTGAAGATATCATACTTATCTTGTCTCACCTTCTCTTTATAGAGATCCCGAAGGTAAGTCATCATGGTATATGCATACATGTCCTCATGTTGCTTAAAAAGATCATTGGACATGGATGATAGCATGATTCATTGAACATATGTAGCATCATTCATATGTTTCTCATAGAGATATAGTTCTTAATCACTTTCCCTATTACCAGGTGAAACTTGAAAAGGTTCTTCCAACACATACAATTTCATTTCATGGTGAAGTATAACACATAATCACCTTTACAAATCTTCAAAATTTGTGTCCATGAGAAGGTTATTCTTCTAAAATATGGATCATAGTGATATGTTTAAAGTAATTTTAATGTTATTTATACAAATAAGATTATTATAATTTTAGTACTTTATTTGATGAAATTTAGAAAAATAAATAAATATTAAATTTATTAGTCTCACACTATTTTATCGAAACCTAATAGGCCTCACCATTGGATTTTAAATATCCTATTGCTTGGACATTATAGTGGTAGGGATCCATATTCCCCTTATCATTACCCCAAATTCGGTTGGTTAAGAAACTTGAATGGTTTTAGGTGGGCATTCAAAATTCCAACTGCATTGACTTCACAGTTCCTTGATCTATTGAGTGGACTCCCCAATACCGAAATCATTATTTTATATTTCCTAAACCTTTGATTCTTAGTTACACCAAGTCCTACTTTGGTAGTAAAACCTTAATGTGAACTAAGTTAATTCAACCCAAAACTTCAAGTTAGAATTCCCTAATAATTGAAAGCACCCCAACTTTGACTGGTTAAGCACTTTGAACTATGGTTTGATTTTAACTGAAGTAGTGGAAGGCTATACTAACTTAATATATATAATTGAGGGATTTTATACTTTATGCATAAATTTCCAATTATTATCTTTATCACATGCTTTTTAATATTAAGTGGATTTACTTAAGTGATTAACCATGTCTTAGATAATATTTACACATAAGTCAATTTACTTTAAATCTATCTTGCATGCTCATTAATTCATTAATTATGTGATTATAATAAGAAAATACATAGTGAAATAATCATGAAACTTGATATAAATAAAATAATAAAGTGGTATGATCATTATATTTACTAATGGTTAGTTTATCTAGCAGTTGATAAACTAACCATTGACCTAGAGGAAAAAACACCTTGAACCGATTGAGGTTCTTATTACAACTTTCCACCTATCCACCTATGTATCTCCTTGGATTGGTTTCACTCGAATCCTAACTTAAACCACCTCCACTAGCTTGGGAGCTTCATCTATTACATATGATTTTACTCACACATAGGTGAGGGGAAAAGTGTTTACATAAAAGAAACCATGGGCATGCTAGACCTACATAATAAGAGGAGAGAAGACACTTACGTCAACAATTTAATTTAATAATAAATTAAATGAAACCAATCACATACAAACGTATGATCTATGATCATGGTCATTCACACACATGCAACTAATTATGCATTTAATAAAACTGGAATTCAATTCTTAATCATTCTTATTTAAGATAATTTGCGCCCAAATCAGTTAATTATTATCTTTAATTAATCAATTCTTGTATCTTAATTCTCATTCGAATTTTCTTGAGATTCTCATCCATTATAATTTTAAACAAATTAAAAAAAATTATTTAAAATTAATTATGTACATAAATGTACCTTAGAGGCAATACAATGAATACCCGTCTGATTCTACCTAACATATATTATACTCGTATATTGTTTACTCTTGTTACATATGGCATACATGACTTATCACGTACTTTCATAATGTGTACTATCAACTTAATGATTACAAAAACTACTTGATTTTTTGGTCATGTGTTATGCTTCAATGCACATAGAGTAACAACTGTAATATGACTCGTACATGATATGTAGATCTAAATATTACGCAGATATTAATTAAAAACTTATAGATATAAATATTAAAACCCATCCCATGGTGTGTCCTATCAAATTAATGAACACACACACGAAAATATATCAATATTTAGATAATATAATAAATAAATTTTAAATTTTCATGATTTGGTATAAGTACATGGTGTGTACTAGAGAGCTACACAGCGTGTACATCTCTCACCATTTATCTGAGGTATATGCCTAAAGACTCGGTGTGTTGATCGTACCTCATAAAAATGGAGTACATGGAATGTCCAATGGGTTATACACCATGTGATCTCTGAATTACATGGCCACCAGTTAGGTAGGTCATGTATGGTAATACACGACCCATCTGTGCCACCCTAGCCCGGTCAACACATGGGGTAAGGTATTTAATGCACCGTGTATAATCAATGTACACAGTTTGAATTAATTTTTGATGCATTGACCATAAGTACATGATGTGTAATTCTGATTACACGACATGTACTCGTATGTTATCCATTCAGAATCCTTAGCACCTCTGTACAAGTTATTTGATTTTATTTTGGTCATAAAATTAATCACATTGATTAAATCTATGAGAAAAGAAGGAAGAATAATATCTTGTGATTTAGATTAAAAGAACAATTATACTTTAATTGAAAAACTAAATTAAAATTTGTAAATCACTAATGATATTTAAATAATTATAAATAATTATCTGACTGCTCTGATACCACTTGTTGGTTCTGAGCGTAGTGGAAGCATGTGATGGGCGTTGCCCAACATTGCTTTTTGTCATGTTCAATGATCAATCTGAGATCTACATGATGATAAATGACGTGTTCAATGTAATTGAATCAAATAATACAAACAACATGAATCACACTGGAACTAGATAGAGAGGATCATCACATATTTTTTATAATTAGTTTAATTAAATAAGAATTACCTTGATGGAATTTTTTATTTTTTGATGGATCTGGTAACATATATGTGATGAACCATAATTTTATTGTAGGAATCAAGTGAATACTCCCTATAGAGGTGATCTACACATGTTCCATGAATCTCCAGACGTTGTGGAAGGAATCTATGGGTACTAGAACGGTAGATCCTTGCACTTGCATCGTCTGCCTTTGATCGTTATGAGAATTTCTTCAAAATAATTATCCCTGATCTAGTGGAGGAAGATTGCTCTCCGTTCTTGGGAGCGATCTTAGATAAGAGAGATATCAAGGGCTTGAGATAATTATCCAATTTCTTTGTGCACAACCCAAATAAATGAATTATTATTTTTGAGAAAATAACATAACTGGGTTTATATATCTCTAGGATTAAAATAAAATAATCACACACACTCCCTTAATTATTTATTTAATCCTTGAGAAAACCCCATGTCAAATAATAATAATAATATTATTATTTCTCAACATGATCTTAACTTGTGAATTAAAATTAAACATTATTTAATCAAATAATATTCAATATTTATTATTTTCTCACTAGAAAAAAAATCCCAGTCCTTAATTCCTCCATAATATTTATCAGAACTTGAATAATGTCTATTTATTTATTAAATAAATATTACCTCATTATTCACCAATAAATAAATAAATATTATATTCACTAAATAGAAAATAAATATTTATTAAATATTCCACTCACATTATATTCTATCATATAATTGGTGAAAGAATAAATGAGATAAAAAAACATGAATAATTATTAAACCACATGTGGGAATAATATTTATTCAACTTGTTAAATAATAAATAATAATATATTATTTAACTGAAATTCTGGACACACTTAGTGTGTGACGCTCTAGGACTCTTTCTCAGTGACATTAGGTGAAGAAGCCTAAATCCAAGGTTAACATCTAGCAAAACACCAAGGCACCCATGGAGAAAAGAATTTAATGCCACAATGACATAATACCTCATATAGATGCTTACTGTGTAATGTAATCCCTTTATCACAATATCTCAAATCAAGCAAGTTGTATGCCAGTGCCATCAACCTATGCGCTCGATGTATCTTTCGTTGAATTTATAGAAATATAACTTGCCTATAGAACACCATGTTCATGGATTTATTTAGGCTATAACATTTATATCAAAGGTCCTGAGATATTAACTTATGTTAAAGAATAAAAGGGATAAATCCTTTCTTACATTATTCATTAATGCAATATTAATCGTGAAGTACCCAAAATATCATAGCTCATTACGAACATCTGTTGCCACGGTTTTCATCAATATATCAAATTACGTGACTCATAATACTCATTAATAATAATGTTAAATTTTAAGGACCAATGAAAACATCTATAGATAGGAACATCCAATGACACATATAAATGTGGATTTTATACTAGTGGGTCCCGTTCTCATAATATCCTACCAGATATTACCAAGTGCGTACAACATGAGAAGGTGCATTAAAGTCCTATGAGTCCCCACCCCTGATAGCCTGTATCATTTGTGTCCCTCAAATGATATCATCTGGATACATAACATATATTTAAGAATAGTATCGTAACACTTCTGAGTTCTCATCATAGTGGGGAACTGCTTTGACCTTTTAGTGTGAAAACTACTATAGGGACATTATCACATACTATGTTATGTATAAGAATAATCATTATGTGATAATAATTTTATCAATATTCAAAACTATGAATAAAAGTTATCATAAAGTACATAGAAGTTGGTTCTAGGGCACCAACTCTAACACGAGGTGAATTCTTGATCGACCCGAGTTGGAAATAAGTTCTAGGGTATAAAAAATGAACTTGTGGGAATGATTTCACCCTTGATAAAACTAGGATCAACAATGTTTTTAACCAGGAACCTGACATGATGACTTCTTATAATAAATGATCGTGCCCAAAATAAAGTATGCGAAATTAAAATAAGAACATAAAAAAAAGACATAATCATAAATAATAACCAAGGATTTTACAAAACATTTTCCATGAATGAAACCATTTTCATAAATTTTTTATATTTATAAAATAATAAAATAAAAACTAAACCAAAAGAAAGAAAGTGTCCTAAGAGGATGATACACCACATGACCTAAAAATGGTTGAGCCAAACTGGTTGATGAACCCCAACAACTGTATGTGACTCTCATGTCACCACCATAACCTGAACAACACCCACTTGCCAACAAAGTGCAGTAACAATACAATCGACAAGTTATAACCTAATAACCTATGAAAAACATGAATACTTCATACCCATCGATGTGAGTGTGCAGGGTATGATCCAAAGGCTAATAGGATACCACCACGATTCCATAACATTCCATTTATAAAGAAACCAAAAATTCCAGTTTTAAAATAAGGAAAAAAATAAGTCTTCATTTCATTTATATAAATGTAAATAAAAAATTATACTATATACACCTTCTCAAAGAACACAATTTAAGAAATGGGCCTCAAAGAGGAATTATCAAAATAATTCCATTTCAAATAAAACCATTTATCTTTAAAACATACCACATTTAAAGAAGTAGGTTAAACTATTCTTTATCTCTTCAAAACATCACTTTTGAAAAAAAACCATCCCATGGTTCAAACTGTTGGATTTGGTGCCCTAGAACCAACTTATATGTACTTTATAATAACCTGTATTCATAGTTTTGAATACCAAAAAACTTCTTATCACATCATTATTATTCTTCTGTGTAACATAATATGTGATAATCTCCCAAGAGTATCTATCACACTAAAAGGTCATAACAGTTCCCCACTATGATGAGAACCCGGAAGTGCTACGAAACTATTCTTAAATATATTTTCTATAGCTAGATGATATCATTTTACAGACACAAATGATACAAGATATCAGGGGTGGAGACTCATAGGACTTTGAGGCACCTTATCAGGCTGTACGTCCTTGGTAATATCCAGTAAGATATTATGAGAATGAGACTCACCAATAGGAAATCCACATTTATATGTGTCATTGGATGTTCCTATCTACGGATGTGTGTATTGGTCCTTATACTTTTAGGTTATTATTAATGTGTATTATGAGTTGCATAATTTGATGTATTGATGAAAATCGTGACTAAAGATGTTTGTGGTGAGGTAAGATACATTGGGTGCATTATGAGTAATATTTCATTAATGAATAATGTGAGAAAGGATTTATCCCTTCTGTTCTTTAATGTAAGTTTATATCTTAGGCCCTTTTATGGAAATGATATTGCCTAAATAAATCCATGTCCATGGTTTACAATAGGAAAGTTCAATTTCTAAGAAGTCAAAGAAATAGTCATCAAGCACATAGATTGATGACACCAGCATGAAACCTGCTTGATTTTAGTTATCATGGTAAATGGATTATATTATACAATAAGAGTTCATATGAGGTATCATATCATTGCATCATTAAATAATTTCTCTATGAGTGACTTGTCCCATTGCTAGATTCTAACCTTGAACTTTAGGATGCTTCACCTAATGCGAGTGAGAAAGAGGTCTAGAGGGTCATACACTAAGTGAATCCAAAATCCCAGTTAAATAATATATTATTATTTATTATTTAACAAGTTGAATAAATATTATTCCCAGATTCGGTTTAATAATTATTCATGTATGATTGATCACATATAAATATTTATTTTCTATTTAGTGAATATAATATTTATATATTTATTAGAAAATAATGCAGTGATATTTATTTAATAAATAAATAGTCATTATTCAAGGCCCAATAAATATTATGGAGGAATTGAAGACTGAGTTTAATGGTCCAATGAGAAATAATAAATATTTAATATTATTTTATTAAATAATATTTAATTTGATTCGTAAGTTAAGAACTTGTAGAGCAAGAATAATAATAATAATATTATTTGACATGGGGTTCCACATGGATTAAATAATTAATAAAGGGAACCTGTGAAATTATTTTATTTTAACCTTAGCGATATATATAAACCCAATTATATCATTTTATCAATAAGACAATTCATTTGTTTGGTTGTGCACAACGGATTTGGAGAATCCTCTCAAGACCTAGAGAGTTCCCTTCTCCAAGAACACTCCTAAGAATGAAGAGAAATCTTCCTCCACCTACCACTCTCGAGTCAAGAGAGTTCCAGGAGAACTCTCTAGAATTGGTTCTTGAGGCAATCAAAGGTGGATGATGCAAGTTCTAGGATCTTCCGTCACAGTACCTCAAGATTCACATGTTGACGTTCAAATATTTGTGGAACATGTATGGATCACTACTAGAGGTAATATACTTTTATTCCTACATTGTAACTACAAAACAATGAAAATTTGATGTCAGATACATCAACAAAGAAAGAATTCCATCAAGGTAATTCTTTATTTAATTAAATTAATTAAAAATAATATGTGATGATCCTCTCCCTTAGTTCAGATGTTCTATCCCTTGTCTATATTCTTTGATTCAATTATATAGTTCATGATGTTTATCATTATGTAAATATCGGATTGATCATTAATCATGGAGAAAAAAGTTGGGCACGACCCATCACACACTTCCGTTGCACCCAGAACCTATAGGTGGTATCATATACAGGTTACATAATTATTTATAATTATTTAAAAATTGTTGATGATTTACATATTTGTTTTTTAGTTATTAAATTCAATTTTAATTTTTCTTTTAATATAAATTACGAGATAATATTCTTCCACCTTTATTTCTTGTAGATCTAATTGAGATGATTAATTTTATGAATAAAATAAAATTAAGGAACTCATCCCGAGGTGCCGAGGTTTTTGGATGGGAAAAGAGGGTTACACGTCGTGTACTTGTGTTCAATGCACTAGGAGTGAATTCATCAATTACTCAAACTATGTTCATTGATTACACACGGTGTAGTTAATTCTTACACCATGTGCTGACCAGGCCATTATGGTGCACAATCATCTAGATTAAACACTGTGTATCCCACATACACGACGTGTAGTCCCTTTGAGTCACAGACGAGATGTGTGTTTTATACATGACCTACCAGACTAGTGACCATGTAACTTGAATTCCACACGCTGTGTAGTCCCTTTTATATGCTATGCACTCCATTTCTCTAAGGTGTGATTTACACATCGAGTCCCTAGGAATATACCTCAGATAGACGGTGATAGATGTACATGCCATGTAGCTCGCTTGTACATGTTGTGTACTTATATATTTATTATACTATGTAAACCTTATCGACATGTTCTTGCATGTGGTCATTACGTTGAAATTACACTACATGTGATAGGTTTTTGATATATATATATATATATATAATGTTTAATTAGTATCTACGTAATGTTCATATCTGTATATCATGTATGAGTCGTATTACAGTTATTACTCTATATGCATTGAAGCATAGCATGGGAAAGAAAAATCAAGTAATTCACATAATCATTAGGTTGATAGTACACATCATGAAAGTACATTATAAGTCATGTATTCTATATTTGACAAGAGTAAATAGTATGTGAGTATAATACACATTGGGTAGAATTAGATGATTATTCACCGCGTTTCCTCCAAGGTACATTTATGTACACGGTTAATTTTAAATATTTTTTTTAAAATTATAATGGATGAGAATCTCAAGTAAATTCATATGAGAATTAAGGTAAAAGAATTAATTAATTAAAGATGATAATTAATTAATTCAAGTGTGATTTATATTAAATAAGAATGATTAATAATTGAATGCTATTTTTATTAAATGCGTAATTCGTTGCATGCATGTGGATGATCACAAGCATATACCAGACCTTGTTTGTGATTGGTTTCATTTAATTTATTATTAAATTAAATTTTTGGCTTGTGTGCCTTCTCTCCTCTTATTATTTAGGGACTGCGTGCCCATGGTTTCTTTTATGTAAACCCTTTTCTCTCACCTACATGCGAGTAAAATCATATGTAATGGATGGAGCTCCCAAACTAGTGGAGGTAGTTCATGTTTTGAGCTGAGGTGAAACCAATCCAAGATAGATACATTGGTGGTAGGTGGAAAGCTGTAACATGAACCTTAATTTGTTCAAGGTGTTTTCCCCTAGGTCAACGGTTAGTTTATCAATAACTAGATAATCTAACCATTAGAAAACTCTCATGATCATACTAGTTTATTATTTTATTTCTTTCAAGTTTCATGGTTATTTAATTATGGATGTTTTTTCACAATCACATAATTTAATTAAATTAACAAGCATGCAAGATAGAACTAAAATAAATTATCTTATGTGTAAATATTATTTAAGACATGGTTAATAACTTAAGTAAATCCACTTAATATTAATAAGCATGTAATAAAGATAATAATTGAAAATTTACACATAAAAGGATAAAATCCCTCAGTAATATATATTAATTTGGTATAGACTTCCATTACTTCAGTTAAAATTGAACCATAGTTCAAAGTGCTTGACCAGCCAAAGTTGGGGTGCTTTCAATTATTGTGGAATTCTAATATGAAGTTTTGACATCAAGGGTTGACTACCAAAGTAGGACTTGGTGAAACTAAGAGGAAAATGTTGAGGAAACCCAATTTAATTATTTCATGATTGGGTAGTCTACTCAGCTAATCAAGGAAATGTGAGTTAATGCAGTTGACAATTGGAATGCCTACCTAAAACCATTAAAGTTTCTTGAACAACCAAAGTTGGGGTAATGAGAAGGGGAATATGGATCCATTACATGAGGTTATATAAGAAACATGATATTCTGAAACCAATGGTGAGGGATATTAGGTTTCAATAAAATAGTGGGAGAATAGTAAATATAATATTTATTTATTTGTCTAAATTTTATCAGATAAAATACTAAATTTTTTCTTATCTTATTTGTATAAAAAAAAATGATATCAAATATATCATTGTGATCCATACTTGATAAGCATAACCTTGTCACTAGCACAAATTTCCAAGAATGGAAATGGTTCCTATGAATCATCCTTCACCATGAATAGAAATTATATGTGCTGGAAGAACCATTTCCTAAAGAACCTAGAAATAAGGCTAGTGATGAAGAGTTTTCTCTCTTTGAGAAACATTTGAACGATTCCAGGGATGTTCAATGTTTCATGATATAACCCATGTTTAATGAGATTTTAATGAAACATGGGGATATGGATGTGTATAACACTATGTATCACCTTAGGGATCTCTATCAAGAGAAGAAGAGACAAAAGAGGTACGAGATATCCAATTCTTTGTTCAAAAACAAGCTTGGATATTCTACACCAGCTGGGCCTCATTTAGTCAATTTTATTGGATAAATTGAATGCTTGGACATATTAGGGATTATATTTGGAGATGAGTTGCATATAGATCTCACACTTTCATCATTTCCCAAGACCTTATCCAGTTTTATTATTAATTACAACATGAGAAATAATGAGAAGAGTCTTTCGGAACTTCTTACTTGGATTTTCTAAGTGGATAAGGATATGGGGCGTGATAAAACCATGGTCCTTATGCTGAATAAGAAAAGGAAGATCAAGGAAAAGGGTACCAAGACCTATAAATAGTCTAAATCTCCCGAGCACCATCCTTCTAAGAAGTGGAAGATCCAGAGGCAAGGTAAGGAAAAAGAGGCAGTATGTTTTGCATGTGGCAAGCCAGACCACTGGAAGAGTAACTACACCTAGAATCTAGGGGAAGAAAATGGTGCATTCGTTATCAAGTTTAATATTTCCATATCTACAAATTGGGTATTAGATAAAGCTTGTGGTGATCAAATCTATATTCAAATATAGGAACCAGGTAGATTTTGAATGATTTCTAGATGAGAGGTGGATTCAAGAGATTCTAATGGTGTGAGGATGGATGCTCTGGACCTTGGTAACTACCACCTTTCATTTCCAACGATAATGATTTTGGTTTTAAAAGATTATTATTATGTACCTATGGTTACCAAGAACATAATTTATGTATCATTATTAGATGAATATGGGTTTATTTTCATGTTTGAAAATAAAAGTTTTTTCTTTTATAAGGAAAACATATGTTATGGTATGGAACATTTAAATTGTGGTCTTTATGTATTAAATTTTAAAAAACAAAGTATTGGAAATTGATAATGAACCATGTTCACACGACTCGTATAACACCCATATTTGGTATCAATATCTTTCTTATGTAAATGAGAAGCATTTGACAAAGCTTTGTCAATATGGTTATTTAGACTCATCTGAGCTAAAACCACTTAAAAGATGTAATGTTTGTTTACAAGGAAAAAATGACCAAACCACCATTTTTTGGATAGGGTTAAAGGGACATAGAGCTTATAAGATTGGTACACACTAATGTGTGTGGACCATTTCTAGTAGAATATAGAGGCATGTATTCTTATTTCATAACATTTACTGATGAATTGAGTAGATACGGTTATATCTACTTGATGAGGTATAAGTTTGAGTCCTTCGAGAAATTCAAGGAATTCAAGAATGAAGTAGAGAATCATCTTGGAAAGAAGATAAATAAGCTTTGATCAGATCAAGGTGGTGAATATATTAACCAAGAGTTAATTAAATTTATATGGGAGTTTGGGATTCTATATCAACTCAATCCACCTTATGCACTATAGTGGAATGGTGTTAGTGAAAGGTGGAATCATACCTTGTTAGTCATGGTAAGGTCGATAACGATTCATGCAGATCTTCTATTATTCTTTTGGGGATATACAACACAAAATTTGGCATACACATTAAACCAAGTACCAACTAAAGTAGCAAATGGAATTCCCTTCTAGCTATGGAGTGGAAAGAAACCCATTTTGTCACGCACACTTGTATGAAGTTGTGAGGAATTTGTTAAGTACTTATTAGGAAACAAACTAGCACCCTAGGGCACAAAGTGTATCTTTATAGGATACCCCAATGAAACAAAGAAAAACTACCTATAGAACCCCTCATATAAGAAAGTTATTGTCTCTAGACAAGCCTTATTTCTTGAGAGGGAGAAAATCCTCAAAAAGGATAGTGGGAGCAAGATTTACTTTGATAAAGTTGATGCTCAAGATACACAAGAGTTAGTATAGGAACATATTATACAGGTCCCTGTGGAAGAATTAGTTCTCGAAACACAAGTACTGTGTTAGAGAATAAGAGAGGTAAGATAATTAGATAGATATGATTTTCTATCCACCAAATATGGTGACTCATTATTGGTTTAAAATGATGAACCTCTATCCTACAAGGATATAGTAGAAAACTTAGAAGCTGTAAGATAGAAAGAAGCCATGAATTCTGAAATCTATTCCATGTATCATAACCAAGTTTGGTTTATAATCAATTCTCTAGTTGATTTAAATCTTGTAAGATAAAAATGGGTGAAAGGAACTTTCATGGGCACTCTCAAATTATATTTGGTTTCAGGTTATTTAGGTGTAGCAGAGTGGCTGACCAATGTCGTCTCTCAAAGGAGGAAGTAATTTAAAACAAAATATTAAAGGTATTTTGAAAATAAAATAAAATAAAATAAACTTAGAATTATGGTGGTGGGTGGGGGGGGGGGGTTGATCAATGTTTATAAAATAAAAAGAAGAAGTATGCTGGAAGAATATTTCATTTTTTGTTTTTTTTTGAAATAAAATTTGATTAATAAAACACAATGAGAAGATGTTTTTGTAGAAAATATTTTAAAAGGCATAATCATTATAACTATACCTATTCACTTAATTATCGATCATTATCATTTAAATTAACATCAACTGAATTATGATACCCTAATTTTTTAATTTTCGTACCCTAGAAGAATTAACATTTCCATAAAGATGAAAAAAGTTAAACCCTAGGTCATATTCAGAGCATGAAATCGCAACACCCTGATTTGATTTTCATTATAAGAATAGATTATGGTCAGTGGTAAATTAGGGAATAAATACATTCTAGATATAAGGATGAATTTATTTTGGGGATTATATTTTAACTCTACAAATTTATCCCGTGTGGTTTGGTTTTTCCGATTAAGTTTGCGCTCTCACAATTTACACAAATCTCGACCTTGTGTGTTTTGTGTCAATTGTTAAATTGCTTGATTAGTTTCTTATAATTTTAAAACTCAATTAATGGATCATATTTTTTGAATTAAAGTATCTTAATTATTCAAAATAAATAAATTAAAAAGGTAATAGGTCGATCAATTACTAAGAAAACTACTCTTCCATGGGTGGCATAGTCATCGTAGAAACGAATTACATTTGCAAAGATTTTAAAGGGTATAACCCAATATAATTTCTAATATTTGATTTAAAGACCAAATATGAAGATTAAGAGAATAAGAAAATTGAAAATAACAGAATAAATGGAAGATAAACTAAGAGATTATTGAAAACACAACAATATTACAAAGTGAAGAATAAGAAGGCTTCGATGAAGGGATCCTAGCTTCAAAAGATATAACTATTGAAATGCCTATAGAAATGGAGTTAAACCAATTCTCCTCTGCATTAAATCTCCCAATTCACTTATCCACCCCTCTAAATGATAAAAACACAAATTTATTAAGCGAATGGGAGGCTTGGTTTTAAGAGGTTTCAAGTGTGAATGGAGAAATTCATCCAAATAAATTAATCAAAACTTGAACACCTATTTGACCACAAAAACGTGGGAAATAGTTGTCCTTATTGTATTATTATTTGTGAGAAATTGGGTCCTATATATCCTCTCCAAATTTGGGCCCAATACAAGCACTGATGTAAAAGTTAGGGACCAAATACAGAACTGATGTCTAATCTGGCGAGTCCAGCTCATCTTTGACTTCATATCCCATTAAGTCCAATAAAATACATTATTTAGCTCATATGTCCTGAATGAAATTTGTATTCCATTAATCTAGGAATATAATTACAAAATTTTTAATTTTAAATAATTCAAATAAAATTATTTATGTTCAAAATAATATAGTGAATTTGTAAAGGGTAAATTGGATTTTTCATCAAATTTTCAAATGAATGATCTAATCCCAAATATTTTATAAATAAAAATATTTAACACAATTTGAGGAAATTTTTTCATTTATTATCAATAAAATATTTAGAAAAAATTGTGTTTTATCAACTTCTCTACACTTACCCTTTTTCACTCCTAGGTAAAACCTCATATCATGTATTCGAAAAAAAATTGTGACAAAATATGCATGTTCATATTTCTCAATCCACAGTGGAAATATAGGCAAAGTAAGAATCCCATAAAGATTCAATATTAATAAATTTTAAATCCATTGTCTCATAAATTGTTTCAAAACAAAATCCATTGATATTCATAACCCTAATCATAGAGAAACAAGTCATGGGTCTACCATGCCACTAATTCTCCATGTGTGTGTGTGCCAACCATACCAAGCTCATAAATCCACCCTTTATTCAGTGTATTCAGGTCAAGTAAAACAATTCTTCTTACCTGGTTTAATTCACCTAACCTATTCTAAATTCATTTGAAATCAAATTTCAATACCCAATCACTTAAGCATTCCCAAAAGTCAAACCTTAATCTCCTGACGTAGATATCCCCATATGTTGTACATTTCATCACCCCCATCATTTTTTTAAGTTTCACTTGGAACAAATATCAAAATCATCTCTCAACCCATGTTTAACCTCCTCAAGACACTAATTGTAATAGTTATAACAAGATCAAAGGTTGAGGAAGATTGATTCTTGACCTGCCCAAGACACAACCCATATTTGTTTTGTTTTTTTTGTTTTGTTTTGTTTTTGTTTTTGAGGGCGTACAATAGTCAGATAATAGGTACACACACATAGGTCAATTTTTTATAGTAATGAAACCAATTGGAAGAGAAATGAATGTATGGATCAACCAATGCATTTTTTTTACCAAACTTGAATATACATTCAATTGAGTAGGAAAAATTTCAAAAGTCATGGTTGAGTGAAAAGTTGTGTGGAGAAATCAATGACACAATTTATTATAAAAAAATATCACAAATGATGATGTCAAAATCTAAAAAGTTTTATAATGACACAACCAATCATATCATCTATGACTTCAATTTTTATAAAAATCAACCCTTGATGAAGAAATATTACTCATGCTTATAATTATACCAATGAATTTTGAAAACATGCATTTTATATATGTTCCACATGAGAATGTTACATGATATATTTGTTTTATTTATTTATTTTTTGAAAATTTTAACAAAAAACTTAATATAAAATACATATAAAACACAAAAATGAAAATCCTAAATATCTACCCCAAAATGTTGTCCCCTACCCCACACTTAAAATATTTTATTGTCCTAAATGTGAACCTATGAGATAATACATGCACATGAAATGTATACTTTTAAATAGGACAAGTAATATAAAAGTGAAAGGGTTAGGAACAACTTGAAATTTTCAAGTAATGATGGGGTCATGCAGTGTGATAAAATCCACTATATCAGTAGAGAGTCCATCAATGTATTGCTTCAATCGTTTCCCATTGAATGTAAAGATCCTTCTAGTGTCCTATTGTGTGATCTCCAATGCGCTATAAGGAAAAACATTAGATATAATATAAGGACCTAACATTCAGGAACACAACTTACCAAGTATCAGATTTAGCCGTGAACTGTAGAGTAGGACTTTCTCTCCAACATGAAACTCCCTTTGTTGGATCATTCTATCATGAGATGCTTTCGATCTTTCCTTACAAAGCCTTGAGTTCTCATATTATGACAATATAATCTCCTCAAGCTCTTGAATTTTCAGCTTCCTTTGAATTCCATCTTGGGCTAAATCCATGTTTCATTTCTTTATAGCCCAATAAGCTCGATGCTTGACTTGCATGGGGAGATGAAACACTTTCCTAGAAATAATCTGAAATGGGGACATACCGATGGGTGTCTTATATGCTATCCTATAATCCCATAGCACATCATCCAAGAACTTGCTCCAATCCTTCCTATTCGGCTACATGATTTTCTACAAAATTTGTTTCAACACATAATTTGAAACCTCAGACTGACCATTTGTTTGAGGGTAGTATGGTGTTGTTGTTTTGTGTGTCACCCCATACTTCCAAAGGAGGAAATCCAAATTCCATTTTCAATAGTGTGTCCCCAAATAACTGATGATAGCCTTTGGTACTCCAAACCTACAAAAAATTTGTGTCTTGAAAAATCCCACTACAACATGAGAATCATCAGTCTTAGTGGCCTTAGACTCCACCCATTTACTCAAATAATCAACAAAAAAAAAATATAAAAAATCCCAAATGAACTAGGAAAAATACCCATAAAATTAATTCCCCATACATAAAAAATATCACAGAATAATATGGGTTTTTGGGGCATCTCGTGTCTCTTAGAAATGTTCCCAGTGTGTTGGAAATGAGAGTATGACTTACAAAACACATGGGAATCATGGAATAATCTAGGCCAATATAATATAGAGTCTAAGAATTTCCTAGATATTTGTTGGGGTCCAAAGTTTCCTCCACATGAAAGTGTATGGAAAAAATGAAAAATAGACTCAAACTCATGATTAGGAACAAACCTCCTAATAATTTGATCACTACACATGTGGCGTAGGTATGGATTATTCAAAACATAAAATCTTGACTCACTATTTAACTTTTAGACTTGATGTTTATTTAAAATTTTAGGAATTTCAAAGGCAACGAGGTAGTTAACTAAATCAACATACTAAGGATGTGTACCTGAGATGGAATAAAGATGATCATTGGGGAAAGTGTCCCGAAGTGGTACCTGGTCTAAGGTGTCAGCCTCTAATGTGTGAGTAATCCTACTCATGTGGTCCTCCACCAAGTTCTCTGAACCCTTATTGTCCTTTATATCAATATCAAATTCTTGAAGAAGGATAATCCATCATATAAGTTTGGGCTTTTCATCTGGATTCTTCAATAGGTACCTCATAGCTGCATGGTTAGAAAAAGCAACTACTTTAAAGCCCAATAAATATGAATGGAATTTATCTAAAGAAAATATGATGATAAGAAACTTCTTTTACATGGTTGTGTTGTTTTATTGGGCTGAATCTAGTGTCCTCGATGCATAGGAAATCACATGTGATCATCCCTCTACACTCTGAGATAAGACAACTCCGACTGTGAAGTTAGAGGCGTCACACATTAGCTCTAAAGGAATCTCCCACCATGAGGTCTGTATGATTGGTGGAGTTGTCAGACACTTTTTTAGCTCATTAAAGAAATTCCTTCAAGAATAATCAAACACAAAATCAGAATCTGTTTGAAGTAATCACGACATAGGAAGAACAATATTACTAAAATCTTTGATGAAGCACCGATAAAATACTACATGAACTAGAAAAGATCTAACATCACACACAAATGAAGGATAGGGTAAGGATAAAATAATATCTACCTTAGATCTATAAACCTCTATCCCATGTTTTGACACCACATGCACTAAGAAAATGCCATTCTCTACCATGAAATGACACATTTCAAAGTTTAAGACCAGATTCATCTCAATACAAAGATTCAAAAACTTTCTCAAACTAGAGATAAAATCATCAAATGAAGACCCATACACTATAAAATCATCCATAAATACCTCTATATAGGACTCAATAAAATCAGAAAAAATACTCACTATGCATCTATAGAAAGTACCTAGGGTATTGTAAAGTACAAATGGAATCCTTCGATAGGAAAACATACTGAATGGACAAGTGAATGTTGTCTTATCCTGATACTTTGGGGATATAGGAACCTAAAAATATCCAAAAAATACATCCAAGAAACAATAATGTGCCATCCCAGCTAGTCTCTCAAGCATTTGATCAATAAATGGGAGGGGGAAATGGTCCTTGTGAGTGGACTGATTTAGTTTCCTATAATCAATACACACACTCCAACTATTTTGCACACTCATTAGAACTAACTCCATTTTATCATTTTTAACAATAGTAACACCACTTTTCTTAGGCACAACATGAATAGTACTCACCCACTAAGAATGTGAAATGGGATAAATTATACCTGCCTCGGGAAAATTTTCAACTTATTTTTTAACAACTTCCAGAAGAGTTGGATTCGGTCTCCTTTGTGGCTACCTCACTGGTTTATCTCCATCCTCTAAAATAATCCTATGTATGAAAATGTAGGGGCTAATACCTAATATATCAGCCAAGTTCCACCTAATTACCCAAATTTTCTCCCTCAGAAGATTCAAAAGTTTTTCTTCATGTTCAAAAGGGAGATTGTTAGCAATGATAACAGGTAATTTCTCACCACTCAACAAGTGTGAGTATTTTATATTTGGTGTCAATGGATTGAGTTCCAATGTTGGGGGTGATGTATGTATGGAGAAATTGAAGGAACTGAAAAATATTCACAATGAACATCAGTATTAGAATATACATCATCACAATCATAGAATAAAGCATCAAATCCATCAGCATACTCAACCTCCATGTCATAATCATAGTGAACATGATAAAAATTAGAATACGAATCCATTTCAGCATCAAATATAAGAGAGTTTTGTGCATTAGAAATAGGTGTGTAAGTGCTATTAGACATCAAACTAGAACCAATACTCATAATCTCCCTAGGAATAGGACAATAAAATTCCATGGGGTTTTATTTGGTGGTTCAAAATGGGAGATAACGAAAGCAGAATAGTCCTCTGAGGGGTACTTCATGGAGTCCATAACATTAAATATCACAACTTCATCTCCAAACTCCATAAAAAGTGTACCCTCATGAACATTTATAATAGTTTTTGTAGTTTTCAGGAAGGGCCTACCTACGATAATGGGATCATGAGAACTTACCTGATCATACTCCATGTTAATAACATAGAAATATAATGGAAAGATCATGTCTCTTACCCAAACAAGTACACCCCCAAGGACTCATGATGGATATGTTGTAGCTCTGTTTTCCAACTGCAACACTACTCTCATTGGCTTCAACTCACAAACTTGTAAATAAGAGAATACAAATTGAGGAATCACATTTATAGAAGCTCCTAAATCACATAAATCATCAGAAAAGTGTAACTCCCATATGGTTCATAGGATGGTGAATGTACATGGATCCTTGAACTTTGTTGGTATTACTAGAGTTGGTGTAATGAGGGCTGAAACATTCCTTCCAAGATTGATCCTCTCATTTCCCTTGAACCCTCTTCGATTGGTACAAAGTTATTTTAAGAATTTGGCATACCTTGGGATTTTCTTGATGGCTTAAATAAAGGGGATGTTTATCTCCACACGATTTAATGTGTCCAAAACCTCTTTTTTCATTGCCTCTTCAGCCATATTCTTGGTTTTTACCACTCTATTTGAAAATTGAAGGGGTTTAAGAGGAACATCCTCAATCTTTTTCTTACATTTTTCTACCTCCTTGCACTGCTCATCAGTTGGTATGTAATGGGGATTCTCTGTAGTTGAGGTGAATCCCAGTGGAATGGTAGGTGAAGAAGAATCAGTTGTTTGATTCCCGCTTCTCAATGTGACAGCACTAACATTCCACTTAGGATTTGTACTAGGTTGGGAAGGTAGATTTCTAGAATTCTTACATACCAGTTTGTGGATGGTAGTGGAAATATGTCTTATTTGAGTCTTTAACTCTCTCATCTCTGAACCATGACTCTTCATATCATTATATTGATTAAGATTTTTTTTTCAAAAGATCATCAGTGTTAGAATCTACCTTGGGTGGGGTATTCCCTTATTGTTGGCTTGTTGATGCTTGGGATTAAAATATCCTTTAGGGTTATTGTAAACCTTGTTGGTAAGGTGGAGGCTGTTGGAAGTTTTGTTGAAAAGAGGGCCTTTGTTGTTGTCCAGATCCATACCTCATGTTTGATTGATCCTTCAAACCTTGGTTATATGTTGGTGAAAATAAATCATACTTCTTTTGGGGATGTGTCTACTATTACTGCTGATATGGTCTCCTAGGAAATAATGCTATGCAATTCTCCTTCTCTTTTAATTGGGGAAAATAGTTATTTGGGTGGTTTGTTTCAGTGCAAATGCCACATGGCCTCATAGGAGTGGGTTGGGATTTATTTTGAGCCAAATAAATCTTCCTCACCATATTTTCCAATTCTTCCAAATTAGTATCTATCAAATTATTTTCAAGAGAGGAAGGACTTACCTGATGTACTCCTTTAACATGTGGTGTAAATCAATCGCCAAATTATTGGGAGTTTTTCTCCATATTGTCGATCAACGCACATGAAACTACTAGTTTTTTGTCAACCAATGCTCCTACAGCTGTGGAATCCACCATGCTTCTCTCCACAGGTTTGATTCCTTCATAAAAGTACTAGATGAGGAGTTTCTCACTAATTTGGTGATGTGGGAAGCTGGCACACAACTTCTTGAATCTATCCCAGTACTCATACATTGACCCCCCTTGGGATTTATTGATTCCTTAGATCTTTTTACGAATAAAAGAGTTCCTTGATGTTGGAAAAAATCTCTGCAAGAAAAGATGCTTCAAATCATTCCAACATGTTACATCTTCAGGTTTTAAGTAATACATCCAATCCTTTGCAGTTCCATTAAGTGAGAATGGGAATGATCTTAGTTTTATTTGATCTTTAGATAAATTTATTGGTTTTAAGGTTGAGAAAACCACATTAAAGTATTTTATATGTTTATTGGGATCCTCACCAGAGAGGCCATGAAATTTTGGAAGCATGTGAATTAACCCATATTTTAGTTCAAAGTTCGATTCGAGGTTTGGGTATGCAATACAATTTGGTTGATAGTTAATGTCGGGTGTAGCCAATTCTCGAATGGTTCTGTTATGTTCATTGTTATTGTTTTCATCCATTGGTTTGTCTTTTATGTTTGATTTAGAATTATTTCCAATTTCAGTGTTACCCGAATGGAGGAATTCTCCAACTGGTTGAATGTTGAAACTTCCCATAGACTTAGACTGTTTGATTCGAGCCCTAAGGTTGTGCACAATCTCAAGGTCAAGATCTAATAGATCTTCAAGATTAGTTTGTGTCATAAATCAAATAAAAAGAAAAGGTAAATGAATAAAATTAGACCATAATAAAATGAAAAGAAGTTTGAGTTGGTCTGATAAAAATAAAATAAGAGAGTAAGAGAAAAAAACTTGAGAAAGGGGAAAGAAGAAGGAAAGAGGAGAAGACAAGAATAAAAATAAAAATAAAATAAATACCTCTAATTAGTTGAATAAATTACTTGCCTCCTTGAAAACAATGCCAATTTGAAAGGTACTGTCATGGAAACTCTCAAATGATATTTGGTTTCGGGTTATTTAGGTGCAGTAGAGTGGCTAACCAAAGTCATCTCTCAAAGGAGGAAGTAATTTAAAATAACATATTAAATGTTTTTTGAAAATAAAATAAAATAAAATAAACAAATTAGAAGGATTGGGGGGTGGGGGGTTGTTCAATGTTTATAAAATAAGAAGAAGAAGTATGCTAGAAGAAGATTTCATTTTTTTTTGTTTTTGAAATGAAATTTGCTTAATAAAACACAACGATAAGATGTTTTTTAGAAAATATTTTAAAAGGTTTAATCGATCTAAATCTACCTCTTCAATTACTTATTGATCATTATTATTTAAATTAATATCCACTTAATTATGATCCCCTAATTTTTAATCATCCTGCCATATGAGAATTAACATTACCACAAAGATGAAAAGAGTTAAACCCTAGGCTAGCTTCAAAACATGCAATCGCAACACCCTGATTTGATTTTTTTTCTAAGACTAGATTATGTTCAGTGGTAAATTAGGGAATAAATCCATTATGGAAATAAGTATGAATTAATTTTATGGATTATATTTAAAGTATACAAATTTATCCCATGTGGTTTGGTTTTACTGATTAAGTTTGCACTATCACAATTTACACAAATCTCGACCTTGCGTGTTTTTATGTCAATTATTCAATTTCTTGCTTAGTTTATTCTAATTTTAAAACAAAATTTATGGATCATATTTTTTGAATTACATTATCTTAATGATTGAAAATAAATAAATGAAGAAGGTAAGAGGTCGATCTATTACTAAGAAAACTACTATTCTATGGGTGACGTAGTCATCATAGGATCAGATTTCATTTGAAAAGATTTAGAAAGGGTATAACCCAATATCATTTCTAATCTTTGATATCCAGAAAAAATAGTAAGATTAATAGAAAAATAAAATTGAAAATAATTTAAGAAATGGAAGAGAAACTAAGAGATTATTGAAAGTACAACAATATTACAAAGTGAAGAAGAAGAATAAGGCTTCGATGAAGGGATCCATGCTTCAAAATATATCCCTCTTGAAATTCCTGGATAAATGGTGTGAAACTAATTATAATAATACTTCAATATCCCAATTCAATTCCACACTCCTCCAAATGAGAAAAACTCCGATTTATAGAGTGGAGGAGAGCTAGGTTTTAAGGGGTTTCAAGTGTGAATGGAGAAATTCAGCCAAATAACTCAATCCAACTTTCACCGCCTATTTGACCACCAAAACGCATGAACCGGCTATCCTTTAAGAAGTATGATTTATAATAAAATGGTTCCTCTAGATCCTCTCCAAATTTTGACCTAATTCAAGTATGTAAAAGTTATGGCCCAAATACAGAACTGATGTCTAATCTAGCGAGTCCAACCCATCTTTGACTTCATTTCCCATTAAGTGCAATCAAATACATGATTTAGATCATATGTCCTAAATGAAAGTTGTGTCCCATTAAGTCAGGAACATATTTAAAAAATTTTAAGTTTAAATAATTTAAATAAAATTATTTGTGTTCAAAATACTACAGTAAAATCATAAAGGGTAAAACTGTAATTTTCATCAAATTTTCAAATGAACGATCTAATCCCAAATATTTTATAAATAAATGTATTTAACACAATGTGAGGAAATTTTTTAATTTATTATAAATAAAATATTCAAAAAAATTGTGTTTTATCAATGGGTATTTAAGAGGAAACTGTACATGGAAGGTAAAATAAATACATATAAAGCAAGGATAGTGGCTAAAGGGTTTAAACAATGTCAAGGAATTGAATATGATGAAAAAAATTCACAAGTTTTCATTTTTAAATCCATAAAAATGATACTTGCTATATAAAAATACCATAAATATGAGATTTGGTATATGGATATCAAAAATTCATTCCTTAATGGGAACCTTCAGGAAGACGTCTATATGACACAACCAGAAGGGTTTATAACTCTAGGTGATGTCAAAAGGATTTTCAAGTTACAAAGATCCATTTATAGATTGAAGAAAGCATATGGGTCATGGAACATTCAATTAAATGAATCCATAGAAGAATTTGGTTTAATTAATAATGAATGTGAGACGTTTTTTTATAAGAGGTTTAGTGGAAATGTAGTTTTTATCCTAGTATTATATGTTGAAAACATATTACTTATTAAAAATAACATACCAGTCTTACAGTCTATTAAGGATTGGTTAAACAAGTGTTTCTCCTTGAAGGACTTAGGTGAATCATCCTATATTCTAGGGATAATGATCATTCATGATAGATCCAAGAGACTACTTAGACTAAGTCAAAGCATATAAGTTGACCAGATACTAGAGAGATTTAATATGGAATAATCCAAGAGGGAATTGGTTCCAGTGTCACATGGTTTACATCTTTCTAAGAAAATGTGACCTTAGAAATAATAAGATAAATAGATAATGAGTAAGATAACATATGTTTCAGTGATAGGATTAATCATGTATACCATGTTATGTACTAGACTTTATGTTGCCTATGCATTGAACATGATAGGCATAATCAAGAAAATCTAGGAGAACAAAATTGGTGTGTTGTTAAGGCTATCCTTAAGTATCTGAGAAGAACTAAGGATATGTTCTTAGTGTATGGAGAAGATCAAGAGTTGGTTATCATAAGTTATACTGATTCTAGTTTTTAGATAGATTATAATGATCTGAAGTCACAATTAGGACATGTTTTATGTCTCAACAGAGGAGCTGTGAGTTGGAAGAGTTCAAAGTAGCCAGTTCTCGTTGATTCTAGAGTAGAGTTAGAGTATATAGAGGCTTCTGATGCAGCCAAGGAATCCATTTGGATTTATAACTTTGTCTAGTATCTTAATGTGGTACCTAGTATTAAATACCCTATCACATTATATTGTGATAATACTGTAGAAATGGCTCTTAAAAAAGTACCAAGGTCACAAAAACTGACAAAGAACATACTCCAAAAGTATCTCCTCTTTAGGGATTTTCATCAGAGTGGTGAAGTTTCAATAAGCAGAGTACCCACAGAAGATAACGTGGTGGACCCCTTGACTAAAATCCTATCTCATTAGAAGCATGAGTATCGTGTGAGAGCAAGCAGACTGAAGATTATTTGCAGTTGGCTCTAGTGAAAGTTGGATTCTATTGTAATTGGTGCCATATAGCCAACTTTTGTGTACTTTATGATAACATGTATTCATAGTTTTTAATATTAACAAACTTTTTATCACATGATAATGATTTTTATTGTGTATAACATAGTATGTTTATCTCCTAATAGTAGTTGCCACACTAAAATATCATAGCAGTTCTCTGATATGATGAGAACCCAGAAGTTCTACGACACTATTCTTAAATATATGTTTTGTATCCATATGATATCATTTGATGAACACAGATGATACAAGTTATCAATAGGGGAGAATCATAAGAATTTGATGCACCTTCTATGGTGTACACCCTTGGTAATATCCAGTAGGATATTAATGGAACGAGACCCACTAGTAGAAAATCCACATTTATATGTGTCATTGGATGTTCCTATCTATGGACATGTGTATTGGTCCTTATAATTTAATATTATTATTAATGAGTAATATGAGTCACTTACTTTGATGTATTGATGAAAACCATGATAAGAGATATTCATGGTGAGGTAGGATACATTGGGTGCAGTACGAGTAATATTTTATTAATGAATAATGAGAGAAATGATTTTCCCCTTATGTTCTTTAATGGAATTCAATATCTCTGCCCCTTTTATGGAAATGACTTATCCTAAATAAATCCATGTCCATGGTGCAGAATAGGAAAGTTCAATTTCTAGGAAGTCAAAGAAAGATATATCAAGCACATAGGCTAATGGAACTAACATGCAACCTACTTGATTTGAGATATCATGATAAAGGGATTACATTACACAATAAGTGTTCATATGAAGTATCATTTCATTGCGACATTAACTTCTTTATCTATGGTTGAATTGACATGTTTCTAGACTCTAACCTTGGACTTTATCTTGATTTGAATAATTCCACTTAGAAAGGGGCCTAGAGGGTCACACACTAAGTGTATCTCTAATACCAGTTAAATAATATATTATTATTTATTATTTAACAAGTTGAATAAATATTATTCTCAAATGTGGTTTAATAATTATTCATGTATGCTTGATCGTATATAAATATTTATTTTATATTTAGTGAATATAAAATTTATATATTTTGATTATCCACTCAAAGAGGCTAATATTTATTGTTTATATTATAATATTCATGTACTTTATTAATCATAAACACCATTTTTAGTGCATTTTACACTTTGAACATTACTTCATATTATAATTGTAATTTATTCTTAAAATGCATTATTACATGGTACATTTTTGAACATCGTATAAAATTTCCAATGATCTTGATTTTATTTTTCATATTTAATTTTCAGGTCTCTCATGCTATAAGGAACAATTAGAGTTTTTGGAGCACTAGAAGATTCATATTAGAAGACCACTAAAGTTGGCCTTGAACTAACAACATTCTGGGTAAAGTAAACTGGACAACATCCTAATAAAGAGACTGTAGCGTCCACAATCCAAGACCAATAATTCTAAAAATTGAACTTAATATATATGAAATCAATGGGAACATTTAATCCAACAGTGAAAAGAGAAAATTTGAACTGTTTAATGGAGTTTTATGCGGCCCAATTTGGAGATAAAATTCTGGGCCAGATTCTACGGCCTAGAAAAATATCCCACCAATTTAATCATATCTCGATAACCACAAATTAATTTGAGCTAAAATTGTACAGAGAGTTAGGAGACATCTGAAGATTCATTTTTTTTCTATTTCCCACTCCAATTCGGCCATATAGAAGTCCATAAAGGCACCTCTGTTCAGTGGATGAAAGCTGGCTGCAACTTGGGGTCAAGGGTGGAAAATTCTCCTCTCCCATACTTTCTACCACCCTAGGCCTACCATACTCAAGTGGGATGATTTGTACTATTGGTATATCGACTCATGCCTCTTGAAATTCCTATTTAAGGAAGTGTTAATGAAGGAGTTGATCATCTTTGATCTTTGTTTCATTTTAATGTTATGCTGCCAATTTGATGTTGTAATCGCATTCCTTCAATTGTAAGTTCTTGAATTACATTAGATTCTTTATAAAAGTTCCCCATCTTTACTTTTTCTATTCTTATTCTTATCAATTTGATACCATTTCCTCAAGGTGTGAACTTTTTCACACCAAACCCTATGAGATTATCAGACAACGGTGGAGTGATCGTTATTTCATTGTTTTTTTAGTTCTCCAATTCCTCCCTTATAAGTATACTTCCTGCTTCCATTGAAACCATAGAATCAATGGAGGGATAACCCACTTATGGGTTGATCCAAGTGAGTATCAAGAGTCTGGATTGGATTTCATTTATCACTCCATTAATCAATAATCACTTCCTTTAAATGAGATTTTTATTTGATGATTTTAAAACTTCTTGTTCCTTATTTAATTTTAAGGCCACACACTTCAAGTGCTAATATGAAACTTTACCTTAGAGTGCTCATAAACATGATCCTCCAAGTGTATAGGTGATTAATATTAAAGTGTGTTGGTATGAACCAGTGAGTGATGAAGTTGTTTGATCTCCTTAAATGAACTCATCTTAAATATAAGAAATTGAAATCACTAAAGAGGAATTTCATCCAATCCACCCCTTATAATAACCTAGGATCAAACCTTATAATATTTTGAATTCACTTAAATAACGTATTGTTTGCTTAAAACTATCTAAAATCAACCCAAATTTGGCCACTTAATAGCCAAAATTAGTCCATAGAATGTGCGTGTCTATAGGTTTCTTCTTAGGTCTCTGAGGAATTGACAACCCAAGCTACTCTACATTTGACCGCTTAACCCTAAAATCTTGAGTAAATTTGGACGAGACCAAATTTTGGCTCTGTTGCTGGTGACCCAATTAATTCATCTCAACACCCATTCTATTCTCCCCCATTTCTTCTATTCTCATCAAAATTCTATTATCTTTTCCCTTTCTTGTTTTTTTTTATTTTGGTGCATGTCTGCCTACACTCGTGACCAATCAAACTGTCTAGTTTGGGTGGATATTACTGGGGTTGGGGAGTCAAGTACACTAAGGTAACTCTTTCCATTAGATCATAATCTTCCAAATACTCCAGAGTAAAAATTTGAGCCCATTTTAATGGAAGGTCTTCAAAGAAACCAACTCATAAATCTGGATGGGAACCAAAATGGAAAACCAAATGAGGCAGCCCAAAACTTGGGGAATGTAGTCGATCAAACCATGAATGACTACCTAACAACTTCCTAGACCAATTCCCCCTCATGCATTAGACTCAATTCCCTAGTAGATTCCAACTACATCTTTAAACCCCATGTCCTAAACCACCTTCCCACATTCAATGGAATGGATTCCGAGATGCCCTACCTTCACGTTAAGGAGTTCAATGACATTGTAGAAACCATGTGTCCCCCACATCAAATATAATTTTTTAAGATTAGGCTATTTCATTTTTATTTAAAGGATCAAGATAAAAATTGGATAAAAAATTTGAGGCCATCATCCATTAAATCTTAGGACCAATTACAAATATAATTCTACAAAAAATACTTTCCCCACCAGAAAAAAATTGCACTTAAAAAGAGCATCCAATTTTTTTTTTGAAAAAGAGGGAGAGTTATTATACGAAATATGGGAGAGGTTCAAAGACACTCTAAAAATGGTTCCACACCATGGTTTTTTTATTCCTGAACAAGTGAGAATTTTCTATGAAGGTTTAGGTCTGGGGAACAAACAATTTATTAACATAATGTGTAATGGAACTTAAAAAAAATCCACAAATGATGCTTATGAGTATCTAGAAAGCCTTGCTGAACAAAATAAAACATGGGGAATATCACCTTAATATGAGAATACACCCAAATATGGTGGAATTAACAAACTTAGGGAAGAGTAAAGCCTTAGGGATAAACTCACAACACTCACTAGGAAGGTTGAAGAGATATACCTTAGGAAAATCCATGAAATCCAAACTATAGACCCCATTTGCATAATTTGTGAAAAACATGACCACAAAATAGATAACTTCCCAACCATTCCATCCATCAAGGATGTTCTTCTAGGAGGACCACCTTCTGAAGTCAATGCCCTAAACTTCCAAAAGCCCCAATACCAAAACACATTCAACCCAAGGTATAATGACCACCCAGGCTTCTACTAGAAAGATAACCAATAACCTAGCCAACCACACGGACCAAACCCCTACCCTGCAAAAAATTTCCAAAACCATAACCAATTCCAAACAAAACCAGTAAAATACCAAAATACTCTTATCCAATACCACCAACCCATCCAACAACCAAAGTATACTCTTGGGATAAACCAACCAGCACAAGCCCCTACCCAATCCGTCCCTCTACCAATCCTTGAAAAGTTGTGTAAATAAATGGAGAAAATGAACTCATAAGTATAATCCATTAAAATGAACTAAAAAACATAAAAAACAGGAAGGAAAACATGCCTACTCAGGAGGCACCATCCTCAACTTTAAGGGGAGAGTCAAGTTGCACTCAAACAACTCATGAACAACTAAAGGTTGTGACAGTTTTAAGAAGTGGGAATTAAATTGAGAAACCTAAAAAAATAATTTAAAAATCATATGAATATTCAAACTCTAATGAAAATTCAAATGAACCACATGATCAAATTGAAAAAATTTATAACAATGTGAAAGAAACAACTCTTCAATAAACAATCCCACAACCTGCTCTATTTCCTCAACGCATGAGGGGGAAAACCAAGCCTGAATTGAGTGAAACATTAAGGGAAATATTCTCACAAGTCATGTTGAACATTCCAATCCTCAATGCCATTAAAACCATTCCTGTATATTCAAAATACCTAAATAACCTCTTCACATTTAAAAGGAAATTCTCACATAATAACCAAGTCCTTATAGCAGAAAATGTTAGCACAACAATCCAAGGAACCCTTCCACCAGAGTTGAAAGACCCAGGATGGCCTTACATCAATGTTGAACTAGGAAAGAAATTTTTTTTCAAAGCCTTGTGTGATCTAGGTGACAATATCAATCTCATTACCTATGCTGTGTACTGCCAGTTAGGCCTAGAAGATCTCCAACCCACATCCTTCACTCTTCAACTTGCTGATTGTAGTGTTCGAGTTCCAAAGGGGATTTTAAAGGATGTTCTGGTAAAAGTTGAAAACTTCATCTACCCTGCCGAATTCATTGTCATTGACAACAATCTAAACTTAGGAAAAAAGGAACAAACCCCAATCATCCTTGGTTGTCCCTTCCTTGAAACAATCAACTTTATTATCCATTCCTAAATGGGAACATGACCATCACATTTAGAAACATGATTCTAGACTTTAACATCTATAATGAAAGATCAAAAATAGAGGATGATGAGGATATTAATGAAGTAAAAAAGATAGAAAGAATTGGTAATGAATCCATAGAACATTAAGGAATATTTGAGGAATGTTTAAGTCAGGAAGATATTAATTTAATTTATTCACATGAAGGAAGTTTATATCCTTGGCTAGAATCACTTTCAGATTTCTCCTATGATGAAATATTAAGACAAAAAATCAGTGAAATATTTCAGGAAACCACATTACTAGAGATCAATCCAAATCCCTTACCTAAAATTGATCAAACCAATCAAGTAGCTGAAACTTCTACACGTGGGGAATCAATCCTATCTAAAACTCTAAAAAAAGAAGTTGATCTTGAGCCAATGTCCCAATTTTCTGCTGAAATTTTGAACCAACCTAATATTTAATCGAAATATCTTCCCACTTAACTTAATTATGACTTATTATGAGAAAATAAAACACATCCTATTGTCATTTATTCTTCTCTTCAAGCCGATCATAAGAGGATGCTTCTAAATGTCCTTAGGAGACATGAGAAATCCATTAGATAGACCCTGTATGATATTACTAGGATAAGTCCACTTATCGGGACTCATAAGATTGTTCTGTAATCTAATTCAAATCCATGTTTTAAACCTCAACAGAGAATCAATCCTAATCTCATGGAAGTAGTGAGAAAAGAACTTCTGAAATTATTAAAATCTGGGATCATATATCCCATAGCTGAGAGTGAGTGGGTCTGCCCAATCCATGTGGTTCCTAAGAAGGCCATAATCACAGTGATAACCAATAAGGATGGAGAGATTATTCCAACTTGGGTGAGTAGTGGATGGAGAGTCTGCATCGACTATAGGAATCTAAACTCATTTACCAAGAAGGACCATTTCCCCTTACCATTCATTGACCAATTCCTTGAGAGAGTGGAAGGTCATTCCTTCTATTATTTCTTAGATGGGTATTGGGGGTACAATCAGATTGAGGTATCCCTAGAGGATCAAGGGAAGAATACATTCACTTGTCCATTCAATACCTTTTCCTTCAAATGCATGCCCTTCGGGTTATGTAATTCCCTTGTAACCTTCCAACGGTGCATGATGGGAATCTTCTCAGACATGGTAGGGGATTTTCTAGAGGTCTTCATGGATGACATCTCCGTGTTTGGGGATACATTTAAGGGATGTCTGAGGAATGTGGAGAGAGTCTTGTCAAGATGTGAAGAAAATAATTTGGTCCTAAATAGGGAAAAATGTCATTTCACGATTAAAGAGGGACTAGTTCTAGGCTATATGGTCTCAGGTGGGGGATTGAAGTTGATAAAGCCAAGGTTGGCATCATTCGTCACCTTCCATCACCCAAAACTGTCAAGGAAGTGAGGTATTTCTTAGGAAATTCTATTTTCTATATAAGGTTCATTATGAATTTTAGCTATATTTCTCGACCACTTTGTGCTCTATTGGTGAAAGATGCTCCATTTTTATGGACAGAAATCTATGAGGAATCATTCTCTACACTTAAGTCAGCTCTTATCTCTCCACCTATCATGAAATCTCTAAATTGGAAACTTCCTTTTGAGCTCATGTGTGATGCTAGTGAATTCACTGTAGGAGCAGTCTTTGGACAACGGTGCGAGGAAAATCCATGTGTCATTTCTTATGCAAGAAAATCATTAAATAATGAAAAAATCAACTACACCACCACTGATAAAGAGTTGCTTGATGTTGTCTTTGACTTAGAGAAATTTAGGTCCTATCTCTTAGGATCACCCATCATTGTCTTCACTAACCATTCAGCCCTAAAATACCTTTTCCAAAAACAATATGCCAAGGCTAGATTGATTAGGTGGGTCCTTCTTCTTTAAGAGTTTTATTTAACCATTAAGGATAAAAAGGGTGTCAAAAATTTTGTAGTTGATCACCTCTATAGGATGGAATTAAATGACAAATCAAATCACCTTTTTGTGTCTGATTCATTCCATGATTAACACCTATACTCTATGAGTGACTACCCTTGGTATGCTGACATAGCCAACTTCTTAGTTATAGGAGTCATTCCAAAATTATTAGGGACTCAAGCTCGAAGGAAGTTCCTTTATGATGTTAGAAAATATGTGTTTGATGATCCATACCTCTATAAGTTCTACCCTGACCAAGTCATTAGGAGGTGTGTCCCAGAATCTGAACCAGATTCCATCCTTAAATTCTGTCATAGTGAGGCATGTGGAGGTCACTTTTCCTCTAAGAAAACTTCTTCTATGGTTCTTCAGTGTAGTATATTCTGTCCCACCATCTCAAGGTACTCCTACACATTTTTTCAAAGCTGTACTAGGTGTCAACAAGTAGGGTCCATCACCAAAAGGAATAAAATTCCACTCACTCCCATCTTAGTGATTGAAATATTTTACTACTAGGGAATCGATTTCATGGGTCCCTTCCCAAACTCTAGGGAATATTTGTACATCCTTTTAGCTATCGATTATGTCTCTAAATGGGTTTCGGTCATTCCTATAAAATCCAATGATCATCAAACTGTGATTATATTTCTCAAGGAAAACATTCTCTATAGATTTGGAATTCCTAGGGCTATCATTAGTGATCGTGGAACTCATTTTTCCAATCATCCATTCTCAGCATTCATGAAAAAGTATGGAATTTCTCAAAAAGTGTCCAATACTTACCACCCACAGACCAATGGTCAAGCTAAGTTAGCCAATCGAGAAATGAAACCAATTCTTGAGAAAACTGTTAATCCATCTAGGGAAGACTGGTCAAGAAAACTCTTAGATGCTCTTTGGTCCTATTGAACTGTATATAAAACCATTTTAGGAATGTCCCCATATAGGTTGGTTTATGGAAAAAAAATCCATTTACCAGTTGAAATTAAACATAAGGCTTTTTGGGAAATTAAGAAAATGAATTTTGACCTCTCATTGGATAAAACATAAAGGAAATTAGATCTCAATGAACTTGAAGAACTTATGATGGAGGCTTATGAAAATTCAAGGATAAATAAAGCTAGAGTTCAAGCTTACCAATATCGAAACCTTAAAACCAAACACATTGTACTAGGTAAACCTATTTTTTTTATATCTCTAAACTTCATTTACACCCAGGTAAGTTGAGGTCCAAATGGTCAGGTCTATACATAGCGCATAAGGTGTACCCCCATGGGGATGAAGAAATCCAAGATCCCACTAATGGTCAAACCTTTAAAGTTAATGGTCATAGAGTCAAACCATTCATTGAACCATTCAAAAAACATGAATTTGATGAAGAGTTGTGTGAATGAACCTTAGATGAGAAAAATAATTAAACAATTTGGGTTCTAAGTCAAGCTAGCGACGTTAAAAAAAAGCGATGCACGAGAGGCAACCCGGGATTTTCATGTTTCCAATCTTTGTGAGTTATATTTATTTTAAAATAGGATTAATGAATCATTTTGATATTTGAAAAAAATTCTTAATCAATAAACTCAAAATATGATAGTACCTTAGGCTGTTGACCTGTTCTTCTATTATGAGTATGGATGGGTATGAAAGGGTAACATCGTATTCATCCGTATCACGAGGTGTGATCCCTGAGTAATACCTTACCCAAAAATTTAAAAAGAAGAAAATTTATCATCAGTTTATTTTATGTTATTTTTATGGGGTTTCAGTTTAAAAAATAAAATAAAAAAATATATTAATAATTTAAAAAATATAAAAGGACACATCATAGGTCATGGGGAAAACCCCGTCACAACCGGTGAAGCCATGAGGACTCAAACCTGGGACCAAAGGGAGATAGGGGCAGACACTTACCACTGACCTACGAATTATAGTTCTTCCTTATTCTATAATTTTTGTATATATACTTATATTTTACTTTTTTATATAAATATATATATATATATATATATATATTGCTTTGTTTTGTTTGTTTGTTTTTTCTTTTTCCACTAAGGAACTCTGCAAGTTACATGGATATCAAAGGACTAAATTGAGGCAGCAAGAAATTCAACTTCAACCAATAGGTGACTTTGTTCCATGTTTATTATTTGAACTTCCTTTTAGAACTCCTCTCCTATACCTCTACCCCTTCAAAATTTTATTTTCTTTAAACAACGAGGACAATTTTATTTTAATTTGGGGGTGAAAAGAAAGAAAAAATTAATTTTGTGTGCATAAAAAAATGTTTGGAAGGAAAACTTTCTTTAACCTTGAACACGATAATACACATTTAAAACTTTAAAAATGAATACTAAATAATTTATCATGCTCTGATTCTGATTTTAATCCATTTATAGTTTCATGAGCATAGATTTTGGAAAGTGTGGCTGTCTAATGTGATATTTCATGATTTATATTTTCATCCAAATTAAAAAAGATCACAACGCACGCCCTTTTGATAGTGGGGTATTAGTTTGAGTTTATGGGGTTCCATAAATAAATAGCATATGTTTGGAGATAATTTTAGTTTTAATATGAGCATTCAATAAAAAAAACAATAAATTTGGGTATAGAGTAATGAAATAACCTAATGCATGGCTTTCGACACTTGGGGATTATGACTCCATAGTTTTCTGTCCTGGAGTTAGTAATTTTATCTCTATTTGTGGTAATTTGACTTTGTTTTTGATTAAGTTAACTCTAGATGATGCCCGAGTATGTGGGATTCACTTGGTTCCCTAAGGTATTTGAGCCTGGGAGTCATCGGCAAAGTCTCGCTACATGGGTTGACTCTATTGAGTGCAATTTCAATTACAATGGAAAAATTGCAAAAAAAAAAAAAAAATTTAATACTCATATTAATATTGAAATGTGATTCCACCTAATGCTTCCATCATTTCCCCATTGAATAAAGATAAACCCCCATGTCTATTGTGATGCACAACACATCATCACGCTTAATTGATATTGGATGAAATATGACGATGAATTTGAACAAAGGAATGAGATTGGGATTGGGATATAATTATGAAAATATCTTTTATTAAAATATTTTTACGAGTTTCATGATTGTTTGGTATAAGGTTTTTTGGTGATCACTGTGTATTAAAATGTTTTTGGAAAAGGGAATTCGAGTTTCATATTTTTGAGATATATTTTGCTCGGGACTAGAAAAACTCAAGTTGGAGGGTGTGATTAGCCAATGAAAGAGTCTAATATTCATTGCTTATTTTATAATATTCATGTAATTTATTAATCATAAACACCATTTTTAGTGCATTTTACACTTTGAACATTATTTCATATTATAATTTTAATTCCTTCTTAAAATGCATTATTACATGGTACATTTTTGAACACCATATAAAATTTCCAATGATATTGATTTTATTTTTAGTTATCTCATTCTATAAGGAACAATTCATGTTTTTTGAGCACTAAAAGATTCACATTATAATATCACCAAATTTGGCCTTACACCAACAACATTCTGGGAAAAGTAAACTAAACAACAACCCAATAAAGAGACTATAGATGCCACAATCCAAGACAAATAATTCTGAAAATTTAACTAAATATAGATGAAATCAAGGGAAACATTTCATACAATATTAACAAGATCAAATTCGAAGTTTTTAAGGGCGTTTCATGTGGCCCAATTTGGAGATAAAATTCTGGGCCAGATTCTGCGGCATAGAAAAACATACCACTAATCTAATCATATCTCGAGAACCAAAAATTAATTTGGGATGATATTTTACATAGAGATAGGATACATCTGAATATTCATTTCTGTCTTCTATGTACCACTCCAATTTGGCCATCTAAAAGGACATCTAGGAGCCTCTGTTCAGTGGATGCAAGTTGGCTGCAACTTCGGGTCAAGGGAGGAAAAGTATCATCTCCCTTACTTTTCACTACCCTAGGCCTACCATAATCAAGTGGGATGATTTTTACTATTGGGAGCTTGACCCATGACTATTTAAATTCCTATTTAAGGTAGTGGTAGTGAAGGATTTGACCATCTTTGAGATTTGTTTCATTTTAATGTTATGCTGCCAATTTGATGTTGTAATCACATTCCTTCAATTGTAAGTTATTGAATTACCTTAGATTATTTATAAAAGTTCTTCATATTCTATTTTTCTATTATTATTTTTATCAATTTAATACCATTACCTCAAGGTGTGAACTTGTTCACACAAAACCATGTGATATTATCACACAACAGTGGAGTGATCGATATTTCATTGTTTTTTTACTTCTCCAATTCCTCCCTCATGAGTCTAATTCGCGCTTCCATTGAAACCATAAGATCAATGGAGGGATAACCCACTTATGGTTTGATCCAAGTGATTATCAAGAGTCAGGATTGGATTTCATTTATCACTCCATTAATCAATAACCACTTATTTTAAATGATATTTTTATTTGATGATTTTAAAACTTCTTCATCCTTATTGAATTTTAAGGCCACACACTTCAAGTGATAATACTAAACTTTACCTTAGAGTGCTCATAAACATGATCCTCCAAGTGTATAGGTGATTAGTATTAAATTGTGTTGGTATGAACCAGTGAGTGATGAATTTGTTTGATCTCCTTGAATGAACTCATCTCAAATATAAGAAGTTGAAATCACTAAAGAGGAATTTCATCCAATCCAACCCTTATAATAACCTAGGATCAACCCTTATTGTATTTTGAATTCACTTAAATCACATAGTGTTTGATTAAATATATCTAAAATCAACCCAAATTTTTCCACTTAATAGCCAAAATTAGTCCATATAATGTGCGTGTCTATAGGTTTCTTCTTAGGTCTTCAAGGAATCGACAACCCAAGATACTCTACATTCGACCACTTAACCCTAAAATATTGGGTAAATTTGGATGAGACCAAATTTTGGAACCATTTCTAGGGACCCAATTAAGTCATCTCAACACCCATTCTATTCTCCCCCATTTCTTCTATTGTCATCAAAATTCTATTATCTTTTCCCTTTCTTTTTTTTATTTTGGCGCATGTCCGCCTACACTCGTGACCAATCAAACCATCTAGTTAGGGTGGATAGTCCTAGTGTTGGGTAGTCAAGTACACTAAGGTAACTCTTTACATTATATCATAATATTTCTAATACTCTAGAGTAAAAAATTGAGCCCATTTTAATGGAAGGTCTTAAAATAAACCAACTCATAAACCTGAGTGGGAACCAAAATGGAAATCCAAATGAGCCAGCCCCAAACTTGGGGAATGTAGTCGATCAAACCATGAATGACTACCTCACACATGCATGGACCAATTACACATCATGTATTAGACAAAATTACCTAGGATATTCCAACTACATCTTTAAACCCCATGTCCTAAACCACCTTCCCACATTCCATGGAATGGAGTTCGAGATGGCCTACCTTCACGTTAAGAAGTTCAATGACATTTTAGAAACCATGTGTCCCCCACATCAACTAGAATCTGCTAAGATGAAGATATTTCCTTTTTATTTAAAGGATCGAGCTAAAAATTGGATAAATAATTTGATACCATAATCCATTAAATCCTGGGACCAATTACAAAGATAATTCTACAAAAAATACTTTCCCCACCACAAAACAATTGCACTTAAAAAGATTATCCCAATTTTTTTTGAAAAAGAGGGAGAGTCATTCTAAGAAACATGGGAGAGGTTAAAAGACACTCTAAACATGGTTCCAAAACATGGTTTTTCTATTCTCGAACAAGTGAGAATTTTATATGAAGGGTTGGGTCAGGGGAGAAAACAATTCATTGACATGATGTGTAATGGAACTTAAAAAAAATCCCCAAATGATGCTTAAGAGTATCTAGAAATCCTTGCTGAACAAAATAAAACATGGGGAATATCAACTTACTATGAGAAGCCTCCCAAATATGGTGGAATTCACACACTTAGGGAAGAGGAAATCCTTAGGGCTAAACTCGTAGCACTCACTAGGAAGGTTGAAGAGATAGACCTTAGGAAAATCAATGAAATCCAAACTATAGACTCTATTTGCACAATTTGTGACAAACATGACCACAAAACAGACAACTGTCCAACCATTCCATACATCAAGGATGTTCTTCTAGGAGGACCACTTGACGAAGTCAATACCCTAAACTTCCAAAATCCCCAATACCAAAACACATTCAACCCAAGGTATAATGACCACCCAGGTATCTGATGGAAAGATAACCAACAACCTAGACAACCACAAGGACCAAACCCATACACTACACAAAATTTTCAAATCCATAACCAATTACATCCACAACCAGTAAAATACCAACATCCTCCTGTCCAATACCAGCAACCCATCCCACAACTAAAGTGTCCTCCTAGGGTAAACCAAACAGCACAAGCCCCTACCCAATCTGTCCCTCTACCAATAATTGTACAGTTGTGTAAAAAAATAAAGAAAATGAACTCAAAAATATTATACCTTAAACATGAACTAAAAACCATAAAAACTGGGAAGGCACCCATACCCACTCATGCAGTACCATCCTCAACTTTAAGGGGAGATTCAAGTTTCACTCAAATAACTCATGAACAACTAAAGGCTATGACAATTTTAAGAAGTGGGAAATCAATTGAGAAACCAATACAAATAATTAAAAAACCATATGAATCTTCAAACTCTAATGAAAATTCAAATGAACCACATGATCAAACTGAAAAAACTGATAACAATGTGAAAGAAAAAACTCTTCAACAAATAATCCCACAACCTACTCCATTTCCTCAATGCGTGAGGGAGAAAACCAAGCCTTAATTGAGTGAAACATTGAGGGAAATATTCTCACAAGTCAAGTTGAACATTACACTCCTTGATTCCATTCAAACCATTCCTACATACTCAAAATACCTAAAGGACCTCTGCACATTTAAAAGAAAATTATCACATAATAACCAAGTACTTCTGGCAGTAAATGTTACCACAATAATCCAAGGAACCCTTCCACCAAAGATAAAAGACCCAAGATGCCCTAACATCAATGTTGAACTAGGAAAGAACAAAGTTGTCAAATCCTTGTGTAACATAGGTGCTAGTGTCAATCTCATTCCCTATGTTGTGTACTGCTAGTTTGGACTGGAAGAGCTCCAAACCACATTTTTGACTCTTCAACTTGTTGATTATAGTGTTCGAGTTCCAAAGGGGATTTTAAAGGATTTTCTAGTAAAAGTAGAAAACTTCATCTACTATGCTGACTTCATTGTCCTTGAAAACAATCCAAACTTAGGCAACAAGGAACAAAACCTAATCATCTTTTGTTGTCCCTTCCTTGAAACAATCAACTCTGTTATCTGAGTCCGAAATGGGAACATTACCGTCACCTTTGGAAACATGAGTCTAGACTTGAACATCTATAATGAAAGATCACAAATAGGGGATGGTGAGGATATTCATTAAGTAAACATGATATAAAGCATTGGTAATGCATCCATAGAACATCAAGGAATATTTGAGGAATTTTTAAGTCAGGACGGGATTAATTTCCTTTATTCACATGAAGGAAGTTTATCTCCTTGGATAGAATCACTTTCAGATTTCTCCTATGATGAAATACTCTGAAAAAAAATCAGTAAAATATTTTAGGAAACCACATTCATGGAGACCAATCAAACTCCTTTCCCTAACACTAATCAAACCAATCTAGTATCTGAAACTCCTTCAAATGGGGAATCAATGTAACTCCCCGACCCTAGTTACCCAAAGTTGGTGCATTATTACATAACATTGGTATGATCACAATGGATAAAATCTTGAAAGACCAATCAGTTTAGTATCCTTGGAAGTACTAGATACATTAATAAGTTTTACATTGCATTATAAAATGAAAAACAACAACAACATTGTCTCCATTGAACACATTCATATCCCTTAGACTATCCCTACAGGTCTATCATAATATAATTCTTTGCATCCTAGGAAAAATAAAACATAGAAAGGGGTGAGCTCAGATGCCCATTAAGGATAAAAATATAGCAGAAAATTTCATAAATAATCATAAACATTTAAGACAATGTATAAGACTAAAAAACAAGCCTTTTAAACTTAAACTTCACCATAATATGGAAAAGATAAATAAAAAAATTCCATTTACTTATTCTCAAGGATATTTTACTAGTCGAATAATCACATGTAATATCAATAGCCAATTTCATAAAGATGGAATGCATAATGCCAGACATCATAACCACATAGTCAAGGCCTCGTGCCAAGAATAAAAATAAGATTTTTTCAAGGCCTTGTTCCAAGACACTAGTTTGTCTTATGAGACCTACCGATGCATTGAGAAGTTATAGTGGGCTCCACCCATCACTTACTAAGTCCAATGCATTCCTTATATGAAAAGTTTTAATCATAACATAAACATTCATATTAAAACTAGAATAAAAAATATCAATAATTTAACCATAAACCATGAATGGTATAAAAATAACACATCCATAGTCAAACATATCAAAAAACCTTCAATACAATATGAAATATTTGTATCATAATAAATCAACTTCAAACTAGTTTAAAATCTATCAAAGGATGTTGACATAGATGAAATGAAAACTATTTGAAATAAATACCTATTTCTATTTTGAAACCATTTAAAAGTCACATAATTATAAAAGAAAACATTTATTTTGGAAATATTCTTATAATACTGTAAGGGAATCTTCTAAGGTGTTATAACGGCAGAAAATAGCAGCACCTGCCGTATAAGTTTAAAAAAATTCTTTCCTTAATTTTGTTGAAAAGGTCGTAAAAGACCTTGTTTGGAAAACAATAGAAAGATTAATTTATAAAAATCTTATAAAAAGTCAAACAAGGGTATAAATGAATTCAAAAAATAGTCTAGGAAATAGTAAAAATGTTTTGAAATACAGTTTTTAATAAACATGGATGTGGATGATAAAGAGGTCCGAGTAGTTACTCACATATAAACAACCTCAGATAATGAAGAGATTGTAGAATTAACCCTTACCTTGTACTTTTCCTTGGTTGAGGGTAATTTAAACTCCTGTATAGTAGTTAAACCATTTTTATTAAATTATACAAGAACTACATACATAAATATGGTATCATATATGATCTTATAATATTACTTTGTTAATAATATTTCGGTAGTGTCATTATTTCAGGTGTTAGCAGATTCATTTTACTTTATATGATTGGATACGTAAGCCATGTTTATTATGGATAAGATGTATTTAATTTATATATAAAATGATATTAAGTTCTTCAAAATTATTTTTAATCATAAAATGAAAATTATTTTTGAATGATTACGATGGGGAATGAATCTTATCGCATTCGTGGAGACGGTAATCCGTACGTACACAAAAGCGACAATATCATTATATTGATGGTGAAATCATATCTAATTGGATGGTATATCATATATAAATAATAATTAACATGTTATATTTATTATTTACCTCAGTTATACTCATTATTATACCAATCCAAATAATGAAGTGTTTGAATAACAAACTACACCACGGTGTGGAGACGGTAAGCCGTACGTACACATGTATTGTGACATGTCATTCATAGGATGGATAGAATAATGAATATGATTGTACCATATTTATAATAACATCACAGTATTTATAAGGTACTGGAGTTATTATTTTGTTATGGAAACAAGAAAGAAAGAGGAAGTGGAATAAGAAAAGAACTTTGAAAAAAGGTGATGAAATTATTACTTCTTCTTTGGGTGTTTCCTTTTGAGTTGATCAAAAGGGCTCCTTAGGTTGGATTTATGATAAAAGTAAGGATAATAGGTCGAAGTGAGGGTAGTTGGAAGGATATTTGGGTAGGGGTTGACCAAGACAAATGGCTTTGGAGGTGTGATTTTGAGAAAAGGTTAAGTACCCTTTTATAAGAGAGGTGAGGGTCACTTTAGGAAAAGCTTGAAATATTATTTTATTATACAATAATATTCGGTTTCTAATGGCTCGAAAATGATTTATTTCAAATATAAGGCAGGTATGGGTCGAAAACCTCTCAAACAATAGGTTTTAGACAGGTTTAGGTCACCATATTAACCTTATATTTTATATTTAACTCTTAGTTAAATAGTTAAACTTTTACCATGTATTCTTGTATTATTATAATAAATGGTTAATAAACTTACTATAAAAATACAAGAAAATACCAAGTGGTTAATTATTGATATATATAATCTTATATAAGTCTTTTGGATGAACCTTAGATATTTAGGAATATTATATCAATTAATAATATAGTATTTGTTTTAAAAACTCATTTATGTCAATTTTGACACTATTTGGTATTTTGTTTTTGTGAAAGTCATAACAAATTTATCACTTCGAAAAAAATTTATTTAATAAATCATAACATGTAATATTAACCTATAAAATTAGTGGAATTTATTATAAGTCTCAATTTATATTTATTTGAATATTTATAATATCAATTATTTTAATCTTTCATGAATAAGGTAATTACTGCATTGTCATTGTGTCATAAAAAATTTAATTATTTAATGTCTAAAAATTATAAATAAAATACCATTATGTAGGAAATATTTTTAGATTTATAATGAATATCTATAGTCAAATTTATCTTATGTATTACCCTATATTAAAAATGGTTTAGTTATTAAACTTTGAATTTAACACTTTTAACTCTTCTTTAAATAAAATAATAATAAATATCCTAATCTAATCCAAGTGAACCAAAAGGATCATATTTTATTCATAAGGTTTTTTTGGTCGAAATTCACTTATCCAATAGAATTAGGACATGTGTTAGGGTAATAATAATATAATTTTTACCTTTAATTACCCTATTTACTTTTAACCGTGGTAAATAAAAGTCAAAAGTTACTATTCACCAAAAATTATTTTCATCTTATTGAACCAAGTTTTACTTAATGATATTAAACATGTCTCTCAGTTTTTTTAAATTCAATTTACAGAAGCGGTAAAATTTTGTTTTATGCAAATTTGCTAACGTGCCTAGAAGGTGGGTAAAAGACGGTAAAAAGTCCAATAAAATTATATATATATAATTTTATTATAAAATGACTCCAATTAATTAAATTAAAATAATATAGGTATTATGTATCTATTTTGACTTAAAATAAACTTAAATAAAATAAATAATTATTTAAATTAAAATTCGGTTTTAAACAATAACACAATGTTTTTCACTATTTATCAAAAATTGAAAGTTTTCAGAAAAATACCAAAAATTCACCCTAAGCTAATTTCAATATTCTGAATTAAAAAATGAAGTCCATTTTTAAAAATAAAATTTATAAAATTTCAAAAAGTGGGTATTACTATTCATAACGGTTAGTATGATTAGTCGTGGTGTGTTAAAACTCCAAGTTGCGTACAACGCAATCTATTATATTATTCAAAGGGAAACGTACCGTAGAAGTTTGGGGTGTTACATTCTCCACTCCTTCAAATAATTTCATCCTCAAAATTTCAAGAATATTAATGCCTAAAAAGATTCAGATGGTTCTTCATCATAAGTTCCTTGGGTTCCCACATTGCCTCTTCCATCTTATGATTTATCCATAGAACTTTTACCAGAAGATTCATCCAGTTTCTCAAAACTTGTTCTCTTGTATCAAGAATCTTGACAGGCTCTTCACAATAAGACATATCAGGTTCTGGTTCAATTTCCTCGAAGGTGAGTACATGCATTGGGTGAGGCATGTATTTTCTCAACAGTGATACATGGAACACATCATGAACTTTGGAGAGACTTGGAGGCATTGCCAAAAAATAAGCTACAACTCTAATTCGTTCAAGAATTTTGAAGGGTCTGATGTACCTGGGACTTAATTTACCCTTATTACTGAAAATTATAACACCCTTCCATGGAGATACCTTCAAGAAAACATGATCTCCTACTTGAAATTCCAAATCCTTCCTTCGGTTATCGACATAACTCTTTTTTTTAATTTGAGCTGCTTTGATGTTGGTTTGGATAATCTTTACCTTTTCCATTGTTTCCTCAAAAAGTTCTAGGCCTATGAGTTTTCTTTCACTAACATCATACCAATAAGTTGGTGTGCGACATCTCTTTCCATATAACGCTTCATATGGTGCCATATGAATACTTGAATGGAAGATATTGTTATAGAAAAATTCTATCAGAGGTAAATATTGATCCCACATACCTTTAAAGTCAAGTGAGAAAGATCTCAACATATCTTCTAAGGTTTGAATAGTCCTTTCTGATTTTCCATCAGTTTGAGGGTGGTAGGCAGTGCTCAAATAAAGTTCAGTATCTAAGGCCTTCTGAAGACTTTTCTAGAATCTTGATGTAAAATGGGGATCACGATAAAAAACAATCGATAGGGGTACTCCATGAAGTCGTACAACTTCATTAATATATAATCTTTCTAGACGTTCAAGTAGAAAATCCTCTCTTATAGCAAGAAAATGTGCTGACTTGATAAGATGATCAACAATGACCCATATTGCATCATTCCTTATAGGAGTATTTGGTATCCCCATGACAAATTCTATCATAATATCATCTCATTTCCACTAAGGTATGGAAATAGGTTGCATGACTCATCTAGGATGTTGTATTCCAGCTTTCACTTTTTGACAAACCCTACATCTTGACACATAATCAGCAATATCTCTCTTCATGTTGTCCCACCAAAAATGTTCCTTCAAATCTCTATACATCTTAGTACTACCGGGGTGTATAGAGAAATTGGATCTATGAGAATCATCCAACAATTCCCTTTTTAGATCAGGTATATCTGGAACACAAAGTTTCTTCCCAAATTTCAAAATTCCATCTTCATATATGAAGTCACTCAATCTCCCATTATTCACAACTTTAATCTTCTTTTGAAACTCCTAATCATCAGTCTAAGAACTCTTTATCCTTTCTAGTAAATATGTTTTGGCAAACATTTGAAAAATTATTGATGTTTCACCTTCCATGGTTATTCTCATATCCATCTTCACTAGATCCATGAAAATAGGATCCCTTTCAACTCTCATCTTGTTCAAAACTCCGTGATCCTTTCTGCTCAAAGCATCTTCCACCTTATTTTCCTTCCCAGGGTGGCAGTGTATAGTGAAATCATAGTCCTTGTGTAGTTAAAGTCATCGTATTTTCCTCATGTTGAGTTCTTTCTGTGAGAAAATATACTTCAAACTCTCATGATCAATATATATCTCAAAATTTTCACCATAGAGATAGTGTCTCCATATATTAAAATAAAATATTACAGCTACTAACTCAAGATCATGAGTGGGATAGTTTTTCTCATGAATTTTTAGCTTTAGTGATGCATAGGAAATAACCCTATCATTCTGTATAAGGACACAACCAAGTCCTTTCTTTGATGCATCACTATAAATAACAAACCCATCATTCCTCGATGGTAGAGTATAGATAGGAGCGTTGAATAATCTTCTCTTTAGTTCTTCAAAACATTCTTTACACTCTTTTGTCCAAACAAATTTAACCCCTTTACGTGTGAGCTTGATTAAAGGGTTTGCCAATCGGGCAAAATTCTGGACGAAATGCCGATAATAATCTGCTAAACCAATAAAATGGTGTACCTAAATTATATGCATCAGTGATGGCCATTCTTGGATTGCCTTGGTCTTTGAAGGATCGACAGAGATTCCATCCTTAGAGATAATATGACCCAAAAAAGAAATTTCTTGAATCCAGAATTAACACTTTCTAAACTTCCCATATAATTCATTTCTTCAGAGGGTTTTCAGAATAACACTCAAGTGATTTTTATTATCTTCATAGATTTTTGAGTATACTAAGATATCATCAATAAATAACACTACAAAGTCATCAATATATTCCTTAAAAAAAACTATTAATTAGATCCATGAAGACATAGGGTGCATTAGTCAATCGAAAAGGCATTACTTTAAACTTGTAATACCCGTACCTGGTTCAAAAAGCTGTTTTTGGAATGTCTTACTTATTCACACACAACTGATGATATCCATATCGAAGGTCAATCTTTGAAAAATATTGAGCTCTATGAAGTTGGTTGAATAAATCATTAATGAGAGGTAGGGGGTACTTGTTATTTATTATTATACCATTGATATCCCTATAGTTAATGTAAAACTTCATAGATCCATCTTTCTTCTTAACAAAAAGAATAGGGGATCCCCATAGAGAAACACTAGGGAGAATAAATCCTATATTACTAAATTCCTCTATTTGTTTCTTTAGTTCCACTAATTCCACAGTGATCATTCTATAAGGGGTCTTCAATATGGGCCTTGAACCATGAATTAAATCAATTGAAAACTCAATTTCTCATTCTGGAGGATGTCTAGGTAAATCCTCTGGAAACACATCAAAATATTCTTGAACAATAGTTACGTCATCTATTTGAACATTATTTTCCCCACCCATAGTTATTTCATTCTATTCCTCCCCAATAATTGAATTTAGTAGAGCTACTGTGGTTGGATCTAGATAAGAATCAGGTGGTGAATTTTCTACTCTAAAGATAAGGTACTCCTTTTCATCATCGAAAATTATAATCTTCTTCTTCTTACAATAAATTTTTACATCATGGTCCAAAAGAAAATCCATTTCGAGTATTATATCAAATTCAATCATGGGTATATCGATGAGTTTCAGCAGATAAAGAGCATTGATATTCCCTAATGAGAACTGATTCACCAAAATTTGTTGCAATGATACTTTCCTTAGGAGTTTTAACTGACAACTCCCTTGTTAAATCAAATTAGAAATATCTAATTTTCTTAGAAAACTAAGAAGATATGAAATAATGTGATGATCCAGAATTAAATAAAGCATTGGCTAAACTTGAGGAAACCATTAAATTACCTGCCACCACATCTTTCAGAGCTTCAACCTCAGCAGTAGTGATTTCATAAGCTTAAAATTTCTCCCTTGTCCTTTTCTGAGGTAAGTTTCCTTGGATCTTAGGACATTCATTTGAATAATTCCCCTTTTCTCTACAATTGTAGCATTCAACATTGAAACCCTCTTTATTTCCCTTGCAATCACAAGACGGGTGGCCTTTTTCACCACACTTGTAATAGACTCCTATTCCCTTCAGGAAAGTACTGGGGTGTTTATTCCTACATTTACCACAGGATGGATATTCAACTTTTCCCTTCTTCCCCTTATTTCCATTTCCAGAGTGTTCAACAAATCTATTCTTCTCTTACTTTTCTTTAAAGTCATAAGACTTATAGAATTCATTTTCTTTCTTGATAGTACATGAGACAATATCTTCGTATGATGATAAGGATTGTGAGACCAATTCTCAATAGAGAAATGGTTTTAACCCATAAAAGAATAGATTAATATCACTCCTTGGGTTATGTATATAATCTACTGCAGGCCTTGATAACCTTGTAAAGTTAGTCTCATACTTTGCGACATTCTCATCATCCTTTTGCCTCAGACTCAGAAATTGTCTTTCCATATATGCTTGAAAATCATGGAGAAAGTATTTTTCTAAGAAAATATCTTTAAACTCACTCCATTCCATATTTTATACTTCTTCATCTTACTTTCTGTTTTGAATTAATGACCACCATTGATATGCATCTCCCATGTGGCGATAAAATTCCATGATAACTTTTTCCCTTTCGATACTCCCCAGAGCATGAAATATTTTCTCTAAGTAACTTATCCATTTCTCAGCTACAAATGGATTTTTAGTCCTGTTGAATGTTTGTGATTGTTTCCTCATGAAGTGGTTTAACATTGATCCTCTGTGTTGTGGATCAGGGTGCTTCATACGGGTAAGGTTATTATTCATAACCTGAGTGAGTTGTCCCAGTATGGTGATAAGATGATCAGAACCAGTTGCATCACCAGCTCCACTATAATTATCTTGAGTAGGAGGGAAATCCCTACATGGATTATGTGTGTTGATACAGTTTCTCTTCCTTCCACTAGGCACCATTTCTAAATAATTGCACACACTAGATTAGTTTATGAATCACAATACATAATTCCAAACTTGTAAAAAACATAACATAAATTGAATAGTTCATAGATATAATCCATAATCATAAAAAAAATTTCTTTGAGGAGGTATATACTCATAAATCCTTCATAATGGTTTGTAAAGAAAATGTGAATTATCCTAAGCATATCCCCTGAGAGTGTCGTAACCAAGAGTGAAGTAAGGCCCATTGTCGTGTACCAGGATACCCCGGTTCAAGACCAAAACTCCTTGTTGGAGTTTTAAATCCTAGGTAAATCTGTGCCAGAGCTGCCTCTTCCTGCTCATTTCCAAAAAGGGATGTATTTCTTAGAAAATGCACAAAATATCTACACTACCAAAATTCTAGGAAGTTCTTCTATACTAATCCTCAAATTCTATCTTAGGGTAATGTTCTCTAATCATAGTTTCTCTAAATCTAGCTTCCAAGGTTTGTACTAAACTTCATATGATACCAACTATAATTCCCCGACCCAGTTACCCAGATTTGGTGCATTATTACATAAAAGTTTCATGATCACAAGGGATCAAATCCCAAAATACCGATCGGTTTAGTAGCCTTGGAAGTACTATATAAATTCATAAGTTTTACATTACATTATAAAATGAAAAACAACAACAAAATTGTCTCCATTGACCATATTCATATCCCTTAGACTATCCCTATAGTTCAGTCATAATATACTTATTCACATGCTAGGAAAAATAAAACATAGAAAGGGGTGAGCTCAGATGCTTAGTAAGGATAACAATATAGCATAAAATTTCATAAATAAGCATAAACATTTATGGAAATGTGTAAGACTAAAACACAATCCTTTTAAACTTAAAATTCAGTATAATATGGAAAATATAAATCAAAAAATGCCATTTACTTATTCACATGGACATTCTACCAGTCGAATAATCACATGTAATATCAATAACCAATTTCATAATGATGGAATGCATAATGCCGGACATCATAACCACATAGTCAAGGCCTCGTGCCAAGACTACAAATAAGATTTTTTCAAGGCCTTATTCCAAGACACTATTTTGTCTCATGAGACCTACTGATGTATCGATGAGCTATAGCGGGCTCTACCCGTCACTTACTAAGTCCAATGCATTCCTCATATGAAAAGGTTTAAACGTGACATAAACATTTGTATTAAAACTAACATACGAAATGTCAATACTTTACCCATAAACCATGAATGGTATAAAAATAAAACATCCAAAATAAAACATATCACAAAACCTTCAATACAATATGGAATATTTTTATCATAATAAATCAACTTCAAACAAGTTTAAAATCTATCAAAGGATGCTAACATAGATGAAATGAAAACTATTTGAAAGAAATACCTCTTTCTATTTTGAAACCATTTAAAAGTCACATAATTATAAAAGAAACATTTATTTTGTAAATATTCTTATAATATTGTAAGGGAATATTTGAAGGTGTTATAATGGTGGAAAATAGCCTCACCTACTGTATAAGTTAAAAAACATCCTTTCCTTAATTTTGTCGAAAAGGTCGTAAAGGACCTTGTTTGGAAAACGACGGAAAGATTAATTTATAAACATCTTATAAAAAGTAAAAAAAGGTATAAATTAATTTAACCTATAGTCTAGGAAATAGTAAAAATGTTTTGAAATACATTTTTTTAAGAAACATGGATGTGGATGATAAAGAGGTCCCAATAAATACTCATGTATAAACAACCTCAGATAATGAAGAGATTATAGAATTAACCCTTACCTTGTAATTTTCCTTGGTTGAGGGTAAGTTAAACTTCTGTATAATAGTTAAGTCATTGTTATTAAATTATACAAGAACCACATACATAAATATGATATCATATATGATTTTTTAATATTTCTTTGTTAATAATATTTTGGCAGTATCATTGTTTCGCATGTTAACTAATTAATTTTCCTTTATATGCTTGGTTACGTAAGCCATGTTTTTTATGGATAAAATGTATTTGATTCATATCCAGAATTATATTAAGTTCTTAAAAATTATTTTTAATCATAAAATTAAATTTATTCTTGAATTATTATGATGGGGAATGAATCTCATCACATTCGTGGAGATGGTAATCCGTACGTATGCACGAGTGACAATATCAGTATATTGATGGTGAAATAATATGTAATTGGATGATATATCATATATAAATAATCATTAACATGTTATATTTATTATTTACATCAGTTATACTAATTATTATACCCATCCAAATAATGAAGTGTTTGAATAACAAACTACACCACAATGTGGAGACGACAAGCCGTACGTACGCACATATAGTGACATGTCATTCATAGGATGGATAGAATAATGAATATGATTATACCATGTTTATAATAACATAAAATTATGTATATAGTACTAGAGATATTATTTTTTATGTAAACAACAAATAAAGAGGAAGGGGAAGAAGAAAATAACTTTGAAAAAAGGTGGTGAAATTATTACCTCTTCTTCGGGTGTTTCCTTTTGAGTTGATCAAAAGGGATACTTAGATTGGATTTATGATCAAAGTAAGGTCCCTAGGTCTAATTTAGGGTATTTTAGAGGATATTTGGGTAGTGTTTGGATGATTCAAATGGATTTGGAGGTGTGATTTTGAGAGAAGGGGAAGTACCCTTTTATAAGAGAGGTGAGGGTCACTTTAGGAAAAGCTTGAAATATTATTTTATTATACAATAATATTCGATTTATAATGGATAAAAAATTATTTATTTAAAATATAATGTGTGTATGGTTCTAACACCTCTCAAAAAATAGGTTTTAGATAGGTTTAGGTCACCATATTAACCTTATCTTTTAGATTTAACTCTGTTAAATAGTTTAAGTTTTACTGTGTATTCTTGTATTATTATAATAAATGGTTAATAAACTTACTATAAAAATCCAAGTGAACCCAAATTGGTTAATTATTGATATATATAACCTTATCTAAGTCCTTTTTCTGAAAATTATATCTTTAGTAATATTATATTAATTAATAATATAGTATTTGTTTTAAAAACTCATTTATGTCAATTTTGACACTATTTGGTATTTTGTTTTCTTGAAAGTCATAAAAAATTTATCACTTAGAAAAAAATTTATTTAATAAACCCTAACATGTCATATTAACCTATAAAATTATTTTAATTCATCAGAAGTCTCATTTTACATTTATTTGGATATTTATAATATCAATTATTTTAATCTTTCATGAATAAGGTAATTACTACATCATCATTGTGTCATAAATAAATCTAATTATTTAATGTCTAAATATTATAAATAAAATACAATTATGTAGGAAATATTTTTATATTTATAATGAATATTTATAGTCGAATTTATCTTATTTATAACCCTATATTAAAAATGGTTTAGTTATTAAACTTTGAATTTTACACTTTTAACTCTTCTTTAAATAAAATAATAATAAATGTCCTAATCTAATCCAAGTGGACCAAAAGGATCATATTTTATTCCTAAGGTTGTTTTTTTGTCGAAATAAACTTATCAAATATAATTAGTACATGTGTTAGTGTAATAATAATATCATTTTTACCTTTAATTATCCTATTTACTTTTAACCATGGTAAATAAAAGTCAAAAGTTACCATTCACCAAAAATTATTTTCATCTTATTGAACCAAATTTTACTTAATAATATTAACCATGTCTCTATGATTTTTGAAATTCAATTCCCAGAAGTGGTAAAATTTCGTTTTATGCAAATTTTCTAACGTGCCTAGAAGGTGGGTAAAAGACGGTAAAAAGTTCAATAAAATTATATATATATAATTTTATTATAAAATGACTCCAATTAATTGAATTGACTATTATGGGTATTATGTATCTATTTTGACTTAAAATAAACTTAAATAAAATAAATAATTATTTAAATAAAAATTCGGTTTTAAACAATAACACAGTGTTTTTCACTATTCATCAAAAATTGAATGTTTTCAGAAAAATACCAAAAATCCACCCTAAGCTAATTTCAATATTATGAATTCAAAAATGAAGTCCATTTTGAAAAATAAAATGTATAAAATTTCAAAAAGTGGGTATTACTATTCATAACAGCTAGTTTGATTGGTCGTGGTGTGTTAAAACTCCAAGTTGTGTACAACACAAGCTATCATATTATTCAAAGGGAAAAATATCGTAGAAGATTGGGGTGTTACAATAAATCCTATCTAAAACTCTAAAAAAAGAAGTTTATCTTGAGCCAATGTCCCAATATTATGCTGAAAATTTTAACCAACCTGATCTTGAATTGAAAGAACTTCCTACTTCACTTAAGTATGCCTTCCTAGGAGAAAATGGAACACATCCTATTGTCATTTATTCTTCTCTTCAAGCCGATCATGAGAGGGTGATTCTAGATGTCCTTAGGAGACACAAGAAATCCATTATATGGAACCTGTCTGATATTCCTAGGATAAGACCACTTATTGGGACTCATAGGATTGCTCTGGAATCTGATTCAAATCCATGTCGTCAACTTCAATAGTGACTCAATCCTAATATCATGGAAGTCGTGAGAAAATAACTTCTAAAATTGTTAAAAATTGGGGATCATCTATCCCATATATGAGAGTAAGTGGGTCAGCCCAATCCATGTGATTCCTAAGAAGGCTAGAATCACAGTGATAACCAATAAGGATGGAGAGATTCTTCTAACTAGGGTGAGTAGTGGCTGGAGAGTCTGTATTGACTATAGGAAGCTATACTCATTTACCAAGAAGGAAAATTTCCCCTTACCATTCATTGACCAATTCCTTGAGAGATTGTCAAGTCATGCCTTCTACTATTTCTTAGATTGGTACTCAGGGTACAATCATATTGAGGTATCCCTAGAGGATCAAGGGAAGACTACATTCACCTGTCCATTCGACACCTTTGCCTTCAAACGCATGCCCTTCGGGTTATGTAATGCCCCTAGAACCTTCCAGCGGTGCATGATGGGAACTTCTCAGAAATGGTAGGGGATTTTCTAGAGGTCTTCATGGATGATTTCTCTGTGTTTGGGGATACATTTGAGGGATGTCTAAGGAATGTGGAGAGAGTCTTGTCAAGATGTGAAGAAAATAATCTGGTCCAAAACTAGAAAAAACGTCATTTCATGGTTAAAGAGGGACTAGTTATAGGCCATCTGGTCTCAGGTAGTGGGATTGAAGTTGATAAATCCAAGGTTGACATCATTCCTCAACTTCCATCACCCAAAATTTTCAAGTAAGTGAGGAATTTCTTAAGATATGCTGGTTTCTATAGAAGTTTTATTAGGAATTTCAACTCTATTTCTCGACCACTTTGTGCTCTATTGGTGAAAGATGCTCTATTTTTTTGGACAGAAAGATGTGAGGAATCATTCTCAACACTCAATTCAGCTCTGATCTCTCCCCCTATCATGAAATCTACAAATTGGAAACTTCATTTTGAGCTCAAGTTTGATGCTAGTGACTTCACTGTAGGAGAAGTCTTAGGACAACGGTGTGAGAAAAATCCATGTGTCATTGCTTATGCAAGAAAATAATTAAATGATGCACAAATCAACTACACCACCACTGAGAAATATTTTCTTGCAGTTGTTTTTGCCTTAGATAAATTTAGGTACTATCTCTTAGGATCACCCATCATTCTATTCACTGACATTTCATCCCTAAAATATCTTTTCAAAAAACAAGATTCCAAGGATAGATTGATTAGGTGGGTCCTTCTTCTTCAAGAGTTTGATTTAACCATTAAGGATAAAAAGGGTGTTGAAAATGTTTTATCTAATCACCTTTCTAGGATGGAATTCCAAGAAAACTCAAATCAACTTTCTGTGTCTGATTCATTCCCTGATGAACACCTATGCTCTGTGAGTGATTGCCCTTGGTATGCCGACATAGCCAACTTCTTAGTTACAAGAGTCATTCCAAAATTATTAGGGACTCAAGATCGAAGGAAATTCTTTTCTGATGTTAGGAACTATGTGTTTGATTATCCATACCTCTATAAGTTCTGCCCTGACCAAGTCATTAGGAGGTGTGTCCCAGAATCTGAACCAGAGTCCATCTTTAAATTCTTTCATAGTGAGGCATGTAGAGATCACTTTTACTCTATGAAAACTTCTGTTAAGGTTCTTCAGTGTGGTCTCTTCTGGAACACCCTATCAAGGGACTCCTACACATTTTGTCAATGTTGTCCTAGGTGTCAAAAAGTAGGGTCCATCACCAAAAGGAATCAAATGCCACTCACTCCCATCTTAGTGATTGAAATCTTTGACTGTTGGGGAATCGATTTCATGGGTCCCTTCCCAAACTCTAGGGGATATCTATACATCCTTTTACCTGTCTATTACATCTCTAAATGGGTTGAGGCCATTCCTACAAAATCCAATGATCATCAAACTATGATTAGATTTCTAAAGGAAAACATCCTTTCTAGATTTGGAATTCCTAGGGCTATCATTAGTGATCGTGGAACTCATTTTTGCAATCATCCATTCTCAGCACTCATGGAAAAGTATGGAATTTCTCACAAAGTGTCTACTGCTTACCACCCATAGGCCAATGGTCAAGATGAGTTAGCCAATCAAGAAATCAAACAAATTCTTGAGAAAAATGTTAATCCATCTAGGAAAGATTGGTTGAGCAAACTCTTAGATTCTCTTTGGGCCTATCAAACCACATATAAAACCATTTTAGGAATGTCCCCATATTGGTTGGTTTATGGATAAGCATGATATTTACCAGTTTAAATTGAACATAAGGCTTTTTGGGAAATTAAGAAAATTAATCATGACCTCTCATTGGCCAGAATAAAAAGGAAATTAGATCTCAATGAACTTGAGGAACTTAGGATAGAGGCTTATGAAAATTCAAGGATAAATAAAGATAGGGTTCAAGCCTACCAATCTCGAAACCTTAAAAACAAACACATTGTACTAGGTAAAACTATTATTTTTTATATATCTAAACTTGATTTACACCTAGGGAAGTTGAGGTCCAGATGGTTGGGTCCATACAAAGTGCATAAGGAGTACCACTATGGGGCTGTATAAATTCAAGATCCCACTAATGGTCAAACCTTTAAAGTTAATGGTCAAAGAGTCAAACCATTCATTGAACCATTCAAAATATAGGAAGTTCATGAAGATTTGTGTGAACCAACCTTAGATGAGGAAAATAATTAAACAATTAGGGGTCTAAGTAGAGCTAGTGACATTAAACAAAATCATTGCACGGGAGGAAATCCATGGTTTTCATGTTTCCAATCTTTATGAATCATCTTTATTTTAAAATAGGATTAATGAATCATTTTTATATTTAAAAAAAATTCTTAAACAATCAACTCTAAATATGATAGTACCTTAGACTTTTGACCTATTCTTCTATTATTAGTATGGATGGGTATGAAAGGCAATCATCGTATTCATCCGTGTCAGGTGGTGTGATCCTTTAGTAATACCTTACCCAGAAATTTAAAAAGAAGACAATGTATCATCAGTTTATTTTATGTTATTTTTATGGGGTTTTAGGTTAAAATAAAAATACAAAAAAAAATAATAATTAAAAAATATAAAAGGACACATCATAGGTTGTGGGGAAAACACCCTCACAATTGGCGAAGCCACAGTTACTCGAACCCAGGACCGAAGGGAGATAGGGGCACACACTTACCAATGAACTACAACTTATAATGCTTCCTTAATCTATAATTTTTTTATATATACTTATATTTTAATTTTTTTATATGAATATATATATATATATATTGCTTTGTTTTGTTTGTTTGTTTGTTTTTCCTTTTTTCACTAGGGAACTCTACAAGTGGCATGGATATCAAAGGACTAAATTAGAGCAACAAGAAATTCAACTTCAACCACAAGGTGACTTTTTTCCATGTTTATTATTTCAAATTACTTTTATAACTCCTCTCCTATACCTCTACCCCCTTAAAAATTTTATTTTATTTAAACATTGGGGACATTGTTATTTTAAGTTGGGGGGTGAAAAGAAAGAAAAAAATAATTTTGTGTGCATAAAAAAATGCGTGGAAGGAAAAATTTATTTAACCTTGAACATGATAATACAAATTGAAAACTTTAAAACTAAATATCAAATAATTTATCATGACCTGATTCTGATTTTAATCCTGGTATAGTTTCATGAGCATAGATTTTGGAAAGTGTGGTTGTCTAATGTGATATTTCATCATTTATATTTTCATCCAAATTAAAAAAGATCACAATGCATGTCTTTTGGATAGTGGGGTATTAGTTTGAGTTCATGAGGTTATCTAAATAAATATCATAGGTTTGGAATTCATTTTATTTTTAATATGAGTATTCAATAAAAAAATAAAAAAACAATAAATTTGCGTATAGAGCAACGAAATGACCTAATGCATGGCTTTCGACACTTGGGGGTCGTGACTCCATAGTTGTCTGGATAGGAGTTAGTAATTTTATCTCTATTTGTGGTAATTTGACTTTTTTTTATTGAGTTAACTCGAGATGATGCTCGAGTATGTGGGATTCACTTGGTGCCCTAAGGTCTTTGAGCCTGGGAGTCATCGGCAAAGTCTCACTATATGGGTTGACTCTATCGAGTGAAATTTCAATTACGATGGAAAAATTGAAAAAAGAAAAAAAAAATATACAATAAAAAAATTGAATACTAATCTTAATATTGAAATTTTATTCCACCTAGAACTTCCATAATTTCCCCCTTGAATAAAGATAAACCCCCATGTCTATTATGATGCACAACACATCATCATGCTTAATTGATATTGGATGACATATGACGATGAATTTGAACAAAATAATGGGTTTGGGATTGGGTTATTCTTATGAAAATATCTTTTATTAACATATTTTTATGTTTTTCATTATTGTTTGGTATAAGGGTTTTTGTTGATCATTGTGTATTAAAATGTTTTTGGAAAAGGGAATTCAAATTTCATATTTTTTAGATATATTTTTCTCGGGACTAGAAAAACTCATGTTAGGGGGTGTGATTATCCACTTAAAGAGGCTAATGTTAATTGTTTATATTATAATATTCATGTACTTTATTAATCATAAACACCATTTTTATTGAATTTTACACTTTGAACATTATTTCATATTATAATTGTAATTCCTTCTTAAAATGCATTATTACATGGTACATTTTTGAACACCATATAAAATTTCCAATGATCTTGATTTTATTTTCATATTTTATTTTCAGGTATCTCATTATATAAGTAACAATTCATGTTTTTTGAGCACTAGAAAATTCACATTAGAATACCACCAAAGTTTCCCTTGAACCAACAACATGCTGGACAAAGTAAACTGGACAACATCCTAATTAAGAGACTGTAGAAGCCATAATATAATCCCAATAATTCTGAAAATTTAAATAAATATAGATTAAATCAAGGGTAACGTTTCATCCAATAGTTAAAATATCAAATTCTAAGTGTTTAAGGGAGTTTCATGCGGCCCAATTTGGAGATAAAATTATGGGCTAGATTCTGAGGCTCAGAAAAATATCCCACCAATTTAATCATATCTCGAGAACCCCAAATTTATTTTTTCTGAAATTTTACTGAAATCTAGGAGACATCCAGATATTAATTTTTTTCTTCTATGGAACACTCCAATTCTGCCATCTAGAATGACATATAGGCGCCTCTATTCAGTGGATGCAAGATGGCTAAAACTTCAGGTCAAGGGTGAAAAAGTCTTCTCTCCCTTACTTTACACCACCCTAGGCGTATCATACTCTAGTGGTATGCTTTGTACTATTTATATCTAGACCCATGACTCTTTAAATTCCTATTTAATGTAGTGGTATTGAATGATTTGATCATCTTTGATCTTAGATTCATTTTAATGTTATGCTGCTAATTTGATGTTGTAATCACATTCCTTCAATTGTAGGTTCTTGAATTACCTTAGATTATTTATAAAAGTTATTAATCTTATCTTTTTATATTCTTATTCTTATCACTTTGATACCATTTACTCAAGGTGTGAACTTTTTCACACCAAACCTTGTGAGATTATCACACAACGGTGGAGTGAACGTTATTTTATTGTTTTTTTTACTTCTCTAATTCCTCCCTCATGAGTCTACTTCCCGCTTCCATTGAAACCATAGGATAAATGGATAGATAACCCACTTTTGGGTTTATACAAGGGAGTATAAAGGGGATGGATTGGATTTTATTTATCACTCCATTAATCTGTAATCACTTCTTTTAAATGAGATTTTTATTTGATGATTTTAAAACTTCTTCATCCTTATTGAATTTTAAGGCCATAAACTTCAAGTGCTAATACAAAACTTTACCTTGGAGTGATCATAAACATGATCCTCAAAGTGTATTGGTGATTAATATTAAAGTGTGTTGGTATGAACCAATGAGTGATGGAGTTTTTTGATCTCCTTGAATGAACTCATATCAAATATAATAAATTGAAATCACTAAAGAAGAATTTAATCCAATACACCCCTTATAATAATCTAGGATAAACCCTTCTCATATTTTGAATTGACTTAAATCATGTATTTTTTGCTTAAACCTATCTAAAATCAACCCAAAGTTGGCCAGTTAATAGCCAAAATTAGTCCATAGAATGTGCCTGTCTATAGGTTTCTTCTTAGGTCTATGAGGAATCGACAACCAAGCTACTCTACATTTGACTGCTTAACCCTAGAATCTTGGGTAAATTTGGACGAGATCATATTTATTAAATAATAATGCAGTGATATTTATTTAATAAATAAATAGTCATTATTCAAGGCCTGATAAATATTATGTAGGAATCGAAGACTAATTTTAATGGTCTGTTGAGAAATATTAAATATTGAATATTATTTGATTAAATAATATTTAATTTAATTCACAAGTTAAGTGCATGTTGAGAATTTATAATTATATTATTATTATTTGAAATGGGGTTCTATGAGTATTAAATAAATAATTAAGGTAACTTGAGCAATTATTTTATTTTGACCCTATAAATATATATAACCCCAATTATATTATTTTCTTAATAAGACAATTCATTTTTTTTGGTTGTGCACAACCAATTTGGAGAATCCTATCAAGACCTAGAGAGATACCTTCTCCAAGTGCACTTCCAAGAATGGAGAGTGATCTTCCTCCACCTCCCACTCTCAAGTCAAGAGAGATCTAGGAGAATAATTTGGAAGCGGTTATCATGGTGATCAAAGGTGGATGATGCAAGTGCTATGATCATCCGTGCTAGCACCTATAGATTTCTACGACGACATTCAGAGATTTTTGGAACATGTTTGAATAACCACTAGAGGGAATCTACTTTCATTTCTACAATAAACTGAAGTAAAAACACATATCTTTTGTTAGATTCATCAATAAAGAAATAATTCCATCAAGGTAATTATTTATTTAATTAAATTAATTATAAATAGTATGTGATGATCATATCCCTTAGTTTTGGAATTATATCCCCTGTCTATATTCTTGGATTCAGTTCCATATATCACAATATTTATCGTTGTGTAAATATTGGATTGATCAGCGATCATAGAGAAAATTAAATTTGGCATGACCCATCGCATGCTTCTGCTATGCCCATAACCTAAACAAACAATTTTCAAAGACATTCTAAAAGAGGTTTTCATTTAAAAATAACACTTATTTACCTTTTTAAAACTCTTAACCACACACACTTCTCCAACTAAGTGAAAATAAAAAAGGGAAAGCATAAAAAAATCCAATCCATAAGAATTCATAAATAAATGACAATAACCATACAAAGAACGTCTCACCCCCATGCTGTAAAAAGACAATAATCCAAGCATCAAAGTAGGAAAATAAAAAGGAGTGAAAACTCATATGCCAATAACCACAAATAATAATAACATAAATAAAATACCATGAGGTGAAACTCTAGGAACTAATGGCACAAGTTTCTCAATGTGAAATGGTGGAACCGACTGTTGGTAGGTTGATGATCACACAACTTGTCTCCCAAATTAATCTCGCACTAGACTCATTGAAGACACACCCCATATCCAGTTATTACATTTAAATAGGGGTCACTATACAAGTTATCAAACTTAAATAATAAGTAAAAATCCCTAAAAATCCCACTTAGTAACCTAAGTTCCTCGTGTCATGAATAAAAGAGGTGTTCATTATCAAGATAATGTCATCATGTGACAAGCACACTGCCCTAAGTCAAGAAAAGTAACAATCAAATAAGAATCCCATATCTAACATCCCCCCTTTATTAATGACCCCCAACCCAAATATAAAAACATGAATCAAAATTCATATAAATAAGAACACACTCTCAAACATGATCAACAAGTTGCAACATGACCAATTAGTGTGTATATAATAGCAAAAAAAAGAGTATAACATAAAGTTCTAGTCATGCCTCCTATTTATATATAAATATTACATGCTTTGGAAATAACTTTTTGAAAACCATTTGTTATACAAATGAAACCTAAGGGAAATCCCATAGACAATAACACATCAACATTATAAATCAACCAAAGGATTAACCCAAAACAAACAAATAAAATAGGAATCATACCACCCTTTTTAAAGCATTGAAATCCATTTATAAAATAACACCCCCTTTATACAAAAAGGAAAACCTTTTAGAAAAAATGAAGTTTCTTTTTAAAGCATTGAAAACATATTAAAATAAAGAAACCCCCATTTTAAACAAAGAAAAATTCAATTTATAAATCCAAATTGGTTCAACACATAATGAATTGTACAAATTTCTTATGGAAAATCATTAATAGAATATTATCAAACACATTGAATTCTTAAAAAAACATTTAAAATCAAAGTTCCATTGAACCAAGATTTTCACCAAAGTTTTCTAGAGGAAAAAAAATAAAACATAGAAAACCTTTGATAACATAAGAGTGGGTATCATATACATATCTAATTTTACTCAAGTATACTTTTAAAATATCAAACTATCAAGGAACTCTTTAAAAAATGGAAATATAATATAAACACCTACCTCAATAGGTGTAACCATGATGCCTTCAATGAAATTCACTAGAATAATATGTAAGGCATGGATCACAACCTTTAGAAATAAAATCCCCAAATTTATCACATCCCAACCACCAAAATCTCCCCACATGGCCTTTAGGGTTAGAGAAAATTAGAGAAAAAGGGGAGAAACTAATAGAATAAGAGAGGAGAATCCCTTACCTCTTGATCTAGATTAAGAAACACCCAATAACCACTCCAAATCCACTTGGAGGAGCTTGAAAGAATAATAGATATCCTTAGAAGGTTCCCAGGTTAATGGAAAATGAATGGGGAAACTTAGGAAGTAATCCCAAAATAAAAAGAAATAAAAATGAAAAAATTTCCCCAACTTAAGAAGGTCACATAGTTGTCTCACACAATTATCTCACATGGTTTACCAAACCGTGAAAAGATCATGTGATAACCACTACCACAAAACCTCATAGTTCATACGGTTATCTCAAACCGTTTTCAATACCATGTGCAGACTGTGCAATCTCCTTTTTCAAAAACTATATATGGCACACAATTTTTACTAAATGGTTTCCTAAACCATTAACTTAACCATACAGACCTAGAAAAGATAAAAAACTCTAAATTTCAACCCCAGGTCACCTTGAACCTAAGGGAGAAAACAACCACCTAAACAAAATCAAGGAAGTTTCATTTAGGGTGTCACAATATTTCTAACTCTTATATTTATTTTTAGTATTTTTATAGCAGGATTGATCTTAACTGGATAATTCAATCCCATAGAGTTTTCATTAATGCATGCATTGTTTTGTTTCATTTATCTCCCTATATTATTTCTAGCTATTATAGTCAATTTCTTTCATGATATGTAATGAAATGAAAAAGTCCTTCTAAGTGATTCTATTGTAAAACATAATAAAATAGTCATTGTAAAACATTATTTCTTTTATTAAGAATGTTTTTAGGATATTTAAAATTGAGTCCAAGGTGAATAATAGAGTTGGATAAGCATTTTAGAATGATTGGAAGGGCCATTATTAATGAATCTATCCATTGATTTATTGAGCATTCCATATATCATATTCTTTTAATTTCATAATTTATTGTGTGATATGGTTGGACTTATACTAAAATGAAATGTGGTATTATGAATAAAATTTTCATTTTTTTATTTTATTAATTATTTATGCCACCCTTGATGATTTTTTATTTATTATTGATTATTTCTTGAATTTACATTGAGTATACAATATTATAGTATATATAAAGTAGAAAATGTGGAATTTTTGGTTATATAATAGGAAGTAAGAACACCTAAACTCAAGGGGAGAATCGAATTCTAGGGATTGATGGTAGCATGAAGTTCCTAAACAAAGATATTTAATCACTTTGACTAATGTTTTTAGGCAACCTTATAGGGACTTGTGATTTGAATACATCAATAAAATGCATAGGAACCCAACATTTCTTGCTCACAATCATTGCATGATTAGTTAATACATCTAGTTTATCAATTTATTTAATATTTCTATTAAAAGGAATATTCCCTAAATTCATGGTATATCACATGGTAAAATGTAATATATCTTAGAGTATAACATAAACATGGAAAAAAATATTATTTTAAACCTTTCATGTATATCATATTTTATGATATATAGATACTGTATAAGATACATTAGAAATTAATATTATACAAATCAGGTGAATAGTAATGACATGAATCCTAAGATACAATTAATTTGGCACTACCATGAATCATCAACAGTAGTAGAATCTCCTTTGCATTAGTTATCATTGATTAGTCATATAATAATATGAAATAGATTAGAGTGTTAATAGACAAGGGTTGCATGAGATTTCACTAAAGGAATTACCTATACATTTATGAAATGTATGAGTAAATTAATGGCTCAAGGAGAATCCCCACAACCTATATAAAGAAGGCTTATCCATGTAAAATAGTCATGCAATCCTCTTACAAACCATTATCTGAAGACCCCCCCTCTATCTATACCTCTCATGAATCACTCTTTCTCATTCTTTATTATCATTCTTGGATACTGACATATTATGAAGGTTTGAGGATATTTCCCAAACCATTTGGGTGATTTGGTGAAACTATTGCAATGATGGAGCCCAATATATTGGTTAATGTTGAGCCAAATTCTAGTGACTAGTATTGTACACCAACCCAAACTATAGAATATCTCACCAACTATGGAAGAGATGACCAGTGACACCAATAATCGTATTGTAGTTATGTGGACTTCGACATAGTACTATAGCGACATGAACTTTACTAACATGGGTACTGTAGTTTATACTTTTAGAGGATATTGGAATCTGGTTGTAACCACAATAGACATCAATAAAATAGAAAAATTCATAGTTGGCAAGCCTCTCAAGCATATGATATAATAATGTCATTGGAAAATGATCATATCTAGTAGATGAGTTCAGTTTCGCATAGTCTATATAAACTCTCCATTTGGTAACTGTCCTAGTTTTAACTTGTTAATTATTTGAATTAGTGATGACTGCAACTCCTCCATTCTTGGGCCTAACCTGAATAGGGATTACCTAAGCACTGTTCGAAATAGGAAATATGATTAGTGCATTTAAAAATTTGATTACCACCTCCCTCTCCACCTCTTTCATGTTATTATTGATCCTCCTTTGTCCCTCTATCTTTGGCTTGTGATTAGGATCCATAGGGATTTTATGTATGCAATAATAAGGGATAATACCTTTGATATCATAGATGGTATGGAATAAAGAAATTTTGAACTTTTTCAACACACTTAACATTATTTCCTATTGACTTTCCTGATTTTCAATGTAAATTATTATAAATAATGTGGAACTTTCACCTAAAAAAGAATATTTCACATGATTTAGAAGTGGTTTAAGCTTTATACATGGATATTATTGACTAGAAGGGAGACTCTTTGGCCTAGGTGGTCCAAGGTCTTCGATGTGTCTCTTAAAGAAAAAATGATAACTGGATAACACTTATTCCTCAATATTTTCCATAATGGACAAATAATTATGTTAATAATTTATATCTGAGTTAAAAAATATGCTCCTCATCATAATTATCTAAATGATCCATAAATTTACCCTAAAAATTATCAAAATGTTCCTTTACTTCACATACATCAACCTCCAAACAAGTTTCTTCAACCAAAGGCTTACTTACTAGTTTTTTCCTGATATCTAAGAATTCGTCCTTAGGAAGATCAAAAGAGTTCTCATGTTATAGTATCTCCACTCTAGAGTAGTTCTCCTTAAGTGTAGGTTCCTTAGTATTTTTAAAAATATTAAATTCCTTGGTTTTCTCACTAAATTTAAAAATCCATTTCCCCTGAGAAACACCAATCAAAACTTCTCCTATGGCTAGGAAAGGTCTACCTAGAATGATTTAGAATGAATTGTCATACTCCATGTCTAAGATGAAAAAATAAATGGGTAAAAAAACTTTAAAACTCTTACAAAAAGATTATCTACCCTACCTATAGCGTATGTAATGGTATATTAAGATAGTTGTAGGACAATAGAGGTAGGATGTAGTTCTCCCAATCTCAACTGTTGAAATAGTGAGTAAGAAACTAAGATGATACTTACACTAAGGTTAGATAATAAATTTAGTTAAACACTATTCTATAAGGTATAAGGAATGAAAAATACCCTTGTATCCTTGAGTTTTGGTTGGATTTTGTTTTGGAGTATAATGCCACACTCTTCAATGAGGCTATAAATAGAAAACACCTCAAGTGTTTTTTATTTGAAATAATTTTTTTAGTGATTTTAGATATGAGGGAATCTATATAAAAGTTTTAATGAAAATAATGTTATGTTCCTAGGAAGAGTTTCACCATTGAGAAGGGGGGTTGAATTAGTGGTGATTTTTATAATTTTTCTTTCTTTTGAAATTAAACTTCATTGACCTATTAGGATCTGATCCACTCTTATGATAACTCATCCTCCCCTGAATGAAAAAAGAACAAGAACAATATTTTTACAAGGTTCATTCTCAAAATGACCCTACTCATTAATGTGATTGGTTAGAATCCCTAATCATAGATTATCAACTATAATCACAAGTTGTTAAAACAAAAATTTATTCACTAGCATAGAGTCCCACTATGTTTTCCAAAATCCCACTAGAACAAACGTTACAAACTATTAGTTACAAAAATGATTACACAAAAATACAAGAAAGAGAAATTTTGACTGTTGAATTCATTTTCAACAAATGATGATAATATTTATTTTTAACCTTCAAGATAAATAAAAGATCATATGCTCACTTTTTGAAAAACATCACAGGACAAGTACTTCCTGAAATTATTTATCTTGACTTCTCAACTCTTTGATGCTCATATATTATGTGAAATTATATTTATTTCCATTAAATTATTATCACATAGCATATGTATCATTCAACAATACTTATACAAAAAATATAATGCTTTTCGAACTTAAGTCTACACTCACATATACTGATGCATATTGACTGCAAAAAATTTAATTGCTTTGTAAGCTTGATCTCATCCTGTGAGCGACAAATGATTTTCCCAAAAAAATATCTCTATTTTACTTCACCACTCACCCCTCTATCACTAATTTTGGTGAAGAAATCCACAATTATATAGGCAATAAACTCAGTGGTTACTCAGGTAGTTTATCGCATGATAATTCTGCACATCATGGGAAGTAGTTTAAAGTGGTTTGTTCATAGTGAAGTATTTTATCCAAAAAGTACTTCACCTTTTCATATAATATAAAGAATTATTCACTGAAAAATTTATTCCCATATATCATTTCATTTTCTATGTGGCTTAAACAAATATTATCCATCTATAAATAATCTTAAATCTCATCTGAAAACCATTCATGACCTCATAGTCATTATTCATCCACAAAGCATTTCGTTTGTTTTTGATCATGGGACCATTTATCCACCGTAAAGTAGTGTCCCACATAGCATATTTCGTTGAAAAAAAATATCCAAAAGGAATTATTAATCCGTATAGAAACTTTTCAAAGCACTATCCATGAATCATTCTTCATCCACTTAACACCTTTGTAAATATTTTATTTTCTTTGTAGTAAATTTCACTAAGCCACATTTAATCACCTGAGAAGCTGGTTGATCTCTCATAGAGGAAGATTTTATTTTTAGGTGCTCAGTATACAAACCCTCAACCATGAGGGGTTCATTAATGAAGGGTTTGTACATGGGAGGTAGAAGATGAAATCCTTCCTGGATTGGGAAACTTGTATTTAAATAGGTGATTAGATCAGACAATTGATGATATTTTCGTCTTTTTAATGAGAGGGTTAATAATACCCACATTGTGCCATCCCACATCAAAATTCCACTTCATTTTTTGCTTCAATTTATTACTAAACTCCCAACACTACAAGTTTGAGTTGGAACTAATGTTGGCACCTAGATTTACATGTACACACCATGGTCTTTTGGACTAGCGGGCTTTGGACTAACCCATACGTGCTTGTGGGAGCGCACTATGTGGGCCTTATATATGGGACCTCCCACACCCAGAAGTCTCTATGCCTCATCCTCCACTCATGGGAAGGCTTGGGATTCTACCTTAGGCATGGTTGACCCTTGGGTCCCACAAATCCTAAGGTCTAGCTTGGCCCGGGACATTGTCTATTAGGCTCACACATTTTTTTAAGTAAGGACCATATTAAAATACTTAGAAGTATAGAAAATATGAAACCAAAAATTAATTTCCATCCCAACTACTCAAGCTTCTATTCTTCTCAATTCATCATGAAAAATGAAATTCATATAGCATGGTCTTATTTAATATTCCAAATAATGTTCAAAACAATTTTTCCTTCTTAACACATGTCTTATACATTGAAGATCAACACAAAAAATAATCACATTTACACATAGAAGAACTATCCAATCATGACATCCAATTACATATAAAAAATAATTTTACAAGTGTGACATCCAATTCCATAATATGAATCTATAATAATTCTCTAGGAATCAGTACTTCATCTATAACAATTCTCCAGACAACACGACTTCATCCAAACTACCCAAACACACGATGATCGATAATTTCTTTTTTTATTAATAAAGAAATGAGCAAAAACCCATAATGCAAGAGGTTGTAATGGGGGTCTAAAATGATACAGCCCGAGAGCCTCCCCCTGCACAAGATTATTACACTCCCGAGGCAAAGTTCCCAAACTAGAAAACATAATCAACGAATCCTCTGGACTACCTCCTCGAGAAAGTGCATCCGCCGCGAAGTTAGCCTCCCTTTTCACATGGTGAACCGAGAAAACACGTCTAAGATCCAAGATGAAACTTTGGACTAAATAAATTAGACACCAAGGAGGATCCACCTGTCCGTTAATGGCTCTTACAGTAATTTAAGAATCTGAATCCACCTCAGAACATATCAAATCGAAGCCTTTGCAAAGCATGATACCTATTTGGATAGCCTTTAATTCTACACCCAACAAATTCCCCAGCCCATAGAAACTGCTGAAGGCGAACAATACTGAGCCGTACTCATCCCATAAAATACCTCCCCCATGCATTTGGCCATTTATACAAGATCCATCCAGATTAAGCTTATATCTGAGCCTCGGTGGATCCAATATAATCCAGCTTCCCTGTGATCTATTCGGTTCAAGAGTCTGACTAAGTAACCTGCATATTATATAAGACGGTTTTCCGCCTTTCACCATAGAACCCAAATCGTGAACCAGCCCCTTAATTCTAACTTGAAGGAAAGTAGCTGAGGGACGCACCTCTGTCCTCGCATTATTCCAAGCCTCCCATAATGTACAGAAAATGGCGAGCACAATAATGCTACGACTCTTGAATTCCATATCTTGATCACCTGCACCCATAAACCACCTAGTGATGAAATCCTGCATGGAAGAGAAAACAACATTGGAACAACCCCAGCTACCCATAAGGGACCATAGATAATTGGCCCATTCACTTTTGATGAATAGATGGAAGACCGATTCAGCCTGCGTATTAGTACAACAAAAGCATCGCGGGGCCATGGAAATCCCTCTCCACTGGACATTATCCTCCGTTGGCAAGGTGTTATTCTGAGATCTATATACCATAAAATTAAACTTTTTAGGATCCTCTTGGCACTAGAGCCGAGCCACACACTCATCATGAACCCCTCCCTGATGGATTAGTGTCCTGTAATCATGCCTACTGAAAAAACCAGAACCAGAACCTGTAAAACAGACCTGGTTAGCCTCCTCATTAAAAACAATATCCCGGTAAATGACCCTCTACTCCACACTTAGAATAGAATCCAAAAATCTAGGAAAATTAGAAGCCTCCTTAACTGTCATATCTGGAACTGGACAGAACAGAAAAAATAGCTTCTCCCCAACCCAATTGTCATGCCATAAACTGATCTCCCCTCTCCCAACCACCCAACATGAGTTGTCCTAAAGGATCTTCAGATGATGCAACACAGTCTTCGCCAGACTGGACAGTTTCATATTGTCTCACATCTCCCAGTGCTGTCCATATTTATTTCTGAGTACTTTGGCCCACAGCAAATCGCCAACCATAAAATCCCATGCTATGCAAGCCTGCATGGACTTTATTGTTAAGGATATATCCCGGAGACTGACTCCTCCCTCCTCGATTGGTTTTTATAGACGATTCCATAAAGCCCAATGAGCCCTGACCATGGAATTGGTGTCCCATAGGAAGCAATTCATAGTTTTCTCCATCAAAGAAATAATACCTTTTGGAGGAGAAATCACAGACATTACATGCATTGGAATTGAGGAAAGCACACTGTTTATCAAAGTGACCTGAACTCTGAAGGAAAGAAATCTTCTCTTCCAACTTAGAATCCTTCCAAAAATTCTGTTAATGAGATACTCAAATAAGGAATTTTTTAACACGCCCCTTAGAAATAGGTGCTGCAAGGTAAATCATTGGAAATTTCTTCCTTTGAATTCCCAGAATATTCTGAATAACCCAAGCCCTCCTTCTTGAATATTTATCTGAAATGAAAACGCTGCACTTCCTTGAATTGATACACTGTCCACTTAAGTGACCATAGATCTCCATAATTCCTATAAGATACAAAATGGAAGATCTACTACCATTCAAGAAAATCAAAACATCATCAGCAAACATAAGATGTGACAGGGATCCATCTAAGGCTTTGGTGTGATAAGGGAGTATCCTTCTTTCCTCCATGACTCAATATAAGTTCTATGAAAGGGCCTCCTGAGAAATAATAAACATTATGGGGGATAATGGGTCCCCCTGTCTCACTCCCCACACACTTTTGAAGTAACCGAATCCCTTACCCATAAGAGAGATGGACAGCCATGGCAATGAATAGAAATGAAAGCATAGGTCACACACCCATTCAGAAAAACCCATACCTCTCATGACCTGAATAATAAAGATCCAATTAATTTTGTCATATGCCTTGTCCATATCAACTTGAATGATGATATTGGATCCAATCATCCTTTTATTAACATCTTCCACCAACTCTTTGGAAATTCTGATCGCCCCCTGTATGCCCCTTCCCTTGATAAAATCGTGCTGTTCTTGAGAGATCACTTTCGGTATTATCTTGCTCAATCTCTTAGCCAGCAGACTTGCCAAAATCTTGTAAGAAACGTTGCATAAGAAAATGGGTCTAAAGTGATCAATAGAAGAAGGATCTTTTGTTTTTGGTAACAGAACAAATCTGGAAGAACACGAGATCTTGTTAATGGCTCCTCCCCTAAGGAAATATTATATGTCCTCAGTTACATAAACCCCCACAAAATCCCATGCCACTACAAAGAAGCTCCCTGGAAAACCATCTGGACCAGGTGTACTATCTAAGGACGAACTGCGGATAGTTCGGCAAACCTCATTGATTTATAGAGTGTCCATGAGGATGTTATTATCCTCAAACTCAAGGCTACTAGGGATAGATCCCATGAAAGCCTTCTGCTCCTCCACTGAGCCACCACTCAACCGGTCTCCTCTTATATCACCTGCAAGTAACGTCTCAAAATATTCCAAGGCCAACCAACAAGCTATATTGATATCAGAAGTGTAGGATCCATCCTCTAGTTTAATGTTGAGTTTCATATTCTACCACTCCTTCAAAAAATCATGAAGGAAAGTAGTATTGAGTTCACCCTCTTTAATCCATCTAACTCTAGAGCAGAGATTATAATCTCTTTTGATCTTTAGTACCCTCTCAGTCAGGAAGCTACGTTTATCACATAACCTAATGAAAATGCCCTCATCCCAACTCTGCTGAAGTTGGTCCTCCAAATTATTGATTTCCATATGAATAGAATCCACAGAACTATCCTCAATTGGGTTACTAGAAATCCAGTGAGCAATATATAACTTAAGTTGCTTCAACCACAAAACAAGCCCTATCAAATCCCTCCCTTCAATCTCCCGTTCCCATGAGTTCCGTATCATTTGAAGAAAACCATCCAAACTGTGCCATTTAGACTAATACATGAAAGGTTTGAGCTCCTAGATCCCACGTTTGAGCTCAACCAGTAGCGGGGAGTGATCTGAAAAAGCACAGGTTAAGTGTAAAACAGAGAAAAGAGCAAAGGAGTCTAACCCATGGATGTTGGAAAGGCATCTATCCAGCCAACTCCAAATGCGCCTAGTCCCTTTGCGATTATTACACCAGGTATATTTACACCCGTTTAATCCTAAATCCCGCAGTCCCTTACTAGACATAAAGTTCTTGAAGTCAAGAATACCATTGACAGAACTCTCCAAACCACCTCTCTTTTCTGAGACATCAACAATCACATTGAAATCCCCACCAATGAACCAAGGTAAAACTACTGGATCAAAATCCTCCAGATACTCCCATAGTTCCCTTCGTTCATGTATGTCATTGCTAGCATAAATGAAAGAGAAACAAATTTCAATTCCTTTGAACCCAATCTTCACCATTATACACTGATTCGTTGCCTGCATAAAATCCACCTGAATGCTTTATTTCCAGAACAACTAGATGTGATTATTTGTGGGGTGGTCATGAAAGAACTGACCAAAACCCATCTTCTTCACAAAATAATTGATTTTACCGATATCTTGTTTAGGTTCTAGAATCACAGATAATGAAACACCATATTTTCGAGACTCAGAATCCAAGAATGCACACTTTTCCTGTACTCCCAGCCCCCGAGCATTCCAAATAATCAAGGAAACCATTAGTAGATGGAGATTTTTTCCCTTCTGCCATTGTTACCTTAACTAAGGACAAATAAAGTTATGCAACACTCATCTTTGGACATCGACCGTGTAACCAGCCTTGAAGATCCTTCCGAAAGAGATCCTATCTTTAGTACAAGAATCTTCTTCTTCAGTGGGCTATCCGTTTCTTCTAGCAATGAAATCCTGTTCCTCACAGGATAAAAAGAAGCTACTGAATCTGTTTCCACCTGATGAAAATCATTCAAAACCAACCGAGTAGGTGACCTACTTTATGCAATGATTTCCTTCGCCACCCCATCAGGTAAAGTCCCCCATGAAGGATTTCTGTTGTCATATCTAGAGTGTCCCACCTTGGCCAAAAGGGGAGATTGAATAAATCCAACGCAAATAGAAGAAAGGACCGACATACCTGTATAAGGTGAAAATAATCCCCTGGGTATACCTATAACCCCACAAGCCAGTAAAAGGCTGATTCTTCCTGAGAGAAGGGAAGACACCATCGACCGAGGATGGTCCATCAAATCTGCATCAAAAAATTCCATCGCAACCCCATTTGGCTACATCGGAAAAAAATTAGATAGCTCAAGATCCTTCGACAAATGTATGCCCACCTATGTCCCCTCATCAGAATTTCGAGACTTTTCAGGCACGAATTTGACAAAATTCAAAAATTCAAAAATCTCAATAGAACCGTTTAATTTTTCCACCCCCTCTGAGGAAGACGACGGTCTAACCTGAGTGGAAGATGCCACACTAGAGACCCCCTAAAATGCCGTCTTACCACGCGATCCAACAACATCTGGCCGAGAAGCCCCCTGGCGATCACTATGACCATGCCCAGCCCCTTGATTATGGTGTCTTGTCTTCCCCTTTCTACAAAATTCCACTGAATTCCCTTGAAATCCACAAGACGAGCAAAATCTGGGTGGAGCTTGGAACACCAAGCGTTGCCACCATTTGAAACCCTTGGGAGACCGAATGAGGAAACGAGAGGGGAACATAACCAAAAGATTCATCTCAACACAAATACGAGGATTATCTGCATCCATTAGCACCTCCCTGTTCAAATCAGAACAAAGGAATCTCCCCAACGAGTCACCCACTCCTGCCAAAATTGAAGGGTTATGGAAGGTAAGAGGTAGCCCCGGAAGCTTGATCCAAACCGCAACCATGGGGGATTCTCTGCCATAATGAAACTCCCAAGACCAGCATGAAAGAGTAAAATGACGGGCACTGCAACACCTATCCTCCCACACCCATGCCCGCACAAAATCCTCCTTGCTGAAGAAGTGAATGAAGAATGCAAACCGAGAAAGTTCTGAAACCGCCACTGGATGAAGCAAACCCCAAGAATCCACAAATGATCTGAACACCTCCAGTGAGGGTTTCACCAGACCAAAACGGGCTACCAGGGTAAGCTTATGAAACTCTGAAGCCTCCTGAATCTCCTTTTCTAAAATTTCAATGACAAGAAATCCATCCAAACACCCCACACTTCTGTGTTCCAACTAAATCTGTGGAATACCGTGCAACCCGAATCCACTGACGAGGAACCCACCATGAAAACCTCCTTGAAAGACTTCTCCATCATTAAATCCTGCCCAAAAACACATATTGACATACTTTTACACATTGTGACAACAAATGAAACACTTAGCTAAACAATCTCCTCCTATGTATTTTTATATCAGTATACCTTCACATATATCCCATCACATAGAAGTCAATATGTGTGTATCATCTTTAATCTCCCTTAATGATAATCAAATGAAAAGGGAAGTGGGGTCTCCTTATCTCATCGGTCTTCTAAAAAAACCTCTTATTGTCACAAAAAAAGGAATTATATCACATGATACATGGAAAAGAGCCTTTATTTAATCACCTATAAGTTTACATGGGTATAATCGGTGTAGAAAATAAGAGAGATATAACCAAGGGTATCTAACCAGTTTTTTAAATATCCAAGAATGTGAAATCAAGCTTATAACATCTCAATTGAGATATAAGACCCTACACACATTTCATCAAACACATCATAAAGTTTAGGTTCATAAGAACAATTCCCCATTTGTATCATAATTTCATCAACCAAGAACTCCTCTTAAATAAATACAATTTAGAATGAGATAAGAGTGTGATTTTCTAACTCAAAAGTTATGAAGGATCCTCTTACAGAGATGAATTCACTTTCATCATCATGGTATTAAATGAAATCCATGATGAAAAACACTTATCCTTCAATTATTTGATTTTTTATAACAATACACATAAAAGGATAAGGAATAAGGAATTACCTCTAGATAGTCTTCAAGTGAGAGGAGAAGGCTGAACATGAAGTTTTATCCTTAACTCAACAAACCTTTATTCTGGCATTTCTTTGGTGAAAATATTTGCAACCTAATATTTAGTAGAAATTTATTCTAGATTTATATCTACACTTGACACATTTTATTTGATAAAATGATACCTAATATCAATATTCTTAGATATCAAATATTGTACTAGTTTTTTAGATAATCTAATTACACTTTGATTATCACATAAAATTTTCAGTGGTCTCCCAGTATCAATTTTTAAATCATTCAATTGAAATTACACCCAAATAATTTATGTATATTGAGTGCATTGACATGAAACATAAAATTGATTATGTTTTTAAATATTATTTATATTATAGGTAATACCCTATGTTGTCTCTCAAGGATCATTGGTGGTTTTTAGTGTGGATTTTTAATAAAAATTACTAAAAGTGGGGGGTGGTTTTGAAAATAGTTTTAAAATAAAATGACTTAATTTAATGAGTTTAAAAGTTTACAAAAAAGTTTATATTGAATAATAAATTATGATTATGTGATCATTTCTATGTTACTACACCACTTTAAAAGTTCCTTGTTCTTAATTGATTATTAGGTTTTGGTGTAATTCTTTGATTGAGGGTTAACCAAGATCTTGGGTACCCACAACCGCTAAAATGATGAAAATATGACTAAACCTTGACATAAAAATCATATAGTCAAGTTACATACCCTTATCATGAATTAAGGTTTATCAAGGAACACTGAAATCTCAAATTTTTAGGAAATAAGAGGAGTCTTATGTTGTCCAATTGGAACAACACAAGTTGCACTCCAATCGGTTATGAAATAAAAAGTGTTTCAATTAAATGCATCAAAAAAAGTTAAGATAAATATAAAATAACAATTAAAAACCAAAATATATAGCAAAACAGTAGAGAATTATTTGTTGGGACACCCTCTTCAAGTGTGTAGCTCCCTCGTAATGATCACCCACCGTTTAGCCCACCATCGAGAGGAGGAAGCTTGAGTGGAACTCCTTCTTCATTATTGATCCCCTATGAAGATATGAACCTCTATAAATTCTATGATGATGATGATACTCCTCTAGGAATCCAAAATGGTAGAGATTTTCTTTTTGTTTGAACTTACAAATGAGGTTCCCATGGTGCCCTTTTATAGCCAAAAAGTAGTTTTGGGCACCTAGTTTTGGTTATACTACTTTTGTATCGGCTTTGGGTTGGTAAACCACCATATCAAGACTTGGAAAAAAGAGGAGGGTTGTTTTCCGGTATCTTAAATGTATCACTGTCAAATTTTGCGGCCATTTCACACCTGTATTGCGGGATATTATCAAAATACCAAATCTAACTTTTGAATTCAGGAAGATTATGTCCCATGGATATATTGGTTCATATGGACCCCTTAATGTAATAATTAGGATTGTATTTCTTGAGATTAATTGTAGCCCATGGAGTTTTGGATCTTCCCACAAAATTTCATCCCATTTCAAGGCACATATTTTTGAGAAATATGCCAAATAGTGGACATGTGTCTTTGGGATTCCATGCAGTTTGGCCCATTTTCTTTCTGAATCATCTCTGAGGCCTCCAAATCACCTCCACCTACAATGAAAATATCAAAACAAGTATAATTTTCCATTTTAACAGTGATAAATATTAAATAATAGAATAAAACATAAATTGTAATTTGATATTATATTTTTAATTTACAATACAAAATCAGTTTAATACAATGGTGTAAGGGTGAAATAAAACAGTGAATCGTGGTGCGATCACACCCCCACACCAAATCATTTACACTCTTAGGAAAAGAAATGTTTCCATAAAGTATTCATGGATATATTCCCAAATTCATGAATATTTAACATTGAAATAAAATTTAATCAACGATAGAAATTTAATCAAAGAAAAAATCACACCAATGAGTTATTCTCAATGATCATGGAAAAATACGTCTCAAAAATTATATCAGAATGAAATTACAAGAGATTCATGATACCAATCAAATAAAATAATTAAAAAGTTAATCATGTCACTAATTCTCCACGTGTGTGCATGAAAACCATTTCATGCTATTCTTTCCACTTTCTATTGAGTAAATATAAGTTATTTTAAAAATTTTCTGCTTACATTATCCTTTCCACCAAAACTGCCCTACATCCTTTGCAATAAAATTTCAAGATCCGCTCACTTAATAATTACTAGAAGTAAAACAATAAGCTCCCGACCTATATATCCCCATATGTTGTACATTTTATCACTCCCCTCAAGGTTTATATGTTTTTTTGGTTTTTTTGAGGGTGCACAATAGTAAGATAATAGATACACACTCATAGGTTAATTAGGTACAATAATGAAATAGATTAGATACGGAACAAACATATGAAAAATCATTTTCAAAAGTATATAAAAATTAACCTAACTTATATTTACCTTATATTAAGTAAAAAAATTTCACACTTCATGGTTGGGTGCAATGATGTGTGGAGAAATTAAGTGATACAATTTTCCCTTAAAATATTCACTCAAAGGGTACCATTATTCTCGAAGGTTTCAAAATTATAAAACCATTTATATTGTCGAAAGAAAACAAAATTTCAAGATAAAGTCACACCAAGAAGTTGAATTCATGCTAAAATGAACATTTTATCAAAAAAATTGAATGTTAAAACAACATGGAATAAGGAAATTCCTCATGAATTTTCAATAACTTACATGATTAAGTGGGTATAATTTTTCACAATAATGTGGGCATCAAAAATTAACATTTCAGTACAAAAGTGAGGGGGGGAATGGGGGGGGGGGGAGTGACAATACTATACATCAAGTGCACAAGAGAAAAATAAAGAAATATAATGAGAATTACTAACTAACCCAGGAATATACTCATCCCTCCCACACTTAAAGTGTGCAGTGTCCCCACTGTAATAAAAGAGAATGTGGGAAGGAAGAATAATGGCTGGTGAGTTTCATTTATAGATTTCTTCTTGAACATGGAGTTCCTCCATTGGGGACTCTAGAATGGCTTCATGAAAGTTATTCAACCACTTCCCATTGATAGTAAAGGTTTACTATGTTTCTTTATTTTGAACCTAAAAAACACCAAATTGATAAACATTAGTAATAGTGTATGGTCCAAACCAATGGGAATGAAGCTTACCTAGATGAAACTTCAGCCTTGTATTATAAAGGAGTACCTTCTGCCCAATATGGAATTGATGATGAAGGATGATATGGTTGTGGGCAGCCTTGGTTCACTCCTTATAAATCCGAGAGTTCTAATATGAATCCCTTATCAATTTCTCCATCTCTTGAATATTTAACTTCCTTTGAGAACCTGCACCAGAAAGATTATAATTTCATTGTTTGATGGCCCAGTAGGCCTAGTTATCTATCTCAACAAGGAGGTGACAAATCTTTCCAAACAATAGCCGATATGGTGACATTCCAATGAGAGTTTTGAAAGTAGTACAATAATACCATAATGAATCATCAATTATAAGACTCCAATATTTTTTGTTGGGTTGAACCATTTTTTCAAGAATCTGTTTTACCTATCTATTTGACACCTCATCTTGACCATTAGTTTGTGGGTGATAAGCAGTAGACACTTGATTCCCAACCCCATATTGATGCAAAAGTGATTGCATTGTGTGGTTTCAAAAATAAGAACCCTAGTCACTAATGATAAACCTAGCTAATATAAACCTAAAAAAAATTTGGGTTTTCAAAAATTCCACAACAGTCTTGGAATCATAAGTCTTGTGGCTCATGATTCTACCCATTTTTACACATAATACACTGATAGAAGAATGTAAAAGTTTCCAAAGGAATTGGGAAATGGAACCATAAAGTCAATTCCCCAAACATAAAAAATGTCATGAAAGAGAAAAGGTTGTTGTGGCATTTCATTTCTTTTAGATACATTCCCTATTTTTTTGACAATGTGGACAAGATTTACAAAAATCATGGGCATCATGAAATAGTTTTGGCCAAAAGAGACCATAATCGAGGACCTTGTGAGTAGTTCGTTGAGAAACAAAGTGGCCCCCATAAGCAAGAGTGTGGTATAACCTTAGGAAAGACTGAAACTCACTATCGGGAACACAACACCTGAGAAATTGATCACTATATGTGCACCAAAGGTAGGGGACATCCCAAATTTATCAATGGGAATCATGTTTTAGATTATCAACTTGGTTTTTATTGAAATTAGAAATAATAAAAGATGCTACAAAATAATTTACAATTTCATCATACCAAGGAATTACATCTTTCACTCAGTACAATTGCTCATTAAGAAACATGTAATTTATAGGAATACAGGGGGATGAGTCAATGCCTGGGGATGGGTGGATCCTACTGATATAGTAAGACACCACATTCTATGCTCCTTTTCTATATCTAATTTCTAGATTAAATTTTGGAAGGAGGAGCATCCAACGGATGAGATGTGGTTTGGATTCCATTTTCTTAAGGATATATCGGAGGGATGCATGGTTTGAAAACACAATGACTTTGGACCCTAAAAGGTATGACCATAATTTATCCAAGGAAAATATAATGTCAAGGAATTATTTTTCATTTGTGGTGTAGTTTTCTTGGGTAGGGTCCAAAGTACAAGAGGCATAGACAATGATATGTGGATATCGATCAACCCGTTATGTTAAGACATCCCCAAATTCATAGTTAGAGGCATAAAACATGATATCAAATAGTAAATCCCACCAAGGTGGTTGGATTACCAAGGGTGATGTGAGACTCCATTTTAATTTATTAAAAGCTTCCTCATATTATTTATCAAAAACAAATTCTTTTTTTTGGAGTAATCAGGAGAGGGGGAGTGAAATCTTACTAAATTCACAAATGAAACGATGGTAAAATACAACATGACCTAAGAAAGACCACACATCCCATACATTTTTGGGGAATTGTAGGGAAGAAATGATATCTACTTTTTATTTATCAACTTGGATACCATCCCCAAAAATTACATACCCTAGTACTATATATTATTTCACCATGAAATGTAATTTATCATAATTTAATTGGATATTATTTTCAATACAGTGACGTAGGACTGACCAAGAATACTCAAACATTCATCAAAATAGGATCCACATACAGTGAAATCATCCATGAATACTTCCATGAAATTCTCCAGGTAATCCGAAAAAATACTAACCATGTGTCGCTGGAAAGTATTTAGAGAATTGCACAGACCAAATGACATTCTTCTATATGTAAATGTTCCAAAGGGGCAAGTGAAGGTTGTATTTTCCTGATCCTCAAGGGTAATATGGATATAAAATTATCCAAAATACCCATAAAGAAAATAGTAATGGGACTTCTCCACTAGCCATTCTAGAATTTTCTCAATTAATGACAATGGGAAATGGTCTTTCATAGTGTGTTGGTTTAGTCGGTGATAATCTATACAAACATTCCAACTATTATGTACACGTGTTGGAACCAATTCATTGTTTTCATTTTTAATTACCTTTAGAACAGTTTTTTAGGAACCACTTTTACTGGACTAACCCATTGGCTATCAGATATGGGGTAAATGATTCTATAAGCTGATAATTTTTTTACCTTTTTTTAACAACATATAGGAGGGTTGGGTTCAGTCAACATTGTGACTACATCACTAGTTTTTCCTCATAATTTAATAATATATTTTGTGTTAAAATTGATGGGCTAATACTAGAAATTTCAGCAATATTCTATCACAAAGCTGTTTTATACTCCCTCAAAAGTTCAAGCAGTCACAATTTATACTCTGGAGGTGAAGTGAACTAGAAATGATGACAAGAAACTTGTTTGAATTCTCAAGATAGAAATATTTTAAAACTTGAGGTAGTTGTTTTAGTTATAATTTAGGTGAATTTTGGATTAATGGGAGTGAATGTGACAGTGGGAGGTCTATGATATCATCTAACTTCTCAATGGTAACATCCTCAGATGAAGAATGATATTTTAAAATCTTAGTAGTATCATAGATTGTCATGAGATCCTCAATGTTCAAGAAATTATCAATTAACAACCATGCGTGGAATTTTTCTAGAATGGTAAAACATTCTATGCATGATTCATTTCATAAAATTTCAATCAATGAATAAATCTCAAAAAGGGGATCATGGGAATTAAAATAAGTTTTTTCAAGGAAAGGGAGTACATATATAGAGTTAATAGAGAGAGAGGAATGTTCTTCTGAGGGGTTCTTCATGGAATCAAGGATGTTGAAGTAGAAAATGTCACCAAAAAATACATAGATAATTTACCATTGTGGACATTAATTATGGTTTTGGAAATTTTCATGAAATGTATCCCCAATATAATCGGGGCATGTTCATTTATCCTATCATCTTCTATTTTTAGAATATAAAAATCAGTAGGAAAAATTAAAAATTTCACCCTCATAAGAATATCCTCTAACACACTAGAGGGGTGTGTGGTACTTCAATTTTCCGTTTGAACAAAAATTCATGTGGGATTCAATTCCCTGACCTTCAATGAAGATTAAATAGAGTGAGGAATCACATTTATAGAAGCACCCAAATCAAGCATATCATTGGAAAAGGAATACTTCTCTACAGTGCACAAAATTGAGAATGTTCCAGGATCATTGAATTTGGCGGGAAGTGATGGATCTATCAATTCTAACATGTTCCTCCTCAATCGCACCTTCTCATCACCTCTAATTCGCCTTCATTGTGTACAAATCTCCTTCATAAACTTGGTGTATCTTGGAACTTTCTTCATGACATAAATCAAAGGAATGTTAACCTGAACTTTTTTTAAAGTTTAAAATATTTCCTTATCAAGTTTATTTTACATTTTTTCCTAGGTTGGGTGGACCTTTGTTTAAATGGAAGATTAATGGTTGGTTTAGGTGACTCATCAACAGACACACTCTTTCCTTTATAAGCGCTTCTCAAGATAAGGTTTTACCTCATTTGGACCATTTACGATGGTTGGGATGGTGGTTTTCTCAGGAGGGGATGACTCTATTAGAGGGGTCATTTGGATTTTAATCTGAGTTACACTCATAAGGGTTATGGAACTAACATTTCCTTTATCCTTAGGATCAACTAATGGTTAAGAGGGTATTTTACCTAGCCCATGATTTTGAATTTCCCCCATAGAGTTAGCGAGTTGGACTAATTGGGTTTATAGGTATTGTATGGATACTTGGATTTTTTTGTTGGAATTGGATATTATTAGCAACCATTTGTTTCATTATATCTTCTAGGCTAGGCTCAAGTTTTGGAGGGGGTGGTTAGAAAGTCCTTTATGGTGGTTAGGTATTTCTGGGTGGTGGTGGTGGATGACTACTCTACCCTGGTTGGTTCTATTATTCTTGAGGTTGGTTTGAATACCCACCTTGCCTATAAACTTAGTTTTATTTCTTCCCAGGGTTGGATGGATAGTAAGGTTATTTCCTAAATGGTTGGTTATAGGGGCATCTTGGAAATGTTTACTCACAACTCTCAGAAGTTTCTCTCAGTTGGGGGCATTGGCCAGAATAGTGGGTGTCAGAAGAAAATATACCATAATGGATTGGAGGAGTAGATTGGGATTTACTTTAGGAAATATCAAGTTGTTTAAGAAGGGTATTTACCGCATCAAACTTAATGTCCAACTTTTCAAATTTAGTGTTTTGTACCTCATGGAAACCTCGGATGGGTACATTGGATCTTGAACCGAATTGACGAGTGTTATGATCCATGTTCTCAATTAGGGTTCTTACAACAATTGGGGTCTTATCAACTAGCACACCACTTGTAGTAGTATCAATAATATTTCTATCAATAGGAATTAAAAATATTGAATTAAAATTTGATCACTTATTTGGTGGTGTGTCCAACTTGAACAAATCCTTTTAAATATTTCCCATTACTCATGAAGTGTTTCCCATTGTGATTTCCTTATTCCAAAAATTTCTTTCCTTATTGTTTTGGTTCTAGGGGATGGGAAATATTTTTCAAGAAAAAATAATTTCATGCCCACCCAACCACTAATTGGGTAATTAACATAATATATCTAATATTTTGCACTATATTCTAATGAAAAAGGGAATTACCAAAGATTTACTTATTCTTAATCCACATTATTAGGTTTTAATGTTTAACACACAATATGAAATCATTTTAAATTCTTATGTGGGTCTCCTCCAATCAGTCTATGGAATCTTGGTAATAAGTGAATTAAACTAGATTTTAGTTCAAAATTGGGTGCCTTGCCTTGTATTTGAATGTAAGTGGGTTGGATATCAACATCAGATGAGTTTATTTATTTTTAATGTATGATTAGTTTCATACATGTTATGAAATTTTATTTCAGTTTTGATATTGGTTCCAAAAGAAGAAGAGGAAGGATCAAGAAGTGTGTTAATGTTTGTGTGTCCTCCTTCAATGGGTTATTTGGTGCATCTTGGTATTGATGACGTAAGATCCTCTTTGGTTCGTTTTCAAATGGATTTAGTTCCTCCAATGAATATCTCATCATGTACAAGCCTATAAAATTATTATTTTATAAATAAACTTTAAAAAAATTAAGTAAGAAAAGGAGAAAACAAATAATTACAAAATAAATAATACTTTTATAAAAAACACATACTAAAAACAAAATCACTCCCTGATAATAGTGCCAAAATTTGAATTATTTGTCATGAAACATCAAATTAATTATGTTTTTAAATATTATTTATAGTATAGGGAAGACCCTAGGCCATATCTTAATAATAATTTGTGTTTTTTAGTGTGATTTTTTAATAAAAGTTACTAAGAGAGGGGGTGGTTTTGAAAACAGTTTTAAAATAAAATGAATTAATTTAATGAGTTTAAAAGTTTACAAACAATTGGATTTTTATGAATAAATGATGACTATGTGATCATTTCTAAGTTAATACACCACTTGAAAAGTTCCATGTTCTTAATTAATTATTAGGTTTTGGTGTAATCCTTTGATTGAGGGTTAACCAATATCTTAGGTACCGAAAAACCCTAAAACGATGCAAATAAAACTAAACCTTGACATACAAATCATATAGTCAAGTTACATCCCCTTATAATGAATTAAGGTTTGTCAAGGAACATTGGAATCTTAAATTTTTGGGAAAGAAGATGAGTCTTATGTTATCCAATTAGAACGACACAAGCCACACACTTAAAATTGCACACCGATCGGTTATGAAAGAAAATGTGTTTCAATTAAATGCATCAAAAAAGTTAAGATACACATAAAAGAACAATTAAAAACCATAATAGAAAAAAATAAATTAGATAATTATGTTCCGGAACTCCCTCTTCAAGTTTGTATCTCCCTTGTAATGATCACCCACCGTTTATCCCACCAACGAGAGGAGGAGGAAGCTTGGGTGGAACTCCTTCATTCTTGACCCCCCTATGAGTATAGGGACCTCTATAAATTCTATGATGATGAGGATAATCTTCTAGGAATCCAAAATGGTAGATATTTTATTTTGGTTCTAACTTACAAATGAGGTGCCCATGGTGCCCTTTTATAGCCAAAATGGGAAGTGGTTTTGAGAACCCAACTTTGGTTATACCACTTATGTCTCAGTTTTGGGTTAGTAAACCAACATATCACAACTTAAAAAAAAATAGGATAGTTGTTTTATGGCCTCTTAAATATCTCACCATCAAATTTGGAATCCATTGAACACCTATATTGGGAGATATGTCAAAATACCGAACCTAACTTTTGAATTCAGGCAGATTCTATCCCCTGGACATATTGGTTCAGATGGGCCCCATAATATATGAATTGGTATTGGGTTTCTTGAGATTCATTTTATACCCTAGATTCTTGTATCATATCACAAAATTTCATCCCATTTTAAGGCATTAATTTTGCGCAATTTTCAAAATAGTGGACATGTGACCTTGGGATTCCATGCAGTTTGGCCCATTTTCCTTCTGGATCATCTTTAGGGCCTCCAAATCACCTCAACCTACAATGAAAATATCCAAAAAAGTATAATTTACCTTTTTAATAGTGATACATATTAAATAATGTAATAAAACATGAAGTAAAATTTGATATTATATTTTGAATTTACAATACAAAATTAGTTTAATACAATGGTTTAAGGGTGAAATAAAATAGTGAATGGTAATGCGATCATATATGAATTTATAGCTGAAACATATTTAGCCTTAGATATGATCAGTGTAAATGAATTTTGATTATTTTTATACCAAATGACACAACCTTCTCTCATAAAGAAGGTTCCACCTAAAGTAGATCTCTTATCTGTACAATCACCTACCCAATCAAAATCTATAAACCCCAACAGTTTTAAATATGCACTATTTATATATAGAATACCATATTTCAAAGTTACTTTCAAATATCTCAAAATTATCTTAGAATCCAACAAGTGAGACTCTTTTGGGTCACTCTGAAATCTAGCACATAGAGTTACTATATAAGTTATATCTGGACTTGATGATGTTAGATAAAGCAGACTTCCAATGATTCTTCTGAATTCTTTTTTTATTAACATGGTTTATAGCTTTATCCTTTCATAATTTTGTTCTAATTGAAATGGGTTTTGAAACTTATTTTTCATTTTCCATTCCAATTTTTTTCTGAAATTCCCTAGCATAATTTTCCTATGATAGAAATATGTAATTTGGTTTCTACTCAATTTGAAATCCTAGAAAATATGTCACCTAACCAAGCATGGACATCTCAAAATATATTTTCATTTACTTAAAAAAATCTTTACATAAACCTTCCTTGCAACCAAAAAATATGATTTCATCCACATATAAAATGACTATGAGAGTACCTTTAGACATTTATCTCACATAAAGGTTACTGTCAACTTTACCTTTTACAAACTTCATATCCCTTAAAAGACCATCTAATTTAGTATACCAGACTCTAGGGGCCTATTTAAAACCATACAACACTTTCCTCAATCTACATACGATGCTTCCATCATTGTCTAATACAAAACCATAAGTTTGTTCAATATAGAATTCTTATTCAAGATCAAAATTTAGAAAGAAAGATCTCACATTGATTTGATAAAATTTATAATGTTTGTGTGCTCTTAATTCCAAAAACATTCTAATGGTTTCCAATATGGATACTAGTGCAAAGGTTTCTTCAAAGTCAATTCCTTCCATTTTATAATATCCTTAGCACACCAGTCTAACTTTTCTTCTTGACATTTCACCTTTCTCATTTATCTTATTTTAGAAAATACACTTGGAACCAATAACTTTTTTATTTTTTGGTCTTGATACAAGAACCCAAGTGGATTTCTTCTCAATATGATCAATTTAATCATTCATAACTTGTATCCATTCCTCATGATCAACTCATTATTCCACTATATGAGTAATCAATTTGAGAATTAAGTGTAGTTTGATCTTCAATTATCAATATTCTTCTAGTTTGAACTGGATCCCATTGATTTACAATGATATTTTTAGTCTCGACATGTTTATTTATTTTTTTGTAGCATTTTATATAATTTTTATCTTATTCATCTTTATCACTGGTATGTTTAGAGTCAGTATCAATAATGTTTTTCTCTTTCTGAGTAGCTTCATCATTCTTTTGTTCCATTTTCATACCATTTTCTACTAAATATTATGAATCAGTATCAACTGTGATATAATATTTTTTCTTGTTTTCAATAATTTTGACATCACTATAGTCAACTAACTTCTGACTTTGCTTTTTACAACATTTTTAGCCACTACCATTAGGTAAGTAGGACATGAAAACCCCTTCCTCACCTTTTTCTTCAAATTTTTCAAGATTGATATTCTTGATCATTATATTGAAAGGGATTCCAAAAACACTGAAGTACTTAACAATTGGATTTTTGTTGTACCAAATTTAATATGCCATATTTTTTGTTTTTGTTCTCAGAAGACATATGTTCTATACATTTATGGTAGTACATGCAACTTATCTCTAGAAATACTTCAAGATGTTGTGTTCTGCTAACACATTCCTTCCCATCATAACTATGATTCCGTTCTTTATTTCAATTATCCCATTTTTATATGGAGTATATGGTGTGATTTACTAATTCTTGATTCAATTTTTATAAATATAACTTTCAAAATCATCACAAGTAAACTCATTAACATTATCTGATCTCAATTTATTGATATAGAGAACCATCTCCTTCTCATATTTCCTTCTAATTTTTTAACCTTTTTAGTTGCCTATGAATTGTGTTTGATAAACATGAAATTAGTCATCCATGTATACGCATCAATAAATGTAATGAAATATAGACAACCATTGTATAATTTTTTTCTCATTGGGATTCATAAGTCATTATGAATAAGTTCAAGGGGTCTATAAGATAGAATATCCACCCCTTTGTGTGAAATTTGGGTTAATTTACCCTTTTGTTAGGTTTCATAGATTTCATCCCTTTATCTCTTTAGATTAGTAAAATCTATCACAATATCATGCTTCAATATTTTACTTAAACTCCTTTGAATAGGATTTCTAAGCCTTTTATACTAGTGGTTGTTTTCATCTTTGGCACTCAAATAACATGAATCGATAGAATTACTAATTTGAGGTAGATTACCATTGGTTCTTTTTCCTTGAGTGATAATTCTTCCATCCTTTGTGATTTCGATGATAAATGAATAATTTTTATACAAATCCTAATGTCCATAATCACAAATTTGACTGGCACTAAGAAAATTGTGCTTCATCCCTTCAACAAATAACACATTATTGGACTTTAGATTTTGGGATTCAATATTTTTTTCCAAATACCTTAATTTTTAGTTAAAAATCATTTATAAAGGTCATAGATCCTCCTTCATGATTTTAAATGTTGCTCATAATTTTTGTTTCATTAGTCATGTGTAATAAATATCCACTATTATGAATCCATGACTTGGTTTTTCTACTAGATTTCAAAGAAAATTCAGTGAAACATGTATTTTCTATATTCATTTTTTGAACTACCTTGAATTTAATAATATTATATGTTTTTTCATCATCACTTTTTAGAAATATGGCCTTTTTTATCACATCTTCCACATATTTATTCTAAATAGTCATTTTTTTATGTTGGAAGATAGGATGAATTCTTGATAACTGCTTGCTTACTTTGAAAATTTGTTCTCATGTTCTTAGAATAGATCACCCTTGGTTCATGTTTCATCTATGGTAGGGACATGTTATACCAACATAAATATTCTTTGTGCCCAAACACTCCACAAAATTAGTAGTTTCCTCTAAATCTTGATCTTCCCAACTGATAATAACCACATCTTTCTATATATTGAGATTGTCTCTGTTTTAGGGGGGAAATTTTTCTTATAGGATTTAATTCTTACTTTAAAATAGAAGATGATTTCTCACTTGTATTAGTGCTCCAAAACTATAAATAATTTATTTTTGGACCTGCATTGTTAGAGATAACAAATTTATTTTGAGATTTATAGAGGGATAAATTAACCTGCATCTTTGAACCCCTCTTTTCACCAGTTTGTGATGATTCTACCTTGAACTTAACAAAATTTATGAAATATTCTATAATATTTTCAAGCTATTATATTCTTCAAGTTTTTTATAGAGACTTATATTTTTTTCCTTTTTTGAGGGGAAGTTTTTCTTCAGGTCATTTTACTATCTTTTCCATTTCATCCACTTTCAATTTTTGTCTTTTTATTTCTTCAATATAAAGAATATATTTCTTTGTACATTATTTATTTTATTCATTTATCTATTCATTTAATTTAAATAATAGTATCTTCTCTTTCTTGAGATTTTTATTTTTCTCAAGACAATATTCTAATTCATTTTTCAATAAGTGATCTAGATCTATTCATTCACTTTCACCATCTTCACTTACAGAGGTTTCAAAACCGATTTTAACATGATCCATGAAGTTAGTTTCATCTTCTAATTGGATGATTTTTGTGGATTTAACTTCATATTATTTTGTCAATAAACTTAGTCTTTTACTATTAAATAATTTATTGTTGTTTCTATAAAATTTGGTTGTTCCTTTTGAGATCTTCCCCTATTTCGTTTTCTATGTTTTTTCATCATCTGTCTTAGGTTCCAAAAAATTGTTTTTAGGGAAATTTAAAGCAAAATTTCCAATGTCATTGCAGTTGTAGCACCTCAGTGATAATTTACTTTTACCTCTAAACTTTACCTTCTTGAATATTTTTGATAAAAGAGAAATTATTTTATTAAAATATTCATAATCATTCTCATCATCAGATTTACTTGAATATGACATTTCATCAACTCTGATTTTTAGATTTCTCATGGATTTAAAATCCATATAATCTTTGATCTTATTCTTGAAGACTGAGATCTTTCAAATTTTATATTCAATGTGTATGTTATGTAATTTATTTAGAATAAGATAATCTCTATCTTCCAAAGATGATACTTTAGTATCAAACCTGTCAGGAAAATTTCTCATTAATTTTTCAATAGTAGTTGAATCATCCAACTTTTCACCAACACTATGAATATTACTGACAATTTCATTGACTCTTGTGAAGTAGTCATCAATATTTTATCCTTCACCCATCTTGATATATTCAAATTTGATTCTCTAAATTTTCAAATTTTCATCCTTGACTTTCATGTATCCTTCATAACTACTTTCCAATTCATCCCAAATTTTCTTGGCATTTTTGAGTCCCATAACCTTTGTGTAAAATTTTTCTAAAAGGGACATCAAAATGGAATTTTAAGATTTTCCATCAACTTCCATATTTCTCTTCTTGGTAAAATTCATAATAGATTCATCAGAAATTGGTGAGAATCGAACAATAACTACATATTTAACTATAAGGTTGAGAGATAGAAGATAGGGTAACATACTATTATTCCAACTATGATAGTTCTTCCCATAAAAATGAGGAACACCCTGAATATTTAAAGAATTGAGATTATCCATATTTAATACTTAGTGGATCTTGACAGAGGGAAACCAGTGCTTTGATACCAATTGAAGTTCCCATGAGGAGTTGAACCATTAAGAAGGGGGTTAAATCAGTGGTGATTTTTACAATTTCCCTCTCTTATGAAATTAACCTCATTTGACCTGTTAGGATCCGATCCACTCTTATGATAATTTATCCCCTCCAAAATTGAAAAAGAAGAAGAAAAAAAGTGCAGGAAAACAATATTTTTACAAGGTTTGGTCTGAAAATGAGCCTTCTCCTTGCTGTGATTGGTTAGAATCCACAATCACAGATTATCTACTATAATCACAAGTGATCACAACATACATTTCTTCACTAGCATAGAGTCTCACTATGATTTCCAAAGTTCCACTGGAATAACAGTTTCACATTTTCATTTAAAAAAATGATTACAAAAAAACAAAATAAAGACCAATTTTTAATGTTGACTACTTTTGCAACAACTGATAGTGTTATTTATTTTTGAGCCTTCAAGATAGATAAAATATCACATGATCACTTTTTTAAGAACATCATTGAACATGTTATTCATTAAATTATGCATCTTTACTTCTCAACTATATAATTCTAATATATTATGTTAAATTATATTTTTTTTCCATTAAATGATTATCTCATAGCATATGTATCATTTGGTGAAATATCTTCACGATACTATAATACTTTAATAAAGGATGTATGCACACACATACACTAAAAAATATTGACTGAAAAAGATTTATTTTCTTTGTAAGCTTGATTTAATCCTGTGAGTGACAAATGATTTTCTTAGAAAATTATCTCTATTGTACTTCACTAATCACCCCTCTTTTACGAATTTCTATGAATCAATCCACAATTATATCAGAAATAAACTCAGTGGTTATTCAGGTAGTTTATCACATGATAATTTTACACATCCTAGGAATCATTTTAAAGCGGTTTGTTCATAGTGAAGTATTTTCTCTGCAAAGTACTTCACTTATACATGTACTACAAAGGATTATTCACCACATAATTTATCCCTGTATTACATTTTATTTGATATAAAACTTCACCAAATATTATCCATCTGAAAATAATCTTAAATCTCATCTGAAAATCATTTTTAAACTCATCCACAAATCATGCATAAACTCATAGTCATTATTCATCTGTAAATAATTTCATCTGCAGTTGATCATGGGACCATTTATCTATTACAAAATAGCGTCTCACATAGCATATTGCTTCCCAAAGAACTATCCATGAAGTATTCTTCATCTTCACAATAGATTCTCAAAGCACTATCCATGAATAATTCTTTTTCCTCTTAGCTCCTTCACAAAACATTTATTTTCTTTCTGGTAAATTGTACATAGCCACATTTTAATCTCCTGAGAATCTAATTGATCTCACATGGTGGATGATTTTATTTACAGGTTATCAGTCTAAAAACCATCAACCAAGATTGGTTTGTTCACGAAGGGTTCATACATGAGAGGTAGAATATGAACTCCCTCCTAGATCGTACAACTCAAATTTAAACAAGTGATTAGATTATATGGATGATGAAATTTTTATATATTTAATAAATGGGTGAAAAGTACCTACATAACACTATCCCACATCGAATTACACAACATTATTTTCTTCGGTTTATTACTCAACTCCTTTTACCACACCTTTGATCCAACACCGAGGTCAGAACCCAGATTCACATTCACACACCATGATCCTATGACACAATGGGATTCAGCCAAACCCATGCCCACCAATGAGCATGTGATCTGAAGTCCTTATACATGAGCTTAACTAAACCCAGCAGGCTCTATGCCTCCTCTTCCACTCATTGGCATGCCTGGTCTACCTTAGGTGTGCTTGACCCTTGGGTCCCACAAATCTGGAGTTCTTGCTTGACCTAGTCCATTTTCTATTAGGTTGGAACATTTTTTTATGTAAGGACCAACTAAAAATACTTATAAGTATAGAAAAATATGCAACAAAAGATTAATTTCCATCCCAACTTATCAATATTCTCTTCTTAAATTTTACCATGAAAAATAAAATTCGTATACCATGGTATTATTTAATCTTCAATATAATGTTGAAAAAATGTCCTTTTTAACACATGTCTTAGACATTGAAGATAAAAAAACAATCATCAAATTTACACCTAAAATAACAGTACAAGCGTGACATCACATGCCATATAAAGAATAATTTTCCAAGAATTATATCCAATTCCATAAGATTAATCCCTAAAAATTCTCTAGGAATCACCACTTTATCCATAACAATTCTCCAGGCATCACCACTGCATAAAAACTCCCCAAACACACATGTTGACACACTTTGACACATTGTGACAAAAAATTAAACACTTAGGTTAAAAAATATCCCATTTTTTATTTTGTTATCAGTATCCCTTCACATATATCCCATCACATAAATGTCAATATGTGTGTATCATCTTTACTCCCCCTTAATAACAATCAAATTAAAATGGAAGTGGGGTCGTCTTATCTCATCTATCTTCTCAATAAGCATCTTATTATCACAAAATAAAGAATGATGACACGTGATACTTGGAAAAGAGCCTTTAGTTATTAAACTATAAGTCTACATGGGCATACCTAGTGTAGAAAACATGAGAGATATAACAAAGGGTATCTAAGTAATATTTTAAATATCTAGGCATGTGAAATCAATCTCATAACATCTCAAATGAAATATAAGACCCTATACACACTTTATCAAACACATTAGAATGTTTAAGTGCATAAGAATAATTCCCCCTTTGCCTCATCATTTCATCAATCAAGCAATCCTCTTAAATAAATTCAATTTAGAATGATATAACAGTGTGACTTTATAACTCAAACCTTATGAAGGATCCCCTCAAGAGATGAATCCAATTTCATCATAATGGTATTAAATGAAATATATGATGAACAACACTTATCCTTCATTTTCCTATTTTTTTAGAACAATACGCATAAAAGGATAGGGAATAAAGAGGTACCTCTATATTGTATTAAAATGAGAGGATGAGGCTAAACATGAAGTTTCAACCATAACTCAACAAACCTCTCTTTTTTGTATTGCATTGATGAAAATATTTGCAACATATATTTAGTAGAAATGTATTCTAGCTTGATATTTCCACTTTAAACCTTTTATTTGATTAAATAATACCCAATATAAATATTCTTGGATCTTGAATATTGTACTAGATTTTTAGATAACTCGATAGCACTTTGATTATCACATGAAATTTTCAGTGGTCTCCCAGTCTCAATTTTCAAATCTACCAATTACACTTGCATCCAAATCATTTGTGTACATGAATTTGTAACTGAAAAATATTCATCCTCAGTCATTCTTAGTGTTATTTAATTTTTATTCTTTATATACTAGTAGACACAATTTTCTCTCAGAAATAATGTTCCACCTGAAGTTGATCTCCTATATATACATTCACCTGCCCAATCAACATCTATAGGCCTCAACAGTTTTAAATATTCACTATGTTTATATAGAATCCCATACTTCAGATCCCCTTTAACATATCTTAGAATTATCTTAACAGCCAATAAGTGAGACTCTTTTTATTCACTCTGAAATTTGGCACATAGATTCATTATATAATTTATATCCATCCCTGACATTGTTAGATAAAGTAGTATTCTAATGATTCTTCTGAATTCAATATGATTGACATTGTTTCCAGTTTCATCCTTGCATAATTTAGTTCCAAATGAAATGGGTGTTGAATATTATTTTTCATTTTCCATTCCAAACCTTTTTATAAATTCCCTAGCATACTTTTCCTATGATAGAAATATGTAATTTTGTTTCTACTCAATCTGAAATCCTAAAAAACATGTAATCTGACCAAGCATAAACATCTCAAAATTTCATTACATTTACTCAGAAAAATATTCACATAAACCTTCCTTTTCACCAGAAAATTTGACATTATCCACATATACAATGACTATGAGTGTACCTTTAGATATATTTTCACATAAAGGTTATTGACAAATTTCCCTTATACAAACTTTATATCCCTTATAAAACTATCTAATTTGGAATACCAGGATCTAGGGGCCTCTTTAAAACCATACAAATATTTACTCAATATGCATACCATGCTGTCATCATTGTCTAATACAAAACCATTAGGTTTTTCAATATATACTTCTTCTTCAAGATTATTATTTAGAATGGTAGATTTTACATCAATTTGATAAACTTTATAATGTTTATGTATTGCTACTGTGAAAAAAATTGTAATGGTTTCCAATCTTGCTACTAGTGAAAACGTTTCTTAAAATTAAATTCCTTCCATTTGAGAATATACTTTTCACAATAGTCAAGCTTTGTTTCTTGATATTTCACCTTTATCATTTAGCTTATTTCAAAAAACCCACTTGTTACTAATAGAATTTTTATTTTTTGTTCTTAATACAAGAACCCAAGTTGATTTCTTCTCAATATGATCAAGTTACTCTTTCATAGATTTTATCCATTCCTTATACTCAACTCATTATACCACTGTATGAGGTTTAATTTGATAAATAATTATAGTTTGATCTTCAATTCTTAATATTATTCTAGTTTGAACTAGATCCCATTGATTGCCAATGATATTTCCAGTCTTAACATGTTTCTATTTTTTGTACCATTTTATCTAATTTTCATCAACTTTATCTTCATCACTAGTATGTTCATAGTCAAAATCAGTAATGTTTGGATCTTTCTCAGTAGCTTCATAATTCTTCTATTCAATTTTCATACCATTTTCTAATGAATATTCTGAATCAGTATCAATTGTTATATCTGATTTTTTTTCTTATTTTTAATAATTTTTACATCACTATAATCAACTAACTTCTGCATCCACTTTTTACAACATTTTTAGCCACTACCATTAAATAGGTATCCCGTGAAAATACCTTCATTATATTTTTATTCAAAATTTCCTATATTGATATTCTTAATCTTTATAATGAAAGGGCTTCCAAAAAAACTGAAGTATTTAACAGTTGAATTTTTGTTATACCACATTTCATATGTCAGATTTTGTATTTTTAGTCTCAAAATACTTCTGTTTGGTATATTTATGGTATTACATACAACTTCTCTTCATAAATACTTCAAGATGTTGTGTTCAACTGACATATTCCTACCTATCTCAACTATGCTTATGTTATTTCTTTATTCTACACCATTTTTTTGGAGTATATGATGTGCTATACCAATGGTTGACTCCATGTTTATAAAGATAACTTTCAAAAGAATCAAAATTAAAATTCTTACCATTATCTAATCTTAGTTTCTTGATATAGAGACCCATCTCATTTTCATCTTGTCTTCTATTTTTTTTGAAAATTATAGTCATCTTTTACTTGTGTTTGACAAACATGACATTATTCATATGAGTATAATCATCAATAAATGTAATGAAATACAGATCACCTCTTGAAGAATTTTTTCTCATTAGACCTTATATTTCAGTATGAATAAGTTCAAGGGGTCTAGAAGATATAATATCCACCCATTTGTGTGAACTTTGGTCCAATTTCCACTTTTGACAGGTTTCAAAGATTTCATCCTTTCTCTCTTTAGCATGTGGAAATATCTCAAAATATCATGCTTCAATATTTTACTTATACTCCTTTGAATAAGATGGATAAGCCTTCTATGCTAGAGGTTGTTTTCATCTTTGGAACTCAAATAATAGGAATTGTTAAAATCACTAATTTGAAATAGATTATGATTAGTTATTTTTTATTGAGTGATAATTCTTCCATCCTTTGTGATTTTCATGATACATGAATCCTTTTTGAATAAAAACTCATGTCCATCATCAAAAATTTTAATTACACTAAGAAAAATGTGCTTTAGCCCTTCAAAAAATAACATAATATTAGACTTTAGACTTTTATCTTCAATATTTTCTTTTCCAACTCCCTTAAATTTTAATGAACAATCGTTTGTAAATGTCACTAATCCTACATCATGATTCACAATATTGCTCATAATTTTTGTGTCACCAGTCTTGTGTGATGAACATCCACTATCAAGAATCCATGAATTGGGTTTTCTAGTATCTTTCAAAGAAACTTCAGCCAAACATGAGTTTCATGCATTCCTTTTTTGAATTCCCTTTCCTTTTATAATATTAAATGTTTTTTAGGGTGAATACTCATGTAATTTTCAAGAATATGTCCTTTCTAATCATATTATCCACATATTTATTCTAAATATCCAAATTGTTTTTGTGTTACAAGATATGAAGAATTATTGATAACTAATTCCTTACTTTGAAATTTTTTTCTCCTATTCTCATAATAAATACCTATTAGTTAATATGTCATATTTGGTAGGGACATGCTATACGAACATAAATATTATTTGTGCCTAAACACTCTACAATACCAATAGTTTACTCTAAATCTTGATATTCCCAACTGATAATAACCCTATCCTTCAAAATATTGAGATTGTCTCTGTTTTGGGGGGAAAATATTCTTGGATAAGTTATTTCTTCCTTTGAATTAGAAGATGATTTTTTACTATTCTTAATTCTCCAAACTTGTAAAAAATTTATTTTTAGACCCTCATTGTTAGAGATAATAGATTTATTTTTAGATTTGTAGATTTATAAATTAACTTGCTTCTTTAAACCCCTCTTTTCACTAGTTTTTAATGATTATTCCTTGACCTCAATAGACTTGCTGAAATATTATTTAATATTTTTCAAGATATTATATGCGTCAAGACATTTAGAGTGAGTCTTATATTATTCTTCTTCTTTGAGGGAAAGTTTTTCTTCAAGTTATTTTACCATGTTTTCCATTTCAACTACTTTCAGTTTGTATTTTTTTATTTTTCAATATAAAGAATCTCTTTCATTTCACATTATTCATTTTCTTCTATTATATTTTCCTTTTCTTTAAATAATAATCTCTTATATTTCTTGATATTTGGGTTTTTCTCAAGACAATATTTTAATTAATTTTTCAACATGTGATCTAGCTCTATTTATTAATTTTCATCATCTTCACTTATAGAGACGTCAAAACCTTTTTCAACACGAGTCATGAAGTTAGTTTCATATTTTTATTGGATTCTTGTGGTGGATTTAACTTCATCTTATTTTCTCACTAAGATTATTCTTTTACTTTTAAAACATTTATTCTTGCTTCCATGAAATTTGGTTATGACTTTTGAGATCTTCCCGCATTTATTTTTCTATGGATTTTCATCATCTGTCTTTGGTAGGTTCCACAGACTTCTTTTTAGGGAAATTTTCAGCAAATATCCAATGTCATTATAGTTGTATCAACTTGGTGGTAATTTAACTTTATCTCTAAACTTTAGCTTATTGAATCTTTTTTATAAAAGAGAAATGGTTTTTTTAAATCTTCATCTTCATTTTCATCATCAGATTCACTTGATTATGACATTTAATCATCTTTAATTTTGAGATTTCTCATGGCTTTAAAAGCCATATCATCTTTGATATTCTTCTTGAATATTGAGATATTTATTATTTCACATTCAATGAGTATATTATTTAATTCATCAAGAGTAAGATCATATTTTTCTTCCAAATCTGATAATTTAGGATCAAACATGTCAGGAAAATTTCTTATTATTTTTTTGACAATAGTTAAACCATCTTGGTTTTCACCAAAACCTCAAATATTACTAACAATTTCATTGACTTTGGTGAAGTAGTCATCAATATTTTATTATTAAACCATCTTGATATATTCAAATTTGATTCTCCAAATTTTCAACTTGGCCTCCTTGATTCGAACATTTCCTTTATAACTCCTTTATAATTTTCCCAAATTTCCTTGAAATTTTTGAGTCCCATAATCTTTGTGTAAACCTTTTCTAAAGGGATATCAAAATGGCATTTTGATATTTTTCATCAACATCCATATTTCTCTTCTTAGTAAAATTCATAATAGCTTCATCAATAATAGGTGGTAATCCATTATTAACTTCATCTTTAACTACAAGGCCCATAGATAAAAGATAGAGAAACACCCTATTCTTACAATAGTGATAGTTATTACCATCAAAAGTAGGAACACCCCAGTTATTGATAGAATTAAGATTATCCATATTCATTACATAGTGGATCTTGATAGAGAGAACCTGGTTCTCTGATACCAATTGAAGTTCCTAGGAGGAGTTTCACCACTGAGAATGGGGGTTGAATCAATGGTGTTTTTACAATTTTTCTTTGTTTTGAAATTAACTACTATTGACCTGTTAGGATATGATCCACTCTTATGATAACTCATCCTCTCCAAAATGCAAAAAATAACACATGAACATAATATTTTTAAAATATTTGGTCTCAAAATGAGACCACTCCTTGCTATTATTGGTTAGAATCCCCAATCACATATTCTACACTATAATCAAAAGCAGTTAAAACATATATTTATTCACTAGCATAGAGTCCCACTATTATTTCTAGAGTTCCACTAGAACAACAATTTCACACTTTCTGTAACATCTTGAATTTTCCATGTATTATTTTAGATATTATATGGATTGATTTTGAGACTAGTCACTGAGACGACGTGTGATTTTGAGGCCTAGGGTGCCTGGAATAATTGTTTGAATAATATTAAAATATTATTTATCACGCACGTGTTTTTTTTTTGGAAAAAGTGGAATAACTTATAAATAGGTTCCCAAATAATAAATACAATTTCACCATTGCGTTTAGATCCGAAACTTTACCTTAGGTGAGGTCTAACATCGACCGGTACTGTTCGACTGTGAAATGTAATTTTTGGATGTTTTAAAGAATAAAATTAAATAAGTTTTATTTTATTTAACATTACACGATGGCACAACTATGTTTCATTTTTAATAATACTTTTTCAGAGAATTTATGGTTATTTACATAACCTTGAAATTCCTTTGAAGCATGGATAAAGAAACCTCTCCAATGAACGATGATATATCAGAGATTAGATCATCGATCGTCGCTCCAACAAAGTTGGAGGATCTCGTCAACGATGACAAAGAAACCGATCCTCATCAATGACCGATCCAACTCGAGGTAAAAAAAAAATTTCTTCTTGATTCCCCATTATTTAATTCAACAATAAACACGGACTAACCCACAAATAGGTTGATCCATGGTTCAATCATTCTTGTAGGATGGGATTGATTGCGGGGTTTTAATGGGAGATAAATATTTGTGATTATTTCTTCTTCATTCATTGTTCTAACAAAAAAAATTGAGGCCGAAATGAATAAAGGCCGAGGTTCATTTCTCTTGGAATCCTTGTGATTATTATATCCCCCATTCATGAAATTGTTTGTCATTGGACCCTCATGGTCGTGACTCAAATTTTCGAGAGGCTCTGAACATGATTAGACACCCAAATTGGTGGTAAGACAAAACTGAGTTCGGATCAATGTATCTCGCAACCCGAGAATCACAGAGGAGTTTTCATTTCATAGTTTTGACCACCAGAGGAGGATTGGAGGCCTGCAGAGTAGGGGTGGCGAGCTGTGTTGCATGGGATATGACGGCCATAGACTGTGGAAGAGTCACAGACACGGTGACACACTACATGGAACAGACCTAGAAATAGGCCGGGATGGGCTGGAAAAGTGGTTCGGGTCAGACCCAGGTCGGACCAAGCCATTGTCGACTATGAGACATGGTCGACCAAGCTACTGTGTGGCTCAGGCAACTGGGTCACAGTCGACCATCGCGGCAGCTCGAGATACCATGACACTATCAACCGTGGGGGCGGTCGACCACTACGGTCGGTGGACCGACTGCACAGTTGGTCCATGAGCCAGTGGATCCCCTTATGAATTTTCAAACACTCGTAACTTTCAAACCGCATGTCCATTTGATGAACCGTCTACGGAATGGGGACCCTTGTGATGAGATATTACTTTTGAGATACCATAAGTGGGTTTTTATGGAAGTGTTCATATGACCTAATGTCTTGGAGAGTAAGTTCTCCCGAAATGAGCATACTTTGAGCGAAATCCTATGGATGGATGTGACATAGAGATTGGGTGTATCGTAGATACTGTGTGACTCCCAAAGACTGTGTGTCTTATAAAGGCTGTGTGTGTCATGGAGACTATGTGACTCCCAAAGACTGTGTGTCTTATAGAGACTATGAGTCTCATAGAGACTGTGTGACTTCCAAAGACTGTGTGACTTACCAAGATTGTGTGTCTTACCAAGACTATGTGTCTCATGGAGACTCTGTGTATCATTGGAGAGAGTATATCTTGATATTATTGATATATGGGTCATAGGAATATATCTTTAAGGAGATGACTATACTATTACTTTGTGGTATTTCCTATGTGGTATTTCCTTTTTTTTATTTCCTGTATGGTATTTACTTCAAGGTATTTTCTGTGTGGTATTTCCTTTATGGTATTTCTTGTGTAGTATTTTCTATGTGTTATTTCCTTTTTGGTCTTCCTTTGTGGTTTCAGGGTGCCTTATTGAGTATTACTTTACTCAACCCTACACGGTATTTTCCCACACGTTCCATGTCTTGTTCAAATGAGTGAACTTTTGACAGAGTCCAGGGAGGACCAGGACTGGACATAACTTTGCTAGTTTAGGTAGGCTGAGGTGTTCTTACATATTTGAGCAGCAATCCCAGTAGCTTTGTCTATAGTTTGGACTTTGTGGTTAAAAAAACTTTTCTTTTGGTGGGATTGTATTCTGGCCTAGTTTACTTTACCAAACTTTACTTTCCTATCATACTCTATTGATTGGGATATAGTGTATGCATGCATTTGTTTACTTAGTGTTTTTACATTTGACCTTTTGTGGATTGGATATGTGTGTGCGTACAGGTACTTAGAAAAATGCCTCCCATTTGCGGGATATTCCTTCTTAGTGCTAGTCACCATCACTTGGCCTATTAGAGGCAGGCTTGGGGTAGTCACGACATGGGCCTCTATGAGACAGGTCATGATATAGTGGTATCAGAGGAGGTTTGATTCTACCTTAGGACCAAGATTCTGTAATTTTGGTTTGGGGTAATAGTGTAAAGTGTTTTGAGTTTAGCTTTAAGTCCAGGGAATCCAGTGTTGGTGTGGTAACCAATGTATCTATACACCAGGACTTTGATTTCTACTTTTCAACTCAGTACATGAAAACACTATTTATAGGGAAAATAATGGTACATGCATCATATAGGAATGAGTTGTGTTTTCCATGTCCTTCTCGAGTCAGATCTCCAGATTACTCTATTGACCATGGTAAATCTTGTTTTATTATAGAATGAATCTGCATAGCCAGTCAACTAGGATTCTATTGCGTGATCACGAGGATGATCCACCCAGAGATGAGGTGTTGGTACTGGGGCCTGTACCAGATATAGAACCTCCAAGTGGTTTTCCAGTGATACCACCACCCGTTGAGTAATAGTTACTACCAATATTATTGGCTGGGGATGCAAACATACTGAGTGCATTTCATGAGTTCTAGAGGCATTGAACTCCTAGGTTTTAGGGTGAGACAAACCCCTAGGTGGTCAAGGATTGGCTGGAGGTAGTTACATGTGTCTTCTTCATTGTGAGGACACCTTTTGACCAGATGAAAACCCTTGCCGCAAGTCTTTTCCAGGTATTAGCAGGGCGATGGTGTAGCTTAGCAAACCAAACACATGATGAGATGACTTTCTCTTGGGCAGACTTCAAGCATCTCTTCAGAGAGGAGTTCTTTCCGACTACATTACAATTAGTGCATATATAGGAGCTTTTGAATCTGTAGCAGGGTAGTCTGACCGAGGAAGAATACTCAGTGAGGTTTACTGATCTTTCAGGCTATTCCATGGATATAGTACGAGACTAGTTCTTCAGGGCATATAACATCAATAAGGGCCTACACCGGGAGATCATGGAATCCATAATATCCCTTAGAATTTAGAATTATACTAGTATACTTGAGTGAGATCTTCTGGTGGAAAGTTTTCTAGAAGAGCACACACCAACAATGGGAGCTACCAGCATACACCAGGTAGATGATACCTCAATAGTAGGTAGCTAACGATAGTCGCAGGGAAACAAGTGGATTAGGAACTTAGAGGGATAATACTAGGGCACAAGATCAGCGATGTGGGGCTTCTAGGGTAGCTCAAATTAGTCTAGGGATGGACTGTGTTACATTGGCGGCGGTCGGGGAAATTTGGAACGCGATTTCTAGACCTGTTGTATGGCTGATCAGGATACGGTCAAGGGACCACCTAGGTAGAGGAAGATAGTAGAGTAGTGTGGCCCATAGGGTGGAAGGCGTGGTAAAGGATCATGTAGGGTAGTAGGAGGTGGGCAGAGGTTCGATGTACTACCACCTCCACCCCCAGGTGGTCCACGATAGGCTTAGGGAGTTGGTGGATAGGGATGAGGCCAACTTCAGGAGATGGAGGCCTACGACCCCATGGATTTGAGGATGATTATAGGTATGATATATGTCTTTTACACCTTAGATATAGTTTTGATAGACACAAGTTCCAGTCATTCTTTTCTTTCCAAAAACCTTGTTTTGAGACTTAGAGATTCCGATTGAACCATTGACTCAACCCTCACACTTAGAGACTCCTATGGGAGAAGATTAAATGATCAAACATTGGTGCCGACAGTGTGACCTTACTCTTGGAGGTGAGAGTTTAGTTTGGTATATCTTGGTAGTAGCGTTGAGGCTTTTCAACATCATTATCAGTATGGACTGGTTATCCACAGTCCATACTCAGATTGACTGTTTTAGGTGTAGAGTGCAGTGTGTCCACAGTGATGGGACTATGTTTTCCTTTATTGGTGAAAAGGAAACTCAAGAAGTGTAGGATGGGCTCACACATAGGAGGGTGCAACTAATCACTCATTAGTTGGCTAAACAGACACTCAACACAGTGGATGATACGAGTCATCAGTTTCCTATAGTGGTGGAGAAGTACAAGGAAATATTTCCTAAGGATGTTCCAAGATTACCTCCCCATAGGGAGGTAGACTTATGCATTGATCTATATACTGGGATGACGATGATATTTACAATTTCATATCGGATGGCTCCCATATAGCTTCATGAGATGAGGGTACAATTGGAGGGCTTATAGAGGAAGGGCTTTGTGAGACCTAGCGTTTCACCCTAAATAGCCCCAATTTTGTTTTCCAAGAAGGATGATGAGAGCTTGAGGTTATGTGTGGACTTACTACACCTAGAACAGGTGACCGTGAAGAATAAGTATTCACTACCAAGGATCGATGAACTCTTCAATCAGTTGAAAGGGGTGTAATGGTTCTCAAATATTGAACTCTGATCTGGCTATCACCAACTTTGAGTACGGGATGAGGATATACTGAAGAAGACTTTCAGATGCCGATATAGCCACTATGAGTACTCAGTGGTACCTTTTAGTGTAATGAATGCCCCATTAGTGTTCATGGGACTCATGAACATGATCTTCCAACCTTACCTAGACCAGTTCGTGGTGGCCTTCATTAATGACATCCTAGTGTACTCAGTGTCCGAGGAGGAGCATGCGAGACACTTGAGGATGGTCTTGGACACACTCTGAGAGCACCAGATTTACAGGAATCTTTCTAAGTGTCAGTTATGGATTTTAGAGGTCCATTTTATAGGACATGTCATTTTAGAGGCTTGAGTTGTAGTGGATCCAATGAAGATTGAGGTGGTTCTTTCTTGGGAGCCACCCAATAGTGTTACTGAGGTGCATAGTTTCCTGGGTTTGGCTGGGTAATATTAGAGGTTTATACCTGAATTTTCTAAATTAACAACATCCTTGACATCCTTGACATGAAAGGGTAATCCTTTTGTGTAGATAGAGAAGTGCCAAGAAAGATTTTAGTAGTTGAAATAGAGATCGATGGGCACTCCCATCTTTAGATTTCTAGAGGAGGGTGCCGAGTATGTATTTTTATATGATGTATCAGGAACCGAGATGGGTTGTGTCCTGATACAGGAGAAAGTGGTAATTTCCTATAGTTCATGCCAGTTGAGAGCACATGAGAAGAACTACATGACCCATGATCTTGAGTTAGTAGCGGTAGTATTCACATTGAAGATGTGAATACCCTACCTGCTGGTTGAGTGGTTTATCATCTACTCTGACTACAAGAGTCTCAAGTATATATTCTATCATAAGGATATGAACTTGAGACAAAGATGATAGCTAGATTTCCTCTAGGACTATGAATTTTAGATTTTCCATACTCCTAGGAAGGGGAATGTGGTGGAAGATGGTCTCAAAAAGAGATCCAGTTAACATTTGTTGAATAAGGAATCAGAGTAGTTGGCCTTGTTGTAGACATCATTTGTATATGGAAATGGAACAGCTTACCTCTAGTTGATGGTTGTCACCCCTCCAATTTTATAGCAAGTCAGGGAGGCACATCTTGGGGATACCGACTGTGAGACTCTACGTACTCAGATGTCCATAGGGCATTCCCCTGATGTATATTTGAAAGGTGTAGAGCATATCATTATTTTCAAAGGATGAACAGTAATACCAGTGGAATTATGTGAGGAGGTCTTGAGGGAGTTTCATATATACCCTTTAGCGGTACATCTAGGTGTGTTGAAGATGTACTAGGACCTCCGACATCAGTTCTGGTGGTCGAGAATAAAGAATGGAGTTATGGAGTTTGTTTCTCGATGACTCACTTTTTAGCAAATGAAGGCTGAGCACCAGGTTCCAGCGGGTTTGACTCAATACCTAGAGGTTCCAGAATGGAAGTGGGATGGGATATTGATGGAATTTGTGATGGGTTTATCACATAAGTCCAGGGGAAACGATACCATCTGGGTGATCATTGACTGACTCACCAAGTCAGATCACTTCCTAGCTATTCGAGAACAAAGTTTAGTAGAGAGCCTAGTATGCCTCTACATGGAGGAGATAGTTCAACTCCATGGAGTTACATCGAAGATATTATGAGATCATGATGATCTCTTTACACCTAGTTGTGGAAGGGATTGCAGGAGGTGTTTGGGACTCAGTTATTCTTAAACACAACGTTTCACCCACAAACAGATGGCCAGACTAAGTGGACCATTCATGTTCTGGAGGACATGCTATGTGTTTGAATACTAGATTTTGGCCGCAGTTGGGAGGATCACCTGCCTATGGTAGAGTTTTCATACAATAAAAACTACCATTCCACCATCGGTATGGCACCATTAGAGGCCTTATACTGGAAACCCTGTAGGTCACCACTTTGCAGGATGGACCCAGGAGAGCCAGCACTCATGGGCCCAGAGTTGGTGAAGGCGACTACAGAGAAGGTTCAAATCATCCATGAGTGGATGAAGACTGCATAGAGCTGTCATAATTCTTATGATTATATATTACGAAGTACTTTGGAGTTTGAGGAAGGAGTCCATGTATTCCTTCGAGTCTCACCTTGAAACAAATTATAGATATTTGGCTGGGGAAACAAGCTATATATGAGGTTCATTGGCCCTTTATAGATTCTACGTAGAGTTGGAGACGTGGCATACCACTTGGATCTACCTCCATAGTTAGATCAGGTGTACAACATCTTCCACGTGTCGTAGTTGAGGAGGTACATGCATGACCTATCACACTTCATTGAATAGGGTGAGATGGACATCGACGATGGGGCGAATTTTACTGAGTACCCAGTGGAGATTGAGGATCGATAGGAGAGGGTGATTCATGGGAAGTCGATTCCTATGGCGCATATTCAGTGATAGCACATGAATCTCGAGGAGAGAACTTGGGAGAGGGAGGATCAGATTCATGATCAGTACCATCTTTTTTTGAGTAGCCCTTTTGTTTTGAATTTTGGGGATGTAAATCCCCAAGGTGGGGAGAACGTAACATCTCATATTTTCCATGTATTATTTTCAGATATTATATAGATTTATTTTGAGACTATACGCTAAGAAGATGTGTGATTCTGAAGCTCGGGGTTCCTGAAAAAATTGTTTGAGTAATATTAAAATATAGAACACACACGTAGTTTTCCTAAAAAAGTGAACTAAATCCTAAAAGGTCTCCTAGATCAGAAATTTGTGGGCACCATTGCATTCAGAGCAGCGAATTTAAATTAGGTAATACCTAACATCAATCGGTGTGGGTTAGCTGTGGAAAGTAATTTTTGGACATTTTAAAGAATAAAATAAATTAAGTTTTATTTTATTTAACATTACACGATGACACAATGAGGTTTTCTTTTTAATAATATTTTTTTAGAGAATTATGGGTTATCAACATAACCTTTGAATTCCTCTGAAGTGTGGAGAAAGAACCATATCTAACGAATGACAATAGATCAAAGATCAGATTGTGGATCGTTGCGCCAATGAAGTTAGTGGATCTCATCAACGATGACAAAGCAACCTCTCCTCATCAATGAATGATCCAACTCGAGGTAGGAAGTTTTTTTTCTTTGTGATTCCCCATTATTTAATTCAATGATAAATGTGGACCAACCCATGAATAGGTTGATCCGTGGTTCAATCGTTCTTGTGGGATGGGCTTGAATGCAGGGTTTTAATGGGAGACAAATCATTGTGATTATTTCTTATTTGTTCTTCGTTCCAATGGGAATGAATTGAGGCTGACATAAACAAAGGTCGAGGTTTGTTCCTCCGAGTGTTCTTGTGATTATTCTCTCCCCCTTTCATGACATTCTTTGTTGTTGGACCCTCATGGTCATGGCTCAAATTATTGGGAGGCTCTAAATGTGATCAAATCCCTTGGACTGGTGGTAAGACAAAACTGAGGCTGGATCAATTTATCTCATGAACTGAAGATCACATAGGAGTTTGTGTTTCATAGTTTCGACCACCAGAGGATGACTTGCGGCCCACAGAAGCAGTAGGGGTGGCAGCTGTGGGATGTGGTAACGATGGGTGCGTGGGACGCGGTGACAACCAGCATGCGCGGAGGCCGTAGTACGCAGCAGTGCATTGCATGGACTGGACGTGAAAACATGTTGGTTCAGGTGAGTGGATCAGGCCGACAAAGTGTTCTGAGCCAGGCCCAGCGTGTCGGGTCAGACCCGGTGGGTCAGGTCGAACCCTGGGCTTAGCCATACCCCAGGTCGTGTTAGACCCTGGCACCTGGACTGAGCCACAGTCGACCACCACAGAAGCTTGAGCTATTATGGCATGATTGACTGTAGGGGTGGTCAGAATGGGTGGTTGACCGCTCGGTCAGTCCACAAGATAGTATACCCCCTTCTAAATTTTCAAACATCCATAACATTCAAACTGTGTGTTTTTTTATGGACCGTCTGCGGTGTTAGGACTCTTGCAATGATATGTTCCTTTTGAGATATCCTAAGTTGGTTTTTTTTGAAGTGTGCATATGACCTAATGGATTTTGGAGTAGGTTTTCTCAAAACGAGCGTTCTTTGAGCAGAATCATGTGGATGGATGTGACATAGAGATTGGGTGTCTCATAGAGACTACATGACTCCCAAATACTATGTGTATTATAGAGACTGTGTGTCTCATGAAAATCGTGTGACTCATAAAGACTATGTGTCTTATAGAGACTGCATGTCTCATGGAGACTGTGTGAATCTCAAAGACTATGTGTCTTACCAAGACTATGTGTCTCATGGAGACAATGTGTATCGTGGTGAATATGTGTCTCATTAGAGAGATTATATCTAGATATTCTTGATATATTGGCCATGGGTGTATATCTTTAAGGAGATGACTATACTATTCCTTTGTGGTAGTTCCTATATGGTATTTCATTCGTGGTATTTTTTTTGTGGTATTTCCTGTGTGATATTTCCTTCATGATATTTCCTTTGTGGTATTTCCTATGTGATATTTCCTTTGTGGTATTTCCTGTGTGGTATTTCCTGTGTGGTATTTTTTTGTGGTCTTCCTTTGTAGTTTTAGAGTGCCTTACTAAGTATTTATTTACTCACCCCTACACGGGCTTTGCCCGCACGTGTCATGTCTTGTACAAACGAGGGACATTTTAATAGAGTCTAGGGAGGACCAGGATCAAACAGATCTTTGTGATTTTAGGCAGGACGATGTGTTCCTATGGCTTTGAGTAGTAGTCCCAGTACCTTTGTCTATAGGTTGTACTTTGTGGTTTACAGACTTTTCCTTTGGTGGGATTATATTTTGACCCAGTTTACTTTACTGCACTTTACTTTCCTATCGTACTCTATTGGTTGGGATATAGTTTATGCATTCATTTGTTTACTTAGTGTTTTTACATTTCAAATTATTTGGCATAGAGATGTGTGTGTGTGTGTGTAGGTACTTAGTAAAATTCCTCAAATTTTTGGGATATGCCTTCTCAGTTCTAGTCACTAGCCCCTGTTCTATTGGATGAGATCTTGGGGTATTCACGATACGGGCCCCTTTGGGATGGGTCATGGCACTTTCAATTATAAAAATGATGACACAAAAACTCAAGAAAGACCAATTCTAAATGTTGACTAATTTTGAAAAACTAATAAAAATCGTTATTTTGAGCCTTCAAGATAAATAAAATATTATATGCTCACTTTTTGAAGAATATCATTGAATAGGTTCTTCCTCAAATTATATATCTTGAATTATCAAATATATGATACTCATATACTATGAAAATTTATATTTATGTCTATTAAATGATTATCTCATAACATATGCATCATTTAGAGAAATTTATTTATAGAAATATACTTCTTCATGAATTGAAGTATACACTCACACATACTAATTCATACTAAATGAAAAATATTTAATTACTTCGTGAGCTTGATCTCATCCTTTGAGTGATAAATGATTTTCTCATAAAATTATCTCTTTTTTACTTCACCTCTCACCCCTCTCCCACTAATTTCTGTGAAGAAATCCATAATTATATAGGAAATAAACTCATCATTTATTCAGGTATTTTATGGCATGAAAATTTTTCACATTGTGGAAAGAATTTTAAAGCAGTTCGTTCACAGTGAAGTATTTTCTCTGAAAAGGACTTCACCTTTGTATGTACTACAAAACATTTTTCACCGCATAATTTATTCCCACTTAAAATTTCATTTTATATGCAGCTTCAGGAAATATTATCCATCCATAAAGCATCTTAAATATCATAAAAAAACCATGAATGACTTCATAATAATTATTTATTCACAAATAATTTTGTTTGTGGTTGATCATGGGACTATTTATCCACCGCAAAGTAGAGTCTCGCATATAATATTCCTTCACAAAGCACTATCTGTGAGGAATTCTTCATCCGTACAGAACCTTTGAAAACCATTGTCTACGAAGCAATATCCATCTATGAAACAACTTCACAAATAATTTATTTTATTTTTAGTAAATCATACTTAGCTGTATTTTAATCTCCTGAGGAGATGGTTGATCTCACATGGCAGACGATTCATTTGCGGGTGCTCGATCTGCAAACCCTTGACTGCAAGGGGTTTGTTCACAGAGGGTTTATATGTTGGAGGTTGGGGATGAACTACCACCTAGATCAGATGGCTTTCATTTAAACTTTCAATCATATTGTAAAAATGATGATATTTTTGTCTTTTTAATAGATGGGTGAACAGTACACACACAGTGCCATCACACATCGAATTCCACCACATTCTTCACTTCAGTTTATTAGTCAAATCCCACCACTTCACCTTTGAGTCATCATTGAGGTAGGAACCTAGATTCACATGCATACACCACAGGTCTATGGATCATTGGGCTTCAACCTAACCCATGTGCGCCTATGGGCGTACAATCTACGGGCCTTATACATGGGCCTGCCCACACCCAACTGGCTCTATGAATCCTCTGTCTCTCATGGGAAGGCTTGGGCTGCTATATTAGGCATGGTTGACACTTGGGTACCACAAATCCTAAGGTCTATCTTGGTCTGGGACATTTTCTAGTAGGTTGGAACATTTTTTTAAGTAAGTTCCATATTAAAATACTTTGAAGTATAGAAAAATATACCACCAAAATTTAATTTCCATCCCAACTTCTCAAGCTTCTCAAGCTTCTCTTCTTCTCAATTCATCATGAAAAATGAAATTCATATAGAATATCCTTCTTTTAATATTCTAAAAAATATTGAAAACATTTCTTTTTTATTAACACATGTCTTAGACATTGAAGATCAACACAAACAATCATCACATTTACTATAGCATCCCGCCTTTTTATCACATAAACTTTCATTACATTTTACAAAACCGAGGATCTTTAAGGTTTAGTGTCTTGGAAACCAGGAAATTTAAACATGAAAACATAAAACATTCTTCTAAAACACTTGAAAGGCTTCTCCTCATGTTCATCCTAGGTTCATTACTGCATCACATAACCTGGGGACATACATCAAAAGAAAGGGTGAGCAAAAAGCCCAGTAAGGGGAACAAGAGAAACATTTTACATGTGAACTTGAGATACTTCAATAAGGTCATGAAAAGAACTTTAAGGCATGAGAAAGAAATCATGAGATACATCATAATAAAAATAAAATTTTCATAACTTGAAGATGTGGCTGCAACATTTAATATTGACAATCATTTCATTTCACCAAGGTCCATCCCCAAGGTGTCATTAAAAATTACCAAGGTTATTCACCAAGGTATCAGTCTAAAAAGTCATCTCTAGAGATTAAGTCTTTACCCAATGCATTGGAGCGCTATCTGGGAACACCCTTGACATGTATTTATTATCATGTGAGCCACACATATCATCATCAATCATTTCATAAACAACCCATATAGCATAAAATAAATGGGTTTCATTTCATAATCATAACGTTTTAAAAACTGCATTAAACACATGATCTTTATGTCACTTTAAACCCACGGAAAGGGAAAGAGGGTTTCATGTATGAAAATACCAGAATTTAAAATAGAACATTTTGATATATATGTAAATACACCTTTAGAATAAAGAGCTTCATGTATTCACTTAATAAAATAAATGAACTTTAGAAAAAGAGGGAGATATTTTGAGACGGAAATTCTGCAGCATAAAGGCTATGTTACGAGGTTTTAGAAAACATTGAAAAGAGAGGGGACATGGGTAAAACATTCATAAATTATCCATAAAAAAGTAGGGGGATAGAATATAAAGGATTTTAGAACATGCTAATGAAATTTGAAAGATATAACATATGAAATGAAGAACATGAAAGGAAGACAAAAATAATATTTCTCTTGTGAAAATTCAGCAACCTAACGACGTCACTTAAACTTCAACAAAAAATGAGTTGAAGAGATCAAATAGGGTCTCTCATCATATGAACATAAAAGTTCAGTATGATATATAGAGATATCATACCCCAACATAAAAAAAAGAACATGAAAGGCTTGACATGAAAATAGATCTTGAAAACGAGAAGGGTGAAAGAATCCCTTAAAAATTCAGCAGCCTAACGGCGCCACTTAAACTTCAACAAAAATGAATTGACGAGATCAAATAGGGTCTCTCATCATATGAACATAAAATATTAGTATTATAGATTTATAGATAATACCCCAACATAATAAAAAGGAACATGAAAGACTTGACATGAAAATAGATCTTGAAAACGAGAAGGGTGAAAGAATCCCTTAAAAATTCGGCAGCCTAACAGCGGCACTTAAAACTTCAAAATACTGAATTGAAGAGATCAAATAGGGTCTATCATCATATGAACATAAAAGATCAGTATGATATATTTAGAGATCATACCCCAACATAATAAAAAGGAACTTTCAAGACTTAACATGGAATTAGAACTTTGAAAAAGGAGAAAGGTGAAAGAACCACTTAAAAATTCGGTAGCCTAACGACGCCACTTAAAACTTCAAAATACTGAATTGAAGAGATAAAATGGGGTATCTCATCATATGATCATAAAAGATCAGTATGATAGATTTAGAGATCATACCCCAACATAATAAAAAGGAACTTGAAATACTTTACATGAAAATAGATCTTGAAAAATGAGAAGGGAGAAAGAATCCGTTACAAATATTTCGGCAGCCTAACGGCGCCACTTAAAACTTCATAAAACGAAATAATGAGAGTAATAGGGGATCTTTAATTCTGTGAACATGAAAAGAGAAGTAATAGGAGTATAAAATAACACCATTTAACATAAGAACATGGAGCATAAAAGAAATTACATAAAAGAGATTTCTTGAAAAGAAAGAGAGAGATCGGATCCCTTACCTTAAAACGTAACTCTTAAAACTCAAAGGTTTGGACCTTGAGGGCTTTGGGGCACCTTGGGAGGACTCCTTGGGAGGTAAAGAGACCAGAAATTCGTTGAGTATGTTTTTGGAGTCGAAAGGATGATAGGAGGGCTTGGTATTTATAGGGAAAGTGAGAGGACAAGGCATTAATGGCCAAGGGACACCTCACATGTGTTTTTCTCAAAACCATGTGCTATCCCATGATATTTCCCATTAAGTTTGGCCACATGGGGCCCCCAATACAAATATAAATCACCTTAGGTCCGAAAACCCTTGAAATATCTCATCAAATCACCATGAAACAGTTATGATGTCACTAAACATACCGAAACCCTAAAACTGTATTTTTACTATTCACTGAAAATTCAACTTTCTCAGAAAGATCCCAAAATTTCACCTTAACCAAATATCAATGCTCTGATTTCAAAAATGAACTATATTTTATAAAAATAATTTTCTAAATATTTTTAATTTATTTTTTAAATAAATATAGTATTCACTGAAAATTCATTTTTTCAGAAAAAACCCAAAAAATTATCATAACATAATATCGATGCTCTAAGTTCAAAAATGAAATCCATTTTATAAAAATAATTTTTTTAAATTTTTTTAATTTAATTTTTAATTAAAAAACACTATTCACTCGAAAAAAACTAATACTTGAATAATAATTTATGAAACCGTTATTTAACCATTTTATTGAATCACATTACTTAATCAAGGTGCCTAGATTATATTAATACTTTCTTTAAGTGAGATTACTAATCCATTTGGACACATTACTAATCCTAATCATAAAATCACTATTCATAATTTACTATTCATCAAAAATCAAGTTGATCTTATTAGAATCTAAATTTCGTACTGAACATAATTGTAGAAGACCATTTTTTGAAAATCATTACACATTTTTAATTATTTAAGGTTTACATAAACATTTTTTTAAAATATCCTTTCTCTAAAATTCACCAAAAATATGCATACTATATTTATCCGGACATTTGAAAATTCATAAAGTTCATAAGAAGAAATCCCAATTTTTATTTAAAACAAAGGATTACACAAGGCAGTTACGGTCTCCTTACATAGCCCCTTACCACACTAGCATAGGACCTAAGTGTAAGGTGTGCTAAGGTGAGAGAATCTGAGGGAGGCTCGGCCAACATCACACGAGTAGTAATTTCAATTAGTTTGAACTTCTCACAAAGGCGATTCCGTTCTAGCTTCACATGATGAAGTTCGGCTTGGGTTTGGTCCAGAGCAAAGCCCAGTGGTGCTACCTCCTTCCCAAGTTCTATTAGATGGGCTTCGATCGGTCCAAGACTACTGGGTGAGGCCATCGAATCTTCCTTCTATAATAATTAACCAAGATTACTTGTATTTAGAGACAATAATCAAAATGTTTAGTTTACAGTGGTCATATTGACCAATGGTCATATAACAGTCAAAACCTAACGGTCTCATTTTAATTATACTCATGTTATCAAATGAAACATTTTTGTTGAGTATAAAAATAAAATAAAATAACACATAAAATTAAGAAACAATATTTATTCGAAATTTCGGGTCGTTACAATCTTCCCCCCTTAAGAAATTGTGTCCTCGCAATTTTTAAAATTGGGTTTTGAAATTTCATTGAAAGCCCCACATCGGAAAATGAGTCAGTAAAAATATTACTTTAAAAGAAATAAAGGGAAGTAAAAAGGTCACCCGAGTTAACCCATACTAGGATTCCATGTAGGAAAACATGGACATGGAAGAAAAAACAAAGGGTCAAGTTCTGGGGGAGAGTGATAGAAAACATGATTAGGAGAAAGTTAACAATAAGAAAATCCCAAACTTAGGATGTGTGTAAACGGTCTTTGATTACCTAGTAGGAAACGTAAACCAACAACATTTTTGTTTTATGTTCCTTTTCATAATTTTGACGAATTCATTTACAACATAAAACAAAAACATAAGAAAATATACCTATCTTCAAGTAGAGTTTCATCCTTTAATAAGTTTCTACCCAAAACTAATATTTTCTCCAAACTATGAGCATTCAAAACTACTTGGTCTCATCAAAACACAAGAATCATCTTCTAGAGAATCACATAATCCACAAAAGATTAAATATCTATTTCTTCTATCTTTAAACATTATCCCAAAAATAGAAAGGGTAAGTTAAAACAACTCTTCAAAAAGAAAGAATCCCATAGGAATGGAAACTACTTTTAAATCTTCAAAGTTGCATGGTACTACCCATAGTTCATCATTGACCATTCCATAAATAACGGTCATTAAGATTCCTCAAAATAAACCAAACTAATATTGAAACCCAAATACAAGAAGTATTTGATAACATAGTCTTCCAAAATAAACTTCATTGTTCATCTCCAAACAACATCAACCACTCCTAACATCTTATAACAAAAGTATCTAACCTAAACATATTTTACCCAATATGGGTTAATAATTTCCATAAGTAACCTAAATTACTATAAGTCCGCCTTAAATTCATCGATTCTTCAAAATATAAGTCAACCTTACCCCTCAATGGAAATACCGTAGTAATCTATTTACCTCGATCATATAGGGTCCCCAAAATAGTGAACGTCTTCCAAAATAATAATCATATTTTAATCCACTAATCATCCCTATCATATTAATACGACCATCGTCGCATTTCCTATCACATTGGTTGTTGGGACATGTTCTTCCATTTCCCGCCATTAACTAAGAAAAGAAACTATGATTAGGGGCTTAAATACTTAGCCAATAATCATGAAAAGGAACCGTAAGCATATAAGGATAACTTGTAGAAGAAAAGTATACCCTAACTTGTGATCCCCTAGGTTCCCATCTAGGTTATCCATGATCATATATTCTTATGTGAATCTTTATTTTATTTTATCTTTGTTCTTTTAACAATGGTTCATACTAAGCTTATGAATTTACCAAAGCATATCCCCCGAGAGTGTCGTAACCAAGAGTGCAGCAAGGCCCATTGTCGTGTACCAGTTCCCATTTGAGTCTAGCTCAAAGTGGTGTTTTAGGGTTTTACCCCTATGTACATCTGTGCCAGAGCCACCTCTACCTGCTCGTATCCAGACAGAGATGTAATTGCTTGGAAACCCATTAATCAATACTCACCAAAATACCAGGAAGATTTCCTATATATAAACTTTTCTATAGGCTTCTTCCTAAAGTTTTCATATCCTAATTTCCACAAATAACTAAACCATCCTTTGATCCCAACTATAGCATCCCGCCTTTTTATCACATAAACTTTCATTACATTTTACAAAACCGAGGATCTTTAAGGTTTAGTGTCTTGGAAACCAGGAACTTTAAACATGAAAACATAAAAAATTCTTCTAAAACACTTGAAAGGCTTCTCCTCATGTTCATCCTAGGTTCATTACTACATCACATAACCTGGGGACATACATAAAAAGAAAGGGTGAGCAAAAATCTCAGTAAGGGGAACAAGAGAAACATTTTACATGTGAACTTGAGATACTTCAATAAGGTCATGAAAAAAACTTTAAGGCATGAGAAAGAAATCACGAGATACATCATAATAAAAATAAAATTTTCATAACTTGAAGATGTGGCTGAAACATTTAATATTGACAATCATTTCATTTCACCAAGGTCCATCCCCAAGGTGTCATTAAAAATTACCAAGGTTATTCACCAAGGTATCAGTCTAAAAAGTCATCTCTAGAGATTAAGTATTTACCCAATGCATTGGAGCGCTATCTGGGCGCACCCTTGAAATGTCTTTATTATCATGTGATCCACACATATCATCATAAATCATTTCATAAACAACCCATATAGCATAAAATAAATTGGTTTCATTTCCTAATCATAACGTTTTAAAAACTGTTTTAAAGACATGATCTTTATGTCACTTTAAACCAACGGAAAGGGAAAGCGGGTTTCATGTATGTAAATAACAGAATTTAAAATAGAACATTTTGATATATATGTGAATACCCATTTAGAAGAAAGAGCTTCACGTATTCAATTAATAAAATAAATGAACTTTAGAAAAAGAGGGAGATATTTTGAGACGGAAATTCTGCAGCATAAAGGCTATGTTACGAGGTTTTAGAAAACATTGAAAAGAGAGGGGACATGGGTCAAACATTCATAAATGATCCATAAAAAGTAGGGGGATAGAATATAAATTATTTGAGAACATGGTAATGAAATTTTAAAGATATACCATATGAAATGAAGAACATGAAAGGAAGACAAAAATAAGATTTCTCTTGTGAAAATTCAGCAACCTAACGACGTCACTTAAACTTCAAAAAACGAATGAGTTGACGAGATCAAATAGGGTCTCTTATCATATGAACATAAAATTTCAGTATGATAGATATATAGATCATACCCCAACATAACAAAAAGTAACATGAAAGACTTGACATGAAAATAGATCTTGAAAACGAGAAGGGTGAAAGAATCCCTTAAAAATTCGGCAGCCTAACGGCGCCACTTAAACTTCAACAAAAATGAATTGACGAGATCAAATAGGGTCTCTAATCATATGAACATAAAAGATTAGTATGATAGATTTAGATATCATACACCAACATAATAAAAAGTAACATGAAAGACTTGACATGAAAATAGATCTTGAAAACGAGAAGGGTGAAAGAATCCCTTAAATATTCGGCAGCCTAACGGCGCCACTTAAAACTTCAAAATACTGAATTGAAGAGATCAAATAGGTTCTCTCATCATATGAACATAAAATATCAGTATTATATATTTAGAGATCATACCCCAAAATAATAAAAAGGAACTTGCAAGACTTGACATGGAATTAGAACTTTGAAAAAGGAGAAAGGTGAAAGAACCACTTAAAAATTCGGCAGCCTAACGGCGCCAATTAAAACTTCAAAATACTGAATTGAAGAGATCAAATGGGGTATCTAATCATATGATCATAAAATATCAGTATTATAGATTTAGAGATGATACCCCAACATAATAAAAAGGAACTTTAAATACTTTACATGAAAATAGATCTTGAAATATGGGAAGGGAGAAAGAATCCGTTACAAAAATTTCGGCAGCCTAACGACGCCACTTAAAACTTCATAAAACGAAATAATGAGAGTAAGAGGGGATCTCTCATTATGTGAACATGAAAATAGCAGTAAGACGGGTATAAAAGAACACCATTTAACATAAGAACATGGAGCATAAAAGAAATTACATAAAAGAGATTTCTTGAAAAGAAAGAGAGAGATCAGATCCCTTACCTTAAAACGTAACTCTTAAAACTCAAAGGTTTGGACCTTGAGGGCTTGGGGGCACCTTGGGAGGACTCCTTGGGAGGTAAGGATACCAGAACTTCGTTGAGGATGTTTTTGGAGTCGAAAGGATGAGAGGAGGGCTTGGTATTTATAGGGAAAGTGAGGGGATAAGGCATTAATGGCCAAGGGACACCTCACATGTGCTTTTCTCAAAACCATGTGCTCTCCCATGATATTTCCCATTAAGTTTGGCCACATGGGGCCCCCAATACAAATATCAATCACCTTAGGTCTGACAACCCTTAAAATATCTCATGACATCACCATGACACAGTTATGATGTCACTAAACATACCGAAACCCTAAAACTGTATTTTTACTATTCACTGAAAATTCAACTTTCTCAGAAAGATCCCAAAATTTCACCTTAACCAAATATCAATGCTCTGATTTCAAAAATGAACTCTATTTTATAAAAATAATTTTCTAAATATTTTTAATTTATTTTTTAAATAAATACACTATTCACCGAAAATTCATTTTTTCAGAAAAAACCCCAAAAATTACCATAACATAATATCGGTGCTCTGAGTTCAAAAATGAAATCCATTTTATAAAAATAATTTTTTTAAATACTTTTAATTTAATTTTTAATTAAAAAACACTATTCACTCAAAAAAAACTAATACTTGAATAATAATTTATGAAACCGTTATTTAACCATTTTATTGAATCACATTACTTAATCAAGGTGCCTATATTATATTAATACTTTCTTTAAGTGAGATTACTAATCCATTTGGACACATTACTAATCCTAATCATAAAATCACTATTCATAGTTTACTATTCATCAAAAATCAAGTTGATCTTATTTGACTCTAAATTTCCTACTGAACATAATTGTAGAAGACCATTTTTTGAAAATCATTACACATTTTTAATTATTTAAGGTTTACACAAACATTTTTTTAAAATATCCTTTCTCTAAAATTCACCAAAAATATGCATACTATATTTATCCGGACATTTGAAAATTCATAAACTTCATAAGAAGAAATCCCAATTTTTATTTAAAATAAAGGATTACACAAGGCAGTTACGGTCTCCTTACATAGCCCCTTACCACACTAGCATAGGACCTAAGTGTAACGTGTGCTAAGGTGAGAGAATCTGAGGGAGGCTCGGCCAACATCGCACGAGTAGTAATTTCTATTAGTTTGAACTTCTCGCAAAGGCGATTCCGTTCTAGCTTCACACGATGAAGTTCAGCTTGGGTTTGGTCCATAGAAAAGCCCAGTGGTGCTACCTCCTTCCCAAGTTCTGTTAGATGGGCTTCGATCGGTCCAAGACTACTGGGTGAGGCCATCGAATCTTCTTTCTATAATAATTAACCAATATTACTTTTATTTAGAGACAATAATCAAAACGTTTAGTTTACAGCGTTCATATTGACCAATGGTCATATAACAGTCAAAACCCAACGGTCTCATTTTAATTATACTCATGTTATCAAATGAAACATTTTTGTTGAGTATAAAAATAAAATAAAATAACACAAAAAATTAAGAAACAAGATTTATTGAAAATTTCGGGTCGTTACAATCTTCCCCCCTTAAGAAATTGCGTCCTCGCAATTTTTAAAATTGGGTTTTGAAATTTCATTGAAAGTCCCAAATCGGAAAATGAGTCAGTAAAACTATTACTTTAAAAGAAATAAAGGGAAGTAAAAAGGTCACCCGAGTTAACCCATACTAGGATTCCATGTAGGAAAACATGGACATGGAAGAAAAAACAAAGGGTCAAGTTCTGGGGGAGAGTGATAGAAAACATGATTAGGAGAAAGTTAACAATAAGAAAATCCCAAACTTAGGATGTGTGTAAACGGTCTTTGATTACCTATTAGGAAACGAAAACCAACAACGTTTTTGTTTTACGTTCCTTTTCATAATTTTTAGGAATTCATTTACAACATAAAACAAAAACATAAGAAAATATACCTACCTTCATGTAGAGTTTCATCCTTTAATAAGTTTCTACCCAAAACTAATCTTTTCTCCAAACTATGAGCATTCAAAACTACTTGGTCTCATCAAAACACAAGAATCATCTTCTAGAGAATCACATAATCCACAAAAGATTAACTATCTATTTCTTCTATCTTTAAACCTTATCCCAAAAATAGAAAGGGTAAGGTAAAACAACTCTTCAAAAAGAAAGAATCCCATAGGAATGGAAACTAGTTTTAAATCTTCAAAGTTGCATGGTACTACCCATAGTTCATCATTGACCATTCCATAAATAACAGTCATTAAGATTCCTCAAAATAAACCAAACTAATATTGAAACCCAAATACAAGAAGTATTTGATAACATAGTCTTCCAAAATAAACTTCATTGTTTATCTCCAAACAACATCAACCACTCCTAACATCTTATAACAAAAGTAGCTAACCTAAACTTATTTTACCCAAGATAGGTTAATCATTTCCATAAGTAACCTAAATTACTATAAGTACACCTTAAATTCATCGATTCTTCAAAATATAAGTCAACCTTACCCCTCAATGGAAATACCATAGTAATCTATTTACCTCAATCATATAGGGTCCCCAAAATATTGAACGTCTTCCAAAATAATAATCATATTTTAATCCCCTAATCATCCCTGTCATATTAATACGACCATCGTCGCATTTCCTATCACATTGGTTGTTGGGACATGTTCTTCCATTTCCCGCCATTAACTAAGAAAAGAAACTATAATTAGGGGCTTAAATACTTAGCCAATAATCATGAAAAGGAACCGAAAGCATATAAGGATAACTTGTAGAAGAAAAGTATAACCTAACTTGTGATCCCCTAGGTTCCCATATAGGTTATCCATGATCATATATTCTTATGTGAATCTTTATTTTATTTTATCTTTGTTCCTTTAACAATGGTTCATACTAAGCTTATGAATTTACCAAAGCATATCCCCCGAGAGTGTCGTAACCAAGAGTGCAGCAAGACCTGTTGTCGTGTACCAGTTCCTGTTTGAGTCTAGCTCAAAGCGGTGTTTTCGGATTTTACCCCTATGTACATCTATGCCAGAGCCACCTCTACCTGCTCGTATCCAAACAAAGATGTATTTTCTTGGAAACCCATTACTCAATACTCACCAAAATACCAGGAAGATTTCCTATATATAAAATTTTCTATAGGATTCTTCCTAAAGTTTTCATATCCTAATTTCCACAAATAACAAAACCATCCTTTGATACCAACTATAAAATCCCTCATTTTTATCACATAAACTTTCATTACATTTTACAAAACCGAGGATCTTTAAGGTTTAGTGTCTTGGAAACCAGGAACTTTAAACATGAAAACATAAAAAATTATTCTAAAACACTTGAAAGGATTCTACTCATGTTCATCCTAGGTTCATTACTGCATCACATAACCTGGGATATACATCAAAAGAAAGGGTGAGCAAAAATCCCAGTAAGGGGAACAAGAGAAACATTTTACATGTGAACTTGAGATACTTCAATAAGGTCATGAAAAGAACTTTAAGGCATGAGAAAGAAATCATGAGATACATCATAATAAAAATAACATTTTCATAACTTGAAGATGTGGCTGCAACATTTAATATTGACAATCATTTCATTTCACCAAGGTCCATCCCCAAGGTGTCATTAAAAATTACAAAGGTTATTCACCAAGGTATCAGTCTAAAAAGTCATCTCTAGAGATTAAGTATTTACCCAATGCATTGGAGCGCTATCTGGGCGCACCCTTGACATGTATTTATTATCATGTGAGCCACACATATCATCATCAATCATTTCATAAACAACCCATATAGCATAAAATAAATGGGTTTCATTTCATAATCATAACGTTTTAAAAACTGCTTTAAAGACATGATCTTTATGTCACTTTAAACCCACGGAAAGGGAAAGAGGGTTTCATGTATTGAAATACCAGAATTTAAAATAGAACATTTTTATATATATGTGAAAACCCCTTTAGAAGAAAGATCTTCACATATTCACTTAATAAAATAAATGAACTTTAGAAAAAGAGGGAGATATTTTGAGACGGAAATTCTGCAGCATAAAGTCTATGTTACGAGGTTTTAGAAAACATTGAAAAGAGAGGGGACATGGGTAAAACATTCATAAATGATCCATAAAAAAGTAGGGGGATAGAATATAAAGGATTTGAGAACATGGTAATGAAATTTTAAAGATATACCATATGAAATTAAGAACATGAAAGGAAGACAAAAATAAGATTTCTCTTGTGAAAATTCAGCAACCTAACGACGTCACTTAAACATCAACAAAAAATGAGTTGAGGAGATAAAATAGGGTCTCTCATAATATGAACATAAAAGTTCAGTATGATAGATATAGAGATCATACCCCAACATAACAAAAAGGTACATTAAATACTTGACATGAAAATAGATCTTGAAAACGAGAAGGGTGAAAGAATCCCTTAAAAATTTGGCAGCCTAACAGCGCCACTTAAACTTCAACAAAAATGAATTGACGAGATCAAATAGGGTCTCTCATCATATGAACATAAAATATTAGTATGATATATTTAGATATCATACCCCAACATAATAAAAAGGATCATGAAAGACTTGACATGAAAATAGATCTTGAAAACGAGAAGGGTGAAAGAATCCCTTAAAAATTCGGCAGCCTAACGGCGCCACTTAAAACTTCAAAATACTGAATTGAAGAGATCAAATAGGGTCTCTCATCATATGAACACAAAAGATCAGTGTGATAGATTTAGAGATCATACCCCAACATAATAAAAAGGAACTTTCAAGACTTGACATAGAATTAGAACTTTGAAAAAGGAGAAAGGTGAAAGAACCACTTAAAAATTCAGCAGCCTAACGGCGCCACTTAAAACTTCAAAATACTGAATTGAAGAGATAAAATGGGGTATCTCATCATATGATCATAAAATATCAGTATGATAGATTTAGAGATCATACCCCAACATAATAAAAAGGAACTTGAAATACTTTACATGAAAATAGATCTTGAAAAATGAGAAGGGAGAAAGAATCCGTTACAAAAATTTCGGCAGCCTAACGGCGCCACTTAAAACTTCATAAAACGAAATAATGAGAGTAAGAGGGGATCTCTCATTATGTGAACATGAAAAGAGAAGTAATAGGATTAAAAAATAACACCCTTTAACATAAGAACATGGAGCATAAAAAAAATTACAAAAAAGAGATTTCTTGAAAAAAAAGAGAGAGATCAGATCTCTTACCTTAAAACGTAACTCTTAAAACTCAAAGGTTTGGACCTTGAGGGCTTGGGGGCACCTTGGGAGGACTCCTTGGGAGGTAAGGAGACCAAAACTTCGTTGAGGATGTTTTTGGAGTCGAAAGTATGAGAGGAGGGCTTGGTATTTATAGGGAAAGTGAGGGGACAAGGCATTAATGGCCAAGGGACACCTCACATGTGCTTTTCTCAAAACCATGTGTTCTCCCATGATATTTCCCATTAAGTTTGGCCACATGGGGCCCCCAATACAAATATCAATCACCTTAGGTCGGACAAACCTTAAAATATCTCATGACATCACCATGACACAGTTATGATGTCACTAAACATACCGAAACCCTAAAACTGTATTTTTACTATTCACTGAAAATTCAACTTTCTCAGAAAGATCCCAAAATTTCACCTTAACCAAATATCAATGCTCTGATTTCAAAAATGAACTATATTTTATAAAAATAATTTTCTAAATATTTTTAATTTATTTTTTAAATAAATACACTATTCACCGAAAATTCATTTTTTCAGAAAAAACCCCAAAAATTACCATAACATAATATCGGTGCTCTGAGTTCAAAAATGAAATCCATTTTATAAAAATAATTTTTTTAAATATTTTTAATTTAATTTTTAATTAAAAAACGCTATTCAATCGAAAAAAACTAATACTTGAATAATAATTTATGAAACCGTTATTTAACCATTTTATTGAATCACATTACTTAATCAAGGTGCCTAGATTATATTAATACTTTCTTTAAGTGATATTACTAATCCATTTGGACACATTACTAATCCTAATCATAAAATCACTATTCATAATTTACTATTCATCAAAAATCAAGTTGATCTTATTAGACTCTAAATTTCGTACTGAACATAATTGTAGAAGACCACTTTTTGAAAATCATTACAAATTTTTAATTATTTAAGGTTTACATAAATATTTTTTTTAAAATATCCTTTCTCTAAAATTCACCAAAAATATGCATACTATATTTATCCGGACATTTGAAAATTCATAAACTTCATAAGAAGAAATCCCAATTTTTATTTAAAACAAAGGATTACACAAGGTAGTTACGGTCTCCTTACATAGCCCCTTACCACACTAGCATAGGACCTAAGTGTAAGGTGTACTAAGGTGAGAGAATCTGAGGGAGGCTCGGCCAACATCGCACGAGTAGTAATTTCTATTAGTTTTAACTTCTCACAAAGGTGATTCCGTTCTAGCTTCACACGATGAAGTTCAGCTTGGGTTTGGTCCAGAGAAAAGCCCAGTGGTGCTACCTCCTTCCCAAGTTCTATTAGATGGGCTTCGATCGGTCCAAGACTACTGGGTGAGGCCATCAAATCTTCTTTCTATAATAATTAACCAAGATTACTTGTATTTAGAGACAATAATCAAAACATTTAGTTTACAGTGGTCATATTGACCAATGGTCATATAACAGTCAAAACCCAACGGTCTCATTTTAATTATACTCATGTTATTAAATGAAACATTTTTGTTGAGTATGAAAATAAAATAAAATAACGCATAAAATTAAGAAACAAGATTTATTCAAAATTTCAGGTCGTTACATTTACACCTTGAAGAACTGTCCAAACATGACATCCAATGCCTTATAAAGAATAACTATCCAAGCATGAAATCCAATGACATAATATGAATCCATAAAAATTATCCATGCATCACCACTTCATATATAACAATTCTCTAGGAATCACCACTTCATCCAAAGTCCCCAAACACACATATTGACACTCTTTGACACATTGTGACAACAAATGAAACACATGAGTTCAACAATATCCCCCTTTGTATTTTTTTATTAGTATACCTTTAGATATATCCCATCACATAAAAGTCAATATGTGCGTATCATATTTACCCCCCCTTAATGAAAATCAAATGTAAAGGGAAATGGGGTCATCTTATCTCATTTGTCTTCTCAAAAACCCATTATTATCACAAAAAAAGGAATGATATCACATGATACTTGGAAAAGAGCCTTTAGTTAATCATATTTAAGTCTATGTGGGTTTAAACGGTGTAAAAAACAAGAGATATATAACCAAGGGTATCTAAGTTATCTTTAAAATATCAATTCATGCTAAATCAAGCTTAGAACTTCTCAAATGAAATACAAGATCCTAAACAAACTTTATTAAACACATCATAAAGTTTAGGTGAATAAGAATAATTCCCCCTTTGTCTCTGCATTTCATCATTCAAGCACTCCTCTTAAATAAATACAATATAGAATGAGATAAGAGTGTGACTTGCTAACTCAAACTGTATGAATGTTCCCGCTCAAGAGATGCATACACTTTCATCATCACGGTATTAAATAAAATCCATGATGAACAACACTTCTCCTTATATTCCCAAATTTGTTATCACAATAAACATAAAAGGATAGGGAATAAGGAGGTACCTCTAGACAATTTTCAAGTTAGAGGAAAAATCTAAACATGAAGTTTCATGCTTAAATCAACAAACCACTCATTTTTCATTGTTTTGGTGAAAATATCTACAACCAGGTCTTTAATAGAAATTTTTTCTTGCTTTATATCTTCACTTTCCACCTTTATTTGATAATGATGATACCTGATATCAATATGATTGGATCTTGAATATTGTACTGGTTTTTTATATAATCCAATAACACTTTGATTATCACATGAAATTTTGAATGGTCTCTCACTATCAATTTTCAAATATTCCAATTAGACTTGCATCTAAATCAGTTATGCACATGCATGTGTAGCTGCAACATATTTAGCCTTAGTCATTCTTAGTGTTACTAAATTTTTCTTCTTCATATACCAAATGACACAACCTTTTCCCAGAAATAAGGTTCCACCTAAATTTGATCTCTTTTCACTACAATCACCTACCCAATCCATATTTGTAAACCAAATTTTTTTAAATTTGAATCGTGTCTTTAAGAATCCCATAGTTCAGAGTTTCTATCACATATATAAAAATTCTCTTAGTATCCAATAAGTGAGACTCTTTTTGGTCACTCTAAAATCTGTCACATAGAGTCACTATATAAGTTTATCCAGACTTGATTCCATTAGATAAAGTATAATTCCAATGATTCTTTTGAATTCTTTCTGATTAACACTATTTTTAGTTTCATCCTTTCATAATTTAGTTCCAACTAAAATTGGTGTTGAAACTTATTTTTCATTTTCCATTCCAAAATTTTTCAGAAATTCCCTAGCATACTTTTCTTATAATAAAAATATGGGATTTTGGTTTCTGCTAAGTTTGAAATTCCAGAAAATATGTCATCTGACCAAGCATAGACATCTCAAAATTTATTTTCAATTGTTCAAAAAACTCTTCACATAAACCTTACTTATCACCAGAAAATATGATTCATCTACATATACAATGACTATGAGAGTACCTTTATAAATTTCTCTCACATAAAGGTTACTATCAAATTTACCTTTTACAAACTTTATATCCCTTAAACAATCATCTAATTTTGAATACCAGGATCTAGGGGCCTATTTGAAACTATACACGGATTTCCTCAATCTGCATACCATAATATCATCATTATCTCATAAAAAACCATCAAGTTGTTCATTATAGACTTCTTCTTCTAGATCACCATTTATAAATACAAATTTTACATCCATTTGATAAAATTTATAATGTTCTTGTGCTGTTACATCCAAAAAAATTCTTATGGTTTCCAGTCTAACTACTGATGAAAACATTTCTTCAAAGTAAATTCCTTCCATTTAATAATATCCTTTACACACCTTTCTGGATTTCTTTCTTGATGCTTTACCTTTCTCATTTAGATTATCTCTGAAAACCCACTTGGTACCAATAACTTTTTTTATTTTTGGTCTTAATACAAGAACCCAAGTAGAGTTTGTCTCAATATGATCAAGTTACTCATTCATATCTTATATCTATTCCTTATGATCAACTCATTATGCCACTTTATGAGGTTTAATTTGATAAATAAGTGCAGTTTGATCTTTAATTATCAATATTCTTCTAGTTTGAACTGGAGCCTATTGATTTCCAATGATATTTTGAATCTCAACATGTTTCTTCAATTTGTTGTACCATTTTATCTTATTTTCATCAGCTTCATATTCATCATTGGTATGTTCATATTCAATATCAATAATGTTTGGATCTTTCTCAGTAGATTCATCAGCCTTATATTCCATTTTCATACCATTTTCTACCAAATATTCTGAATATGTATCAATTATGATATCTGATTTTCTTGTTTTTAATAATTTTAACATCACTATAGTAAACTAACTTCTGTATCTACTTGTTACAACATATATATCCACTACCATTAGATAGGTATCCCATTAGAATTATTTCCTCATCCTTTTATTCCTAGATTTATATTCTTGATCTTTATAATGTGAGGTCTTCTAAAAAATCTGAAGTATTTAACAATAGGTTTTTTTACCACATTTCATATGATGTATTTTATGTTTTTGGTTTGAGAAGACATCTTCTCTGTACATGTATAGTAGTACATACTACTTATATCCAGAAATACTTTGAGATGTTGTGTTCAACTATCATAGTCCTTCCCATCTCAGCTATGCTTATGTTATTTATTTCAGCTACCCCATTTTTATGTGGAGTATATGGTGTGACGTATAAATGCATGATTCCATGTTTGGAAAGATAAATTTCAAAACCATCACAAGAAAATTCCTTAACATTATTGATATCATTTTCTTAATATAGGGACCCATATCCTACTCAACTTACCTTATAAAGTTTTTTAATATTTTAGTTTTCTATAACTTGTGTTTCATAAACATGAAATTATTCATCCGAGCATAATCATGAATAAATGTAATGAAATATAGATCACCTCTATTAGACCTTTGTCTCATTGGGCCACATAATTCAGTATGAATAAGTTCAAGGGGTCTGTAAGATGGAATATCCACCCCCTTTTGTGAACTTTGGTCCAATTTTCCCTTTTGACAGGTTTAATACATTTCATCATTTTCTCTCTTTATCTTGGGAAAATCACTCATAATATCATGCTTCTATATTTTACTTATAATCCTTTGACCAAGATGGACAAGCCTTCTATTCCATAGGTTGTTTTCATCTTTGGAACTCAAATAATAGGAATTGATAGTTTCACCAATTTGAAATAGATTGCCATTGGTTCTTTTTTCCTTGAGTGATAATTATTATATTCTTTGTGATTTTTGAACAAAACCTCATGTCTATCATCACAAAGTTGACTGAAACTAAGAAAATTGTGCTTCAACCCTTCAACAAATAACACATTATTGTACTTCAGATTTTGGGTTTCAATCTTTTCTTTTCCAACTCCCTTAATTTTCAGTGAACAATCATTTACGAAGTTAACTACTCCTCCTTCATGATTCTCAATGTTTCTTATAATTTTTATGTCACCAGTCATCTGTGTTAAAAATCCACTATAAAAAATCCATGAATTATTTTTTTCTACTAGATTTCAAAGAAACTTCAGTGAAATATGAATTTTATCCATTTATTTTTTGAAATCCCTTACCTTTAATAATATTATATGTATGTTCAGGTATAATAATCATTCACTTTTCAGAAATATGTCCTTTTTATCACATTTACCACAAATTTCTTCAAAATACTCAATTTTTTTATGTTGGAAGATCTGATGAATTCTTGATAACTACTTTCTTACTTTGAAAATTTGTTCACCTATTCTTAGAATAGATACCCCTTGGTTTATATCTCATCTCTGGTAGGGACATGTTATACCAACATAAATATTATTTGTTCCCAAACACTCCACAATACTATAATTTCCCTCCGAATCTTGATCTTCTAATTGATAATAACCCCATATTTCCATATACTGAGATTGTATCTATTTTGGGGGAAAAATATTCTTGGAGAATTTATTTCTTCCTTTGATAATAAAATTATTTCTCACTAGTATTTGTTCTCAAAACTTGTCCAAAATTTATTTTGGGACCTGAATTATTAGAGACAACATATTTATTTTGAGATTTGTCGAGTGCTGAATTAACCTACTTCTTTGAACCCCTATTTTCACTAATTTGTGATGATTATAACTTTACCTCAATAGTCTTACTGAAATATTCTCTAATATTTTTCAAGATATTCTATGCTAAAAGACATTTAGGTTGAGTCTTAGATTTTTATTCTTCTTTAAGGGAAAGTTTTTCTTCAAGGTCTTTTTCCATCTTATTCATTTCAGACACTTTCATTTTGTGTGTCTTGATTTCTTCAATATAAAGAATCTATTTCTTTTCAAATTCTTCTTTTTCTTCATTTATCTTTTCCTTTTATGTTAATAACAGTCTCTTCTCTTTCTTTAGATTTTTATTTTTTTCCAATACAAGTTTCTAATTCATTTTTCAACATGTTCTCTAGCTCCATTCATTCACTTTCATCATCTTCACTTTCATAGGTGTCAAAACATTTTTCAACCTGAGCCATGAAGTTAGTTTCATCTTCTAATTGGATTATTGTGGTGGATTTAGATTCATCTCATTTTATCAAAAAACTTCTTATTTTAGTTTTAAAGAATTTATTTTTTCTTTCATTAGATTTGGTTGTGTCTTTTGCGATCTTCCCATATTTCATTTTCTTGGGTTTTTATTATCTATCTCAAGTTCCATAGACTTCTTTTTAGGTAAATTTATAGAAAAATTCCCAATGTTATTACATTTGTATCACCTTTTTTGAAATTTAATTTTACCTCTAAAATTTATTAAATATTTTTGATATAATAGAAATGATTCTGTTAAAATATTATTCTTTATTTTCATCATTAGATTCACTTGATTCTTACATTTAATCATCTTTGATTTTTAGATTTCTCATGGATTCAAAATCCATCTCATCTTTGATCTTCTTCTTGAAGATTGAGAAATTTCACATTTCATATACAATGGGTATGTTATGTAATTCATCGAGAGTAATATCATCTCTATCTTCCAAAGATGATACTTTAGGATCAAACCTGTTAGAAAAATTTCTCATTAATTTTTTGAAAGTAGTTGAATAATCTAGCTTTTCACTAAAACCCTGAATATTACTAACAATTTCATTGAATATTTTTAAGTATTCATCAACATTTTCTTCTTCAACCATCCCGATATCTGCAAATTTTCTTCTCCAAAGTTGTAACTTGGACTTCTTGACTTTCATGTTTCCTTCATAACGTTTTTCTAATTTATCCCAAATTCCCTTGGAGTTTCTGAGTCCCATAACCTTTGTGTGAAAATTTTCTAAAAGGGACATCAAAATGGAATTTTGAGCTTTTACATCAACTTCCATATTTCTATCCTCAGTAAAATTCATAAGATCTTTATCAGTAATAGGTGTGAATCAAACAATAACTATTTATTTAACTTCAAGACTAAGAGATATAAGATAAGGAGACATCCTATTCTTCTAACTATGATAGTTCTTTCAATGGAAAGTAATAACACCTCAACTATTAAAATTAATCATATTATCCATCTTAGTACTTAGTGGATCCTGATAGAGGAAACCTGGAGCTTTGATACCAATTAAAGTGCATAGGAAGAGTTGCACCACTGAGATTGGGGGCTGAATCAGTGGTGTTTTTTACATTCTTTATTTTTTAAAATTAACCTTTATTTACCTGTCAGGATATGATACTCTCTTATGATAACTCAACCTCTCCCAAATTTAAAAAGAAGTTCAGAAACACAATATTTTTATAAGGTTTGGTCTTAAAATGAGGCTACTCCTCACTGTGATTCGTTAGACTCCCCAATGATAGATTATATATTATAATCACAAGTGGTTACAATATACATTTCTTCACTAGAATAGAGTCCAACTATGCTTTCTAAAGTCCTATCATAACAATAGTTTCACATAGTCATTTTCAAAAATGATTACGAAAAAAAATAAAGAACAATTTTTAATGTTGAATAATTTTTCAAAAATTGATGATGATTATTATTTTGAGCCTTCAAGATAGATAAAATACCATATTCTCACTTTTTGAAGAACATCAATGAATAAGTTCTTCCTCAAATTCTGTATCTTTACTTCTCAACTATATACTGCTCATATAGTATGTATAATTATCTTTATCTCCATTAAATGATTATCACATAGAATATGTATCATTTGGAGAACTATTTGCACAAAAATATACCACTTCATGAACTGATGTTTTCCCTCACATATACTAATACATACTGATTGCAAAATATTTAATTGCTTCATGATCTTGATCTCATACCATGTGAGATAAATGATTTTCTTAGAAAATTATCTTCATTGTACTTCACTACTCACTCAACTATCACTAATTTCTATGAATAAATAAACAATTGTACAGGCAATAAAATCTGTGGTTATTCAGGAAGTTTATCACATGATAATTTTTGTATATTGTGGGAACTAGTTTAAAGCAGTTTGTTTATAGTGAAGTATTTTCTCCTCAAAGAACTTCTCCTCTGTATGTACTACAAGGAATTCTTCACCGCATAATTTTTCCCACATATAATTTCATTTTATATGTGGATTCACCAAATAATATCCATATAAAAATCATATTAAATCTAATTCACAAACCATGAATGACTATATAGTAATTATTCATCTGTAAATAATTTCATTTTCGGTTGATCATAGGACCATTTATCCATGACAAAGCAAGACCCCACATAGAATATTCCTTTGTAAATAACTATCCATGAAGCATTCTTCATCCACGCAGCAGCTCCACAAAGCACTATATGTGAAACATTATTTATCTACATAGAACCTTCTCAAAGAATCTATTTTCTTTTTGATAAATCATACTCAGTGCCATTTTAATCTCCTATGGATTTGGTTGATCTCACATGGTGGCTAATTTGATTTGTGGGTGCTTGGTTTGTAAACCCTCTTTTACGAGGGGTTTGTTTGTGAAGGGTTCGTACACAGGAATTTGAAGAAGAGCTCTCAAATAGATCAAATGGATCACATTTAAATAGGAAATCATATTGGAGTGCTGATGATATTTCTGTATTTTTAATGGATGTGTGAACAGTACCAACATAGCACTGTCCCACATCAAATTCCACTACATTCTTCTCTTCGATTTATTACTTAACTCCCACCACTAGACCTTCGATTTTTCACTGAGGGCAGCACTCAAATTTACATTCACACATCAAAGTATTAGAACCCAGTGGGCTTCGGCCTAACCCATGCGCACTTGCAGGCAACGAGCTCTGCAGGCTATATGGGCCCACTCGCACCCAATGGGCTCTCTATACCTCAGCCTTCTCACAGGAATGTTGGAACATTATTTTTAAATAAGGACCATATTAAAATACTTAAAATATAGTAAAATATGGAACCAAAAATTGGTGGGCATGAGCTCTGCGGGATACATGGGCCCACCTACACCCAATGGGCTCTCTATACCTCATCTGATCAAAGGAAGGTTGGAACATTATTTTCAAATAATTTCCATATTAAAATACTTAAAATATAGAAAATATGGAACCAAAAATTGGCGGGCACGAGCTCTGTGGGATACATGGGCCCACCCACACCCAATGGGCTCTCTATACCTCAGTTTCTCACAGGAAGGTTAGAACATTATTTTCAAATAATACCCATATTAAAATACTTAAAATATAGAAAAATATATGACCAAAAATTGGTAGGCACGAGCTCTGCGGGCTACATGGGCCCACCCACACCCAATGGGCTCTCTATACCTCAGCTGCTCACAGGAAGGTTGGAAGATTATTTTCAAATAAGGAACATATTAAAATACTTAAAATATAGAAAAAATATGCAACCAAAAATTAATTTCCATCCCAACTTCTCAAGTCTCTCTTCTTTTCAATTCATCGTGAAAAATGAAATTCATACAGCATGGTCATCTTTATTCTTCCAAAAAATGTTTAAAACATTATTTCCTTATTAACACACGTCTTAGAAATTGAATATAAACACAAAAAGTCATCACATTTACACTTAGAAGAACTGTCCATGCATGACATCCAATGCCATATAAAGAATAATTGTCCAAGCATGACATCCAATGCAATAATATGAATCCATAAAAATTCTCCAAACATCAACACTTCATCCATATAAATTCTATAAGAACCACCACTTCATCCAAACTCCCTAAACCCACATATTAACACAATTTGAAACATTGTGACAACAAATGAAACACTTAGTTTCAATAGAATGTTCACATATAGATTCTTAAAAATACAAAGAAACTTGAGTAGTTTAGGTTTTTGACTTTTCTATTTCAACTTTTGAGAGAATAGGATGGGTGGAGCATAATTATTTAAGATAATTTTTATTCCATAAATTTGTTCTTGAATATTTTACTTACCTTTGTTATTTATCATTTTGGAATCCTTTTATTCCTATGTTCAAATTGGAACGAGTGGATTTATTTCATTTTAGTGGTGATTACCACAATTATAGATTTTGGAAATTGCAGATTTTGGTGGCTAGAATCATACAAATTTTCATTTTGAACCATCCTAGGGGATATTCTAGGATCCTCCTAAGTTTTCAAACCACTCCTTATGGTCACTACCATGAAAGTTTCCATAGGGTTCACTTCTTTTTTACTAAGTAGCTTACCTTTTTCTATTCTTCGTAATTCTCTAACCATGTGACTAAGTTGAATTTTCAGATTATTCATGTCATTTTTAAAATTAGTTCTTTGATATTTCATATCAGATTCATGTATCTTGAGAATCTATCATGTTTATAATTTTCTAAATGATACCTTCTAAATTGGTTTGTTAATTGGATGACTCAACCTTATTTTTATTTTAAAATTGTTGTTTAGTATTTTTTTTGAAAACCAAGGCCAACAGTTTGTCTTAACACTATTGTTATCTCTAAGAGAGGTTAGGATGATTAATATAGACTCGGTTGTAAGTATTAGTGAAGTGATCATCCCTAGATTTCTTCATAAGGCTATACCTAATAAAATTACCATTTTTATAGATTTAGTCTGGAAAATCAAAGTTGTGAAAACAAGAATTAGAATGACCAAACATACCATAATGGTGGTATTGGTCCCTAAATTAATTTTCATTAGAAATGAAAACAACATGTGGATGAGTTTCTTGAATATAATTTGAATATCTTATATGGAAATATATCCTTTTAGAGCATTTTAATTGTAAATTTTATGAAAGTTTATCAAAAACAAATTTAATTTATTTAGCGGTTTTATCAAAAAAATCTCATCCAGAGAATTGATCAATAGTTGTTCGATTATAATGGTTGAGACCATTTTAAAAAGTGTTGATAAAAAAATGTTGATAAAACTAATAGTTTTGAATTAGTATAATAATACCTCTAAATATTTATCAAGTTTCATGGAACAAGTCACCCTCATCTTACACAAAATTGATAATCTTATGTATAATTTCATATGCCATCCTCCTAGGGTAAAATATCATAACAAAAGCATTAAAGATCAAATCCCAAGTGTCAAAAATATCCTATTATAACTATTTAAATCATGTTCTTGCATTAACATTGAGTTAGAATGGAAACATTATATCTTTTCCTCACTAATCCCCCATAGTGGGAGCTACTACCCCACACTATAGAGATCACTAATGAAGTCTAGATATTCTTCATTAGGCAGTCCATTGAAGTATGGAGACATGAAAAAAGGAGAATACTTAATCCCATCATTTATAGGATAATATTTCTGCCTAATACATGAAGGATTACTTCTAGCCATGAGTAAATGAAACTTCCCAATCATATTCCTCTTAATGAATTGTTCTCTAGGCTGTGGTGGAATGGAATTATCATAGTTCACTAATACCTCCCTATTGTATTCCATTTTGAATTTATTTTTTATATCACTCAAATGTTTTTATATTTCAAGAATCAAAGACTCTATGTTTTAAATTTTTTTTCTTGTTTGAATACACACAATATATTTTAGAATAAATTGTATTTTTCTATATTTTATTCAAAAAAAAAGTTGATGAATTTTTTGAAAATTTCTTGTGTTTTTTTTCTCACTTGGTCACTCATTACCTACCTATAAATATCACCATAAATTTGGTGATCTTTTTCATTAAACCTAAAAAACTTAATGATTTATAATATTACTTAAAACTAATATAAAGTTAGGCTGGGTCGATCTATAGGGAAGGACTTGATGTATGTTTGAGTGACTAGGAGAAATAAATCAAAAATAAGAAAACAATTAACTGGAAAGGGAAATGCAATAAAAATAGTGTGAAAAAAATTGAGCTAAAATCATATGAGTGAGTAATGATGATAAAAATAGGAAGAGATAGTTCATAAAGAAGCTAAATAGACAAGTGAGTTATGAATAATGGTATAAAAGTAAAGGGAATTGTGATTTAATGATAACTCTTAAATATACTCGATTGAGAAAAAATGTACTAAATCGATATCCAATGATGATATTTCCTACTATTTCAAGAAGTGAATGTTAAGCCCCATAACTTGTCAACTGTGTAAATAAACACTATAAAAAATGATGGGTGGATGAAATAACCTAGTCCAAACTATTTCTTTTACTTGTATTTATTCCTTTATTATAATTTTAAATTATCTTGTTAAATGATTTTAAAATAGAAATTTTCTTAATAGTATAAGAAAATAGTGAACAAGATCAACTGTAATTGATTCTTTATCATTGAAAATGTTATTATGAGGAAGAATGACAAGAAAGAAAATGATCAAGTAAGAAATGATTACATGATTGAAGAGAATTTAGAGAAATATAACAATATAACTCCCCATGCATAGTTTAGCCTACAAACATTTTAGAAACAAGAATTTTCAATAATAAATTCCTTAAAATTAAAGTACAAACAAAAAATAAACAACTAAAATAAGAAGTGGTTCTAGGAAAAAATAAAATATCCTTCATCAAGTAGATTATTATCCACTCCAAGCTCCCTCACCTTAGCGGTGATCCACTTGGTTCATGACCCATGATCCTCTAGTATCCAATGGTATGATGTTTTAATCTTCTATCATCCTTGAATTATGTCTCTAATCAAGGACAATTTATACATAAACTCTAGCCTCAAGATTATAGCTAGCTGCTCCGTGAACATCTCCCGGGTCTCCATGTGGTGTGCCTATAACTTCTCATCCTCCTCCTCACATGACTCAAGCTGAAGCCTAAACTAAATGGACTCATCCTGTAGATGGGCAGTCCTCACATTCATATAGTTTGGTTCAATCTCCTCAGCTCTTCCAACAAACTCTAGAATCATCCAATGTATCTCCATAGCTTTGACCTCAGCTTTACCTTTCCTTTGATTATCCAATTTTGATTTTCTATTTTAATTTTAGGGCTCATATCCTTGATAATAAAAAAATATGAAAAGGAAGTCAGACCAAAATACATAGTAAGTCATTCGAAGATGAGATCCTTGTCACAATTGGGATTTTTCAATTATTGAAGAATTTCTAAACTTAGAATTCAATTCCAATAATTAAATTTAAAAAATTAAATAAAGTAATATTAAAAGAATTATTTTCAATATAAAACCATTAAATAATTACTTCAAAAAGATATTATAATTAAAAGTTTATTAAAATTAACAAAATGGTAGGTTCTTAAAACATATAAAATTTAAAACCAGGAACCTTAGTACATTTAATCACCATAAAAATCATTATCCTTAAAATATTCAATGGATTATAAATCTAACAATAGATTGACAAATCATAAAAAATCCACCATATCATCACATTTTTACATAAAATATTTAATCAATTCCTACTAAGGATGTAGAAAAGTTCATAAAAAATTGGCCACACCAACATCTATCTTTAGTGAAAACTCATTCCCCTTAAAAATAAATTTTCACCATATGATGTTCCTAGTCAAGATCCAAATATCACTGAGAGGGGGAGGGGGTGAATCAGTGATATCTTTTTCTTTTTATGTTTACTTATTTTTGAAACAACCTTTGCCTCCTATTAAAGAGTTTCTTCCCTACTGAACACACACAACAACAAGAACATAAGATTTACAAGGTTCACTACTCAACAAGAGTAGCTACGTCCTTGTTATGGTACATAAATAATCCAGTACCACACAATCCACTAGAAAAAAATCCTTTGATGTAGAATACAATGAGTAGGAAATACCCTTACACTTGTGTAGAACTTGTAAAACAATCCGCAAGTGCATGTACACCCTCTTAGCACAAATAGGGAATTACAATATTTCAGTGCTTCTTTACAATTGAACAGGTGTATTCTTTGAAGTACAAATCTTCACTTTTTTACCTAGAAGTCGGTAAGAACTATCTAATGAACAACAGAATACGTGAAAAGACCCCAAATCTTTCACACACCCTTTTAGGTGTCTTGCGCGTAACTTTTATTCCATGCATGGTAGACTCAACTTTTTCCGAGAAACACCTCTTGCACGCAACTTCAATTTTTCGCACAACTTTTTATTCTTGTGTGAAACTCCATTTATTTCGTGCACCCTCATTTTCTTAATATTTTTTCACACCTCAGAGCTTGGAATTTATCTAAGTGTTGAGCATGCATAGTTATAGGTTTACCTATTATTTATATACCTCATTGACCCCTGCATGAAAAAACTCTGATGCATCGCACAAGATCCTGACACGTCGTGCAAAACTCTATTTGACGTTGCCTTAGGCGCGTAAGTCATGCGTCACGCAAAACCCCATTTGACATCACCTTGGGTGCGTAAGTATCTTTCTCACTAAACTCATCTTCCATGTACTTCTTAGAATCTTTTATCCACTTCATGCCTTTACCATTTTTCAAAGTTTGGACCTCAAATCAAGCCTCGCATGCAAAACCCCATTTTACGTCGCCTTTGGCGTGTAAGTCTCTTTTGCGCCCACCGCTTCTTTTCCAGATTTTGATATTATAATCATGTAAATCCACTTGCACGCAACATACCAAGCCATCTTCAAACTTGCGTGCAACACCCTTTTCCAAAAAAACAATTCTTATCTCTCGATTTTTAGGCCCTAAAATTTGGAAAACATTGGAAGATGACGCCACCTTAAAATGTTCTTTTGTGCCGCCCCCAAATAATTTGTTCCTTTTTCATGTTCTCTATTCACTACATTCCATAACCATTCTTTATCTTTCATAATGAAATCCACTATTGTGATATGTATCCTTTGATTGAACAGCTTTAGCATTGCCTGATTTTTAATGGGAAGTATTGAAACTTCACTATCTTCCAGCAACATCATTCTTTCCAATCAAAACTTTATATGACTGGCATCACCTTTACTCACCATTTATTCATATGGAATAAATCAAAATTTATCCATACTTATGATATTTGTGAAATACAAATCAGAAAATCATCGTCTGATTTTATGTCCTTTACAAAGTGAATTGATTTATTTTTGTTGACAACAAATGACAACACTCTATAATAGAAAAATATTCTTACTTTCTTCTCCATCCAACTTGATCCCAACACTATAAAATGATATTATTCAGCTTTATAATTCATTTTCTCCTTAGAAATATATTATGCAACATATTATATTTGAACTCCACATGATAATCTGGAAACACTATTCACATTGGATAATTTATTTGGTTAAAGGATAATTCATACATTTGTAGAAGTTTATATCCATGTAGTGGATTCCCAAACATTGTAGGATATTTGAAATTTCCAAATATTCATCACGTATGACTTTCTTATCTCATATGATAATTTCCATAAGTATTTTCCTCCTATAAGATATTTCTCCTACGTTATAAAAAAATTTACCTATAACGTATGATAATTATCTAATATTATACTCACATAAGAGAATTAATTTTTTATACATTTCCAAATCTTAGTGAAATACATCTTGTCTTCCCATATAAGAATATCCCTTTCAAAATTTTTAATTCTAATGTAAAACTTCTAAAAAAAGATACATAAGATATTTCTTCAGCACGTTAGATAATTTCCTTAGGAAATTTCTTCAAACTCAATAGTTGTGTAAGAAAATTTCCTTTGGAAAAATTATTCAAACTCAAATAAAAAATCATTTAACTAAAGAATCCAAAATGAAATACCACTTAATAAAATATGAATTATTAACCTAAAATCACTTAAGATAAACTTATTTGAAAAACAAATGGGGTTTTTTGATCATAAAAACATAAAAAATATTGGGATATGTTAGACCAAATTTAATATTTCCAAAAATATATCAAATTTTTTATGATCATAAAACCCATAATAAATTTAAATAAATTTTTATATATTTTAAATATATAGTCAATCAAATCAAAGATAATATTAAATTTGATATATAATTGATATTTCTATTTATATTCTTTTATATTTTCCCCCTTTGTCTATAATAATTCTAAATTTGATCGGAGAGATAGGTTATAATATAGGAGTAAAATTTTGTGTTTACCTATATCTTCTCCCACTTTTTGTGATATCAAAAAAATGTAGGGTAATCAGATAAAACACATGCACTATAGCACATCTAATGAATAAAATAAGAGAATAAAAAGTATACAAATGAATAAAGATATGAAATGGACTTGTATGAATTGATTAAAATTATAAATTTAAAATAAATTAGAAACCAACATTAAACATTAAAAGATAAATAATGAAACAAGAATAGGGCATTGAACTGTTCATTTTTAAAAAAATGGAAAAATCAATAAAATATTGAAAATTTATAAAAACATCCAAAATACAAGATAATATCAATATTGTGGATCTGGAAGGTAAGGATCTATGGGTTTATAATTTAGAGGAGGTATCTTGGTTGATGATTTTAGAACAAAAGGTTTGGGATAAAAGGTTTACTTTAACTTTTTTCAGGATATAAGATTCCTATTAACTGGTAGAGGACTTAGATATTTTCTATATTTGATTTGAAAAAACACATCAGAACACATATCCATCCTCTTGATGATATATTCTTTGAAAAAATCTAGAATAATAAATATATTTACCATATAATATAGACATAAACTTGGAAATATGTTTGAATATATGATTTGTAATCATAACAAGAAATTAGACTCTTCAAAACATCCATATGAAGAACTAAAATTACATAAGAACCATTTAGGGATGTAGAATAAATATGAATAATACGAGATTCTATTTGAACAACAACTTATTTTCCATAGGAATAATCCCATTGAACTTGATCTTTATTCTCAGGAACTTTATCATAATATGCCTCACAATTAGAAGTAAAATCATTTTCAACCTATGTATGAATATCATTTAACCAAAAAAACATAATTTTAAAGTTGGAATTTAAGGTAGGAGCATATTTATTTAGTAAATTCATAGTTCTATTAAATGAGGTTAGATTATTTAGAGAAGTCTGTTTCAGAGGGGAATTACATTCCTTAACAAAAGTATTAAGGCCATACATAAAAATTTTTATCCTTTGAAACCTATGTATGTAGTCAGTTTTAAATATTTAATTTCCAAAATTATACCCCTTTTCAAATATTGAAGGGTATCTAGAAAACTAAATTACAATTTAATTCCTGAATTCTTCCTTCAAATATGTTCAAATCTGATGAAAAATTTCTTAACTATTTAGAAATAATATCTATTTCCTTCTCAACCAAAGATGATATGATTTTGGGAACAAATGGAATTTGTTTTATAAACTCAAACTGATATATCACCACTTTCTTCAAATAATCAATATCTGATTTGACTTCAGTTATAATATAATTAATCTCCTTGAAGATTGAAGAAAAAAAGTTTGATTGAAAAATGGGGATATTCTTGATCATTTACAATTGATACTTTATAATTTCCCTTATCTCATCAAACTAAGATTTAAGCATAGAGTTTTATTTAAAGAATTCCACTCAATATTTCAAGCTATCCATTTCTAATTTCATCATATAAAATTTAGAAAATAGTCTCTCAAAAAGAGTCTGAACTTGACTATTTGACTCACAGTTCCATTCCTCTCTAATTACTAGGGATTCAAATCCCCTTTATTGTTATTTATAATAAGGTTCATCCTCAAATACTTCCCTCTTATCATTAAGAGTCAAATGATTTCCTTCACTCACTTCTCCATCCAATCCAACAATCTCAGTTCTCATAAAATAACCTGATTCTATTTTTACTTCCTTAGGGTTCTGACCAACTAAAAGCTCTTCAAAAAATCCTGGTAGGATATTACTAGCTCCAAAAAATTTTGTAATGTCAACATTATCACATGAATCTATGAGAAAGGTGAGATTAATTTTCTCACCACCTTATATAGTAACTGAATTTATGGAAATAAAACATAAAACTAATCTAGCTAGTGATCTTTGATCATCAACAAGAGATACTACTTCTTCATGTTCCCTGGATGCTATACCCTTACTAGAAGACACCCGCGTATTTGCTTGATCTGAACCAACTTTCTCTTATTGATCAACTTCTTCCTTAGCTCCAAATTCGATATTAGATTAAGCAATCTCCTTAGATATTACTTTCTTTCCTTTTCTCACTATAATAGGTTCATTATCCATTTAACCCTCCACTTTATCTCTAGTAGAAATATTAGAATGAGTTCTAGATTCATGATGAGATTTATTTGCCTCTATATCCTCTAAAACGTGAATATCAAAAGTTCCAACAAAAACAATATCTATAACTATAGGAACTTTAGCATCTTTATTTTAAAAAAAATCAGATTCATATTCCACTCCTCCTTTAATAGGTTTATTAATTGCTTCCATAAGATTCCCCCTCTTAGCACTAGCATGGACCTATTTTTCTTATTTTTCAGTCCCAATGGGAAAATACTTCTTCAAAGAATAGATCCAGAAATACCAAATCTTCGTAAGTACTCCAGCAACTAAACTGTTCGAACCATGGTAGTTGGATTCCATAACTTCCCTTATCTCAACTTCAATTATTTTAAACACTAGAGTTAAATTCATTTGAATGGATAAAATATGAAGGTATTATTCTTAACTTGTTATATACATCTTAATATATAATTGGGAAAGTTTAATTTATTTTAAATCAGTAATGGATAAATCAAATAAATATCTAGAAACAAAACTTTCCCAAATTCTCCATTATATAGGGAAATCCCAATCTGAATGACCTTGACAAGAATCTTTCACTCATGTTCCAAATCCTTAACAAGTTTCTTCTTAATATTAAAATCTAAAAATAGTAAAGACATAATTTTAGTAGGACTCACCTCATCTCTGTTGAAAATAGATGAATTGAACTGGAAACTTACTTTTTGAGGGAAATAGAATAATTCAACTAACTGTAGCTAAATAAATTGAAAAGTCCTTATTGTTTAACTTTGAAACCACTAGGTATTCATCATTAATGAAAATAAACTCATCATTCTCATAGAAATCTCTAACAACCCTATCATAGAGTGACTCTATCCTTTTCTCAATGAAAATAAATTCTAAACCTTATAAATTTAGCACTTTCTTCAACAAAAATTCTATATAGTCTAACCAACTGAAATCTATATATTTTCAACAAAAAACATTGCAAAAAACATTAGTTTTATTATAAATTCTAGAAGGATAATACTATACTCTCTTCAGCTTCCCCATACCCAATAAGAAGTCATGGATGAGGTTTTTAAGTTTGAGGTTAGGGTGATAAGGGTTCATATTCAGGAGAGAAAATTCCAAGTTTTTAAAATGAGTGAGTGTTTAGATCAAAGAGATTGATAAAATATTATACGAGGAATACAAGGAGTCACTTAAAGAGTGACATGATAAAATAAATAAACAAAACTATAACATTATTAATGTTTTGTTTCACTCAGTGACATGATAAACAATTTAAGTAAATAAAAGGTAATTGCAACAGTAAAAATAGGATATTTAATAAAAATATTCAAAATTACCAATTAAACATAGATTTAATTTAAATATAAATGAAATTGATTCATTTTTGATAAAGTTAAATCTCTCAGTAGGTAAGTTATTTATGAATATATATTTTAACTGATGTTCAATATTAATGAATTCGAGAGAGATATCACCTTTTTGTATGTGATCACTTAAGAAATGAAGTCATAAATCAATATTTTTCATTCTTGAATGGATTATTAGATTTTTGGACATGTTGATAGAATTTTTATTATCACATTTAATTGGTAAATGATTAAAATTAAATATGAAGTTCTTTAATGTTTGTTTTATCCATGACACTTAATCTTAACTGTATTTCCCCACCATAGAGGTCGTTGAATCGATTCCCCTAGATGGCATGATACTTGGTCTCAAGAACAAATCCCCATATTCTAGTGGATTATGACAAGTGTTGTGGGTCTGTAAGGATATCTTGGGGGATACTATACCCTTTGGTTAGAGTATCTAAGTAGAATAAATAATATAAAATATATAAACTAGGTAAAATAAATACCATAGATAAGATATAAAAGCACTAATAAATAAGTACAACATCACATGCTATAACAATATGGGTATGTCATAAAGTAATAAGATCCCCTATGGAAGATCATAAACTAGGATAAAATAGAACAAAATAATGTAGAATAAATATCATCCCCAACTGATCCCAAGTCTTGGTCGGTCCTGATGTCCATACTTCACTCTTAGCATGCCAAGAAAAATATCAAGTAACAGGACCTTTCCATAAACCTATAACCAATAAACATGTAGTCTTCTTCTTAGGTACCAAAGTTCCATAGAGTCCCATGCAGGTTGTGAGTACAACTCCATATCCCACCACCAATAATGTTCCTAAAATAACCTGCCTATATAACAAGTGCATGTAGAAGTGACATTGATAATATAATCACACATAACCAAACAAGAAAATAAATAAATAAACACATATCCTCTAATTTTGGGATCTATGGATACACTTGTGGTCGGAACAACCCACTTTGGCCATCACGAATGTATCTCCGTCCATGGAGTGTGATATGGCATATCCAGTTCCAAGGTACACCACTAAGGCAACCTCAATCAAGAAATTACATGGGAATATTTAGGCAGATCCACCAGGAATTCCCATATAACCAAGACATCCAGAATCCTTGGAATTAGTCTACGACATTCTTCATAGTTCCATACAAGAGAATCCAAGGAATAAAACCTTGGAATTATCTAAACTAAATCCAAGGGACCATGTGTCCAAGGCATTTATAGTATTAGGATTGACCAAAATCTAGGTCCACACACATGAAATTCCATCTAATACAATCAAGAAAAATCCAGGAAGCTCATCTAATGACATTCACAAGGGTACCTTGAGGGAATTAATGACATTAATAAAAGGAATTCAATACACAATAAATCACCTAAATCCAAGGGGGATCCACCCTAAGGCATTAAAAATGATGAATCGGTAACAAATCTAAGGTAGCACATGGAATTCCTTAGGTTTGGACATCCTAGAATCTAATGAGGCATCCTACTATGGAATTCAAGTGAGTCCCCTAATGGAATCCACACCCACTCAAGGAATTCCACCCCTTTCATGTCTAGAACTGAATCTAAAGGATGGCACCTAAGGAATTACACAAAAAATATTCATTTTCAAAAGAAAACATAAATACCAATCACTATAACCATTAATCGAGGCCATGTCATTATACTATCTCACTTGACATTTCATAAAAGCATTATCCTTTTTCTAAGGCTTGATTAAATAATATTTCATTCACAAGATATAGAGGAAAATTACTTATAGGTTTCTTACTATCACTCTATTCAACCAATATCATCATTTAACATATCAATTCTATTTCAAAAACATATTTTACCACTTTACAAAAAACTAGGGTCATCCCATAATCTCATATACTTTTCACAAAAATCCATTTCAAAAATAAATAATAATTTCTATAACCCAAACTTTTCATACCCTTACACTCATCTCAAGGTTCAAATCCATACACCCTTAGACTTATCTCAAGGGTCAAATCCATTCTACAATTCAATGCTTATAATATAAAGGTTCAATTCAAAGTTTTAACCCAAAGGTCCAATTTACTCCCAAAATTATGGATGGTTTTGAAATTACATTTTACAACCATCGATTCAAATTATAACTTCTCATTCAAACTTTAAATTTAGATAAACATTTCTCACCCCAATCCCATTCATGGTCAAACCCAACCAAGGTCATCCCTCAAGGAACTACCATTTTATATGGTTCAAGGAATGTTAATAAGGGAAATTAATTGAGCTAAACTCAATTTTTAGCATTTAATTTAACCTAGGTATAAGTAACAACATGGAAAACTTGAAAAAATCATGTATACACTCTAAAAAATGACAAGACTATGAGTTAGGTTTTATGGAATACCAACCTCATACTTAGTAAATCCCACTCAGTAATCACTAGATGTCGCTTCAAACTGAATCAGAAGAAAATTAGAAACCATAACAATGCCCTAAAAATAGGTCATTTTTTCTAAACGAAGTGGGGAGCCACTTGAAAATGAAAGAGAACCGAAATAAAGGAAGGAGGAGTGTTAAAATCACCTTATACTCCCCAAATAAAGTGATATAACTTGATTAGGACACTGAATGAAGGAGGTCATCCTTGAGAGAATAATGAGATAAGGAGGGGTATTAGGGAATTGATACTAAGTGATATGGGGGTGAAAATCAGGTGGGGGTGATCTTAAGGGATAAGTGGAAAATATTATCCCCCTATTAAAAAAATTTCCCAACCACTCACTGGATAGACACTGGATTACCCATCAGCTAGCCAATGGTCTTCCACTGGATAGCTAGTGATTCGAGTATCCCAATAGGGCTATTGTTCTATCAACTTTCCCAATAGGGCTACTGGTTTATCCACTGGCCAGATGGTGCAACTAAAATAACATGTTGTAATCCTGAATTCTTCCCTGAGCCCCTAATTCGCTCTCATGACTCATATTACCACCCTTAAAGATTCATTCAAAGTTTAAAAATAGTTATTTAAGGTTCCCAAACTCTCTAATTTCCACCCATAAGCCTGGTTAAAAAATAAGCCCCTCCACTAAACCAAAATCCATGCCCCTTCTTAAAATTTCAAATTCCTATAAGGACAGGGTCATTAAGAACTCCCCACCATAGCACTTCTCATCCCTGATAAGGATTGATGTCCATCCAACTACATCACCTGACCTATATCATTTGTCAAATAAAATTAAAATTTTCACGTTCCATTCATAAACTCCTAATACAACTTCAATGAATGACTCCAAAAACCAAATGCCATGCTTATTAAAACTTGATCCCCCACTACCAACCAACTCCAAAACACTTAGATGATGATCACCTAATCCTATATAACCTGAGACACAATTATGTTTCTTTCCAGTTACTCATCATGCCAATGGTTCTCCCCATTATAGAAATTAACTTAAGAAATCAAATTCTAATGCACTATGTCTTATAATAACATATTTTCTTACCCAAAAAAAATTATTCATGGTTCACTGATGTGCTCAGTATAGTTCACAAAACATCATACCCCAACATATGTGAGATAACTAGTACCAAATCTCATTTTCCATCTTTGAATCCAAAATAGACTCACCTCAACCATCCAAACACCACCCGAACATGCTGACTTTTTCTTGAAAATCTCTATACAAGACCATAAACATCACCATAACATCCCAAACAACATACTTGACACATGTTTCAAATTACCACATCCAATTAAACATATGATCAATAGTCATACATCCCATGGACATATTATTTCAAGGATGAACGACTTATTCCATCGACATACATTTAAATTACTAGAGCATGATGCCTTGATCATCGAATGCATACCATGTTCATCCTGATACACCTAGGTATAACCTTACCCCCAATGTGATTCCACAGTCAAACACTGACCACCCTCACTAATCCCCATGATCTCACACAAGCACCAACATGCTATCATACCAAACCAAGATTGAATCACATCATTCATCCTGAGCTTAAAACAATTACTCAGATTCTAACCAATATCATAAGGAGATTATCCTCTAGCATTCCTTGAGGAATCTTGATTACATAAAAAGAACACATGCACCACCATTTGATGTTTTCATGACCATCTAAATAACAATCCCACACATCAATAAATATTCTCGCATGAGGGTTACACACCCACGATTAACACAACATTCCCTATAATAGGAGTATCCCTATTATTATTCCATCAAGTTAAAACCCTGATCTCATAGAACATGTCATATCCATCAATGAACACAATATTCATATGAGGCCAAACTCACTCACAATAAAGTGATAATATAACCGTCAGACATTATCCTGTTATGGTTCATAGAACATTATCCTCAGTACTTGCTGAAATTCACCCAAAGTGAGGTTCATGCCCTCTAATGGCTCATGGTGGTTACCCACTAAATAACTTTCCTTACACTATTCCTCAAGCACTAACTGCACATGTCCTTCCATCATCACAAGTGAATCACTCATCTTGATCCACGATCACTATCTCATGAACACTTGGATAGGATGGATATATTAGATCAACTACATCATAACACTTCAATCCAAAAATTATGTTGGCCCTCTCAATTTATGGTCTTCTCCCTTTCCATCCAAACCTCATGCATTTATGTCTGTAATTTATCATCAAGGTCATTGACCGTCAAATAGCACATGGACTCTCACCAAACCAAAACTTGGTAGGTACCACACATACCATCACACACTACCTTATTCCCTTAAATAATAATGGGTGAACACTCCTAAAACTTCTAATCATGTAGCCTGAATCATACCACCATGAGCTACATCACATATAAACCAGGATCGCACACCTAAACCACTGACCATTCTCATGCAGAGGTTAGACTTACTTAACTAGGAGTACCCTATGTACTCCTCTTCAAAATCGGGCACTTCTCTTGTGCCAAGGTCCAACAAAAAACCACCTACAGACTGGCATCATTTTAAAACTACAAGCATCTATCCCACCTTACACCAAACCACTGGAAGTATATCCTGAAATCAATAGGGTTAAGTAATCAACTGACCCCATCTTATAACCCCAACTATGATACTAAGAACCAACGCCCTATGTGATTTTTTATTATAAAACTATTCAAGGAATCATTGCACTTACACTGAAAACCTGGTCACACCTCACGTGCAATGATCCAAGATCTAAGAATACCACCTTGATTCCTTCAAGACAATGGGTTATCACTCTAATTCCATACAATATCACTGAGACCTAGAGGTTACACCTCCACTATAACCATTTTTCAGAATCTGATTAATCCTCTCGTGAGTTGAGAATCACTGATCGTAGGCTGCCACACCACAATTGATAATAGAACATACTCCTAGAATGCCACCCAAAACAACCCAAGGCATCATATATTCCATGCATTATTACTAATCACACTACTATATATAATCTCTTGTGTCATTTCAAGAACTCCAAATCATTACATATTTCACCACCATATACCAGAAGCACATCCACCACTACCAGGGCCAAGAATCCAAATGAACCATCCCTTCAAGGCCAATATATATAAAAGGAACTGGCCCTTAGGGTTATTAACCACAACTATATCAAAAATAGGAATCACCAAATATACACTGATCATAAAGACAAAGTGTTTACCTTACCTCACATCACCAAGGCATTCACAAGGATGGAATAACTCTCTCACGGGTTACCCTCAAATATCAATAGGAAAAGGATCACTAAAGGCCATGAGTTACATTATAAAGTCACTAGGTTCTATCAATCAATATATCAGTCAAGGACTCACTAAATCCATAGTTTACAGGATGATATGCTCCCATCACAAGGCTACATGATACTAACTCACTATAACACCCTGAGATTTTGTGATTTATTTTTTCAAATTAATTAATATTTTTGATATTTTCAATTCACGCAACATTGAAAATAGATTATTTTATGTTTGTCTTGTGATATACACAATACCAAGTTTATCTTTCACTACACCTAACACTTATCTTATCTTGTGTTACACACAACACTGAGTTAACTTGTGGTACACGCAAGACCAAGTTTTATCATATTTTAAGGAAAAACCTATTTTAAAACTCAATTTTGACACTTTTCTGAATTTGATTTTGAAAAATAAACATAATTCATAAATTCAGAACATCTAAATTATCCTAGGGTAATTTTTTGAGATTTTTTCTGACAAACTTCATTTTTAGATGAATAGTGAAAAATACTGCATTTTAGTTAAAAACCACCTTTTTGTTTTAATAATAATAAATGATAAATTATATTTTAGATTTTTTAGAGTAAAATTAGATCAATTATACATATATTTATACAATTAAGTTAATTATAATTGATTTTACTTTGAAATTGAATATAAAAAATTAAAATGTTTTTGAACGTTTTTCTACTTTAAAAAACCGTTATTTCGCCCTGTCTACGGGGTTAGCATTAATACTAATTTTCTCACTTCTGTGATTTAAATTTTTAAAATTAAACATACACGGTTGTAATCAGTATGATATTTTTGGTCTAATAATATCATCATAATTTTTGACCAAAATGATTAGTGAATGTGATTAAAATTAATTACGGTGATTATGGTATAATTAAGTTTAATAAGGGACTAAACCTTAATCAAAAGGATCAAAATGACCTGGAAACTTGTCCAAAATACATTAAATGCTAATATTTAGACCATATTACCACATGGTTTAAAATGTATTGGTTATTGGGATATTATTAAATGGAAGTTCTCTATATAAAAGGTTATGTAAGGAAAAAGACAAAAATGGGACCTTCATAACCTTTAACATTTATAAAACTTTGGGATATGTAAAAAACATATTAGTTTAAGTTATACATATCCATTTGAAAGATAAATGGGTTATATTTATCATAATAATTGATCAATAATTTTTAGATAATAATTAGTTACTTAAAATGCTTAAGAAATGCCCATATAGTGATTATTTAGTTAATAATTAACTAAAATAAATGACACTATAAATATTAAAAGTGAAGCTAATTGATTGAATTATTGTATTTATTTATTTTTTTATATTAATATATCATGTTATAAATATTTCAACCTAATATATTTGAATCCAAAAATTATATTGATATTTTAAAATTAACATTAAAAACATAATGTCAAAACTGACATTATTGTTATTTTACAATAAATGAAATTTTATTAAATGATTTAAAATTAATAAAAATACTATATACTACCAATTAATTTTTATGTGTTAATTAATATTATATATGTTCTATTAATGGATAAATTTATCTTTTACAATTAACATATTGACCCATATATTGTAAAAATGTTTTTAACACGGTCCGAGTTTAAGTAGTGTTTTAGTACGTCACGTGCGCTTGTTTTAAAATTAATTTAAAAGACACATGGTAATTTTATTTTATAAATTATATTTCATATTAATAATTAATTGGATCTATATTTTCTAATAAATATCACTTTTTTAGTCTTAATGGTTAAATTAATTAGATTAGAAAACTAGATGCTTAAATAAAAACCAAAATGATAAAATTGGGGAATCTTAGAAGTTAAGGAACCAAATTATTAAAATTCACATATTTTTGTGTGGTGGAGGTTTTAATATATCATTATTCCTATATAATCCATTATTTTTCAATTTTTAGTCACTTTAGGTAAGGTATACCACCCAATAGTAAATACCATTTGGTATTTATAAGAGTGCCACTCCCTCTCCACTATAAAAAAGGCAAGCACTATATCACTTCATAAAACCTATAAAGCCCATTTTATAGCCCAAAATCTACTAAAATAATATTAACACTTCCCTAAATTCCTCATATAATCCTCCCTTTGGCCATAAAGACTCTCAATGAATCCTTTTGGTACAAACCAAAAGGAGTTACCCACTTAAGAGGTATCATCTTCTCTCAAGCTCCTTTCATTTATTTTCTTTCTTCAACCCTCCACTCTCTTTATTAAATTATTGTGTGAAAAAAATTATTATCCATATACTATTATTATTTTATAAAAATGGTTCGACCTAAATTTACACACAACTCCATCTAATGGATATCGAACATACTGTTTCTGTGTACGGTGAACTACTGCCTCACAAAGTGATGATTGTTCATTTCTTATTTACCATAAATAATGGTGGAAATTATGATGGAAAGTATATTTAAATATTTTATATATAATAATGATTATGTATTTATTCTTCTGTATTAATTTTTACAACACATAGATTTTTATTTCCATTTGGCTGTAATACGATAATCTTGTTTGAGGAAGTGTGGACTACCACCCACTCAAAGCGATGTGATTCATTCACACACCACATGGAATGTATTAAAGAAAGGTTTAATGAAATTATATGATATATATGATACATTAATTATAATTTAATAATTATATATATATAAATATTTCATTGACTTAATTTCTTTCAATATGACCATAAAAATGGAAACAACGTTCATGGGTACATATGACTTACCATCTCCATGAACGGTGTATTCCATTTCGTTATTGTTTATGATATAAATTATTATAATAAAAATATACTGTATATAATTTATAATTATATCATTTTATAAATTTTGGAATCATGATATAATTATAAGGACCAATGATATAACAAATTAAGACACATACGAAGAACAAAGCGAATATTACCCGAAGTGAAACCTTAACATAGGATCGTTAACAAGAAGGTAATATAAGGTCATAATCAAACCATATATGGTAATATATATAAGAATATTATTATTTAAAATATTCATAATAAACTTATATTTATTAGATAGAAATATTGTATGAGTATGAAGAGAGTCGTGGCATAAGGTAAAGGGATTTCGTCTCACTTTTAATTTCTGTGAGATACATGTTATGTTCGCCACTCTTTCATTTTTTGCGGTGTATGTACTTGACATGATTGTATTATATGTATATTATAATTCAATTTATTGGTATTCACATTTCCATTTTATGATCCTTCTTTCATGGTGTTTAAGTTTCAAAAGCTACTTAATCGGTAAAAATGTTTTGTCTCAATTTTCCTTCTTTGAGACTCATGTTTTGTCATGCTCCTAAAATCTTTTTTGAGGTGTATATACTTCCATTTTACATGTTATTTCATGAATATACTTCTTTTAATGATATATTAAACTTCATGTAATTTAATTTTCTTACATGGAGAGTATGATCCCAAGTTACCGAGTTATAAGAGTCTATTGAGTCAATCTCATCGCTTTTTGAGATTGTTTATGTTTATGCTTCCTTTGATGAAATATTATGATCCATATCTCAAGAACACTTAAGATTTTCCTTATACTATTTTTTTTCAAGAAATTATCATGTTTTAATACCCTTTTCTACCGTTTGGTACTTATTATAATGTTTTATGTAAAATATATTCATCTCTCACTTCGATCAGAAATCTATTATATTCAAAAACCATGTTTTCAAAAATGTTTTCAAAAGATCCTTGAAGATAATTTTCAAGGAAAAGGGATTTTAAATGTTTTATTGTTTTAAAATCTTTCTTAATATGTTTTCAAATATATTTTCAATGAAAAATGTTTTCAAAAGGTTTTACGTTATAATAAGAAATTTTCAAAGAAGAAAGGATATTTTTCTCAAGAAATGTTTTTAAAAGATATTTAAAAATTATTTTCCATCTAAGATGACATTTTTTGATGTTACTCATTCCATTTTAGGAAATTATCTAAATTTTCTATTCATATCCTTTATATGAATGAGTTATTCTTAATGTCATGGTCTTTATGAAACCCATTTCCCTTTCATGGGTTACATGTTTATGAAACCTGCTTCTTTTCACAGGTTATGATTTGATGAAATGGTTATGAAACCTATCTATTTTACATAAGTTTTGATGTGATGAAATGTTAATGATACCCATTTCATTTCATGGGTTATGATTTGATATTTATAAAACCTATGTCTTTTTATGGGTCATGATATGATGGATGTTTTATTATCTTGTGGAACATATATGGATGATTTTATTATGAGATGGGTGGTACCTATATATCCCTCCAATTCATTGGGTAATGATGGATGAATCATGAGTATAAATGTTATGCGTGAACCTAATTACAAGTTAACAATGTTATGCATGGAATTGGTTTCATGTCCATAAGTTTATGCGTAAACCTGATTACATGTTCACAATGTTATGAGTGAACCTTATTACATTTTCACAATGTTATGCATGGACCTAGTTGCATTTCTATAAGTTTATAGGTGAACCTGATTACATGTTCACAATGTTATGCATAAACCTGATTACATGTTCACAATGTTATGCATGGACCTGGTTTCATGTCCATTAGGTAATGCCTGAACCTGATTACACATTCATAATGTTATGCGTGGACTTGGTTGCATATCCATAAGGTTATGATTCAACCTAATTACAAGTTCACAATGTTATGAATAGACTTGGTTTCATGTCCACAAGTTGATTTTTGGGATTGATTTCATGTCCTAAACTTAATGAGTGAACCTATCTCTACTTAGGCATGTTCACAACGTTACAAACCAACGTGCATGACACAAATTCCATGTCTTTTACTATGTTATGATTCCTTGGCCTATATTCTTTATTTATTTATGATTCATGTCTTAGAAATTTCCATTATTTATTATGTTCTCTAATATGCAGGGCATGATCTTCAAATTTTATGCTCAAGTTCCATACCCTTTTGTTTATGTTATGCTTATGCATTTTCTTTATTTACCCTTACTAAGTATCTAATCTCACCCCTTTCTTATATTTCCTTTTCCCATGATATGAAGAAGGTTTTTAGGTAGAAGTACTAAAGGTGGAGATCTTTATGGGAGAATTTAAAGATATTTCACCAGGATAGAATATTTTGTTTCCAAATTTCCAAATACACTAAAATATTATGATCCTCAGACATGTATTTTTGTAATGTACTGAATATTCATCTAAAATGATGTAATATCCATGAATGTCAAGACTAGGTCGCTATAGTTGGTATCAAAGGAAATGTTTTGTCAACCTTTGGAAACTAGAATGAGAAAACCTTGGTGATATCCCTAGGTATATTTCTAAGGATATGTCTAGGTATGTCTCTAAGGATAAGTATAAGGATGAGTTAATGTTTATGAAAATGCCCTAGAATTTTGGTAAAGGATAGAGTGAGTGGTTTCCTAGAAATAAATCCATGTATGGAAACTAAAAGTGTATGTAGATATGGAATAGATGTACCTAGGGGTAACAACTCCGAAAAGATGTTCTGAGCTTAACTCAGGGTAATATGGTACATGACAATGGGCCTTTCTGCACACCTAGTTTGACACTCTTGGGGGATATGAATTGAGAATTCACAAACTCTTCATGAACCATCATGAAGTATTTAAATATAATTTGTCTATTAATAACCTATTATTAACCTATGGTGTCATATATTAAGGAATGTTTCATGATTTAGACATCCTATAAGTAAATTTTTATGATTATATGGTTTTCTTCAATGATATGTGTTTCTCACTCTGTGGTTTCTAGTTTTTGTCAATGGAGAGAACAATAAGGAACATGGTTAACATTTAATGTTTCATATATGTAAAGTATGGGAATTATGAAAATTGAATTACCCAGTGGAAATATCATAAAGATAATTAGGAAGGTGGTATGATAATTGGTTATACTTCTGAAGGTAAAGAAATCAAAAATTTCATGAGAAAGGTATGCAATGTTCTTCCACTATTATTTACATTAATCATAAGAAGCATGATTAGATTGAGGTTGAGGAACCTTAATACATGATTCATATTTCATATTCTAGTAAAGTGGTATTAAGGATAAATTTTATGAATCCTGAGTAATGGTTTAAGAATAATATTGTATGAATGAAGTAATTATGTGTTGGAATTCAGATATTATGTTATATGAATCATGGAATATATAATTATTTTCAGTATAAGTTTTCATTAAGGATTTAAAATTACATAATGAATGGTGATGAAGACATAGAAAAGTGATTTAATTGGATGATGATGTTTTGATTAAGGGAAGTTAACCCTTAATTAATGTCTGACATGAGATAATGATGTTTTGATACAGATATGCTGAATATGAATAAGTAAATTGGATGATAAGGATTACCCTAGAACTGATTATTGAAAAAGTTTTCTATGTAATCAAGGATGAAGTTTATAAATTCTTGTATTTAACGAATATATATAGTAATTATTATAATAAGGAAGAATACATGTTTCCAAAAGGATTTATGGTAATTACCATGTTTTAAGGGAATATATGATGAGGTTATTCACATGTTTGGAATGTGACAACCAAGTGGTACATGTTCATATATGGGGGATCAAATTTAAGCTAATTTCATGAAATTATTTTTAAATATTTGAATTTTCATCTTTATAAGGCTTATAAGGTTAACCATTTATAGAAAGTTTAAGTTAAACTTTAGATGAAGTTAGTAAGATTAAAGTGTTATATCTCCATATGAGGATTTAGGCATATTGGATACCCTGTTCAAACTAACTTGTATTGATGGTATCTAAGGACGAATGAGATGGCATATCATGGGTCTAAGGATCTATTAGTAATTCATGAATGAAAAGTTAGCCTTCTATTTTAGAGAAATAGGTGAAGTGGATCAACGAAATACAAAGTTTGACATTGTCTTGAAATCATGCAAGTATATATTTTCACGACAATTCATTAAATTTAGGAAAAAGTTTCTTCAAGAGAAAAATGTTTTCTGAGTACTTTCGTTTCCAAATATCCATAAGGACCCTTAGTTCATTGAATATTTAAGGTTTTATTATTGTTAACTTTCTCTTGACATTTTTCTCTATCACTCTCCATCGAAACTTGATGTTAATATTTCTCTTCCATGTCCATGTTTTTTCTTCCCACCTATGTTCTTATATACAAGAATCTCGTTATGAGTTACTGTTGGACCCTATATGATAATGTATTTTTCATAATCACAAATAATTTCAATATATATATTCTACTCTTTCATGCCATTTTAGTATCTCTAAGTAAATCAATTATGTCATACAGAAAAATATACTTAAACAAGTCAATAACCTATATTCATGAATAAATATGTTTACATGTGTATTTATACATGTACTTTTGGATAACACTTAGTCTTGTAATGATTTGTGTAAGACAGACACTTCTTAACATTTTTATATTCCCTAACACCGATGTTCGACACGCCAAAGTCGACACACCGAAGTTGACACACCGATGTTCGACACACCGAAGTCGACACACCGAAGTCAACACACCGAAGTTGACAGACCGATGTTAAACACACCGAAGTTGACACACCGAAGTCGACACACCGAAGTCGACACACCGAAGTTTATAGAATGATGTTCGACACACCGAAGTCGACACATCGAAGTTGACAGACCGATGGAACCGAAGACAACACATCGAAGACGACTCACCGATATTCATAAATAAATATTTCAATTTTATTAATTAAAATTTATTTCTAATGGTCATATTTAGACAAATTAATATTTCTGAAATTATTTAATGTTGTTTGTAGTAATATCCATAGACATGTACGAGGTACATGCACGTGCGAAGATCTTTATGCCTAGTAGACCTTGAAGTATAGAAGGACTTCAATCAGAGATCAATAAGAGATGGAGAAGGAGACATAGAGATATAAAAACACACATATAGCTTGGATAACACACAGAAATACAGAGTGTGGGAACTAAGAATATTGAAAAATAGAAAAACTTGAAGCTTGGGATCACCTAGAAACTAGCTACTGGAGCTTGATGAACATCCTCACAAAGAATAGCTGAACACTTTCACAAGAAACTGAGACACTCTATTCTGAAGCCAACTTTGATAAGAGGACTCGAATAACATTTCCTCTACATCCGTTGAATCTAGAGCATTACTGCATAACACACAGAGAACTCTAAACCCTATTCTCTTTCATAACTCTTTTTTGATCTTATCATTACTATTTTGAGCATTGTGTATATTTGTTTGAATATCACACACTATCTCCTGATCTAAACTGGAAAATAAAAAAATATCCTCACTCTCAATCTCTTGTTACACTTGTATCCCATGTAGATTTGTGGAAGAGATCCTGTGAGATCTGTTTATTTTTTTCCCACGAATTACTGTGGTAGAGGTCAAGTGTAACCTAGATAGCCTGTGTGCTATTGTGAACCCCGATCTAGGGTGTGGATTAGAAGTTTATTAATATAAACTGCTTGGTGGCAGGTGATCACCAAGTGGAGAGGAAAAAGTCTCTGCTTGAGACTGAACCTCTTTTTTATCCGCTGTGCTGTTATTTTTTATTTTTCATGTATTTATGGCATTAAGATAAATTGAACTTTGATAGTTAGTTTAGAAAGTGTTTATATCTGTTTTTAATCAGTAGGTTTATTTCAAAAGTTTTACTAATCTTTAGATTGGGAAAGATAATAACTAATTAATCTTCAGAGAACCAAATTGAACCTTCAAGACTTTTATAAATTCATTACAAACTGACTTTGTGTTGATTTTCATAGGGGGATATTATTTTGTAAAAAAACCTTTTTTATAGAAATTTTTATACATACTCAATTCACCCCCCCTCTTGAGTCGTCTCCTCCGACCAAAATTTGGTATCAGAGGAGTTTTGAAAGTTACTGTTAGTTTTTCAAATCGTGTCAATTGTGATTATAGTTGCGTTTCAAAGATCTTCAAATTTATGTTATTTCTAAATTTTTATCTCTTTGAAATTTTTTAACAAAATTTATCATGGAAAATCGATTAGAAGGGGCTGCTACTAGTTGAACACCTTTCTTTAATGGAACTAACTATGCTTAGTGGAAGATTAAAATAAAAATATATCTAGAAAGTATGGGATTTGAAATCTGGACTGCTATTGAAAGTAAATATTCTATTCCTGAAACTGCTAAAAACACTTGGGATGAACCTACCGAGACTGCCTATAACAATAATTGTAAAGAAATGGATGCTCTGTACTGTGCCCTAGGAGATGAAGAGTTTAACCATATTTCTGCTTGTAAAACTGCACATGAAATTTGGGACACTCTCTCTATTTCTCATGAAGGAACATCTAATGTTAAAGAAATTCGATTGAATACTTTTAATATAAAATATGATAACTTTAGAATGAATCCTGATGAGTAAATTTTTGATATGTATCTCAGGTTCAATGAAATTATGAATACCATGATTTCTCTAGGAAGAGAAGTAACTACCAAATAAAAGATCATGTGGATTCTGCGATGCCTACCAGAAATATGGCGTGGAACATCTATGTCTATCAGAGAATCGTGTGATATTGATAAAATTACAGTGAAGGAATTGATTGGAAAATTAATGATGTATTAAGAAGAATTGAAGGTAAATCTAGAGGAGGATGAACCAAAATGAAAGTCTGTATCTTTCAAGACAACTGCATCCAAAAGTAAAGATGAAGAGATAATTCAAGCTGCTATCAAAAGCTCAAGCAGTGATGAATTTTCTTCAGACAATGATGAATAAATGGCCCAGTTGTCTAGATGATTCAAGAAATTCCATAGGAAAAATAAGTTCTTCAAAAATCCCAGTTACAAAGGAAAGTACGATAATAAGGAAATTGGAAAAAGTACTGTAAAAAAATGATAAATCAGAAGAGATAATTTGTTATGAATGTAAAAGGAAAGGACATGTCAAGGATAACTTCCCAAAGATGAAATACAAGAAAAAGTATGAAAATAAGGATATAAGGTATAAGAAAGCAATGAAGGCCACATGGAGTGCCTCCGAGGATAGCTCAAGTGAATCTGAATCTTCTCAAAATGAGAAAGATATGGCTAATATGTGTTTCATGACAAACACAACTGAGGTAACCTTAGACTCTCCTGCACATAATTCTTATTATTATGAAAGTGAGTATGAAAAAACGAGAAATGATAAACTATTAAAATATTGCAACATGTTAGAGGAAACTTGTAATGAGTTGAAAGATAAATATAAATCTTTGAAGAAATATCATGCTCTTACTGTGACTACTAAATCTGAACTTACTACTAAAAAAGAGAAAAATGTTCAACTTATCAATGAGAATAATGAGTTAAAAATGTCTAATGAACAATTTAAGAAAGACTTAGAAAAGTTTACTAATGGGAAAAATACTCTTACTCAAATTCTTGGTAAACAAATAGCTCTTATGTATACTTCTAGGATAGGATATCAACCAGGTCAAAGGAATTTATCCAAATCACATTTTGTACCCAAATCTGGAAAATCTGCTACCTATTTCAAAAACCAGAGTTGTACTGTAAGTTCTAGTTCCACAAATTCATTTAGTATATCCAATTATTTAGGACCGAATAAAGTTTATTTTTCAAACACTCTATATTATGCATATGGGAAACCCATAAGACAATTGTGGGTTCCTAAGGCTTATATTACTAATGTATGTGGACCCAGACAAATATGGGTACCAAATTCGTTTCTTGGTTAAACTGTTTTGTAGGTAAACTGCCTAAAGAGTTCCTATAAAAATATGTGGTACTTGGATAGTGGGTTTTCAAGACATATGATAGGGTATTTTTCAATCTTGAAAAGTTTTATCAAGATTGATGGAGGATATGTCACATTTGGTGAAAATGGTAAAGGAAAAATCATCGGCCTAGGCCAGATTGGTAACCCTAACTCTATTTCAATTTCTAAAGTATTGTATGTTGATGGACTGAAGTATAACCTACACATAATATCTCAACTGTGTGATGATGAATTTAATTTTAAATTTAAAAACAATTCATGCCATGTTTTTGATGCCAAGAATAATTTTGTATTTACTGCTTTTAGAAATGATAATGTATATGCTATAAATCTAGACACACTAGCCTCATAGAATGTCTCTTGTCTAAATGCATTTCACAAAGAGTCTTGTCTCTGGCATAGAAGACTTGGACATTGTAATATACAATCTCTTAGGAAGTTAACTAGAAAATTCTTAGTTATAGACTTACCCAAATTAGAGTTTCCAAACAACAAAGTATGTAATCCTTGTTAAAAGGGAAAGCAACATAAAATCTCTTTCAAACCAAATAAAGAAGTAAATACTTATCAACCTCTTGAGTTGGTTCACATGGACTTGTTTGGACCATCTAGAGTTTCAAGTCTCAATGGGAAGCACTATGTTTATATTCTTGTAGATAATTTATCTAGGTATAACTGGACCTTTTTCCTGGATCATAAAAGTGAAACCTGTTCACACTTAACCAAGTATGCTAGGACGATAGAAAATCTCAGTGGATTTAAGATTAAATCCTTAAGAAGTGATCATGGCTGCGAGCTTGAGAATTAAGATTTTGAAGATTTTTTCTCAAAGAATGGATATAATCATAACTTCTCTGCACCTAGGAAACATCAACAGAATGGTGTGGTAGAAAGAAGAAATAGAACCTTTCAAGAAATTTCTTGGACTGTGCTTAATGAATATGATTTACCCATTTATTTTTAGGTTTAATCTTTTAATACAGATTGCTACATAATAAACAGAGTCTTAATTAGAACCATTCTTAAGAAAAATCCTTACGAGTTGTGGAATAATAGGAAACCCAAAGTAGGTTATTTTAAAGTGTTTGGATATAAATTCTATATTCTGAACACTAAAAATAATTTAGATAAATTTGCCTCTAAAAGTGAAGAAGGAATATTTCTTGGATATTCTACATAAAGTAAATCCTATAGAGTCTTTAATAAGAAAACCAAATGTGTGGAGGAATCTGTACATATCAAGTTTTATGAAGCATATACACATGATCCCAAGACTTCACTAGAAAATGTTGAACATGATATGTCCAATCTATAGATTAATGATACAACCTCAAATAATCATGTGAAGGAATCTATGAAAACTTCCAGTTCTGGAAATTCACCACATCCTAATCATAGTGAACCAGATCAACCTGACCAACCTGAAATATCAAGTCCTACTTCGTCTAGACTAACTAGAACCCTCAAGAATAATCCCTTAGATGATGTTGTTAGAGATTTAGATAGAGGAACACAAACCAGATCTTACTTGAGAAACTAGGTTGAAAATCAAGACTTCTTGTCACAAATTAAACCTAAAAATATCAATGATGTAATCAATGATGAATTTTGGGTAATGTCCATGCAAGAAGAACTTAATCAGTTTGAAGGAAATGAAGTTTGGAAACTTATAGATAGACCTAAGGATACTTTGACCATAAGAACCAAATGGGTGTTTAGAAATAAGGTTGATGAATTTGGAAATATAGTTAGAAATAAAGCTATAATAGTTTCACAAGGATATAATCAATAAGAGGGAATTTATTATGAAGAGACTTTTTCACCAGTAGCTATACTTGAGTCGATTAGGATCTTACTTGCCTATGCAACACACTTGGATTTTAAACTTTATCAAATGGATGTCAAAAGTGAATTCCTAAATGGTTATATAATTGAGGATATTTTTGTTGAACAACCCCCTAGTTTTACAAATCCACATTTTCCAAATCATGTGTTTAAATTATCGAAAGCTTTATATGGTTTGAAACAAGATCCAAGAGCTTGGTATGAAAGGTTAAGTAAATTTCTTATTTAAAAAGTTTTTACAAAAGGACTTGAATATCCTAATTTATTTATAAAAAGAGTTTCAAAAGAAGTTTTAATAGACCAAATATATGTATATGATATTATCTTTGGATATTCTAAAAATTCTTTATGTAATTATTTTTCAAATATAATACAAAGTGAGTTTGAAATGAGTTTAATGGGTGAACTTAAATATTTTATTGGATTTAAAATAGTTCGAAATAAAGAAGGTATTATATTAAATCAAAGTAATTACACAAAAGATATTTTGGAAAGATATGGTTTTGATAGAATTAAGAACAGTGAACCTCCTACGAGTTTTACATGTAAGTTAGATCTTGATGAAAATGGAAAATCAGTTGATCAAACTACTTACAGATGAATGATAGGGAGTTTGCTGTACTTAACAGCTAGTAGGCCATATATTATGTTTAGTGTATATATGTGTGCGATATTTCAAGAAAACCCAAAGGAGTTACACCTTAATGCTGTTAAAAGAATTTTCAAATACCTCAAGTATACAACTAACTCAGGACTGTTCTATCCAAAAGGAAAACCTTTTGATTTAGTTAGCTACTCAGATGCTGATTTTGGTGGATGTAAGTTAGATATAAAGAGTACCTTTAGAACATGTCACTTTTTGGGAAAGTCACTAATATCATGGTGTAGTAAAAAGAAAAATTCAGTTGCATTATCAACTCCTAAATTAGAATACATTACTGCAGGTAGTTGTTTTGCAAATTTTTTTTGGATGAAACACACCTTATTAGACTATGGATTTCAATTTAGACATATCCCTATAAACAGTGACAACAAAAGTGATATTAACTTTTCTAAAAATACAATTTATCATTCTAGAACAAAGCATATTGATGTAAGACATCCCTTTTTGAGAGATCATTATAAAAAATGTGATATAACTCTTGAGTTTATTGGGACTGAACATCATCTTGCTGATATATTCACTAAAACCTTAAGTTCTGAGAGAATGAATTACATCATACATGAACTAGGAATGATAAATCAGTAGGATCTTCTTGAAACCAATCTCTTAAAACCGATATTCTTGAAACCGATCCTTGAAACCGATCTCTTGAAACCAATATTCTTGAAACTGATCCTTAAAACTAATCTCTTGAAACCAATCTTCTTGAAACTGATCCTTGAAACCGATCTCGTGAAATTGATTCTTGAAACCGATCTTCTTGAAACCAATCCTTGAAACTAATCTCTTGAAATTGATCTTCTTGAAACCAATCCTTGAAACCAATATATTGAAACTGATCATCTTGAAACTGATCCTTGAAATCTATCTTCTTGAAAATGATCCCTTGAAACTGATCTTATGAAACTGATCCCTAAAACTAATTTATTTCCACTGATGTATTTAAGGATTGTTTTGTAAATTCTTCATGTTTTAAATAAAACGACACTATTTTACTCTCATTCTTCCACATTTAAATTTTATGTTTTATGATTTACAATCCCTAAATGATATATCTTGTAGAGACCCAAATCTTGACGTACATGGATATTACATTACTTTTGCGGAATACTTAATACATAACAAAAATAGACATATAAGGATCGTAATAGTTTAGTGTCTTTGGAAACTCGGAATATAATCTTCTAATCGTGGTGAAAGATCTTCAAAATCTCCCTTAATGATCTTCCCCTTTTGTTTTCTTACCTAAAACCTTTCTTTAAATCCTCGGGAAAAGAAAACATATAAAGGGCGAGCTCAAATGCTCGGTAACTGTAAGCATAGAGAACATAAAACAATCCTTAGACATTTGAATGTAAAAAAAACATGAGCATAAAATCTAAACATCAAAATCTTGAGCAATGACATAAGACATGGCAGTACGTAAGGAATAGATCATGAAGAAACATTAATCATGATAAATTATCATGGGAATAAAACATGTAATTGTGGAAACCATTAAGCACATGATATTATTTCCATAGTAGCCAAGGAATTGCTTCCAAGACCATCTTAGTGGACAAAGTCCCTTTCTGAATCGAGTTCACTCCTCGTTCCAGTCCTGTATTACTGAACCAGATTAACCTACCGTTCCAGCCATGTCTATCTCATGAGATATAAATCTTTACCCAATGAATTCGAGGGAGATATAGGTCCCACCCATCTCATAATGAAATCATTCTTACTTGTGCCACAAAATAAACATACATCATTCATAATAACCCAACGAATAAAATGGGTTTCATAAACATCATCCCATCATCACATAATCCATATAAAAGAAATGGATATCAATTCATAATAAAAAAAGTTAAACCACTTAAATCATAGAGACATTATACTTGAAACATACACATATGAAATAATGTCATCTTAGATGAAAAATGGTTTTGATAAAACACTTGAAATGAATTCTTGAGGAAAATATCCTTTCTTCTTCAAAATAATTTTATTTTCACAAAATTTCATGAAATTTTAAAAGAAAAGGATTTTGTTGAAAATAGTCATGAAATATTTTGGAGGAATCTTCATGAAAATAAGGCTTTATAAAACCGTAAAAATCCTTTCATGCCGTATAAGTTAAAAATAACATTCTTCTCATACTTTTGTCGGAAAAGTAAAAAAGTACCTCGTAACGTAAACAAAAAAAGATTCCTTACATACCATGTATTAAAAGAAAAAATGGGTAAAAAGGACATTAAACATACATAAAAACATTTTTAGAAAACATGGACATGGATGATAACAATAACCCCAGTAAATACTTATGAATAAATATTCTCGGATAAGAATGAGATTGGAATAGTTATCCCTTACCTTAGGTCCGATATGCTTCGTATGGATCCAAATCTCCTGTATAATGATTTAAATAATTTCATTGACTTATTAAATAATCATATTTATTGTTATGATATCATATATGTTTCACTTATGACTTTATATTACCCGTTCTTTTGTAAATTTCATGTTAAAGCAGCATTTTGGGTAAAATCATTTCATTTATCGCATGTGTTTCGACTTGTCGTTCTTGATATTATTACTTATATCCTGATTTAAATAATTCCATAATGTAAAAACTGATTTATATATAATATATATTCATCATATACATATATATTATAGATCGATAAAAGTAATGAAATACACCGTTCATGGAGACGGTAGGCCGTACGTACGCATGAATATTGTTTTTGTTTCCTTATTGAATTGAATGAAACTAAATAGATGACATACACATATATATATACATAAATAAAGTAGAATTATTATTTTATATATTTCATTATTATTCATTATATAAATTTTATGATCATTCATGTATGGTTAACATGGATAATGAATCTCATCGCGTCGTGGAGACGGTAGTCCATACGTACGCACGAGTGATGATATCATTCCCATAATTATTGAATAGAATTGGAGTGGATGGTATAATATATCATAATCATTATTATTTTATAACAACCATATATAGTTATTCTTTACACCATTATACCTATCCATGTAATGTGTTTGTGTAAAAATAGATTACACCACGGCATGGAGACGGTATTCCGTACGTATGCACGCGCGGTGATTTTGTTTTTTGTAGGATGGATAGAAGTTGAAATAGGGTTGTTTCATATTTATAATAACATATCAGTATATGAGGGATAATTATGTTATTACCATGTAATGAAACAACTAAAGAATAGAGAGTAGAAGAAGAATGGAAGTTGAAGAAAACAGTAGAAGGTATTACCTCTTTCTCGAAGTGCCTCCTTTAAACTTTCTCTTAGGGCACTAGAGTTGGTCTTTTGAGAAGACCAGTACCTCAAGTAGGTTTCTAATTAAGTTGGGAAGTGAAATGGGCAGGGGATGGACGAGCTTGAAGGCTAAAATTGTTGTGAGGAGGAGAGGTAGGAGGTGCCCTTTTATAAGGGAGGAGAGGGGCACCTTTGGAAATATAAGAAATATTAGTTTATATTAAATCCCAACCCCACTTAAAAACTTCCAAAATGACTCATATACGAATATTAGATGTTATAGGGTTGTAATATCATCAAAAAATAAAATTTAGACATGCTAGGAATTTATTTTAAACATTATCAACTTGATTTATCCTTATTTATCAATTTACTTTTATTTTTGGTAATTATATTCTAAATTTTAAATTATTATAAATAATTACATATGTGTTGTTAATTTTCCATAATTTGACACTTTATGACATTGTAGACCATATAAATTTAAATTTATAAATTTTAAATATTTTTGTGATTTTTAAACAATTTTATAATATGTTATTTTTATAAAATAACAATAGTGTCAATTTTGACACTATTTATTTATTTGAATTTAAATAAACAATATACAGAAGATATGTTCGAACTAAAAGATTTAATAGATTTATAACATGTCATATATATCTAGAAAATTAGTGGAGAACATTAAATAGTTCATATATTATTTATTTTAATATTTTTAAAACCATTTATTTGATATTTCTCTTAATAAAATAATTTCAACATCACTATTATGTCACCTTTAATGATAATTATTTAATCCCTAAAAATTATAAATAAATTCATATGATGTATATAATTTTATTATATTTATGGAGACTCTTTATATCTGAAGTTTCATGAAGTTTATCACTAAACTAAAATTATTATACTTATAAGATTTAAGAAAGTGACATGTTGTCACTTTCTTTGGTTTTAATAATAATTAAATTATTTTCATGGAAAAAAGTCCATTAAATGAATATAATCCGACCCTTAGGTGATATGGGTTTACGTTTAGTCATAAAATAGGATTTTGGCAGGTGTTAGGGTAATTTTATAATCTTATATTTACCCTTAATTACCCGTTTTACCTTTAACTTTGGTAAATAAAATTTACCGTAGTTACTATTCATAATGCCCAAAAATAAAAAGTAGCTTATTAACATAATTTGTACCCACTGATTCCAAATATGGAATCCATTTTTCCAAATTCAATACACAAAATTTGAAGAAATTAAATTAAAATTAATCCTGTTGTCGAAAGAAAATGGGTTTTTGGTTAAAACATTGCAAAAGATTGAATTGATTTAACCTAAGAATTCAAGGTAAAATCAATGATAATGACATAAATTATATTAAATGGTAAAAATATATTCTATTTATACATTAAAACCATTAAATATTATAATTTAACCATATAAATTATTACGATGAAAAAAGTTGTTTTTAATTAAAATATAGCGTGTTTTTACTATTCATTAAAATATGAAAGTTATCAGAAAAATATCAAAAATTTATCCAATGTAAATTTTTATATCTTTATTCAAAATAAGAAGTTTATTTTGTAAAATTGAACTTATAAACATGTCAAAAACTAGATTTAATGTGGGTACGCCATCAAAAGGCGGCAAAACTGCATTTTTTGAAAAATACTTATTTTACCCAAAAAAATTATTTTGTTCACATAAAATGTTTTAGAAAGTTTATAAGATGAATAATAACGTATAAAATTCAAAATTTAGTTAATAATATTCATAACGGCTAGTCCATAATAATATTATAACAATATATCGTCGTTTAGTGAAACCTGGTATTGCGTACAACACACGCTATCGAGGAAGGTTGTGATTGCGTTAATGCAAGCCAAGTCAGGGTTGTGTGTGGTGCAAGACTCATTTATCATTTCATTATAACATAATCCAACCATTTTTCATTTATACATTGAATATATATATATATACACTCAATGTTGCGTAGAATGACTATTATCAAACGAACTTAAAATTGTGTGTAACACAATCGAAGAATAGGGTTGCATATACTTTAACCTAATACAGTGTGGCGTATAGAAAAAGATAATCTTCTTGTAGCATAAAACACATTACATCAAATAAATTAAAAAGAATACTTATCATAAAATATCAGGTTGTTACATTCTACCCCCCTTAAAATGAATTTCTCCCTCGAAATTCGTTGGGGTTATACATGGTTTTATACTTGAAAGTTTCTTTAATTGCAACACACATAGTAAAATGAAATACCAAAACTTAACTGTAACAGTTACCCAAATTAACTAATCATTGGGTTTCCACATAGGAGAACATAGGTGAAAATATTGATATGGAAGAAAAATCTAACCATCAAGTTCTGATGGAGAGTGGTAGAGGACATGGCTATGAAAAAGACAACAATCACAAAGCCATAAATTTGTGATGATCTAAGGTACCATCTGATTCATCGGATATAAGAGAACTAGGACAAAATTTGTTTTCAATATCATTTCCCTAAAGTTGAAAATTTTGAATTAGAAGAAATGCTTGCTTGATTTTGGTACAATCTCATTGTTTTTCGTGCTTTGAACAATTTTCACTTCCTCTCTTAAAGAAATGAAGTTTAATTTGTTATTCGTGAAGTGTTAACAGGTCATGTGATAGAATGATGGGTCATTCCATCTGTTTCAAACAAAAGGTTTGCAAAAGTTATCAAATATACACAAGTCCATCTATGGTGAGGTTAATCATATACGATTCCAAAAATGAACTTATACTTCATATATCATACCTCTTAATAAAATAAAACTAGTTTCTATTAACCAGGGACATCCTGTAGGCCAGTGGTAGGCGATAAAGTCCATTCTCACTTTGGTTGTGGGTTCGATTCCCACAACCTTGTCCGACGCGACGGGTTGTCATCCATCCTATAGGTTATCCTTTTTCTAAAACTATACTATCATAACATTTCATAAATAAAAAGTTATATCCTTAACCAATACTATATGATGTCCATTCCAACCATTAGGATTATCGAAAATACTTCTGTCTGATTATTAGAAATTTCATCTACCGAGCATGTGAATTCCTTCATTTGTCCCCCATATATCATAAGATATATCTTTTTGGTCACATTCCAAACATGTGAATACCTTAATCATGTATTATTTTGAAACATGAATTACCATAGAACCTTAGAGAAAACTTGAATTCTTTCAAAAGTTAACTCTTTCCACATACAAAAATCACAAATAAAATCTATATACTCAAAACATGATATAACTTAGTCCATATATCAATCATGAGCACATGAATACTATCAAACATATTATTTTCTCATTATCTGCATATCATCTTCCTTCAAAAAATATCTGAATAACCTTTCATGGTTACCGATACCATTCAACATATACTTTCAAATACTTTAGGAGAAAAAAAGTGTAACAATCCTTAGATGATTCTTTATTCCATAGTACCATTAACTATACAACATAACTCTTGATAAACATAAAATCATTCCACTACCTTCTTAATCAACTGACTGAGCTTCAACACTTTTTTCATCTCATATATCATTTGTAGTCTCTTCATCATCATCCACATAAATACTACCCATATGACCATGCTGATTCTCTTCATGAGATTTTCCCTTAGGGCATTGGTTTGCATAATGCCCATACATTCCACATTTAAAACATCTAATCATTGTTGATGTCATAGAAATACCATTATCCTTGTACATGGTGTTAACTGAACCTTTTCCTTTGCACTTACTGGCTTTGTGTCCTTCTTTTCCACACCCAAAGAATCTTCCAGTTCCTTTGAAACAATCTCCCCGATGCCTCTTCCCACATGATTTACATGAGGGAAATTTAACTTTCTTTCTTCTATGATCATCATGAAACTCCATCTTTCTTTTATTATCTGAGTCAGAAAACTTACCAAAGTTGATATTATTGATCATATTATGAGATTTCTGATTAGTCATAATAACGATGTTTGGACTTCCAAATCCCGTTTCATTTGGTTGATCATGAAGAATATCATTCCACTATCCATAATATCCTCCATTATCGTGAATCTTCTTGTTTCCAGCCATTTTCTAAAACCCAAAAAGAATATGTGAGAGGAAAAAATCATGCTAGGGAAAACAACATAGTAAAGGGGGAGTACCCTCAATATCTAACATCTTAGGTTAAATTCTAAGATCGTTACTGTAGTTCTAGGACAATATCTTATACGTATACTTATCCTTAGGTACATCCCTAGACATACCTTAGAAATATCTCTAGGGATCTCACTAACGTTTTCGCATCCTAGTTTCCAAAGGTTGACTAAACTTTTCCTCTGATACCAACTGTAGCGGTCTGGAATTACTTCTAGTGGACTATAATTGACACCTATCAGGGCACTCCATGGTCGGCTACACCCCCTGGGTGGGACACACCACCATCCCCAGTGGCAGCCATTTCCTCATGAAGCCCTTGGGCGGAGAGCCATGCTTTGTCCAACGCTCACATGTGAGAGTTCCCAAGGATCGGATTCATTCCTACCTCCTTTGCCTCTGATACCAACTGTAGAGACCCAAAGCTTGACGTACATGGACATTACATTACTTTTTCGGAATACTTAATACATAACAAAAACAGACACACAAGGATCGTAATAGTTTAGTGTCTTTGGAAACTCAGAATATAATCTTCTAATCATGGTGAAAGTTCTTCAACATCTCCATTAATGATCTTCCCCATTTTTTTTCTTACCTAAAACCTTTCTTTAAATCCTGGGGAAAAGAAAACATATAAAGGGTGATCTCAAATTCTCAGTAAGTGTAATCATAGAGAACATAAAACAATCCTTAGACATTTGAATGCAAAAAAAACATGGGCATAAAATCTAAACATCAAAATCTTGAGCAATGACATAAAACATGGAAGTACGTAAGGCATAGATCGTGAAGAAACATTAATCATGATAAATTATCATGGGAATAAAACATGTAATTTTTGAAACCATTAATCACATGATATGATTTCCATAGTAGCCAAGGAATTGCTGCCAAGACCATCTTAGTGGACAAAGTCCCTTTCTGAATCGAGTTCACTCCTCGTTCCAGTCCTGTATTACTGAACCAGATTAACTTACCATTCCAGCCATGTCTATCTCATGAGTTATAAATCTTTACCCAATTCATTGGAGGGATATATAGGTCCCACCCATCTCATAATGAAATCATTCTTACTTGTGCCACAAAATAAACATACATCATTCATAATAACCCAACGAATAAAATGGGTTTCATAAACATCATCCCATCATCACATAATCTATATAAAAGAAATAGATATCAATTAATAATAAGAAAAGTGAAACCATGTAAATCATAGAGACATTATACTTGAAACATACACATATGAAATAATTTCATCTTAGATGAAAAATGGTTTTGATAAAACACTTGAAATGAATTCTTGAGGAAAATATCCTTTCTTCTTCAAAATAATTTTCTTTTCACAAAATTTCATGCAATTTTAAAAGAAAAGGATTTTGTTGAAAATAGTCATGAAATATTTTGGAGGAAGCTTCATGAAAATAAGTCTTTATAAAACCATAAAAATTCTTTCATGCCGTATAAGTTAAAAATAACATTCTTCTCATACTTTTGTCGGAAAAGTCAAAAAGTACCTCGTAACGTAAAGAAAAGAAAGATTCCTTACATACCATGTAGTAAAAGACAAAATGGGTAAAGAGGACATTAGACATACATAAAAAAAATTTAGAAAACATGGACATGGATGATAACAATAACCTCATTAAATACTTACGAATAAACAATCTCGGATAAGAATGAGATTGGAATAGTTATCCCTTACCTTAGGTCCGATATGCTTCGTATGGATCCAAAACTCCTGTATAATGATTTAAATAATGTCATTTAATTATTACATAATCATATTTATTATTATGATATCATATATGTTTCACTTAAGACTTTATATTACCTGTTCTTTTGTAAATTCCATGTTAAAGAAGCGTTTTGGGTAAAATCATTTCATTTATCGCATGTGTTTCGACTTGTCGTTCTTGATATTATTACTTATATCCTGATTTACATAATTCCAGAATGTAAAACATGATTTATATATAATATATATTCATCATATACATATATAGTATAGATCGATAAAAGGAATGAAATACACCGTTCATGGAGATGGTAGGTCGTACGTACGCATGAACGTTGTTTTTGTTTCCTTATTGAATTGAATGAAACTAAATAGATGACATACATATATATATATATATATACATAAATAAAGTAGCATTATTATTTTATATATTTTATTATTATTAATTATATAAATTTTATGATCATTCGTGTATGGTTAACATGGAGAATGAATCTCATCGCGTCGTGGAGACGGTAGTCCGTATGTACGCACGAGCGATGATATCGTTCCCATAATTATTGAATAGAATTGGAGTGGATGGTATAATATATCAGAATTAGTATGATGTTATAATAAACATATATAGTTATTCTTTACACCATTATACCCATCCATGTAAGGTGTTGGTGGAAAAATAGATTACACCACGTCGTGGAGACGGTATTCTGTACGTACGCACGCGCGATGATTTTGTTTTTCATAGGATGGATAGAAGGTGAAATAGGGTTGTTTCATATTTATAATAACATATCAGTATATATAACAACCCATACTTTACATACATTGTTATTAAATCATAATTGAATCACACTTATTACAACATATAACAAAACCAGGAAAGGACCGTATAGGTATAGAGTCTTTAGAAACTGGGAAACATAAACAACTGTTTCATAAAGCATCTACTTTGCCTCCCATTTATTTCATCATATCTAGAGTCCCTTTTGGAATATCCTACTTAATAACCTTATTCCTAACCTGGGGAAATAAAACATACAAAAGGGTGAGCTCAAATGCTCAGTAAGGGTAAACAAAAGAAATATCAATCACATCATATACATAAGAACATAACTTTTGGAAATCTTAACCTGCAAAAGAGATCATAATTTCATAACATGGAATAAATCATAGTAGTGAAATGTAATCCCAATAATCATAACTTAAAACATGAAACTTTGTGGCATACACACATAATCATATAGAATCATTTCTTATCAGTCAAGACTCATTTCCAAGACTATCTTAGTGGACAAAGTCCATTTCTGAACCGAGTTCACTCCTCATTTTAGTCCTGTTTCACTGAACCGGTTTAACCTGCCGTTCCAGCCATGTCTATCTCATGAGATATAAAATCTTTACCCAATGCATTGGAGGGAGATATAGGTCCCACCCATCTCATAATGATACCATTCATATGTGTTCCACAAAATCATAAATCATACATCATTGCATAACCCATGTAATAAAAATGGGATTCTTAAACAACATGACATCATAAAACAATTCATATAAGATAAAGGAATTCATAAAAATAATTCCATCACAACATAATCAAATCAATGTAATAATAGGGATAGAAACATAACCCTATATTATCTTAGATGGAAAATAATTTTGATAAAATAGTTGAACTCCATTCTTGAGGAAAATATCATTTCTTCTTCAAAAACATTTTCCTTTCTTAACATGTCATACAATTTTAAACTAAAAGAAGTTGATTAAAAATAAACTTGAAATCTTTTAAAGTAAGCTTCTTGGAAATAATGTTTTAAAAATCCATTCATTCTGTATAAGTAAAAAAACAGTCTTCTCGTACTTTTGTCGGAAAAGTCAAAAAGTACCTCGTACGAAAAACGACAAAAGATTCCTTTCATATCTTTTACTAAAAACTCACTGAAGGGTAAAATTGAATATAAACTATTTTAGAAGGATATAAATATGACATATTGAGGAAACATGGATGTGGATGATAAAATTTCCCCCAATAAATTCTGAAGTATAAACAATCGCGGATAAAAATTGAGATTGTGAGATTTTCCCTTACCTTAGTTCTGATTTGCTTCGTAAGTGTCCGAACCTCCTGTATAATGATTTAAATAATGTTATTGACTTATTCCAGAATCATAATTATTTTTATGATATCATATATGGTCATATTCTTAGCTTCTTATTAGTAATATTTCATTACTACTTGTTATTCGGGTGTTTATTACTTTTTGTTCTTATGCGTGTTTTGTCGAATAAATTCTTATTTTTATTTTTAGGTTATAGATACCTCATTTCCAGAATGTTATTAGTGTAATATATATCATATTAATTCATTCAATTCATTTATATAATCATTATGCAATGAAGATCATGTAGAACGAGTCGCATCACATCGTGGAGACGGTATTCCGTACGTACGCACGAGCGATGATATCGTTCCCATGATCGTGAAATTGTAATGGAGTGCATGTATACTATTTCAGAATCAATATAAATTTAAAATAATCATATATAGTCATTATTTACACCATTATACCCATCCAAGTAAGGTGGTGGTGGAAAATAGTTTACACCACGGCATGGAGATGGTATTCCGTACGTACGCACGCGCGGTGATTTCGTTTTCCGTAGGATGGATAGATGGTGAAATAGGGTTGTTTCATACATATAATAACATATCAATATATGAGTGATACTTATGTTATTACTTCATAATGAAACAACTAAATAAGAAGAAGTGGAAGAAGAAATAAAGTTGAAAGAATCGGTAACGTACATTACCTCTTCTTTGAAGCGCTTCTTTGAGACCTCCTTTTAGGGTACTAAAATTGGTCTTTGAAGAAGACCAGGACATCTAGGATGTCTCTAGGGAAGTGGAGAGGAGAACGTGGCAGGGGTTGGCCGAGCTTGAAGGCTCAAAGTGGTGTGAGGAAGAGGGGGAGGAGGTGCCCTTTTATAAGGGAGGAGAGGGGCACCTTTGGAATAACTAAAAATATTATTTTATTATAAAGTCAAATTCGGTTTTTAATAGCTCCAAATTGATATATTTAGAATATAAGGTGGGGATGGGTATAAATAATCTCATACAATAGAATTTAGACAAGTTTAGGCCATTATATTAACCTTATCTTTTAGTTTTAACTCTTAGTTAATTAGATTGACATTTACCATGCCACTTTGTATTTTTATATTATATAGTTAATAAACTTACCATATACATCCAAGCGACCCACAAGTGGTCCATTAATGATACACCTATCATGATATAAGTATCTTGTCCAAACCTTAGATTTTTAGGAATATAATAACAATTAATAATATAATATTTGTTTTAAAAACTATTTTATGTCAATTTTGACACTATTTGGAAATTGATTTTTGTGAAAATCATAACAGAATGATTAGTTCGAAAAAAATTAATTAAATCAATATTAACATGTCATATTAACATAAAAAATTATTTTAATTCATAAAAAGTCTCAAATTAAATTTATTTGGGTATTTATAACATCAATTATGTCAATATTTCATTAATAAGATAATTACTGCATCATCATTGTATCATAAATAAATTAAATTATTTTAAGTCTAAAAATTAAAAATAAAATACCATTATGTTGGAAATATTTTTAGATTTATAATGAATATTTATAGTCGAATTTATCTTATGTGTAACCCTATATTAAAAATGATTTAGTTATTAAACTTTGATTTTAACTATTTTAACCCTTCTTTAAGTAAATTGATAATAAATGTCCTAATCTAATCCAAGTGGGCCTAAATGGTCATATTTTATTCATAAGGTTGTTTTTGGTCGAATTACACTTATCCAATAGAATTAGGACATGTGTTAGGGTAATAATAATAACACTTTTACCCTTAATTACCCTATTTACTTTTAACCGTGGTAAAAAAAGTAAAAAGTTACTATTCACCAAAAATTATTTTCATCTCATTGAACCACATTTTAGTCCTTGATATTAACCGTGTCTCTCGGATTTTTGAAATTCTACTCACAGAAGCAGTAAAATTATGTTTTATGAAAAATTTGGTTTTTTTAACTACCACTTAGTGGTTTCACTATTCATCAAAAAATGAAAGTTTCCAGAAAAATACCAAAAATTAGGCCTAAGCTATATTTGATATTATGAATTCAAAAATGATGTTTATTTTACCAAATTGAAAACATATCAGTTACATTAACTAATTTTAAAATTAATTCCCGTCGTCAAAACAAATAGCGTGTTTTTAAGAGATAATAACTATCAAAAGATTGACACTTGTTTATGTCTGGTTTAAATGTGAAATTACATCCAATGAACAAAATTGTATTAAATTGTAAAAATATATTCTAAATATAATTTAAAACCAATTAAATTAATAATTTATCACTATTAATTATTTTGATTAAAAAAGTTGTTTTTAATTAAAATTTAGTAATTTTCACTATTCATCAGATTATGAAAGTTATCCGAAAAGTACCAAAAATTCACCCTAAACTAATTTCGATATTCTGAATCCAAAAATGAAGTCTATTTTGAAAAATAAAATTTACAAAATTTCAAAAAGTGGTTATTATTATTCATAACGGCTAGTTTTAATAATATTTTAATAGCATATCGTTGTTTAGTGAAACTCGGTATTGCGTACGACACAAGCTATCGAGGAAGGCCGCTGTTGCGTGTAAAGCAAGTCAAGCTAGTGTTGTGTGTAGTGAAAGATTTATTTGATAATTTATATAACATAAAAAAAATATTTCTAAAAAAAGTCTCGGGCGTTACAGTATATGAGGGATACTGATGTTATTACTTTGTAATGAAACAACTAAAGAAGAGAGAGTAGAAGAAGAATGGAACTTTAAGAAAACAGTAGAAGGTATTACCTCTTTCTCGAAGTGCCTCCTTTAAACTTTCTCTTAGGGCACTAGAGTTGGTCTTTTGAGAAGACCAGTACCTCAAGTAGGTTTCTAAGGAAGTGGGGAAGTGAAATGGGTAGGGGTTTGCCGAGCTTGAAGGCTCAAATTGTTGTGAGGAGGAGAGGGAGGAGGTGCCCTTTTATAAGGGAGGAGAGGGGCACCTTTGGAAATAGAAGAAATATTAGTTTATATTAAATCCCAACCCCACTTAAAAACTTCCAAAATGACTCATATAAGAATATTAGATGAGATAGGGTTGTAATATCATCAAACAATAAAATTTAGACATTCTAGGAATTTATTTTAAACATTATCAACTTGATTTATCCTTATTTATCAATTTAATTTTATTTGTGGTAATTATATTCTAAATTTTAAATTATTATAAATAATTACATATGTGTTGTGAATTTTCCATAATTTGACACTTTATGACATTGTAGACCATATAAATTTAAATTTATAATTTTTAAATATTTTTTTGATTTTTAAACAATTTTATAATATGTTATTTTTATAAAATAACAATAGTGTCAATTTTGACACTATTAATTTATTTGAATTTAAATAAACAATATACAGAAGATGTGTTCGAACTAAAAGATTTAATAGATTTATAACATGTCATATATATCTAGAAAATTAGTAGAGAACATTAAATAGTTCATATATTATTTATTTTAATATTTTTAAAACCATTTATTTGATATTTCTCTTAATAAAATAATTTCAACATCACTATTATGTCATCTTTAATGATAATTATTTAATCCATAAAAATTCTAAATAAATTCATATGATGTAGATAATTTTATTAGCTTTCTGTAAACTATTTATATCTGAAGTTTCATGAAGTTTATCACTAACCTAAAATTATTATACTTATAAGATTTAAGAAAGTGACATGTTGTCACTTTCTTTGGTTTTAATAATAATTAAATTATTTTCATGGGAAAAAGTCCATTAAATGAATCTAATCCAACCCTTAGGTGATATGGGTCTACTTTTAGTCATCCAATAGGATTTTTGCAGGTGTTAGGGTAATTTTATAATCTTATATTTACCCTTAATTACCCGATTTACCTTTAACTAGGGTAAATAAAATTTACCATAGTTACTATTCATAATGCCCAAAAATAAAAAGTAGCTTATTAACATAATTTGAATCCACTGAATCCAAATATGGAATCCATTTTTCCAAATTCAATACACAAAAGTTTCAGAAATTAAATTAAAATTAATCCTGTTGTCAAAAGAAAACGAGTTTTTGGTTAAAACATTTTAAAAGATTGAATTGATTTAACCTACGAATTCAAGGTAAAATCAATGATAATGACATACATTATATTAAATGGTAAAAATATATTCTATTTATACATTAAAACCATTCAATATTATAATTTAACCATATAAATTATTACGATGAAAAAAGTTTTTTTAATTAAAATATAGCGTGTTTTTACTATTCATTAAAATATGAAAGTTATCAGAAAAATATCAAAACTTTATCCAATGTAAATTTTTATATCCTGATTCAAAATAAGAAGTTTATTTTGTAAAATTGAACTTATAAACATGTCAAAAACTAGATTTAATGTGGGTGCGCCATCAAAAGGCGACAAAACTACATTTTTTGAAAAATACTTATTTTACCCAAAAAATTTATTTTGTTCACATAAAAATGTTTTAGAAAGTTTATAAGATGAATAATAACATTATAAAATTCAAAATGTAGTTAATACTATTCATAACGGCTAGTCCATAATAATATTATAACAATATATCGTCGATTAGTGAAACTTGGTATTGCGTACAACACACGCTATCGAGGAAGGTCGTGATTGCATGTAATGAAAGCCAAGTCAGGGTTGCGTGTTGTGCAAGAATCCTTTTTCGTTTCGTTATAACAGAATCCAACCATTTTTCATTTATACATTGAATATATATATATATATATACACTTAATGTTGCGTAGAATGACTATTATCAAACGAACATGAAATTGTGTGTAACACAATCTAAGAATAGTGTTGCGTATACTTCAAGATAATACAGTGTGACGTATAGAACAAGATAATCTTGTTGTAGCATAAAACACATGACATCAAATAAATTAAAAACAATACTTATCATAAAATATCGGGTTGTTACATATCTAGTTCAATCCATCCCTACCTTTCACCTTCTCCTCTGCCATAAAGCCTTCTTCCTTTGGCCACTCTTCCTCTCAACTCTCGGCATTTCCACATTGTTGAAATCCAAAGTCTTTTCATGGTGAGGAACAAACATGCAATGGAAGAACCTAGCAAATATCCTTCTTCTAAACGTCAGAAATGTGAGTCTAGTGGGACTGCGAAACTGAGCTTGGAAAGATGAGTGGTTATGGCTAAAAAGGAGGTGTCTTCTAAGTGGATTATATCAAGCAAATCCTTTATGTTTAAAATACTAGAATCTAAAGGATGGATCAGTTGGTTTGCCAATAATGAAAGACCCTGTTATCCCCAGTTAGTGCATGAGTTCTATCAAAATTTGAGGATATCCCTAGATGAAGCTGAGGCAACAAAGATGAAGTCTATGGTAAAGGGAAAGGAGAAAGCTTTCTTATCTAAGGAATGGTCTGAATGCTTAGAAATTCCTCATGAAGGTGTCTATACTGACTATCCTGGTAATATTCCACCTTTCTCAAATTTTTTCTCTTATGAAGATGCTCTAAAGGAGCTGACTAGAAATGGAGAATCCAGGAGGACTATTGCAAATGAATTCGAAGGGGAAGTAAGACTGATTTTTAAGTTCATACAAAATCAAATCTGCCCAAGGAAGGGATATTTCTCTGCTGTAAAGTATCAGGATGTTTTCTTGATATTTTTGTTGAAACATGGGATAAAATTGAACCTATGTAGGTATCTAACGGTGCATATATCTGATCTGATTAAGCCATCCAAGAAGGAAACCTGCTTATACTATCTGAGGATGATTTCTTCCATGTTAAAAATGTTATGTTGTGTGGAAGATGGAGATAAAGTATTTAATGCCTGTAGTAGTTTTTGTCTTCAAAAATACATTTGTAAGAGGATGAAAATCTTTTGGAACCCATGTAAGAGATGTTGGGTAGGATATGAGGAGAGGATATATGAGGATTTCAATCCAGTTGATCACCCTTATAGACCAAATGATCAAGTTGATCCAGGTATCAAACCAGGAGAGGTTCCTGTTTATTCTGATGAGGAATATGAGCCTGAAGTTCATAGGGAAGAAGGATCTCCTTTTGATGATAGGAGTGCCCCTGATATTACTGAAAGTCCCAAATATATGTCTTATGGACCTACTAGTCTACCTTTGGACTTACCCTCAAGATAAACTTTATTAGGTGATGATGATGAGGAAGAAACCGAAGTTACTAGAGTTAAATGCTATGTTAGTAAATCTGATGAGTAATTAGATGATGATGATGATAATGATGATGGTGATAATGGAGGAAATGATGATCATGTGAGTGAATATCTAAAAATGGGAAAACAAGTGGTTGACAGATCCAGTGAGGAATTTGTACATGGAGCTGGTGAGGGTGTTGAGCATGTTGAACAATAGGCTATTGGTCATCGAGATGCTGAACATGAGAACAGATCGCCCCTTCCTCATGCTGAAAATAAAGAGATCATTTAGGAATTGAATTATCTTATGGCTTCTAGACAAGAGGAAGAAGATGTGGTTCTAATGCCTCAAATTGAGGAAGTGCCTGATGAATCTGAAATAGGTGGAGCACAAGAAGAACCTAAAGTTCGGTTGATTTCTATTCCCAAACAAGTTTTTATGGCCCGAGACTAGAATAAAGAAGTTGATTTTGATGATTTTGTTCCTGAGCTTCAGAGAAGAAGGATCAGAATTGATACCATTGAGCCAAGAGACTGGACCTATACTAGAGAGTGGAATAATGATCCAGGATACATTCTTTTTGGTTTAGAGTATGACTTAGATGAGGAGAGGGTACCTCCTCCTTCTACTCCACAAGTTCAGGCTGAACCAGAACATATTGCATCTATTCCACCAACTGCACCTCCACCAGTAGAACCTATAGCTCAGTCAGTGCCTTGTGACTATGTCACTAAGGCTGATTTGGAGAAATTCAAAAATGATATATGTGAGTCTATGATAGCTTCAGTGAGATCTATAAGTGCATCCTCCACCTCCGTAGGTATCTCATATGCTGATGTAGCAAAGATTTCAAGAATAGTGATCCAAGAGATTCAACCAAATCTCATTACTACAACAGAAACCATTATTATACACAATAAATTGCTGAGAGAAGAAGTAATAAATATGATAAATGAGTTAAATTATTTAACCTCTAACTTCAAGACCTCATTTAGTGGTTTTCTGGAAGTTATTAGTAACTTGGTAACTCATCTACTCAGTGTGGACTTGAATTAGTTGAAAGAAGATCTTGAGAAAATGTTGACTGGCCCATCCAGTTCTAGGAATGGGGAAAGTGATTTTGTTGATTTGGAGTATCTCAAGGTTGTGATGTGAGAGGAACTTCAAAAACTTTAGAGTGTTTTAGACAAAGAAACCCTTGAAAAATTACATCGAAATACAGACCTTGTCTACAATATGGTCAGGAAGTGCACAAATGAATCCTATACAACTTAGAAAGAAATTCGGGAAAAGGTGGATAAGTATTTCACTAAGATTTATACCAAGCATGATCTCATAAATAGATTCATGTTTCTTACAGAAAATCTTAGAATTCCTCCATCCATAGAAGCATTAAAGAAGAAATTCCTTCAATTGAAGGAGTTTACACCTTTGATGAGTAAATTTATGGAAAATAAGGATGACTTTGAGAAGGCGATGTAATATGGTGGTGAAATCATTAATGATTTCATCAATCTCCTTAAGCCTTATCTGTATGTTCAGGCCGATGCTATTGTGGTCCCTCCAGCTACTTCAATTGGTATTGTCTATCAGGATCCTACTCCAATGACAGTCTCTCAGGCCCTTTCCCGGATTCGACCGATCATCACAGAGAAAACTCCAAGTCGAGTGTTGTTAGAAAGGAGGCCTACCCTTGCAGCTATTGTTCCTACATGTGTTTCCCTGACTGGTGTTATCTTTAGACCACCTCTTCCCTCTGCCACTACCAAACCTTCTCCTTCTCCCTCAGATCCTTCAGACAAAGGAAAATCTCCTCAGCATCAAAACCCTTAGTGATGAATTGTTTCTTTTTGATTGAGATTTGGTCTTTTTATTTTTCTTGTAATTTTATACAATTAATGGAAATATTTATGGTGTCTTTATTTTTTGATTATTTCTCCTTTCTGGTTTTCCTTTTTTTCTAATCCCAAAAGGGGGAGAAAATAAGGCATACATTATTTATCTAAGGGGGAGAAAATAATGCATAGATTATTTATCTAAGGAGGAGAAAATAAGGCATACATTATTTATCTAAGGGGGAGATTTTCTGGTTTAGGAAACATGGCATGTACTCACCTTAATCCGTTTACTAAGGGGGAGCTTTGTTTTAAAAGTTCAATAAAAAAATTAGTTATATTTGAAAATTACATTCAGTGCAGTATGCTATGTCAAGCTATCTTTATTATATATATTTTTTGCATGTATGCCATAATTTGTGATTATCAAAAAGGGGGAGATTGTTGGACCCTATATGATAATGTAGTTTTCATAATCACACCTATGTTCGACACACCAAAGTCAACACACCAAAGTTGACACACCGAAGTCGACACACCGAAGTTTACCAATCGATGTTCGACACACTGAAGTCGACACACCGAAGTTGACAGACCGATGGTACCAAATCGAAGACAACACACCGAAGATGACTCACCGATAGTCATAAATAACTATTTCAATTTTATTAATTCAAATTTATTTATAATGTTCATATTTAGACAAATTCATATTTGTTACATTATTTAATGTTTCCTGTATGACTATCCGTAGACAAGTACGATGTACATGCATGTGCGAAGATCTTTATGCCTAGTAGACCTTGAAATATAAAAGGACTTCGATCAGAGCTGAATAAGAGATGGAGAAGAAGACATAGAGATATACAAATACACATAGAGCTTAGAGAACACGCTGAAATACAGACTGTGGGAACTCAGAATATTGAAAAAGAGAAAAACTTGAAGCTTGGGATCACCTAGAAACTACCTACTGGAGCTTGCTGAACATCCTCACAAAGAAGAGCTGATAACTTTTACAAGAAACTGTGACACTCTATTCTGAATCCAACTTTGAGAAGATTACTCGAATAACTTTTCCTCTACACCCGTTGAATCTAGAGTATTACTGCACAACACACATAGAACTCTAAACCCTATTCTCTTTCATAACTCTATTGTGTTCTCATAATTACTATTTTGAGTAGTGTGTATATCTGTTTGAATATCACACACTATCTCCTAAGCTAAACTAGAGGATAACAAAATATCCTCACTCTTAATCTCTTATTACACTTGTATCCCATGTAGAACTATGGAAGATATCCTGTGAGATATGTTTATTTGTTTTTCCCACAAATTATTATGGTATAGGTCAAGTGTAACCTGTACAACCTATGTGCTATTGTGAACCCCAATCCAGGGTGTGGATTAAAAGTTTATTAATATAAACTACTTTGTGGCGGGTGATCACCAAGTGGAGAGGACTAAGTCTCTGCTTGATACTGAACCTATTGTGTTATCTGTTGTGCTGTTCTTTTTTATCTATCATGTATTTCTAGCATTAAGATAAACTGAACTTTGATATTTAGTTTATCAAGTGTTTATATCTATTTTGAATCAGTAGGTTTGTTTCAAAAGTTTTACCAATCTTTAGATTGGGAAAGATGAGAACTAATCAATCTTCAGAGAACCAAATTGAACCTTCAAGACTTTTATAAATTCACTACAAAATGAATTCGTGTTGATTTTCATAGGGGGATATTATTTTGTAAATAACCATTTTTAATAGAAATTTTATAGATACTCAATTCACCCCCCTCTTGTGTCATCTACTCCGACCAACAGTTACTTTCATTAACCGTTATGATTCCAAATTTCCCTATTTAATAGAAGTTTTATTATTAATTTTTATGATGTGGGTTTCTATGAAAGGAACTTTAAAGTATTAAACCTTTGATAACCCGAATGAATTTTTAGGGTGAAATTAATTTTAAGGGGGGTAGAATGTAACACCCTGAGATTTTTTGTTTTTTTTCAAATTAATAAATCTTTTTGATATTTTTCATTTCACACACCATTTAAAATATACTATTTTATGTTCTTATTTTGATATACACAACACCAAGTTTATATTTCATTACACACAAAACTTATCATATTTATGGTACACACAATACTGAGTTAGCTTATGGTACACGTAGGACCGAGTTTTACCGTCTTTTAAGGAAGAACCTATTTTAAGACTCAATTTGACACTTTGATGAATTTTATTTTGTAAAATAAACAAAATTTTTGAATTAAAAACAAATAAATTATCCTAGGGTTATTTTTTGATATTTTTCTCACAAACTTCTTTTTTTTGATGAATAGTGAAAAATACTGCATTTTAGTTAAAAACCACATTTTCGTTTAAATAATATTAACGCTAAATTATATTTTAGGTTTTTTAGAGTCAAATTAGATAAATTATAAATATATTTATAAAATTAAGTTAATTATAATCAATTTAACTTGAATTTAATTTAAAATCATAACATACTTTTAAACGTTTTCTTACTTTAAAAACCCGTTATTTCACCCTGTCTGTGGGATTAGCATTAATCTTAATTTTCAAACTTTTGTGATTTGAATTTTGAAAATTATAAATAAAAAGTTGTAATCAGTATGATATGATTGGTATAATAATATCAACTTAATTTTTGACCAAAATGATCAATAAATGTGATTAAAATTAATTACGGTGATTAAGGTATGATTAAGCTTAATAAGGGACTGAACCTTAATCAAAAGGACCAAAATGACCTAAAAACTTGTCCAAAAGTAATTAGATTCCAATATTTAGACCATATACCTACATGGTTCGATACGTATGGGTTATTTGAATATTATTAAATGAAAGTGCCCTATATAAAAGGTTATGTAAGGAAAAAGACAAAAAAGGAACTTTCCTTACCTTTAACATTTATAAAACTTTTGGATACGTAAAAAACATCAATTTTTAGGTTATAAATATCATTTTGAAATATAAATGGGTTATTTTTATCATAAAAATTTATCAATAATTTTTAGAAATTATTTAGTTACTTGAAATGCTTAAGAAACACCAATGTAGTGATTATTTAGTGAATAATTAACTAAAATAAATGACACTATAAATATTAAAAGTGATGTTAATTGATTAAATTATTTTATTTATTTATTTATTTAGATGAATATATCATGTCACGCATATTTAAACCTAAAATATTCTAATTCCAATATTATATTTACATTTTAAAATTAACATTAAATAAATAATTTCAAAATTGAAATTATTGTTATTTTATAATAAATGAAATTTTATTAAACAATTTAAAATTAATAATAATACTATATACTACCAAGTAATTTTTATATGTTAATTAATATTATATATGTTCTATTAATGAACCAACCTATATTTTATAATTAACATATTGACCCATATATTGTAAAAATTTTGTTAACACGATCGAGGTTTAAGCAGTGTTTTAGTGCGCCACGTGCGCTTGTTTTAAACTTAATTTCCAAAAAACATGGGAGTTTTATTTTATAAATTATATTTCATATTAATAATTATGTTTATTTTTATTTTTTAATAAATCTAACTTTATTTTAGTCTTAATGGTTAAATTAATTAGATTAGCAAACTAGATGCTTTAATAAAAACCAAAACGATAAAATTGGGGAATCTTAGAAGTTAAGGAACCAGATTATTAAAATTCAAATATTTTTGTGTGTTTTTGGTTTTAATATACCATTATTACTATATAATCCATTATTTTTTAATTTTGTAGGCACTTTAGGTAAGTTATACCACCCAATAATGGATACCATTTGGTATTTACAAGAGTGTTGCTCCCTCTCCACTATAAAAATACAAGCACTCTATCAAATCATAACACATCTCAAGCCCATTTACTCACAAAAAATATGTTCAACTGAGCTCCCAATTCCACCCCTTACTCCTATAATCCTCCATTTGGGCAGAAATACTCTCAAGGAATCCTTTTGGCACAAATCAAAAGGAGTTACCCGATTAAGAGGTAACATCTTCTCTCAAGATCCTTTCATTTATTTTTGCTCTTCACCCATCAACTCTCTTTATTACATTATTTTGTGAAAATAATAGTATCCTACATATACTAGGATGTTTTATGTAAATCTTTTTACCTACACTTACACACACCACCATCTATTTGATATTGAACATACTGTTTCTATGTACGGTGAACTACTGCCTCACAAAACGATTATTGTTAATTTCTTATTTACCACTAATCATGGTGGACATTATAATGGATACTATATTTATATATTTTATATATAATAATTATTATGTATTTATTATTATGTATTAATTTTTACAACATATACCTTTTTATTTCCATTTTTTGGTAATACAATAATCTCGTTTGAGGAAGTGTGGACTACCGCCCCTCAAAGTGATGTGATTCATTCACACACCACATGGAATGTATTAAGGATGAGTTTAATAAACTTATATGATATATAATATATATTAATTATAGTTTAATAATTATATATATATATTTCATTTACTTACTTTCTTTTAATACGATAATAAAAATGGAAACAACGTTCATCTGTTTGTACGGCTTACCGTCTCCATGAATGGTGTATTCCATTTCATTCTTATTTATGATATAAATTATTATAATATAAATATAATGTATATAACTGATATTTATATCATATTATACATTCCTTAATCATGATATAAGTATAATAACCAACAATATAACAAATTAATACACATGCGAAGAACAAAGCGAATATTACCCGAAGTGAAACCTTAACATTAGATCGTTAAAAAGAGGGTAATATAAGGTAATAATTAAAACATATATGGTAATATATATAATAATACGATTATTTAAATATTTATAATAATATTATATTTTTTTATACAGGAATCTTTAATGATTACGAAGAGATTAAAGTCATAAGGTAAGGGGATTTCATCTCACTTTTAATTTTCGTGAGATACATGTTATGTTCACCACTATTTCCTTTTGTTTGGCATATGTACTAACCATGATTTTACTCTATGTATATTATAATTCAATTTATGGGTATTTACATATCCATTTTATGATCATTCTTTCATGGTGTTTATGTTTCAAAAGTTACCCAATCGGTAAAAATAGTTTGTCTCAATTTGCCTTCTTTGAGACTCATGTTTTGTTATGCACCTAAACTCTTTTTTGAGGTATATATACATCCATTTTAAATGTTATATCATGAATATCCTTCTTTATATTATATCTTAATCTTCATGTAATTTCATTTTCTTACATGGAGAGTATGATCCCAAGTTATCGAGTTATATGAGTCTATTGAGGCAATCTCACCGCTTTTCGAGATTGTTTATGTTTATGCTTGCTTTGATGAAATATTATGATCCATATATCAAGAAAACTCATGATTTTATTCTAATATGTTTTTTCAAGATATCCTCATGTGTTAGTACCATTTTTCCACCCTTTGGTACTTAAGATAATGTTTTTAAGTAAAATATGATCATCTCTCTCTTCCTTCGGAAATATATTGTATTCAAAAACCATGTTTTCAAAAATGTTTCCAAAAATTTTCTCAAAATATCCTTGAAGATCATTTTCAAGGAAAAGGATTTTGAATGTTTTATTGTTTTCAAAGCTTCATTTATATTTTTTCAAAGCTATTTTCAAATAAAAATGTTTTCAAAAGGTTTTATGTTATAAAAAAGCAGTTTTCAAAGAAGAAAGGATATTTTCCTCAAGAAATGTTTTTTAAAGATATTTAAAATTTATTTTCCATATAAGATGACATATGTTGATGTTAATCATTCTCTTCTAGAAAATGATCTAAAGGTTCCATTCATATCCTTTCGATGAATATTTTATGCTTAATGACATTATCTTTATGAATCCCATTTTCCTTTCATGGGTTACATGTTTATGAAACCTGCTTATTTTCATGGGTTATGCTTTGATGAAATGTTTATGAAACCTATATATTTTCCATAGGTTTTTATGTGATGAAATGTTAATGATACCCATTTCATTTCATGGGTTATGATTTGATGTTTAGAAAACCTATGTCTTTTTATGGTTCGTGATATGATAAATGTTTTATTATCTTGTGAAACATTAATGAATTATTTTATTATGAGATTAGTGATACCTATATCTCCCTCCAATGCATTGGGTAACGATGGATAACTCATGAGTATAAATGTTATGAATGAACCTGATTACATGTTCACAATGTTATGCATGTACCTGGTTTCATGTCCATAAGTTTATGTGTTAACCTAATTACATGTTCACAATATTATGAGTGAACCTTATTACGTTTTCACAATGTTATACATGGAACAAGTTTCATGTACATATGTTTATGCGTGAACCTGATTACGTGTTCACAATGTTATGCGTGAACCTAATTACATGTTCACAATATTATGCATGGACCTGGTTTCATGTCCATTAGGTAATGCGTGAACCTGATTACATGTTCACAATGTTATTCATGGACTTGGTTTCACATCCATAAGGTTATTCCATAACCTGATTACATGTTCACAATGTTATGCATGGACCTATTTGCATGTCCACAAGTTGATGTTGGGGCCTAATTTTATGTACTTAACTTAAAGAGTGAACCTGTCTCTACTTATACATGTTCACAATGTTATAAACCAATGTGAATGCCACAAATTCAATGCCTTTTATTATATTATGCTCCCTTGGACTATATTATTTATTTACTTATGATTCATGTCTTATGAACTTCCATTCTTTATTATGTTCTCTAATATGAAAGGCATGATCTTCAAATGTTATGATCAAGTTCCATACCCTTTTATTTATTTTATATTTATGAATTTAATTTATTTACCCTTACCGATCATTTGAGCTCACCCATTTATTATGTTTCCTTTCCCTGGGGTATGAAGAAGGGTTTTAGGTAGAAGTACTAAAGGTGGAGATCTTTATGGGAGATGTTGAAGATCTTTCAACAGGATAGACTATTTTGTTTCCAAGTTTCTAAAGACACTAAACTATTATGGCTCTTAGACATGTATTTTTGTAATGTACTGAATATTTATCTAAAATGATATAATATCCATGTATGTAAAGCTTTTTTCTCTTTAATCACTGACCTCGATTCATTATCATGGGTTACTAGCTCCTACCACCCATCCCCTAAACTAAACCTCACTAGGATCACCACTCACGGGGAGACACTCACTCCCATATCAAGGTCACCTGACCTCCAAAATGATAAACATATAACTCAAGATCCCATACAATGATATGGACCCAAACTTCCCTATCCACTATCGGGTCCAAAATAAGTCATAAGGGTATCAATATTGAACTACAGACCAAAGAGGTTCTATGATCTTGGGATATCCTTTAAACCCCACTACACTAATTAGGGCCATTTCCTCATTTACCATGTCTAAAAACCTCCATTGGATTAATAAATACCACTAAAACCTTATAACTCGGACACTCACAAAATCCCCACTACCCACACACAGGTCAAACCAAGCACACAAGGCCTATAAGTATCCTAATATTTTTTAGGGTCAATACCTTACAAACTTACATTGTTAATCCTTTATCATTTCACAAGGTTCAAATCCTAGGGTTGGATAGATATAATTTCATCCACAAGTTATGAGGGAAAACACCTGATAAGTTTCTCAATAAATTTTTATTTTTAATAACCCATCATTTCCCACAGGACTAACATTTCCAAGGTATTTAAATTACCATAAAGCCACAAATGTCATATTTTAACTGGATTCAAACTCCTTTAATTCCATAATTCACATTCAATCTTTTCAAGGTTCCTTAATATTTTCCATAAATTCTCAAGGTTTGATTAAATAGGGTGACATTAACAAGATATAAAGAAAATATCCTCATAGGTTGATTACTAGAACCTTATTTAATCAATATTATCATAAATCCATTTATATCTACATATATATCAAGAGATCATCCCAAGAATTGTTTATATAATATTTCACCATAGACTTATATAGATAAACACTATATAAAACACTACTGACATTTTAAATAACCAATCCCCTTTTTACTTGTAAATAGTCATAACCTATAGGAAGATATAAAATAGATATATAAAATCACAATCAAATAATAAATCCCAATCAACATATATATCAATCATAGGAAACATATGAATGATACACAAATTCTATGTGCTTAGCATGATGCATGGATACACACTTACCCTCTTTCCATAGTGGACTAAGAGAAAAAATCCCTTGAATCAAGAAATCATAAATAAAGTGTTTCACCCAAGGTGAAAATTGAATACAACTACAACTGATGAATTTCTAGGAACAATAAATCACATCCTTTCCAACCTAGGTTTTCCCCCATGTATGAGTTGATCACTCCCAGGTATGAGCTCATTACCAAGTTTCAACACACTCATAATCTCTTGTTTACCATTTCTAAACAATAATAAAAAATAAAAATGATCTGATACCATTTTGTAATGCCCAACCCTAGAAGCCACTGAACCGGTGCCCCGGTCCGGTACACCACATGGACTCAAGTGCCCCTCCTTATACGCTAGAGGCTACTGACTAGTGGTGAGGGTTTTTAAGGATATAGTGGGGAGGATATACCCTCTGGTCAGAGTATCCAAGTATCATAAATAACATAAAATATATAAACCTAGTCAAATAAATATTACAGATAAGATAGAAAAGTGATAATAAATCAGTACAACATCACATACTATTACAAAATGGGTATGCCATACAGTACCAAGATCCCCAGTGGTGGATCATTGACAAGGATAAAAAAGAACAAAATAAATCCAAACTAAACACATCTAAAACTGATCCTGGTTCCTTCCCAATCCATATTTCTATACCCCACTCCTAGATTTCAAAGAAAAATATCATGTAACAGACCCTTACCCTTAAACCATAACCTCTAAATAGACAATATTATGCTTGGGTAACCAAGTGTCTTGGCATCCCGATCAGGGTGTGATTATAACTTAGTAGGCTACCACCAATGGTGTCCATAAAATAACCAGTCTATATAATAAGTTAATGCATAAGTTCCATTGATAATAGAATCCCACATAACCAAAATAAGAAAATAAATAAATACAAACATGGCTGCTGATTTGGGACTCCGTGGTGACAGCCAATGTTTGATCTACCCACTTCAGTTAGTGTTGGTTTATCTCTATCCGTGGAGTGAAATATGGAACATTTATTTCCAAGGCATAACACACTAGTAGAAATATAGTTCTTGGTGTGACCAACATTAAAAGTAATGGGGGGGGTTAATGTTAGTTAAAAAACAATGTTAAAACTTCTTTGATACTACTTTTAATGTAGGTTTTAATAAAAACCATTGTTAAAATATATTATTTTTTTAATGTATGGTTTAATGAAAATCGACATTAAAATAGATATTGAAGATATTTTAACATCTGTTTTTTTAAAAATCAATGTTAAAGCCATACTCTTTAACATCGTTTTTTGAAAAACAAAGTTAAAACTCATTTTAAAAACTCTTTAACATTAGTTGTCTTGAAAAAAGTTTTTACAAGTCCTTTAAAAAATATACCGAAAACCCAAATGCTTATTTTTATTTCACTTGAAACCCTCTCTCTTGACTGAATCTCGACTGATGATGAAAACGGATGGCTTTAACGACCCTCGATGACCGCTGATTCTTTATTATAGTCTATTTTCATCTAGTTTTCACATTCATTCTCTCAAATATTCCTTCATTAATTAAAATTTTATGATCCTAGAGATATTATGGTCGAATGGATACCACAATTTGATGTTTTTTGGGTTCTTTTTTTACTTCTTTTCTACACTCATTTTTATTCAATCTGCAGCATTCGGTCTGTTTCCCTAGACTTCAACTGAGTTTATCAGAATCCAATATATATTTTTCAATATTGAGCTCCAAAAGTTTTATGTTTCTTTTTTGAAAATAAACTATGTACAATTGTTTGTTATCATAATTTTTTGTAAGTTATTATATGTTTTTATGTTTAACTATTTGTTATGATAATTATTTGTTATAATAATTGATTTTAAAATATTTTACATAAATATTTGTATAATTTTTTTCAAGTTATTTATGTATAAATTTTTGTATAATTGTTTGAATATTTTTTCATATATTTTTTTGTTATGATAATTGTTTATAAGTTATTTTTGTATAATAGTTTTTATAATAGGTTGTATAATTATTTTTATACATTTTTAGAATTTAGGAGATATTTTGCATAATTATTTGTGAGTTATTTTTTATGTTTAATTGTTTTTTTGATTATTTTTTGTAAGATAAATTATATATAATTTTTTATGATAATTGTTTGTTATGATATGTTTTTAGTTATTATATGTTTTTATATTTTATAAATTATGTATAAGTGTTTGTAAGTTATTTTTTTTTATTTTTGAAGATAAATTATGTATAGATTTTTGAAGATAAATTATGTATAACTATTTTTTATTTTTGAAGATAAATTATGTATAATATGTTTTGATCATTATGTATGACTTTTTATTATGATCAAATGGTTTTAAATAATTTATTATTTTGATTATATGTTTTTATGTTTAAAATTTATTTGTTTTATATATTTTTAAATGTTTATATGTTTTAATATATTCAACTTTTATATTGTGATCTTAGGTATTTAATGGACCGTAATTAGATAAATTTACAATGAACCACTGATAAATATGAAAAAGGAGTTGTTAGAATTTGCTAAAAGAAAACATAAAGCAAAGATTTAATTTTCTATCCATTCATGAAGTGTTTGAATATGAGAAAGTTAAATTCCATATAAATCAAATATCATCTCATTCGCTATGATTTTAACCATAATTATACACCATGGATATGTCATTGTAAAATAAATGAAAATTAAATATATAATGTTAATGAAAATATTAAGAATGAGATAGAGGATCATATTGAAGAATTAATTCTTGATGTAGGCGTTGGAACCATAAAATAAGAAGCAACTATTGAATGATTGTATGGAGATTATGAGAAACCATTATTTTCAGGTTACACTAAATATAGAATGTTATTTTCTATTTTGAGATTAGTTAAATTGAAAGAAATAAATGGTTGGACAAATAAAACTTTCTCTAAGTTGTTTGAACTTTCAAAATACCTACTTCCAGAAGGTAATGTGCTTACATATTCCAATCACGAGGAAAATAAAATATTATTTCCAATGAGATTGGGATATAAAAAGATACATGCTTTCCCCAATGATTGTGTGTTATATAGGAAGAAATATGAATGTTTATAAGAATCTATTAAATGTGGGACATCACTCTATAATATGGATGAAAAAATATACTCTGATTCATTATTAGGTACTGACATCAAAACTCCTACTAAAACAATTTTTCACCTTCTAATAATTCTAATAACTTAACTCTGATTAATTCTTAGGTACCAAAATCAAACCTACTGATAAAGAAATTTGGTACCTTCAAATAATTCCTCATTTAAAGTATATTTGTTAAAATTCAATTGATAAAAAAGGTTAAGATTTCAGTTAGATGAGTGAATCTATGATGGTAACTTATGTCACCTTCATGATTCACCATATTGGAAAAGATTTGATAAAAAATTTCTTGATTTTGGAAGTGGAGTTAGAAATATTAGAATGGGATTGTGAATATATGGAATGAATCCACATCGGAGCCTTAATTTTCATCATAGTTCATGGACTATTTTGTTGGTAGTTTATAACTTTTCCCCATAGACATGTATGAATAAAATATACGTTATGATGAGATTTATGTTTTTTAGACCAAAACAACCATTAAACGATATTGATGTTTATCTTCAACCATTGAGTGATGATTCAAAACTTATATGTGAGATAGGTGTTATTGTTTTTTTATGTATACAATAAATAGCATTTCCTTTTTCATGCTATGATAATGTTCACTATAACCAAATTTCATGCATATGGAAACATATTTGGATACAATGTTAAGGGACATAAATCATTTCCAATTTGTGAAGAAGAGAATTTATATTATCAATTGTAAAATGAAATAAAGATAGCGTACATAGGAAATTGAATATTTTTTTTTGATTTGATCATCCTTATCATAGATTTAAAAAATAAATTAATTTTTTATAGGAATATAATATTCCCTAAAACCATTTTTAGTTGAAGAATATTATGAATGGGTGAAAAATATTGGTTTCAAATTTGAAGAAAGGAAGTTCTGGTCATGAAAAAAATATCTGGAAGAAACATTTTATCTTTTTTGAACTACATTATTAGATATTTTTAGAGATAAAACATAACATTGAAGTTATGAATATTGAAAAAAACATATGTTATAGTTTTATTAGAACTTTTTTAGATATAAAAAGCAATAAAAAATGGATTTCATGTTAGATTGTACTTGATATCCTTGGGAATATGTTTGGAGTTAGCTCACACTATGAAAGGAAACAAAAAATATTTACCTCCAGTTGGTCACACATTAATCATTAGTGAGAAGATGATTTTTTTCAGTGTCTTCAAGGTATTAAATTACCCAAGGGGTATTCTTAAAATGTGAAGAATTTAGTGTCATTAAAGGATTTTAAATTAATAGGTATGAAATCTCATGACTGTCATGTATTGATACAACAATTTCTATCAGTCACACTACGTGGTATATTACTAACACCTTTTAGAAAGACTATCATCAAGTAATGTATTTTTTTAAAATACATTTGTAGCAAAGTAGTTGATCCAAATTTGTTAGATGTGTTAGAGAATGAAGTTGTCCTTATACTTTCTGAACTAGAAATGTATTTACCATATACATTTTTTGATATAATGGTTCATCTTTTGATTCATCTGGTGTATGAGATAAGAATATGCAGTTCAATTTATTTATGTTGGATGTATCCTTTTGAAAGATATATTAGAATTTTAAAGGGATATGTTAAAAATACCTATCAGTCGGAGGCCCCTATTATTCAAAAATATGTATCAGAAGTGGTGATTGAGGTCTGTACTGATTATTTGTATGAAGTGGAACATCAATACAAAAACCAGCATATTAAAGGGGGTTATTTAGAGGGTATTATGCACAACCCCCTCTAAATTCATTTCTTATAAAAATTAGAGGGTGGTTATGTAAAACCCTTTTTAATCATTGAATTTAAAGGAGGTTATAAACCCCCTCTAAATATTTTTTTATTATTTTTTAAATATTTGGTTGGATTTTAGAGGGGGTTCAAAACCCCCTCTAATGTCTTAATTTAGAGGGCATTCAAAACCTCCTCTAATATCTCAAATTTGAGGGTGTTCAAACACCCCCATAATGCCATTAAATTGGAGGGGGTCCAAAACCCCCTCTAATTTAAGCGATTAATGAGGGTTGTGAACCCCCACTATTTTTTTAAGAAGCAACTTATATAATATATATATATATATATAAATATATGCACACACACACATATATATCTAATTAAAACACAATATATAAATGTATTTAAATAAATTATATGAACATATTATTTAAATATTTATATTGTTGTATTTAATTATATTTATATTTATACATAAATATAATTTTATAATATTATGTACATTAATATATATATTGTATAAATTTTATTTTTATATAATATTAATTATTTATAATATAAAATCATAAAAATATTATATAAATATATACATAAATATAATTTATTTAAAATATATATCATATACTTTTTATAATTTATATTATAATAATTATAAATATATTTTTAAATTATATATTTATGCTTTTATATTATATATAATATAAAATTTTATTTTATATAACATTATATAGATATTTTTATAAATTTTATTTCATACAATATTAATTATATATAATATAATATTTGCATAAATTGTATTTTATATAATAATAATTATATATAATATTATACAATTTATACAAATAAATAAATATATATATATATATATATTATAATGTACATAATAATAAATATATGTATTGAAATACATTATATAAATATATTTTTAAAGACATTATATAAATATATTAAGTAAATACTTATATATATATCATTTAAATTAAAATTTATATAATATATAAATATGTATTTTAGTATATAATTAATTTACATAAATATATAATATAAATGTATTTAATATAATATATGAATTATATATATCATAAAATAAATTTATAGTATTTATAAAACCAATATATAATTTTTATAGTTGAAAAAATAGGTTTAAGAAAAATAATAATTAATAATGTTATTGTTATCACACACACAAATATATAAGTATATAAAAACAATTAAATAAATAAATATTATAATTATATTATATCTATAAATATTATATAAATACATAAACACACACAAAAATATAAATGTATTTATAAATATACATTTATATATATAAATATAATTATTTATATATATTATTTAAATAAACCTGTATATAATATATTAATATGTATTTAAGTATATAAATAATTTATATGAATATATTTATAAATATATAAACATATGTGTATATACATATAAATATATATTTTATATATTGTTTATATATTTAAATGTATTTAAATATATTAAGTAAATAATATTTATTAGAATAAAGAATCAAATATTTATAAATAGATTCATGTGTGAATATATTCTTAAAATTGAAGTGGCATAGTGGTAGCTTGGGTATAGGTGAGTGGGTGCTCTTAAGCCAATTGGGGGTTCGAATCCCGTATGAGATGAATTTTATAATACATGATATGTACGTAGGGTTGGACTTTGTGAGGAATGGGGGAGGCATACGCTTGGGGAACGAGTGTCTGGACCTATGAGGGGGAAGGCTTGGGGAATAGGGAATGAGGAACGGGAGGTAAGACCTGGGGAATAGGGTGTAAGTGGGAGGAATGAATTGGAGGTTGGAAATTGGGGGGGTGAAGCGGGAACTATAGGTAGAGGGGTGAACATGATAGAGAGAGGATGGGGGTCCTAAACGAGAGGGGGGCATATTTAAAAGAAATAAAACTAAAATTTAGGGGTGGTTAGAAATCTACCTCTAAATATGTGCAACCAAATCAATTAGGGGTGGTTCTAACTGCCCCTAAATTGATAAATTATTTAGAATGGATTTAAACCCCTTCTAATTACATAGTTTCTGATAGATTTATGGTAGATTTAGGAGGAGTTAAAACCACTTTTAAATCAACCGCTGATAATCTTCATTTAAATATACCAGTGGTTGATGAAAACTGCCTCAAATCCAACATGGAGGCCACTTTAGCAGTGGTTCACCATAACCATCGCTAAAGAATCTAGAGGTGGTTATAACCCCCTCAAAATGCAAAAAGCCACATCTAATGAAAACCTTTTTTGTTGTTGTGCATATTGGTCTCCTTATATATCAACATATGATATTTGATAGTTAAGGTAGAGGGATTCAAGTCTTAAAAGGTAAAGTTCATTCCACATGATGAAGTAATGTAGACACATTTATACATTTTGAACAAAACAGATGAGGTTCAACCATATATATCAACACATATATCTAAATTAAAGGTATGATATAAAAAAATAAATGGGTCACGACCCGACCCAACGGGGCTTGAGCCGCGACTCCCCAAGCCCGCCTCCAATAGGCCAGGGGCCCGGCGTCCAGCACCGAGTAGGCTATCACACACATGGGAGGCATTAGCCTAAGGTACCTGTACACACGCACCCACAAACACCTCCATGCAACAGTGCAGAGATATAGAAAACTGAAAAGTAAATGCATGCATACAATATATCCCAAACCAGAGTGCAACAGCAAAAGAAAAAAAGGGAAAAACAAGGCCCACCAAAAGAAAACTACAAAGCGCGCCCAACCTGCTCTGAAGAAGGGGAACGCTGCCACACACCCGCTGAAAAGCTCCCTTGGCACCGCTCCGGTAAACACCCCGGTCAGTCTCGCTCACTCAGCTCCGCCTGCTCCGGGTTCTCCTGGGACTCCGTCGAAAGGCCTGTGGTCTGCACAAGACACAAACATGTGCGGGCAAAGCCCGTGCAGGGGTGAGTATAAACATACTCAGTAGGCACTCCAAAAACCCAAAACAAAAGAGAGCAACTGAAATGCAACAGTCCACTCATCCCAGCCAGAGGGAACCCAGATGAGAGAGAAACTCCATCTCATGACCATCCTCGGATAAACACAACTAGTCAGCTCAGCTCAGGTGTATGCCCATACATAAACCTTGAACAATCCAGATATACCCAGCTCACGCACCAAGACACAAGAGGTACCGACCTCATCACTAGCAACTATCCACAACCCGAAGAGTACACCACACGATCACTGTCATCCCAGATGATACTCATCCGAGAGATACACTCCATCGGGTTTCTCTCAAACCTCTCAGACGCTCACCCGAGAGATCACGCTCGTTGGATAGCATCACTGAGGATAACTCACCGAAACAACATAACCACCAAACTCCTCGGATAGGGGGATCACTCTTAGGGTCTGCTAAGGGATACCAGAACCCACTCCGGTATACGTCACTCACAGATAGGGGATCACTCCCAGGGTCCGCTGGGGGATACCACGACCCGATTTGGCATTCGTAGATCTCACAGATAGGGGATCACTCCCAGGATCCGCTGGGGGATACCACAACCCGATCTGGCGCTCGACAGAAGCACGCCACTCAGATATAGGATCATCGCCCATATAAATGTGGTCATGACGATACCAGAACCCTATCTGGTATAACTCGTGATGTAGGGGATCGAACCGACGATGCCACAACCCTACAGGAACCACACGCTTAGTAGGGGATCGCATAACCAACAATACCGCAACCCTACTATACACCTCATGCTGAGTAGGGGATCATATACCCGACGATGCCACAACCCTACTAAGTACGGCACACCGCATAGGGGATCATAATCCTGATGATGCCACAAACCCTACGGGGTTAACCTGCTAGATAGGGGATCACCGCCCGTGAATAAGAGGTCACAGCGATACCAAGAACCCGATCTAGGGAAAAGATGCTAGAGGATCCCACTCCGGGCCCACGGGATGGATGCCACAACTCTAACAGTTTAAACATCCCATCGAGAGGATCACAAACCTATACGAAGGTTGTGATGACACACGAACCCTCTTGGGAATGAACCAAGGGAGTACCCTCAACCACTGCTGGTCCAAAACGTCGCTAACCCGAGCGACCCACAACAACGCCACACTGCGCACCTCCAAGGCCAAAACCGAGTCCAACATCACGTTGCATGTGAAAAAACACGCAGTATATACTGTTTACTCGCCCGAAACGGAGCACCAGTGAAAAAGGCACTATTCACTATAGCTAGCTCATGCGGGGCCCACCCAACAATCCCGAGACCCATCGAGCGGACTATACCATGGCGATCCCCTCAGAAAAACAAGCGGAACCGACTACTCGCTCGTCCGAAACGGACACCCGGTGAAAAAGGTACTATTCACTGAAGCCAGCTCGGGTGGGGCCCACGCCTCGATCCCAAAACTCATCGAAAGGATCGCACCATTGCGATCCTCTCGGAAAAACACACATGTTCGACTATTTACCGTCAGAATCAGACTCCTGGTGCGAAAGCTGCGTTTCTCCGCAAACGCCAAAACCCGGCCCCGTGGGACCCGCACCCCGTTCTTAGTCCCAACACCCGGAAACCATATCAAAAAGTCCATTGTACCATCAGGTTCACAACACAATTGACAGCACGTCAAACGGACATTCCAGGCAAAAGTTACGGCCGGTCAAAGTTGAATAATAATTAAATTATTATTATTATTCGAACTTTCGTGACCCCGGGTCACGGACCCAGCCCCAAAAAAACCTGAACCAATCCCAATAGGACCGTCTCAATCCCAGGGTCGTGTCGCCGCAGACAGCGTGCGAATCAGACCTTTGGATTACACAAAACGGGGGTTTTTAGAACCCCCGATCAAAATTGGACCGGTCCGGCGCCACCTGGCCGGTCCGCCCGGCCTGAACCGGCCCACCCCGGCCGGTCCGGCCACCGCCGCCGCCGGCCCGCGCCGGCCGGCGGCCCTCCGCCGTACCGCGGCCCGCGCCGCTGCGGGACCGCCGCGCCGCCGCGCTGGGCGGCGCGCCGCCGCACTCCAGGAGGCCGTCGACGCCTCACCGGGCCGGCCCGCCGTGGCCGGCCGCCATCCGCCGGCGCTGGCGCCGCCGCGCCGGGGCCGCGCCGGCGGATCTTCCGCGGACCGCCAGGAGCTCCCCAGTGGTCCGTTTTGCGATCCGGAGGCGTCTGCGCGACCCTTGGGACCCGATCTACACTGCTACGGCTTTAATTTGCAAGAAAACGCAGCAAAAATGAGATCGGGGGTTAAAACTCAAATCCGCCTACCTCGCGGGCGAAATACTGACGTTCTGCCTTAAATCCGCGCTCCAGATCTTCCTCTGCACGCTCCTGGAACGTCCGCCGTCGAAATCCGAGCTTGTGGGGACTTCGTTTGCTCGATTCGGCAGATCGACGATGAAGAACGTCGAGAGGAATGAAAAGGGGGGGATGCTGATATTTATATCAGCCGTCCGCCGGCGCCAAACCCGCCTCGGACCCGACGCCCAATGCGAACAAAGGTAAGGTCACCCCTAGGGTAAACGCGTCGTTCTGAACGCAACGGAGGACTCAAATTTTCCATCCTAGACTCCGTTCAGAAGTTATTCGAGCCGACGCTCGCACACTAACTTCTCCATTTAATTATGAAAACGCCCCTGGTGGCGTTTCTCACCACAGGCCCGCGCCAGTAAAGTTTACACCTCACCTAGGGTAAACGGCACGTTCCGGACGCAACTATGCCCTCGGATTCCCATTCTGAGCTACCGTTTAGGAGATATCTTACCCCCTCCATGTGCATAGTATAAAAAATACTTAATATTTTTATAAAATTAATTCCGGGCACACCGGGCCTCGGAATCGCACGCCGTCTTCGCACCTAGCTCTGGAATTCTTCGTAGAAATATTACAAAGTCTGATAGGGCCAAAAACCCAAGCCGCTACATCCTCCCCCCTTAAAACATTTCATCCCCGAAAAGCCCTAAGCACAAGGAAAGCGACTGGACTCTCAACTGGGTCTCGCATACCAGCGAGTTCAACCACAAAGGCCCATGCCCGAACAGATAAGTCAGAGGGACTCATCCACCACACCTCGATACTATCCTCTTTGGGCGGCACTGACTCGCCCACACAGTTTTAATCGCGTCACAAAAATGTATCTCGGTGGGGGAAGGATCCCTCTTCCTCACGCATTCGTAGCATGACGAACAACACCCACAGAGGGTCTTACCAACGCCCTGAACAAAACTCGAGCAAGCAACATGAAGGAAGGGTACCACTACACAGTGTCTATCAAACTACTACAGAAAGTAGAAAAGACACAAGGCATACCTCTAACAAACTATGAAGCCTCTGGGTCAACAGCCTCCAGGGCATGCAGTTGTCCTCGCCCTCGGCCACCAGCTCCCTGAGTTTGGCGTGGACCACTTGGGGGTGGGTGTGGTAGAAACTGGTACCGCCTACCACCTCCTCTTGCTGCACCCGCTCTGCCGCCACATCCGCCGCCCTGCGGACCTCCTTGCTCGAGACACTGCCTCTGCCAAGCCGGTCCATCGACCAGCTCCCTCTCAGCATCACGTCGGGTCGGACACTCTCTAGAAATATGTCCCCGACCGTCGCAAGCATAACATCGCCTCTCTTGAGGATGACCAAAACTGGCATGCGAGCCCTGTGAGTCCTGAGCCTCAGATCCTCCATCCTGGGGTCGCCTCCTGAAACATCGGCCACGTCCAGACCCCTGAGTATGTTGTCAGCTGCCAGATGTCGATCCGACTGATGAAGTCTCAGCTCTCACGTGCCCAGCACTAACATGGGGAACCTGCTCAGCCAGAAAACTCTCCACCACCAACGCTCGCTCCAGCACTCTAGCATAGGTGGGCAGGCACAAAGAAACCACACCTACCCGGATGTCCCTGCATAAGCCCTGCTCGAAGGTACGAGCCCTAAAGAACGGGTCTCGAACCATATCCAGGGAGTAGCGCGACAGGTCTGTAAACCTCGCTGAGTTCTCCGACACAGTTAGGCTCTCCTGCCGAAGCTATAGAAGCTTCTGAATCTGCACTGACCTCAGTGTCATGAGATAGAACTCTTCCCTGAAGAGCCTTTCAAACTCTGCCCACGTGAGCGTCTCCTCATCATGGGACTGCGTCACCAAACTCCACCATCGCCCAGCAGAACCATGCAGAAGGTTCTCCACTAGGACCACCATCTGATCTGGAGGTGTCCTCACTAGGCAGAAAACTCGGGTGACTGCCTCAAGCCAGTCATCAGCTGCCTGGGGGTCTGGATCACCCTGGAACCTCATAGGTTGCTGCCTCTGGAACTCGTGCAGCGCACTCAGCCTGCGCGCAACCTCATCCTGCACTGCCGGCACAACCAGCTGCTCGACAGGTGGTGGCTCAACTGGCAGACCACCTGGAGGTGAAACCTCAGAACCTGTGCCCTGCTCCATAGCCTCTACAAGGGGCGGGTCATCAGCACAACCCTGCTGCGGAACCGTCGCTGGCTGTCGTCGTGGAGGCATCCTGAAATACAATCAAGACGCACCATAGTCAAAGAGTATATCTGGAGATCTGACTCAAGAAGGACAAGGAAAACCCAAAACCCAGTCCTATATGATGCATGTACCATTATGTCCCTGCGAACAGTGTACGAATGCCCCGAGTCGAAAGGCAGGTTATCAGAGTCCTGATGTATGGATACGTCGGCCACCGCACCAACACTGGAGTCCCTGGCCTGAAAACCAAACTTGAAACATCCTAACACTGTCGCTATGCAACCCAAACCAAAATCACAGCTAGACCAGCTACGCTCTGAGATCCCAAAGGTAGAACCTCCATTAATACCACTCTGTCACAACCCGACTTAACGGGGCTCGAGCCGCGACTCCCCAAGCCCGCCTCCAATAGGCCAGGGGCTGGCGTCCAACGCCGAGTAGGCTATCAAACACATGGGAGACATTAGCCTAAGGTACCTATACACACGCATCCACAAACACCTCCATGCAACAGTGCAGAGATATAGAAAACTGAAAAGTAAATGCATGCATACAATCTATCCCAAACCAGAGTGCAACATAAAAAGCACAAAAGGGAAAAACAGGGCCCACCAAAAGAAAACTACAAAGCGCGCCCAACCTGCTCTGAAGAAGGGGAACGCTGCCACACACCCGCCGGAAAGCTCCCTCGGCACCGCTCCAGTAAACACCCCGGGCAGTCTCGCTCACTCAGCTCTGCCTACTCCGGGTCCTCCTGGCACTCCGTTGAAAGGCCTGTGGTCTGCACAAGACACAAACATGTGTGGGAAAAGCCCGTGCAGGGGTGAGTATAAACATACTCAGTAGGCACCCCAAAAACCCAAAACAAAAGAGAGCAACTGAAAGGCAACAGTCCACTCATCCCAGCCAGAGGGAACCCAGACGAGAGAGAAACTACATCTCATGACCATCCTTGGATAAACACAACTAGTCATCTCAGCTCAGGTGTATGCCCATACATACACCTTGAACAATCCATATATACCCAGCTCACACACCAAGCCACAAGAGGTACTAACCTCATCACCAGCAACTGTCCACAACCCGAAGAGTACACCACACGATCACTGTCATCCCAGATGACACTCATCCGAGAGATACACTCCATCAGGTTTCTCTCAAACCTCTCAGACGCTCACCCGAGAGATTACGCTCGTCAGATAGCATCACTGAGGATAACTCACCGAAACAACATAAACACCAAACTCCTCGGATAGGGGGATCACTCCTAGGGTCCTCTAGGGGATACCAGAATCCACTCCGGTATACGTCACTCACAGATAGGGGATCACTCTCAGGGTCCGCTGGGGGATACCACGACCCGATCTGGCATTCGTAGACCTCACAGATAGGGGATCACTCACAGGATCCGCTGGGGGATACCACAACCCGATCTGGCGCTCGACAGAAGCACGTCACTCAGATAGAGGATCATCGCCCATATAAAGGTGGTCACGACGATACTGGAACCCTATTTGGTATAACTAACGATGTAGGGGATCGAACCGACGATGCCGCAACCCTACAAGAACCACGCACTGAGTAGGGGATCGCATAACCAATGATACCACAACCCTACTATACACCTCATGCTGAGTAGGGGATCATATACCCGATGATTCCACAACCCTTCTAAGTACGGCCCACCGCATAGGGGATCATAATCCCGATGATGCCACTAACCCTACGGGGTTAACCGGCTAGATAGAGTATCGCCGCCCGTGAATAAGCGGTCACAGCGATACCAAGAACCCAATCTAGGGAAAAGATGCTAGAAGATCCCGCTCTGGGACCACCAGAGGGATGCCAGAACTCTAACAGTTTAAACATCCCATCGAGAGGATCACAAACCTATACAAAGGATGTGATTCCACACGAACCCTCGTGGGAACGAACCAAGGGAGTACCCTCAACCACTGCTGGTCCAAAACATCGCTAACTAGAGTGACCCACAACAACGCCACACTACGCACCTCTAAGTCCAAAACTGAGGCCACCATCGTGTTCCACGCGGAAAAACACACAGGATAGTCTCTTTACTCTCCCGAAATGGAGCACCGGTGAAAAAGGAACTATTCACCGTAGCTAGCTCGTGCGGGGACCACACAGCGATCCCGAAACCCATCGAGCGGACCCTACCACGACGATCCCCTCGGAAAAACAAGTGGAATCGACTACTCGCTCGTCCAAAACAGATACCCGGTGAAAAAGGTACTATTCACCGAAGCTAGCTTGGTTGGGGCCCACGCTTCGATCCCGAAACTCATCGAACGGATCGCACCATTGCGATCCTCTCGGAAAAACACACATGTTCGACTATTCATCCGTCAAAATCGGACTCCTGGTTCGAAAGCTGTGTTTCTCCGCAAACGCCAAAACCCGGCCTCGTGGGGCCCGCACCCTGTTCTCAGTCCCAACACCCGGAAACCATCACAAAAAGTTCATCGTACCATCAGGGTCACAATGCAACTGACAGCACGTCAAACGGACATTCCAGGCAAAAGTTACGGTCGGTCAAAGTCGAATAATAATTAAAATATTATTATTATTCGACGTTTCATGACCCCGGGTCACGGACCCAGCCCGAAAAAAACCCGAACCAATCCCAATAGGTCCGTCTCAATCCCAGGTTCGCGTCGCCGTAGACGGCGCGCGAATCGGACCTTTGGATTACACAAAACGGGGGTTTTTAGAACCCCCGATCAAAATTGGACCGGACCGGCCCCACCTAGCTGGTCCGGCCGGCCCGAACCGGCCCACCCCGGCCGGTCCGGCCGCCGCCACCGCCGGCCTGCGCGGCCGCGCTGGGCGGCACGCCGCCGCACTCTAGGCGGCCACCGCCGCCTCACCGGGTCGGCCGCCATCCGCCGGGAGCTCTCCGGTGGTCTGTTTTGCGATCCGGAGGCATCTGCGCGACCCTCGGGACCCGATCTACACTGCTACGGCTTCAATTTGCAAGAAAATGCAGCAAAAACGGGATCAGGGGTTAAAACTCAAATCCTCCTACCTCGCTGGCGAACCGCCGACGTTCTGCCTTAGATCCGCGCTCTAGAGCTTCTGCTGCACGCTCTTGGAACGCCCGCCGTCGAAATCCGAGCTCGTGGGCACTTCGTTTTCTTGATTCGGCGGCGAAGAATGTCGAGAGGAATGAAGGGGGGTGGGGGTGATGATATTTATATCAGCCGCCCGCCGGCGCCAAACCCGCCTCGGACCCGACACCTGATGCGAACAAAGGTAAGGTCACCCCTAGGGTAAACGTGTCGTTCTGAACGCAACAGAGGACTCCGATTTTCCATCTGAGACTCCGTTCAGAAGTTATTCGAGCCGACACTCGCACACTAACTTCTCCATTTAATTACGAAAACGCCCCTGGTGGCATTTATCACCGCAGGCCCGCGCCAGCAAAGTTTACACCTCGCCTAGGGTAAACAGAACGTTCCGGACGCAACTGTTCCCTCAGATTCCTGTTATGAGCTACCATTTTGGAAATATCACACCCCGCCATGTGCATAGTATAAAAAATACTTAATATTTTTATAAAATTAATTTCGGGCACACCGGGCCTCGGAATCGCACGCCGTCTTCGCGCCTAGCTCTGGAATTCTTCATAAAAATATTCCAAAGTCTGACAGGGCCAAAAACCCGAGTCGCTACAAAATGAATAGTGGTTGATGATTGAGCATAAAAACATATTTATTTCATGGTTTAAAGAGAAATTCATAACATACATATCTTCATTAGAAACATTGAAATGGTTGGTAAAGGGAATGTATGTTAATATGATCACATGGTTTGGTTTTGATATTAATGGGTACACATTTTAAACAAAAAACTAGGATGACACAAGTACTGTTCAAAATAGTGGGGTAATGGTCATCACTGAAGCACTACATTTGTTGAGTTCAAAAGATAAAAACCAAATTTTTGCATCAACAACATATTTTAGAGTTCTTTAGGATATATAGGAAATTGATTATATAAATTTTGATTCATAGTGTTTAAGTGTAATTGGGTTGATAGTAATAATAGTGTAAAACATGATGATTATGGGTTTACACTGGTTTATTTGAAAAGATTTAATTTCAAAGAGGAACCATTTATCATGGAGACACATGAAAAGAAAAATATTTATAGAGTTGGAAAATGTGGGATTACATGTTTTCCAAAACTATTAATTTCTTGTGGTGACTAGATAATACATATTAATTTTTATGAAAATAATAACCAAACTGGTAAAAATGCAACATAGTTTACCAGTTATATTTCTATGTAGAGCCATTGTAAGATTAAAATTTATATAGTGATTGGAATTCCATCGACAAGATGAAAAAAGAGCAGTAGTGGGAGTCCATAATGATAAAATATATCAATTGATTTATTTTTATCCCATTTTTTGAATTTTATATATTTTAAATGACTGATATTTAATTTATTCAATTACAAATTACATTCAATTTTGAATAAAAAAATAAATTAAGAATATATTTCTATATTTAGCAGTGGTTTGATGGATATATTTTAAAACAAAATAAAAAAAATATGTTTTTGGGAAGTTACAAAATGAAAACTCGTGCCTCGGTATGAGTTTTTTGATGTAGATACAAGGAAGAAATATGTCTCCAACTGACATGATGAAACATTTATGGTATGATAATTATTTTATATTGTAAAATTTATGTTATATTACCTGATTACTTATTAGTTTATTTTTATGTAACAATACTCCTAGAGATATCATCAAGAGAATTAGTTATAGAACATATACCCTCATACTTTATCATGTGGAGGGTATCATTTATTAGAGGATAAAATGATTGTAGAAATGTTTAATGAATTAATTTATCGATCTTCTAGTGGTAAAAAAGGTCTAGTTCGGTCCTCTACCCCCCACTTTCTATTAAAAATGTAAAAGAGAAAGAAAAAAAATGAAAAGTATCTTACAAATAATTCTAAGTAGCTTATAGAATTATAAGAAATTATTTTTATTTTTCATTAATGTTTGTATTTTTTAAACTAACAATAATAATATACCATTTTAATTTTTCATTTCAGGATGATCTTCAGGAGCAAGAAACACAGGTGACTTTTATACGTAAGGGTAGGATGAATATCATTGCTACTACTTTAAGAAAGCTAGACACCCCAGCTGCATAAGAGGAAATGAGTAATGTGTTAGTATTAGGAAAGTTTTTGGTCATTAAATTCAAAAATAAGGAGACCCAAAAATATATTCCTTAAAAGTTGAGATGAAAGACATGAAATAGTCTATGGATTATCAAATTAAATCAGTTGTGCATAATATTTTTGAAAAATTTATGTGCAAATCATGGACTGTGTAGCCTGTGCAACATGCGTAACTTACATAATCTACCCAAACTAACCTGCTTTCCTACTAAGATCCTCCAACTTCTTGTAAGAATCGATATTATACTATGAGTTGTATATTGAATATTCCCATGTATGTATTATAGCATACTGATTCATACATACTTTTGGGAATTCTGTACACCACCATCCTATGCAGTTGGGTCAGGTAAGAATATCAGTACATGATATTATTGATCCAAGGAGTCTACTACCATTGCCTACCAAGGAGGTTACTAGTATTTGAGATTACATGGGTCATTTTTTACTTTGGCTGGTTACACTTCTTCATTATCTAACATATGAGGTATGCATTGTTTTTTAAATATTATTTATATTTGATTGAAAATTACTTATAATATTTTCGAACATTTAATTTATATATGAGTATTTAAAATCAAAAGAATTAGTATAAAAGAAAAAAATGGTTTAGGAACCAAAAACTTTAGATACTTATGTGATTGTCAATGGGCTGAAAATATTATCCTAGATTTCTTATTCCTTAGATAATATTTACGGGTTTCAGATGATATTTGAAATATTTTGAAGAGACTATCCATTGTGAATATTCAGAAAAGATATAAAGGATCGAGTAATTTTTGATGAGCTCAACATGCCTGTGTTGCAGTTGTTTTCCATGTAAGTACATTTATGTTCCAATTTTTATTTATTTAAATTAATATGATTTCAAGTGAATTACTATATTACTTATTTAATTAGGTATCTACACACACTTATAATTCAAAATGATACCACTAGTGTTATGGTATTATAGATCCATAATATATTTCAATGACTCTGTAATATGTAAATACTTCTTCTAGAGTTACATATATATGAGAGATATTGTAAAATACCAAGTCTGAGTGTTGGTTTTTTACATTCTTTGATGGGTAAGAACACTATGATAATTATGAAAAAATATTCATTATAATATCATAAATTGCGAAATTTTTATATTATAGAGGTCATTGTAGGTTAGGTGTATTCTTCCTAAATGAATGCATATTCTATTGGTTTTCCTCTTTATTAGGTGGTGTTCATAAAAAATTTAGCAACTTTTTAGACATGTAATTTTTATTCTTTTTATAAGTTCTTTATTTTTAATTATTATTGTTTATACATGTTTTTTAGTTGATATATATGAAAATTAAGGTCATGGAAAAAGTTTAACAAATATCACTTATCGATAAAGTATAAAAATAAAATCCAATACTTGTAAGTAATGGAAAATATATTTTATATTAGATAATATTTGGTTTTTAGTTTATATATATTGGTTTTTATTTTAAAGTTAATGTTTTATAACCACTATGTCATCATCAAAAAGGAAGGGTGGAATGTGGTTATTATGTTTTTAGATTAATGTATGAGATAATCACAACTGGGTCAAAAATAAATTTTATAAGGTCAATTATATATATTATTTTATGTTTTGTATAAAAATATTCTATTTTTTAATCTTATAACATTCACTGTTATTATATATTTCCCATCATGCCGAGTTATATACAAATGATGAACTTACCCATCTTCATTGTTTGTTTGAAATTTATTTGTAAAGTATGACTGTTATTTAAATTAATAGGTATCTCTATTTTAATTAAATTTAAATAAATTATTATTTATACCAATTATTTTATGCTTTTAATTGGTATTTTTTTTGATTTTATAGGGTTTTTATTTGCTTTATGTTAGTTTATTAGGAGGAGTACATAAATATTTTAACATATTATTAAAAAAGTAAGTTTTATTATTTTTTTATAAGTTCTTTATTTTTAATTATAATTTCTTATACATGTTTTGATAATTGATATATGAAAACATAGGTCATGAAAAATATTTAACAATGATCAATTATCAATAAAAGATCCAAATAAAATCAAATACATGAAATTATTGGTAAATATATTTTATATTAGATAATATATGTTTTGGATTATATATATGTGTTGATTTTTATTTTCAAGTTAATGATTTATAACCACAGTGTCATCATAAAAAAGGATAGAATGCATTTATTTTTTATAAGATTCATTTTTGAGATAATCAAAACTAGGATGATGACTGAATTTGATAAAGTTTGTTATATAAATTATTTTAGGTTTTATATAAAAATATTCTGTTTTTTTAATCTTAAAAAATTCATTGTTATTATAGATTTTCAATTATTCCAAGTAGTATACAAATGAATAACTTACCCATCTTCAAAATTTTCAAACTTTTTTTTATGTATGATTAACATTTAAATTATGAGGTACACCTCTTTTATTTAAATTTTAATAAATTATTAATTAGAAAATGGTGGTTTTCTATAAAGTTTGTATATATATATATTTTTTTTATACAGGTTTCTTGTTTGAAAACTATTTTTTCATATTGTTTGAATTTTAAATTATCAGGTATGTATCTTTTAATTTAAGTTTAAAAAATAAGTAATTATAGAAATAATTTTTTGATTAAATTTTTTATATTATGTTTGTTTTTATAGGTTTCAGGTGTTCCAGGTATGTATATTTTTAATTATGGTTAAAGAAATGTGTTTTTATACCAATTATTTTCTAATTTTAGTTGGTATATTGTGTTTAATTTTATAGGGTTGTTCTTTTATTTAAGTTAGTGTATTAGGGAGTAGTACCTAAATATTTTAGAAAATTGTTAAGAAAGTAAGTTTTATTCTTTTTTATAAGTTCGTTATTCTTAATTATTATTATTTAAATGTGTTTTTCTAATTGATATAAGAAAATAAAATTCATGGAAAATATTTAAAAATGATCAATTGTCAATACAAAATCCAAATAAAATCAATTATGTGAAATTATTGGTAAATATATTTTATATTAGATAATATATGTTTTGTATTATATATATGTGTGTTGGTTTTTATTTTCAAGTTAATGTTTCATAACCCTAGTGTCATCATAAAAAAGGAAGAGTGGAATGAAGTTATTTTATTTTAAGATTCATGTTTGAGATAATCATAACTAGGATAATGAATGAATTTGATAAGGTTAGTTAAATTAAATATTTTATGTTTTATATCAAAATATTATACTTTTAATCTTATAAAATTTATTTTTATTATATATTTTCAATGAGGTCAAGTCATATACAAATGAAGAACTTACCCATCTTCGTGATATTATCTTTTCCAACTAGAAACACCACCATAAATTGAAACTCTATACTACCAAATTTTAATATTTCCATTGATTGATGTATTTGTAATTATTAGTGTATTTTAGGTTCTTATTATTACTTCAAATAGGATGTTTTCAGTTCAGATATTCAAATGCATCATCTAGTTTGTCTACTGCTTAATTTTGGTATGGATTATGCCCTCAAAGTGCCTTCTATTACTATCAAAATTCACCAATTATTATACTCTTTTTATTGATAATTTTATGTTGAATTTATTTCCTTTCATTTACAATGCATTTTTTATGTCGTGAAGAATCCTACGGTGATGTATTATTAAGTTTATTTTTTCTCATCTTTATTTTTTTGGGTTTAATCCTTAATTTTGTTTCCTTTTTTCCTTTGATCTATATGGATCTAATAATTTAGAATATTATACCTATATATAGATTATTTTTAGGTATTAAATGGTATCACTCATCCAATGTCATAGAAAAATAATATTAGATCCTTTATAGCCCCTTTGAATTTGTTTTTCCACAGTTTCAAATTTTCTATATTATTTTGTGACCTATAACTTTTCAATTTTTTACTTACCTTATAGAAAGTACCTTTCACATTTTATTAGTGTTAATATGTTTTATTAATTTGATAAATAATTTATGGATGATATCATTTTTGACTCTATTATGTTTACATAGTTTCTTCTATTTAAATGAAAAGAGGGTACTTTCTTTTAACATTTTTTCTATGATAAAATCAATTATATTTCTCTTCATATGATTGTTGTATTTTTTTAGAGTATTGAACATTTTATTCTTATAAATTCTATTTTTGATGTGGATTTTGACTGATTTCACTATTGTGATATGAAAACTATGAGTTACAATTTCAAGATATTTCATTTTGATTACATAACTGAAGGGACTGAAGATGATGAGATGGTAATTATACACATGGAAATTCATAAAACGTAGTTACTCTAACAAAAATGAAGACATGTCTTGATATATTCTAGTAGTAGTCATCAAATTGAAAACCAAACATTTAGTTTGGATTCATTTTTTTCCATTTATTAGTATTTTTCACTCTTGTTTAAAGTATTTTTTATTTAAGGAAAACTAATATATTTTTTCATGTAAAATAAGTATTTTGAAAGGTATATTTCTAGAAATTATGATTTTAGTTGTATTTATTATATACAAAAATAGATTAAAATTATGTTTTGAGTGGTGATTTTTTGCATTTAGTTTTATTTGGGAAGTAACTAGGTGTTTTAAATTCAAAATATTTGGTAATTCCTTTAAGGATGTGAGTGTGTTGTTTTATAATTTTGTCTTTTATGTTAGAACTTTATTTTTTTAATTCATTTAATAAATGTTATGAATAAATTACTCATAAACTTTATATTGAGTGAATTTTTGAAATGGTACTAAATTTTCTAGATTATAAAAATATAGGCTTTAGAAACCATGAGTTTATTAGAGGTTTTATGGTTTGATTTATTATTTAATAAAAAAAAATTATATTCATGTTTTTTCTGCTAAAATTTATGAATTTCAATATGTAAAACTTAAGATTTTCTCAGGTATTACATTTTAAGCATAAATTAAATAAATTTACAGATTATAGTATCCAAATAGACTTGATTTTATAATAATTGATGAAATATTTTTCATAATATTTAGTCATGCTTGGTTGTAGTTAAATTGGTTTTGTTATTTATAGATAGGTTTTTCATTTATTCATTATAAATCCCATTGGAATGGAAGTATTTGTGTAAATATCATATTGTTATATTAACCTTTAATTGATCGTAAATTTATTGATGAGTGTTGAGTCTTTGTTTTAATTTTTATGATTAATATTACATTTTCAAAATAAAAATTGTTCAAAATTGATTCATTTGTTATAACAGGTGTTTTATATCATTAAATTAACTATTTTAATTAAATGGTTTATGTTTTAATAGTTTTATTAATTTTTTGTTGAATTAATTAAGTTTATAATGAATTTATAAAGATAAATAAATGTGATTTTCAATTATAAATTTATGTTTGGTTGGGTTAATTTTTTTGTTATATATATGCAATTTTTTAATAACATATATATATATAAGTGAGTTATACAATGTTTTGAAACTAATTTATGAATAGATATGGTAAATTTTTTAAAGTCATATAATCTAAAAGTCTTTTATGGTTTTCTATAAATGTTTACTGAAAATATAATAGTTTTAAATAAAAAATAGGTTTTGAATACTTAAGTTTAAGATTAATTTAAATTTAAAGTTAAAATTTAGTATTTGAAATTTAGAATATACTTCATTAGTTTAATGATAGATTCAAATGATTTTCGATTTAGTTTAAATAATTTTGAAATTTAAATTGAGTAAAAGAGGATGTAGTTTTATTTTGGATTATTAATTTCAATTATGTTATAAGATGCATGTATTTATTTTGTTATAAAAGGAAATTTTGATTATTATTATTCTTGTTGTAATCAAATTCCTTATTTATGGGAATCTTTACTTATAAATGTTCTGTTCGGATGATTGAGTTTTAAACTATCTTAATTGTATTTTTGGTGTGTGTTTTATAATTTCATATTTTGACATGTTTGGTTTATAAAATTGGCATGAAATTGATTATTTTAAGTTGTTTTATGATATTTAGTAGATACTTGTTAGTTGGAGTTACATATGGATTCAAAGACAATAATTTAATTTTGAACCTTGTGTAGTATACCTAAATATGGGTTTGAATTTAACCAATTTTTCCTATCAATTATGAAATCAGAATATTCAGTTATTGAATATAAATGGAATTTATAAAGTTTTCTAATGATATAAGATATAAAATGTGTATAACTGTTTAAAAGTTGTTTTAAAAAGCTCAAATTCACCCTAAATGGTTGAATTTTAGTGTTTACCATGTCATATAAAAATTTATAATCAAAATTATGAAAATTGGTCATAAACCAGGTGATGTAAACTTACTGAACAATTATAGATCATGTTATATGGTTTGAAGTACAACTTCTCTAACCATGCATAAAAATTGTGCATGGTGTTTTTTGTGATCTAATTTTTTTAATATGTTTTAACTTTATTAATTTCTTATACACTTAAAAGTATACCTATTTGATTAAGTGTCCTTTCATGTGTTCCCTATAGAGCTTCTTGGTGGATTGAGCTTACATTTTTTTAGCCTATCTACTATTCTGACTTATTCATTAGAAATATGTATCAATGTAATGATCACCAAGTAATGATTCAAGAATAACTAAGTATGATTAAATTATAAATTATCAGGTATTTTTTTATTATAGTTTAAAAAATTATGAGTTAGACAATATTTTTCTAATTTAAGTTGTTAAATTTGGTTTGTTTTTATATAGTTATTCTCTATTTCATATTCTATTTCTCTTCTGTATATTCTATTAAATTTTATAGGTTTTTAGATATATTTTTGTCATGTAATTTACTACATTTTTTTAAATTTTTTTCAACTTTGCATGTTGGTTTTTCTATAAACAAACTTAGAATCAAAATTATTAGACTTTAAAAATTGGTTTTTACCAAAAACTGATGTTTAATGTCTTAATCGATTTTTCCAGGTGGACGTTCAACACTAGTTTTTTTACAAAGAACCAATGTTGAAAGCATTAATTGAATTTTTATAGGTTACAAATAATATGACTTTTCACATTGGTTTTACCAAAAAACTGACGTCGAAATTTCCATGTGATATTTTCCACGTTAGTTTTATAATAAAAATAACATGGAAATATATTTTTAATGTCAATTTATAACAACATTTAAAGACCCCTTAAATTCACTTTTAGTTAATGTCTATATGTCAGTTTTATTAAAACCGATGTCAAAACTCTTATTTATAACATCTCCTATGCAAGCGTTAGTTAAAAACCTACGTTAAAATGTAAAAAAACTGGCATGGAAATATATTTTTCCACTTGTGCCACCAAGGATACCACTGTTAAGAAAGTACATGGGAATCCATAGGGGATACAGTGAGCATTATCATATAACCAAGATATCCAAAATCCATGGAATTAATCCATGTAATTCTTCTTAGTTCCATCCAGGTGAATCCACAGAATCCAAACTTGGAATTCTCTAAATTGAATCCAAGGGACTGCGATATTTAGAGTATCATGCTTGACCAGATTTAGGCCCACACTCATGGAATTCTATCTCTTACAATCTAGATGAATATGAGGATCTCATGCCACAACATTTACAAGGGTATCATGAAGTAATCCATGACATTAATCCATGGGATTTAATATAGAATACATCACCCAAATCCAAGGGGGATCTTTCCAAAGGCATTTACAATGATGAATCAGTGAGGAATTCAAGATAGCCCATAGAATTCCATGTCTTTGGATGTATTTAAATATAATGAGGCATCCTACCATGGAATTCAAATTATTCCCATAATTAAATCCATGCTCACTCGAGTAATTCCACCCATTTTATGTCCAAAATAGAATCCAAGGGATGAAACCCAAGGAATTCCACCCATAATATTCATTTACATAAGAAAACTCAAATACCAATCAATATAACCATTAATCGATCCCATTTAATTACACTATCTCACTTTTGATTTCATAAAAAACTTATCTCTTTTCCAAGGCTATTAAATAATATTTCATTCACAAGCTATGAAGGAAAAAATACTTATACATTTCTTACTAAAACCCTATTTAACCAACGCCATCATTTGACATATTCATTCCATTTATCAAACATAGTTTTACACTTTACAAAAAACTATGACCATTCCATAATCTCATATAATTTTCAAAAAAATAAATTTTATACATAAATCATCATTTCTACAACCCATACTTGTCATACACTTAGACTCATCTCAAGGGTCAAATCCATTGCACAATTCAACGCTTACAATAAAAAGGTTTAATTCAATGGCCTAATTCATTCCCAAATTTATATATGGTTATGAAATTATATTTCACAACCGTAGATTCAAATTATAACTTCTCATTCAATATTTAAATTTAGATAACCATTTAACACCCAAGCGCATTCCTGGTCAAACCTAACTAAGGCCATCTCTCATGTAACTACCATTTTCTATGGTTCAAGGCATATTAAATAGGGAAATAAACTAAGATGAACTCAATTTAAAAAATTTAATTTAACTCAAGGTAAATTCATGAAATGTATGGCTTGAAATCATCATGCATACACTTGGAAAAATGAAAAAACAACGTGTTAGGTTTTAAGGACTACCTACCTCATGCTTAATGAAGCCCACTAATTGATCATTGACTGTTTTTTGGCCTGAATCATAAGAAAAAAGAAACCATACCAATACCCTAAAAATAATGTATTTTAGCTAAAACAAGAGGTACATCACTTGATTATTAAATATAACCAAAATAGAGGAAGGTCTAGTGTTAGAATCACCTTAGGCTCCCCAATGTAAGTGAAAAAACTCAATTAATACATTGAATGAGGGATATTAACCATGGGATAAAGATAGGGGGAGGGGGATTAGGGTGATTATATTAGGTGAAATTGGGGTGAAAATTATGTGGGGTATCTATTAATAAAAAAACTTGCAAATATCATTTTCCCTTGTTTAAAAAAAATAGCTCATCCACTCACCGGCTAGCCACTGGGCTACCACCAGCTAGTCGGTGGGACCACAACAACATGCTGCAGTGCCAGATCCTTCCCTAAGCCCTTGGTTTGGTCCTATGACTCCTCTAAATACCCTTCAAGAATCATAACAAGTCAAAAAATTCCTATTTTAGGTGTCCAGCCTATTCAATTTCCATCCCAAATCCTAGTTAAAAATCCATCTCCTCTACCAAACCAAAATCAAAGTTCCTTCTTAAAATTTCAGATACCCATATAGACAAGAGAATTACAAAAGAAGATACCATTTTTTACTTATTTTATTCTATATTTTAATGTTTATAAACCTGCTATCGTTTTATTTTATGGTCAATTGTCACATTTTTAGGTTTTATTGGTATTTTGATCTTAATTACTAAAATAACATAATTTTGTAATTTAACTATTTTTTTATTATATATTTTGTTCATACCTTTTTCTACACTAATTGAAATTGTAAAATTATTTTTTTATGATTATATAAATAATTTTATTGATTTAATTCTTATATACACATATCTAAATCAATCATTTTGAGGCCTAAGACTATCTCACAATCTGGGCCTTGAAAACATTGAACAGATATAGAAAATTTTATTGATGGCCCCATATCATCTGAAATAAAAGTATAAAGGATCTGAAATTTGACATGGATTTGGAAATTTTATTAATGAAAAACTATTATAAATTAGGCCACACCATAATCTATCATTTTAAAGGTCATTATGGCATGGTAAGTTGGAGTATTGGAATATGAAGAGTTTGATTGGCTAGATTAAATGTTCAGAGTAAATCGGTCATAAATCCTCCATATAGTTTCCAATAAATCTGAAATTTTCAGGGAGTCCAAAAAATGAATATAATAATAACTTTCATGAATTCATTTTTTCCCAATTTTTCTATTTAATAGGTATTACATGCATAAACCATCAGAGGATCTTTTTGAAATGAAAAATTTCACCCCCTCTCCCTATAAAAATGCACTTCATATTCATTTCAATGGGTTGGAAACTTTAGGGTGACCTTTATTGTCCATTTTCAGAATATTTTTATTATTTTAATTACTTTTATATTATTTTTCTTTTAATTTATTATTTTTATTTTTCATACCTCCTCTCTTTCATTTTTATGTTTATATGTTTCTCTCACCGTGTTCCATTCTCAACTCCACAAAAAATAGAGAACTAACCTCAAAGTTTGTTAGAAGGAGATAATGGTGGATTGATTAAGTTTATTGTGATTAAATTTATTTTCATTATTCAATTTTGGGAATTTAGGAAATGGTTAGATCAATTTTGGTGAGTGGTCACCCTATTTTCTTCATCATTTGAATTATTATTCTCGTTTATCATTTCCATTCCATTCATTATTTGTGTCATGCATATGGTAAAAAATGGCATATGTAGTGATGATCAGTGAAGAAGAATCATAGATTAATTAAGGAATAGAATTAACCCATATGTATAGGTCTCAGTATAGGGTGAATGAGAAGGTGAGGTGTGACATGTCTTGATCACCTCATTGAGTTGAATATTGAGAACCATTTTGAACAATGATTTAAATCACCATGACCTCCAAAAAACGTTTTCCTTCTTTATTTTTTTAACTTAATTCTGTGTTAAATTTAATTATATATATATATTATATTTATATTACATGAATTTCAAACACCTCCATTTATATTATTTTTATAGTTTTATATTAGTTAGTTTATAATAGTGATAATAGAATTGCAGTGCATGTGAGTAGCCTACTCGAGAGATTGACCCTGGGTGTGCACTATATATTTCATATTTAGGTAATAATAATTTCATTGAATTATAGTTCATGAAAACCACTATAATCAGTTTTGATCCATTATTAGGGAATCTAAGATCATATGCACATTTTTTTTCATAAAAAAATTAAAAAATTTAAAAATTTAAAAACTAAAAAAAGAGATTCATTGCACATATTTAATTTATTAGGTTTAGATGGATTATTTAAGAAATTTTTCTTATTATTGGAGAAGTGATGAATTTTATAGAAGGAAATAGACCTTAAATATACAATTAGAATAAAATACCTTGGTGATTCATACTAATTTAAAAATTATTGAAAAAGCAAGCAAGATAGTAGCATTACTAGTTGCAGAAGTTGAAGAAGTAAAAGTCCCATGGACGGAATGAAAAAAATACAATATTAGGAGACTGAAAACCCCATTACACATAAATTTGAAGTTGAATAATCAAAGTAAGGCTTGAAGATGCAACTTGATGATCCAATCTTCTCTCCTTGTCTATTTCTTGAAGAGGATCCTAAAGATGTCATGCAAGCTGATACAACTATGGGAGCGTAATATGATTATGAAGAGAATTGGTTAGATTTTTTTGAATAAAAAAAATTATGTGATCCTACCATATTTTAAAAATAATAATCAGTACCTCTATACCTCTCTCTTTCTATGGAAGATAGTGATTCCCCTACTAAGAACAAAATTCATAATGACCTTGACTAAAGAGATCATGATTCAAGTTGACCTACTTGAAGGGGAAGATTTATTTATAGATTATACATTTTTTAATCATAATAAACTGGATTTATTTTATGAATTCCCCTTTTCTAAATTTTCTGATATAGTATCATATGAAAAGGACCAGAATGTTGAAGTTAAAGAGGCCACACAAGTATTGACAATAAACAAAGAGGACTCATTATTTATCTTTCTCCCATCATCCAAGATGTACCACATTAAAAAAGGAGAGAAGCTGATGTACTCTTTCTATGGGTTCCTCTATGACAATTTAGGAATGAATATCAATGGAAGAAAGAATTTATGATGATTTTTAAGCAAGAAACCCCATCCACCTTTGGATTTGGGTTAAACCGTTGAAACTTCCTAATAAGGGGTAGTAAAAACCCAGAACCCACTTATGTATACAACCTAGTATTATCCATTTTCTTTACCCTATATATTTATTTTTCTTTATTTTTCTCATTTTACCCTTTATTTATTTTAGGTTTAAAGATGTAGTAGCTATAATCTTAACTCAAGACTGCTACTTAAAAATAAATCAGGTTGAAACTCTCTTTTATTTATATTGTTTTCTACTCAATTAAGATTTTGCATAAATATATTTATCTAAAAATATAGTATTAAATGGAATAAGTGTGGGGGGTGTTAATCCATTTTTAGTAATTTTTTGTTTGATTCCATTTTTTTAATGTTTTTTGTTGATTTTTTTCACGTTTTTCTTTTCATTTTGGTGTGTTTTATGATTCTTGAGTTGAATCAAATACTTTGGAAAATTAAAAACATATTTTTATTTTTGGAATATGAAATAATTTTAATTTTTTATGATTTAAATGATTGATAAATTGATTTTGTTTCATTATTTATTATCTTTTCATTTAATGAAGTTTTATTGATTGTGAAACTCATGTGCCCCAGTGATATCCAAATCAAAAATATTTCCCAACCTGATAGGTTTCTAAACCTTTTTGACATATTATTTACATTTATATTTTTATTGATATTCCCAAGACATGTTGTGTGATATAAAACTTACTTTTCTTTCTCCTTTTAAATGTTTTTATTATTCATGGAATGTGTCAAGTATGATTGAGACAACACTTTGAATACCCTTTTTACATTTAACTCCCAATTTGGCCTACCTTTACATTTGGCCTTTATTATGACCTTAGTATCCATGAAATACCTTGTTATGAATCCAAATTCTAATCCATTTATACTTTGATACATTATCTATAAGTAAAATGCATGATTATTGTTGAACTAAAGTTTTGGGGATGGATAAGATGAGTTGCATTTTTCTTTCATGAATAATTTGTTTGAGTTGAAATGGGAAAAAGTTTTTCTATATTTATTGCTACTTTGGATGATGAAATTTCATGATGGTAAGATGTATATGTTTCCTAAATATCATTTCAATTTGTTTTGTGGAGTTCAATAATTTTTGAATATCAAAAGTTGCCTCTTTTTTTCCTCAAAAATATGATTTTGAAGAGAAATTCCATATTTTAATTCAAGCATAAACAATGATAAAAATTGGGAAAAGAGGGAAGAAATTTATCATTAATGATGAAATTAACAGTGTTAGCTTCCCAAGGAAAGCAAGAGTTTTTTGGAGGTGATTCATTTTTGATCTGATTGAGGAGCATACCATTCTTCAGAAAAATTGTTTTCTTGCATTTACTTTACTTTAAAACCGAACCCACCTCATTCTTCCTCTGATGTTTTTTTACATTTAAAATATTCCAACCCTAAACCTAAGAATAACCCATGGAAAATTCCTCACGATTGACACATTTATGACTCTATTAAGTGGAGATATTATGAGGAAATCCAGCATATGGCGATCACAAATATTCTTAGTAATGAGAAAAAATCCATAAAAGAAATCCTTGAGCGAAGAGAGAAATATTTTTCCAAGGATTTAGGTATGACATGCACATTGGTATTAACATTATATTGAATAAATTTTTATTTTTTTTGGAGTTAGTTAATTTTTATCTATATATGAAGCATAATATTTCCTTATATGCGATAACTCAATCATATTGTCATTTATAATTTGGGAAGTTTTTTTTACCTTAGTATTTGATGATTGTGCGGGAGAACAATGGTTAAGTTTGGGGGAGTGATGAAGATAACATTTACACATATTTTATTTTATATTTTAATGTTTGCATACCCACTATAGTGTTATTTTATGGTAAATTTCCACATTTTTAGGTTTTAGTGATATTTTGAGTATATTTGCTAAAATGTCCTAATTTTAGAAATTAACTATTTTATTTTTATTCAGTATTTTGGGAATAAATTTTTATAAAATTATTTTAATTTTAAAATTAATTTTTTTATTACATAAATAATTTTATTAATTTCATTCTCCAGGACCCAACGCTAAATCAATAATTTTGAGGCCCAAAACTATCTTACAATTCGACCTCAAAAACAATGAATAGATATAAAATATTTTAATGATGGCCCCATATTATAAAAAATAAAAGTCCATAGGATATGAAATTTGACATGGATCTGGATAATATATTAATGAAAAACTTTTTTAACTGATTACATGTCAAAATATTCCTATTACAAGGTCATTATGGCATAAAAATTTGGAGTATAGAAATAAAAAGTCCACCTATCCAGATTAAATGTATGGATTAAATCATCCATAGATCCTCTATAATATGGATAATAAATCATAAATTTTTAGGGAGCATGAAAAAGACATATAGGAATAACTTTTATAAATTGTTTTCCCAATTTGAACATTTATTAGGTTATACATGCGTAAACTTCATAGGATCATCTTGGAGAGAAGTTTATCACCTTCTCTCCCTATAAAAGTGCACTTTATCTTCACTTTAAGGGGTTGAAAACTTGGAAGAAACATTTATTAGCCATTTTAAGTAGATTTTAAGTATTTTACTTATTTTGTATTATTTTAATTCTAATATATTAGTATTTTTATTTATACCTCATTTCTTTCATTTTTATTTTTACATGTTTCTCCCACCGTGTTCCCTTCATAACTATACTAAAAATGGAGAACTATCCTTGAATTTTCTTAGATGGAGGGAATAGTGGATTGATTAAGTTTATTATGATTAAATTTCTTTTCATTATTCAATTATTGGAATTTAGGAGATGTTAAATATATTATGGTGATTGGTTTCCCTGTTTTCTCCATCATTTGAATTCTTCTTCTCATTTATAATTTACCTTTATCTCCACTATTGGTGTCATGCATATGGTGGGGAATGGAATGAGTAGTGATGGTCAGGGAAGAGGTATACTATCTGACTTAAGGAATAGAATTACCCTATATGTGGAGGTCTTGGTATGGGGTGATGATATTTCAAACGAGAAGGTGAGGTGTGATAGGTCTTGATGACCTCACTGAGTTGAATATTGAGAACCATTTTAAACAATTATTTTAATCACCATGACCTCCCAAGAACATTTTCCTTCTTTTTTTCTTCTAACTTCATTATGTATTAAATTTATTTTCTATATATATAAATTATATTTATATTACATACATTTCAAACACCCCACATATGTATTATTTATATAGTTTTATATTAGTTAGTTTATAATAGTGACAATTTAATTGTAGTGTGTGTAAGAATCCTCCTCGAGAGATTGACCCTGGGTGTGCACCATATATTTAATACTCAGATATTAAGAATTTAGTTGAGTAGTGTTTAACAACAAACTACTATCATCAATTACAACAACTAATACTCGCTGCAATGAATTCATATTCTATAATTGATAATGTAACAATGTATTACTTCTTACTTGATCATGAAACTAAATATTTTCTTAAGAAGTTGAATGTTCTTAAGGTAATATTACTATCTAATCTACACTAACCAAATCCAGCATCATAATATGAGAGAAAATAAATTCTAGAAGTTTTTTGTAAAAGGAATATAAATATAAATAGTTTCTTTGAAATATCTTAAAATTATTTTGGTAGTAGTTAAATGTGATTCTTTTGGGTTTGATTGAAATATTGCACAACAACATATAAAAAAACAATATCTGTTTTATTCATAGTTATATATAAAAAACTTCTAATGATTCCACTATAAATCTTATTTTCCACTAATTTACAATGTTTATCCAAGTAAATTTTTATTTTAGATCTCATAGGATTTTCATAAATATTACTTTTTTATGGTCCAAAAATTTTAAGTAAATCATGTATGTATTTATTTTTATTAAAATCATTCCCAATATATTTATCATAGTGAAATCCAAGAAAGGAATTTAGTTCTCCCATAATGATTGTATCAAATTCCTTTTACATAAGTTTTGAAAAATAATTACACAATTTTTGATTTGTTGAGAAAAAATCCCATCATCAACCTAAATTTATACAAGTAAGATATCTTCTAATGAAGTTTTATTGAATAAGAGTGGGGTATTCCAATCATATATAAAAACCATTTGATAAAAGAAATGAAAATTTTCTTTCATACCAAGATCTTGGTGTTTTTTTAAGACTATAAATAGCTTTAGTGAGTTTGATTTTTTTTTGAAAATTAGAGATTTATAAAACCTAGAGGTTGTTCAACATATACTTCCTCCATAAGAAATCTATTTTAAAAAATATATTTAACAGAAATATATAAAAGTTTCAAGTTTATATGAGATGAATACGATAGAAGAATCAAAATGGATTCTAGTATATTTACAAGGTAAAATATTTTTTTATAATCCATTCCTTCCTCTTGATTATAACCTTTAACTACTAATCTAGCCTTATTTATAGTAATCACAACATGATCATCTTGCTTATTTCTAAATACCCATTTAGATCCAATAACAGGATAATAATAGGGTATATCAACTAATTCCTACACTTTTATCCTCTTGAACTGGTTTAACTCTTCTTGTATTACTAATAGCCTACTCTCATCACTTATGGATTCTTATGTGGTTTTTGGTTCAAGTTAGGGTAAAAAAGTAGAAGACTCAGATATTTTTCTATAACATTTTCGAATTCGAACCCCTTTTTATGGGATTCCAATGAAAACCTTTAAAGGATGATTTTCAAAGTTTTAGGGATTTCTAGGTAGAAATATTTCAAGTTCTTCATATTATATTCCTTTAGGAGTAGATTGTATTTAACTATGTTCCATATTATCATCATTTTTTTATATCAATGATAGGATCAAGTCTTAATTTTTCAGAAAAATCAATTAGTCTATCAACTTGAAGTTTCTTTTGATCAAAGGGATCACTTTCATAAAATTTGAAATGATTAAATTCTTTAAATATCTACGAATTATTATTAAAAACTCTACTTGATTTAGAAGTAGAGTAGCTTGAATGATTCTATCATGAGTCTTTGGATAGAAATTACTAAGATTATTCCTAGTGTTTAAAATGTAAACATTTCATCAAAACATTTTCATGTATCCAACCTTTGATTTTCTATTATTCCACATCACATAGGGTTTTTTCTACAAGATTTACCTTATAAGAAATTTTTTTATGATCTATTATGCTATGTTAACTTCTTCAACCAAAAAATGAGAAGGCAATATATATTTACAAAACATAGTTCTATAAATTTCTTACAAGTTAATATTAATCCTTTCTATAACACCATTCTGGTGAGGTTTACTAGGGAAAAATAAATTATGCTTATTTCCATGTTTTAAAATAATGAATTGAATTCATGAGTGTCAAAATCTCTCCCATGGTCACTTCTCGAAGAAACAATTTTATCACCTTTTTTATTTTATACCATCTTGTAAAAATTTATAAAAATAGAACAAACTTAACTCTTAATCCTAAAAAAGTAAATCCAGGTAAATCTAGAAAAATATTTAACTAAAATATAAACAAAATATTTTCAACCTATTTTTTCAGTTCTATATTGTCTAAAAAATCCTTCTGAATAAGTTATAATTTCATAGAATAGAAACCTATTTGATTTCTGAAAAAGATGAATCATGTTGCTAACCCATTTGGCATGCATCACATTACTTATTTTTACCCAATTTATGTCGAAGAAAATAAAAAAATATTCTTAGATAATTTTCTTAAATAATAAATGTTTTAATATCAAAGTATCTAATTAAAAATACAAGATTCATCTATTTCAGTATTCAAACAGTTCATATTTTTTTACACAAATAATTTAGATATAATGTGTAAAAATTTTCATTTCTAGATATTCTAAACATAACAATTTATTTTTAAACATAAAAAAGAATTATTATAAAATCAACTAAAAATACATCATCATATAGTGAAGAGATACTTTTTAGGTTATGTTTATGGACTTTAAACTAAAGAAATTTGTTGATTAGAACTAAATATATATCTCCAACAAAACCAACTCTAATGATTTTTACTTTATAATTGTCACCAAAAGTGACATATCCTCTATCAACCTTTAAGAGTGAGTGGAAGTTTTCAAAGTATTTAATAATATGACTTTAAAAACCACTATCCATGCACCATTTTACATGGTTATCCCTATGGATTTTAACCAATAAAAATAAATAAAACAAGAAGATTTTTTGTTATTAAAATTCTCTTGGGTCCAGTAATGTTAGAAACTAAATATTTGGGAATCCAATTTTTTTTACATTTACAAGAATTTCCAAAAATAAATTTTGATAAATTCTTTGAAAGTCAGGCATGTTTAAGACCATAAAATTAATTTTTTTTAAGGATAAAATAATTTTCCTAATTTCTATTAATTACACAATGAAAATAAGTGATAATATACATGATTTTTCTTTTAGAATTAGGCATAAAGTAATTTTTATATGGCTTAGGACATTAACCATTACTTATCATTCCAAGTTTATATTTACTTAATTTGTTCTTACTAAGGATTTTATTGATTTAATTACTCACCTTAGTAAAAACACTTTTAATATCTTTTAAGGATTTAACCTAATCTAAAAAACTCTTAATATTCTTATTATGCTCAATATAAAAATATAAATTTATCTATATCTGAATTCAAATAAAAAATCTGGTTATTCAAGACTTATTTTTCCCTAATAACATCATCATATGATTTTTACGAGTCTCATAATGTTTATTCGAAGATTAATAGTTTTCCTATAACATTGAATAATAATTATTTAATTCTTAAAACGTGCAGTTTTCAAATTAAAATTCAGATTAAGAAAAGTAAAAAATTTACACCTCTTATGCTTAAGATATAAGGCATTTATTTTCTTTTTTGATTATAATATTCATATTTTGATCCAACAGATGAATCGTAACTAAAGTCTTAAGAAGCACTATAAGTATCATTTATACCCTTATTCTCTTTTTTCTTATAACTGGGTTTTATTTGAAACCAATTTTTACTCTTCTTCTTCTCCTTCGGCTGAGGGAAATTAGGTTTGAAATGATTGAGCCTCTTGTACTAATAACATCCAATTTATTTTGAATTTCATTAAAATTTACTGTACTTGTTAAAGTATTTTTTTAATCCTCCTATATTATTATAGTTTTTTTTGAAATCCTCTACAAACTAAGAAATTTCACTATTGGAGTCCGAACAGATCAATTATTCTTCATTATATGAGTCAAATAATAATTTTTATTTAGCTCTCTTACCATCCTTTGAAGTAGAAAATTTAATAGCACCATTATCCTTCTATATCACCCTATGATCATCTGCCTATACTTTCATTTCAGCTTCATACATCATAATAGTTCCTATTAAGTCCTTTATTTTTATACCTTTTATTAGAGTTAATTATCTTATTACAACTGAAATACCACTCCTTTAGATTGAAATTCTCTATAAACAATCAATCTCTGACTTAATTAAAGAATTGGTGTACCCAAGATAGCTACAACATGAAAAATATTAGTTAACCTTCTATTAATCTGAGTTATGATTTCCCCTTCAACCATTCTTAATGTATCAAACTTCAACTTGGTAGTGTTATATATAAATTTTCTAACATTATATGTATCTTCACAAGTAACAAAAATCATAGTCTATATCTCATGAGCTATATCACAATAAGAAACTTTATGGAATTAATTATATCCTAAAACAAATATAATAGTATTAATATCCTTTCAATTCAAATCATACTCATATTTATGAGTAGAACAACAATTATAAAGATATCATTTAGGAATTTAATAATGATTTAGATATTTCAAGTAAACTTTTAAGATAATAATTTTCAATTATATGATAATCCTTGCTTTAAAACACCCATAGGTTTCTCCATTGAAGTAAGGTTCTTTAACCATAGATATTAATTATTTAGAATCAACCATTGTAACAATAAGAGAGATATTTATATGTCAACTGGATAAATTTTTAGAACTCAAAAGTCACCACTCTGATACCAATTATTGTCCTAGTAGGTTTTTTATGATGACTCAAGAGGGGGAAGGGGTGAATTGAGTTCTTAAATTGTTCACCTTATTAAAACCACCCACTTTAAAATCATATTTATAATTTATAATTAATTATTATATCATATATATAGTGTAAAATAAATAATAAAATAGAGAACATGACACATAAAATTTATAATTGATTGGAAAAATAAAAACTTCCATGAGTCCACTCCACCAAAAATCAATGTGAGTATAGTGTTTTTTAATCAAATAAAAATTTTCATAGGGGATAACTGATCGAGTGTAAGAAACTAAATCTTATTAAAAATGTCTAATAAATTTTAACAAATCTCTCCCTTTACATGACCTATCCGTGAACTTCACTACACTTAGTATAAGGAGTGTATACTTTTACGAAGAAAGATATATGTAAAAGATAACATATTCAACATACAGTTTCAAGTAGTGAGAGAAAATAGATAAAGAATCTTCCAAAGATTGAATATATCTTCAAGGTGTAGCTCTGAAATATTATTCAACTATGATAGATGTTCTTTAAGCCTAATAATAATAATTGTTCTTCACATAGTTCCATAATAAGAATGATCTTATAAAATAAAGAATGTGTTTTTTATTCTTGAATATACATAAATATTCTCTTTTTGAATTTGAACTAATCTCCTATTTACATGGTTGAGAGTAGATAAATAAAACTCAAAACAATTAAGTTATCATTTTCATGATAACTTATTCTCCAAAAATATCAAAATATAGGTAGTTTTTGATTGAAACTATAATATCCCTTTGAACTATATAATTTCTTGGAAATAGACACTTTATTTAATTCAAACTTTTTCCCTTTAGACATCACTACTTTTGATAAAATAAAACGGGATTGGACTTTGTTTTAAAAAAATAGAGGAAATAAGTTCCTCAAAAATGTAATTAAATTGTCAAAAAACACTATTCCTTACATGTATTTAGTTTCATAGGACTTTATTTAAAAATTATTCTAATCACATGTCTTTTCTTCTGACTTGAACACTTTATATGACTCCTATCTTCAGTGAAAATTTATTCTCCTTTGAAAGATATTTTCACCTTCTTATGATATTCTTGAGAATTGTAAGACTTTTTTTCATTTGAAAGATATTTTGCGACACATAGTATATGGAATCCACATGATAATATGAAAATACTGTTCCTGTATGATAATTTATCTGGTCATTGGATAATTCATCCATGCATAGGATATTTGATCCTCATAAGATATTTCTATACTCTATAGGATATTTTAATTTTCCAAATATTCACCGCATAGTACTTTCTTAGCTCATAGGATGTTTTTCATAATAAGTCTCATCTTCTAAGATATTTATTATATTATATAATAAAATTTACCTATATTGTATGATAATTTTTTACATGGAACTCTCATAAGAAAATTTACTTCATAAAATTTATGAATACTAGTTCATGACATATTTTATGACCTTAATAGAATTCCCTTAACCAAAATTTGAATTCTTGCATATGAATTTTAAAAAAAATCCATGTAAGATATTTCTTCAGTGTGTGTGATAATTTACTTTGAAAATTCCCTCAAAATTGATTGCCACATAAGGTAATTTCCTTTTAAAATATAATTTAAAATTGAATAACACAACATTTAAATAAATAATTCTAAATGAAATACCACTTTATAAAATATGAATTAGTAACCTAAAAGCACTTAAGTTAAAAATTATTATTAAAATAAATGGGGATTTTGTGATCTTCAAAACATGTGAAATATTGGGATATGTTGAATCAACATTAGTATATCGAATATTACATATGTTTTTTATTATATACCTTTATACACTTTTTATTCATTATGATATGATATAAGTGCATGGATTCATAGAAACATAATTTATTTCTTTAGTAATAAAGACAATGATGGATGTAGAAAGAAAAATATATATTTCTAAAAGATTTCAGAATAATGTAATTAAATTTTGGATGATTTTTTATCTTTATGGGTATGAGATATATATTTCATAAAGTGTTATTTGACTTAACTATATAACAACTCACATTATATTTTTTATCAGTGACCTTTGGATGCTGTATATTTTTTCCACATAAAATGATAGCTTACTGGTTATTTTCCATAGATAGTGAAGTATGAGGAAACTTTAAATAAGTATTATAGATGTAATTTTGATTTTTTAATAATTAATTATTATAATAAATTTTTATTTTTATTTTTAATTTTTAATTCTAAATTGGTCATGGAAGCACTATAACTAGTCAACAAGAAAGAAGATAAAAAATATCACTTGTGTGTATGAAAAGGTGACTTTATTTATAAGCACTACAATTTAGAAGATACTTGAAATGTTATTTTCAATATATAACTTATTTTGAAATGGAAATTTCACCATCAAGAAGTAATTGAATGTGGATATTATGTTATTATATTTACATATAAACTATTACAACTAGTATAGGTATAGGTTTTGACAAGGTTATATTTTATTATAACTTTCTCTTTTATTTATATTATCATAATATTTAGAATAATTGTTGACTATTTGTTTTTAATTTTTATCATTTTTATGATCCATTAACTTATAATGGAAATGAGTTAAATCATATAGGGGGATAATGGGATGATTATTTTACATGTTTAATTTAGTTTTAGTTTATTTCTATTTTTAATTTTTATTTTGAAGTCTACAATTTTAATGTTTTTATAAGTTGAAAAAAGTGGTGATGTAAATATTTTTTATAGAATTGTATAGTGATACTTTTTGTTATTGGTTTAAATTTATTACATGTTTGGTAACCACATTTTTAATTATTTTTTTAGAGAATCCATTTTTTACATTAGTTATTTTTATAACTAATATAAAAAATCCATTCATCATCGATTATAAAATAACTGATTTCAAAACTCGGTCTATTTTACATTTTATAATGGGTTTTATAGTGGTTTTTATGATAACCAATGTGAAATATCCTTTTATACATAAGTTAAAATAACCTATGTAAAAAACATATTTACAATGTCACTTATAATGGCATCACTAATTAACCAATGTTAAAAAGAAAAAAATGATGTGGACAAATATTTTATGCATTAGCAATTAGTATTTAGACTTTGTATTTTTATTAATGTATTTCATAAACCATATACTTTGATGTATGAATGAAAATTATGATGATATATGATCAAAATGAGGTAGAATGTGTTAGGTGTGTTGTAAGTAATATAACCTTAATTAAATATGTCTAGAAATGATTTGTACCATATGAGTTAATGAAATAAGATATCATTGGACCTTTCATTGAAATAGAAATATTTGATTAAATCCATTTACATGGTAGTTAAAACCCCATCCTTAAGGCATTTATATTTTTTTATTATCTAGATAAACCCACTTTTTAACTGGGTTGAGAGGGGTCCTTTACATGACCCATTGGTCCATAGGCACAAAGTCCTTAAAGAATACATAGAACAAAGTCTCAGTGGCTTATAGGCCGTGGAATCAAACCTATAGGCCCTACACTAAAACATACCCTCCCCACTTTCCTTTCTTCTATCGACATCATGTCTTCTTGAAGTTTCATTTTTGGTCTATGAAAAGACACCTTCTGGATCAATGAAGAATCACTGAGAGGGTGGGGGGAGGTGAATCAGTGACTTAATTAATCTTTAAGTTTCCTTTGTGAAACAACCCTCATTACTAGATAAAGTGAATATTGATCACTTTCTAACACACACACACACATAAAGGTAAAAGTAGATTTATAAGTTTCACCTCTCAAAATGAGAAGTCTAATCCTTGTTATGATCTAGATTTCACTGAGACCATACTAATCACTAGTTTCAACATTTTGGTACAACAAGAAGGGTTTATCCTTGTGCTAATGTTACAAAAATTCTCCCGACTATGATAGTGATTTCAGAACTATCATAATAATAAAGAAATTGATATCAAAATGTATAAATAATTTTATATGTAGCCTTTATTGTTTTTGATGTAGTGATGCTCTTCCTCTACATATTCAACCTATAAAAAATTAGCTATGATCTTTTCACTCTATTCCAGTTTGCACAACCACTTCTTATTCCTATTAAAATTATTATTCATTCCCTATTCTTCCACTTCATTCATACCACTAACTTCTTTTACTGCACATTAAGAACTCACATTTCTTATCACAACATCAATTATATAGTATATGATCCAATTTAAAATTTTCAAATTCAAATTCAAACCTACAACCTCCTTCAACCAACTCAACCACTGCCACTTCATTTTGATCTATTGGATCTTATTGATCTTCTAGATATAATTGACATAGTTAAGAATTAAATTAGAGATTAAGTAATAGATAATTTGAGTTACCCATGAACCCACATCATCAAAATTGTTTGAAACAAAAATTATCCTCTCAACCCAGCATGCACCATAGCTTGGTGCATAATCATTGGATGTTTTTCCTCAAAATACTAAGCATCATGATCATAATACTTCTATTTATAACCATTTGGCATGATACTCCATCTATCAACCATGAATTCTTCTACCATGGGTGTGTTATATCTTATTTTCAATTTTTTACAGGAACACTAGAAGACCACCATGGTAACCACCATGACCATTTTGGCCTTGTTCATTTCTCACACTCACACTAGAAGAAAACCATGACCATATTGGACTTGTCCATTTTTTAGAGTCACTACACAAATGCACCATGACCATCAATAAACCCTCTTATATGGGTGTAATTTATTGGATTCTCCAACATGCCCTCTACCATGGGTGTGGCATTCCTAGATTGTCCCAATTTTTTTCCAAGACCCTTCAACACTTCATGAGAAGCTTGAATACTGATGAACTAATCATTATGTTTATAAACATGAAGATCATTTCACATGGAATCATATTATTTGAATTAAAATACAATTTTATTTAAAACAAAATCCAACAAACTCAATCACATCCTTTTCACTAATTCTTAAAACTTACTTATCACAATAACCATATTAGCACCTGTTGGATCAATAATTCCCACCTTTGGATTTTGTTGTCAACCAAGGAACATAAATCACTATGAAACTCTGAAAAATTAGAAATGGATAACCATACAATAATTATAAGAATATGTGAGTGAACTAGGTGTAGGAAACAATAACACTGATTAAATAATACCATACTTTTCATAATATAGTGATATATATATAACTCCCTTAACATGAACCTCACCAAATTCAAACAGAACGTGCCCGAATGGCCTGAAGGCCTTCAATTTTATTTATTTTTGATAACAAACCCCTTTAAAGGGATGACGAGGAACCATTAAAAGTCCCTTATTCTTAGAGATTACACGACCCATAGGCTTAAGAGACATTACATGACCCGTAGGTCTTAGGTAATTCCACCAAAATATAAGTACAAGGAACTTCCCCTCCCCAGTATCTGCATCATGATGGTAGCTCTCCACATTTTCATGGCCATCCAACTAATATTCACATGCAAGAATAGGCTAGTTCTTATGGCATATCCATACCCTCTCATTCTTCCAAATCTTTTGGTTCTGCTCTGGTGAGTGCGCCTGCTCTAAATCCTCCTCTGGGGCTGCTTCTTTTTTGTAGAGTTTGTCTAGGGACACTGCACTAATCATGTGGCCCAAAGGACTTGATGGGGCCCAAATTCCTTAAAGGTGGCCCAAAACCCTTACTAACCCGAAGGCCTAGGTGTCCCAAAGGGCTTAAGGACTCCAAGCCCAAACCGGTGGCCCAAGGTGAATAGTTCCGGCTACTACAGTACCGAATAGTACTTACTACAATAACTGCTATAGTACCTTCTACAATACTTCTATAGTACCTAGAATTGTGTCTTTTCCTGGTTTTGAATATAAGTCTCATGGATGAACTTAGAGAGACCTCATCAACTGAGCTAAGGCTCATGTTCCACAAACAGAACTTCATCCTCATATCATCAACATTTAAAATCTGAAAATATTTCTATAACTAATTTTAATAAAATGTTAAAATAGTTCACACATTATGAAATCACAACTTACAACTTTTAAAAACTCTCTCTAAATATATTACTCCTTTCAAGAGAAAGGAAACACATATCAATGGTTAATCCCCTTGATTATATACCCCCCTTTAACAAATAATAGGAAGATAATTAGAAAGGAAATATTTATGTTGTTATTTTTTATCCCTCTTCTATAACCATATCTAAATACAAGAGGAGAGAGGGGAAACACACCATAACTTAGCCCTATAAAAATGTGGGTGAAAACTTAACTTCAACCTCAGAGTATGAAATGATTCTTTTGAAGGTGTCTTGGTGAACACATCTTCAATCTACTCCTTTGTAGGAAAAAATTTCAATTTTATCTCATTCTTATTCACTAGCTGTTTGATGATGTGTTATTTAATATCAATGGAAATATATATATAAGTATGAATTGGATTAATTGAAATATTAAAAACACATTTATTACCACATACCAATTGTAGAGGAAACTTCACTTCAACTTTTAAATCTTCTAACCGAGTCTTCAACCACATAAGTCATGTTAAGGCATTAGTGACCAACACATATTCCACCTCAGTACTGCTCAAGGTGACTAAATTTATCTTCTTTTAATTCCAAAAAACACACTTATGTACAATATACAAAGATCCACCATATTTAGACCTCATATCATCAACACATCCTACCCAATATACATTTTAATAAAAAAATATATCAATATTATGTTTTCTGTCACATTTAAATTCATAGTTCATTGTGAATTTTATGTATATAAGTGTTATCTTTCTATCCATGGAATGAGACATTTTTAGTACACTTTTATATTCGGTAAAGAGCGTAACAACATACACATTATCTGGCCTTAAAGTTTTCAAGTAAAGTAAATTTCTAATCAGCTTCTAGAATTCTAGGAGATCAACTTCCTTTCCCTATTTATATACTGTTAACTTTTTTGCCAATAAAATTGGTATACAAATATCATTTTAATAATCCATTCCAAAATTCTTTAACTTTTGATTATTATAATTTTCTTAAGATATAAATTATTTTCCTTTTCTTGAGAAAATTTTAATCCAAGAATGTTTCTCATCTCACTAATCATAAAAATTTCAAAAAAACATCTTCATTTATTGAGAAAACTCTTTAGATTTTTTTTTCATAATTTCCTAAAAAATGATATCATCTACATAAATGATAACAATGAAAAATACCTCCTTATAATCTTTAATGTTTATTTTTTTATCAACTCTTTATTTTATAAATTACAACTTCTTCAAATAGGTGTCCAATTTATAATAACATGATCTTAGGGTTTTCTTTATCCTATATAAATAATTTTTAAACCTGAAAACACAATTATAATCTTCACCAAGCAATAAAACATATGGTTTTTCAATATAAAATCCCTCTTATAATTCACAATTGAAGAAGTATGACTTGAAATTCATTTTAAATATATTGCATTACCTTTGTGCTATAATGGAAAGAAAAAATTATTAGGGTTTCAAGTCTTTAAATAAGTGAAAAGTTATCATCAAAGTAAAATTCTTCATCCTATGAATATCCTTTACACCCAAATCTTTCTTTATTTCTCACCACTTCAATTTTTTCATACATATTGTTTTCGAACACCCATTTTGATCTAATAATGTTATTCACTTTGGGATTGGGTTCCAACTCACAAGTATCATTATTTTCTATTTGATTCATATCTTCATTCATTGCATAAATAAACTATTGATATTTTATTTCTTCTTTCAAATATCTTGGTTAAACTTGAGATAAAAATTAGATATGAGAGTCTTTTATCAATTTTATTCTTATTTGAATATAGTTTTCATGATTTCTAATTATATTTTTAACATGAAATTGGCTTCTTAGCCTTATAATGTAAGTAATATTGTTCTTCATCACTTTAATTTACCGAATCATTTTCTTAACTTGAACCTATTTAGAATTATCACCATTTTATAAAAATTTACCTTATTGTTTCATTAAAATAGGTTCATCATCATCATTATGGAAATTTCTTCTTCATGTGAGTTTACTTTATTTGTGTGTTCCATCAATTTCACATCAATTGAATCAATAATATTACCTATATATGTAACACCCCGACCCCTCTAGACTGGAGATGGTGCATTACTTGTGATATTGGCATGGTTAGAAGGAATGAAAAATCCTAAAGGAATGATCAGTTTAGTAGTCTTTAAGAAACTAGATACATAGATGTAACACAAATTACATTAAAAAAGGTTACAAAATACAATACATAATAAAACTAAAAACTGAAACCACATGAACTCAATAAATGATTACCACTTTGTCACCTATTGAAAGTAAAAATTGAAAGGGGTGAAATCAAATGATCAGTAAGGGTTAAAAATAGCAGAAGCATGAATACAATATAAGTGAATCATAATCAATCTGACCTCATCAATATGGCATGGTGAATAAATGAAAAACTCACGCCAATAATAAACTGAGAATGAAACTGCATCCATAGATTTTCTCATAGTGAAAACCTCATGGATAGTAATAACTAATAATGAATAAAGAGAATTCTTATTAATTCTATTTCATGTATCTGGCACATGAAACCATAATACTGTTAAAATGGTTTAGTTATATGGGTAGAAACCAGTCTGATTTTTGGAAACAAACTCGAAGGGTTTGTCACCAACTGATTTTTCTCATGAGACCTACCGATGCATCGAGGGGATATAGTGGGCCCCACACACAACTTCATGTCCAAATAATTATTTATAAATTGATTCAATACAATAGAAATATTCCTTTTAAATATCCCTATAGATTAGAGTATACAGATTCATCATTATTTCCATAATTAAAATAACTTTCCAAATAAACACCATATGTAAAATGGTATACAATTTAGACAAAAAACATATCCATGAAATGAGATTATGTATATTTAATATAAATATAATTTCAAATGAAAATTTATCTCAAATGGGTAGTAGTTACACCAAATAAGGATTATTAGGTGCACAATACAAAGTTAGTGACAACGAAGTAGTAGTTGAGACAAAGTCTCTTACCACAATGTAATCGGTCGAATCATATGACCAGAACTTAATAAACCTCAAATGAATAATTTAATATCATAAATATAAATATAATCATGTTATTATATATCAAATTTCAGTAAAAATATACCACATACAAGAAATAAGTGGCGAACAATGAAAATCTCACAGAAATGAAAGTGGGATGAGAAACTTCTTACCTTTGGCACGAGTGTGTTCTTCGTTTGTTTTAATAACCTGAATAATCAAATTTATATTCATTAATTATTAATTCCAGAACCTTATATAAATGTAATTTATTTATTATAATATTATTAGGTTCATTCATGGCCCTTTTAATGGGTTTAAGAGGTTCAATTTTCTTGTTTTGGAAGCATTTTCTTCCTTGGTTTTCATGATTCGTTTACTTGTTTTCATGAATGGAAGTTCATTTCAAATGTGGTTTAACATCCAGAATTGTTAATATATATTATTAATAAAATTAAGGTGATATAAATTATCTTATAATTATTTTGGGTTATATACCATGATGATGATTCTTTATTTAAAAGTTTATTACAAATATTTGGATTAACTTGGCAGTTTTGTTCATAATGAACTTGTTTTGTATTATTATTTCATATTATGAGTGTGTAAAGATTCCCGGACATTAATGAGATAAAATAAATATATTATTATCTATTTAAACCATTAAATTTGTTTCATGACCAGTAATTAAGGATAAATTGAAGAATGAAACTCCATCGTCCACAAAGGTTATAAATTGGAACCTCATGGACATTGATTTCATTTATAAAAATAAAAGGGAGGGAGTAAGGATATTGATGATAGTTCTTCCATTAACATGATATAATTACAGTATATATATGATACTTTAGTTTATCATGTTCATTTGGATAGAGGAGGTGAGGAGAGAAAAAGAAAAGGGATGAACATGAAAATAAAAGAAAAGGTGAGTGGTCCCTTATGAAAATTCGGCAGCCTAACGACGTCGCTTAAAATTTCATAAACTGAAATGATGAAAGAAAAAGGGTATCTCATCATATTGAAATAAAGAGTAAATTAAGAATAAAACATAAAATCAAACCCCAACACATGATAATGGAAAATCAAATAGATAACATAAAAGAAGTGTCGACTAAAAGAAGAGAATGAAGGATTCCCTTACCTTGTAGAGTAACTCCTAGATCTTGAAGGATGGGACCTTGGGGGTTTGAGGACACCTTGGGATGACTCCTAGGGAGATAATACCAACATATCTTAGAGGATATTGAGTTTTGAATTAAATAAAATGAAGGGGGGGGTGAGTGGGTATTTATAGTAATTAAGAGAGAGTTTTTTATTAATTAAAAGGGACACCTCGTTAGTGGTTTTCGCAAAACCATGAGCTTGGCCACGATATTTGCTCATGGTTTAAGCCACTTGGGACACCTAATGTCATAAGATAATATACACAAGTCGACCATCCCTTTATATTAATAATTGCATCATTATGATGTCATTAAACTACAAAAAACTCAAATCTGTATTTTTTACTATTCACGAAAAATTCAAGTATTTTAGAAAAATCCCAAAAATTCACCCTAACCATTTTTCGATGTGTAGAATTCAAAAATAAAATCCATTTTTTGGAAATAATTTTCTAAGTATTTTTAATTTAATTTTTAAATAAAATTAAAGTTAATTCGAAAAATAACAATTTAAAGGTATAATTAGTTTTGTATTACATTGAAAAATTAATTAACTTCTCATTATCTTATTACCTTAAGAAAATAAAATATTATCATTATTTACTATTTATAAGGGTCATATTACTATTAAAATTACTATTCATAAGGGTATGTTACTATTCATAAAAAAAATCAAGTTGGTTCTATCAGACTCCAAACAACTTATTGGTCACAACTCTAGATGACTGTTTTTCGAAATTCAAAACATAGAAGTGGAAAATTTATGTTTAATGGATAGCATATAACTTTATATCATAATGCTTTGTTTCACAAAAGACTTAGTGCTTCATTCAATATGGGCTATCTAATGAATATAAAGTATTTAAGAGAAGCATACCATAAAATGTTTGGGGTGTTATAATATCTTTATTGAAACAATGATATCCTCTTTTATTTGGTGGATAACCTAGGAAGATAAATTTAACACACATTCTTTCAAATTTTCCCAAATTTTCACTTTTAACTTTGATAATGAAAGGTAATCCAAACACTCTTAGATTATTAAAACTTGTAGATTACTTTTAATAGATCTCATATTATTAAATATCAAAAGTTATCCTATAAATACAATGATTTTGAATATAAAACATTGCTCTAATATATTGTGTTTAAAAATAATGAGATGTATCACGATCTAAAAATATAGTTTGATATATCTCAAAAAGTCTTATATTCTTTCATTCATATACATCATTTTTTTGACGTTTTTATGGTTCACTAATTTTATGAAATATACCATTCTGTTCAATATAGGCTTTAAATGTTCCACTGGTATACTCAATACTATTATATGTTCGAATCTTCTTGAAAGAGTAACCACACTATTTATTTGTACTTCTCATAAAACTCTTGAACCTTTTTATAGCCTATTATTCATGATTCATAAACTTAATACATGTAATGTGAGTAAATTAATCAATAAAGGAAATAAAATAATCATATCCATTTGTTTATTTCTTCCTCATGGGCCCACTAATGTCAGATTGAATTAACTCAAAATGATGAGTAGATTATTTTTCAACCCTATTGTATAGATTATTCACAATATTTACCTTTTAAAAAGTGGAACATAGAAAATTACTTTATATTTTCAACTTAGTTATATCATGAACATTGTCTCAATGAATAATATTACACATATTCTTTTATATAAGATGACCAAGTCTTCGATGCCACAATTTATCTTCTTCTTTTATGCTTAAATAATAAGAATTTATAGCATCACCAGTTTGAAACAAATTGCCTCTTGTTCAATGTCCTCTTGTTAAGATAATACATTACAAATATCTTAAAAACCCCATATTTTTAAAAAATAACTTCATTTACTTCATCACATAAATGAGAAACACTAAGAAGTTTGTCTGTTAGTCCTTCAACATACAACATGCTCTTGGGTTTTAATTGATCTTTACTAATCAATACTGACCGAACAACTTTTATTTTCAGTGAACCATAAAATCTAAAGGTCATAGAGCCTTATTTACATTTTCATAATCCTTTATGAGATTTATATCTCCTATCATATATGAGGAACAAATACTATAAAAAATTCATGAAAATTGCCCTTTGGATGTTTTGTAGGAAACCTCACAAACCAAAGCTTTCTCTTTTCCATTATCCTTTTTCTTCATATAATTCTATGCAATATGTTTTGAGAAAATTTGGGTTGGTATCATAATAAGACAACCTATAACAATATGAAAAGGTTTCTCTCGTCCTTCACAAATATATTCCAATGATTGAAATCTATTTTCAATTATATACCCAGATTTTTCAGGTTGTCTTTTAGTTTTTTTACCTTTTAAATAGGTGACCCCCTTCAATATATATCTTCCAAACCATATAAACAAATAATTTTATTATTAATTAAATCAAAACATAATTTCCTTGTGCCCAAAACCTCCACAATTCCAATAATAACCATAAAAAGAATATTTTACGTTAAAAACATCATACTCTCTAGAACTGCAAACCCACCATTCAACCATATCCCCATTATTAATCTTGGATCCTTTTTATAAATGTAACACCCCAAGCTTCTATGGTACGCTTCTCTTTGAATAATACAGTAGCGTGTGTTGTACGCAACTTCGAGTTCTAACACACCACAACCAATCAAACTAGTCGTTATGAATAGTAATACCCACTTTTTAAATTTTTTTAAATTTTATCTTTCAAAATGGACTTCATTTTTGGATTCAGAATATAGAAATTATCTTAGGGTGAATTTTTGGTATTTTTATGAAAACTTTCAATTTTTGATGAATAGTGAAAAACACTGAGTTATAGTTTAAAACCGAATTTTTATTTAAATAATTATTTATTTTATTTAAATTTATTTGTGGTCAAAATAGACACATAATACCTATATAAGTTTAATGTAATTCATTGGAGTCAATTTATAATAATTTTAGATATATAAAAATTTTATAGAACTTTTCACCGTCTTTTACCCACCTCCTAGGAGAATTTGCAAATTCACAAAAAACGTAATTTTACCGCTTCTGTGAGTGGAATTTCGAAAATCCGAGAGACGCAGTTAATATCAAGGAGTAAAACGTGGTTCAATAAAATAAAAATAATTTTTGGTGAATAGTAACTTTTTTACTTTTATTTACCACGGTTAAAAGTAAATATGGTAATTAAGGGTAAAAATTATATTATTATTACCCTAACACATGTCCTAATTCTATTGGATAAGTATAATTAGACCAAAAACAACCTTAGGAATAAAATATAAACCTTTTTGGTCCACTTGGATTAGATTAAGACATTTATTATTATTTAATTCAAAGAAGAGTTAAAAGAGTTCAAATCAAAGTTTAATAACTAAAACATTTTTAATATAGGGTTATACATAAGATAAATTCGATTATAAAAATTCTTTATAAAGATAAAAATATTTCCTACATAATGGTATTTTATTTATATTTTTTAGACATTAAATAATTTAATTTATTTATGACACAATATGATGCAGTAATTACCTAATTAATGAAATATTAAAATAATTGATATTATAAATATCCAAATAAACGTAATTTGAGACATTTTATGCATTCCAATAATTTTATAGGTTAATATGACATATTATGGTTGGTTAGATGAATTGTTTTTGAAGTAATAATGGTGTTATGAATTTAGAAAAAACAAAATACCAAATAGTGTCAAAATTGACATAAAAGAGTTTTTAAAACAAATATTATATTATTAATTGATATTCTATTCCTAAAAATATAAGGTTCGGCCAAAAGACTTATATAATGATAGGTGTATTATTAATGAACCACTTGGGGTTTTCTTGGAAGTATATAGTAAGTTTATTAACCATATAATATAAAAATACAAAGAGACATGGTAAATGTCAAACTATTTAACTAAGAGTTAAATCTAAAAGATAAAGTTAATATAGTGACCCAAACCTATCTAAAACCTATTGGTTGAGTAATTTTCGACACATACCCACCTTATCCGTTAAATAATCTATTTTTGAGAAATTAGAAACCAAAAATGATTTTATTATAAAATAATATTTCTAGCTTTTCATAAGGTGCCCCTCACCCCTCTTATAAAAGGGCACTCCCACTTCTCTCTAATTCACATCTTCAAAGCCTTTTGGATCAGCCAAAACCTGCCCAAATATCCTCTAAACTTCCCTCAATGCATCCTAGAGGCCTTTATTTAGTCAGAAAGCCAACTTAAAGAGCCCTTTTGATCAAATCAAAAGGAAGAACCCGAAGAAGAGGTAATAATTTCAGCACCCTCTTTCAAGTTTTTTTCTTCTTCCACTTCTTCTTTCTTTGTTATTTCCATTCTAAAATAATAGTTTCAGTATGTTATATATACTGTGATGTTATTATAAATATGGTACAACCATATTCATTATTCTATCCATCCTTTTAATGACATGTCACCATACGTGCGTACGTACGGATTATCGTCTCCACATCATGGTGTAATTGTTATTCAATACATTATTATTTGGATGGGTATAATAATGATGTGTAATTCATGTAAATAATAAATATAACATGATAATAATTTTGTTTATATGATATACCATCCAATTATATATTATTTTAATATCAATAGAATGATATTGTCGCTCGTGCGTACGTACGGATTACCGTCTCCGCATAGCGATGAGATTCATTCCCCATCATATCTATTCAATACTAATTTTCATTTGATGATTAAAAATAATATTTAAAGACTTGATATCATTCTGGATATGAATAAGATACATCCCATCCATGACAAATATGACTCACATAACAAAGAATATAAAGGAAAATGAATCCTTTATCACCCGAAACAAGGATAATACTAAGATATTATTAACAAAACAATGTTAAAAGATCGTATATGATATCATATTAATGTATATTATTCTTGTATGATTTAATAACAATTATTTCACCATTATACAAGAGTTTAAACTACCCTTTACCAAGTAAAAGTACAAGGTTAGGGTTAATTTCACAATCTCTTTATTATCCGAGGTTGTTTTTACGTAAGTATCTACTGGGACCTCTTTATCATCCACATCTATGTTTCTTAAAAATGTATTTCAAACCATTATTACTATTTTATATAATATGGGTTAAAGTAATTTATACCCTTGTTTTAATATTTATAAGATTTTTATAAAGTAATCTTTCCGTCGTTTTCCAAACAAGGTCCTTTTTAACCTTTTCGACAGAATTAAGGTAAGAATGTCTTTTTTAACTTATACAGAGGGTGAGACTATTTTCTGCCATTATAAAATCATCGAATATTCTCTTAAAAGATTATAATAATATTTTCAAAGTAAATTTTTTCTTTTATAGTTATGTGACTTTTAAATGATTCCAAAAAAAGAGATATTTCTCTCAAATTGTTTTGATTTCATCTATGTCAACATCCTTTGATGGATTTTAAGCTTATTTGTAGTTGATTTATTATGATACAAAACATTAATATTGTATTGAAGGTTTTTTGATATGTTTGACTATGGATGTGTTATTTTTATACCATTCATGGTTTATAGAGAAAGTATTGACATTTCGTATGCTAGTTTTAATACGAATGTTTATGTTATGTTTAAACCTGTTCATATGAGGAATGCATTGGACTTAGTAAGTGACGGGTGGAGCCCGCTATAGCTCCTCGATGCATCAGTAGGTCTCATGAGACAAACTAGTGTCCTGGCACAAGGCCTTGAAAAAATCTTATTTTTATTCTTGGCACAAGACCTTGATTATGTGGTTATGATAGTCTGACATTATGCATTCCATCATTATGAAAGTGGTTATTGATATTGCATGTGATTATTCGACTAGTAGAATATCCATGTGAATAAGTAAATGGAATTATTTCAATTCATTTTTTCCATATTATGCTGAAGTTAAAGTTTAAAAGGCTTTTGTTTTAGTTATACATTGCCTTAAATGTTTAAGCTTATTTATGAAAGTTTCTACTATATTGTTATCCTTACTGAGCGTCTGAGCTCACCCCTTTCTATGTTTTATTTTTCCCAGGATGTGAAGAAGTATATTATGACTAACCTGTAGAGATAGTCTGAGGGGATATGAGTTTGGACTATGGAGACTATGTTGTTGAAGTTTTTCACTTTATTATGTAATGTAAGACTTATGAATGTATCTAGTGTTTCCAAGGCTACTAAACTAATCAGTCTTTCAAGACTTGATCTTTTGTGATCATGCCAATGTTATGTAATAATTCACCTACTTTGGGTAACTAGGGTCGGGGCATTACATTTGGTATCAGAGGAAGTTTAGTAAAAACCTTTGAAGCAAGATTTAGATAAACTCTGATTAGAGCACATACACCTAAGATGGACGTTGAGGATTAGTATAGAAGAACTTCCTAGAATTTTGGTATTGTAGAGATTTTGTGATTTTTCCGAGAAATACATCCCTATCTAGATATGAGAAGGTAGAGGCAGATCTGGCACAAATGTACCTAGGGGTAAAACCCGAAAACACCACTTTGAGCTAGACTCAAACGGGAACTGGTGCATGACAACGGGCCTTGTTGCACTCTTGGTTACGACACTCCCAGGGGATATGCTTAGGATAATTCTCATTTTCTTTACAAACCATTATGAAGGATTTATGAGTATATACTTCCTCAAAGAAAACATTTTTATTATTATGGATTATATCCATAAACTGTTGAATTAATTTTAAGTGTTGTACAAGTTTGGATTTTTGTATTACGATTAATAAACTAATCTAGTGTATTCCATTGTTTAGAAATGGTGCCTAGTGGAAGGAATTGAAAATGTATCAATGCACACACTCCATTTAGGGATTTCCCTCCTGCTCAAGATAATTATAGTAGAGTTGGTGATGCAACTGGTGCTGATCAGCTAATCACCATACTATGATAACTCACTCAGGTTATGAATAATAACCTTACCCGTATGGAGCACCCTGATCTCCTGCATGAAGGATCAATGTTAGATCGCTTCATGAGGCAACAACCACCAAAATTAAATGGGGGTAAAAATCCACTAGTAGCTGAGAAATGGATAAATTCCTTATAGAAAATATTTCACGCCTTGGGGAGTAGCGAAAGGGTTAAAGTTGTCATGACAGTTTACCGCCTCACTGGAGATGATGATCAATGGTAGTCATTGATTCAAAACACGAAGGAAGATGATGAAGTATTAAATATGAAATTGAGGGAGTTTAAAGATATTTTATTAGAAAAATAATTTCTTCATTACCATCGAGGGGATATGGAAAGACAATTTCTGAGTCTGAGGAAAAAGGAGAACGAGAATGTTGCAAAGTATGAGTCTAACTTTACAAGGTTATCAAGGCATGATGCAGATTATATACGTAACCCAAGAAGTAAGATTTTCCATTTATTTGATGGGTTAAAAACATTTCTCCGTAGAGCATTAGTCTCACAATCCTTCTCGTCGTACGAAGATATTGTCTCATGTGCTATCAAGACAGAAAAGGAATTCTCCATGTCTTACAAATTTAAAGAAAAGCAAGAGAAGAAGAGATCTGCTAATCACTCTAAAAATGTAAATAAGGGGAAGAAAGGAAAATTTGAATATCCACCCTGCAGTAAATGTGGTAAGAAACACCCCGGTACTTGCTTGAAGGGAATGAGAGTCTGTTATAAGTGTGGTGAAAAAGGCTACCAAGCTCGTGATTACAAGGGGGAAGAATGAAGCTACCAATGTTCAATGCTACAATTACAGGTAGATGGGACATTATTCAAATGAATGTCCTATGCATCAGGGAAACTTACCTCAAAAAAGGACAAGGGATCAATGCCAAGCTTATTCTATCACTACTGTTGAGGTTGAAGCTTCAAAAGATGTGGTGGTAAGTAATTTAATGGTTTCCTCAAGTTTAGCCAATACTTTATTTGATTCTGGATCATCGCATTGTTTCATATCTTCCCAGTTTGCTAAGAAAATTAGATATTTCCAATTTGATTTAACAAGGGAGTTGTCAGTTAAAACTCCTAAGGGAAGTATCATCACAACAAAGTTTTGTGAATCCATTTCCATTAGAGCCTATAAATGTTCTTTATCTACTGATCTCATCATCATACCCATGATTGAATTTGATATAATCCTCGGTATGGATTAACTTTTAGACCATTATTCAAAGATTTATTGTAAGAAGAAGGAGGTTACGATTTTTGATGATGATGATAAAGAACGCCTTATCTTTAGAGAAAAATCACCACCACCTTATTCTTATCTAGATCCACCCCCAGTAGCTCAACTAAATTCAATTATTGGGGAGGAATAGAATGAAATGACTCTGGGCGAGGAAAGAAATGTTCAAATAGAGGATGTACCTATTGTGAGAGAATATGTTGATGTGTTTCCAGAAGATTTATCTGAACATCCTCTAGAACGAGAAATTGAGTTTTCCATTGATTTAATTCCTGGTTCAAGGCCCATATCGAAGACCCCTTATAGAATGGACACTGTGTAATTAGTAGAACGAAATAAAAAACTAGAGGAATTGAGTAATAAGGGATTTATTCTCCCTAGTGTTTCTCCATGGGGATCCACTGTTCTTTTTGTTAATAAGAAAGATGGATCTATGTGGTTGTGCATTGACTACAGAGAGATCAATGCTATAACAATAAAGGAAAATTATCACCTACCTCGCATTGATGATTTATTTGACCAACTGCATGGAGCTCAATACTTTTCAAAGATTGACCTTTGATCTGGATACCATCAGTTGTGTGTAAAGAAGAAATACATTCCAAAGATAGCATTTTGAACTAGGTACGAGCAATATGAGTTTACAATAATGCCTCTTGGATTGACTAATGCACCCTCTATTTTCATGGATCTAATGAACATAGTTTTTAAAGAATATCTTGATGACTTTGTAGTGGTATTTATTAATGATATCTTGGTATACTCCAAAAGCTACAAAGATCATGAAAATCACTTGCGCATTATCCTGAATACACTTAGAAGACATGAATTATATGGGAAGTTTAGCAAGTGTGAATTCTGGATTCAGGAGATTTCTTTTCTTGGCCATATTGTCTCTAAGGATGGAATTTCCATTGATCCTTCAAAGACCAAGGAAATCCAAGAATGGCCAGCACAAACAAGTATAATTTAGGTACACAATTTTATTGGTTTAGTAGGTTATTATCGACGTTTTGTATAGAAATTTTCCCGGTTGGCTAACCCATTAACAAAGATCACACGAAAAGAGGTTAAATTTGTTTGGAAAAAATATTGTAAAGAATTTTTTAAAGAACTGAAGATAAGATTAGTCAATGATCATATATTGACTCTACCATCAGGGAATGATGGGTTCATTATTTATAGTGATGCATCGAAGAAAGGACTTGGTTGTGTCCTTATGCAGAATGATAGGGTTATTGCCTATATATCACACCAGATGAAAATTCATGAGCAAAACTATCCTACCCATAATCTTGAGTTAGCAGCTGTAATCTTTTCTTTGAATATTTGGAGACACTATCTCTATGGTTAAAAATGTGGGATTTATACTGATCACAAGAGTTTAAAGTATATCTTCTCTCAGAAAGAACTCAACATAAGGCAAAGGAGATGGATTGAACTACTCAAGGATTATGATTTCACTATACACTACCACCTGGGAGAGGCAAATAAGGTGGCAGATGCTTTGAGCAGAAAGGATCATGGAGTTTTGAACAAGATGAGAGTTGAAAGGGATCCTATTTTCATGGATCTAGTAAAGATGGATATGAGAATAACCATGGAAGGGGAAACATCAATACTTTTTCAAATGGTTTCCAAACCATATTTACTAGAAAGAATAAAGAGTTATCAGACCGATGATGAAGAGTTTCAAAAGAATATTAAAGCTGTGAATGATGGTAGATTGAGTGACTTTGTGTATGAAGATAGAATTTTGAAAATTGGGAAGAGAATTTGTATTCCTGATATACCTGATCTAAAAAGGAATTGTTGGACGATGCTCATAGTTCCAATTTCTATATACACCTTGGGAGAACCAAGATGTATAGATACTTGAAGGAACATTTTTGGTGAGACAACATGAAGAGGGAGATTGCTGATTTTGTGTCAAGATGTATGGTTTTCCAATACGTGAAAGCTGGAAGGCAATAGCCCAGAGGAGTCATGCAACCTCTTCACATACCTGAGTGGAAATGGGATAATATTACGATGGACTTTTTCATGGGACTACCAAATAATCCTAGAAGGAACGATGCAATATGATTCATTGTTTTCTATCTTACCAAGTCAGCACATTTTCTTGCTATAAGTGAGGATTTACCACTTGAACGTCTAGAAAGACTATATATTAATGAAGTTGTGAGACTTCATGGAGAAACCCTATCAATTGTTTCTGATTGTGATCCTTGTTTTACATCAAGATTCTGGAAAAGTCTTCAGAAAGCCCTGGATACTGAGCTTCGTTTGAGCACTGCATACCACCCCCAAATTGATGGACAATCAGAACGGACTATTCAAACCTTAGAAGACATGTTGAGATCATGCTCACTTGAATTTAAAGGCATGTGGGATCAATATTTACTTATGGTAGAATTTTCCTATAAAAATAGCTTCCATTCAAGTATTCAAATGGCACCATATGAAGCATTATACAGAAAGATATGTCGCACACCAACCTGTTGGGATGATGTTGGTGAAAGAAAACTTGTAGACCTAGAACTGGTGGAGGAAATGATGGAAAAGGTGAAGGTAATCCAAAACCACATCAAAGCATCTCAAAGTAGGCAAAATAGCTATGCCGATAACCGAAGGAAGGATTTGGAATTTCAGGTAGGAGATCATGTTTTCTTGAAGGTATTACCATGTAAGGGTGTTATACGTTTCAGTAAGAAGGGTAAATTGAGTCCAAGGTACATCAGACCTTTCAAAATTCTATAATGAATTGGGGCTGTAGCTTACTGTTTGTCAATGCTGCCAAATCTATACAAAGTTCACGATGTGTTCCACATATCACTGTTGAGAAAATACATGCCTGACCCAATGCATGTACTCACCTATGAAGAATTAGAACTAGAACCTGATCTTCCTTATTGCGAAGAGCCTGTCAAGGTTCCTGATACAAGATAACAAGTGCTGAGAAACCGGATGACTTGTCTGGTAAAAGTTCTATGGAGGAACCATAAGATGGAAGAGGCAATGTGGGAACCTGAGGAACTTATGATGAAGAACCACCCGAGTCTTTTTAGGAAGTAATATTATAGAAATTTCGAGGACGAAATTATTTGAATGAGGGGAGAATGTAACACCCCAAGCTTCTATGGTACGCTTCTCTTTGAAGAATACAGTAGCGTGTGTTGTAGGCAACTTCGAGTTCTAACACACCACAACCAATCAAACTAGCCGTTATGAATAGTAACACCCAATTTTTAAAATTTTATAAATTTTATATTTCAAAATGGACTTCATTTTTGGATTCGGAATATTTAAATTAGCTTAGGGTGAATTTTTGGTATTTTTCTGAAAACTTTCAATTTTTGATGAATAGTAAAAAACACTGAGTTATAGTTTAAAACCGAATTTTTATTTAAATAATTATTTAGTTTATTTAAATTTATTTTACGTCAAAATAGACACATAATACCTATATAAGTTCAATGTAATTCATTGGAGTAAATTTATAATAATTTTAGATATATAAAAATTTTATAGAACTTTTCACCGTCTTTTACCCACCTCCTAGGAGAATTTGCAAATTCACATAAAACTGAATTTTACCGCTTCTATGAGTGAAATTTCAAAAATCCGAGAGATGTGGTTAATATCAAGGAGTAAAATGTGTTTCAATAAGATAAAAATAATTTTTTTTGAATAGTAACTTTTTACTTTTATTTACCACGGTTAAAAGTAAATAGGGTAATTAAGGGTAAAAATGATATTATTATTACCCAAACACATGTCCTAATTATATTGGCTAAGTATAATTCGACCAAAAACAACCTTAAGAATAAAATATGAACCTCTTTGGTCCACTTGGATTAGATTAATACATTTATTATTATTTAATTCAAAGAAGAGTTAAAAGAGTTAAAATCAAAGTTTAATAACTAAAACATTTTTAATATAGATTTATAAATAAGATAAATTATATTATAAATATTAATTATAAAGATAAAAATATTTCCTACATGATGGTATTTTATTTATAGTTTTTAGACATTAAATAATTTAATTTATTGATGACATAATATGATGCAGTAATTACCTAATTAATGAAATATTAAAATAATTGATATTATAAATATCCAAATAAATGTAATTTGAGACTTTTTATTAATTACACTAATTTTATAGGTTAATATGACATATTAGGGTTGGTTAGATGAATTTTTTTTGAAGTAATAATTCTGTTATAAATTTAGAAAAAACAAAATACCAAATAGTGTCAAAATTGACATAAAAGAGTTTTTAAAACAAATATTATATTATTAATTGATATTATATTATTAAAAATCTAAGGTTCGGAAAAAGGAAATATATAATAATAGGTGTATCATTAATGAACAACTTGAGGTTTTCTTAGAAGTATATAGTAAGTTTATTAACCATATAATATAAAAATACAAAGAGACGTGGTAAATGTCAAACTATTTAACTAAGAGTTAAATCTAAAAGATAAAGTTAATATAGTGACCCACACCTATCTAAAACCTATTGGTTGAGTGGTTTTTGTCCCATAACCACATTATAATTTAAATAATACATTTTTGAGCCATTAGAAACCGAAAATAATTTTATTATAAAATAATATTTCTAGCTTTTCCTAAGGTGTCCCTCACCCCTCTTATAAAAGGGCACTCCCCCTTCTCTATAATTCACACCTTCAAAGACTTTTGGCTCGGAAAAACCCTGCCCAAATATCCTCTAAACATCCCTCACTTCATACTAGAGGCCTTACTTTAGTCATAAAGCCAACTTAAGGAGCCCTTTTGATCAAATCAAAAGGAAGAACCCGAAGAAGATGTCATAATTTCACCACCCTCTTTCAAGTTTTTCTTCTTCTTCCACTTCTTCTTTCTTTGTTATTTCCATTATAAAATAATAAATCCAGTATCTTCTATATAATTTGATATTATTATAAATGTGGTACAACCATTTTCATTATTCTATCCATCCTTCTAATGACATGTCACCATACGTGCGTACATATGGATTACCGTCTCCACGTCGTGGTGTAATTGTAATTTAATACATTATTATTTGGATGGGTATAATAATGATGTGAAATTCATGTAAATAATAAATATAACATGATAATGATTCTATATATATGATATAAAATCCAATTATATATTATTTTAATATCAATAGAATGATATTGTCGCTCGTGCATACGTACGGATTACCGTCTCCACATAGCGATGAGATTCATTCCCTATCGTATCCATTCAAGACTAATTTTCATTTTATGATTAAAAATAATGTTTAAATACTTGATATAATTATATATATGAATAAGATACATCCCATCCATAACAAATAAAACTCACATAATCAATAATATAAATTAAAACAAATCCGTTAACATCTGAAACGTCGATAATACTAAGATATTATTAACAAAGCAATGTTAAAAGATCATATATGATATCATATTAATGTATATGATTATTGTATAATTTAATAACAATTATTTCACCATTATACATTAGGTTAAACTACCCTCGACCAAGGAAAAGTACAAGGTAAGGGTTAATTTCAAAATCTCTTTATTATCTGAGGTTGTTTTTATGTAAGTATCTACTGTGACCTATTTATCATCCACATTCATGTTTCTTAAAAATGTATTTCAAAACATTCTTACTATTTTATAGACTGTGGGTCAAAGACATTTATACCCTTGTTTGAATTTTTATAATATGTTTATAAAGTAATATTTTTGTCATTTTCCAAACAAGGTCCTTTTTAACCTTTTCGACAGAATTAAGGTAAGAATGTCTTTTTTAACTTATACAACGGTTGCGACTATTTTCCACCATTATAAAATCGTCGAAGCTTCCCTTAAAATATTATAAGATTATTTTCAAAGTAAATGTTTTCTTTTATAATTATGTGACTTTTAAATGGTTTCAAAAAAAGAGATATTTCTCTAAAATAGTTTTGATTTCATCTATGTCAACATCCTTTGATGGATTTTAAACTTATTTGAAGTTGATTTATCATGATACAAAACTTCCATATTTTATTGAAGGTTTTGTGATATGTTTGACTGTGGATGTGTTTTTTTATACCATTCATGGTTTATGGATAATGTATTGACATTTCGTATCCTAGTTTTAATACGAATGTTTATGTTATGTTTAAACCTGTTCATATGAGGAATGCATTGGACTTAGTAAATGACGGGTGGAGCCCGCTATAACTCTTAGATTCATCGGTAGGTCTCATATGACAAACTAGTGTCTTGGCACAAAGCCTTGACAAAATCTTATTTGTATTCTTGGCACAAGGCCTTGACTATGTGGTTATGATAGTCTGGCATTATGCATTCCATCATTATGAAAGTGGTTATTGATATTGCATGTGATTATTCGACTAGTAGAATATCCATGTGAATAAGTAAATGAAATTATTTCATTTCATTTTTTCCATATTCTGCTGAAGTTAAAGTTTAAAAGGCTTTTGTTTTAGTTATACATTGCCTTAGATGTTTATGCTTATTTATGAAAGTTTCCGCTATATTGTTATCCTTACTGACCATCTGAACTCACCCATTTCTATGTTTTATTTTTCCCAGGATGTGAAGAAGTATATTATGACTGACCTGTAAGGATAGTATAAGGGGATATGAGTGTGTACTATGGAGACTATGTTGTTGTAGTTTTTCACTTTATCCATGTAATGTAAGACTTATGAATGTATCTAGTGTTTCCAAGGCTACTAAACTAATCAGTCTTTCGAGACTTGATCTTTTGTGATCATGCCAATATTATGTAATAATGCACCAAATCTGGGTAACTGGGGTCAGGGCGTTACAATAAACCTATTTTTAACTCATTAAACATTATTATTCATATACAACATCTTTTTATCCTTTTTTCCTTCAAAATTTATAGAATTTTTTAATAAACTTAGACGCACTCTTAATTTGCATAATATGGAAAATCACTTTATTTTTCAAAAAACTTGGTCTTATTGATTTGATTATTATTCTTAGAAATATCAAAAGTTATTTTAATTTTTTGATCTTAATTTTTGACTGATATTTGATGATGTACATGAGCCTCATTATTACTTGAGCATTCCCCAACTTTGTGGATAGAGTTATAAAAATTCAACATAAAATTTTCATGTTCTTTTTCCATACCCACCATTTTTTTGTAAGATATTGAACTTCTTTTATAAATTCAAAAACAAATCACCAATGAGGGGAAAATTCACTATGATAGCACTTGAAAATACACCCATGGATTTGTGAAGAATCATTGAGGGGGGGGGGGTGAATCAGAGAATCAATTCCTTTTTAATTTTCTGTTGCGAAACAACCCTTATCACCTGTTAAAGTGAATATTGATCACTATAAAAACACACACACACACACATAAATGGAAAATAATATTTATAAGGTTTACCCCTCAAAATGAGAAGTTTATTCATTAGAATGATCCAGTTTTCACTGAGACCATGCTACCCAATAGTTTCAACATGTATTTTTAATGAGAAGGGTTTATCCTTGTACTAATTTTACAACAATTATACCAACTGTGATATTTTTTTACATCACTATTACAATGATAAAGAACTTGATATAAAAAATAAGAAATAATTCTAGACATAACCTTCATTTTTTGATGTAGTGCTTATCTTCATCTACTTCTTCAACCCGTAGAAACTCAAGTATGATCTCTTCACTTTGTGCCAGTTTTCACAACTGCTTCTTATTCCTCTCTAAATTATCCTTATTTCTATCTTATTACACTCCACTCATACCACTAAATTATTTTACTTCACATGCACAACTCAATTTTCTTTTCATAAAATAAATTACAAAGTATATGTGGAAATTTTAATTTTTAAAATTTTAATTCAAACCTTGACCTCCTTTAACCAACTCAATTACTCCCACTATATTTTCATCAATTAGATATTATTGATTTTATAAATATAATTTATGCGGTTAAAATGAACATAGAAATAAAGGAAGATATCCTTTTAGTCATGCATGAGGATACATTATCAAAACTGATCAAAACAGAAATGATCCTCTTGAAAAAAATTACACTATAGATGGGTTGATAATCTTTGGTTGTTTTACCTCAAAACATTTAGCACCACGTGCAAGGTCTGAATAATTATGGCCTCTTAGGACTAATAATCCATCTAAAATCAATATATTATTCTACCATGGGTGTTTTATATTATGTTGGTTATTTTTCATAGGCACACTAGAAGACCACCATGGTAACCCCCATAACCTATTTTTCTTGGCTGTTTCACATAAGCACATTGGATGACCACCACGGGGATCACCACGACCATATTGGCCTTGTACATTTCACATAGTCACTCCACCAATGCACCATGACTATCAAAAGGACCTCTTCCATGGGAGTGACCTTGACTAGATTCTCCAACATGCTCTCCACCATGGGAGTGGTCTTCTTGGATTGGACCTCCTTTATTCCATGAACCTCCAACACTTAATGAGAATCCTGAATAATGATGAAACAATAATTATTTTTATAAACTCGAAGTTCATTTTTTATATCATCATCATATTTAATTCATAATATGATTTATGTATTTAAAATAAAATCCAAAAAACTCAATCATATCATTTTCACCAATTCTTTAACCTCACTTATCACAATAATCATCTCAGCACCACTTAGGCTCAACTGTCCCCCATCATCACCTAACACAGAATCAATAAACAAGTGCAGGCTTATCCATTCCAAGATATCCCTTCCATGTCCAACTATCTCTGATTTGTCTATCCTTGCATCATCATACACTCCACCAAACTTTAGTCTACTCTCATACAAATCCCAAGGGTCACCATACATGACCCAAAGGCCCATTGGCTTGAAGGCCCGGATACATGGCTCAAAATCCCAATTAGGATGAATTTTAAAGCTACTATAGTTTCTTGTCGTAGTACCTGATATAGTACCCACACTACTACAGTGATACAGTGCTGCTACAGGACCACACAAATCCTTCCGCTACTTGGTTTTTGAACCCAGGTCTTTGATGTAGGATTATAGGGTGCTTTCTATTAAGAAAAACCCCAACTTCCATTTCCATGGTAGTTCATCAACAAGTTTATTTAGAAAATTTAAAGAAATATAGACCAAGAATATAGTATGATGAAAAAAGTATACATTTTTATGAAAATATATCGAGACTGAAGGTTCTTGGGAAAAATAAAAGCTATGGGTGGGGGCCCAAGTTTTATTTTTCATCAATTTAGATGGATAAATATAAAGATCATGATGAAAAAAAACTTGATTCACCTAGAAAATATCTTTTACATTTCATTTATAATTAATTTAAAACAATAATTAGTATAAACTGAGGATTTCTTTTTGATCAAATTTTTAATTCCTCCCTTATGTCATTATTTTTTTAGTTGTGAATCCAAGCGATGAATCATCTAGATACACCCAAAAATAATCCATGGATCTTTATACAACATTTTTAGTATTCTAATATCTAGCATGAAGGAACAAGATATTTACATCATTCATCATTGATCATAACAGGGGAATCTCTTATTCTATCAATGTTCTTTTGAGGGAGGGTGGTGGATTTTCACTCTAGGGCTTGAGAGAATTATCTGTTATGCATAAAAACTCTCTCTAGGTCTAAAAATGATATAAGTTGGAATATATACTCAGGGATAATATTTGATTATTGTGTAATGTCCCTCCATAAAATGTATATTATAAGTAATTCTTTATCTCTAACAATAATAATAATATTATATCCCATGAAATGTGTTTATTTAAATATAATTTGTTAAATAAATTAATTAATATAAATTTAAATTTTATTGTATAAAATATATCATTTTTATCAAGCTATTAACTCAACAAATCAATAATATATATATTTATCAGACATTGAATAGTAAAATACTTAATAAAATAACTATTATTCATTTAATAGATGAGTAAACATAATATTCAATAAACCCATGAATAAATATTTATTTTAATATTGATATAACAAAAGAAATATTTATACCAATTCATTCACTAAACTGGTGAATAAATAAATATTTATTTATTAAATTATGAATAATAAACAAGAGATAAAAATTAAATTCACTTATTCTAAACTCAAACATCGCTTGATTGAATTCATGTGATTAACTTTACTTGAATAATTATTATTTCAAAAGCTAAGAATAATATTTATTCTTAATATTAAATTTAATAAAATTTAATGGGATTATAGATAGACTTTTTGAAAAACAATATATTTTTAAATAATATACCACTTTTATGTTTAATTAATATTCATGTTAAAATTTTGAATTTATTCAAGAAATATTTATTTTATTTTTTATATATCATTATTTCATAGATGATAAATTTTTAAATAAATATTTATAATACATTTAAAATTATTATCTCATAATGGATGTTTTATTTAAAGGTTAAATAATTTTCCTTAACATGAACTACTACAAAAACGGGCTTTATCGGTGCTCAAAATGGGCTTTAAAAACGCTAAAAAAGAACTGTAAAGCTCAGCGCTGATAAGGGGGGGTCCCCTTTATCAACGCTAAAAAAAGTGATGATAAAGGTAACCTTTCTCAGTGCTTTTTTTAGTGCTGATAAACGCCCTACCTACTGTATCATAAAATTCTATCACAGCACATCCAAACAAGACCTGAAAAAAAAATCAGCATATCAAACAATCAGTTCACACAGATAAAATATGCAGTGGTAGTCAATTTGGGATCAAACGATGGGCAAAAAATCCATACCTAATGTGATGTACTAATTATTCATTATGATTATCAAAAGGTACCATTAAATACTATATCCTCCAAATGATATCTTACATTACCCCAGATAAAATATATAGAGAGATTTCAATGTCAAAACCTTAAGAAAAATTTGATTAAGGAATTCATGTGAGTTATTCATCATGTTTTTTTAGTTAAGATTCTTGTCAAGGTTGGATATGGTATTTGTTTATAGATTTTGAGTTCCTTTTGGTATATATTTCCTTAGGACTTAGAGAGTTTCTCCTGTAGATTCCTCATGGTAGATATATTTGACTCATACATTTCACAAATGACCCATGTATTGTTGGATTAAAGTATCAACACAATCCAAATGTGTTTGGTCAGTTTTTCGTATGTCAGTTGTTGTTTTCACATAAAATTATGTCCATTTTAAACAAAAGAGAGACACTTTGAGTGATACCGGCCATAACATGCCTTGGATTGAGGTAGGGTTGAATCACACATGTCACACATGACCCATGGATCATTGGAATAAAGTATCAACACAATCTGAATGCGTTTGGTCAGTTTTCCGTATGTCAGTTGTGGTTTTCACTTAAAATTTTGTCTATTTTAAACAAAAGAGAGAAACATTGAGTGATACTGATCACAAAATGAATCACATTGAGGCGGGGTTGACTCTTACACATAAAAAATGACCCATGAATCATTCTCCTAAAGTATAAACACAATCCGAATGCGTTTTTTTAGTTTTCCGTATGTCAGTTGTTGTTTTCGCTTAAAATTCTATCCATTTTAAACAAAAGAGAGACACTTTGAGTGATACCGGTCACACCATGCCTTTTATTGAGTCATGTTTGGATCATAAACGTCAAAAATGATCCATGGATAGTTTTCCTAAATTATCAACACAATCCTAATGTGTTTGGTCGGTTTTCCGTACATCAGTTGTTGTTTTCACTTAAAATTATGTCCATTTTAAACGAAAGAGAGACACTTTGAGTGATACCGATCACACCATTCCTCATATTGAGGTGGGGTTGACTTTTACACATCACACATGACCCATGGATTGTTTTACTAAAGTATCAACATAATATTAATGGGTTTGGTCGGTTTTCCGTATGTCAGTAGTTGTTTTCAATTAAAATTTTGTCCATTTTAAACAAAAGAGAGACACTTTGTGTGATACCGACCACACCGTGCCTCAGATTGAGGCAGGGTTGACTCATAAACATAAAAAATTACCCATGTATCATTTTACTAAATTATCAACACAATCCAAATGCGTTTGGTCAGTTTTCTGTATGTCAGTTGTTGTTTTCATTTAAAATTGTGTCCATTTTAAACAAAAGAGAGATACTTTGAGTGATACCGAGAACACCGTGCTCATATTGATAATTTGTTGACTCATAAACATCAAAAATTACCCATGTATCTTTATACTAAAGTATCAACACAATCATAATGCGTTTTGTTAGTTTTTCGTACGTCAGTTGTTGTTTTCCCTTAAAATTTTGTTCATTTTTAACAAAAGAGGGACACTTTGAGTGATACCAGTCACAAAGTGCCTCTTATTTATGTGTGGTTGACTCATACACATCAAAAATGACCCATGTATCATTGTTATAAAGTATCAACACAATCCGAATGCGTTTGTGTGGTTTTCCGTACGTTAGTTGTTGTTTTCACTTAAAATTATGTCCATTTTAAACAAAAGAGAGACAATTTGAGTGATATCAGCCACAACATGACTTGGATTGAGATAGGTTTTACTCATAAACATTAAAAATGAACAATTTATAGTTTTCCTAAAGTATAAACACAATCCGAATGCATTTTTTCAGTCTTCTGTATGTCATTTATTGTTTTCACTTAAAATTCAGTCAATTTTAAACAAAAGAGAGACACTTTGAGTGATACCGGTCACACTATGCATCGGATTGAGGCGGGGTTGAATATTACACATCAAAAATTATCCATGGATCGTTACTATAAATTATCAACACAATATGAATGTGTTTGTTCAGTTTTCCGTATGTCAATTTTTGTTTTCACATAAAATTTTGTCCATTTAAAACAAAAGAGAGACACTTTGAGTGATACCGGTCACACCATGCCTCAAATTGAGACAAGGTTTACTTGTACGTGTAAAAAATGACCCATGTATCATTATCCTAAATTATAAACACAATCTGAATGCGTTTGGTCAGTTTTTCATACGTTAGGTGTTGTTTTCACTTAAAATTCTGTCCATTTTAAACAAAAGAGAGACACTTTGAGTGATATCGGCCACACCGCGCCTTGTATTGAGGCAATGTTGACTCATACATGTCAAAATGGACCATGTATCGTTTTACTAAAGTATAAACACAATATGAATTCATTTGTTTGGCTTTCTGTATGCCAGTTGTTGTTTTCACTTAAAATCCTGTCCATTTTTAACAAAAGAGAGACACTTGGAGTGATACCGGTCACACTATGCCTCATATTGAGGTAGGGTTGACTCTTACACGTCCAAAATTACCCATGTATTTTTCTCCAAAAGTATCAACACAATACGAACATGTTTGGTCAGTTTTCCGTACGTCAGTTGTTGTTTTCACTTAAAATTTTGTCCATTTTAAACAAAAGAGAGACACTTTGAGTGATATCAGTCAAAAAGTGCCTTGTTTTGAGCCAAGGTTGACTAGTACAAATAAAAAATGACCCATGGGTCATTGGAATAAATTATCAACACAATCCGAATGCTTTTGGTCAGTTTTCCGTATGTCAGTTATTCTTTTCACTTAAAATTCAGTCCATTTTAAACAAAAGAGAGAAACTTTGAGTGATACTAGTCACACCGTGCCTCATATTGAGGCAAGTTTGACTAGTACATGTCCAAAATGAATCATGGATATTTCTACTATTTTATCAACACAATAAAAATGCATTTGGTTGGTTTTACGTACGTCAGTTGTTGTTTTCACTTAAAATTCTATCCATTTTAAACAAAAGGGAGATACTTTGAGTGATACCAGTCACTCCATGCCTCATATTGAGGTGTAGTTGACTCATACAAGTCCAAAATGACCCATGTATCATTGGAATAAAGTATAAACACAATCTGAATGTGTTTAGTCGGTTTTCCGTACGCCAATTGTTGTTTTCACTTAAAATTCTGTCCATTTTAAACAAAAGAGAGACATTTTGAGTGATACTGGCCACACAATAACTAGTATTGAATTGTAGTTGACTCGTACACGTCACACATGATCCATGTATCGTTTCAATAAAGTATAAACACAATCCTAATGCATTTTGTTGGTTTTTCGTGTGTCAGTTTTTGTTTTCACTTAAAATTCTGTCCATTTTAAATAAAAAAGAGACACTTTGAGTGATACCAGCCACACCGTGCATAATATTGAGGTGGGTTTGAATAGTACATATCAAAAATGACCCATGGATCATTCTCCTAAAGTATCAACACAATCTGAAAGTGTTTGTTCAGTTTTCCTTATATTAGTTTTTTTTCACTTAAAATTCTATCCATTTTAAACAAAAGAGAGACACTTTGAGTGATACCGGCCACACCATTTCTCGGATTGAGGCGGGGTTGACTCATACATGTCACACATGACACATGGATCTTTGGCCTAAAGTATCAACACAATCGTAATGCATTTGTTCTATTTTCTGTATGTCAGTTGTTGTTTTCATTTAAAATTCTATCCATTTTAAACAAAAGAGAGACAGTTTGAGTGATACCTGTCACACCTTGCCTAATATTAAGGCAGGGTTGACTCATACATATCAAAAATGATCCATGTATTGTTTTTCTAAATAGAAAACATGTATGTGTAGTGGGAGACCCTGTGGAGGAAGGAGGTTCCAACAATGTTCATTTTCTTATTATGGATAATCAGAAAACATATAATTTCTACCAATGAAAATGTTCAATGAATGGGAATCCATTTGGAATATTGATTCTCATACTGCAATCAATTTAGGTCAGAGAAAATTACTCATATTTTCTTTGAATGTGAGTGGTCATGTGTGATATGAAGGTATTTTTGAGATTTTACTGGTTTTTCTTATCCAAAGCCCAAAGAAAAGTGGTTCATCATTATTTCATGTTGCTGGTACATTTCATCTGTTAAAATGGAAAAATGTCTCATTGGAGAAAGGGTTTTTTATTTGATAACAATTACAATTTTCCTACGAACATTTACATACAAAAATGTTTCATATTTTGATCTCCGTGAACCCCTCTCAAAAATGTCTGCCAATTGTACACATCCCCAAGTTAGATCTTCATGCTATTTGTATAAAATCTTCCATCAAGTATGTGGCCCACTCATTTCTAAAAAAATCTATATCGTCTTGTGAATATTAGGCTTTTCGATAGTCATAGTAGTACTGAAAAATATATAAATAAATAATTAATAAATAATTTAAATGAAATAGTAGTTGTTTTTTAAAATACCTCTTTAGGGATGCTAGTTTGTTGATGGAAAACGATCTCTCTCATAAATTTACAAACATAATAATCACAATCTTTATCATTTTTTTATTTTGGACACTACAAAAATTTTGATCATTAGGAGAATAAGTAACTTGTTTTGATATGTGTTTGGATAGTGAAATTTTATTATATATACCCTGATACTTTTCCATGCATAGTACTTGCTCTCCTATTTATGCTTAGCCCTTGTCCTCATTCATTTTTTAGACGATATTGATACACCACCCTATCATAATATAATCCTCAGTAAAAGATAATATAAATTATATAACTTGAAGTTTAGACCTAAAATGTAGGATGCAGTGTCTTATAGATTCACAAACTCCATCACACGTGGTCAATTTTTTGGATATCCTTTCATTGAATCTAGAAAATAAATATTTGGAGTATCAAAGTTCACCGCAATTAGCATCCAATGTTTCCTAAAAACACAAAAAGGAATAATTAATGAAAGAAGTAAAAATATAATTAATATGATTTAATTGTAGAGTTTTACCCTTGCATGGTTGGTATTAGGAAGATTCTTTCATCTGTAATCTTTTTTCAATTTTTTTCAGCAAGCCTTTCAATATTTCATCCATTTTTGGTGGCTCTAATTTCGTTAGTTATGTTGATGTGGTATGAGGACTAACGAGTCTGAATATTGGATCATGGGGAAATTCCTTCAACTATTTTTCATATATATTCCTTACAATAATATAAAATGCATTTAGTCATAATTATCACATTATATTAGCTTTTATAAAATCAATTCATGAAAACTTACCTCATATAAAAATTTATTACTGTGATGCATAGCCAACCATATTCAAGGATGTCATTTACATTTTCAGCAGCAATGAAATCTTGAATTTCCTCTCTGTATATATTCTTTTAAAAACAACTATATGACTGCTACCACTTTTTAGCTTTGTATCCACATGAGTCTTCAATGATAGTAAATGTGGATAGAGAACAAGAGGTGTTATTGTGATTTCAGTATATCTTTTGGATCAATTGGTCGATCCTTTAGATGATTTTGATCCCACGTTTCTTGTCACCCCTTCCCTTTCTCTATCTATAATAACATTAATTGGTTCTTACCTTTTTTTCATTAATTGTTAAAGGTTTATCTTGAAAAAAATGGAAATAAATACCACTTTGTCCATAAGTACTCTTACAAGTTATGATGGGCATGCAATGAATGTCCCAATAGCCTTTTCGATCGTATGAATATCATCATCATCAAGTGGAATAGGTAGATATACATTTGGATCATGAGCTATAGTAATCATCACTTTTATATGATCTGTTGGAAGTGGTCTATTATGCAGCTTGTCCTCTGGGATGTTGAACACCGTAGCCCTCACTACAAGGTGATAGGTGGGTGTTGATAGATATAAGTCATAGTCATTATCACCATATAGAAGATCAGTACAGGAAAATTATCAGTGTTTTTATGATTCACATTTCATGGGAACAATTATTATAATATTGATTACCACGGTTAAGACAGCTCTTTGAGGGTAATGGATTGCCTCAAAGATGGTGGGGGGGTAAGATCTTCATGCGCTGGTTGTTCCTGAGTTGTGTCTTCTCCTTGCTTCCCACCCATAAAAGTTTCTAGCAACTCTCCCTACCATTGAAATCATTCTTCAAGAGTTTCTAGTCTTTCACTCATTTGTTTCATTTCTTCATTTCTATCATCCATTTTTTCCCTCAAAATATACTCGGGGTGTCACCCCAAACCCCACACCTCTTACACGACCATATTGTTCTGGCCACTTCAAATCCATCAATAATAGGACTACATCTGATACAGGAGTAGCTAATTCCTATGACTATTAGATATATAAAAATAAGTAATTATTATTATGTAATATAAATTTGAAACAAAACTTTTTATCATGTCATACTTACACATATTTCCCACACTTTTTATGTGTTTTCATTAACTAGCTTCCCTTCCTTATTCACATGTGCCTCCTTCCATAGCACATGGCATGGGATGGATGTGTCTTTTTCTTTAGACCATCAATATAAATATAAATATAGAAAGATAATTATGATTTTGTTTCTTGTGACATAACAATATTACTGTAAATTTAAAATATGTACCTTTTTCTTTTATAGTGAAGCGTACCCCATACTTGCTTTATGTAGGGGTATGTTGGTTTTGATGCACATTCCTTATTTTTAGTACTGAGTTTCTATTTCATAAATGAAATATTGACAATCAAAGTGATGAATACACATATCCTCAAACAATGTATGATCAGCCACAATGTACATGAAACTTATTATCCCCATGACGACCAATAAATGCATCTCATTCTTCTTGGGATATTAGGTGAGCGTACAAAAGGGGTGGGTGGAGGTTTATTTTACCTTTGGAATCTTTTAGGTGAAATTTTTTTAAAATAGTGCAAAAAACTTGATGAATCCTTTTTTCAAGACTTATTACATAATTCTTGTGTGAATCATCTACTATAAATGTACTCTGCAAGGGATTGAGAAGAGTAAGACACTGTTTCATTATTTTATTTTCTAGTAAATTAAAAAAATAATATCATAATGTTACCATAATTTCTTTCCAGATCACAACCTTCAACCTAGACACAACATGGTACCATGAATCTATGTCAATCGACACGCGTTGCTGAGTGACAATTACAATGTAACTACTAAACATAGCCTTGTTGGGATTCTCATGTTGGCCTCATGCATTCCATCTGACATCAAATTTGATGCCTTTGCTTTTTGCCTTAAGAACTTTGGCTAACACCATCAAACTACGACGTACCTGTGTTTTCTACGATGTTGTTCCTTCATCCCCGAACATTTCATCGATATCAACATCATCAACATGTTAATATAAAATGGTAGCAATGGTATATGCTGATGGTTTTTGGACCACAACACTAGGAGAAACAACAGGTTTAGAAACTTGTTGTTTCTCTACACTGTGAGCAGCAGCAGTAGCAGCATCTTGAGAGACTTGTTCAGCCTCAAGGTTAGGATCACCAGAATGTGTAGAAGTTATTATCTGCAAAAGTGGTTGAACAGTTAATTTATATTACATAAATTCAGTAATGATAAGATAATAACATGAGATAACAAGATCTATATTACAAAATAAAATATAACAAGTTTATTTAACTCTCTTTCTTTTTTTCAAAGGCTAAAGGGATTTGAAACCTCTATCAATTATCCAAATACCTTCATTGTGGTCTCTTATAACATACAAAACTTCATCTACATTGAGACCACTGAAAAATGATTGCGATGTAACACTGAAAGGATCAATCTCAATTAAATTTTCATCAGACCCTTCATTAGTTCTGGATGATAATAGAACAATCGTCCACTTTCAGTTTGTGGGATCTGGAACATAAAATACTTGTATTACTTGTGATTCCATTATAAACTATTCATCTGTGTACCCTACTTTACTAAAATCAACTTTCACAAATCCCAATTAATCTATTTTAACACCACTGTTATTATCAACCCATTTGGATTGAAAAATCGTCAATTGGAATGTCATATAATCCAACTCCCATATTTGTTTGATAATGCCAAAGTATGACATATTCACATAAATTGGATTTTTGTCTTTACTACCAGAAACATGCATCACTTCAGCCATAAGTTTAACTCTACTATTTTTGATGGTACCATCTTCATTATGTTCATCTGTATAGAATGTATAACCATTAATTACATAACCATTGTAAGATAATACATACACACTTGGTCTGACGAATATCCATCGAAGTCGTTCTGAAATTGAATTCGAATTTTTAGCTAACTCCTTAAAAATATGGTCCCAAAACCATCCTATAAACTAGTGATTATGTGTATTTTATATCCATTTTTCATCCCTTGATGGATTGAATTTCCTAAGAATTTATTTGTGGGTTTCAATATATGGAGCAACCTTCAAACTATTATACAAAACATAAAGGTGGACTTGCTCCTGATTTGTATTATTGATTGTCACAATATCTCTTCCAAAAATTCCCTCGCCCTCAATGCATATAGTGTGACGAGATTTTGGGAGACCAATGATTTCCACATCAGATAAGTATTCGGTATTGAATTCAATGGATTACTCAACAATATATCGATTCACAATACAACCCTCTAGCCAAATTTGATTTTTAACATACCATTTCAAAATCTTCATATACCGTTCAACGGGGTACATCCACCTATAGTTCACAGGACCACAATGTCGAATCTCTCTCACTAAGTGAACCATCAAATGAACCATCATATCAAAGAATGATGGTGGGAAGAGCATTTTTAATTCACATAATATGATGACAATTTCTCTTTTCATAGTTGGAAATTTCATCGGGTCTAAAACTTTGATGCATATAGCTTTGAAAAAGAAACAAAGTTTGGTTAACATATGACGAACATTATTGGGAAAAATGAAATGTAAAGCTATAGGAATTAAATCTTGCATCAAAACATGGCATTCATGTGATTTAAAAACTTTTAACTTCAAATAATTCATTGAAACAATGTTATTGATATTTGATGAATACCCCTTTGGAACCTTTACATCATTAAAGAAGTTGTAAAACTGATATATCTCCTCCCTGGAAAGAGTGTAAGCTGTTGGAGGAAGAAACATTCGATTTTCACCCTTCACAGGAGCCAACTCTTCTCATATTCCCATGTAAACCATGTCCAACCTTGCCTTAATTCCATCCTTTGTTATTACAGGGGCATTTAGCAACGTTCCAATAACATTATCACATACATTTTTTTCCACATACATCACATCAAGAAAATGTATGACATACAGACAATTCCAGTATGGAAATTCAAAAAAAAACTGATCTCTTTTTCCAACTGTTTTTCGTAAGGTTTTTTGAAAATGGTTTACCAAAAATAGTGTTCATATCTTTTACTTTCTCAAACATCTGATCACCAGTTAGTGGAGACGGTGTTGTGCATTGTTATGAACTTCCATTGAATGATGTCGCCCAAGATCAGTACTTATGCTGACAAGGTATAAATCTATGATGTCCTAGAAACACAAATTTCGATGAATGTTTCAACTTAATTTATTATGTATCTTCTTCGCACACGGGACACCCTTGAGTTCCTTTAATGCTATAGCATGGCAAATTTCCACAAGCAGGGAAATCATTTATCACCCCATACAACATCGCTCTCAACGTGAAGTATTTAGATTTATAAGCATCATACGACATAACACCTAAATCCCACAATAACGTCAAATCCTTGATCAAAGGAGCCAAATAAACCTCAATATCATTAACTGGTTGTTTTGGTCCTGATATAAGCATAGATAACATGATGAATTTCTGTTTTATGCAAAACTAGGGTGGCAAGTTATAATTTACCAATATAACAGGCCATGTACTGTGAGTGCTGGTTTGAAAACCAAAAGGATTCAATCCATTTGTAGATAATGCAAGATGAAGGTTTCTCAGATCATTTCCAAATTCAAGATACTCACGATAAATTCTCTTTCATTGAGGAGTGTCGGCCGGGTGATGTAATTTCCCATCTTTATTTATTTTATCTACATTCCACGACAATTGTCTTGTCGTTTCTTCACTTCCATATAGACGCCTAAACCTTGGAATGATTGGAAAGTACTATACAACTTTTGTAGGACTGGATTCATCTTTCTTGAATCAGGAAGCACCACACATTGGGCATTCTGTAAGTGATTTGTTCTCCTTGCGAAACAATACACAGTCTTTCGGAAAGACAAGTATTCTTTCAGAAATCATACCCATCGAGCGTAGAATTCGTTTAGCTTCACATGTCTGGCTTGGGAGATCGTTATCTTCTAAGAGTTGTCATTAAAGAGAGCAAGTAGTTCCGTAAAATTGATATCACTCCATCCATTGCCTACATTAAATTTATAAAACTTTAGTACAGCTGAAAATACTGTATATTTAGTGCAACCAGTATACAATGACATCTTTACACAACTCTTTAACTTCTTAAACAATTTTGGGAAATTATGGAGTTCATCTTCAACTGTCCTTGTCATTTCCTCAATAAGATATTCATCATCATTGATATCTATAATCACATCCTCCATACGTTCTTTTTCATTATCCATATTTGTAATCATATCTGATGATCCACAAAATGCAGTTCTATCCCAGCCAGTAGCTACATTCTCTTTTTCTCCATGTTTATTCTGACATTTATAACTCTAATCTATTCTGTGACATATCAAATGTTCTTCCAACTCCTCTAGAGTAATTAGTCTAGAATAAAAACAATGTAAACATGGAAAAAGGATTTGAGATGGATCATTTCTGTGATCTTTTGTAAACTTGATGAATTCTTTCACTCCATTCTCATACTCTATTGTCAAACGATTAGCATCCATCCAATCTTTATTCATCTCCATCCTTTTTGAATCTCAAATATTATTATTTATTCTTCAAATACACAAAAGAAGACTTCCAAATACAGTAGAATAGAACCACTTCCTTATAAAAATAGATATTAATAGTGCCTAAATATTTCTAATAAATATTTAGAAATCAACAGAATCAGGATAGACCCCCTATCAAAATCAACACACTTTCCAGCCCCCTTACCAATAGTTCTAGCACCCACCACCCTTGCAGCGAAACATTAAACATCCTTTTAACCACCCCTACCATCCACCTCCTTCATAATAAAATAATCACACTAAACAACCCAAAACTAGTGACTAAACTCAAATAAAATGAAAACATGGGTTCAAATTTGATGAGAAAACTAATATAGTAGATACATTTCCAAACACAAAGGGGTTCTCGGGGGAAACAAATAACCTAGGTTTATCCAAAATTACTATGGAATATCATAGGTTTTGTTACCCAAATTAACATAAGAAATAAAAAATTGAGGTTAGTGAACATAAATTCTATCATAAACATCTAAAGGATATGCAATAACTCTCCCTCACCTTCCCCAAACTTGTAACTAATATCCACAGACACGTCTTACATCCATTCTATAAAAATCACATTCCCATACAAAGGGATAAATAATAATCCCTTAGTTTTAAAAAACTCACACATGAGGGAGAAGGACCACATCGACCATCCCTACCCAAAACTCAAACCTCATCTCACTAACTATTAATACCTTCCATAATATTGAAAACATTTGTGAAATTAATTTTTTAAGTAAATTATTTCCCAAAATCATGACCTTTAGATTAGAAAAATTCCCATCCATTTAGGTAAAATAGAAATATGCTTCCTTTTTTTCTTATGAATCATTAAATTTGGACAAACACACTAACCAACTCCATAAAATTCATATTTTCACAGAAATTTAAAGGCAAAGATAGATAAATAATTCCATTGAAAACAATTCAACTGAATCTTTTAGTATTAATTGAAAGAGGGTATTGTTTAATAAAGGGATGAGGTCAATAACTTAGGACATAATCGTTCCTAGACTCTCAAACCAAACTCACTGGATCCCAAAATTTTATCAACTAAAACATGACCATCGGACTAAATAAAACTACACCTTAATGGAACTAAGAAACACCGTGAATCATAGGGAACTCATACCACTGATGGCCCATTGAATCACTGTTGAAATAGATTAACTATACAATTATGGTACACCTTGAGATACTCAACCCTAGGGCATAATCCCCACCCTAGATCTAGAAAATCTCATCACTCCCATATTCCTCATTCCATTAGGACCACAACTCAAGGCACCATCTTTAGCCTTCTAAGTAACTTGAAGAAAACCACTTTTGATAACTTCATCACAATCCATCATCTACAACCAAAACCTCAAACATAAACTTGAAACCTTCCTTAGAATCTCTAACCTCAAAGATGACTCAAAATTACAGGATTTCATTTATTCATCAACCAAGTGTTCTAAAAACTAGACCATCAATGAACTTATGTGAATCCGAAGGGAAAGCACACTATATCCAACTTGATTTAATTACATGATATTCTATATACACTCATACTTCTATATTTAGGGAATAAAAATCTTCCTAAAACCACTTTTTACTGAACATGATTTTCCTTCCATCATTCTCAAGCCACCCTTAAAAGTAATCCCACTACTAAGGAAACCCATAAATGAGCTAGAATATTTTTGAATTAAAAACCCTCCTCAAATGATTCTAGCCAATTCTTAACCTTAGGACCTAACACCTAGACAATAAACATCAACACCTCCTACTATTGATATTTGAAAACTCTCTATCCCATGTCTCTTTCTACTTCCTGCTCACTTTACCATGATAATGTTTCAACGTGTATAAGCATAAAAATTAATAAATTTAATCCAAAAAATTAAATATCTTACCAAAACCAAGGGATACTCTTCCACAATAAAAGAATCATATATACCCAACACTTATAAACTACAAAACCAATTTATAATCCATTAAAAAATATTATATTCCTATGAGATCATCACCATCAAACCCTCTAATAACACAAACACCTCATCACCCCATGCCACCATTCTTAAATCCATCGAAAAATATAACAACCTATTTTCTCCTTCTCACTACTCAAATTTACAAAAGAGTGTTTAGAATAATCTAAATCTTTAAAATAACTTAACAAAACACTATAAGTAATAAACAATTCACTTGGTAAAACTTTAACTACTTCATGGTTTTTTGAAAGAATGTGACCTAAAAAAGTATCTCAAACACACAACACAACCCAAACAAAACCAAAATAAACCACCACTATTAATATTATAATAATAACAAAAGGAAACCGATGAGGATGAGTAGAGAAATCACCAAAGATCAAATATGGGAAGCCGAGAATCAAACCTCGTCGAAAGGAATCCCAAACACTTGAAGTAGGATTCGTGGGGAGTAGGGTCCAGTGGGGAGGAGGAGAAGTAGGGTTCATGGGGAGTAGGATCTGTAGAAGGGGTTTGAGGGGGAGGATAAGGAGTAGGGTTCACGGCGGAGTAGGGCTAACGGTGGAGTAGGGCTAGTGGCCATGGAGGTCCGGTAAAGAGAAGAGCAGCGAAGTAGGGCTAGAGGTGGAGAAGGTCCAGAAATAGAGGATTGGGGGGGGGGTTATCGCAGGGGTACAGTCCCACGAGAGCTTTAAGGTGTGATAAAAAGTTGGCACTGTGCACCCCATTTTATAAAACAAGACTATGGTTTTATCAGCGCTAAAATTTTAGCACTCATAAAGGATCAATTTATCAATTCTTTTTTAGCACTGATAAAGGCACCATTTATCAATGCTTTTAATTAGCGCTGATAAAGAATTACCTTTATAAATTCTCTTTGCTTAGCGCTGATAAAAGGTGGCGCTTCCCTTGCCCATTTTTATAGTAGTGATAATTTCTTATTTAAATAATTATTTAATTATTAGATATGTTATAAGTAAATATTCATGTTGATTTTATAAATTAATATTAATATTTATTATTATAGTATTATAAATAATTTTATCAAGACATGAAATTAGAATATGATTTTTCATTTGAGAAAATAATAGTTTTTATTCTAAATAAATTGTTTTTCTATGTATTATATGGTTTTATTCAAAAGTTAAATTTATAAATTTTATAATTTTAATTTTATTAAAATGAATATATTTTTGGAAATATAATTTATAAATTATATTATGGTTAATTTTTGGTATTTTTTCTAAAAAACATGATTTTTTGGAGAATAGTTAAAAAATATAGTTTTTGTGAATACTGTATATTTTATGAATCATCATGACATAAATATGAAATAAAAATTTATGAAACGTATGGAATTTTTATTATATGATAATATACTCTAAATATCATAAAATTATTATAAAATTAATATAAATTATTTTTTATGTTAAGATAAATGTGAAAACATTTATTAGTGTTTACATAGTACTTGGGTGACATCAGAAAAGTCAAGATTGGTAGCTTAGTAATAAGATTAAAAATTATAAGTATTTTATATTCTTTAAGAGATATATATGATTAATTATAAATGTTTGTTTTGTATATTTATGAACTTTAAAATTATATAAAAATTTAGTTATCTAAATGCTCACTTAGAGCTTGCATAATGTGAGAAAATTCAAAATAATAACTTAAATATGTTATGATGATAAGGATGAGAGTAAAAATATATTATGAATGGTAATAGATAAAAATAATTATTAATAATGAATTATATTTTTATTATTAATTTATTTTTATATTTAAATAACATAATAATTATTCAAAATGCTTACACAACGTCCACATAATGCTTGTTCAACTAAGAGAAAAGTCAAAGATGGTGGTTTTAAAATATTGAAAATGACAAGGTTTGGATAAATTATTATGTTACATAACTTTTATAAATTTAAATGAAAATTAATAAATTATTTAAATATTTAAATCTAAATTTCATATTTATCTAGATATTTTTCATTTCAAATTATAAGAATAACCCCGAAACGACTTTAAAGGGTGTTTATTGTTAAAAATAATTTTTAAATAAATAAAAATATCATAAAACCTTATATTGAGATAATGTTTTATGTTTAATAGTCTATAAAATAATATATGTTTCATTTATAAGCCTCTTTACACTTTAAAATTACATTTTGACCCTTAAAGATTGAAAATTTGTAGAAACGAATTTGAATTTTTCCTATAAAGGGAGACTCATTCTATCCTTTCCCAAAAATATCTAAAGTTTTTTTTATATAAATATTTTACCCAAATATCTAATTAAATATATTTTTCTATGTTCATAAGAATTTTGTCTAGCTAAAATTCCCCCCTTAAAAGGCCTAAATCTCAATCAAAAGGAGGTGATTCAAAGTACAAGGTAAGGGTTTTCAAGCCTATTTCTTCTTTCTTATTTATGATTATTTTTGCTAAAATATTTTAAAAACCCACTTATTTTTCTATAATTATTCCATCATTATTTTTTTGATATAATTTTTATCCATCAAGGATGATAGAGAACTCATTACCTCTCACTAAATTCTTTTTTATAAGTCATTACTACATCGACGTATGAGTTTTGAAAACCATGACGTTTTGTTCTAGTTATTCTCATAATTTCTTTCAATTTCATAAGTATTATTTAATAGTAAATCAAAATATCAGTTTAATTATAATCTATTTTTTTTATAAAACTTAAATATTTAATGGATTTTTCTTCTTTTATAATATTTTAAAAAACATCACTCACCATAGTGATTTTACACTACCTAAGTGAATGATGATGTTTTCTTAAACAAAATTATTGTATAGAGATTCCTTTAAAATTAATTTTATGATTGAATATACCGTTAATATTAAATTAAAATTATTATTATGATTCTTTAATGGTAAAATAACCATCATAATAATGAAATTAAAAGTAAACATTCATAGTCATTTTTAACTGTAAGAAACAAACTTAGCAGGGAATATTCTATGAATGGTAACTATTTCATAACCTATTAAAAAATATTTCTTATATAATTACATAAAAAATATACCTCGAAACATATAAATATTATAGAACCATTGTATATGGATCATTGACCAATACAATTATATCAAATTTGTGTTGGATATTATGAACCATATAACATCAAAATGATTAATGTGAATAATAATAATTTAGTAAATAAATGAAAAATGATATTAAATGAATTAAAATGAATAATAAAAATGAATTGAAAATGAAAAATCTTTTAAATAAATAAAATAATTGAAATAATTTTATTATTCAAGAAGTTATAAAACAAATGAATTAAACCAATACTCAGCATAAGGGTTTTCTTTCCAAGTCTCCATTATTTTCAAGTATTGTTATTATATTTCATATATTCACTTATATAACTCAAATCCAAGTTATTAAAAGTATAAATTATAATTTTAATTTCATTTATGATGAATTTATGTTTTCCTTTCCTACATTGAATATTTATAATTTACACTTTACTTTTTTATAAGGATTCTTTCATGTCCATTCTTCTTTATGTGATTATATTATATACCACTCTCCATCTCTCTCTTAACATTATTTTTATACTTTATTATCTTGTTCATTAATCTCATGGATATATTATATGTCATTTAAACTATTTTTATATCAACATAACCATATATCATTTACAAGATATGGTCTGAATATTATATACTATATAAATCAGTTTGAGGGGTTCTTATCAAGAATGTTATCCTATTTATTGGTTGGGGGAATATTGAAATGTTGTTTGATTGTTATTTCAGTATTTATGATTAATTATTTCTACGGAAGTTTTATTATATATTGTATTTTTTATTCATACCTTTCATATAAAGAATGCATTGGACATATTCAGTGATGAGTGGAGCCTGATATTATATAGCCCCTTGATGCATCTATAGGTCTCATGAGATAAAATAATTAAATTATTTGGTGTATGGATAACCATTTATTTATAATGTCTTGTCTGAGGCCTTGATGGTTTGAATTATATATTTAGAGTTTGAATTATTTAGTGTTAGGAAAGGATCAATATTATATATCCACTTTATTCCTTGATAGGTCTAATGAGATAAACTAGTTTTGTTATTTGGTTCATGTTTACCAATTAATTTATAATGTCTTGGATGAGGCCATGATGGTTTTATTTAGATTTTTGTCATTATGAATTCCATCACCATGATATAATTTTTTATTTTCAATGTAACTATTTATATTGTTATGTTATTTATGGAAATATTTCACTCTCATGTTATTGGTGATATGATATTATTTGATTATTATTTATTAATACCATGTTATTTATGCCTTGTTTATTTTATGATATATTTTGATGTATGACACCCCTTACTGAGAATCTGATCTCACCCCTTTATTTTGTTTTCCTTTTCCCAAAATAACTAAGAAGAGTACTATAAATTATTTAAGTATATTCCATGAGTAATAATATTTTTTCTTTGAATAAATCATGGGTATTATTTGGAGAGTTTAGTTTAGTGAAAAAAATATCCACTTGATAGAAAGTATGGGTTTTTTGTAATGGATTTTATCTTATTCTCTAAAACATTAAACCAAAAAGGTATCATGCATGTATATTATTAATAATTTTCAATAAATCATACAATTATGTTATGGTTAAGTTTGGGAAATTATATTTGGTATCAAAGCATGACTTAGATAACTTTAGAGGTTGGGATGTTATCATTTGAGGATAATTTAAGAGTTATAGATACCATAATGTGTTAATATTATTAATAGTTATTATATATTCAATGGGAAATATATAATTTTAAGGTTTTATATGATTGTATTTTAAGGCGAGTCACGGTATTTTAGGATTAATCTATTGGGTTTTAAAAATAATAAATGATTAAGGTAAATATAACCTTTAGTTTTCTATGTAATTTGTCGTTTTAGGTAATTATGGTTATTTGAGAAAAAGGGTTATTTGATTTTGGGAATATAGATTAAGTGGTATAGATAACTTTGGGGATTGAAAGCTTATTTTGGTAGCATGTTGATTAAATATATTTTAGGAAAATAGTTGGATGTATTTTTAGGAACATTACATGATTAAGGTATTTATAGAAAATTATTAGCTAGTATGTGATTTTATGCTAAGGTAGTTGATATTGTTTAAGGGATAAGTATTGTTTTTTTTGCAATAATATAATTTTATTATGGTTTTTCATGTTATATTGAGAAAAGATTAATATATTTTAGGTTTATAAAATATTAATGAATATTTTTGGAGATATTGAGGTTCAATTATCTTTGGAATAAAGGATAAGTTGATTATTAGGGAACATATGATCTAGGTTTTCCTATTTTTTGAGTTTAATTATTTTTAGGGACTAAACAATGAGGAATTGGTAAATTAAACATAAAATAATCTAGGTTGAACTAATAGTATTATTTATAATGAGGGTTTTAAAGGTTAAAGTATAATATAATTCCTTTGGGTATTATATTTACTCATAATAGACATTTTGGATTTTAGTGAATGACTGGAAATAAAATGAATAACTTGTCATAAAATCCTTTATATAATGAAGAAAAATATTCTTTAGTGGATTTCAGGGTCCATTAACAGTTTATTTTTTTACTTCAAGCATGAAAGATTAATCTTTATTATTCACCATTTTTAATATGAAGTGATTCAATGGTGGAGTCTGGTCAAAATATAAAATCGAAGGATGGAATTGTGATTATAGAATAGAGAGAAATCAAGTATATTTTCTCATACTCACTATCTCGATGGTAAAGAATTCCTAAAACTTATGAAAAATGAAGATAAATATATTAAGTCTTATGTATATGACATCACCTGACTACCAAGGTATGATTTTGTAAACCCATTCACAAGTATGCGTCTTATAAAGCTATATACATTTTTTAAGAAATATTTATTTAAAAAATGATTAGTTTCCTTGTATTAAACTAGAAATTTAAAGTTCTTAATATATATATATATATATATACATATGATATTATGATTATGTTAATATTCCCTAATTTTTGTGAAAAAAAGTTAAAAATTTCAAGGATTCAATTTCCTTGAACAGGGAGAATATGACAACCCAGATATTTTTAAATAATACGCAAATTTTATGTTTTATTAATATTCATGTTATGAATTTGTATTTATTTAATATTTTTTTTAAATTTTTACATATTATTATTTCATATATGATAAATTATTAATTAGATATTTATTATACATTTAAAATTATTATATTTTAAGGGATGTTTTATTTAAAGGTTAAATAACCTTCTTTAACATAATTTTTTATTTATAAAATTATTTAATTATTAGATTTTTTATAAATGAATGTTCTTGTTAATTTTATAAATTCACATATATATATATATATTATAATATTATAAATAATTTTATCAAGGAATGAAACAAGAATAGTTTTTTTATTTTTGAAAAGAATAACTTTTATTCTAAATAAATTGTTTTCTCCATGTATGATATTATTTGATTTAAAAGTTAAATTTATAAATGTTAAAATGTGAATTTTATAAAAAGGAATTTATTTTTTGAATAATAATATCGAAATTATAAAAGGGTTATTTTTATAATTTGTTTATAATAAGTTTATTTTTTGGTAAATTGTTAAAAAATATACAATTTTTATGAATACCATATATTTTCTGGCATCGTCATGATATAAATATGAAATAAAAATTTATAAAAATTATAGAAAATATATTAAATGATAATATAATCTAAATATCATAAATTTATTATAAATTTAAAATAAATTAATTTTTCTCTCATGATAAATTGAAAACATTTTTTGGTGTTGATGTAGTGCATGCACAACATAAGAAAAGTCAAGATTGATGGATTAGTGATAAGATTAAGAAAATTTAATTATTTTATTAACTTTATTAAATATATATTATTAATAATAAATGGTTTTGATATATATTTGTAGATTTGAAAATTATATAAAAGCTTAATTATTCAAATGAGAAAAGTCAAAATAATTTCTTAAAAATGTTTTCATGATAAGGATGAGAATAAAAATATATAATTAATGGTCCTAGTTGAAAATAATGATGAATAATAAATTATATTTATTTACTTAATTTATGTTGAAATTTAAATATTATAATAATTATCCAAAATGTTTACACAATGCATGCACAAGTAAGAGAAAAGTCAATGATGGTGGTTTTAAAATATATAAAATGATAATTTTGGGATAAATTACGGTCATGAATGATTTTTAGGGATAAAAATTATTGATAATAAATTATTTATATTTTTAAATCTGAATTCCATAATTATCTAGATATTTTTAATGTCAAATTACAAGAATAACCTTGAAAATGACTTTAAATAGTATTAATGTGAAAAATGATTTAGAAGTTAATAAAAAATCATAAAACCTTATATTGAGTCAAGTTTGGGTGTAGAAAAATGGTTAGGAACTTTTTTTAGTGCCCATATAAAACAATATTTTAAACCCAACTTTAATGTAGCAAAATAGGGTGACTCGAGTTGTCTCTAAATTGGATGGTGTTTTGGGTGTTGTTTTCCTTTTATTTTGCATGGGTTTCGTATTATTGAGGATACAAATTCTTTTGTCTGATTAGATGAAAGTAACTAAGAGATTTCAATCATTTTTAAAAGGTATCATTCTAACCTAGGATATCCCCTCACTTGTTAAATATTAATTCAATTTTAACCTCATGTTATATCTATAATCAGACAATACCTCACTGATCATCATCACTTGTTAAATTCAGCTTAAATAGTGATATGTAATGATCACTACATCCAATTATCTCACCTAGTAAAGTGATTTAATATCTCTAATAACCCCTGGATCAAACCACTTCTCACTATAATAGACAGCAAAAAAGGTCTGATTACCCAATGTGTTTAGTCCAATAATTAGAGAAGATGAATTTAAATTCACATAATAATGGAAAAATCCTACTGTCTGTAACAGTAAAATATTTATAGTGAAATGAAAAGGAGAGAATAATCAATTAAAATTTGAATAAAATAATATAGGTAATGTGAATCTTATTTTCTCAACCACTAAGGGTCTAGTGTGCTATCATTGGAGTCTTTACAACAAATAAAAATAAATGCAGCAACAACCCATCTTTAATTGACCAATCAACAGTAGCCCCCTTGAGTGAATAGTTAAATTCTTAAATAAATGCTTGGGATCTTCTTGTGTGCATCAGTATATCCACATCCCATGTGAGTATCACAACCATATTATTCTTCCCTGATCAAATGTTGTGCTTCTAGAATCTTTTTGGTTTTTAGTGCCCAGTTCACACTCCCTTAGATGACTTACACATGTTCAACTCAAAGGGTGTTGATGTATTCATCTCATTTCATCTCAAATCACCTCATCTCAGCTCCATTCCATGATCAAAAACTCCTTCTTTGGTTGGATGAGTTCAATGTGGAATTTCAAGAGAATCCTTGCCTAATTTGGGAAGATTAGGGAATAAAAATTAATTTTAGGTTCAAATATGTATATTTAGGGAATTTTTATATTTTCATCACTGTATAAATAAATTTAAGTACTAAAGTTATAAGTGATTGAAATAACCTACCAGGAGGAAAATTTCATACATGCTATCCATAAAGGAATATATCCAACAGGCTATAGAAAAGTTATACACATTGGTTTTGAAGGAAAATATCTTAAAATCTTCTTAAAATCTACTACAAGGAGAGGAAATTACTTATGAGTGGTGAAATGTCTTATGATGTCCCACACATATTCATTTCCTTGAATCAAAAATATATTATGTGTGGGAAAATATCTTATTATAGTGACCATTTTTTTGAAAAGTCTAAATATTTTACGTGCACCTGGAAATATTATATGGGCAATCCAAAAATTTATACATGGGATTGAGATATCTCATAGAATGACTGGAAAAGTCATAAATGCCACTCCGTTTCCATTTTCAGCCCTGTGACCATGAGAAAAGAACCTCAATATATGATTTTTCTAGATTGTGACCAAAATGAATTAAATAATGAAACTCAGAATTAAAATCCTTTAAAAAATAAAACTATAGAAATATAAAATCAAGGTATACCTTGTTCAATTTAATCCAAAAATTAAATAATCCATCAAAAAAAGTTTCAATCCTTTGTTCACTTTTATTTCAGATTCATTAAAGTCAAAAAAATCAATAATTTACCTTGGTTCTTGATCAATTGGGGGTTAATTATCAATGAAAAATAGTAAAAAAATTATTGGAAATATTGGATCTCATCACTCCCCCATACTTCCAATATTTAAATCCCACGTAATATAAAGAATTCAACTTACTAAAAAAATCATACAACCTAGTTTCAAATACACATACCAGAAAAGAAGAAAGGAAAGATTAATCCATTATTTGAAATGTCATGCTTCCTATATGAATCAAACTCACTGCCTCACATTAATTCAAGTCAAAGTTTTTGTTATAAGAGTGAAACAAAATAGATTTTAGTGGAATTAAAACTTTAACAATGGGAGGTTTCAATTACCACTCTCCCCAAGTTTACTTATACCCAAGTACCATTTTCCACTTCCTTGATAAAACTAAAATGATATTAGTATAAGTAAATTACCCCTTCATCATTTGGGTTCAATAATCCCCTCACATGAAACCATTTATTTTTTATAATTATGAACTTATTTGAATTTTTCCTAGCCATGTTTTCTGAAAAACACTTATTGGATATACAATGACATTTATTAATAACACATATAGTTACTAATCATCTCATAAATTCATTGTGGGATTCCAATTTCCCATTTTACTCTAGTTTTTGAAATATATAACTCTCTTTTGAGTTGTCTCCTTGAGGTGATATTTTTTAAAAATTATAATTTACCTAGGTTCAAGTTCAAAAATATTGTTTCCTCATGTTATAATTTGAATTTTACTTCAAAAATTTCAATCACACTCATTTTCATAATTCTAAAACATAATTTCTATTAAAATGATTGAATAATTCACACAGTGATCATGAAAATTACTTAATTTGAGTGTCAAAAAATCCTAAAAACTAGCATACAATCTTCCACTCGAAATTAAATCATTGGAATTAAAGTTTCCTATCCTAAACACACACTAAAAAAATAAAATATAAAAGAAAATATCATGGGAATTTTTTTTATAGATTCTGAAAATAGCTTTTTGAGCAACACATTTTTTTTATTTTAGTCCAAAGACACACATAAATAAGAAAAAATAGATCAATCGAAAATATTTTTAGCCTAATATACATTTTCCTCTATATGATAGTCATATTAAACACAAATGTAATTAATTACAGTATGCATTTATCAAGGAATAATAGTCTTATAAATACATATCTTGATCAGTGTGATGGAAAGAGACAATGTGGGGTTTTTTATTCAGCAGTAGTAGGGTGTATTTTGTACTCCTCCATCAGTTCCTTAAAAAAAATTCATTATTTTTCTTCAGTTGATATCCATTAAATTTAAATGGCTAATATGATTCATATACTTTGATTTCAACTATAGTAAATTGAAATGTATGAGTTAATATAAACAGTCCAGTTCACTTGGAATAAGAATTACCAGGCATGAGCTTCATCCTTGAGGAGAATAAATTTTTTTATCTCCCACTTGAAAGTCTCTTTTCTTGATGAGTCTATCATGGAAATATATATATCTATATTTGTAAAATAGGTAATATTCATATACCTCCCTCCTCAATTCCTCTAGTTACATCGTTAGAGCTTACTTTTCTCTCTAGCCATACTAAACTCTAGATTCAATCTCTTTATATCCCATTAGGGTTTTTTTTCTACAGCTCAACATGAAAGTGACTATTATTTTCATAAAAAAATCTATAAGGGTACATATCTAGGGGTTTTTGAATGTAGTTATATATACCCCCAATGTATATTCCAAATTTTTTATCTAGGTTTTCTAGTTAAGTTACACCATTCTTTCCAAGATCCTCTTAATCTCTCTATTTGATACTTTGCCCTGCCCATTTTTTGGGGGTGGTATGTAGTAGAGGTATTGGGGTTCAATCCATATATTTTTCATGATGGATTCCATGTTCTTGTTAAAAAAATACGTGCCTTGATCACTGATTATTTATTAAGGGGCTTGAAACCTAAAAAAAAAATTGATCATAGAAACTCAATCATAACTTTTTCATCATCAGTTCAGGTTTCTTTTTCTTTAATCCACTTACAAACACAATTTACTACTAGTAGGATATAATAAAATCCAAAACAAATAATAAACTTTACCATGAAATCTAATCTCTAAAAATAAAATATTTTATAAAAAATCAATGCTTGTTTTTGAATTTACCATCCTTTAGAAATTCCTCTAATAAATTGGAAGTTTTGACATGTTTTGAAAAAAATAATGCAAGCCTTTAAAAATAGATGTACAAAACAAACAGGATTCTAAAACTTTTCTATATGTTCTATAAGGTCTAAAATGGACTCCTCTTGCATGTGTATGACAAAATGGAAGCATAGATTTTACAACTTCCTCATGTATACATCTCCTAATCAGTTGGTCACTACAAATATTCCATAAGTAAGGGTCCTTCAAAAAATAATACTTTGACTCAAATTTCATCTTAGAATCTTGATATTTAGTAAAGAATAAGAGTACCTTTTATGTGATTAAATAATTCAACAATTCAGTATACCAGTTAACTTAAGTGAATTTGTACAACCACTCACAAGGGACATAATCATCTAGGGATACCTCATATGGTGTTTATACCTCATTAGTGAAGGGGAACATACTCATGTAATCTATAACTAAATTCTAACATATCTTCCTGTCCTTCATATCTAAGTCAAATTATTATAAAATCAACATCCCTCTTATAAATATTGGATTTTCTTCATATTTATTAATCAGATACTTGAGTGTAGTATGATCAGAAGAAATAATTACTTTACTTCCTAACAAATATTGACTAAATTTAAACAAAAATAAAAAAAACTAGCTGTTTTATAATTGTTTTGGGCTATTTATAGGGTCTTTAAATTCTATTATATAAAATGTGAGTTCCCTTTAATCCTCTGGGACAACAAAACTCCTACAAAATTATTGAAATCATCACATAATAGGTCAAATAGAATTTTCCAGGCTAGTGGATTGATCACATGGGATGTGTTCAAGATATATTTAAGATTATAAAAGTTTTTATTGCATGAATAATCTAAAATAAACTAATTTCCTTAATAATTATGTTAGTCATGGGAAAAAAGTCTTGCTGATATCTTTAATAAATATTCTGTAAAACCCAACATGGCCTAAAAATAATTTTTTTGTGTCTTATAGTGGAGGGGTAAGGCAGTGTGGAAATGATGTCAAACTTGAACTAATATAATTAAACTATATCCTTATAAATTATATAGACTAAAACATTTCCTTTTTTCAACCATGAAATTACACTTTTCAATTTAAAAAAAAAGATTTTTCTCAATGAATTTCGTTAATTTTTTTCAAAATTTTCAAGATTGGTTTCAAAGAAGGTTACATAAACAATAAAATTATACATAAATACACCAACAGTATATTAATAAGGTCTCAAATGATAATCAACATAAATTATTGAAAATCACCTATGAAATTTCATAAGAAAAGACACAAAATTGATAGGTAAAGGTGGTTTTATCTTGGTCTTCTAGAGCTATATGAACTTGAAAGTATTTAACAAATCCATCAAGGAAGTAATAATGAACTTTCTCAACAAGTCTCTCTAACATATGGTCTAAAAAAGGGATACTATAGTGATTTTTTGAGCCACCTGATTTAATTTAGTATAATTAATTTAGACCCTCCAATTGTTCTTAATCCAAATAGGAACTAACTCGTTATTCTTATTTTTCATAGTAGTGAATAAAGTATTTTTGGGTACAATATGAATGGGTTTTACCCATTGGGAGTTTAAGATAGGGTATATGATTCTATCTATAAATAATATTTCAACTTAATTTTTTATAACTTCAATCAAATCTGAATTGAGCCTCCATTAGGGATGTCTCAGTAGTTTAGACTCACTGTCTAAGAGAATCTAGTGTGCACAAGTGGTGGGACTAATTCCTAGAATATCTCATAATGACCAGCATATTTCCCTATTTTTTAAATAATGTTTAGTAAATGATGTTCTTTATTGGGTACCAAGTTGTTATAAATTATGATAGATAGTTTTTAATTTTCTTTAATAAAATCATATTTAAAATTAGAGGGAAGTAGTTTTAGTTCAAGATCATGGTGTATTACTATGATGATTTTAACTATATATTATCCAATATTTAAACCTTAACATTTAAAGTACAAGTGTTAGTGGAATATTTAAGTAAATCATCAAAAAACCTTTATATAGCTCCTCAAACTGTTCTACACATAGAAATATTTTTATATTTAACACATTTTTAAAAGAAGACTCATTAGAAAAATCAGATGATTCCAAGGCTTCTCCTAGTAAAATTAGTTCATAAAATTTTTCCATTTATTCCTTATAACAATAAGTAATTTCTAAATGAGTCAGTGTAAAAATATATTGCTCATCAGGGGGTTATTTAATTAAATCCAAAATTCTAAAGTTCACTATCTCTTCCTCAAAATTCGTTGAAAGTATTACTTCATGAACATTTACTATAATATTAATAGTCTTAGGAATTGCAATACCTAGAATTATTTGGGAATTATATTTACCTCTTTCTTCTTCCATGCTCAAAATATAAAATTCATCATGGAACAATAGTCTTTTTACTCTTACTAGAATATCCTCTAAAACTATACATGGGTAGGGAACAGTTTAGTTAATTAGCAAGTTGCATAATCAATCTAGTTGTCTTAAGGTCTATTATTTGTATGGAATAATAAACCAAGTGAGACATGACATTAATTGATGATCCTAAATCACACAATGAATCTGTACAATTAATATCTCATATGGTGTAGGGGAGAGTAAAAGTACCTAGGTCTTGACATTTCCTAGGGTTTATGGAGGTTTTTAGAAGAAATAATTCTACCTAAACTTATATTCAAATATCCTATAAATTTTATTTTTATAATACACATATCCTTGGGAAACTTTGCATACCATGGATTTTTTTGGGTGACCTCCAACAAAAGGATATTGATTTCCACTCTCTTGAATATTTACAAGACCTCTTGTAGTAAGATTCTTTACTAATTATCTTGGGTGGGTTTATTAATATAGTTAAGGGATTCTAGGGTTGAATTACCTCTTGTATATTGGACTTACCCTTGTCCTCATTCATTGGTTGTGTCTCTATAGTGACTTCCTTTTTAGGTTTCTTTTCCGGGATAGATTCTTCATGTTCCACAGTTTATCCACTTCCAACTTTAGCTCCAAATAGTTACTGTTCACTACTATTCATATCCTTTATAATTATTAAAGAAATAGAACTAACATTTACTTTGGGTTATATATTGATTGAGTAATAAGTTTACATGGGCATTGATTTTCCAAATTATTAAGGGTGGAAATGATTTGAAAAACCATCCTTTTTTCTCCTTCAGTTCTAAACTGTGGGTGGTGAGGGTGGGATATTGGTTAGTTTGAGAATCAAAAAGATGTCTTAGTAGACCTTTAATTAATATTTCTTGATTCTATCATTCTTTTTATCTTTTATAGTACTGATAACTATGTCTATGTAATGTCCATGGTTGGAAAGGTTGTTGAAAAATAAATTGGAAAGGTGGCCTTTTATGCTACTAGTTTCTATATCCATATTGATATATATAGTAATCTTTGAATCCTTGGATACTAATTGGTCATTATTGGTACTTTATTTGGTACATAACATTATAAATCTCTTCCAATTGAGGGAAACCATTAATGTAATGATCTATAGAATGGAAAATTTGGCATACTCTAGGAGGGGGTATGGAAGGTGATGTCTCCTAAGACTTATTCAATGAAAAATATCTCATAAGATAGGTTAGTTATTTATGTTTATTTTAAAGTAAACGAGAGTTAAAACTATTTAACTCATGTATTAATCTAATATTGTTTCTTGTACCAAATTTTTTGGAGTTTTTTGAGATCCTATCTATCATATTTCTAGATTAAGTAGGTGGATTTTTAATTAGTTCTCCTCTAAAAGTATAATCCAATAGGTTATAGTTATTTTACAATAGTCCTTGGTAAAATAATTTTGGAAGTAATTCCTCTGAATTTCATCTGGGTGGTTATTTATCTAGGTTGTAAGATGTATAACCACTCTTTTTTCCAATCCTTCTAAGGAGAATGGAAAGAAATTCCAGCTGACCTGAGCATCAGGGACTCCTCTAGGATTTAATTTGTTACAAACATCCATAAATAATTTCAAATTCCTATTGGTATCCTCTCTTAATAATCCATGAAATTTAGTCAATAATTGCATCATTCCAATTATAAGATAACAATCTTATTGATTATTTAATTTTAACAACCAATAATTGTTATTAAAGTGAGATGTATAGAGTTATTTAAGTTTCCAAATTAGTTGATCCAAATTATCTTCCATGTTTTCACTTCCTAAGGTGAATCTAGTGGATAAAAATAATAGGATTGAGAATATATCTATATAATTATAAAAAACTATCTCTCCTATTGATTAGTGATTTTTAAGTTCTTAACACTTTCTAGTACACTTCTTTTAATATATAGTTCAAAACTAATGAGATGATTTGAACTAAACCTAGCCATGTATCAAAATAATTATAAATGAAACCAAGTAAAAATAAAAGAGAAAATACAACACTATATTGCCTCCCCATCAATGGAACTAGGTTGATGAGGATCCTATCACGAGGATCCTATTAAACAAAATTTTGATCCCAATTTTAAGGTAATGAAATAATAGGACCTGAATTATCTTTATAAAGGAGGGTGTTTTGAGTGTATTTTCCTTTGTATTTATGTGGGTTTAGTTTAGATGAGGAAAAAAATTATGTTTTATAACTAGATAATGGAAACAAGAAGTTTAAAATTAGTTTTGAAAGATAATGGTCTGACTTTAGATATCCTCTCACTTACCTATTAAATAATCATTAAATTTTACCCTCCAATTCTATATTTAATCAGATGAGACCTCATTGATCACCATCACCTAGTTTATTTTTCTTAAGCAATGAGATGCAATGATCACTGCATTAACTTCTCTTACCAAGTCGAGTGATTTAATTTATTTGATCACCCTTGTATTAACCCACTTCTCACTATCATAGGAAGTAAATAAGGTCAAGTTTGTTTATGTGTGTATTATGATAATGAGAGAATAAGAATTAAAATTCATATAAAAATGGAAATATACTACTTTCTAGGATAATAAAATACTTCCATAGAAATAAACATGAGAGAATAATCAATTCAAATTCAAATTCATCAATGGGGTAAGGTGAATCTCTATGGATTGACCACTAAGGTTATAATGTTACATAACTAGAGACTTTATAAAAAAGAAATGAAACAAAGAAATAACTTAGATTCAATCAATCGATCAATAGTATCTCCCCTTGAGTAAAAAATTGGCTTATAAAATAGATGCTCAGGGATTCTTGTGCACTTTAGAAGCTCTATACCCCACATGAACAACATTAAATCCTTCTTCCCTGATAAATTTTTTTACTTATAGAATATTTTTGTATTTTAGTTTCCAAATCACATTAACTTAGAATAATTCAACACATTCAGATCAAAGGGTTCCAATTCATTAAACTAACTTTATCTTGAATCTCTTCATCTTAGATCGGCTTCATGATCATCAACTTCTTATTTGATTGAATGAGTTCCATGTAGAATCTAGAGATCATTCTTTATTGATTTAGAAATTCCCAAGGAATAAAAATTTATTTTTGGGTAAAATCCATTTATTTTTGGACTTTATAGATTTTCATTCACACAGCTAAAAATTTGCAAAGTTATAAATTTATACATAGTTGAAATATCTTATGGGGGGAATGCCATGCACATTGGCCATGGATGAGAATATCCTATGGATTGTGGAAAAATCATACTTACCAGATAAATAAGAAAATATCATATTATATTCTTAAAATATTCTATATAGGGATACAATGTATTACATGTGGTGAAATGTCTTATGAGGTCATAGACTTAGCCATTTCCTTAATACGAAAATATCCTATGTGGGGAAAAATTTCTTATAGGTGCAACCATAATTTTTATAAATTTCAAATGTATTACATGAATGCATTGAAATTTCATACAATAAGTCAAAAAATCATACACAGGCTTGAAAATTCTTATGGAATGATGGGAAAATTCATAAGCACTAATCCTTTGACATTTTTAACCCAACTATAATGAGAAATGAAACGTATTATAGGCTTGTTCTAGATTAAGATCAAAATGAATTAAACAATGAAACTCAAAATTAAAGTCTTTAAACAACGAAATTCTAGAATCCCAAAAAACAAGGTACTCATTGTTCCATAAAATATAATTAATTAATAAAACACTAAAAATCATGTTTAAATCCATTTGTAACATTTATTTCATATTCATTAAATTCAAAAAAATCAATAATTTATTAAAGTTTTAGATAAATTAGGGGGTTAATAATCAATGAAAAAAATAATTTTTTTGGGAAATATAGAATCTTAACAAATAGCTAAGAACATAATATATTTTCAATTTATGATCCACATGAAATTTTAAAATTACTTTCTTAAACCTTAAATATTGAATATTTTTTAAAATGCTATCAAATTTTTCTTATAAAAGAGGACTCATTATAACCTTTCTAATACATACATAATGTTTGGGTTTATCTCTATATTTTAAAAAAATCTCTCAAAAAACATCTTTTTCCATGTTTATAAGGCACTGGTCTAGCCAAAATTTCCACCTTCTAAGTCCTTAATCTTAATCGAAAGGAGATGATTCAAAGGGATATGTAATGGTTTCCAAGTCTCTTTCTCCTTTCTAATTTGTGATTATTTATCTTAAAATTATTTTAAAAATAAACTTATTTACTTCCATGATTCTCTTCATATGGTATCAAAATTATTTTTATTCATCAATAATGAGATTTCACCCATTATCTATCACCAAACTCGCTTTCATAAGTTATTACTATATCGAAATATGGGTTTTAAAAACTATGAATTTTAATTCCAATTCATCTCTCACTCTTCTCAATAAATTAAGTAATATTTAAAAGTAAACTTATAATAGAAGTTAAATTATAATATGTAATTTTTCTAAAAATCAAATATTTACTATTTTTTCGATCTTTTATACTCTTTTGAGAAATATTAGTCACCATGCTGATTTTATGCTAACGATGTAAACTATGACATTTTATAAAATAAACATATTTTATAGATATTATTTAAAAATGATTTCATGATTAAATATAAATTTAATATTCAATTATTTTAATTATTATGATTCTATAATGGTAAAATATCTACTATAATAATTAAATTAAGAGTAAATAATCATAGCCATTTTTAAATTTCAAAAACAATATTAATGGGTAAGACTTAGTCAACGGTAACTATTTCATAACCTATTGATTTTTTATTGTAATGATATAAAACATATACCTTAACACCTATAGGTAATATTCAAACATTTTACAAGGATATTTTACCATTATAATTATACCAAATAAATTTTGGAGATTATGAACCACATTACGTCAAAAAAACTAACATGAACAATAACAATTTAGTAAATGAATAAGACTTGATAATAAAATAATTAAAATAAATTATAAAAATTAAATTAACATAAAAATGGTTCTGAATAAATTAAATATTTTATAGATTTTATTATCCAAGAATCTAGAGAATAAAAGAAGTAATTTGGGACTTTATATAAGGATTTTCTTTTCAAACCTATATTATTTTCAAGTATTGTTCTTATATTTAATATTTTTACTTTTATGATTCAAATCCAAGTCCTTAAATGTTTACCTTACTATTTTAATTTCATTTTTTTTTTGAATTTATGCTTTCCTTTCCCCCCATATAGATTTATAGTTCAATTCTTTTTTCATAAGGGTTATTTCCCATTCATTATCTTTCATGTGATTATGTTCTCTATCACTCTTCATATATCTCTTGAATTTATTTATCTTATTCATCTCCATGTTCATTAATCTCTTGTGTATATTCTATTTAATTTCCATTATTTTTATATTGTGATTTATAATATTGATTTAAATGTACATCCTTTACTGCATATAGTGTGAATATTAGATACCACATAAATCAGTTTTAAGGGTTCTTAAAAAGAATGTTATTCCATTTATTAACTAGGGGAAATATTGAAATTTCATATACTTATTATTTATATATATATATTATTATTGATTAGAAAGGCATGTTAATAATGAATTGTGTCGTTTATTCATACCATTCATATAATGAATGCATTGGACTTATTTAGTTATGGGTGGGACCTTGTATTATATAGCAGCTTGATGCATAAATATGTCTCATGAGACAAAATAGTTTGATTATTTAGTGTATACTTACCCATTTATTTATAATTTATTAGATTATGACATTATAGTTTTAATTAGATGTATGATATTGGACTTATTTAGTGATGAGTGGGGCCCAATATTATATATCCCCGCATTGCATCAGAAGGTCTCATGAGGTAAACTAGTTTGTGTATTTGGTATATTATTACCCATTTATTTATAATGTCTTGGTCGAGGCCTTGAAAATTTGATTTAGACATCTGATATTATGTATTCTGTCACTATGATATCATTTAATATTGTCTATGTGATTATTTATATTGTCATGTTATTTATGGGTATATTACATACACATGTTATTAGTGATATGAAACTATTTGATTATTATTTATTTCTACCATTTTATTCATGCCTTGTTTATTATAAGATAACTTCTAATGTACGCTACAACTTAATGAAAACATGAGCTCATCCCTTTATTTTTTTTATTTCTCCCATTGGAAACTAAGATTTTTACTATGAATGATATAGGGATATATTAAGAGGAATAATATTTTATCCTTGAATGAAGTAATTATATCATTTGGAGAGTTTAGTTTAGTGAAAAAATGTTCATTTGATAGAAAATTTGGGTTTTGTTTTGTAATGGATTTGAAGATCCCACTTTGTGTTTGAGTTGTATTTACTATCAATAGTTGTCAATGGTTTTCAATGAAATAGAAGAAATTCATTGATGTCAATATGTTGAAGAGTTTGAAAATAAGATTTTACTATAAATTTTGGTTGATGTAACTAAGTTGTTTAATGAAGTTGATGTAGCTTGGATGATCGGATAAAGAAGAGAATTAGTGCTCAAGTCATGTTATCTTGGAAGATAATACATGATGTTTTTGAATTTTTAATATTTGGGATATACCTATTACTTAAATTTGAAACATTATTTAAAGAATTTGAGTTTACTTATGAAAATTGGTAGGCTAATCCCAATGTATACAACACATACTATGCTGGTGAGAGAATCACATTTGTTATGCACATTATGAATTTTACTTAAGGAGTTAACTTAAGATGTTTCTAGACAAAATTTTCTGAATGAATAATTATGAGAGAAAAAACAAATAAATACAATATGATCACATAGAGTCTAGTAGGCCAAGGTAATTATACAGAGGATGAAAGCAATTTCTTATCTGATTATATTCACAGTTACAATGGGTAGAGCCAAATAGATTGAGGAAACCAGAAAAATTCTATTAGATTGAGTCGTCTAGAAAAAAATATCAGATGTGTATTAGTGATGTTTTCTTTATTTAATAAACATCAAAATTCCTTGTGGATGTGATTTATAGATAAAATTTGGAAGAAGTGAACAATCTCATTGAAAGATATAAAAATAAAATAATGCACAACTAATACTTAAATTATAAAACATCATAACTATTCTAAGGAATTGATGATCCTAGGTTAATTTGGTTTATTGAATAAGTTGGTAGAAATCTGGAGAAATATGGTTCATGAACGTTGTGAAGTGTTGATTGAAGTTGTAAAAAGAGCTATACAAAGTCTAACAGATAGACTTATATAAATATCAAGTTTATAAGTATTTTGGAATCCAATGACGAGGTTATAATAGATGAAAGGAAGTATGAAGTCTATCATATGAACTTGGTGATTCATCAAATACAATATATTAGACTTAAACTTTTGAATGATCAAATAGAGGTTTCCTATAAAATTCATCAAATAGAGTAAACATATGAAGATTATCAAATGAAGAAGTTTCATATTCATCGGAAAAAGAAGATTTTACAAAGTCACTAGAAAGAAGGAGAATAGTAGATCTATGAGACTTCGTCAGATGGAAGAAAATAGAAAACAATATGGGAACCCATAAAATGGAGGAAAACACTTGTGAAAGTACATTAGATAGAATTTTAAAGGAATATCAAATGATGTTGTGAGACAAAAAATATTATTATGAAGGAAAACAGAACTGATTATTAATGGATGATGGATTTTTATTAACAATAACTAGTCTAAGATGTTACTATGAAGAAGAACCCAACCAAGGAAGATTATACAGGTTTTAAATAAATAATAATAATGAATTAAGAATAAATAAAAGTTTCTATATGGTGAGATCCGAGAGTACAACCGGAAAAGTACTACCAAACAAAGGAAGTTGTTATAAATAAGCACTAGAAAAATAGTTTGAATAACTTTACAATGATTTTTTTGAATTCATAAGTATGATTATGTTGAGTTAGTGTTTCAACACTCCAATAATCATAGAGGAAGAATCATTATTCTAGTAAATATTGTAGGAGGTTTTAAGAAGATTACAAATTCTATGATTTAAGGAAAGTTCCTTATAAGAATGTTGATTCCTATTTTTTAGGAAGTTTTAATGTGGTAAAATAATGAAATAATTGATCGTTATATTCAAATTTGGAAGTGGAAAATTAAAATTTGAGTTTTCACTTATCCTTAAGTTTTTTGAGAAACCACGCCTATATAAAAGAGGAATATGCACTGAGAAGTTGATATAAATGTTATGAGAGTTATTGTAGATGTGTGTATTACTGAAGAGGTAGAGTTATATACGTATGTCACAACCATGAATCTTGATAGGAATTCTCATTTAGGTTTATGCATCGAAATAAGTGGTACTAGATAGAGCAGGGGGTATTAGACAGAGCGTAAGCACTAAGTGAAGCAGTAAAGCTCTAAAAAAAGAAGATAATATACTAGGAGAAGAATAAAAAATCAAATGAACTAGAATAAGATGAACTTGTACTTGAAAAACATCATCAGATGTACTGGAACAGATGCATAGTATTAGATGGAGAAGTGGTTATGTACAAATAGTGTTCTAGAAGGAGTTGAAGAAGGAAAGAGAAGTTGTTTGTTTTTTACTATAAAGAAGAATGGTTTCTTGTATTCTATTATGAAAGTTAGAGATAAAGGAATAAGAAAAAATAAGTAATGTGACATCTAATAGAGGTCACATAGGTATAATACTTACATGGTGTTGTAAAGTATCAAATAAAGAAATTGGAGACTGTCTACACATGCAGTATAAATATCCAGTAATGAGCTATAATCGAACTAGGAATACATCAATCTAGGGATTCGGGGTTTTTTTATCCCCTTCTAAAGTGTAGAGAACTAAACTTGGGCTAAGTATTTATTTCTAGACAAACCCCTATAAACATGTATCTCATTATTGTGGATAATCTATGTACTGGTCATTACCATGCATATAAAGGACTAGCTAATCTTACTGAGTAGTGAAACTTATAAAAAATCATCTGATATTGTTTAATTTATTTCATATACATATATATAATAACAAAAAGTTAATAAAATAATCAATATCCTAATAGGTCTAATAGGTAAAGTGATAAAAATTATTGATTGGTTTGAAAAGTCCTCAACATCAATTTACCCCCTCTTAGTGTTGTGTATATCCCTAAGTGGTTCTCTCAAGTGGTATCAAAGCTAAGTTTTAACTCTATTAGACTGTCTTCTTTAAAGTTATTCTCTTTTAAATATTTTAGTTTCTTTCATATATTAACAATGAAGTGTAGTTTTATAAAATATTTAGTTATCTCAGAGTATAATTCTATTCATACCAATTCTATGATTAATATGAAAAATAAATATAAAAGAAAGATGAAGAGTATTTCCATCTTAAACTGAGAGGAAGAAGTAAGTTTAGTGTCTCCATTACAAGATAAAAATGAAGACATAACTAGCTTGGAATGTGAAGAATAGATGGTTTAACTTACCACCAAGGAGAAGAACAACATTCCTACCCTCAGTGGATCACGATCAAGAGACAATGAGGCATGTGAAAATTATTATACAAACTATCCTTAAGAATAAGATACTACTATAAGTGGGGATGATGATATATCTACAGCTTCTAAAGATATATCAGTTAGTATATGAAAAGATATTATGTATTGAATTTCTATAGAAATGGTCTCAGTTGTTTTTAGAGTATTTAAAATTATGTAGGAAGAAATCATCTAGATTAAAGAAGAAACTAATAACATGGAGAATAATTTTTTGGAAAAGGTTCTACAATGTATAAATCTCTTCATGTATCTTGGATAATTTGATACCAATAAGGTGGAACTAGAAATTAGTTCCTCAAAATTTGAAAACAAATGGACCAAAGAAGTTGTAGAGAAAGATGAAGTTAAGAATAATCTTTAAGAAAATATCCAGACACATGAAGAAAATTTAAAAAAAACATGGAATTAAAGGATTTTAAATTGGAATTAAGATTAAATAAGATTAAGGAACATTAATCTTTGTTAAAAAAAATGTTAAAATGAATAATTAAGGATTTTATAGAATAAAGAAGGTATGTGATGAAAATATGATTTTGATTTAAGACCATAAAAACACCCTCAATATAAGATGTCTAAAATTGGAAGTCAAGATTTTCAATCTTGAAAAGACATATAGTGAGTCTTCATAAAATAAAAAGAAATTTGGAGATGCTAATCAATTATTAATAGAGGATTATAATGTTAAAAGACCTTCAACATGTGATAAGAAGATCATGAATTTATTAAATGATCCATCTCAACCAACCATGAAGAAAGAGGTACCATATATACCTTCTTATAATGTTTTATCTAAATTGGGTCTCACAAATAGTGCATAATTAAAAGTAAAATCTACCTAAGTATGGTTTAAGAAAATTGATTAGAAGCCAACCACCATGACTAGGGTAGATCTAAAAAAGAGTGTGAAATATGGTTCCCCTTGAATATCCCAACAAGTTATGAAGAAGAACAGAAACGTTGTACATAAGATATAAGAAGATCAAGGTTTTTGGGTCAATGTGAAGGTTCTGAGTGCAACAGAAGCACCATCTAAGCATGAACAACTTGTATTTTTTTGACAATCAATGATTAATCCAATATGTACATCAAAAAAGAACTTCATGACCAATAGAATTGAATCAAAGATCAATTGACATGAGAACACCATAACCAAACACATGATCATCACATAATGATTTATTCTTAATTGAAGTAGTCATATAATTACCTTGAGATGAATCCTCTCTTCATTGATGAATTTGATAATGTATCTAAATCATATCGTAGTTTTATTGTAGTAATAAAGTGTATATTACCTCCGGTGGTTATTGAAATGTGTACCATGAACCTCTGAGCGTCACTGTAGGAATCTACATGTTCTAGCACAAAAGATCCAAATTCTTGCATCTTTATTCCTTGATCTCCATGAGAATTTCTTCCAAGAAGCAATCTCCTTGATCTCTCTAGAATCGTGATGCATGGTAGTGGGAGACTAGTGTCTATTCTTGAGATAATTTTTTAGAGGAGCTCTTTAGGCTTTGAGAGGATTCTCTAGAGTCGTTTCACACAACCAACATATTGTCTAGAGTTAGGGTTAGAAATAAAATAATTGGGTTTAAATAGTACTAGGGTTAGAAAATAATAACTCAACATAAACCCTTATAATTTTCATAATCCCCATAGAACCCCATGTCGATAATAATAATAGTAATAATAATATTATTATTATTATTGTTATTTATTTACATTCACATAACCATATAATTAATTAAATATTATTTCTTGAATAACTTATTTAAAATTTATTCAAATAATATTTAACATATAATATTTATCACTGGACCTGTAAACATGGTCTATTATTCCTCTAAAATATTTACCAATACTTGTCTAATGAATATTTATTTAATAAATAAACCTTACCACATTATTCTCTAATAAATAAATAAATATTATATTCACTAAATTATAAGTAAATATTTATTAAATATTATTCTAATAAAATATTCTCTCTAATCACTAGTAAATGAATATATATTTTAAAGATAATAATGAGTAATTATTAAGTCATGTACGAGAATAATATTTATTCAACTTGTTAAATATTAAATAATATTACTATTTAACTGAGGTTTTGGATACACTTATTGTGTGATCCTCTAGCCATATTTTTCAGTGGCATTATGTAGATCCACCTAGAGTCAAAAGTTAATATCTAGAAAAAATAAAAGGAACCCATTGAGGAAGAAGTTAACGGAACAATTACATACAACCTTATATAAAAAAATAATATGTAATATAATCCATTTATCCCAATATCTATAATCATGCATGTTTCATGCTGGTGTCATCAACCTATATGCTCCATGTCTCTTTATTTAAATTTCCAAAAATGAACCTAACCATATAACACCATGTAAAAGGATTTATTTAGGCTATTTCATTCCCATAAAAGTTCATAATATATCAAATTATATTAAAGAATAAAATAGAAAATATTCTTTCTTACATTATTCATTAATACAATACAACTTGTGATGCACCCAAGGTATCCTACTCCACTACGAACAAATATCATCATAGTTTTATTCAAAACATAAAAGTAAACAAATAATAATTTTTATTAATAATAATCTTAAATTAAAATTATAAATTCAAGAATGTATAGATAGTAACATCCATTAACACATATAAATGTGGATTTCATACCGATGGGTAGCGTTCTCAAAATACTTCTCACTAGAAACTACCAAGGTAGTACAACATAATAATGTGTCCTATATCATTTTTTTCTATTAAATAATATCATCTAGATATAGAATATATATTTAAGAATACCATAATGGAACTTCTAGGTTCTCTTCATAGAGGGGGAACCACTTGACCTTTTAGTGTGGTAGTTACTCTTAAGACATTATCACATACCATGTCACACAGAAGAACTATCATGATGTGATAAGAAGATTATAATTATTCAAAATAGTGAATATAATTAATCATAAAGTATACAAAATTTGGTTCTAGGGAAATAAATTCAATAGACTCCCACTTTCACTAGAGAAAACCACTAACAACCTTTATTCCACTAACTCTCACATGATACTCATCCTTCTGTTAAGATAAAGATTTATTCTAGGGGTCACCATGTTTTATTTTAGATTATTTTATTTGTTTTTTGGTGTGACTTTATCTCTTTTTTAAGAGCCACTACTACTTTATTATCATAATATAATGTGTTAGGTTATTTACTACTAGGAACCAAATTAAAATCTTGGACAAAGTTTCATATCCAAATAGCTTCTTTGGCTACATCAGAAGACACTATAAACTCATAATTCTCTATAGAATCAGTGATAACTAGATTCTTTGAACTCTTCCATATCACAACTTCTATATTCATACTGAATACATATCCTGACCGTGAATTCAAATCATTCTGATATTTTTTAAAGCTTAAATCAATATAACCCTCTGATGAATAGGTCCTCATTTCCTCCATACACCCTGAATATATCCTTAGTTATTCTTATATACTTATTGATAAACTTAATAATAGACCAATTTTATTCACCTATATTAGCTTGATATTAACCTACCATGATCAAGGAATAAACAACATCAATCCTATTATATAACATTGTATACATGATTGATCATATCTTAGAAGTGTATGAGATCTTACTATTTTTATCTTTATAATCTTATGTGTAAGGACACATTGTTTTAAAAATATGTATACCATATGAAACTGGAACCAATAATCTCCTATATTTTTCCATACTAAATCTATTTAGTATCTGGTCAATGTATATACCTTGACTCAGTCCAACAAATCCTTTTGGATCTATCAAGAATGGTCCTGATCCCTAGAATGTAGGCTACTTCACCTAATTCCTTCATGAAGAAATAATTATTTAACTAGTCCTTAACTGAATATAAGACTAGTAAATCATTTTCAATAAGTAATATGTCATTAACATATATTACTGGTATAATGATTTCACTCCCACTAAACAACTTGTAAATACATGGATTGGATTCATTCTTAATGAAACCAAATTCATTTACAGCTTCATCAAACCAAATGTTCTATGGAAAATATTATTGCTTCAATCCATAAATAGATTATTGAAACTTTCATATATATTTAGAATTTCCTAGGGTCACAAACCCTTATGATATGTCAAATAGACATCATCATGAAGGATCCTGTTAAGGAAAGAAATTTTGACATCTATGTACCAAATTTCATAGTCATGGTAAAAAACTATAGTAATTATAATTATAATCAATTTAAATATTGAAACCAAAGAAAATGTTTCATCATATTCAATTCCTTAACACTATTTAAACCCTTTATCAACTAGACATGATTTATAGGTATTTAGTCTAACTTTTATGTCTAATTTTATCTTGAATACCCATTTACACCAGATAAGATTTACATCAACTAGAGCATCAACCAGATCCCAATCTTGGTTATGATATATGGAATCCATATCATAATTCATGGATTCTTTCCATATTGTAGATTTTGATCATTCTACCACCTATTTGTAGGTTAAAGTGCTATAATTTTCAACCAATATTGATTCACCATATTCAGTGACTAGAATACTATATGCTTATAGTTTTATTACCTCTCAGGTTCTCCTTTGACATAATTGTATTTTAGGAGAAACATCTTGTTTCTGATGCTTTCGTCGGAGCGCGCTCCTCTGTCACATAGAGGAAGCGCTGCTGTTACCCCGCATTCCCGCTTTCCAAAGGTGGGCGGCATCCGTTCCTTGTTCTGGGATGTCTTCTCCTTGATCAAAATGGGATGATGGGATGTCAGTTCTTTCTTTTGTGGATTCCTCCTCGGATCCCATTACCTAGTCCGGGTCTCCCTCATAGATTTAAGACGTATTAAGTGAAACTCTTCCTGACACCATATCTTCATGGACACCAGTTAATTACACTGCTTCTATTAGGACATTCAAAGGAGTCCGGTCAGGGCACCAACCTTCAGTTAGGAGAGTAGTCGCATTGGGCATCACTGGCGTGTCTTGACGTTGGGGGATTGGCAAGTCTGTCTTTTGTCCCTTATTATAGGGATTATCAAGGACGCGGAATCCCGAGGCATCCCACATCGGACGCGGGGAATTGTATTCCATGGGAATGTATCTATGGATTTCCTCATCTTCCCATGTTTAACACAGGGTATGTCGCAAGTTTAACGTACAGTGGAGACGGATCGGACTGATCGGAACATTGGTTAGAGTTGATCAGATGGGCACAACCCCTGGAGGGGACACCGAGGTTGGGGCCGATGCGTGGGTGGCTTCCCGAATGCTGTTAAATGGAATGGGGTATGAGGTGGAATGATCTCACCAGGATGTGGAGGCCCGAGTAAAGATCAGGATAGACGATGGATTTGGGATTGAGACTCAAAGATACTTCATATGTATCCATGTGGTGGGGAATCAAAGTTTGCGTAGTTCGGTGGAATGACGGGACACCGGAGGAGGTGACCCGTGAGAATGTATGCATGGATGGGACCCAGAGGAAGTGGAACCTCTGGGTTAGGGCATGAGCTTCCCAAGACACGTGGGCTCAAGGGAGAGATCAAGATGAGACATGGGTGTTGGGCTTGAACCTCAAGGAGGTTTTCTATGTATCCCAGTGGCAGGGAATCAAAGTCAGCGTAGTTCATGTGGCATCTGGGGATTATGCTCTGAGGCAGACCATGGTGTCGGTAAACCAACGTGAAGGTGGGCCTGGGGTCCTGATGGATGGTGGGCTTGAACTTCATGGAGGCTTCCTACGCATCATGCCTTGACATGGATCAAAGTCCCCGTGGTTCAGGATGATGGATACAGTTTATCTTCATGAGGGATGGGGGAGAACCTGACGTGAATGAATGACTGGGTGGTGGGCTTGAACCTTGTGGAGGATTCCTAAATATCCCCGTGGAAGGGAATCAAAGTCCACGTAGTTCAGGTTGGGTTGGGTCTTACACACTGAGGCGGCCCAAGGTAGAAATGGGGCTTGGCACACCGACACGGAGATGGTCGGGGCCAATGGTTGTTGGGCTTGAACCTCGTGGAGGCTTCCTATGTACCATGCCTTGACATGGATCAAAGTCCCCATAGTTTGGGATGGGTTGGGGCTTACACTCTGAGGAGGCCCAAGGTGGTATGAGGATTACACTCTAAGGCGGCCCAAGGTGGTTGGGGCTTGAACCTCGTGGAGGATTCCTACATACCATGCCTTGACATGGATCAAATTCCCCATAGTTTGGGATGGGTTGGGGCTTACACTCTGAGGCAACCCAAGGTGGTATGGGGCTTACACTATGAGGCGGCTCAAGGTGGTTGGGGCTTGAACCTCATGGAGGCTTCCTACGTACCATTCCTTGACATGGATCAAAGTCCCCATAGTTCAGGACGGGTTGGGGCTTACACTCTGAGGTGACCCAAAGTGGTATGGGGCATACACTCTAAGGTGGCCCAAGGTGGAAATTGGGCTTGGCACACTGACACAGAGATGGTCGGGGCCAATGGTTGTTGGTATTGAACTTCATGGAGGCTTCTTACGTATCATGCCTTGATATGGATCAAATTCCCTATAGTTCGAGATGGATTGGGGCTTACACTCTGAGGCAGCCCAAGGTGGTATAGGGCTTACACTCTGAGGTGGACCAAGGTGGTTGGGGCTTGAACCTTGTGGAGGCTTCCTACATACTATGCCTTGACATGGATCGAAGTCCCCGTAGTTTGGGATGGGTTGGGGCGTACACTCTGAGGAGTCCCAAGGTGGTATGGGTCTTACACTCTGAGGCCGCCCAAGGTGGTTGGGGCTTGAACCTCGTGGAGGCTTCCTACGTACCATGCCTTGACATGGATAAAAGTCCCCGTAGTTTGAGATGGGTTGGGGCTTACACTCCGAGGCGACCCAAGGTGGTTGGGGCTTGAACCTCATGGAGGCTTCCTATGTACCATGCCTTGGCATGGATCAAAGTCCCCGTAGTTCAAGATGGGTTGGGGCTTACACTTTGAGGCCGCCCAAGGTGGTTGGGGGTTGAACCTCGTGGAGGATTCCTACATACCATGCCTTGACATGGATCAAAGTCCCCGTAGTTCTAGATGAATTGGGGCTTACACTCTGGGGCGGCCTAAGGTGGGTCATGGCCGGTGCTCACTCTAAGCTCACATGAGTCATGCTCGGTGTGAGAAACAAGAGCTAGAAGAGACCTGAAGATAACGTCGTGAAAGGTGCGTCTGTGGGAAGCGAATTAGGGGTTATGTGTGGAGTGGCCCAAGAAGTCGGGGCTTACTCCAGGATGGAGGCCTGGGGGTGAAAAAACACATCGGGAGAGGGATTTGGGATGGAAGAAAGGAGAAACACCATTCCCTATCACACCCTTGGATGACCTTGGCACCGAGGGAGTGAGGAGGAACATGGGTGCTGCCTCCTGCAAGAAAGGATAGGGGCTTACACCAAGGTGTTTGACCTTCCCCGCGGACAAACTACACTCCAATAAGAAGGATATCACCCCCTGTGAGGGATTATCCCATCCATGTGGAGACGAGTGGGTGTGGAGAATGTCCAAGGCAGGGGGACCCTGTGTGCAAGGCACGGGGCCATGTCACAGTTTAATGTCATGTGTTGAGGATGAATTTGCTTGGCAGTTTAATATCCTGTAGCTCGGGCGAGGTGGGTTTGCTCCATACCCCTAGGACTTACATAACCAGTACCCTCCGCTCCTTGTAGAAGGTAAGGCATCGGAAACGCCGTAGTGAGGGGATGTTGTGGGTCAAACCATCTAGGGGTTCACATTAGCGTGGCTATGTGAAGATGCAATAGCCGTTAGCATGCCTATGCGAAGAAGTATGAGGCAAATCAATGCAACGGGAAGAATTGTCCAAGGGACTTTGAAGTTACCTCGTACGAGCCTAGAAGGTCACCCAAGAAGACGGTGCATGATGTGGATACCCAGGGCACAAAAGGCACCCGCAAATGGCACCCACAAGAAGAGCATCGGGGTGAGGGGTCCGAGATAATTGCACGCAGCCTTGGAGCCTTTCGCGCGAAATAATAGACCTGCATGAAAAACACAAGGCTGGCGCGAAATCGGTGATGCTTCCACGTAATTAGGGGAAGAGGTTTTGCGTGTGACTAGGAGGATTGCGCGCAAGGAGTATGAATTACGCGCAAGTGGAAGAGGCTGCGCGGAAGGACAAGGGTGCGCACAATGGAAGGAATTGCGTGCAATTGGCCGGCTTGCGCGCAATGGAAGGGATTGCACGCACGGGGGGAACCTCGAAGGGATTGGAATTCAGTCTAAGCCATGGGGATCTCATGTGAAGGCGGACCCCATGGAAACTTGGTGTGGAAATAACCATACCTGAAGTCCATATTGTGCACACGGAATATGGATTTCGTGCATGAGAGCTGGTTTAGATTCTTCCGCCCTGAAAGGGAAGGGGGTTGCCTTTTATTTATAAACGCCCAGGGGCACGAAATACAGGTCAGCACAAAATAATTTTTCGAAAGAGGCGGAGGTGAAAAATGATAGCCACGCGGGGCACGGGCACGAAATTATTCTGCGCCTGCACCGGGGACTCTTCACGAATCCCAGAACTTTCTGCACGACACACATTTTTTTTCTCTCCCTTCACCATTTTTTCCACACAACGCCTATGTTCCCCCCTCACCGAGTCTCCGGGTCCGAAAAAGAGTTCACTTTGCATTTTGAAACATTATTCAACACTTAAGCACATTTTGGTGTCTACAAATGCCCCCCCTCGGAATTGGATTAGCGAGGGGTATCAACGGTCAGATTTCGAGGGAAACACCAAAACATAGGGCTCTGTGGGGTCCATGCGTGCAAAAATATGAATAGGTGCACAAAACACCGAAAGGTGCGAAATTCTCTTTTTGTGCGGGCGTGGAATTTCCCTTTCATGTGGTGCGGAACCTAGGCTTAGCCAATAAAAGCCGTCGCGGGTCCCATGCTCCATACAACTTTTCTCGCGCGACAAGTTTTAATCTCTCATGAATGAAAATTTCTGCTCTTGTGCACGAAATAGTCTCCGGCCCAGTGCAAAAAACCGCTCTGGCTGCGCACAATTCCACAGAGATTAGGCATCAATTTTTGCGCAAACCATGGGTTTTTTGCGCCGTGGCCTGAAATTTCGCGACGCCCACTGATTTTATGTTCCAACCTCCCAGATTTTGCACCAACTACTAAAACACTTGGTTGGAAGAAGATGGTCGCGAACTAGATTAATGAGGGAGAAGCCGCTGCTCATAGGGATGAAATGGATGTAGACCCAGAATTTTATGGCGCGAAAAGGATTGTATCCAACAACCATACCCTCTTCAACTTGCTAACCCCCACCCAAAAGGAGTATGTCCTATCCAACAAACTTCCACTGTAGGACTTTGGAATTCTAGAGGAGGTCCCTTTATTGGGTTTTGAGGTGGATACACTATGGTCATGGGTGACACGTGAGGATGACCTTTCTTGATACAAAATCAACAACAACGGTCATCCTGCCTGAGAAACCAGGCTCATGGATGTATATGTCCTGAATCCCAAGACTAGGACCATTGTTGGGGGTGACCCTGTTGCGGAGAGCTCCCCGGCCCTCTATGAAAGCACTTTCCATCAGAGTGTCATTGATGAGACCAAAGGTTGGATGTAGGACTGGGACCTGTGGTCTGGAGGCAACTTGAATAGATAGTGGGCCTAGGAGTAATGGGTTCACCGTATATGTGACCAATTTGGGGCCGAGCTGGGACATATTGGCCTGTTCAAGGCGGTATGGACATCACAGTTCCACTTCTACCACCAACCTAAGCTTGGGCCAGAGCTGTTAACTCGGTGGTCCCCTGATACCAACACATTCCATCTCCATCATGGAGAAGTCGGCATCAATCTCTAGTACATTCACTACATCAGGGGTATCCCATTGGAGGGCCATCAATACGACGAATTCCTTCCACCGATGAACATCTGTAGAGACAGATCACGAACCCCCATACTGACATGGAACCTACTGGAGTTGGCCAAGGAGAAGCTGGGGTCAAGGACTTTCTGAAGAATATCACCTACAAGGACTGGTTCATCCTATTCCTAGAGAAGGATCTGGAAGTCAAGATGCCAGGGCGGGGGAGGCGGTGTCCAACTGCGGAACAGAGGAGTAAGAGCGGATCATACTGGAGGATCCTAGAGGCGGGTCACTACCAATCATGGGGATAAAACATAAATCAGAGCTGGGACCCGCATGTTCAGTACACCGGATTTCTCACTACATTCCTGAGAAGGTGGCTCTTTCTGGTGAGGGACGCAAGGATGGGTGTCCATCGAGCGACTCTGGTGATGGCTGGCATCATGGCTGCCAACAAGAAGTTCAACCTGGGGGTCCCCATGTGGGCTCAGCTATATGCCATCTTGGGATGAATCTCGAGAGGGGGATCACCTAGGAGAGTATTTGGCCCCTTCCAGATTTTCCATGGCTGGGTTGTGGCTCATTGCGGCAGGTACACTTTCCGAAATGCCATCCGTCCTCCGGGAAATGGCCTGCGACCCTATCTGCTGAATATTGTCGGGGTCATGCCGATGATTCTCAACGAGGAGGGAGTACGGATCAGGATTGTTAACCATGCCAACTTCACCTTCAATCCATTCCCCACCCCAACTGGCCAATTTATAGACAATGAGAAAGGCTCGCTGGAGTAGAAGGATTGCTTCCAGAGCATCAGAGGTGGGGTGATCTTGGCCCAAATTGATGGGAAGATCTTCTGCGAGCCTTATGTGCCATCCAAGTTCTCCAGGTAGTTTGGGTGCCTCCAAAAAATTACAAAAAGAGTATACATAGATTTCTGGGAGGAGAGGCATCCCTGTGTTCTTCGTTAGCTGTGGCTGATGTTCACAACCTACGGATCTGGCGACATTATTACTTTTCCTCCCACCGAGATTGACGTTGGTCTTTCAACTGAGTATGCCGAACATTGGGCCATAGCATATCATAAGGGGCTTCTTCAGAAGAGATTTTGGAAGCTCAAGGATGCCATTGTGGAACCCGGGCAGCGAGAGAGCAGGCAAGGTGCCGCTAGGGGGGAAGATCAGGAGCGCATCAGGCAACGGGGCCCGTATAGGCCTGAACCTCAGCAGTGGGGGTGTTGCATGGCGTGGCCGCTCCCTCGTCACCTAGAGGAGGAGGGTCCCACAGAGTGCCTAGATAAATTCTCGGGAAGCAAATAAGACACCTGCTTCAACCTTCTCAAGATTCCATTTTCCCCACGCTATGGTCGGCTTGGCTAACCCTACAACAGTCTATGAGTACTGAAGTACTCTGGAAGAAGATAGTGCGCGGTGGGATCTAGCTACTGGAAGTCGGGATTGTTTGGATTTCCGACAGAGTGAACTTTCATCATCAGCATGCATATCTGGTGGCCATGGACATGTACGCACGCCAATGGGGTCGGCGTGTGGAGCCACCTCTCTTGGTGAAAGTGATGCTCGACTAGGAGCATGATCCGGAAACGATGCCACCAGGGGAAGATGACAACGATGATGAGTCGGAGGGTGGTGAAACAGAAGAGGAGGTAGAAGGAGAAGGGGAAGGTGAAGGTGAAGGAGAATATGAGCCCAAAGGTGAGGGGTCTCAGGGAGCTTCCCTCCAAGGGAGATTTTGGGAGAGCGGTGAGATCTTCAGCTCTGAAATAGACATAACCGAGATAATCGAGTTATGCTTCAACCCTTATTTATCCTTCTCCTTTCATTTTCTTTCCTTTTCAATCCTTAATCCACCCTTCTTGTCCTACTCAGGAGCATATGGGTGCTGATCCAGAGTCCCTAGACGAAGGAGGGGAGGAAGCACCAATGGGGAAAGGTGGAGCACCGACGCCCATTATTGAGTTGACGAGTGCTGAGGGATCCCCTGCCACGACAAATCCTGTAGCGGCCATAGCACTAGAGGCTGATGCCTTGGGTTCCTGTAAGTTTCTTGCCTCAATGCCGGTTCTTACCATTAGAGAACTCAATTGATTAGGGTTCTCCTTGTCTGTACAGTGATCATGGTGTTGGAGGCTCATCGGGCTGCTGAGTCCAAAACATGCCTCCCAAATCGAGTTGGCCCCGACAATTGGTGAGCATGGAGCGGCGGACACCAGTGGCGCTGCTATCGGGACAGGGCTGGAATTCAACGAGGGGGCCACCAGGATCAAGGGGAGATTGGAAGGTCACCCAGATGTTGAGGATCCTATTACCCTGGGAGGAATCTCTAAGGAAGACCCTGTTGCTGGCATGTTGGCTATCTTCCCTGTCTATCAGCCCGCTAACCCCAAAGAAATTGATGATTCAGATTCAGAAGCAGCCGAAGAGAGCCGAATGACGCGACACAAGGAATGGAAGTGCATCCAGCATTTTCTCAATCAGCATCAGGCAGAATGGCTGAAGTGGATGGGGTCACTCCACACCTGGATGCGTTTCCTATGTGCTGGAGGGGCAGACGCTCAACACCTTCACCTGAAGGTTCGTGATTACATGGCTGAGAAGATGCGTGAGAGCAGCCAGTGCTCCGATGTTACCCAGTTTTGGGAGGAGTTAGGGAGTACCCAAGCATTTCTGAGGGCAGAGTAGGAGGTCCAACACCTCAAGGAAAAGGTGAAAGAACAGGAGATATTCATCGCAAACTACTCTGAGCTCATGGAGTAGCTGAGGGACCAGCTGGAAGACGCCCAAGAACAACTCATGGAAGCGTGTCGCCAGATAATTGATCTCCAAACTGAACATGCGCGGGCATAGGCCAGGGTCAGTGAACTGCGTTCTGTGGCTGCTGACGAAGAGAGAGTCCTTAGGGGATGGGAGGCAGTCTTGGAGGCCACCAGCCAAAAGGTGGAGGCATTGTATAGATTTATCCAAGAAGTCAACCCTTAAGGGCCCTGTTTTGGCGAAACCCATAAACTTACCTCGCCATACTGCTTCTTGTTTTTCTTTGTGAACTGTATGTATGGAAAAATTTACTTACTTTCCACTTTGTATTAACATACTTGTCCCTTTGGTTTAACATGCTCAACCATAATCTCGAAATAAATTTCAATCCATCCCTAAGCTCACGTGGGCCGTACCCGATGTGAGAAACAAAGGATGCTCGTATTATCACTTCGTTTGATCATGGGAGTTCCAACCAAGCTTTAGGCATTCAAAATTTAAACCTGGATTTCCTAGGAGAAGAGGGAGGCCCGATCAAAGGAAGAGGACCTCAGACCAATAGATGTATCATATTCTTGATGTGCTCTAGCGCACGAGTGGGGAAATTCAAGGGGCATTGGAATCAGTCCAAACAAAGGGGAATGAAAAATGTGAATCATGTTACCTGAATTCAGAAAACTATGGGAGGGGCGTGGCAATAAAAGGACGACTGTTGACCATGTTCGAAACAAAGCATCCCTATTGCATTAGCATGAAATGGGGACAACAAATGAGGGTCAACCGCTGACCGTGTTCGCAACACGGGGCCTAACTCAAATATCGTCCATCAGTCTTCCGGAACATTGTCCCATGACAGCAGACAGACCATAGTTCAAGCATCCATACTATTAGGGGGTCCCTTCAAACATGATCAGTCTTCTGAAACATTGGCCCAAGATAGCAGGTGGACCATAGGTCGAGCATCCATACTGTTAGGGGGTCCCTTCAAATATGAAAGAGGACGAGGATCCGAATAAAGGGGCACATGAAGCGTGGAAAGTGAAGTGGTGGTTTATTCGTATAGAATCCAACACTCCCAAAATTACACCACTGTGGTGGAAGCACATTAGGTGGGCGCATTAATCTGATCATGGATCATCCCTATTTTTAGACAGGACCTCTCTGGTGAGGGAACTGTCGCTTCCCAATGTCATTATGGGGCATCCTGAACTTGTTCAGGGAAAATGCTGCAGTTACACAACTCCCCAAGGGGGTCAGGACAAGGAGCTGATGGTGGGAAAAAGGATGGGATTTGTGATTCCCGAGGCTAGACTCGAGATGAAATGTTTGGGTGGTCTTACATATCCCATAAGGATGGGAATCAAGCCACACATAGTTCAAGGAAGGGTCTTAGTTTCAGGTCTTATAACTCAGACCAAGGATTGATAAGGAATATAGGAGGCACATGGTAAGGTGATTATGAAACCCGGCGTGAATGAAGACATAAGTCCAGATTACCATATGTTCCTTGGTGAAGTGTTTAGGTCAAGGGACCTAACAAGAAAGTTAGGTTGGGCCCGTGGGGAAGTTCTCGGATGTTCTTACGTATCTCATGAGAATGAGAATTAAGCCATACGTAGTTCTGGGTGAAAGACACGATAAGTTACTAGTTCAAAGGATGGAAGGGGTGTGCAGGTCTATCCCTCACACCAAAAGAAGCGGCATTTGATGTATCTTGTTTGTCCTTTAAGGTGAATGGTGTTTATTTTGTGAAGTGACCGACCTTGGGTAGAAATTCCCGACATCACCACAAGAATCAATACATATAAAGGCGTTGAAAAATGCTATGGTGGATAACCAATACCTAACATGATGCCCCCTATGATGAGGTCATCAAACTTCAGTTCTGTTTTTAGTCATGCAGTCGGGACGGTACTATCACAGTTTAGGGTCAGGTGATTGGACTTGACAACATAGTTTAAGGTAATATGGCTTGGTCCTGGGGGAATGCACACAATGGGATAAATCATACCCGACATGAATGAGGACATGGTCCACATCACCACCGTGCATGATTCCGGGAAAGGAGCCTCAAGCCAAGAGGCCAGTGATGGTCAGAAGATAAGGGGCGGGAGAAACTAGCTCTCAGCTGAGCTGGACCTAAAAGCATGATGTTCGAGTGATCCCATGTATCCCATGGGGATGAGGATCGAGCCGCATATAGCCCTTAATGAAGATCTTAGTTTATGGTCTTAGATATCGGACCGTGGGAGTCCCGAAGGATGTCGTATTGTAGCTTTTTCTGCTTGACGTGCGAAGGTGCACTGAGGGATAGTACCAAGAGTGTCAAGATTCCACCCAGACATGATGGGGTGGAACATAATGTGAATCATGCAACCAACATTCAGGGGCTGGAGTGACAATGTAGGATTACTGCTGACCATGTTCTCAACACAGCAACCTGTCGCTTTAGCCTGAAATGGGGACAAACAAATGAGCATCAGCCTCTTACCGTGTTCGTAACGCGGGATTTGTATCAATTTGTTGTCTGGAACCCTAGGGGGCGTTGGCTCATAATGGTAAGAAAGCCCTTAGGCGTGGTATCCATGCCATTTTTGGGGGTCCCTTCGGGTGTGAAAGATAACGGGGGCCCAAATGAAGGGGAACACGAATCTTGAAAAGTGGAAGGAACTTTCCTAAGTTGAATCTGACACTCCTGGTCCTAGACCAGAGTACTCTTAACACATTGGAGAACCACTGAAAGGGGTCGAGGGACTCAACTTGATAGCAGCCAAGAGATGGAATATTCCCGGGAGAAGGGAGGCATAGTGCCAAAAACCCAACAAGAAGGAGGGAATAACCATGTACCACACCTATATATCCCCCTCATGGAGAGGGATAGGTCAAGGGGCCTAGGTGACCGGGAGATCGGGAGATCTCTAAGAGATGGGGCTGGACTCGAAATCTTAATGTTCAGGCGGTCCTACGTATCCCATAAGGATGGGAATCAAGCCACATGTATTTCTTGAAGATTTAGTTTAATGTCATGCGATATGACATACAATTTAACATCATGCGGGATGAGCATGCAGTTTAATGTCATGCGGGACGAACGTGTAGTTTAGGGTCATGAGGGACTGACAGTTTAAGGTCGTGTGGGACCGTAATCTAGTTTAAGGTCATAGAGGACCCTAAAAAGGGACAGGAAAAATATTGTTTGAGGAACCTGGCATTGGTGGGAGGAGTTATACGCTCACCATCCATGGTCACCATGGATTATGCTCCATTGGGATAAACCTTATGAACAATGAAAGGTCCTTCCCACTTGGGATCCAACTTGGGTGGTTTCCTGCCGGGGATCATTGGTTCCCTGAGGGCTAATACTAAATCGCCTTAAAGGAAAGAGTATAGGTGAACCTTCTTGTTGAAAGCTCAATCCATCCTGCTCTGATGCCTTTCTAGGTCGTGCAAGGCACAAAGCCTGCTCTCATCCAATGATTCCAATTCATCTAGACAGATTTTAGCCACTCTATCCAGCACTTTCTGGTCATAGACCGCTGTGCAAAATGAGGGCAATTGAATCTCGATGGGTAGGACAACCATAGTTTCGTACACTAGGGAATATGGGGTCACCTGGGTGGAATTATGAGTCGTCATCTGATAAGCCCAAAGGGAATTGGGGAGCTTATCCTGCCAACTCTTCTTGTTCTAACCAACCATTTTCTGCAGAATATTAGAGAGGGTTTTATTAAATGCCTCAATCTGTACATTTTCTTGCGCATGATAGTGGGAGGTATGGTTAGATCGAATGTTGTACTTGACATAAAATTTCTTCAACTCAGCTGCTCGGAAGTTGGTTTCGTTATCGGTGAGGATAGCATGAGGGACTCCAAACCAATGGATGATATTGTAACTCACAAAGTCGACGATAGAATGAGCTTTGACTTCCTTGATTGGAATTGCCTCTACCCACTTGGAAAAGAAATTCGTAGCGGTCTGAATGAATTGACATTGGTGAGCCGTTTCCAGTGGGTATGGTCCTACGACATCTAACCCTCAGACTGAAAAGGTCCAAGAGTACTTGGTAGTGTGTGGAAGCTCCGGTGGCCAATGCACAAAGTTAGCATGAATATGGCATGCATGGAACCTCTTGGAAAACTAGATGACGTTGTGGATCATGGAGGGCCAAAAATACCCTAATCTTCGGACCTGGTGAGATAGTTTTGACCCAACCTGATGGGCACCACAGGAACCGGCGTGAACCTCTTGCAGGACCTGCGGAATCTCAACCCCCTGAATGCAACGGAGGAGAACACCATCAAATCTGCATTTATAGAGGATCGTCTCCAGGCTGGGACCACTATGGAGGGTAAAATGTAGCGCGCAACATCAGATTCTATCACGCTCGTCCCGGTCTGATGGGAGATTACCATGTTAGAGGTATTCAACCAAGGGTATCCTCCAATCATCAACCACTTTGATCACCGCATCTGGACGAATCGGGGGTCTTGACACAGAGGCACCGACGGTAAGATGACTTACCTGTGGGCCATCATCACCATCCGAGGTAACAGGAGCTATGACTCTCCGATACGGCACGTAGATAATCATATCATCTTGTTCGGGCTCTACAAGTGATGCAGCTAAGCAAGCCAAAGCATCTGCTCGACCGTTTTTTGACCGAGGGACATGGATAACCTCTGGCCAAGAAGGGAACTGGGCCATTAGCTAGAGAGTGTGTTCTAACAATGGTACGAGCTCTGGATTCCTGACAACATAGTCACCATTGACCTACTTAATAACTTTCTCAGAGTCCCATTTCACATGTAAATGGGGCACGTCGATCTCAAGGGCCAGCTCGAGACTAGTAATGAGGGATTGATACTCTACCTCATTGTTAGTGCAGCCTTCTGACAACAGGAATGAGTATGGCAGGACGGCTTACGCCAGGGTGATAAAGACGATACCCATGTCTACTCTGTCAAGCCTAGGATCATTGAGCCTCCTACCGGTGGGGCTCCGGGAGGCACCATCAAAGTGTATTTACCAACATGGGACAGCTTGATCGACTAAGAGGATTTCCTCATCAGGAAAATCCTGGTCTAGGGACTGATCTGCGGAGGTTGGATGGGCATCTAGAAAGTCTGCTAAAGCCTGCCCCTTAATAGCCTTCTGAGGCACAAACCTGATGTCGAACTACTGGAGGATTACCGCCCACCAAGATAGTTGGCCATTCAACATGGGACAACTTAGGATGTACTTCAACGGGTCTACCCAAGAGATCAGCTGTACCTCGTGGTGCTGCAGGTAATGCTGCATTGTTTTCACGTCGAATACGAGCAAAAGGTATCTTTTCTAGATGGAGGAGTATCTAGTTTCCGTATCGAGGAGCATATGACTGAGGTAGTAGAGGTTGTTCTCTGTCCCATCGTAGTTCTTCTAGGTGAGAAGGGCACCGAGAGATCAGTCCAGGGCGGTGACATAGAGGACCAACGGCTTCTTGGAGACGGGTGGCATCAAGACCAAAGGTTGGAGAAAATATTGATTGATTTCCTCAAAGGAGGTTTGGAACTCCTCATTCCACTCATAAGCAGTTCCCTTCTTCATGAGACAAGAAAAGGGATTACAATTGCCAGCCAGATTTGCAATGAATTGACGTATGTAGGCCAAGTGGCCTTGGAGACCTTGAATCTCCTGAATATTACTCGGGGGGGCATCTAGCTGATGGCCTTGATCTTCTCCAGGTCGATCTCGATGCCCCGGTACCGGACAACAAAGCCAATAAACTTCTCGTAAGTAACCCCGAAGGCACACTTCAATGGGTTCATCTTCAGGTGGCGGGAACAGAAGAAACCAAACAACTTATCAAGGTCCTTGAGATGGTCTTGACACTGGCAAGATTTGACCACCAGATCATCTACATATCACTCCACCAATTTCCCGAGGATCGACTTGAATATGTGATGCATGGCCCGCTGATTGGTGGAACCTGCATTTTTCAGGCCATAGGGCATAACCTGGTAACAGAAAGTACCTTGGGGTGCCCTGAAAGCTGTGGAATCCTCATCCTCGGGGGCCATCCAGATCTTATTATATCGAGAGTAACCATCCATGAAGGAGAGGGAATGGAACCCAGTCGTAGCTTCAATCAAAAATTCCATCACTGGAAGGGGAAAATCATCCTTCGGAAAATGGTGGTTGAGATCTCAGAAGTCAATACAGACTCTGATCTGCTCGTTCTTCTTTCTGACTGGTACAATGTTGGCCAACCACTTGGGGTACTGGAATTCCTTAACAAAGTTGGCCCTGATGAGCTTGTCGAACTTAGCCTCAACTATGGAACCTTGAGAAGGGTTCATCCTTCTGGGAGGCTGCTTGAATCCGCGATGATTTGCCAAAAGACCGAGTCGGTAGACGGCTACATGAGGATCTAGTCCCAGAATCTCATCATAACTCTAGGAGAATATATCTCGGTACTGTTTGAGGAATCCTACGTACCGCTTCTACTCCTCAGGGGATATAGTGGCGATGATCAATGTGGGTCTGAGGTCCTCCTCGCTTCCGAGGTTCACCTATACCAACTCGTCGACCGTGGTTGAGACACATTACTCAAAGGCAGGGGGAGCATCCTTTATATCTTCTTCTCCACTTATGAAGGGATCTTCCATAGGGGAAGCTGCTTCTGAGTTACCAGGCCCCGATGGGAGGCTGGTACCAGCTTGTGCGGCAGTGGTTATTGCATTGGGGAACTCCGGCACTGCCGAGACCGTAGCGATGAAGGCTGTCGACCCGATCCCATCAGGTCTCCGGCCCAAGGGGCCATGTTTGATAATATCAAAGCAGTAGTGGCGAGTCGGCTGAAGTCGACTGATTACAGCCCAGCGAAACAGACAACTATGACGTACTACTGTTTCCATGAGCTGGACATCCCGATACCTGATGGGAGTGGGAGGCTCTGGGACCACTGAAGCCTGATTCGTATAAGAATACTAAATGATCTTCTGACGCCACCTAGACTTGGGATCATGGTTCTCCCTTGTCTCAGAAATGAGAAAACATTGCCCCATATCGGGGGGGGGGGTCGTGGTTTCCAACTGATGGATTGGGAAGACATAGGCGTCATTCAGGCCTGCCCAAGGGTTGGTCGTAGTAGTGACAGGCTCAACTTCACTTGCCAGGACTTATTTATCCTTGCTCTTGTAATAATCATCATCCAATTAGCGAGCTTCACAAGAGGCGAAAAGAGATGCATCGCCTTGGAGTATGCCCACTTGACCATTAAGGTAGTACTTGAGGCATTGGTGATATGATGAGGGGAGCGCCACATGCAGGTGGAGCCATGACCTTCCCATCAATGCATTATACATGATGTCCTGGGAGACAACCATGAACTCGGTGCTGACAACTAGGCCACCGAACTAGGTCTTCAGATGGATATTGCGGACCGGGGTCTACTCTATTCTGTCATATCCCTGGATTCTTAAATCGGAAGGAGTCAGGTCATCTTTAGATAACCCTAGCTTCTGTAGTGTCTGTGTCGGGATAAGGTAGATCCCGGAGCCAGTGTCAATGAGACAACATCGAACTTCTACACCGATAAATTGGCCAGTGATATATAGTGGGCGGATATGCCCATGTATGGGGGAGCCTTAATCCTCTCTAGAGAATGAAATGATGGCCTGACATTCAGCATCCTCAACTGCTTCAGCATGGAAAGCTTCTGCAGCTGATACCTCTACCTCAAACTGGAGGGGGATCCTTAAAGCCTCGACGAGTGCTTCGTGCATACCTAGTGATAGGTGAAGGTATTCAAGGATGGAACGCCTCGTTGGGATACCGAAGAGGTTCTTGAGAAAGTCATACTTTCGTGCCAGGCGCGAACTTCTTCTTGCAGGAAGTCACTTTGTGATGGAAGGCATGGCGGGCCCTGTCGGACGGACCAGCAACTAACTGGTACTGGGAATATCCTGCTGCTCACTAGTCGAAGCCCGGAGAGTGGTTGTCGGATGAGGACCAGATGGATGATATCGGCCTGTAGTGGGAAAAATCTGGTCACGACATAGCTGAAGCAGTTCTACCTGATCTAGTAGGACAAACGGTGGTGGAGGCGGACTTGTTGACCCCAAATGGGGAGGCTGCGAGTGCTGAGCTCTACGCTGGGCCTGCTGTCTGGTCTCGGTGGCATGCACGAACTGGATGGAGGTGCCAACTAATGTGCCTCAATGACCCATACGGCCGCGGCTCTACCGACGCTGGCGTCATCTGGGGACGTCGGGGAGGTTTTCCTGGCGCTCCCCCTCGTCGGGAGTCATATAGGGGTTTACCAACTCGACGGTATTAACCGAAGCGTACCCTTGGCTATCACTTGACGAATCATCCACCACTGGGCGGATCCTGGGGGGAATCCCCATCTCTGGGGGCATAAAGTCGCCGAGAGTGTGGGAAAATGGTGGCATTGGTGGGGTGCGCTGCTTTTTCTTACGCCGTTGATTCATGCTTTTATGGGAAGAGGATGGCTGAGATGATGATGCGGGGGCGGTGAATGTAGCATCTGAAGGCTCTGGATGATTTAGCCATGCACGGATAATGCCATGGGTGCAGGTAACCGTCCTGCGAGCTACCCAGTCATTATACTTCTTGGACCCGTGGTTAGAAACCTGCTGACACTCACCTTCACCGTCACTACCGCTATCTGTCCTCACAAAGACACCCGTCACTTGTGCCAGGGCCGGGCCCAACCTGACTATGTTGTTGTCAATCTGGTCTTGGAACCAGTCCTTGAACACATAGCATTGCTTGATGGTGTGCCCCAGGATCCAGTGATAAGGGCAGTAGTTGGGGTGACCAGTGAGATTCTCCTCTTCCGGCTTCCAGCACTCAGGCGGTCGTACAATTCTCTACTCTAAGGCACTGCGGAAGTAACAAGGGACCTAAGACTTATGGAAGGATTAGGCCTGATTCCTCCTATCCCGAAAGGGGGCTCTAGGAACCTGACCCTGACAGGGGGCCGGAGGAGCCTACCGAGGAGGCAAAACTTGATTATCTTTCCTAGGCGGTGGTGGTGCGTTATGTGGGGGCACCTTCCGATTTTGAGGCGGGCGCTGCTAGGCTGGAAACTGTGCCCGTGGAGGAGGACCTCTACGGGGCTGCGAAGATAGCTCCACTAGTAGCAATTATAGATGCCTAGGGGCCTCTACCTGGGCCACCATGACGGGCTCGGCTCTGGCAGCCCTCCTTGCTGGGATCACAGGGGGCCGGAGGAGCCTACCTAGGAGGCGGAACTTGATTATCTTGCCTACGCGGTGGCGGCGCGTTACGTGGGGGCACCTTCCGATTTTGAGGCGGGCGCTGCTAGGCAGGAAGCTGTGCCCGTGGAGGAGGACGTCTACGGGGCTACGGAGCTGGCTCCACTAGTAGCAATTATAGCTTCCTAGGGGCCTCTACCTAGGCCACCGTGACGGGCTCGGCTCTGGCAGCCCTCCTTGCTAGGATCACAGGGGGCAGCGGACGTTCCTGAATAGCCTGTTTTAGAGCTTCTTCAAGGGACTGGGCCTTATTTGAGAAGTCTTGGAACCCTCCAGGATAGTTTTAAGTGATCAGGGAGGGGACCAGTTCCATCTTTACATTCCCTACACACATCTTCAGTAATTACTGCTGAGTTAGTGGCATGTCGAGGGTGTATGTGAGCCCCTTCCACCAGGAAACAAAGTCCGTGACTCTATCATCAGGCCTTTGGTTTCACTTGAAGAGGTCTGCGATGTTCGTTTTCTGGGTGGTGGAGCTGAACTGGTAAATGAACTGCCTGCGAAGTTCCCCCATCTGGTCATAGATCCGACAGGGAGCTGGATTTACCAAACTAATGCCGACCCTTCTAGTGTCTGAACAAAACAGCGGAACTTGGCGGCCTACTGCTATGCTAGGGTCCCTAACATAGGCCCACACCTCGAGTTAAAGTGGGATAGATGCTGCGACAGGTCCCCCATCCCATTAAAGGGGGAGAAGGTGGGGTTTCCGAATCCCGGGGGTGATGACAAGTCATCCACCCATGTCGGATATGGATTTCCATCAGGTGGTATGGCCACCCGTGACATTTCCAAAGCCTTTAGGCGGGTGATGAGTGCCGCCATTGGATCTTCTATATGCGGGTCCCTGTCCTGATGGGGATCCCTAACCACGAGCGCATTTCCTGGCTCTTTAATGCGGTATCCAAGCTCAGTGGCTCGTGGAGTGGCTCGTGGAGTGACCCTTGGGGCTTCTAAGGGAGCCCGAGCAGGGTTCCTTGGATTTTCATGCCATTCAGGAGGGTTCGACGAGACATATCGTGCCCTATTGTTGTAAGCACTGACCTCTACCCTTTCTGTATGGACAAGATGTTTAGGGTTACCCGGGGGAAATTCACCAGGGAGGAGCTGCATCTGTCCCTACTATACTGGTTGAGGGTCGCCATAATCTGAACGTTGTTCTGCAGCTCATTCGTCCAGGAGGTCATAAACTAGTTTCTTCTGCTCGACAAGCTACTGGCATAGCGCGGCCTTCTTAGGATCTTCCTCTGTCTTCTGCACTAAGGCAGAAGGGTTGGAGTGTTTGGTGACACCAATATCCTCCTTGCCCTTACCGAGATTCCGGCTGAGTACCAATGCCTCGGTGGGTGGAAGGAGACCCAGGAGGTTCTTCTACTGGCGAGTAACTCTCCCCGATGGGTCCAGTAGTGGGGGCAGGTCCTTAGGGAGGAGGTTCCCATCGAGAAGTTCCAGCTCATTTTCCCCTCCCGACAGATCAGTCATGTTGACCGCGACTCTTCTCTGGGGTATGTCCTCGACGTCGCCAAGCGAGTCGGGTTGCCGGCGAATAGCACTGAAGAGGAGGGCAGCATACTGCCCCTGCCATGGACTTGGATGTGGGGGGGGGTATCCTCCTTAATAACTTTGTGGAGTACTTGGGAACTCTGGACACATTACTGTTGGAGGGTCATGCGGTGACCAGGTGACTCGGGGTGCTGGACCACAGGGAGTGTGGCCAGGTTAACCAGACAGCATTGTTCGCCGATGTCTTCAAGGTGCTCTTGGCTCCTAGGATAAGTCACTCGCCGGTGGTGAAGACGGAAGTGAGTCGCCCAGAGGGTCTGGCGGAAACATTCAAACTCCTCAGGGGTGAGCGATTCTGGCGTACCAAAATTTGGTCCTGCGACTAGCCAAAACATCTCAGGGAAGTGGCCTACTGTGAGGATGGTCCAGAAGATCCTCAGCTCAGATTCATGGTCTGGCCTTTGATTTCCCCACTCATCAACTAAGGGTGGCTGAGGAACTGGTGGCAGCACTGGGGCGGACCGCTGGGATAGCGGGCTGGCTGACGGATAATACGGCGAGCGGGCTGATTGGCCGTCGAATCTTGGGCTATCCCCTGAGGAATGAAGTGACCTAGCCACTATATCGCAATAGGATGGACCGATGACCAAAGCTCCTGGCACAGCATCAGCATCTTCTGAGAGTGGGCTATGCCGCGACTCTTCCTCCATTGACCCCCAGAATAGTTCTCCGTCATCTCTTGCTGAGGCAGAAGGCGCTTCCAGAGATAATGGTGGTGACTGTATGGTCGGTCCCTGGGGACATGCCAGGTTCTCGTCCTCCAGGATATACCTTCGAAGGTAGGCAGGGATCCTATGCACCTCACATTCCAGGAGTACGAAGCTGATGCGCCTCATTCTTGTCCCAGCCCTTGACTCGGAGGGCTGAGGAGAGGGCTCCAGCGCCGAGTCGTACTCCGCCTCAGAGTCTGAAAAGGGGACTGGTTTGATTCCTGTCCGGCCTTCCCCGAAATTCCTCTTGCGGCGACGACGACCCGCCTTCCTGCCCCTAGGTGGCTCCTCAGGTCAGGGCTGATTTCCAACATGGGGTCCTCTGGCTGCACTGGTGCTGGGGCGGAGAGGGTTTCCACCTGAGAAAGCCGGGGTGTGGGGAGCACCGAGAAAAATGTCGAAAGGGACACGGGGAGGACCTCCGTGCTAGGCGTTGGTGAAGTGGGGTTGGCCTCCACCTCTCCAATCTCTGGGGTGAGGAGGACCTTCACTGATTAGCACGAGGACATGGGGAGGACCTCCATGTTGGCGTGTGACTGGACATGCAATGTCACCATACTCGCGGTCCGCGTCAGGGGGAGTGACCCCGTACCCAGTGTAGTGAGCACAGGAGAGACCCCTACATGAAGTGATGCTATCATGAGGAAGACCCTTACTTAGGTTGAAGGTGGAATAAGGTAGACCTCCAAGCCAAGGTTGGAAGAAGGGAGGGCCCACACCTTCCATAGTGGTGGTATGGAGTATTCCTCCACACTAGGTGGCATTGCTGCGGATTGGCCCGCAGCGGCCATCGACTATGCCGGCAATCGGGAGAGTCGACCAAACCTGCTCGTGGGGCAGTTGGGGCCTTGATCCAGGATGGGCGTATAACTGCCCCTGCTCAACGTATGCAGGGAGTTAGTGATATGAGTCAGAGGTGTCTCAGGCCACAGTAGTTGCTGACGTTGACGCCCTATGGCGGGCGCCCTCTTCCATTTTCACCCGATGCTGGCGTCGGGTCAGATGAACTAGAGATGGTGGTGCAGGCGCATGGATTTCTTACTCCTTGGCTCGGGGAATCAGGTGGCGGCACTGACGCGGCTTGGTGGGAGCCCTCACCGAGATCCCTTGAAGTGGGACTTCGATTGGGCTGACCCAAGTATCCCTTACCTTGTCGGCTTAGGGGAGGGAGCTGTCAAGGCATTTTGGGGACAAGCTCCCGAAATGATTGAATGTCGGGGTAGGGAGCATCGGCTCCCTGCGCGGCCCTTGGGGGCAGCGTTGACGGTGAGGCACAACTACCTTGAGATCCAAGCGGGCCATATCCCTGGTGGGGATGACCCCGTCCTCCTCATACCTGCGTACAAAGTCATTAATTACCCTTCGCTGGATAATCTCTGATGGGGAGAGGGGGCGTGGGCGCCCAGCAGTCGTGGTGGTCGAAGCCGTCCTGGAAGAGACCAAACCACGTGGGGTAGCTGCATCGATATTTCCCCTACTCCTGCGCTGGTGGGTGGGTGATCGGGCTCCGGATGCAAAAACTTGGTTCCTGAAGGTAGGGAGATGAACTCATTAATACTGCTAGGAAAAGAAATAAACAAACAGTACCCCAGCGCCATTCAGTCTTTCATGGCCAGTAAGAGGGATCCACACTGAAAACGTTGTAGGATGGAATTCTAAACATCCTGACTGGCCCAAATTTTGGCGAGTTTCACGTCAGGCCTGCTTTGTGGGACCTAGTACCGGATGACGGGGTCAGATGGCATGCTTATCCACTGATTCCCCGAATGCTACTAGCCTCCATGTTGAGGAGAAGACTATTCACGTTAGGTTCACCGTTTCTGTTTCCGAATCTTTCATTGGGGCGCGCACATCCGTCACATAGAGGACGCCCGGCTGTTACCCCACATTCCCTCTTTCCAAAGGAGGGCATCATCCGTTCCTTGTTTAGGGATGTCTGCTCCTTGATCGAAATGGGATGATGGGATATTAGTTCTTCCTTCCATGGATTCCTCCTCGGATCTCATTATCTAGTCTGGGTCACCCTCATAGATTTAAGACGTAGTTCGTGAAACTCTTCCTGACACCATATCTTCATGGACACGAGTTAATTACACTGCTTCTGTTAGGAAATTCCAAGGAGTTCGGTCAGGGCAGCAACATTCGGTTCGGAGAGTAGTCATGTTGGGCATCACTGGCATGTCTTGATTCTAGGGGATTGACATGTCTATCTTCCGTCCCTTATTATTGGGCTTCTCAAGGGTGTGGAAGCCCGAGGCATCCCACATCAGACATGGGGAATTGTATTCCATGGGCATGTATCTGAGGTTTTCCTCAGCTTCCCATGTTTAACACAGGGTATGGCACAAGTTTAACATCCATCGAAGACGGATCAGATTGATCAGAACATTGGTTAGAGTGGATCAGATGGGCGCAACCCTCGAAGGGGACACTGAGGTTGGGGCCAACGTGTGGGTGGATTTTCGAATGCAGTTAAATGGAATGGGGTATGAGGTGGTATGATCTCACTGAGATGTGGCGGCCCGGGTAAGGATTAGGATGGACGATGTATTTGGGCTTGAGCCTCAAAGAGACTTCCTATGTATCCCCGTGGTGGAGAATCAAAGTCCGCGTAGTTCGGTGGAATGACAGGACACCTGAGGAGGTGACCCACAAGAATGGATGCATGGATGGGACCCAGAGGAAGTGGAACCTCCAAGTTAGGGCATGAGCTTCTCAAGACACGTGGGCTTGAGGAAGAGATCAGGATGAGACATGGGTGTTGGGATTGAACCTCATGGAGGTTTCCTACGTATCCCTGTGGTAGGGAATCAAAGTCTGCATAGTTCAGGTGACATCTGGGGATTACGCTCTGAGGCGGCCCATGGTGTCGGTAAACCGACGTGAAGGTGGACCTAGGGTCCTGATGGATGGTGGGGTTTAACCTCATGGAGGCTTCCTACGTACCATGCCTTGACATAGATCAAATTACTCATTGTTCAGGATGATGGATACAGTTTATCATCATGCGGGACGGGGGAGAACCTGATGTGAATGAATGACTGGGTGGTGGGATTGAACCTCGTGTAGGATTCCTACGTATCCCTATGGCAGGGAATCAAATTCCATGTAGTTCAGGTTGGGTTGGGGCTTACACTCTAAGGCGGTCCAAGGTGGAAATGGGGCTTGGCACACCGACACGGAGATGGTCGGGGCCAATGGTTGTTGGGCTTGAACCTCATGGAGGCTTCCGACGTACCATGTCATGACATGGATCAAAGTCCCCATAGTTCGGGATAGGTTGGGGCTTACACTCTGAGGCGTCCCAAGGTGGTATGGGTCTTATACTCTGAGGTGGCCCAAGGTGGTTGGGGCTTGAACCTCATGGAGGATTCCTGCATACCATGCCTTGAGACGGATCAAAGTCCACGTAGTTCAGGATGGGTTGGGGATTACACTTTGAGGTGGCCGAAGGTGGATGGGGCTTTAACCTCGTGGAGGCTTCCTACGTACCATGCCTTTACATGGATCAAAGTCCCCATAGTTCGGGATGGGTTGGGGCTTACACTCTGAGGCGGCCCAATGTGGTATGGGGCTTACACTCTAAGGCAGCCCAAGGTGGTTGGGGCTTGAACATCATGGAGGCTTCTTATGTACGATGACTTGACTTGGATCAAAGTACTCATAGTTCGGGATGGGTTGGGGCTTACACTCTGAGGCGGTCCAAGGTGGTATGGGGATTACACTCTAAGGCGACCCAAGGTGGAAATGGGGCTTGTCACACTGACATAGAGACAATCGGGGCCAATGGTTGTTGTGATTGAACCTCATGGAGGCTTCCTACGTACCATTCATTGACATTGATCAAAGTCCCCGTAGTTCAAGATAGATTGGGGCTTACACTCTGAGGCGACCCAAGGTGGTATAAGGCTTACACTTCGAGGTGGCCCAAGGTGGTTGGGGCTTGAACCTTGTAGAGGTTTCCTACATACCATGGATTGACATGGATCAAAGTCCCCGTAGTTCAGAATGGGTTGGGGATTACACTCTAAGGTGGACCAAGGTGGTATGGGGATTACACTCTGAGATGGACCAAGGTGGTTGGGGCCTAAACCTCATGGAGGCTTCCTATATACCATGCCTTGACATGGATCAAAGTCCTCTTAGTTCGAGATGGGTTGGGGCTTACACTCTAAGGCGGACCAAGGTGGTTGGGGCTTGAACCTCGTTGAGGCTTCCTACATACCATGCCTTTACATGGATCAAAGTCCCCGTAGATCAAGATGTGTTGGGGCTTACACTCTGAGGCGGCCAAGGTGGTTGGGGCTTGAACCTCATGGATGCTTGCTACGTACCATGCCTTGACATGGATCAAAGTCCCCGTAGTTCAAGATGGATTGGGTCTTACACTCTGAGGCGGCCTAAGGTGGTTTATGGTCAGTGCTCACTCTAAGATCACATGAGTCATGCTTGGTGTGAGAAACAAGAGCTAGCAGAGACCTGACGATCACATCAAGAAAGGTGCGTCCGTGGGGAGCAGAGTGGGGATTACGCGTGGAGTGGCCCAGGAAGTCGGGGCTTACTCCAGGATGGAGGCCCAAGGGAGACAGAGCATAGTTGGAGAGGGATTTGGGATGGAATAAATGAGAATCACCATTCCCCATAACGCCCTTGGATGACCTTGGCGGTGAGGGAGTGAGGAGGAACATGGGTGCTGCCTCCTGCAAGAAAGGATAGGGGCATGCACCAAGGTGTATTCCCTTCCCTGTTGACAAACGCCACTCTAATAAGTAGGATATCACCCCCTGTGAGGGATGATCTCATCCCCGTGGAGACAAGTGGGTGTGGAGAATGTCCAAGGTGGGGGGACCCTGCGTGAGAGGCACGAGGCCATGTCACAGTTTAACATCATGTGTTGAGGATGAAGGTGCTTGAAAGTTTAACGTCCTGTAGCTCGGACGAGGTGGGTTTCCTCCACACCCCTAGGACTTACATAACTAGTACCCTCTTCTCATTGTGTAAGGGAAGGCATTGAAAACACCGTAGTGAGGGGGTGTTGTGGGGAAAACCATCGAGGGGTCTACGTTAGCCTGGCTATGTGAAGAAGCAATAGCCGTTAGCGTGCCTATGTGAAGAAGCATGAGGCAAAGAAATGCAACGGGAATAATTGTCCAAGGGACTCTGAAGTTACCTCGTACGAGCCTAGAAGGTCGCATGGGAAGACGGTGCAGGATGTGGATACCAAGGGCACAAAAGGCACCCATGAATGGCAACCACAAGAAGAGTATCAGGGTGAGGGGTCCCAGGGAATTTCACACAGCCTTTGAGCCTTGCTTGCGAAATAATAGACCTGCGAGAAAAACACTGAGCTGGCGCGAAATCAGTGATGCTTGCACGTAATTGGGGGTAGAGGTTTTTCGTGCGACTAGGAGGATTTCACACAAGGAGTATGAATTGCGCGCAAGTGGCAAAGGCTACGTGCAAGGATAGGGGTGCACGCAATGGAAGGGATTTCGTGCAAGGGGGGAACCCCAAAGGGATTATAATTTAGTCTAAGCCATGGAGATCTCGCGCGAAGGAAGGCCCTGAGGAGACTTGGCGTGAAAAGAACCGTACCTGAAGGCCATATTTTGTGCGCGGAAGATGGATTTCACGCACGAGAGCTGGTTCAGATTTTTCTGCCCCGAAATGGAAGGGGGCCACCTTATATTTATAGATGCCTGGGAGAGCGAAATATAGGTCAGCGTGAAAGAATTGCGTGAAAGAGGCGGCGGCGTGAAATGACAGCCGTGCGGGGCACTTGCATGAAATTATTCCGCGCCTGCGCCGGGGACTCTTTGCGAATCCCAGAACTTTTCGCGCGACACACATTTTTTTCATGCCCTTCACCATTTTTTTTGCGCAACTCCTTCGGGCCCCCAGGACCGAGTCTCCGGGTCCGAATATGACTTCGCTTTGTCATTTTGAAACATTCTTTAACACTTAATCACTTTTCAACGTCTACACATCTTCCACAGGGACCTAGGGAATTTATTCTTATAAAAAATCTTGTGTATCTTGAGAATTAACATCATTTAAGTCAATATTTCTCCCACTATCCTTCTTGAGGATGTGATCCCTTTCAAGAAAGATGTCCTATATTGTGACAATTACTTTTTTTCTGAGGGATTTTATAGATAATATACCCTTTTTCCCTTAGGATACCATATAAACATAGGCTTTATGCCTTGGGGTGTTAGTTTTTTTTCCTAATATGGACTTAACAAATGACTCACATCCCTATACATGAGTGTGGGACAAACATATTTCTTTCCATTAGTTAACACATATGGAATATCGTTTTCCACCTTAGTTAGTACTCAATTAAGAATTTGTGCTGCAACATGCGATATAAATCCCCAAAATGATAATGGAAGATCTTGACGACTCATCTTTGATCTTACCATGAAAAGAAAGGTATGGTTTCTCCTTTTACTAACACAACTTCACTATAGTGTATAAGGTGAAGTGAGTTGGGATAGAATGCCAAACTCTCATAGAAAGTTGATAAACTCTTGGTCAAGATATTCATGACTCAATGATATCAAATATTATTTATATTCTTACCAAGTTTATTATCTACTACATTCTTAAACTCTTTTAATTTCTAAAAGGCCTCAAACTTATACCTCATCAATTGGACATATCCATATCTACTCAAGTTATCGGTAAAAGTTATGAAGTGAAAAGTATCCACATATCTCTTAAACTGGAAAATTCCCACACACATCAGTTGGTAAATATCCTAGAAGCTCTATATCCCTTTCACCCTACCCAAAAAATGGTGGTTTGTTCATTTTTACTTATGAATAAGAACACTATATTTCAAGTGGTTTTAGCTCAAAAAGTGTCTAAATAACCATATTGATAGATATTTTTCAGATTCTTATTGTTTACATTACCAAGATGGTGATTCCATAGTGGTGTGTTATATGAGTTGCATGAACATGATTTTTTATCTATTTCCAATATTTATTTACTTAATTTAATACATAAATACTATTATTTATTTGGTCTATATAATAATGGACACGGGATGAGCCCGTAAGGGGCTCTGTATTCCTAGGGTTTCCCCCTGTCGCCGCCTTCCTCTTCTGCATCTCAGGTCGGTGGCGGCCCCTCTCCTAATAGCTTATTCTCAGGGAGATCTTGGTGTTAGAGTCCTCATTCAGCGGTGGCGCTTCGTGGGCTCGTCCATTAGGTGATTTTAACCGATTGCTGGCTCGTATCCTTGCTCAAGCCTCCGTTCTGGCTTAGGTTTCGCACGAAGGCGCGGTGAAGGTCCGTTGGCGAGTTGCATTTGTTGCGGTTTGAGGGTTTTTGCCCTTTTCTGCGTCGGATTTGGTTGCGGTGGGAGGTTGTGGTGGTCTTTGAGTGAGGGCTGGAAGGTGGTGAAGGGATGCAGATCGTGCTTGTGACGGAACCATTTTCCTCTGGGTGGATCACATTCGGTGATGCATTTCTGTTTCTTGATTTTTGATTCGGTCTGGTTTTGGTTGCATTTGGTGGAGAGTGTTTTCGTTTTTGCGATGCTGTTTCTGCGGTGTTCTATGCGTTTTTTCTGAGGATTCACAGATGTTTTGGATGATGTTTTGCGACAAAGTGATGCTTCTGTTTTGGTGGTTTTTCATCAGCAGTCGGGTGTGCTTCTTTACAGGTCCTACCTTTCAGGATTTTCTAGTTTTGCTTTGGTGGCGTCGCTAGTTTTGCGGCTGTAGTGTTTTGGATTAAGGACCTTCCTTTTCGGGTTGTGGATCTGCTGCTCACGATGGTTTTTGGCGTGGCTGTATTGATTTTGGTTTGTGGAGTGTCGAATTGCTAATGGTTTCATTGTGGTGTCTACGAAGTAGGGTGTAGCATCTCGTTTTGGTCTCTTCGTCACCCTTTGTGGATGTCCCTTGGGTCATCTCACTTCGCTGGAGGGTTGGGCGAATTCTGATTAGTGTCCGCTGGTGAGTTTTTGGATTTGTCCTGGTGTCGATGGTCACACCGGTGGGTGCGCGAGGAGACCGATTCTGGGGTTTGTCTGTTCTTTGGATGTTGTGGTTCCTGGTTCGTGGTACCTCGACCTTCTCTTGACGATGTCAGCTTTAGCTTTGATGGTTTGTTCATTTAAATTCATGAATGGATTGTCCATCCTTTGTCTTGAATGTCTTTTATTGGGAAGGCTTGTATTGTTTTTGCGGGGAAGTGGAGAAGTGGGGAAATGGTGAAGCGGTGAAATGGTGAAGTCATGTATGGTTTCTAACTTTTTCCTCAAAAGTGTTTTCATAATAATAAAAAACAATTTCAGTCATAATAATGAATGCTTTATTTGTAAAAGAAACATTCTTTTTTTCCAAATTTGAAAATAAATCTATTAATTTCAAGGAAATAAATATAGATTATGTTCTTAGTAACACTTGGATCAAAATCAATTCTATTTAAAACCAAATTCATGCAAGTTGTAAATGGAAGATTGTAGTCTCCTATAGCCAAAGTGAAGAGTCATACTCCTTAGCTACTCAATGATCCACTTCTCCTCTAGGAATGTTTCTAAATCTACTTGGTTTTTATATTTGGATAACGATTTGAGCAGTATAAAATGTATCTAATTCCAAATGTATAGATATAGAAATATTACACTCAAAAATTAATTTACCATTCATTTACCCTTTATTTTGGTTGTAGTTCCTCTTCCAGTGGCCTAGCTTTCCACATTAAAAACACACTGCTTCCTTTTCTTTCACATTCCTTTGAATCTACTTTTTTTGAAAGGATAGTGATCAGGAGTATTAAATATTGAGTGGTTCTCGATCCCTGTTTGTTTTTATTCCTTGTCTTTTTTCATGATAAGGATTGTGATTTTTTCATGCTCCATTTCCTTTTTAACTTAGAGAATAAGAGCAAGAAGTTATGAAAGTGTCTTCTTACTGTTAATCACGTTTTAATTCATAATAAAACTGGAGAAGGATTTAGGATGTGAGGAAATGATTAGATCTAGGTGAAGTATATCAGGTAATTTAATTCCCAAGATGTCTATGTGATCTATGTATCCAATCATCTTGAATACATGAGTCCCAATACACACCAAATCACCATGTTTTCATGTGAACAGTGCATTAAAGATCTCATACCACTCTTTTATTTCCTTCTTCTGACAGATATCACAAAGGAGATACATCATACTATACACATATAGACCTTCATGTTCCTTTATAAGATTATTTTATACGTAAGATATCATGAAAAAATATACATCTCTAAAATCATCCAATTTTTTCTCATATATAGACACATATTCCTCACTAGCCTCTTAGCCAGATTCTTCAAGAATTGTGTTTTCTTATACATTTAATTTTATTTCTTGGAATAAAATAACACTCAATATGCTTTTACATTATTTGAAATTAGTGCTGGTGAGAAATTTATCTTTCTCTAGTATGGGCTGATGTGATATAGTTGAAGTCATAATTTTTATTTTTATAATTAAGAAGAGCATAATTTTAGTACTTTATCAGATAAAATTAGATAATAAATATGGAATTTTTTAATCTCCCTCTATTTATCAATACCTAATATCCCACACCATTATTTTAAAAATATCTTATTTCTTGTATATTTTACTGTCAAGGATCTGTATTCCCCTTTTCATAACCTAGACATAGGTCTTCCAAGATATTCAAATATATTTAGGTAGGCGCAACTTCCTATCCACTTTAGTACACAACTCTTTGATCTGTCAAGTGGACTCCCAATCCTGAAATCCAAAATTCAGATCTCCTCAACACTTATCATATTAGTTTCAATAAATATTTTTGGGGAAATCAACCCTTAATGTGAACTAGGTTAAGTCAACATAAAACTCAGTATATAAATTCTCTAACAAATTAAAGCACCCTAAGGTTCTGATGGATCGAATAACAACTGAGAAGGGGGGGGTGAATCAGTTTACTTTTTATAAGTTTCAAAACATTTATAAACTTAACCCCTTAAACCTATTAATATTTATTTCCTTATTAACTTTTAGTAAATAATGATGCATAAAAAATCAGGAAAGCAAGTAAAGAACATAAGATTTACAAGGTTTTTCCTCAGTGTGAGAACCTACATCTTTTCCATAGCCACTCCCATGGGTCTATAGAAATTAAATATTATAAATTAGTGAATAAAACTTGTGGAAACTCCCATTAGACACCTTCTATCACCTCATAAGAATGATTATACTGACTCCTGTTTGTTTACTATGTTTTCTTATAAAATAATTAAGCCAAACAAAACAATGGATATTTTGTTGAAACTGATCCAAAATTTCTCAATCCGAATCCTCAGACTGACTTTTCTGGATTTGATTTTCAAATTCGATGAGTCTGGATTTGATTCTCTCAATATGGTGAGTTTAGATCTTATTATCTCAATGCGATGAGTCTGGATCTGATTCTCTCAATATGATTGACTCAATATGATGAACCCATTATCAATCTAAAAAACTCAAACTCTTCTCAAATACTCAATAAGATGGACTCAATATGATGAACCCATTCTCAATTTTCAAAACTCAGACTATACTCAAATTCTCAATATGATCTTATTCAGCCTGATTGAATCAATATGATTGATTAAATATGATCTTTTCAATATAATGTTTCTCAATACGGTAAACAAACATTCAGTTTTCTAATCCTCCTTATGAGATATCTGTCTGAAAAAATACTCTCACATGATTTCTTTAGTGCTATGACTATCCACTTGTGTGAAAGTTCTGCAATGAATGAATGATATGATCAAATATTTATAGATGACTCAGAAAAAAAGACGGAAAGTTGAAAACTTTTCCCTCTTACTCAAATTTCGAAATCTTTGAATATCTCTCACATTTAAACATCAAATTTGACTTCTTCAATATTCCTTAGATTTCTCTGAGATTTATGAAAAAATTGAATTTCATGTTTGACCTCTACAATTATTCACAAAACTTATGGAATTTTCTTTTTGAGTCTTCTTGATAATTAGCTGATTAAGATCTACTTACTTCTCATCTCATTATGATATTTTTCCTTCTCAACTCATTATGATATTTTTCTCTCTCAACACATTATGATTTCTATTTCTTTCTCAGCTCATTCTGATAGAATCCTCATAAGTATGTAGTTATCATTGTGATGGGATTACCATTATGATGGAATCTCCATCCTTCAACTTTGAAAATTTTCAAACTTCATCAGCTTAACACATTCTGACTTCTTGATCCTGTCTTCTGAAACATTCTTCATTCGATGGATTTATTCATAATGATGGAATACCATTGCAATGAAATTCTCATTATGATATAATTTCTCATTATGAGGTAATTCTTCACTCTGAAAATTTTAATTTCTTCAGAACTCTCCACCATTTCTTCAAAAGATTTTATCATGAAAGTTTTCATGATTTGTGAGAACTTCTTGATCAGCAAAGCATCATCTGATTTAATTTAGAAAGTATGAAAACTATATAACTCCTGACTTCATAATCTTATTTCAGAAATATTAAGCAACAAAAATATCTTTAAATAAAAACTTTTGTCTTTCTAGCTCAGAATTTTTTTTCTTTCTTTGATTATGAAAAAGGAAAACTTTCAGAAAATAACAATTTCTGCCTCTGATTCTTTCAGTTCCGATGATATGAATATGATACAGAAGAATATGATACTCTGAGTCTAATGAATCTTCATTATGATAGATATGGGTCTAATTCTTGAATAACAAAAATATTATTTTACAAATAATGTTAGTTGTAAATAAATAAAAAACTTTATTGAAATAAAACTCTAAAAGTTTATTCAATCTTCCCCTTTGGATTTTTTGACAACCCTTGTTAACAAATTTTCAAACTCTCAATTGTTTTTCACAACTCAATTTTTTTGACTTTTATCAAAACATATCCTTTATCAAAAGAGAGTGTCCTGACACCACACTACTAGATAATGTAATATTTTTTAAGGAATTACATCCCTTCATGACAATAATGTTTTGTGGCCATGTAAAGATAAGACCCCCTCACTCTTATCTTTTTCTGTCACTTTTCTTTTTCTCTACCCCATTTTATGATAACCACAACTTCATATTCATTTAAGAAAGATAAGTAAAAAATTATCAAAAATTAAAAAATTGTTACTTTATCTCCCCCTTTGTCGATATAATCCAAAACACGGTAGGGTTTATTCTTTATGAGGTTTAGGAAGACATAGGAGGAGGATGAACATGGATTTTCATCCTCATTTCCACAAACCTTTATTTTGATATTAATTTTGTAAAGATATCAGCAATATGATACTTTGTTGATAATATTCTAGAAAAACATCTCCAGTAGTAACCTTATCTTTTATAAAGAAAAACTTTATATCAATGTGTTTTTATATTGAATTTTGGAAAGGATTATTAGAAAAATCAATTGCACTCTAATTATCCCAAAGCATATTCAATGGTTTAAAAACTTCTACTTTCAAATATTCCATCTAAACTTTCATCTAAAAACATTGCGTACAAGCCTAAGTAGCTGCAACATATCTAGATTCAGTTGTGCTCAAAGTTACTAAACATTGTTTCTTACTATACCAACTCACACAAATTCACCCAAGAAAAATGTTCTTCCTGAGGTTGATTTCCTATCATTACAATCTCCAGTCTAATTGAGATTAAAATAACCATGAAACTTCATCTCATTATTTCATTTATATAACAACCCATATGAAGTTCTTACTTTGACATATCTCAGAATCCTCTTTTTTTCCAACATATGCGATTATTTCAGATTACTTCGACACTTGGCACACAAAGTCACAAAATAAACAATATCAGGCCTTATGGATATAAGTTAAAGAAGGCTTCCTATCATCTTTTTGAAAATCTTTTCTGATTTACACCTTTTCTTGATTCATCTTTACTCATCTTTATGCTCACTGAAATAATATTAGAAACTTATTTGGATTTTTCCATCCCAAAATTCTTTAACAATTCCCTAGTATACTTTTCTTGAGATAATAAAATATATTTTTCTTTTTGTTGAACTTGTAATCCAAAGAAGAAATTCAATTCCCCCAACATTGACATTTCAAATATATTCTTTATTTCTTCATCAAATGTTTTATAAACATATTATCTATCCCAAAAAAAATTATATCATCCACATAAATAATTATAATTAGATCTTCAGAGTCAACATCTTTCATATAAAAGTTGCTATCAACTTTTCCTTTAGAAAAGTTAAACTTTCTAATTTTTTTTTCAAGTTTAGAATACCAAGCATGTGGAGCTTGTTTCAACCCATACAACTTTATTCAATTTAAAAACTTTGTTTTCATCCACATAAAATAAAAACCTACAAGGTTGTTTAATGTAAAATTCTTCCTCAATATCACTATTTAAGAAAGATTACTTTATATCCATCTGATAAACTTTGTAATTCCGATGTGCAGCCACTAAAAGAAATATTCTAATAATTTCTAATATTTCAACTGGGGGATTTTTTTTTCAAAATATACACCTACCACCTATGAATAACCTTTACAAATAAGCCTAAATTTGTTTCTTTAAACTTCCCATGTTTATTTAACTTGTTTTTATAAAACAACTTGGTTTAGATAAAATTTTTATTTTCTATCCATGAAACAAGTTCTCATGTTTCATTCTTATCAATTTGATCCAACTCTTCATTCATAGAATCCACCCATTTTTTGTGTTATAGCTTCTGAAACTAATTCTTGTTAAACTTTTGAGATAATTGAAATTCGATTATCTAATATCAACTTTGTTCTTATTTTTATTGTAGCCTTCTAATTCCCAATAATGTTTTCAAATTCAACATGTTTTTGTAAGGTAAGAAATTTTAAAGTTTTTTACCTGTTGAAATTTCCTCATCACACGATTCTTCTGAATCTTGATAATAATTTTTTTAATTACTTTCACTATGGATGGAAATATCTAGTTTATCCTCCTCAGTATTCTCAAAAAAAAAATTCAGGAAATTTTAATTTTAATTACCTTCACATCATATGAGTCCACCAAACTTTTTAAATATTTGTTCCAACATTTATTACTTATTCCATTTATTGAATAAACCATAAAAGTTACATCCTCATATTTCTCACCAAACTTTCCCAAATTCAGATTTTTTATTTTCATCAAATGTGGAATTCCAAAAACATTAAAGTATTTCGATGAAGGTATTTTGTTATACCACATTTAATAAGGAGTCATGTTAGTTTATGATCTCAACAAGCATTTATTTTGAACATGTACTATAGTACTAATAGTTTCTCTCTAATAGAATTTTGAATGTTTGTATTCTACTAACAAACTTCTTCCTATTTCCACCAAACTTCTATTATTTCTTTCTAATACTCAATTTTGTTGTAGAGTATAGGGATAACTATACTGATTTTTGATACCATTATTTCTTAAATAATTTTAAAAATTAATTTTTATGAATTCGGTACCATTTCCTGTTCAGAACTTCTTTATGAAAACCTCCATATCTTTCTAAATATATTTTCTGAGGAATTTGAACAGTTCAATATCCTATTACTTGTGCTTTATAAACATGATGTTTGTCATCTGAGTGAAATAATCAATAAAAGTGATAAATTATAAATATAATTTTTTTATTGATATCTCTTTGACCCACATAAATTGTGATTAATAAGTTAAATAAGTCTAGTAGATTTAATCACAATTCTCTTATGACTTTTGTCATTCATTATTCCTTTCTAGAGAGTAATACAAACATCTTTATCTCTTCTTTTCAATTTTAGAAAATGATAAAAAACATACAATTTTGAAAGTTTATTCATGTTTTTATTCCCAAAGTGGCTAGGTCTTCAGTGCCATAATGTATTTTCATCTTCTGCACTCAAGTAACAAGAGTTTCTGAATTATCCTATTTGAAAGAGATTCCCACTGGTTCTTTCTCTTTTTGTAATAACTTATCCACATTTCACAGTTTTGATGATGAAAAAATATTTTCTAAGAACAACTTATTTTCTATCATTACAAAGATGACTTACACTAAGTTATGTTTTAGCTCATAAAAAAATAAAACAACCTTAGATTTCATCTTTTCAGCTTCAATATCATCCATTTTTATTCCTATGATATTTAAGGAACTATCATTACCAAAGATAACTGCTCCTTCATTATGAATCTCAACATGTTTCAAGATTTTTATATCACCTATAATACTTGAATAAAAACCACTATAAAGTATCCATAGTTTGTTCTTTTTACATGCTTTCAAAGCTGTCTCTATAATAAAGGATCTTTTCTCAACTTTCTAGTTTTCATATTTATTTTCTTTTCTATCATAAGAAACTTGTTTTGGAAGAAATGAAATTCATATTTTGGAATTATGAACAACCTAATCACATATTCCACAATCGTTTTCCAAACATTCAAATTGATTTTTTATTATAAAGTATCTAACATTTTGAGAATTTACTTTTTCAACTTTCTTTAAGCTAGGAAAGTTACTCATTCTACTTCCAATATTTCTTCCACTTTTCTCAAATATTCTTCCAGGTAGAGATAATTTGTGAAAAAATTATATTCCCTATGGTCATAGATTCCAAAACACCATCAATAACTATCAAATCTTGATTTTTTTATTTAAGAAAGATCTTTCTTTATAGAAAACTTATTAAGGTTGGTAACTTCTTTCAACTCTAACATATTTAAGACGTCAACCATATTTTATTTTGAGTCATTTTTATACTTTTGTAAATTTGATAGGTTTATCACATCCTTTATCCACCCATGTTTTTCTAATACTTTTTTCAGAACATAAAATATTAAAATAATTAGATGAAACATTATTTTTGGAAAGAGCTGATTTCAACTGATTCTCGTATTGAGCTTTCTCAAAAACTTTAGAAGTCTCATATTTTACTTTCAAAGTTTTATTTAAATTTTCATTCATCTTCTTCAAGGTAATTTTTTACTCAAGAAGTTTTGATTGAAACTTATTATTTTCTTCTTCCTTAGCTTCCAGCTTCTTACTAAGATCTTCAATCATCTTTCCCTATTCAACAATTCTAAGTTTGTAACATAAAATATTCTCAATGTATTCTTCCTCCTACTTGATGACATCATTTTTTCCATCAAAAATTTATTCACAATATTTATTCATAACTCTAATATCTTTCTTGATTGTTTGGTTCTTCTCAAGACATGCAACATGTCTTAGTCTGAGTTGATACTCTATATAATATTCTTCACCACATTCTTCACTATCTGAGGAATATCTTGTTTTTTTAACTTTTGTAATGAAGGTTATAAATTTTTATGAACATTAATATTCAAAATAATTGCTATTATTTGAGTCTAATTCAACTTTACTACATAACATAATTTATTTTTTTCTTTTAAACTTATTATTTTATTTATTGGAAGACTTTTCTTCTTTATCATTTTATTCCACTTATTACATCAAGGTTTTCATCGAAATCATATCGATATTATCCAAATTTATTCTTGGGTCAATTTATAGAAAGGTGTCCAATTCCACCACACTCAAAACATTTGAGAGAAATTTTACCACCATACTTTACTCTTCCTCTTCAATAGTTTTTAGATATAAGAGACATGATTTTTTCATTGAACTCATCATCCTCTTTATCTCCAGATTCACAAGGATCATCTTTTTCAACATCTTGGATTTTCATCTTTCTAATATATTCAAAATAAATTTTAACTTTCATATTCTTTTTAAACATAGGATATTTCCTCATTTCATAAGTAATAAGAAAGTTAGGAAATTCATTAAGAGATAAATCATCCTTATGTTATAAAGAAAATTTTTTATAATTAAACCTATCTATAATGTTTCTCATAAGTTTCTTCACAATTTTAGAATCTTTCAAGAAATCTCTAAATCATCTAATATTTCAAACAATTTAATTTAATCAAGTGAAGTATTCATCAATTGTTTCTTCATATCTTCATACTTAATATGCTATATTTGAGGATTTTCTTCCTTAACTTTATTATCCCCTTCAAAAAAACTTTCCAGCTTATCCCACATACTTTTTGAAGTATTGAGACCCATCACTTGCTAATAAAAATTCTCTGATAAGGACATATGGATTGAATTTCTAGCCTTTCAATCAACGTCTATATTTCTATTGTCAGCAAAGATTATAGGTGAATATTTCTCAATAGGTGGAAAATGATAGTAGTATCATCAAAAACTTCCAGGCCAAGTGATAAGAGATAAGGAATCATCCTATTTTTCCATCCATAATAAAGTTTTCCATAAAATATAGGAATTTCATTACTGTTGAAAAAATTAATATTATCCATGAAAAATATTCAACAAGGGAACATTTCTTTGATACTAATTGAAGTTTCAAAGGATCGAATAACAATTAAGAAGAGGGGGAGGGGTTGAATTAGTTGTTAACTTTTTATAAGTTTCAAAACTTTTAGAAACTTCAACCTACAACCCATTAAGATTTATCCTCTTATCAAATTTTATTAAATACTTATACATGAAAAAATAGGAAATAATGTAAAGCACACAAGATTTATAAGGTTTAGACTTAGTGTGAGAACCTACATCTTTCCCTAAAAACTACTGTGGGTCTATGAAAATCCACTATTATGAAGAAGTGAATACAATTTATGTCAACTTCCATTATACACCTTCTATCTCCTAATAGGAATGATTATACTAACTCATGTTAATTTACACAGTTTTCTTATAAAACAATCGAGACAAACAAAATAATAGATACTTTATTGAAACTTATCCACAATTACTCAGTATAAATCATTATACCAATTTGGATAGATCCAATTTTCTAACCTGATTAGTCTGGATTTGATTCCCTCAATATGATGATTTTAGATTTAATTCTCTCAATACGATGAGTCTGGATATCATTCTATGAATACAATATATTCAACATGATGAACCCATTCTCAATCTTCAAAACTCAAAATCTTCTCAAATACTCAATACGATGGATTCAATATGATGAACCCATTATCAATATAAAAAACACAAACTCTACTCAAATACTCAATACGATATTCTTCAGTCCAATTGAATCAATCTGATTGACTGAATATGATCTTATCAATATGATGTTTCTCTATCCAGTAAATAAACATTGAGCTATCTTATCCTCCTTATAAGATATACAAGCGAAAATGAATCACACTTGATTTCTTCAGCGATCCTCCTTTTCTTCTTGATTGAAATTTTGACAATGAAATAATAATTTGAGAAATTATTTATAAGAGAATCAAGAAACAAAAGTTGTAAACTTGAAAAATTTCCCCACTTCCTAAAATTTCAAAATCTCCAAAGATCTCTCACATTTAAACTTTAACTTTGACTTCTTAAATCCTCCATTTATTTCTATGAGATTTAAGAAAAATTTCATTTCAAGTTTGACCTCTTCAACTATTCATAAAGAATTTAGAATTTTTATTTTGAGTCTTATTCATAATAATCTTATTATAATCTATTTTCTTCTCAGTTCATTATGATCTATTTCCTTCTCAACTCATTACGATCTATTTCTCTCTTAGATAATTACAATTTTTGTTTTTTTCTTAGCTCGTTCTGATGGAATACTCAAAACAATGGAATTATAATTATGATGGATTTCCTATTATGATGGAATTCCCATTATGATGGAATATCTATACTTCAACTTTAAAATTCTATAAACTTCATCATCTTCACACATTCTGACTTCTGGATCTAATCTTCTGAAACATTCTTCCATCGATGGATTTATTCCAAATGATGGAATACCATTAATATGAAATTATCATTATGATAGAATTTTTCATAATGATTGAATTCTTTACTCTATAATTTTTAATTTCTTCAAACCTCTCCACCATTGCTTCAAAATATTTTATCATGGAAGTTTTAATGATATGTGAGAACTTCTTGATTATAAAATCATTGTCCGATTTAGTTTAGAAAGTATGAAAACTTTCTAACTCTTAAATTCACAACATTGTTTTCAGAACTCTTCAACAATAATAATTTATTCACTCATCAAATTTTTTCTTTCTATCTCAGTAACTTCTTTCTTTCTTTGATTATAGAAAAGGTAAAATTTTATAAAATAATAATTTCTACCTCTGATTCTTTCAGATCCAATGATCTAAATATGATGCAGATAAATATGATACTATGAGTCCAATGAATATTCATCATGATGGATATGGGTCTGATTCTTGAATAACAAAAACATTCTTTTACAAGGAAGGTTAGTTGTCAACAAATACAGTTTTTTTAAAACAAAACACCACAAAGGTTCTTCACACCCCTAGAGAGGTTGTTCATGACTTTGAATTATGGTTCAATTCCTTCCCAAGCAGTAGAAGGATATACTAAATTAATATATATAGTTGAGGGATATTAATATTTTATGAATAAATAAAACATTTTATCTTTATTACATTCTAGTCAATATTAATTTGATTTACTTAAGTGATTAACCATGTCTTAGATAAAGTTTATACGTAATTCAATTTATTTTAGTTCTAGATTGAATGCTTGTTAATTCATTAATTCATGTGATTATAAAAAATTATCCATAATTAAATTAACCATGATTCTTGATAAAAATAAAATAATAAGAGTGGTATGATCATGATCTTTTCCTAATGGTTATTTTATGTACCAGATGATAAACTAACCATTTACCTAGGTGAAAAACACCTTGAATCAAGATTTAGTTTATGTTGCATCTTTCCACTTATCCTTCCATGTGTCACTTGGATTGGTTTATTCTTAGATCTAAACTTGAACCACATCACTTTCTAGGGATCTCCAAACATTACATAATATTTTACTCACACGTAGGCGAGGGGAACCAAAAGATTGGTTTAGGGGTTTACATAAAAGGAAACAATGGGCATGTAGTCCCTTACATATTGAGAGGTGGGATGATGTGAATGCCATTAAATTAATTTAATAATAAATTAAAAGTAAACCAATGAAAAATAAAGTTTTGGTCTATTCTCTAGGTCATCCGCATATATACAAAAAATTATACATTTAATAAATAGTATCCATTCCTAATCATTGTTATTTAATATAAATCTTTCCAGAATAAACTAATTAACTTATTTAATTAATAAATTATTTTACCTTAATTATCAACCCAAATTTCTTAATATTATCATCCTTCTCTATTTTAAATAAATTATGTAATTTATTTGAAATTAACTAAACAAAAAATATGTACCTTGGAGGAAACACAGAGAGTACCCGTCTGAACTACCCAGTGTGTATCATATTCATATAATATTTACTCATGTGAAACGTAGAATACACATCTTATCACATAATTTCATTGTCAGTATTGTAAAATGAATGAAACATAGAACACATTTTATTTACGCAGCATGTTATATTTTAATGTGGCAGAGTAATCATTTTATTATAAATTATACATAAAATTTAGTTTATAATATTACATAGAAAATATTTAAATATTTAATATATATAAAAACCATCACATGGAATGTATGAGTCAAATAAATGATACACGGAACACATGTTGATGAAGTTTAAGCTTTATAATAAAATAATTTTAAATTCTAAATAATCAGGTAATCTACACAATGTGTACTATCCAGTTACACATAGTGTATTCTCCTTATATCTATGAAGTACGCCTATGGAATGGGCGTGTGGTCTTAACATGTAAATTAATTGAGTATATGGTGTGTACATGGGATACACATTGTGTTGTATCCGAGTTATATGGTTACAAGTCACTTATGCCAGGTGGAACCACACAACTCATATTTAACTAATGGACTGCATGCCATGTATGCAAGTTACACATCATGTTGTCTGGATAACCGTATTCCAGGATAGACTGGTCAATAAGTGGTGTATTAAATGGACATCACATAAAATAAATGCACAACATATAAATTAATTTCTGAGTTCTATTAGTGAATTAAACACTCGTACATGGCATGTGCCTATGGGCTACATGTTTTTCACTCTTGTGTTATCCTTCCAAAATCCATGACACCTTTAGATGAGTTATTCTAATGTTCATCATTCAAAATTTATGCATTTATTGATTACATATATGAGAACAAAGAGGAATAAGAGAATATCATGTGATTTGGATTAAGACATGATTAAACCAGAATTGAAAACTAATAATAAATATATAAATCAATCAATGATATTTAAATAATTAAAATTATTATGCCACTGTTTTGATACTGCATAAATGTTTTGGGTTTAGTGGAAGCACCTATCAAGCATGTCCAAGTCTTATTTTTGTTTCAGTATATGATTAAATTGAGATGAACATAGAAGAAAAAACTGTGAATAATATAATTTAATCAAATATTAATTGATATGAGAATGCTAGAAAAAAATGGAGGATTATCATAAAATGATTTATAATTAATTTAACCAGTTAAATAATTACATTACGGTGAATTATTTATTCATTAATGAATCTAACAATGTCTCTACACCGTACCATCATTGTATCACATGAATCAAGTGTATATTCTTTCCATAGGCGACCCACATGTGTACTGAAAACCCCCGAGTGTCACCATCAGAATCTCTGAGTTCTCATGTGGAAGATCATAATGATTTCATCATTCATCCTTGATCTCCATGAGAATATCTTCCAAGAAGGATTCTACTTGATCTTTATAGAATCAAGAAGGGTGGTGGAGGAATATCATTCTTTATTCTTAAGATAATTCTTGAGTGGAGTTCTTTAGGGATTGAGAGGATTCTCCATAGTCATTTTGGAAAACCAACATAATGGATAGTGTTGGGGTTAGAAATAATATAATTGGGTTTAAATAGTACTAGGATTAGAAAATAAAAATTTTATATGCACCCTTATTATTTCCTTAATACCCATAAAACCAAATGTCTATATTATTATTATTATTATTATTATTATTTCTTGATATGCACAAAAACAATAAATTAATTAAATAATATTTCTCAAATAAATTGTCTAAAATTTATTCAAATAATATTTAATATATATTATTTCTCACTAGGCCCACAAAATTAGTCCACCATTCCTCTAAAATATTTACCAAACTTTTAATAATGACTATTTATTAAATAAATAAATATTACTTCATTATTCACTATTAAATAAATTTATATAATATTCAAAAAATAGTAAATAAATATTTATTCAATATTATGCTCACAAAATATTCTCTTGAATAACTAGTGGATGAATATATACAATCAAGACAATCATTAATAATTATTAAACCATGTACTAGAATAATATTTATTCCACTTTTTAAATAATAAATAATATTATTTTTAAATAAGGATCTGGATACAGTTAGCATGTGACCCTCTAGGTCTCTTTCTTAGTGGAATTAGGTGGAGATACCTAATGTACAAGGTTAGCATCTATTAACACACCATGTCACCCATATATAAATAAGTTAATTTCACAATGATATAAAACCTTATATAAATTATTACTGTGAAATATAATCCATTTTTCTTAATATCTCTAATCAAGTAGGTTGCATGTTGGTGTCATCAACTTATGTGATTGATGTCTCTTTCTTTGAATTTATGAAAATAATTCTACCCACATAACACCATGACCATGGATTTTTTTATGATATTCTATTCTCATCAATGGGATTGAGATATGAACTTATATTAAAGAATTGAATGGACAAATTCTTTCTCACATTATTCATTAATGAAATATCACTCATGATGCACCCAACATATCCTACTTTTCCACAAACATATGTCTTCATGGTTTTTATCAATACATCAAATTACATGACTAATAATATTCATTAATAATAATATTAAACTCCAAGGATCAATACATACATCTAGATATAAGAACACCCAATAACACATATAAATGTGGATTTATTATTGGAGGGTCATGTTCTCATAATCTATTGTATTGGAAATTAAAAAGGATTTACACCATGAGAAGGTGCCTCAAAGTACCATGAGTCTCCACCCCTAATAGTATATATCCTTTTCCCTATCAAATGAGATCATCCGACTATATAAAATTTATTTTGGAATACTTTCATAGAACTTCAACATACTCATCATAGTGGAGAACTGATATGACCTTTTAGTGTGAAAATTACTCTTAGGATATTATCACATAATACGTAATATAGAATAATAATCATGATGCGATAATAATTTTATCAATATTCAAAAAAATGAATATAGTTATTCATAAAGTACACAAAAGTTAGTTCTAGTGTGATAACTCCAACACAATATTGGTGTTGCAATAGATTCGGGCATGGTGAATTAAATTTCTAGTAAAATACTATAAATACTAAAGCACAAAGAAATTCCATTCCAAGGGGGAGAAAGAAAAATATGAAGAATTAACACCCCCAGGTTTAGAAAAATATGTATACTTCAAATAGATTTTGAAATATTGAAAATATATGTGATGTATTAAATAATAGTGATCATAAGGTTAGTACATGCCCATGTCAACATGTATATAAATCCAATAAGAAAATAATATCACAAAATTTGGTTAAGAAAGAATAAGGAACCTTGGGAAGTAAATAGTATAATTTTATAAAAAATAATTCTCCCTAGAATATATATCAATAAGGAAAGATGAGAAATCCTTGTATTATAAATCCAATAAGTTGAAGAAGAGTGAATCATTTTAAATAACTTATATGAAGAATTAAACTTAAAATAATTCATGTGGAGACTCCAAGAAGGATAAAAATATACCTAATTATATTTTATACATCTGGATAGAAGATTTAGAGAGAGTAAGATAAAAGGAGGAATAATAACAAAGTCTAGTGAAAAATTAAAGTAAAGGTTCTACATGAAGTAGCTGAAGTTTAGGAGAGGTTTAAAAAAAAGACAAACCTTGTGATAAATAAGATCCATGTGTGAGGTGAAACATGTCTAGACACACTATTTGTGATTATTAGAAAAATAATTATAGCATTATAATAGTTATTAAAAAATATAAAAGTTTCACCAGGTGATACAAGTTTCTTAAAGGATCTTGAGAAGAGAAGGTTCATAGGCATATAAATTTATGAAGTGATAATATCCATGAAACCTCAATAAAAATTAAAGTTAAAATGTGAAGTATTGAATAAATTTTTTGATGTGTACTTAATATTTAAATAGAAACTAGATACTATCATTATTATCACGGATTTAGAGATAAGAAAAGAAAATGGAGTTTCATGGAAAATCGAATGATAAATCACATAGAGGAAAGAAAATTTAATTTATTATATGACAAAAATATGGGAGGAAGTACCCAATAAATTTAATTAAAGGATCAAGAATTTTTTTTACAAGTGATAAAGTAGGACACCATGCACACAACTATTGATGAAATGTGAAGGGAAAAATTAACACCACAATAGAGAAGAAGGTCCCAACTAATACGCCACCCACACTTCAATAATTCAATTATAAGGTGTTTGGGAATTATTGAAATCAATTCTGTAATCAAAGGGATAAAAAGTATAATAATAATCATCAACCCTAAAGACCAAGGGAACAAGGAAGGACCTAGGAAATCAGTAATTCTAAAGTGGATTGTGATAATGATGAGGTGAAAGGTACACTTATTATCCACTAAATAATTAATAATTTATTATTTTATTTTGGTTCTCTATATAATTTCATATCATGTGAGTTTATTATTAATATTGATTAACCACTGAACACATTTGATATTTAATTATCAATTAAAACATCTCATGGTGTGATTATGTCATCCAAGTTATATATATCTTCTCTGATCGAGATTTGTGGAAATATACATCCTAAAAGTCTAGTTCTTCTTCACTTGGTAGAATGAGATGTGATACTAGGTATTGATTGGATCTACCTATATGGAGATCACATAAATTATTAGATACGAAAATATAATTTTATATCTAAAATAACTCCATAATCAAATACATATGAAAGATGATGTTGGAATCACATTGGAAATGCATTCCTTAATATTTTTCTTGATACCCAATAATGAGGGATACATGGATCAAATGACTAGGGAGAAACCCAATGATGAAGATGTACTAATTTTTTAGAAATATATGGATGTATTTCCTAATGAATTACCTCATCTTCCCCTAGCACACGATGTTGAATTTTTAATCAAACTCCCACCTGATTCTATGCCAATATAAAAAGTAATTATATAATATTCCCCATTGAATTGGAATAATTTAAGAATCAACTTAAAGAGAATCTGGAAAAGGATATTATATGCCCAAGTGAAAACCATGGGGCACACCGATCCTCTTTGTTAAGAAGAGGTATGGTTAAATGCATATTTTCATTGATCATTATGATCTTAATAAGATCATGATCAAGAGAAAGTATCATTTACCCTATATTAATGAACTATTTGATCAAATTAATGGGCATAAATACTTCTTTAAGGTTTCTCTTGGATATGGATACCATCAATTAAGGGTAAATAGATAAGAGTTACCCAATATAGCCTTGTACACAATAAAGGGACACTATGAATTCATAGTGATAATATTTAGACTTATTATTTGTACTACTATATTCATGGATTTAATTAATAGAGTCATTAGAGTTTCCTTAAAATATATATGGTAGTATTTATTGATGATATCATAATCTATTTTAAGAGAAAGTAAGAACATAATGAGTATTTAAGGATTGTGTTAAAGGACTTAAAAAATGGTAAATTGCATTCCAAGTTTAGAAAGTGTGTTTTTTGGATATAAAAAGTATCCTTATTAGGCTATTTAATCACAAGTTAGGGTATATCAATGGATCCATCCAATAAAGAGATGATAAAATAATGGAACAAACCAAAAACTGTGACAATGATCTATAGTTTTCTTGGATTAATAGTATTATATTGAGTTTTGTTATAAATTTATCATGATTTTCAAATATAAAACCAAATTAATATGAAAGGGAGTGAATTTACTTTGTATATACGAATATGAAGATAACTCCATCGATATTAAGAAGAGGTTTTTCCTTGCACCTATACTTACACCACCCTGTAGTGGATAATGGTATGTAATATATAGTGATTCATAAAAATAATGGATTGGGATGTGTCCTTATATAAAATGAAAAGGTGGTAGCTTATGCCCCACATTAATTATGGACCCATGAGAAAAATTTTCTGACATATGATCTAGATCTAGTAGTTGTAATATTTGTATTAAATATTTGGTAGCATTATCTCTATGGTGAAAATTATGACACACACACACATATATAAATCACATAAGAATAAAGTACACATTCACACAAAATTATTTTAACATAAACCAAAGGAGATGGTTAGAGTTAATCAAATACTATGATTTAGGAATACATTACCATCATGGGAAGGTAAACAAGGTGGCTAATTCTCTAAACAGAAAGTTTCATGCTACCCTATCCTTGACAAGGATTAAAATTGACTCAATATTTATGGATATTAAATTAATTTATATGAAAATCATAAATAAAGGGTTGAAATACTACATTTCCCAAATTATTTCTAATCCAACCATCTATGTGAATATTAAAGAGGCCTAAAAAGATGATATAGAGCTATAAAAGAGGGTAGAAAATATTATGGAGTTCAAACTTGATAGAGATGGAGTTATAATATTTTGAACCTAGATATGTGTCCCATCAATAAAATAACTGACAAAGGATATTTTAGATGATGTATATAGATTATAATTCTCTATTCAGATAGGAATCACAAAGATGTATAGACATCTTAAGAAGCACTTCTGTTGGGACAACACAAAGAGGTAGATAGTATATTATATATCACAATGCTTGGTATTCTAGTAAGTAAATGTGGAACACCATAATTATAAGGGGATGACACAACCATTACCTTTACTAGTATATAAATAGGAGAAAATCAGCATGGATTTCATCATCAATCATCTTAAGAACTCTAAAAAAACAATTAAATCTGGGTAGTGGTGGATAAACTTATAAAGTTGGTATAATTAATTTCTATTTTAGAGGATTTATTATGAAAGTAACTAAAAAAGTTGTACATAAAGAAAGTGATAAGGCTGCATGAAGTACCACTTTCAATTTTATCTAATTATGATCCAAGGTTCACATAAAAATTTTAGATAAGTATTCAATAATAATTAGATATAGATATCTATTTTACCACAAATTATCATCCAAAAACCAATGATCAATTTGAAAGGACCATTAAGGTTATAGACGATATGATAAAATCTTTTTATATATATTTCAAAGGAAGTTGGGATCAATATCTTCCTCTGGTTTAGTTCTAATATCATAATTATTACCACTCTATCATTCAAATGGCACCATATGAATATCTATATAGTAATATATGTATAACTATAATATTTTGGGGTTAAGTTAGATAGAGGAAGTAGTTAAGACCCAATATTTTTCAATAAATTATAGAAAAGTTCAAAATATTTAGTAATATATCAATGAAATGAAAATTCAATAGAAGAGCTATGTTGATAATCATTGATGATATATTTAATTTGAATTTAACTATAAATAATTCCATGAAACATCTCATTGGAATAGGGTTATTAGATTTATGAATATGGGAAAGTTTAGACCTAGATACAATAGTCCCTTCAAGAATATTGATCACATAGGGACTATAACTTATCACTTAGTATCCTGACCATACCTCTCATAGTTTCAGGATTTATTCCATGTATTGATTTTGAGAAAGTACATGGGATTTTAAAAGTTGATCTGTTTAATCCTACATAAGATGTGGTTTTATTTTTTTTAAAGTTTGGTAAGTTCTAAAAATATGGATTAGATCACAAATACCACCATAAAAAATTCCATTAAGTACCCTGATACCCCCTCTCAAGTGTTTCAAAATCTACCATTGTTATCAAGAATCCAATTCAATCACTTTCCATTTCTTTCACTCTTGTAATTATTTATTTGTTTTCATAAAAAATAAAAATACAATGCATTTGTCCATGATTAATTCTCAAGAACGATATTATATATAGAACCAATAATCTTAGGTATAGGAAGAAGTAATTTATGATAAAATAAAAAATAAATTACAAATCTTTAGGTAGAACATGCGAGAGGGAATAAATTAAAATTAAAAACTCACTACCCTCATCCAAGAATCCAAATAACACCAACTGGTAAAAAAAGAACAAGAACAAGCAGTGGATGGGATTTACCAAATGATTTTTTAAGTTAAATAACCAAAGTGGGTTGATAAAGAACTACTTCTAGGGATATTATCTATCCTTACTCTATAATTAATATAATATATTATCGAAGAGTACTTATCGAATGATACACAAGTGAGAGATCAATAAATTTTAGAATCATACTAAAGTAACTTTGTATAAGATAACCTAGAATATGTATCTCACATATTTAATTAATAATATTCAATATCAATTTACATCTCTATGAACTTAGGAGAAGATACCACTAAAGTGGTGGGATTTAAAGAATTGATAGAGTATATTGACTAAAAACCTCCATTTATGATAATCCAAATCCAATAGGTACTATGTATAATGATATGTAACATAAAAAACATATAATTACATGATTTATAAAGAAGGTTTCACTTTATTACATTTAAAAGATATTTTAGGTTTATATTTTTAGAGAATTAAGAAAACCATTGCATAAAAAATTTGAAATTTCCATAGTCTGTTTATTTTTTTTCCATAAAAATAGGTTCTTAAATTTAGACCGTTATTTCATTCAAGACACTTCTTCAACTTTTAAGGCAAGTCAACACAATGTTAAGATTGACCTTTATATAGTTCATACTCATCCTTAGATCTTATAAAAAATATTTGAAAATTTTGGATTAAAACAAATCTCATCAAGGTATATAAAAATAAATTAATCTTTTTAATCTAATGAAAAACATGAAATACCATGAAAATGGTTATCTTTTTCACAATAAAACATTGAGCACATAAATTAAATATATCCACATGAGAAAATAGAAGATTTATAAAAGAAAAACTTTGAAACCATTTATAATAATATAAAATAATTAAGGCAGCATGAAGTATATTAGAACTCATGAAAAAGTTCCTTAAAAAAACCATTCAACTTTAAAATTTTAAAAACTTTTATTTCCTCATAAAATAAAAATATTTCCATCAAAGTCAATAAAAATCATATAATAAGTATCATGGAGCATCATATTAATAACTCATGTTCACTAATGTTTAATACATATCATAATAATTGATGCTTATTTAATTTCAAAGGGGTAACCTACCGATTTATCTCCATCATTTTTCGCTTTTTAAGAACATTTATTTCCTATTGCATTGGAGAGATATATCGATCCCACCCATCATCAAGAGATATATCGGGTTCACCTTTCATTATCTATAATGAAAACATACCATACCATGAAGAAAAAATTTATAATCATGAAAATTTTATCATAAAAACCTTCAAAACACTTTTTATCCCATAAATAGAACCACTTTCTATTTTCACATAAAAATGTGGAGAAATATACCATTCTTTTGAAAAATATTTAAAATGAAATATTCCCAAAATAATGTGGATAAGATATTCTTTGAAAAACAAATAAAACTTACAAATTAATATTTATAACAAATATTATCTATGATTTTGTATAAAGTTATTAAATCTATATATGTTAAAAAAACATTCTTTGGCACTAGTAAAAAAAGTCAAATTGTTATGTATGGTAAATATTAAAAAGATTAATTTTTAAAAATTTATAGGGAAACAAAAAAGTAGTTGAAAATGAACTTTAACAATATTTTATGTATAAATAAGAACATTATTGGATCAATTTTAAAAACATGGACGCGGAATAGAAATATTTGAAAGGAGTACTTTAAAATAAGGTTTTAAAGAAAAATGCATTACTTTAAGTACCCTCTAGCTTAGGATATTCCCTAACTCCAAAATAACAAAATTATATTAGTTATCTAATTGATTAATAAAATTTATTAATTTTCATTCAATTATATTTATTAATTATATGTAATTTATTACCATATTTATTTATTAAATAAATAATTTAAGATTACATCATACGTTTTTAGATCGTTTGGTTCATAATCCCAAAATAACATTAGTGTATTGACATTGGTCAAAAGAGTCATTTTTCTGACATATATAGAATATTAAACATGTTATAATTATCATTTTTACACATTAAATTTAATTTTATAAACATACTTGTAAGGTGGACATCTAGATTAATTTATATTAATTTAATATTTAAATAGATTCTAAGTGTGTACCTCCCCTCTCTACTACTATTCTTATCATTTATTTACAATTAAAAACACAATTTTTTTTCATCCAATTTCTACCCAAATACCTTTATAAAATCCGTAACCATGTTATATAGGCCTTATTGTGGTCATAATACCAATCTTACTGGTCTTAAGGTTTAAAGCAAATGAGGTTGTCCGAAGAAGAGGTACAGTTCTTAACCGAGCGTTTTGGTTTTATTTATTCTTACACCACCATAAAATATTAATTAAACATGATGATTTAATAAAATAATTATATAAAATATACTTATATGTTATTATGTTAATAAAATAACCTATATCCATTTCCTCTTCCATCAGCTGGGAAATGAAATCGTCGATCTTGTTTGTGGAGGACTACCGCCTCGCGAAACGATGTCATTCGTTTTACATCACCACATCTCATGAATGGTTATAATGATTTAATAAATGTTTTTATATGATATTAATGACATATTTATCATTTTAAAAATATAATATATTATTTATTTTCTTACCTTTTCATTTACTGAAAAATGATAACATCGTTCGTGCGTATGTGTGAACTATCACCTCCATGAAGTGATGTGATTTGTTTTTCATCACCAAATCACATGGATTATATATAAGATAATTTATATAAATAATATGGTATTTATATTTTTATTATAATTATATAAATATAGAATTATACTTACCTTCTTTCCATAATGATCATTTAAAAATAGAAATTCTACTCATGCATATGAATGGCCTACCGTCTCTATGATGGTAACATAGTTTATTTATCATAACTATCATCCATGGTTGTTATTAAAATTTTAATTTATGTATAAAAATTATAATTATTTCATGAATATTATTCTAGATATTATGGGACAATGAATCCTTTAACCATAGTCAACGCACTAAAGTTGTTTTGAAATTATAGACCAGATGTCCTCAAAATACCTGATGTGGAATTAAATAATTAAGTAATTAAATATATAAATATAATAAATTAAATAAATTAAAAAATAATAAGTTATTATACTGGGAAAATTTCATTAATAAATATAATAATTTACATGATTTTATTATACAGTTTTTAATGGAAATACATAGCAAGTCTAGACTCGAGGTAAGACATTTCATCTCAATTTTCCTTCATTGAGGTATATTTTATTGTTATACACCTAATTTATTTTATATGGTGTATATAATACCATTTTACATTATATATAATTAATCCTAAATATTTCATGATATTTTATATTTTAATCTGAATTATTTTAACCAAGGGTATTTGAATTCAAAGTTACGAAGTGGTAAAGGGTTTCTTAACTCAATTTCCTTTCATTGGGTTATAACTCTTCTTAATTGACTTTGTTATTCCATTATTATGAGTAAATTTATCTATAATTTTTTTATTCTATATTTATACTTTTTTATATGGATTTTTATTTGTTACACATAATTTCTCCATTTATTAACTCTCAATTCAATGATATAATCTTTTTAAGGGTTATTTGTCTAAAATTATCTTTCTTTAAGACATATGATTATTATATGCAACAATCCTCTTTTATGTTTTTTATATAATATTACTTTGAAATCTTATATAATTATTCAAATTATCTTCATGATATTTAAAGTTTCATTTGATTTTATTCTTTAATTGGGCTTATGATTGAAGGCTTACCAAAGTGGAGAAGGATTTATGTTACAATATCCTTTCTTTTTCAGGATTGTTTATGTTCAAGGTTCCTTAGGGGGGAATACTATTCTATTATTTTATTGAAACACAAATCTATTATTTTAATTTATCTATGAATGTGTTTTACATTGTTAATTTCCATTTCCCCCTTATTGATTAAAAAACATCAAGAAAGTCAGTAGTGAGTGATATCAATCTTATATCTTCATTTAGATTGGGTATCTTTATCTTAAATGTAATGTTTTATAATTTTTTTTTCTAAAATGTCCTTTTCAAAATGTAAATTGTTTCCTAAATATATTTTACATGATCTGTGACCTTCTTTTAAAAGGTTTTAAAATATAAATTTCTTAACATTTTCCAAATGGGTCACTTTTGACTCCTTTTACAAATTTTTTTTAAAACAATGTTTATTTTTAGCATTTACAACATGAATGAATTTTACCACAATCATGAACATTATTTTATTCAAATATTAATTTATAATTTATAATTTTATTTTTAAAGAAAAGGATTTTCAGAATATTTTATGAATTTTTAGTTTTTAAAAATGATTTTCAAATTGAAAAGGGAATTTTCCTCAAGAATGTTATCATGATATTTTAATGGAATTTCCATTCATTAGTTCCAATAACCCTTGATTTTACTAAATACCCATTGGGGATATTTTTTAATAATAAAATCCTAATTATTTATTTGTATGGATTATTATTTTTTAAAATATATTGCCATGGAAACCGTTTATTTTCCACGGTTTAATCAAGTTATGAAAGGAATTATCTATTGTATGGTATAAAATAATAATAGATTTTCCTTCCACCATAACCTTTATTTTATGTTTATATTCCCTTATAATTTTTCATATTTTATTTAAAGAAAAACACTCCATCCCTTTTTATGTGTGATTTATGTTTTGAAAATGGGTTTTTGAAAGGAAATGATATTTTAATACCAGGAAATGTTTTCTTATGGGTGAAAATATTATTTTAAAAAATATATGATTTTATGTGTCATGATTATGTTATGGTTCATATGCGTTGTTTATTATGGTTATTGGTAACTTTAATAACCATGTATGGGTGGTTTCATGATAAACCAAGCTCAGGGGAGCCCTTCATAGCTGTCCAAGGCATTGGGTAAATGGAAAGAGTTAATTTATTAGGTTCCTCCTAAGAGATTATGGAAATATACTAAGATGGTTATTAAAATTTTAAACATGATGGTTATTTATGTGTAACCTTTATTTTTGTTTTATGTATAATAGTGATGGTTATTCTATATGTAAACATGAAGCTTAACCCATTTATAAGATCGATATGAAAATAATTCCTTAAGTTCATTATGATTTATCTATACTTTCTATTGGTTTTTATGGAAATATAATGATTTATCAAGTTAATATAATGAGTTTATTTTTAAGGAAAATTATTTTATACTTCTTATGGGTGATAATATATGGGTTTTTAATGATTGATTTGAACAATATTGACATCACATGGCTTATGATTATTGATTACAATGAATATTGTCTTTATTAAATCTTTATGACATGTTTAAAAAGTGATGATCAAGGTATTTATGGGTATGAATTACCTTATTTTATTTTTTCAAACTATGATTATGGCATAATTTCCTTATGATAATCTTATTCTCACTAATGATATTCAATTGATAATTCTTTTTTTACCCTTACTGAGCATTTATGCTCAACCTTCTTATGTTTTCTGTTTTATAGGTTATAAAGAATGATTATAAATTATTTGAGTCTAGTAAGGTTTCATAATTAAATAATTTTATAGGATACATGGAGGACTAAATATTTAATATGAAAATTTGGTTATAGTGGGAGATTATGTTGATCTTTATGAACCAGTTATTTATGATTTTAAGTTATTAAGAGTTTTTCTTAATTCTATAAAAATCTAAGCCAAAAGGTCTTTGGGTATGTAGGTGATCCAATATTTCTTGTTTAGGTTGTATTATTTTGATGAAAAAAATGTGGTCACATTTATTTGTATCACATCTAGAAATGTAAAGTTTATGTTTTTAGCATAAGACCTAGGAACAAAAGTTTGGGGCTATTACAGTTGGTATCAATGCAAAGTTTAGATAACTTTAGGAATTAATATGTTTTCATGTGATGTTATATTAAGAGTTATGGATACCATCAGGGTTTATAATCTTTGGGTTTATTATAATTTCAACTTTTTAGAAACCCCCTTTGAGATTTTAATTGATGGAATTTTAAGGCGGCTAATGATATTTTGGGACATGTTTTATTAGATTGAGTTATATATAACCTTTTGGTTTAACATGAAGTATAGATTAAGGATTAATGGTTGAATTATCATATGGAGGAATATATTATTTTAATGTGGATTTAAGGTGATTCAAGTCTTTTAAATAACAATTAGAATATCTTGGAGATTATATGACTATGTCATACACATTTTTTTGTATGAGATTTTAATTTTAAATGATGTGATTTGAAGCTAAATGTTGGAAGAATATGTGAGAAAATTATTCTAATATTTAGGTTTCAATATTAGTCATTAATATAGAGAATTATTTTAAGGATAGTTATTTACACAATTATTTAGTTTAAACTTTGGGTATTATTTTTTAATTTTGGAGACTAATATTGTATTTCATCATATAAAGGTTTGTTCATTTAGGAAATTATCTAATATTTTTCTAACCATTTTTATTTTTCTTAATGTATGAAGACTACAGGAATAAATTTTTACCCTTTTGTTTATTATGTGAATTTTTATTAGTTAATTTTAATGCTTCAAGAAAAAAAATCCTCTTGAATGCTCATTATTTGGAGAAAAAGATGAGATTGTGGTGGAAATTTATTAAAGGATGAAATTCTACTTGGAAAGTAAGTATATTTATTCCAATTTTTAGTCTATATGATAAAGGAATTTCTCAACTATAGTAAAATGATCTTAAAACAAAATTTCATCCTTTTACTTTTATTACCGAGAAATCAATGGTCTTTTAACCCATCACAGATTTACAAATTTGTGATGATTAACTTTCTCATGACTATATTCTCCATCACTCTCTAATGGTCTTTAAGAATTAGTTTTCTCTTCTATTTACATATTTCTATTGCTCGCCAATGTAATCCTACATGGAAACCGATTTATGTTTTATTCTAGATGACCTTCATACATCCCATTATCTATTATCATGAGGAAGTTTTATTAACCCCTTTTATGATGTGGGATTTCAGGATAGGAATTTTCAAATGTTAAACCTTTGATTACTGAGCATAAGTTAAAACTAAGAGGATGAAATTTATTAATGGGGGATGTTGGATGTAACATCATAATATTTTAGAATAAGTACACCATTCTCGATAATGTGTATGACACACAACACCAAGCTTAAATAAACCATGAAATATTATTATTTAAATATTTCTGTTATAACATAGCCATTAAATTATCTGATATGAATAATATTAAATAATTTTTAAAAAACATTTATAAATTTTCTAATAAATTAAAATTTATTTATTAAATCTTTAGAAATAAGAACACAATTTCTAGTAAAACCATTTTATTCTTCAAAGATATGTTTTATTCAAAAATGGGGTTTGATTGATTGTTGTGAGCGAGTAATATAAGTAATTTCTAGAAATTTTACAAAATTTATTTTATAAAATAAATATAATTTTTTAAATAATAATATCAAAATTATCCAGTGGTATAATTTTGATATTTTTATGAAAAGTTTGATTTTTCAATAAATAGTGAAAAATATCGATTTTTATTGAAAATTATGTTTTCAAAGTATTTATAAAGTAAAATTATACTTTGGATTAGTTTTAAAGTATAATTAGTTAAATATTGTTAAAAATAATCCAATTATGTTTTTTTGAATTCATTTTATACTTGAATTTAGTATAAAAACATCTTAGAATTAAAATAGGCATTTTTTCTGAAAAAACTATTTTTCGTCACATTTTGATGATTTAATTTTAAATTAAATATTACCACTTCCATGGTTTTAATTTTGAAAAGTTGATTACACATTTTTAATTATAATTTCATTTTTTAAAATATGACCCTTTTATTTTTAGTGATTATGAATAGTAACCATAATAATTTTTATTACTATGGTAAAGGGTAAATTTGGTAATTAAGAGTAAAAAATAAAATGGAAAGGACTAGAAAATGACCACTTTCCTTAATTTTATTATATGGGTCTATTTCATCCATAATCATCCAAGATTAATTTATAGGTTCTTTTTTCATTTGGATGTGATTATGACCTTTATAATGTTTTATGTAAGGAAAAGTAAAAAATGTCACACTCTTGTTTTTAATTACAATAATCTTTATAACTTGTAAATAAAAACTAGATATGTTTAGTTATAATTATTCTTTTGAAATATAAATTATTTATATTAATTATGGTAATTTATTTTTATTTTTTAGAGTATAAATAATTACCTTAAATTCATACACAATGTTGCCATATTAAATATTCAATTAATGGAAAAATAAAATAAATTATATTAAAAATGCTAAAAGTATTATAATTTGGAATAATTAATAATACCTAAGAATTTTATAGATAAAAATAACCTATTATGTTTTTATTTAAATATTTTATTCTAATTTTATTTGTTTTCATGGTATTATAAAAGTCAATATAAATGAATAGTTGTAAAATTGACATTATTGATATTTTAGGAAAATAATATTCTTTTAAATGATATAAAATTGATAAAAATACTATATTCATCTAATTAATTATTATATGGTTTAAGGTATAAAATAGGGTCCATTTATGGGTATGTTTTCAATTTATAGTAACTATCATGACCCTCAAAGAGTAAAAAAACCGTGTTATCACGGTTAGTGTGAAAATGGTTAATGGGGGGTTAAAACAAAAATATAAGGGTAAAAACATACTCAAAACCTATCTAAATTTCATTTTATGTGATTATTTTACCTCATAACAATATTATATATTTATATAATTAATTTTGATCCATTTATAAATCAAAATTAATTTATATTAATTTAATATTTTAAGAAATTCCAAGAGTGTCCCTCCCCTCTCTTATAAAAGGGAACATATTATTCTAATTTACTCACACTTAAAAACCCATTTTTTGCACAATATCTACCCAAATACCATCCTAAAATCATTACCCACGTTATATAGGCCTTATTTTGGTCATACTACCAATATTAAGGGTATTAAGGTGTAAAAACAGAGGTTGTCCAAAGAAGAGGTATAATTCTTAACCGAGCATTTTTTGTTTTTTTTCTTATTCCAAATCATTAAAATATTAATTAAACATAATGATATAATAAAATAAGTATATAAAATATAATTATATATTATTATTTTAATAACAAAACCTATATACATCTCCACTTTTATCAAATGGGAAATGAAACCATCAATTGTGTGTACGACATACTACCTCCTCGAGAACCGAGGTCATTTATTTCCCATAATTTCCTCTCACGGATAGTTATAATGATAGAATTAATGGTTTTATATGATATTAATGACATAATTTTCAATTAAAAAATATAATATATCTTTTAATTTCTAAACTTTCCATTCACTAAAAAATGATAACGTCGTTAGTGCTTACATATGGACTACCACCTCTATGAAGCGATGTGATTTGTTTTTCATCACCACATCACATGGATTATATAAATAAGTGTATTTAAAGAAATAATATTATATTTATGATATTATGTTAATTCTATAAATATAAAATAATACTTAAATTATTTCTATAATGATCATTGAAAAATGGAAACGTTACTCATGTATACGTACGACCTACCATCTCCATGATTGTAAAGTAGTTCATTTTCATACCCTTAATTCATGGTTGTTAGTAAAATTATAATATATGTATAAAATGTATAATTATTTCATTAATATTATTATTGATATTATGGAACAGTTACCCCTTTGACGATGGTAAACACACCGAAGCTGTTTCAAAATTATGGACCGAACGTCCTCAAAATATCCAATGTGGACTTAACTGAATAATTAATTAAATATGCCATTATAATAAATGAAATAAGTTTATAAATTAAAAGATATTAAACCTATAAAATTTTCTTAATAAATAATATAATTGATATGAGTTTATTATACAAGTGTTTAAGGACACATATAACAAGTATGGACTCGAGGTAATAGATTTCGTCTCAGTTTTCCTTCATTGAGGAATATTTTATTTTTATGCTATAAATTTATTTTATATGGTTTATATAATAAAAGTTTACATGTTATATAATTAATCCTTAATAATTCATGATATTTATTGTTTCAATTTGGATTATTTTATCCAAGGGGATTTGAATTGAAAGTTACCAAGTGGTAAAGTGTTTCTTAACTCAATTTACTTTAATTTGGTTATAACTCTTCTTATTTGACGATTTTATTCCATGATTATGTGTTAATTTATATATAAATTGTTTTATTATATATTTACCATTATTTATTTTGATTAATATTTGTTACCAATAATCTATCCATTGATTAACTCTCAATTAAATGACATGATCTAAGTAAGTGTAATTCGTATCAAATTATTTTTCTTTGGGACATACATTTATGATATACACCTATATTATTTTATGAGGTGTATATAATTACCCTTTTACAAGTTATATCTTGAATATACTTATTTTCATGATACTTAATGTTTCATTTAATGTTGTTATTTCATGGTCCTTACAATTAAATTGTTACTAAAGTGGCAAAGGATTTATGTTACAATGTCTTTTCTTTTTAGGATTTTTTATGTTCAAGGTTACTTAGGGAGATATAATATGATATTATTTTCTTCAATTTACAATTTTAATTTTAATTTTTTTCCTTATTAATTAAAGAAACACCAAGAGAGTTTCTTGTAAGTGATATTGATCTTAAATCTTCTTTTAGATCTATAATCTTTCTCTTCCTTATTCATATTTTCTATAATATTATTTTATAATGATAAATAATTTTTTAAAGATATTTTACATAATATTTTACCTTATTTTAAATTTATTTAAAAACAATTTTTTAACATTTTCTAAATGGGTCAATTTTGACTCCGTTTACAAAATATTTAAAATATTTTTTATTTTTATCATTTATAACATGAATTGATTTTACTTTTTTCATGACCAATATTTAATTTGAAGCTTTATTTAAAAATTTTTAAAGGATATTTTTAAAGAAAAGGATTTTCACATTATTTTATGAATTTTTAGTTTTTTAAAAGTAATTTTAAAGTGAAGAGGTTATTTTTCTCAATAATGTTTCTCATAATATTTTTATATTATTTCCATTCATCAAATCCAACAAGCCTTGATTTTACTTATGATCCATTGTGGATATTTTTTAATGATACCATAATAATTCTTTATATGGATACATTATTATTGTTTAAAATATATTTTCATGGAACCCATTTATTTTCCGTGAGTTGATAAATTTATGAAAGGAATGATCTATTTTAACATATACTACGATAATGAATTTTCCCACCATAGAAACATTTATTTGATGTTTGGATTCCCTTATATTTTTTCATGTTTTCTTTAAACAAAAAACCTCTTTACCTTTTAATGGTTGATTCATGTTTTGAAATGTTTTTAAAGGAAAGGATATATCAATATCTGGAAATGTTTTCTTATGTGTGAAAATATTATTTAGAAAACTACTAGATTATATGTGTTATGATTATGTTATAGTTATTGGTAATTTTTTTTATGATTATGGGTGGTATTAACCAAGAGTGTGTGGTTCCATGATAAAACAAGGTCAGGTGATCCAATTATAGCTCTCCAATGTTTTGGGTAAAGGGATGAAGTTAACTGATTAGGTTTCTCCTAAGAGATTATGGGAAAATACTATGATTGTTATTCGAATTATAACCATAAATTTTATTTTATGTGTAACCTTGATGGTTATTTTTTGTTTAACCATGATGGCTATTCTCTGTATAACCGTGAAGGTTATCCCATTTGTAAGAGGGTTATGAAAATAATGCCTCAAGTTCATATATGATTTATCAATGCTTTTTACGATATTTTATGGAAATATAATGCCTTCCCAAGTTAAGATAATGGTTTTATGTTTAAGGAATAGTATTTGACACTTTTTATGGGTGAAAATATATAGGGGTTTAATGATTCATTTGATCAATATTGACATGACATGGCTCGTGATTATTGATTCTAATGACTCTTGTCTTTGTTAAATATTTATGCGATGTTTCATAAATGTTGATCCATATTTTTATGGGTATGAATTACCTTATTCCATGTTAATACACTTTGATTATTTCATCATACCCTTATGATCATCTTATTCTCACTAATTACATTCAATTGTTAATTCCTATGTTTACCCTTACCGAGCATTTGAGTTCACCATTGTTATGTTTCATTTTTCACAGTTTACAAAGAATGATGATAAATGATTTGAGTCTTGTAAGGTTTCATATGTGAAGAATTTTATGGGAGATGTTGAAAACATAATATGGAATATGAAAAGATGGGTATAGTGGGAGATTATTTTGATAATTATGAACCAATTGCTTATAAATCCAAGTTGTTAATATTCTTTAATAATTCTCTAAAACACTAAAATGAAATGGTCCTTGGGTATGTAAGTGATCAAATATTTACTTTTTATGTTGTAAAGTTTGGATGGAAAAAATTGGGTCACATTTATTTATATCAAATCCTAAAATGAAAAGTTTATGTTTTTAGAAATGGATCCAAAAGTGTGGGTTCAAGGGTGTTACACCCTCTTTGAAAACCGATCAATAACCTATCCTACTATTTATTTTGTGAAAATTATGTTCCCACTAGATATCAAGAAGGTCCTTCTAATAGTCTAATTACATAAAAGATTACTCTAGTAAAGTATAATACATAACCAACCATGCCCATTGATTTTGAGGCATATCAACCCTGGCCCAAGATTTCATTCCCTATAACATGATCTATCTAGTACATGCACTATTTTACCTAACTCTTAATGTGAGTCTTGAAACATAAAATTCATGATCAAATTGAGAATAACCTTATTTACATTATATCCAAGATATAAAGAAATACATCAGCAGTGATTCTTCTAAAATGATTATGGATTTGATCATGGGATGATTCTCTAAGACAAGTACTGTTTCTTTTTCAAAATATTTTATAAAATAAAGATCAAGGTTGCGATAAAATTTAAAAAGGGGATGGGGAATGTAAGAAATATCTATTACACTTTGAGGGAGGAATCTTCACTACTTTTCATATGCATTTTACTTTAAATATATTTATGTTATGTGAAGTGAAATTGTATTCTATTTCAATATTTTTGTGTCTGTTTGTGATCTTATATTAAAGTTATTACTATGATATCATACTTCATGATAATGAATAAATAACTTAAATGTTATTTAAAGGATAATGTATTGTGTTATTACATAGTCTTTAATAGTTAATGCTTCATTATTTCATTTACACTCTAAGAATACAGGGATTATTGGAGTTGAAGGTAGGTAACAATGGCCTCTAGTTATGATTTCTTTTCTATTTTCTCCCCTTTATATCAAAAACTTTCTCCCACTATTCATTCAATTTTTTAGATCAGGGAATGACTGGTGAGTTGGAATATTTAATGGATGTAGAATCATGTCAGGAAAGTGAGAAATGGTATTCTCTCAATAGGGGAGTATTAGTTCTTATTAACCTAGGAGGAGATGAATAGGTTGTACACTTTGAGCAGTCTCTTGAGTATATCTTCTATTCAATACATAATGACTTGAGGGATGTTTTTTTATATATAGGATAATTATCATTGAGAGAGTGAGATAAATATTAATTATATAATAAAGGAATTAATAGAAACCCATTCCAATGATATCACTTTTATTTATAACATCATATAATTTTTATTTTATTCAACACATTTTATTGTCATTTTTTTACATTTTAGAACAATAAAATTTAACTAAGGTTGTTTTTTGTTGTTTATAATTAGATAAGAAAAAAAATATAATAACTGATTGAGAATATTGGAGAACCAACCCACACACTACTTGGGAAATGACCATAGTCAGACCTGTGATGCATTAATGAGTTTGCTAAAATTCCATTTAAATATGGTCTGAGATAGCAACATGATCAAGGGTACTATTGAGGATTGTCTTGAACTCCCATATTCATGAATCAACCATCTCCTATGCATCTAAAACCACAAAAAACTCCTTAGGTGTACTAAAATCTAAAATCCATATGATGGTCCCATGCCCTAATGTTTGTATACTAACAAGGGGTATACCATTATCACAATAACACAGAATCAGCTGTGGAATCTAGTAATTATCAATAAAGGATAGGATCCAAAACCAACCCAAAATCATCTTTATAATGGCCTATTATAGTGTAGAAAAACCCACCATCATGGTCTATGAGTAAAGATACTCACAATGGACTATCCATTTATCTAAATCTAACTCATGGGTGAGAAACCACTGAGGAAAAGTACATAACCTTTACTCTGGTGTACATGGTATGTACACCCACTGCCTTCCTATGGGAATGTACTGGTGTCATATCATCATGTACTCCCTAAGTACATGACGTACTCACTATCTATTCATAAAATGAAAGCCCAAAGTTTTAATTGGTGTGTATGGATGGGACCTCGAGTCATGTAGTATCAAACTACATGGAATGTACTCTTAACCACATGGAATATAGAACCCAAGGTCTACCAGTGTCATGTACTCTATATTAAGCCATGTCATATAGAAAGATATGGAACATACTACTATATGACTGTACTTCACATAGGGTATCTGGACATGTACTTGGCCACACCCTAAGTCAGGTACCTGATGATACTATACATTATGTTACCATGATATACATATTATTTAGAATAGGTTTTTTACTATAAATTAGCACACCAATAATACAACATGTTCTCTTGAACTACATGTTATGTGATCATGATTTCCAGACACATGAATTATGAAAACTGACCCAATCCATTGTCTCACTACAAATCACCCCTCCATAGGCCTCAAATCACCCAAAAAGAGTCATAATCCAAAAAAATAAATTACAAAATAATAAAAAAGGGAGATCTAGAAATCACAATAAAGAGGCCTACCTCATAGAGAATCACTAAATCTTCAAGGTTTCACAATGATGACCCAAAATACGTGGTCACTACATATTGATCCATCTCTAATCAGCCTTTTTCAAGGCCCCTACCTACCTCTCCCATGAGCTCCCAATCATCAAAATAGGAAGGTATCTGATCCTTCCCAACATATGAAAGGGGGGAAATAGGAGGTTAATTTTTTTAAAATAAAATAAAATCTGAGAATGACTCACCCAAGGACCTTGAACTTGAATGGATACCACACCTAGTAAAATAAATTATCTTAGACTCAACCAAAAGTAAAAATTTTCATACAAAGCTCTGATTATGAGATATAATATTTCAAAAAAGTAGGAATAAATAATATTTATTTAATAAATATTAAATATATTGAAAAATAACATTGGTTTGGAATCTCTTTATATTTTAACCAAATGGTAAAAGTAGCATCCCAAAAATAATATAACCATTAGAAAATATTTTCAAGGTCATTATCTTAGAGAAATTATCATTTTATCCCTCTTAAAAAAATAGGGCTCTAAAACTCGAAAATTAGTCAAATATTCTGTATAAGAAACCATGGATTTATACAAGATCTCATGGGTATGCTAAGTATCATGCTAAAAGTAAGGGATGGTGGTTCATGTATTATGGTATGAACTATCAAATATAATTTAAAAAATAAAAATATATCATGAAGGAGGTTGAGTAACCAACCCTAAGACTAAGTCCTTTCTAGTAAATATTTTTTTAGGCGTTACTTACTTTCATTTTATTTCATATTTCTGTCCATTTTCAAAAAACACAATATTTGTCATTAATTTAATAAAAAATACAAAAAATATTAATAAGTGAATTAGAGTAGTGAGTGATCGAAAAAGCTTCTCAATAGAGACTATGGTGGCCATCCATTGTGTTACACTAAGAGTAATATAAATGTTATTTTATACCATCCCAATATAGGTGTCTTAGTACTTTTCATTTATCATATTGTATTATTCATTTAATTTTTTTTGAATGAATAAATTATTTAAAATTATTTATATTATCTACCTTCTCCTTTGTGTCAAAATTCACCTAAAAATTAAGAGGTAAAGAAAACATATTTATAGGAGTGGTTGGATTGATGTTATACACCACTTTAGGTGGATAAATTTAGGTGATAACACTTGTAGATATATTATTTGAAAATTCAGTCTATGAAAATTTCAAGTCCCAATCTCTCATATTCGTATTCAATAAGGTTCTCAAAATTTTATTAAAAATATGATTGATAAATTTTGTTTTCCCATAAGTTTGAGGGTGATGATAAGTGTTGAAAATAAGCTTAATTTAAATTTCTCCCCATAAATAAATCCAAAAACTATTGACATATTTAATATATTTATCTGAAAAATGCTTCCAGGAATTCTATATAGGTGAACAATTTATTAAAAAACAAAATTTAAACTTTTATTTCATCTTTATTCTTATGGAAAGCTAAAAAATGGGCCATTTAAGAAAATAAATCAACAAAGAATTTATTGAATCCATAACTCTTTGATTCCATGGTAAAAAAATTATAAAATCCATGAAAAAACCTCTCAAGGATATTATGGAACTGAAACTTTATTATGCATCCCTAGAATAAAATGATATATTTCAATTTAACCAACCATGTATCTTGAAAGAATTATTTGAACATTAGATTACATCATAGGCCAATTGAAAAATTACTTTAGTATTTACAAGTTTTTATGGATTCCAAAATGATTAGAAAGTCCTCCTTTATGCGTCTCTTGAATGAAAAATTATCTATAATTTTCTTTCATAACACACAATTTATTCTTCTTGAAGAGAAAACAATCATGCACAAAATTATCTTCAACAATATTATTTTGAAATTAGATCAGAATTATTTTCATCTCCAAGTCATGTTCATAATATTCTTTTATAAATTAAAATCCAAGAATCCATGCATCTGTAATATTAAAAAATGCATAAATTAGTGTAAATAATATTCCACAATGTTATCATATCCCTTCTTATACTTGGGAGAAAATGAAAATGAATGCAAAAACTCCTTCCATTTCACATTCCTCCGACTAAGCTTATGTTTACCATTGATGAATCTTAATACTCGATGTTCAAAATGAAAAACAAACTATTATAGTCTCAAAAAATGATATCAATGATGTAATAATCTTATAATAATATAAAAACCCTTGTCACAAATACTATAATTTCACCTAGAATAATTCAAATTTTCATTGAAATATATAATTTGGTCCTTTTATTACATGATAACAACACCTATTACAACTCAACTTACATCAAAATACACTTAAAAAACATGATGAAAATCAATTAAAGGAAAAATTATTACTTATCGTAATTTATTATTAATGGTTTCAAAAGTTTTTTTTGACCACTCAAATTTCCTAATTTTCAAAACATTTGGTGATGAGTGTCATGATTGTACTAGAATTGGAAACAAAGTAAAGGAAAAATAATTTCAAAACATGAAAACTACTTAATAGAGTAATGGATATGGGTGGAGACCTGGAGTTAATTTCTTTAACCTTTTATTGATCCACCAGAATTACTTTCATAGATACCACATATCCCAAACTGACCACCTGTGCTAAAAATAACTTTCACTTTTCCAGCTTCCTATATAACATTTTAACCTTAGAATGCAAAAAAATTGTTGAAGATGATTCACATGCCTCTCCACATACATGATCTAAATCAAAATATCATCTAGACAAATAATAATATAATTACCAATAAATAGTTTAACAAATTTATTCATGAGTTGTATGAATCTTATGGGAGATTTTTAGAGGTCAAATGGCATGAAAAACCACTCAAAGAATCTATCTTTAGTTTTGAATGATGTTTTCCACTCATCACCTTCATTTATTAAAATTTGGTGTAATATTCTCTAAATATTAACCTTTAAAAAGGTTGACGAACCTTGTAATTAATTAAGCATACCATTGAGTCATGGAATGGGATACTTATATTTGATGTAAATATTATTGATAGCCCTACTATCAATGTAAATGTGATATGAACCATCTTTTTTTTGGTATCAATAATGTTGGAACAACATATAGACTAATTATTATCCTTAAAAATCCTCAATCCATAAATTCATCGACTTGTTTTCAGACCTTATTCTCTATATTACATTAATAAATAGGGGTTTTAGGTAATTTTATACCTAGTAAAAAGTTGATTTAGTGATCAGTACCTCTAAAGGGTGGTAATTCAGTTCATAGATCAGAGAGAAAAAAATTATAATACTCTTTAATCAAGGATTAGGATAACGATGTAATATCCTAGGCCAACTAACTACTAAACTGGTAGCTAGAACATTCACCACATGACCTCAACCACACCTCCCCATACACTAGAGGCTGCTGACTAGTAGTGAGGGTCACATGGTGGTATGATGGGGATACTATACCCTCATGATTAGAGTCTCACATTGGTATATGATGTGTAAATCAATATACAGTAGAAGAAGTAGAATAAATGAGAAACAAAAAGTTGAATAATAAATATAATAACCGATTAAAAGTGTACAAGGCCAAATATACAATAATGCATGCATGTACAAATGAAACTAACTGTACAAGAATAAAGGATAAAACATATAGTAAAACACAATAAAATGAATTAAAGATAGAAAAAATTCCCTGAGGGTAGTCTCCATAAGCCTCTTAAGTATTAAATTAGTCCTTGGCTCATAACTCTAAGGTACAAGAAGAAAAATACAAGCACAATCCAAAGGACATGCGAATATAATAATCTTCTTGGATACCCTAGTGAAATGGTGGAATGAGAAGGGTGTGAGTTATACTCAGTAGGCCACCAAAAATGGTGTCTAAAGAATAATATAGTTTGTGCATATAAAATAATTAGTGGGCTAGTATATCAAAGTAAAGAAGCAATGTGAAATGAGTAAATAACCAAGTTAGGATCATGTACCTCAATGACACCTGACTGACCATACCTACTTCGACCTAAGAGGGAAATGTATAAATTATGGGTAGTCTGTACAAATGAGTTATAGGGAAGTGATAATAAATTGCATAAAACATGTAACAAGAAAATAAACCAACTCTGAGAATGTGATTTGGCATGGAAGACGTGTCCCTTGGATAAAAACTATGCATATTTATCCTTTTCTCTAAAACATAACTACCAAATTTTAATAATAATACTCATGGAACCGAATTATGTGAACCTTAACAAAGAACCCATTTATCGCACCAAGAGTTCTATAAAATACCACTACCATCAGAGTCCATCCAATGCGATCCATGAATGGACTCGAAAGTATCACTCTTAGCCTACTGTGAGACAACACTTAGGAGCTTGTACTTTGTATCTCACATAGGAGACCAAGTCTCACTCATGTTTTGGTAAAGCTATCTCTCCAAAGAGCCCATCCCAGGTGTCTACCCTAGGGAACCGATATCACTCATAATGAGGTAAGAGGAATGCACAGTGATCCCATATTGGCATACTAGTCTATCTATTAGCGTATACAATATATATCAGTGAAACTGATCATAGGAACGATGAGATTTTCCTCAGAGTTTCATGGAAGGAAACCCGAGTTTCACTCATGACATATATAATTCATTTAAAAAATTAGTTTAAATAATACAAAAGGCCATTCTAAAGGGCATGAAATGTGAAACAATGATGCATTAAGAGATCCATACCCATTAGAAACTCCACTTATTTATAAAAAGTTCTACATAAAAAATAAATACCCATTAAGAGAAAATGATACAAAATAATTAATGGAAACAACCATTACATAAATCCAAGCAAGTATAAAACATAAATATATATTTTTTCAATTAGAAGACAATGCAACTCATTGAGGGGTTTTATTAGAAAACATGACATTGATATTCAATAAATTTATTTAGTTCACTTTAGTAAATTCAATTCCAACATAAATCCTAAACAACCCACCTCATGGTGGTTTTTATACAAACGATCATGAAAATTTAATACATAATTAAAAAGAACACCCAAGGGGGTGGCTCTAACAAGGGAATACAACATCTAGAAGGGAAAATAAACAAAACCACCCTAAAAGGGTGGTTCTGGTTGAGATCGAAACCTCCAAACATACCAAATAGGGTCTAAAAATGTCTTAGGTTGGTCTATAAAATTTTTTTTAAACAAATTTATGAATTTTAAGCAACACCAGGTAAGTCTAACGCAAGACACACCGATTATTTTTTATAAAAATGAAAAAACATGAGGGAAAATATATATACCACCTACCTCATTATTAGGATGACTAACATGTCTAATGTCGAGGCTTTATTTGATCTAGTTCAAGAGAAATTGAAGAACCAGACGAATTCCCTAAAAATAGGGTGAATTAGGTCACAAAAAAATAGTGCAATAAGGGAGAAGATTAATGAAGAAAAGAGGAAGGAATAATCGTAGAGTTACTAAGGGATATCCAATTCACTTGATGGAATTATAATACGACACCATATTATGGGTATCTTGACATTACTAGAAGGAGAGGAATAAGGGAGCCCCAACTTGAAGGGAGGAGCCCCACACGTGGGAGGAAAAAGGAGGAAAATAATTAAAGGGGATGGAGGGGAATTTTGGTAAAGATACAACTCATTAAAGAGCCACACGGTTAAGCCACATAGTTTGGCTAACCATTAACCAACCACATGGGATTCACTATCCCAAGACCCACTTCATACAGTTAGCTCACATGGTTTGGAAAACCATTTCCCTAAATCATACATAGCTGCTGGTTAAGTGGAACTATGGGTGGAAGTTAGGCATACTGTTTGGGTAAAACATGCATAGCCTGTGTGGGTCACTCCTGCTCACTTACACAATGCTCATGATTTTAACTAGTGGGAAACATAGTTTCAAACAAACCTTATTCCCTTTCCAGTCCACCCAAACATGGGTTTTTGGGGCTCGGTTCTCCCAAAGCTCAATGAACCACATGAGACACATCTCAGGCTCTCAACCACATCTGAAAACAACACTTTTAAGTGTTCAAAAACTAAAACTTACACTTTGAAGCCTAGTTTAAAAAATAGACCATCCACCAAATGAGAAAAATTCAAAATTCCTTTGGAATTTCATCGGGTCCAAAAACACAGGATGCTACAATCTCCCCACCTTAAAACTTATCATCCCTAAGAAGTCTTGGGGAAATGAAGAGAACATCACTCAACCTACTTGTGTCATGAAGTCTTGTTCGAATGTCTATGTTGCATTTCAAAACTCCCAATGAACCTATGATAATAACCTTAACATATGGTATATTCTCCATAGAAACTCAAGCCATTGATTGTTTTTCTGAACTGAAACATTGAAACAATGCCTACCTATTCCCATATTACATGAGACATGATCACATAATCATCTCCTTTACCACCCCAGATTCTAGAATTTGGAAGGCCAAAACTGATTCATAGTATTCCACTAATGGAACTATATATTTAAGCATTCACTTAGTGCTCCAATGGTGAAATTTCCATGATTTTTTATCTTAAATGATTGGTCAACTCCCAATCAGTCTTAGAGGCCTATTCGAGCCAACTTTTCAGGAAGCATATTAGTCGACCCTCACAACACTCACCTCAACCCAAAAACATGATATTAAATGGTTCCCCACCTATCATATACTATAAAATAGTGGATAAACCATTCAAAAAATCTCTGATTGACTATTCTCAAAAAAACATGTCTTAGATAGCCAGTGTACACAAAAACTAATCTCAGTGCCTTTTTAACAGAGGCACCTCAAGATTCTCCAATAACTCTCACTGAACCCTATAACCGACTTTATGGTGATATATCTGGCCAAAAAACCCCCACTTAATCTATCATTCCTTGACACTACCATTGATGTATACCCAACCTAACATACTTGAATAAATACCATTTTTTAAACAACTCATATGATCCCGACTGAGGTTTAGGATAACCTTAGAATCATTAAATAAAGCCCAAGGGTTTCACTCTAGGAAAACCATACTACTACATTTACAATAGAGGAATTAGTACCAAGACAAATATACACATAACAAGAATGTTTAATGAGTCTAAAGTAGCATCTTCATAGTGATCAAGTCAAAGGGGAATAACTGGTGTCCCTGAGCCCATCCATGGAATTCCTACTTGGGAACCCATGTATCGCTTAGGACCAACCATTCCTCTAAGGAAAACCATGCTTCCTGAATGCATTCTGATAGATAAAAATTATCAATACCAATGACTTTTAAATTTAGCACGACGTATTACCAACACTCTCTCAATGTACCCATATAATGTCAAGATAAAGACATGATTTTCATTTGTTGAGAGTACACTAAGAGGATTTTAAGGTTTTTCAAAAAGGACCCAAGGCACTCCTACTACCAAGAGGGATAACTGTTTGGTACAATTTCAAACAAACCTTTCCAAATGAATAGAGAAAATTTATTCAAACTAATTAGGCCTATTTTCTTTAAAAAGTATTGTCTTCACCCATCGATGCATCGTCATTCACTGATCATGATGCCTCTACCACCTAAGGAATCCCACTATTCTATCAAGAATAACCACTGTGGACCATCCCTGACCAATGGGGTCTTAAAATGTTTCATATTCGGCTAACTACAATATCATTGTGCTTTCTTTCAAGAATCGACTTAGAGAAAAATATTACCAGCCATAGGGGAAATTTAAGTAAGGAAGACCATTTAAAAATGGTATTTCTTAGTTGTGCTCCCTCTACTTGGAGGACACTCTACAACACTCCTAACATGATGATCCCCACCTCAGGAGTGTCCTAGTCTTTAGATCCACTAAAGAAGGGATCTCACCCCACACCGCACACTCCATCGACCACTGATCATGGGTCCTTGAGTTGGAAATCACACTTTAACAAGTGTTAAAACAAAAGGAAAGATAGTCTAGTTGATTAAAATCACACTAGGATAGATCTTACTTTGGATGTTTATGTGACACTCCTCCCGAGTTATGTCCATGCAATCCCTACCATTGGGCGTAAGAGACAAACACCCTGCCTATAAGTGTCACGACACCCATTCCTCTTATAGCGTCATTCTTAGTATTGGGATGAGTTTGATTTCGTCAGACGCTCAAGTCACCCTACCCCAGAGATAACCTATGAACATAATGCAACTTATCAAGTCTTACAAAATTACCATTGAATACAAATGCTTCACTGTCCCATTTTAGTAACTCAATGTGCACCACAGGTACCAACACATACTAACCTAAGATTACATGAGAAAATGAAACATCCTTGATACTATCCATATTATTTTCATCTCTATGCATCAAAGTATTTGATGGAACATGGGTGTTTATACTTATTCTCATTAAGAATTTTTTTTAGATAAAAGTACATTGTGATCATTATTATAAATTGGATAGAGAATGCTTAAATGAAGTTAGGAGTGATTGAGAGACTATCACTAAAGCTATTAAGTATTATCTTTCAAGGATTTACACAAATCATAAACTTAATACTCATTTTATGTTTTTGGATGAGAACCTAAGAATTCCTCTTATGACTAGGGCCTTTAAAGAGAAAGTGAGATGGATGAAATATTTAGATCCTATTCTAAAGATCTTTATGGAGTAGGAGGTGAATATCACCATAATCATGGAGCATGGTGGAAGAATTATCACTTAGTTTATGAAGTATATGGAACATTTTATTTATACTACCAGGACAATCATGACTTCTCCCATAGATACTTAGCCAAAAATTCCCCTGACTAGATACATTTTTGCACCAATATATATACCTATCCAGACTAACTCTATTGTAGTGGGCCCCTTCGACCTCACTCCTGTTGAAGCATTGAGATAACTTAGACATGTGGAAACTCCAAGAATATTATTTTAGCTTTTTGTACCTTCAGTTCCATCTTCCTCCTCTTCTATTTCTCCTAACACTAGAAAAGGAAAGGAGATGGTGGATACTACCTCTCTTAGAAAGAAGCATGGTTCCTTAAACTTTGATTTGTTTTTGATAGGGATTTTTTTTCACATTTAATCTGTTTATATTTTTTAAACCCTTTTTTTGATGTAATATGTTGTCATTTATCTCTAATGAAATTCCTATTTTATTCTTCTTTTTTAAACTTCTTTTATTTTATTTCCCATTATTTTTTATAATACCAAATGGGGGAGTACTTAAATGTAATTTTATATGAACGATTAAATGGTATATTAACATAATTAATTGTATGTATTGAATGGATAACTAAGTGTATTACATATGTACATGAAATGTTAAGAAGAATCTTTATTTGTGTATGTCATTTATCTTTTAAGGATTTATATAAGTTTTTTATATTCCATTATTTGTGATAATTAAAATAGTGGATATTGTTGAGAACCTCCTTATTTTGATGATCATAAATCATTTTTTTGTACTTATAATCATTTTAATGTTTTATAATAGAAAATTATTTTCTAGATTAAATGTGAAAAGTGGATAATTATTAATTTACTTTTAGTTATAAAGATCCACAATTGATTGAAGCATGATACTATTTGTTCAATACTATGACTACCATAACCTACCATTAGGTTGGGATATTGTTGAATAGAGATACTTCCAAGCACTTCTATAATCACATGGTACTTTTGATCATTTTCTACCATGACTATTAGATGATGAAACCATAAGATGATCCTACCTCCAGTTCAAGATGCTGATGTTAGGGCATCTATTTCCAATAGAGCTACCATATATATATTGAATTAATTTCAAAATTAACTATGCAATGGATAGTTTAAGGCATTAAATTATGTACACAATCATATAGATTTAAGAATGATTATATTTAAAAAAATCAATGTAACACATAAATAAAAAGATATTCTTTCAATATTTTCTTCTCATTATGAGGATCCAAATCACTTTATTATTATTTTAATGGATAATTGGATCTTCTGAAATACTATATAATTAGAATATCCCCCACATGAATGATTAGGAAGTGCTGTGATGGCATGGTGAATATGTACAAGAGTGAAATAGATATAGTAAAAAATGAATAAAAAGGAACAAAGTGTTTTCTAGAATATCTACAATACTATGTTTTACTACACTTTCTATGAAAACATTGTGGAAGCCTCTCACAAATATTTTCAGAGACTCTTGAGAAACCAAACCCATTTGGATTTAACTACACCACATTCTCTCATCTCTAATATTTTATCTTTCTATTCATAATTTACATTTGAGATGTGTTTAGTATTACAATGTATTTTCATGAAACACAGTCTCTTGTACTAAACTAAAGAGTTATTGACACAATCTCTCAACTTTCTTCATCTGTATTTCCATGAACAATTTTGGAAGAGGTCATTTGTGACCTATACTTGTTTCATCACACATATAACTATGGAAGAGGATTTGTTCCTAGATATCCTTGGCTACTATTTTTTGTAAAACCTGATCTAGGTTGTGCATCTATTTATTTTTATAAAAAACTACTTGGTAGTAGGTGATTTCCAAGTGGAGAGGACTAAGTCTTGTCTTGAGACCAAATCCCTTGTTAAATTTATACTATTTTTATTATATTATTTTTTTCATTATTTATTTCAAATACTATTTCTATTAATTGTTTATGATTTTTTACTCTGATAGTAAATCTTAATTTGGGTTTTATATTCAATGTTCTGTTAAGTAAATTAGTTTCAAAAGTTGAAGATATTTCAATGTTATTTTAACTGATCCTTGATATCAGTTTTGAGAATCTATTTGATAAATCAAATTATATATTTATAAGTTTTTGATTAAATGGGTTATTTTCTTAAATCAGTGTATTAAGTTTTTTTTAATTTTTTAAAACTAAATTTTCTATTGGGAACTCAATTCAGCACCTCTTGAGTCACTCCCTAGTATAATCAGTTTCTTTCCATAATTTTTATAATGTGGAAATCACATATTTATTTTCTTCTTCCTTGACACATTTCTTTTTTCCTTGGTTCTCATCCAACATATATTTTTATTGATTTTCCTTGAAGATATAAGATCCAGAGAATCCTTTCTCTATATTGATAGCACATGATACTATATCATCATTTGATGAAATTTTTTTAGAGACCAGTTCCCTATTAATGTTCTACTTGACCCCATTAATGATATGATCAATATCCCTTTCTAGATTATGTATATAGTCTATTTTATTTATTTCTAATATTGTAAAGGTATCCTCATATTTAGTAACTATTTATATTCCTTTTTCTTTATGCTTAGGAAATTTCTCCCTATTTCATCTTGATTATCACAAGTAAAATATTTCTCAAATAATATCACATTAAAATTTCTCCAATCCATGTTTCTATTTCATTGGCTGCTTTAGTATTTTGGATCAATGAACATCATTTATTGGTGTCTACCTTTAAATAATATACTTCAAGGATAAACTTTTCCATTTAATTACACCCCAAATCCTAGAATATTTTTTCAATGAAGTTGATCCATTCTCCAACTACCAATTGATTAGTATTTTTGTTAAAGGATATATGAATCTATCACATAAAGAGATCCAACATAGGTGGATCATGCTGTGGAACAAAAAATTTCTTGATATAGTTGAGGTTATTTTTCAAAACTTGGGTTAATTTATCTAATATTTCCATGATCATTTTAGCTCCAACACTCACTATATTAACTTAATTTTAAGTAAAATCCCTCATTTGACTATGGGTGTTGATATGATTTCCATTTCTTCCACTAGATACCATTTCTAAATAATTAAAAACACATAATTAACTCAAAAACATTATGAATATTGATCTAGAGAATAAGAACCCCCATGAGGATAATATTTCTCAAAAATAATAAGGGATTATCATATTACTTGTTATAGTTATGTTCTTTTAAAATCTATTTTCCAAGGGTCTCACTGAACTTCATTTGATACCAACTATAATGACCTTGACTCTAGTAACCTTGAGATGATGTTTACTTAATTGAATTAGTATAATATACAAGGGATCACAACACAAAGGATCAATTAGTTTATCAATATTGGTATACTATATATATACATGACTTCCATATTACATTAAAAAAATAAAAAAAATCATGAAAAACATTCTTGTTTCCTTGAAAATCATTCAAATATTCCTTCTTCATGTCCTAGGGAAAGGTAAACATAATAAAGGGTGAGATCAAATGATTAGTAATAGTTATGTACAATAGAAGCTATCATGATTAGATAAGACATTAATAATATGGAGTAGTGGATAATCAATACATAAGGAGTTTGATAAATAACTTAAGATTCAAAATGTGTCCACAGAAAATATCAACATGACAATCACATAGTTAATAATAAAAATTGAAATATTAATGAAGGAAACGAATAATGTAAAGCTCCATGATCTTAACATCAAGGCCTCATGACAAGACATAATTAACCTTACTATCAAGGCCTTATTCTAAGAAATTTTAATGATTGTATAGGTATACACCAAATACACAATTAATTTTGCCAAAACTTTGTCTCATGAGACCTATCGATGAATTTAGGGGAAATTTATAACTGGGTGATACCCATAACTTACATATTTCCAATGAATTATTCATATATTTAACCAATAATATAATACATAATCAATATACCTTATTAATCACTAAATATCCATATTTAATTAAGAACATGAAACTTCAATATTTCCCCAGTAAAAGAATTGGAATTCTTAATAAGATTCCTTTAAATAATAATGTATTTTTAAATATTATATGGTTAATACAATATCAAAGTAGTATAAATGATATTTAATACATGGACATGGGAAAAATAACGTCCAATGAATAATGCAGAGTGATAGAGAACGTGATTACAAGAAAGTGAATGATCTAAAAATAATTTATAATCCATAGATTAGTAAAGGATGATAGAAGACCATAATTTCATCATAAATGAGGGTTTTAAGTAAATTAAAGTCTTTTTAGAATGTAAAAAATATATTATTAAATCCTCTATAACTTTTCATAAAAATGAAGTTATAAATTACTTCCAAAATTATTTTCAACCTTTTAGAAAATAATTCCTTTTTATATTAATATAAAAATAAAAAATTCATAGAATAAGGGTAAAAGTATTTTGTTTGAAAACCCATGGAAGTATGTAGAGGAAGTTAAATATAAATTAATAGCTATTGAGGTAGGAAATTTCATTCACACCGTATACATTAAAAAAAATTCCTTCCACACTTTTGAAAGGAAGTCAAAAAGGCTTGTTTATAAATATTTTAGAATATTCCTTTTAGACCACTATAAATAAAGTAATAGGTAATGAAAAATTACATTCAAAAATCATTTAAATTAGATAAAAAATTCCATAAAATAATTTTAAGTATACAGATATGGAGGAGAATGATTCCTGACTAAAAAAAGATGATTATGGCTGGTTTGGTTTAAAAACATATATTCAGTCTCTGAGTATCAATGTCTGAAAAAGATGGAATAAAAAAATGGAAACCCTAGAAATATATAGACGAGAATAAAATATATGTTGTTTAATTATATAAATAGAACATAATTATTCCAATGTAAATTTAAACATGAACAATCCTGAATAAGAGTGAGATTATAAAATGAACCTTTATGAATTTAATAAATTTTTAATCAAAATCCCTTAAGAGAAAAAAATGAATTAAAACTTTTAATAACATGAATAAAGATAAATACATCATATAATATATAAAAGGTATACTATATATACCATATAAATTAAATTTGGTGCATAATATAAAATATGTATCACTAAAGTGAAATTTAGATGAAAAAATATTACCTTGGATCTCTTCATGGATGAACGCATTATATCCTCATAAATAATAAAATTAAATTTATTAAATACTTTATTAGGAACCTTTTTCATATATATTTAATTTTTAGGTCCTTTTATAATCAAATGACATACATTCATTATATAGTTCATGCTTACCTTGGATTGTTCAGTTAATTTATCCAAAATTACTTTGGTATATTGACTATAGTCAAAGGAGTTATGAAATGATTCCTTCATATAATTTTTTTTAATAATGTCATGAATATAATTTTTATACACTATATATAATTTTATAACCAAATATTCATGGTGTTAATATAATAATAAAATATGTCGTTCATAGAGGCAGTAGTCCACACATACGCATGATGACATTTTCATTTTCCTAATGTTTAAAAAAGAAAGAAATGAAATGATTATAAATATTTATATAATAATATTTTTATCTTATATATCATATATATATTAATTAAATATATCGTAATGACCATCCATGTAAGGTGAATATTAAATATGAATCACATTACTTCCTAGAGGTGCTAGTCTACACGTACGCACGAGCGATGTTCTCATTTTCCAATAGATAAAAGGGTAAGAATTGAGATGATAACTATCTTTATAGAAACTTAACAGTTTAATAAATATTATATATATAATTTAAATCTATCATAATAACCATCCATGAAAGGTAGTGGTGAAAAATGAAATACATCACTTCGTGAAGACAATGGTCTGTACGTACACACGAGCAATGCTTTTATTTCCCATTGTATGGAAATAAGGTATATAATAGTTTTTATATAATCATAATAAACATAAATTACATTTATGATACTTAATATATAATTATAGTATGTATATAATAGTTTTTTTGTTGGTAGAAGAAGAAATAAACATGAAAAAACTCAGTTAATATTTATACCTCTTCTTTAGAAAACCTCATTTGGATTACACTTTAAGACTTCTAGGATTAGTACTTCGGTGATAACAATACCTTGAGGACATTTAGAGTGATATTAAGAAGTTATTTTGGTATGGTTTTATCAATATAAGTCTCTCAATAAGTGTGTATATTTGAGGGTAGGAGGTTCCCTTTTATAAGTGAGGTGAGTGGAAAAATTATAAATAATAAGGACATCAAAATATAATAAAGGAACTCTCATAGTAAAGTATCTCCAAATTAAAACATCCCATAACTATTCACTATATAAATAGTATTCGGACTAGTTGGTGATAAGGACTGAAGCACACCTACCTGCAATCTTGAGGCTGGAAATTTACAGCGAGGGTCTTAGGGGGGTACAATAGGGAGACTATACCCTATGGATCATTAATAATCATAGTGAAAGAATAAATAAAAAATAAAAGGAAAATGTAATTAAATCACAAAAATAATAATAAACAACCAAAATCCATAACTAGTATCATATAAAAATGATGATGACAAGATTTAGTACAAACAGGGAGCAGTCATACAAGACAATACATGCTACACTGAAGTACACAAAATACCTACAACTAGAATCCACTAGCATCATGAGAACTAGCTTGAACTTCTCCTCACATACTCCATCCTAGTATATAAGGTCAACTATCCATAGTTTGGTGCATTCCTTAATTTATACCTACATGCATGAGATCTGTCTGGGTACCCAATGGTGGTCCAAAAAGGGTTTGAGTAAAACTCAATAGGCCACCACCAATGGTGTCAAATAATAATACAGTCCATGAATATAAAACTCAATAGTGTGAAGGTTTATCAAAAGTATGGAAGAAGAGTGATGATGTATAAATAACCATGTCAAGCTATGGTTTCTCATGGGACACCTAGCTGGATATACCTGCTTTGGCCTAAGCCAAAATGTCTCTGATCATATCAAATTTAATATATAAATAGACATGGGACTCATGGTATATAACCAAGGAACCCATATTAAAATATAATCATACAAGGTTTCATATTTAAATAAGGGATTCATCCAGAGCATATAACCAAAGTAATGGGGTTCATAATGTCAAAAAAAATCAATTAATAATGATAAGGAACACTATGTATGATAATTAAGAACTCCATGTACAAAAAATCCATAAATAATGATAAGGAATTCCATATCCAATGAATTAATAAATAATTATAAGGAACATCATGTCTAATAAATTCATAAATAAAAATAATTATATATCCGATAATGATGAATTACATCTGATAAATTCCAATAATTATAAGGAACACCATGTCCAATATCAAGGAATTCCATGTCCAATAGTGAGGAATTCCATGTTCAACACAACTTAACCATCCAAATTTATACAATTCAGCATGCCTTTTGATCTAGTCCAATGCATTTTGTAATGAAACCCAAGTATCACTCAAGGAATAATATAATAAACATGCATGTTTCATTTCATAATTTATCTTAGTCTATGGGAAACATCCATGACAATTTATAATTCATCTCATGAATCAAATCACTTACTAGTGATAGAAAGGGGCCATGCTAGAATTTATGCCAAATTATAATCCATTATAACAAATAATCACGATCTAATAGATTATCCATATCATTTCACAATTACCATTTATTTTATTTCATTTTCCTTTTCCATTTATTATTAAATAGGTTCCAAAGAGGTATTTAACCTTTAAAAAATTCATTTAATTTTTATACAACTTCCACTAACAAGTGGAAAGCTCAATAGACCCAATGGGATGGCTTAATCATAGGAAAAAAATAAAAAACACAAGAATTTAGTAAAAATCACCTTAATTGGTGGTTTTAGTTGAGTTAAGTAACCCCCAACCATGTTAGGGGCTCTATTGAACACCATATTTATGGTATAAGAAATTTAAATTAATAATTTAAAATTTATTGATCAACACATGGAAGGTTGGGAATGAGGCACAATAGAGATAAGTTATAAATGATGAGAATTTAAGGGGAAATTCATAGACTTCCTACTTTTTACCAAGTAGTATTTACTCATCAAATATCATGATTTTATTGGATCCTAAATGAGATAAATCAAAAGAATAAAAAAAATGCCTTGAAAATAGGGTATATGAGCTCGCATAGAAATATAATCCAAGTTGATGAAAGGAAATGAGATAATAAGGAAGTGGAATCATAGAATAACCAAGGTAAATCAAATGAAAATGATGACATTCAATTCGGATCCCAAATGTAGGATAACCAATCTAAGGAAGGGTAGAAGGAGGAGGGCATGTGCTGGGGACCACCTGACCGAATAAGGGGGGAAAATAGGGTAAAAATCTTTAAGCATCTGAGGGAAAAATAGTAATTTTCCCCATTTAATGAGGTGCATGGTTAGAAAAAATGATTAGGAAAAACATGTTACATCCATGGGGTGCCACTACCCAAATAACCTCCAAGATTCATTATTGTGTTGCATTTTTTAAACTATGTTTTAACTAGGAGGAGCCACTTCCCCAAATCACTACTTCCTTGCATAGTTGTAGTGCACGATTAAACAAACTGTGTGGAAACCATTTGAGTATCTTAGAACCTCTTACATTTTTTAATAGTTTTATGGGAAACATAAAAAGGTTAACCAAATTTATTTCCTTGAAAAATAGGCCACATGATTGTGACACATGGTTAGTACTAATCATGTGCAAATGGTGCACCTATGCCATCTTTTCCAATAATTCCATTTGAGGTATCAAACACTAAAAACACTCCTGAAACCTCTAATACACCTTCTAAGCCTAATTATACATCTAAAACAACATTTTAAAGTGTTATAACTCTCATAATCTCATTCCAATTTTCAATTTAAGATTATTTCCATCCACTAAATTAAAAATGAAAATTATTTTAGAATTTATCAATAGGTTCAAAACACAAGATCTTACAACCTCCCCAAATTATAACATTTCATCCCTAAGAAGACCCAGAGGTAAATAAAAACATTACCAGACCCACTCATGCCTTCAGTTTCCCACTCAAATAGTAGTGTTGTTTTTTTAGTTACCCAACGTGTCTCCAACCACCACTTTAAGCATACAATAATTCTAACATCATAATTTACAATTCATGAATGACCTTAGTATCCTAAAAATTATTCTTCCATATTTTTGAACTTGTTACACTAGATAAAACATGAGAAAACTACTCTTGGTCCTTGATTTTATCAAAACATATGATCTCTAATCGACCATGCTAGACTGGTCATTCCGTATTTTCCTTCAAAATATCCCGCAAAACTTTAGACCATAGTCCTCACAAACTATGATATGCATGATGTATTTACTCACCGAACACATAAAAACTTTCGAGAGATCTCAAGTTGAACCACTGCTTCCTAATTATTTCCAAAAATTATAAACATCAATAGATGACACATCGCTAAAACTAGATTCCCAAAATCCTTTATACCAAGGTGTACTGAGATCATTTTTAGTATGCCCACCAAATCCTGTTACAAACTTCAGGTGACATCTCTATCCAAACTATTATTTTATATTTCCAAGATTTATTATGAGAATCTATTCATTCTCTATCCATGACCCTTTTTTATTCAAAACCATCCTAGGATTGACACCCGCACCTAGAATTCTCCCAAGTCCATACTCAAACATGTACTTGAAATTTAAAATGAAATTCATCCATACATTGGTTCCACTTATTCAATGACATATTAGAGACAAAATAACCATCACAAAATCAGTATCAGGGTCCCATAACCCTTCTCACAAGAGATTCATAAACTGGCGACCAACACTATACTCCCTACCTTATGAGAATCCTTGTTGTCACACAAAAAAAAAACCATTTTCCAATTACAGAATACCATGATAGATACACCCTTGTATATAATGAATTTAATGGTTAAGAACCCACTCATTATCGAGTGTTATCATAAACATCATCCATCACCCACTCCCACTTCCCAAGAATGGTTATCATGAAAATTTTTAAGTTTCAAAATTTAAAATGAGGGTCACCAACCTCAAATGAAAAAATGTGTACTCCCCACCTTATGGATTACCTTAAACAACTCATTGATCATGAATCCCAAAAATTACTTCCTTCAAACCAGAAATGATAGCTAGAAAGCATTTCATATAGCTAAAATTCTCTTAGTGCACTTAGAACAATTTCATGATATTGATCATGATCATCTCTAAAATATTAGTACACTAAGATTCCATTAATATTAATTTATTTCTCTCCAGATCCATGCTCACATCTAACCAGCATATACTTTCCTTAATCAACCCCTAACACCATGTCTCCTGACGATGTGTGTCCAGGTCCACCCATGGGTCAACTATCTCATGGTACTCAATTTATTTTTATTATTTCCCTCATCATGGACACTTCCTTTAATTTACCAAAATATCTAGGCCTCCATGCCAACATACTCATCAATTTATAACCATTTATCCTTGGCCCACACCTAGATTTACACCGACATTCCACATCAAATAGTTCCCATGTGCAACCAACATGAATTAACTTGTCTTACACAATGGGTGTATATCTCATACCACTCGGTTTAAGACTTAAATCACACTCCCCCAAGTTTTCCATCAAAAAGTCTAAGCTACCCATGCTACATGACATGTTAGCTTATAACATTCTAGAAGATCCCTTGGAACTCCTTTTTAAAACCTCAAGCCTCTCCTGTGCCATGATTTATCAAACGATCACCCACCTCATGGAATCATTTCAGATTATAAAGTATCAACAATAAAACCAATGGTTAATAGGGATAGTCAAACTCATTTTCCTTCCTATATAATCTCGTATTGATGCTCAATACTCTATGTGTTTCTCATCAATTCAAAGGAATCATAATTATTATAACATAAAACCCAATCACTTACTGAGTATTAGCCTCATAATGAGTGTAAAACTAAGCCTATCACCTTTAAAAAATCCAAAAACATGGGGAAACCTGTCTCATAGGTTTCCCTTGATCAAACTAAACACAACTAACATATCTAGGTATGAGTCAAAACTAAGGTCCTCTATGTCTTCCACCTATCCTTTCCAACCAAGTCAAAAAACTGATCCACTAGGTCCATCCACCTATCCCTAAGTTCACTCATAAGAGAACCACATTCCACATAAGGGTCTCTATTACAAGAAATCCAATGTGCCTTTAAGATCTCTTTAAAGAGTTAAAATTTAAGATAGGAAAAATTCCATCAAATTACAGGGGTCAAATCGGTCATCATAGGTGTGAGGGAACCACCTTCCATGCATCAGGCTATCAGGCCCCGACCCTCTCCAAGAATCCTCACAGAGGATTACTCCCTGATGGTTTATAACAATAATGTTAAAATATTTCGATTTGACACTCACTGGGTATCTGTATATGGTAATACCCCATGGAGGTTTTACATACCAAACAACCATCTACTTTCCAGGGGTGTTGTTTCATCAACCGAGTATCCTTCTTAATTGAAATGATTTCATAAACAAAACTCATCATGCATAGAAAATCAGCTCAAAATCCAATTGATTTTTTATATTTCTAATGGAATTAACATAATTAGGATAACCCCTCTCTAAAGCATAAAGTATCTGTTTCAAAAATATGTTCACTTCAAAATGGTCACTAGGCTTTATCACCTAAACTTTAGGTTCAAGTAACATAAAAAGGATAATGAAGCCTACGAGAAACACCCACATTCCCATCCACGATAACTTATCAAGTAAACATTAAAATAACCCCTAAACGGGGTTCTTTCATGAAAAAAACCTACAAAAGGTTTTATTTAATCCATTTCACAACTTCATATTCATTTTAAACATTAAAAGTATAATAAATATACAATTTCAAGTACCATTTATAAAGTAAATCATTTTACAAACTATAATAGACACATTATTTATCTAACATATCATAACATTATAGGTAAATAATATCATAAATTTATTTCAAACATTTATTTAGCTATCAGTTCTCACAATTTTACTTAGTTAGAGAAACTTTTACTCGCAAGATATAGATGAAAACACTCTTTAGGTTTCAACTAAAATTTTAATTAACTAAAACCTTATATAAATTTAATATCAAAGATCTAAAAAGTTATTTTATCATTTATAGGGGATTCAGTTAAGTAATATTCCACCATACACTTATATGAAATACCATATGAGTGTTTATTGACAGTTTAAATAACAATCCCAATTTATCATGAATATTACCACATGGGGTTAAATACTAAGAATATAATAATATAGATAACCTATAAGGGTCCCATAATGATAATATTGGGTTTAGTTATATGGGAATCCATTCTAAATCTATGCCATGAGAATATGATGATAAAACTCACCTATGAGTGTTGAGTCATCATATAAGGATTCATTTATATGGGATTTCATTCCCAATTTATAGAGAAAAAAAAGTTTCAGTTAACACAACATTTAACTTCCATCCATAAGAAATAACATGAATTTATTAAAAAAATCCAATTCCTTGACATTTAAAAATTTTATTTAGGCTAATTTATTAACAATTTAAAAACCAGTTCATTTATTTAATTAATTTCAGGATAATTCAATATAATTCCCCTATTAAGATATGTAGGAAAACACCATTTTGGTTGATGTTGACACTTTATTTAACCAAACTTACATTATAACTATATCAAGGAATCCATCACATCAGCAAAAAACAAAAATATACCAATATGGAAATCACAGAAGTATGGTGTACATAAGCATGGAACATAATCATGAAAGCATGTTATACATATACATGATAATTGTCACATAAGTATGGTTCACATAATAATGACACATAATCACACAATAATGGTATATAGATAAGCATTCTAATGACATGTGAATACTATGTGCTTGAAATGATGCACAACCACACCTCATATCTTATCATACCTGGACAATTGGAAAGTCTCATAAATCCATAAATCAATGAACTACCAAAATACACAAATTATTCAAGGTGAAATAATAGTCAACTATAGTAATGAACAACATGAACAACAATACAATCCATGGAACATAATATTTTCCCCATGTGTGCATCGGAAATACCCATACATAGGTTATTTACCAAGTTCTAAAACACTATTAGTCTCCTTTATACCATCCAAAAATAGTAAGACAAGGAAAAATAATATATGATAGAAATTGTTCACATACAAAACCAGTTCACCATATAAATAGTAACCAGATTGATTAGGAATAAGGCCTTAAGCATGAATCTTTATATGATTGAGTTTTCCAACTAGTAACGAGGGTCTAAGAGTTGTATACTAGGGAGACTATAAACTCTAGTCCAGTAATAGACATAGAGGAATAATAGAAAAATTAAAGGATATAAGAATTAAATCATACCAATAATAATAAAAATCTAAAATCTAAAACCAATATAATATACAAATGACGATGACACGATGCGGTACAAATAAGGAGAAATCATACAATACAATACATTATATATAAAAGTAAACAAAATATTAACAACTAAACTCCACCATCATCGTGAGAACTAGATTGATAATCTAATCCAATACCACATCCTAGTATACAAGGTCAACTATCCATAGTTAGGTTTATTCCTTGATACATACCAATATATATGTGATCTGTCCAGGTACTCAATAGTGTCTTGAATAGGGTGTGAGTAAAAATCAGTAGTCCATAACAAATGGTGTCTAATATAAATCTTGTTTGTGAATATAAAATATAATAGTGTCTAGGTATATCAAAATTAAGTCAGAATACAGATGATGCATAAATAACCATGTCAAGATCTAGTTCCTAAAGGGACACCTAGTTGATTATATCTTCTTCAACCTAATATGACATTTCTCTAAGAATGTTACATTAAATATATAAACAAACCCAGGATCTGTGGATATAACCAAGGCATCCATTCCCAAAGATAATCACATGGGGTTTTATATTTAAATAAGGACATTGAACCAAGAATATAACCAAACTAAATGGGAGTGTCATTTCCAAAAATATAAATGAATAATGATAAGGAAAACCATGTCTGATAATTAGGAACACCATGTCTAATAAATTCAAAAATAATTATAAGGAACTCCATGTACAAGGAATTAATAAATAAGTATAAGGAACATCGTGTATGAAGAATTAATAAATAATAAGGAATTCTATGTCCAATAATGAGGGAAACTATTTCTGATAACATCTAATAAGGATTAGGAACACTATGTCCAACAATGAGGAATTCTATGTCCAATATTGAGGAACACTATGTCCAACTCTGCTTAACTATAAAAAATTCATACAATTCAACATGATTTACAATACCATCAAAGGTATTCCATAACAAAACCCAAATATCACTCAAGTCATACTATAATAAACATGCATGTTTAATTTAATAATTCAACTCTGGCCATGGGAAATAAAAATTCCAATATACAATTCAGTTCATTAATCGAATCACCAACAAGTGATAAAAGGGTCTATGTTAGTGTTCATGCCAAATTGAAATAAATTCTAAAATATAAGCATGATCCAAGAGATTATTCATCTCTTTCCAAAATTATCATTTATTCTATTTCATTTTACCCTTCCATTTATAATTAAATAGGATTTAAAGAGGTGTTAAACCTTTAAAAAATTCATTTAATTTTTATATTGCTTCTACTAATAGGTGGAAAGCTCAATACATCCAAAGGGGTGGATTAATAATATAAAGATAATGATAAACATGATAATTTAGTAAAAATAACCTTTAGTGGTGTTTCTAGTCGAGTTAATTAAACCAAAACATTTTCAAGAGTCTATTGAACACCATAGTTATGGTTTAAATAATTTAAATTAATAATTTAATATTTTTGAGCAATGTGAGGAAGGTCTGACATGTGGAACAATATTGAAAATTTATAAACAATGATACTTTGAGGGAAAATTCAGAGACCACCTACCTTATACCAATAAATCTGTATTTATCTAATATTGGGATTTGGTTTGATCCAAAATGAGAGAAATATGAAGAATAGATAACCACCCTAAAAATAGGGAATATGAGCTCACATGAAGATTACATCAATGATGGGGATAAAAAATGAGATAAGAAGGATGTGGAATTATAGAATAACCATGTTATCTCTAAAGAAACTGACATCATTTAATTTGGATCCTGGATAAAGGATAACCACTATAAGGAATGGGAGAAGGAGTAGGGCATGCACGAGGGACCTCTAGGCCGAATGAAGGAGGAAAATAGGGTAAAACCCTTTAAGGGTTGGAGAGAAAAAATGATAGTTTTTTTCAATTTAAAAGATTCACATTGGTAGGACGTATGGTTAGGAAAACCATAGACTAACCATTTGGTTACACTTCCCAAATCACCACCAAGACACACAGTTTCCTTACACATTTTTCAAATAGTACTTCAACTGTGTGGAGAAACAACACCCAAGCACTATCACCCGGAATGGTTGCAGCATATGGTTAAACTAACTGTGAAAAAATTGTTAGAGTATCTCAGTACCTATAAACCATTTTCATGGTTTTCTAGTCTACCTCTCATGATTAACCAAACCATTTTTCCTTACAAAATAGGTCTTACGGTTGTTCTATATGGTTAGTACTAACCATGCACACATGCTATATTTTCCAAAACCTCAATTTTGGGTTCTAAACCCTTAGGATTCTCTTTAAACCTCTAATCCACATTCTAAGCCTTATTATAGATCTAGAAATAGCACTATAATTTTTTAAAACTCTCATAATTCCATTTCAAACCACAATTTAATATTTTTTCCATCCACTAAATAAAAATTCAAATTCCTTTATAATTTCTCAACAAGTTAAAAAGTTGGGATCTTATATCCAAATGGTATCAATTTCAAATATGGGATAATATAGGGTATAAATACATTCAACCAATAGGATTTAAACAATCTTTATTTGATTATATCCATTATATCTTTAGTTCAACCCCCTTATTAATCCCTTTTAACCCTTACTGCGGTGATACATTTTTACTATTGTTATTATTCATTATGAGAAAAAAATAAGTTGACCAAATTACATAAAATTAATTATTCTGATTCAAAATATGGAATATATTTTACATGAATTAATTCCTAAAAGTTTTATAAATTAATTTTTTATATGTTTATAAAATGCAATGAAAATATATTTTTATAAAAAAGTTGGTTTTAAGCATAAAAATGATTTTATACCAAAATCATGTATAATGTTGATTTAAATGAAATCGATTGGATTATTTTAATTAATATTATACATATTTTACTTTAAATCTAAACCAAAACTGAAATTAATATTGTGAAAACTTGATTGAAAGATAAGAACCAAAAATAGTTTTTAATTGAATAAAAATATTACTTAGAATTTCAAAATGTCAAACATATATTTATAAGTTAAAAATTATAATTTTAAATGAATTATAATAATTCATAAATTTATCTTTATTTATAAAAAATGGTTTTATAACCTTTCAATTCATTATTATTTCTTTATAGTGTTATAAAAGTGAAAATATTATAAAATTGGTTTTTTTTCACTATTCACCCAAAAATCTACTATTTATGAAAAATACAAAAAATTTAACATAAGATAATTTTGACATTATAAATTCAAAAATTAAATTCATTACATAAAATTAAAATTTTATATTTCTATATTTATATTTTAATCTCATTCTTGAATAAATCTATGTGCATTATGCTATGGTTTCTTTAGAATAAAGTATTTACTTATTATAATTAAAGATCATGTGTTACATCGACCAAGCATATAGAATTACCCACTTACACTATTATTGTATGGAAATGTATTTATATAACCCATACAGAACTCCTAGATGATAATTAATTTACTCATGCATTGTAACAGATGAGTAAATTCCATGGCCATTTCATGTATCGTATACATGAATGAAACTCCCCATACATTTCATCTTATAAAATGGTTTCCTAAATGATAATCAATGTAGTATAGGTTTTATATCACTACTGGAAAACTAACCTTTACCAACGGTTTTGAACCGTTGGTATAGGGCTCCAAACCGTTGGTATAGCCTATACCAACGGTTTGGAGAACCGTAGCCAAGTAAGCCGTTGGGATAGGTCTATACCAACGGTTTTCCAAAAACCATTGGTATAGACCTATACCAACAGTTTTGGAAACCGTTGGTATAGGTAATATGAAATATATACCAATGGTAATGGAACTGTTGGTATATAAATTCCAAAAATAAAACATTCGCTTGGATTTGATCCCAGGACCCCTCGTTTATCATTGAACGACTCAACCACTAACCTAACATGACTTTTGTGATCATAATTACATAAATATATATATTTATTCTCATAAATATTTTAAATTTTGATTTATATAATGTTCTGGGTACGAAGGTCCGATAAAAAATGGAAGTACCTATACCAACGGTTTTAACAACTGTTGGTATAGGTATTGGTTGTGATTTTGATTCTGGGAAGTATGTTGAATTTTTGGCCCACTTTTCCCAACGGTTTGGCCAGGATAGGTCTACCTTTCCCAATGGTTTGGCCAAACCGTTGGGAAAAGTGGCCAATTTGGGGGGCCTTTCCCAACGGTTTGGCCAAACCGTTGGGAAAGAGGACCTATACCAACGGTTTTTTCAAACCGTTGGTAAAGAAGCGTTGGGAAAGATCTAATTTTCAGTAGTGTATCCTTGTAATAAAAGGTAGTCGTATAATATTCCATCCAATATGATATAACCATGTATAAAATGCATCTTTTGACTCATATGAACCAACATTTTGTATCATATGAAAAATAAGCTTTAGGAAATATATATCCTCTAATCTCCCACTTACACTAAAACCTAAAATACTTTGTGGAATTTAAACTTATATATTATCATATACAATAACTCATGAAATCATATCCAGAAAATGCTTTAGAAATATATAATTAACTTCACCTTGTATCACATCATAAGTAATACCTTGTGAATACATATCCAAAACTCTTTTTTTTAGATTTACTCTAAATTTTTTTTAGTTATGTTCTCTAAGAAAAACTCAATCCCCATTCAATAAAACATAAACTGTAGCCCCATGAGACTTTATAACATTTCAATAAATATAAATCACTATATCCATAAATGTAACCAAGGAGTAGCCTCTAGTAAAGAATCAATGCTACCCAAGATATAAAGGGATATGGAGTGATTTATATCAAACACATATATCTCTATATTTGTGTCCACTAGTTAGTATCATATGAAAATGTGTATTCTCATATTTTCTATTTTTTCAGGACATTAAGTGACCATGGGAAATGAAGTATATAAATCACATATATCCAACTCATATATTCTTGATTCACTGAGTATAAACTGATTTGGTTGATGAATACATCACATGCCATTCATCCACATGGATAATAACATGCAATTTCACTCATCTAAATAGACAAGAACATCATATATACTTTATAAGTGTGGCCGAACACTCCACAACCTATCTATATAGAGGGAATATATGTTATACTCGTTATCCGAGAGGAAAAATCCCATATCTAGTTGAGCTCTAACTGATGACATGATCAACAATATACCAAAAAACCCATTATTATCTAAGTAAACATGTAGAATTGTGTAATTACGGTATCAAAGTATAAAGTTTCTAATGCTAGGTATCTCACCAAATTCTGGAAGTGGGGGCCAAAATATAATCCATACAACCCTAGTATACCAAATACATTGTGTATGACACTCCATGTTGTATACTTAGTTGGTCATTCAGTGCACAAAACACCTTTTTATGCCTCATGACTATATTCCACATCTCTATATAAGAATATTAATCATTATAACAATAAAATTTCATCATAACCTATAATACTCAATCATGAACATAAGTTAGGGTTTACTCAAAGTCATACCTTGAGAGGTTAATTATCATTATAAATCACAAAAATATATATCTATATATCTATATATATATATATATTTATGAAACCAATGTGAAATATTGATAATAATAAATTTTCCATTAATATAATAATTTTTTTATACACAATTTTTTTTATAAATTTTTAAAATACCCGATATAATAGCCTATTTATCATATCATTTATGATAAGCTACTAGACTAACCTTGTGTATGCTGTACATTATGGGGTTTTTCTAACTCATTAAATCACATAAAATTATTATCTTATCTCTATGTGAACATCTAAAAAACCCTCCCACTAACTCTTTAGTGAGTAATACCTTTTAAAAAATCAATTTATAATAACGGTGATACTTAGGAATCATATTCCCAATATTCAACTATTTGAATATATTCAAAATCCTCAACTTCACAACATTAGATATACCAATGTTAACTTCTATAGTCTACTTATAACTCTTTATAAGTCCATCATCATCATCTTTGGAACTATTTCAATCAAAATCTACTATAAATAATGTAACTATTTACATTATTTCTCTACCAATACATCCTAAACAGTTTTAGGATAAATTGATATTAACTCTGTTATGGTAACTAATATAGTACATTTCATTTATCTTTACCACAACACCCTAAACACTTTTGGTATATCAATTATAATTAATTATATAATTTTATTGGTATAATCCTTCAGGAATTAGTGATATTTACCATTTATGATAACTAAATGAAACTCTTTAAATATTTATTTATCATCATATATCCTAAACTATTTAGGATATTTAATGAAGAATCAATTTACTTTTATAATGGTATAATCCTTTATTTGTTATCTTTGAACTCTCCTTAGGTAAAATATACTCCCACTATCCTCTTAGAAACTATATTCTTTTTATAATATAATTATAATATACATAAACCCTTTTAGTTCTGGGAAATAACATTTATTTTATTTTAGTATGAACATTTAACAAATAAAATATTATTTCCATGGTATTATATGTTTTTGGAACATTTTATTTTGAAACAAAAAATATTAAAATATACCACTAGTGGGTGGAGGTAAAAAATTACCTTATATTTTAAAAAACATATGGATAAAATATTTATCATAGACAAAGAAATTTAATCATTATCCCCTTTAAAAAATATGTAATATAATTTAATGAATCATAAACCATGTCTATATAATAAATCATATAATGTTGTTCATAAAAACTCTTTGTTAGATAAAAACATTTATTATCATATAATAGAAATAATATAAAGATAAAAATACTTTACTAAGCTTAATATGATCCTAACACATCCAATTTATTTTTATAGAAACTCTTTCCTTCATCATTTGAATTCAAAATATAATATTTATCAATTATTCCCTTATTTTTGAACTCCTACACATTTAACACTTGTAAAATATACATTCAGTATCACATATCCATCAAAATTAAAGAATTTATTTCTATAACAGCTATACATGACATGAAAATTCCATAGACTTACCTAAATTAATTTAGTTATTTTGGATAATCCAATAAAAAATAATTATTACTACTCCTTCCTGGATACCCTAGGATTCAATTAACATGATTGGATTCTTCAATATATATATTTTTTAAATTTTAAACTAAATTTCAGTCATTCGATTTGAGTTTTTACCCACTAACAATATCTATATTACATTAGTACCTAGTCATCATATGCCCGGTTTATTTATTCTCAACAATTTGGGAAATCATGAAATTTTTCCTAAATTCAATTATATCATTAAATAATTTCCATAAATTTGAATAGGATGAATTACCTAACTAGATAACACTATTTTTAATCTCCCATAAAGCATGTTATATAAATAAACAAATAATAACTATTTCTGTCAATAACATCTATCTAATTTCATTAAAATAATTATTTTTCACACACTCTTATAAAGAGTAAAATGTGATAAAAATATGCATCTTATGAAACTTTTATCCTAGATTAAAGCATCCATGACATCAATTCAGTAACTCTTTTGCTGTATTAATTGAAAGATAACATCAAGCTCAAATATCCCATTCTTCCCCATATTCCTAATTATTATATATATATAACTTTCATAAAATATATTTTTTATATCATACACATATTATAATCCTTAAGGAAACCTTAAGTCCCACTAAATCATTAACATACTCAATATTATTGAATATAATTTGGAATACCCAATCATATTGATTATATGAAACTAAAAAAATCCTTTGATAATTTAGCATCAAAATGCCATCGAAAACTTAAGGGAATTATTCTATACTTATCATAAGTATTCAGATTAATATTTTGAATAAATTAAACACCTAATTACTCAGGAATAAGTATTTCTTTAACACATAGAATATTTATTTAATCAAGAAATTTTCTTAAGTTACTAGTCTTAAGAGTTTCTTAATTTAATATTTTCCATTAAAGGATTAATATCAAAGTTTATTTTGATGAAAATGATTCTATTTATCTAAAATATAAGCTTTATCAAATGATTATCATATATTATAACCATTTAATAAGGAATTGTATTAAACTATATCCCATTAAAATGGAAAACACTTTTGAAATTCATCATACCTATTAGTGTATAAAGATCCATATTTCACTATGAAATTAGTCTGATATGGAATTTCTCTCACCAATTATTTATTTAGGTAGGGAATTGTCCGACTAAGATAATATATGACTTTAGGAAATTTAAGAAGACAACTCTTTGTCCAATCCGTCATATATATACACTTAACTCTATTCCTATTATAACCTAATACTATTTAGTCTCCTGGATAGTTTAATGTAACATCTTGAGATTTTTATGATTTTTTTTAATTTCTTTGACGTCTTGTGTTGTACGCTACACCAAGATAAGCTTGCGCAATATGCAACACTGACATAGCTTGCGGTATACGCAATGATATGATTTGCTTGTGTTACAAATAAATTCAAGTTATTTTGATAGAATTAATTTCATGCAAGGCTGAGTATAAGTAAACAACTAAATATTATTATGTTACCTCATAACCTAGTCATTATAATGGCAGGTACGAACAATATTAACATTCTTTTGAAAAAATATTTAAATGAAAATAAGTGAGTTTATAAAATAATAAAATCACCCTTTATGGATTTTATTAATGTAATATATTTTTAATATATTTAATATAATGTTTACAATTTTTCATATATGTTTTCTAGACACGACATAAGAATAAATTTTATTTTTCGGATAAAGGAAGCATTTTTCAAAAAATGCAATTTTTCCACCTTTTGATGGCACACCCATTTTAAATTTAGTTTTTAACACTTTTATATTTTATATTTTAAATAATAAACTTCTTATTTGGAATCTTGATTTATAAATTTACTTTGGATGAATTTTTGATATTTTTCCGATAAGTTTTGATTTTTGATGTATAGTAAAAATATACTAAATTATAATTAAAAACAACTTTTTTCATCGAAATAATTTATCTGGATAAATTATATAAATGAATGGTTTTAAAATATAAATATAATATATTTTTATCATTTAATATAATTTTGGTCATTGGAATTAATTTTACCATAAATTTTGATGTGAAAACATTTCAATCTTCTATAATGTATTAACATTTAAAAACCTGTTTTTCATTCCAACAACAGGATTAATTTTAATTTAATTATTAAAACTTATATGTTTAAAATTTTAAAATATGGATTCAATATTTTTAATTAGTGTGTAAAAATTATTTTAATTTGTTATTTTTATTTTTTTGGATATTATGAATAGTAACTACGATATTTTTTTTAACATGGTTAAAAGAAAATCAGATAATTTAGGTCACAAATTAATATGATAAGGATAATAATATTACCCTAAAACCTTAAAAAATCCTATTGGATGAGTAAAAATTGACACTTAACACCTAAGGATCAGAATAGACTCATTTAATGGACTTTTTCCAATGAAAATGATATAAATATTTTTTAAAATAAAAGAAAGTGACAAGAAAGTTACAAGATGTCACCCTATTATTTATTATAAGTATAATAATTGTAATATAGTGATAAAAATTATATAAAATTAAATCATAAATAGTCACTATAAAGATAATGAAATTATCTACATTATAGTAATTTATTTATAATATTTAGAGACTAAATAATTACTTTAAAGGATTATACAATGATGATAGAGAAATTATTTAATTGATTAAAAATAAATAAAATAATTTTTATTAAAATGATAATAACCATTTAAAGAAACAAACACTTTTCCAAATCCTATTTTTCAATTATATCTCGAAAATAATCATCCAAGGGTCAAGTTATTGATCATTTGGAGCCTTATATAAAATATTATGATACTTATATTATTTTATTTAAAGTGATGTTAAACTTATCATATTAATGTTTTAATAAGTATAACATTTTTAATGATGAATTTTATAGAAAATATATTAGGCTAAAATTATTAGTATTAAATTTAGTATATTTATATTTATCATAGTATTTTATTTTTAATTTTTATTAAACATATAAGTGTATTAAATAATTACACAAAACCGATGTTGAAATTATTTTATTAATGGAAATATAAAATTAAGGTTATTAAAAATATTAAAATAAATACAATTTTGGACAATTAATATATAAAATGAATCTTATATATTACCTTGACCGCATAAATATATAAAAAAAATATTATTTTCAAGTATAAAATATTATCTTGATATTTTTAAAAATCCAATAATTGAATATTGTAAAAATTTACACTATTGTTGTTTTTTCAAATTAATGTTTTATTAAATTTTTTAAAAATCATAAAACGATTTAAAAAATATAGAAAAAATATTATATAGTCTAAAATGTTCAAAATTATTTATTTATTATTTTATTGACATCAAATAAGTAAATATTTCACCATTTTAATATTGAAATATTTGTTACCCTAGTTAAAATGAAATAGAATAAATAAGTTGGTAGGTAGATCAATTAGACGAATGGGAACGTAAGGGGAGGCACAATTCTAGGTTTCCCACATCATTGGATCTCTTCCTCTACAACAGATCAGCTATAGCTTCTAACCTTGGAGCTTCTGCTCGGTATCCTTGTGGAGTCGTTGTGCTCCAGCTCAGCCATTTTGATTCATCATGTCCTTCCCCTTCGATGGTTAGGGGTTTCTCGGTGGCTCGGTGATGGTCCTCTGGTCAGGATCTTTGGTTTGAGAATGCAGATTCTCCATTTTTGTCAGATGGGAGTCCATGGGGTGGTTTTCCATGGTCTTTGTGTGAGGTTTGATGGTGGCGACGAGTTTTCATTTCTTCTTTTGTGGCGTTCAGTGATATTCGCGGCTCAAGGTGAGTTTTTGGGGGTTTTTCTATTTGAGTTCTGGAGTTTGGGGTGTTGTCGTCACTGAGGTACCCTGCATCAGTCTCATGGAGGCAGTGGGGGTCTCAGGCATGGTATGACGAATAGGTTGTTGGAGGAATTTTCTTTAGGGAGGTTTTGCGATTGGCCTTGTGGTGATGGGTTTTTCACTTTGATGTTTCATGTGCTTGGATCTAGTTATGTTGTGATGTTTCTTATTGCTGACAGGCACGAATCCTGTTCCCTGGTACTTATATATATTGACAGCATCCCTTCCAGTCTTCTATCCCCTATAGGGAGGAGGAGTCAAAGGTATTTCACTCCTTTTCTGGTATTTGAAAAAATCTGCTATTACTTATTTTAAAGACATTATTTTTGCAAGGAATGGTTAGGTGATTCTTCTTCTTGTGGTGAATTTGTTGTACGAATCTGGTTGATTTTGGTGGGTGGTGTGTTTTTCTATGCAGTCAGAGGTTCAAGGGTCTATGCTTCTATTTCTGCTTCAGGGGCTGATTCAGATGAGGTTTATAGCTAAGAGTTTTCATCAGATCATGGATATTTAGAATCAGACATTTGAGAGGGTATGAATTTTTCCATCGGTACCAGGTCTGTGCATCACTGCATGGGACAACTAGCCGAGTAGCGATGAGAAGGTGGAAGCTGGACTGATTGTTTTTATACCAGGGAGGGGCTTCCCTTGTTGATTTGATTTGGTTTTATGGATCTTGATCCTTTAGAACACATTTTAATGTCTTATGTCCTTGAAGTCATGTCAGGGTCCCCTTTATTCCTTAAAAGGTGTTTATGATATAATAAAAAAATAATTTTCAGTCAAATAGAATAAATAAGTGGTAAATTAAAATGATAAGGTTTAAATGGATAGAAAAATTTGTCTAAAATTTATTTGATGATGATATTACAACCTTATGTCATCTAATATTATACATTAGTATATCTTGGTGGTTTTTGGATGTGGTTTTATTTGATTATAAATTAATACTTTTGGAGATTCTAAAAGTTCCCCTCATCTCAATTATAAAAGAGCACCACCTCCCTCACCACTTCACTTCACTTTTATCCTTCAATATCAACCATAAAATTCCCATTACCCTTCTAAACATACCTAGTTACATTATATAGATTATTTTATTCTCAAAAGACCAAATCTAGTGCCTTTAAGAGGAGATTTATTGGGAGTACGTCGAATAAGAGGTAATCTCCTCTACTGATTCTTTCAAATTATTTCTTCTTCTACATACACTTCATGAGTTGTTTAAATTATAAAGTAATAACTATATTATAAATTATATCCTTATATGTTATTATAATTTTGAAATAACTATATTCCTCCTTCTATCCATCCTATGAAAAAATAAATCACCACATGTTCGTACGTATTGCTTACCGTCTCCATACCGTGGTGAAATCTATTTTTCACCACCAAATTACTTGGATGGATATAATGATGGAAATAATATATATATATATATATGATTATTATAAAATTATATTTATGTTTTTTTGACAAAATATATACCATCCACTTCCATACCATTTTACAATTATGGGAATGATATCGTCATTCGTGCATACGTACGACCTACCGTCTCCACGATGCAATGCATTTCATTCTACATGATCTTAATTAAAGCATTATTATATAAACTAATTTAATGAAAAAATATGATATATATTATACTAATATAACTCTGTAAATTATATAACTGTAACCTAAGAAGAGTAGCTTATCTGACAAAACATGCATAAGAAAATAAAGAAGCTAATACCTAATGGATGATTAAAAACATTACTAACAAAAGGATGATAATATGATCATATATAATGACTATGATTCAAGAATAATTCAATGAAATAATTTAAATAATTATACATGAGGTTTGGATATATAAAAATGATATAGGACCTAAGGTAATGAATAATTTCACAATCTCATTATTATCCGAGATTGATTATATGTAAATATTTACTGGGGTATATTTATCATCCATGTACATGTTTTCTAAAAAGGTTATCATAAAATATTTAATATTCTTCTATATATATTTAATTTCATTTTTAACCATTTTTAACTTTTAATATATGGTTCGGAAGGAATCTTTTTTTTTCATACAAGGTAATTTTTGACTTTTCCAACAAAAGTATGAGAGATGTTTTTTAACTTATACGACATGAATGTATTTTTACACTTTCATAATGACTTATTTCCATGAATATTATCTTATAAGTTTTCAACATTATTGTAAAATAATTTTTTTTCTTTTAAAATTGCATGGAATTTTGAGAAAATTAAATGTTTATGAAGAACAAAGGATATTTTCCTCGAGAATTAATTTCAAGTGTTCTATCAAAATTATTTTCCATCTAAGATTACATTCTTTAATGGGGTTATGTTTCAAGTATATTATCCATATTATTACTATTATTTTATTATGTTTATTATATGATTCTGTTGGAACCAGGTTCTTCAAAGCATGATTTGGTGTATGGTTTGTGTTTGTTGTCAATCCTCAGTGGAAGTTCAGGGTGTGAACCAACAAAGCGATCATACCGTTCAGGAAGAAAACAGTAGTGAAGGTGGCGCTGTTTCCCAGTGTTTGCCAAATTTTTGGGCCTGAAAATCCGTAAATAAAGTAAAGTGTTTTTGGCAAAGATACTTGCGCGCCGAGCTCCTGGAGGATGAAAGACTTGCGCGCCATATGTTTTTGAGGATCAGAACATCAAAATTTGGCTAAGGAAAGAAGGTCGCGCAAGTGTTGGTTGGGTCGCGCAAGTAACTTGCGCGACAGAGGATCTGGAGACAGGACTTGCGCGCCGTCGAGGGACTTGCGCGCCGCCGCGCAGGGGGTCCAGTTTGCCTATAAATACTGGACCACCCCTCCTCATTTCGGACGGAGTTCAAGGCCGAGAGATTGTTCGAGCTCTCGTCGCGCAGGTGGTTGAGTCGCGCAGGTGGTTGTTTTGTCGCGCAAGTGGAGCTTGCGCGCTGGTGTTTGGCTGTTCTCCCAAGGCAGTTTGGAAGAGAAAGGAAGTGGATCGCGCAAGTATTTAGTTCAAGAAGGCAGTGTCGCGCAGGTGCTTCAGTGACACTTGCGCGCCAGTTTAGTCTTGCGCGCCTGAGACTTGCGCGCCGCCGGGAGACTTGCGCGCCACCGGGAGACTTGCGCGCCGGGCTTGAAAAGGGGACCTAGACACTATTGAAGCACGCCTGCCTTGCTGGAGCTGCACGAAAGCCGAGAAACTACTCGGTTCATTCGAGGAAAAGTGATATTCTTCTTCTGGTGAGAATCGGACTTCAATAGAGCATCTACATTCAACAAAGGATGCACTCTTATGCAAATGAAGAAGAGACCTACACGTCTATAAACTGAGTGGGACTTCACCAACGGCAGGGAGCCAGGGGGAGTCAACGGGAGTGACCCGAGGGACGCAGTGAGTTATCCCTGAACTATTGTAAAGGCAGTGAGCCTGGGACAGGGTGTCTGTACCCGAACTTTTGTATCCGCAGCTAGTGAAGCATAGTGGATTTAGGTACGACCGGCAACCTGTCGGCGTATGCTCCTTGGACGTAGCCCTTAGTGGTGAACCAAGTAAAAATGACTGTGTCTTCTCTGTGCGTGTGAATGTTTCTTTTTTGATCGTAATCATCATACAGGTTCAACAAGTTCCTACCAACGTGGGAACAAGATCCAACAAATTAAAAGAAAAAGTGGTCACCCTGATTCACCCCTCCCCTCTCAGGGTGTCCCGGGGTCCTTCAAGTGGTATCAGAGGGTAAAGGTTGCGGGCGTTGAATCTGACCTTCTTCGTCATGGAAAACGCGATCAATGTCAGGGGAGTCCCTCACTTCGATGGAAGCAATTTCCAGATCTGGAAGAACAGAATGAGATCTCATCTAAGATATCTTGGAATGGAAGTTCTTTTTTCTACTGTTCAAGGAATACATGTCACTGATCCAACAGGTCTGGCTATGACTGAAACAGACAGGAAACTTCTTGATGCAGATGCCAAAGCACAGAATGCTCTCACTGCTGCCCTTTCTGATCAGATTTACCTGAAGGTGATGAATTGAACCTCATCAAAATCTATGTGGGATAAACTTGAGAATATTTATGAAGGTGATAGCAAAGTGAAGGAGGCGAAACTACAAGTGCTACACAATCGGTTTGATGATCTGAAGATGCATCCAGACGAGAATGCAGACTCTTTCTTCAATCGAATTACTGAAGTGGTTGGAGCAATTCGGGGTCTAGGCGAAGAAATCAAAGATATTGATATTGTAAAGAAAATATTAAGAAGACTTCCACCTCTGTATAATGCGAAGGTGTCAGCTCTTGAGGAAAGAGATCTTTCCAAACTTTCTCTTGATGACTTACTGAGCAGTTTGGTAGCATATGAAATGAGAGTCAAACCAGAAGATGCTACGACTCGGGTGAGCAAGGAAATGGCATTCAAGGCCATGGAAAAATTGAAAATCTCAAAGGATAGTAGCGGTGATGATGACGAAGAGAAAGAAATTCTTTCTCTCATTGCAAAGAAGTTCCAGAAGGGGAAAGGGAAATTCAAAGGGAAGTTACCTCTCGCATGCTTCCGTTGTGGAAAAGTTGGGCATATTGCCTCTCAGTGCTTGAAGAATATCAATGATGATGACAGTGAAGATGAAAACTTCAAGAAGCCTCAAAGAAGGTTCTTCAAAAAGGGAGACTTCAAATCTGGTAAGAAAATGCAAAGAAAGAGTTTTGTCTGTGAAGAGGAAGAAGATGACAATGAATTCTGTGATGAAGAAGAACCAGAATTCAAAACTGGGAACCATGCTTCTATGATGGCCACTGTTGAAAAGTCAGAAGATACTGATGGTGAAAAACAACTGAGAACTTGTGTAGATCCTGAGGTGCAACTTAAGGATGCAGTTAGTAAGCTTAAGATTAAATGTAAGAGCTGCAATAAGTGGAAATCAATTGTAGAAGAATCAACTGAATATGTTGATCAACTTGAAGCTGAAATTGAACGACTGGAAGAATTTGTGAAGGTACAGTATAAAATAATTGAAAGCAATGATGATGCAGTTGATCTGAAGCTGAGAATTGAAGAGCAAGCAAAGGTCATCAATGACCTCACATCCAGACTGGATGAAAAATCCAAGACTGTTGAGGGTCTTGAGGAGGAAGTAGTTACTCTGAGGAGTAAAATGGAGACAGAATCAGTTCCAAAAGAATCGAGGAAGAAAATACAGTTCGGAAGATTCTCAGATGCAGAATTACTTGCAAGAGCCAAGTGTGGTTCAGATGGGGTTGGAAAAGTCTTGAGTGATCAAAGACCTGCTTGCATGGGAAAGAGTGGAATTGGCTGTGAGGCTGAGTCATCAATTGCTGGAAGTGCAAAGATCCAAAAGACAGATAAGATGAAAGTTGAACATGTTGAAATGTTACCTAGAGTGCTGAAAAAGGAACCCTCAATCCAAACTAAAAGGAGACCTGAAAACTATCCTCAAACTTTCAAAAATGGCAGACAGTCTTACTATTCTCCCAAGGAAGAAGCTATAAGGAAAAATTCAAGTGAGAAGACATTTCTTCTCATGAAGTGTCAATTCTGTGGCTATCTGGGCCATACCATGTCCTATTGTGAAGAGGTAAGAAGCTATCTGAGTGGAGAAGATATAGATGCTCAGCAAAGGAGAACAATTTCATATCCTAATTCTTATAGAAGAAATAGTTTCTATGGATATTGTTTTCATTGTTCTAACTTTGGTCATAAGGCCATTAATTGCAGGCAGAGAAGGGACATTGACACCTCATACAGAATTTCCAGACATGTCAAGTCTCGTCAGCAAGACGATGTTTCTCTTTCAAACAGGTTCTCATCTCTTAAAGAAGACTTTGACTATGAAGAACCTGGGTTTGCAGAAGAGATAGTTGAAAGGCCATCAGTTCTATATACTCAATCTAATGTCTCATGGAAGGAAAGGAGGAAGATTGAGAAATCAAACCTTGCAGAGGTAGCTCTCAAAGCTACAAAGAACAACAGTACCTGGATTCTAGATAGCGGTTGCTCATCTCATATGACAGGTAATGCCGGTCTACTAACAAATATCATAAAGAATGTTGATGGTACAGTAAGATTTGGTAATGATGGGGCTCTGAAAATCAAAGGGAGTGGAAGTACCAAATTAGCTAATGGAGAACTAAAGAAGACTGAAGTCCTTTACGTAGATGGCCTACGTCATAATCTCCTCAGCGTGAGTCAACTCTGTGACTCAAGACTTGTTGTTACTTTTAATCAGAAAGGCTGCACTATCAAGGGAAAAACTGGCAATTCTCTCATGAAGGGATGCAGAACAGAAGGAAACTTGTATCAGGTTGATAGTGAAGAGAATGTATGTTACATGACTGTTGAAGAAGAAAACAATCTGTGGCATCGGAGATTGGGACACATCAATCAACAAGACATGGAGAAAATATCAAAATTGAGAATTGTCATGGACATTCCCAACCTGAAGCGTGAGCGTGAAAAATCCTGTGATGCTTGTATTCGTGGGAAGTTGGTCTGCAGTTCATATCGGCCAAAGAAGAAAAAGGCATCTCACCTTCTTGATCTGATTCATACAGATGTTTGTGGTCCAATAAATGTTGCCGGAACTCATGGAGAAAGGTACTTTGTCCTTTTCATAGATGATTACAGTCGAATGGCATGTGTGATGGTCATTCACCGGAAACGACAGGTCCTTGACTGCATGAAAACATATCGGCGAATCGCCGAGAATGATACTGGACGAACAATCAAAGTGTTGCGATCTGACAATGGAGGAGAATACACGTCCATTGAATTTGAAAATTATCTGGAGAAGCATGGGATACAACATGAGGTAGCTGCTGTGAGAACTCCCCAACAAAATGGAGTTGTTGAACGAAGGAATCGACAGGTGAACAACATGGCACGAACTATGCTGATTGAGAGTCGTATTCCACGACATTACTGGAAAGAGGCTGTTCAAGCTGCAGTGTACATTCAGAATCGAACAGGACTTTATATGGGTGAGACGAAGACACCATATGAATTGTGGCATGGACGGAAGCCTTCTCTAAAATACTTTCGTGTTTTTGGAAGTAAGTGCTTCATCAGGAACAAAGAAGGAAATCAGGGGAAATATGGTGACAACGCAGATGAAGGAATCTTCCTCGGTTACTCAATGAACAGCAAAGCCTACAAATGTTTCAACAATCGTTTGGGAAGGATTGTGGAAAGTAATGATGTTAAGATAATTGAAGAGAAAACCACAAATGCTTCACGGACGTCATATGCTGATGTGATAGAAAGTCATGAAGAATGTGGACATGAAGAAACTAAAAATGCAGAAATAGAGGAAGCTGTTCAAAACACTCATCAATCACATAATGATGTTGACTCAGAAGAAGAATCTGAAGAAGAAACTATGGCTGAAGAGAATACTACTGAACCTCGCAGGAGAAATCGAAGAGCTGAGATTGATCCATCCAACATAATTGGGGATAGGAGTGCACCCACACAAACCAGAAGGATGAGGAATACCACGCAATCTGCATTTCTATCAGTTGTAGAGCCATCCTCATTCGAAGAAGCTGCAAAGGATGAATCTTGGGTGAAAGCCATGAATGATGAATTAGATCAGATTGATAAGAATCAGACATGGGATCTTGTCCAGAGACCTGAAGGTCACAATGTGATTGGTACCAAATGGATTTTCAAAAATAAGTTTGATGAGCATGGAAGTGTTATCAGAAACAAGGCACGACTGGTATGTAAAAAATACTCCCAGATTGAAGGTATTGATGTTGAAGAAACCTTTGCTCCAGTTGCTAGACTGGAATCAATCAGGATTTTCCTTGCCATGGCACTCCAAAGAGGATATAAAGTATATCAAATGGATGTTAAGACAGCATTCTTGAATGGTGTACTCGAAGAAGAAGTCTACATTGAACAACCGGTGGGGTTTGTCTTGGGTACCGACGAAACAAAGGTCTGCAAACTAAAGAAAGCTCTATATGGTTTGAAGCAGGCACCACGGGCATGGTACTCACGGCTAGATTCATATCTCAAGAAGTTGGAATTCAAAAGAGGAGGAGTTGATCACAATCTCTATGTGAAGAATTCTCCAAAAGATCAGTTCATGGTTCTTGTCTACGTTGATGATATCATTTTTGGTGGCAGCAGGCAGAAATCAGTGGATGAATTTGCCAACCACATGAAATCAGAATTTGAAATGTCTATGATTGGGGAGCTCACATATTTCTTGGGGTTGCAAGTAATTCAAAAGAAGGAATACACTTTCATTTCTCAGGAAAAATATGCAAGAGAGTTGCTGAAGAAGTTCAATATGCAAGACTCCAAACCAATGTCAACTCCGATTCCTGTTGGAACTAAACTTGGAAAGCATGAGGATGGGAACTCTGTTGATCCCACCATGTACAGGAGGATCATTGGAAGCCTACTGTATCTGACAGCGACAAGGCCAGATATTGTCTTTGCAACATGCCTTGCGGCCCGCTTCCAGAGTAATCCAAAGGAGGAACATATGTCAGCAGTAAAAAGAATCATGAGGTATATTCAAGGCACACATAACTTCGGGTTATTTTTTGCTGCAGGCAGGGACAATGAATTATCAGCGTTTTCTGATGCTGACTGGGCTGGGGATGTAGTAGACAGAAAGTCCACTAGTGGTGGAGCTTTCTATATTGGGCATAAATGTGTTGGCTGGTTAAGCAAGAAGCAAGAAAGTACTTCTCTTAGTACTGCTGAAGCTGAATATATCTCCGCCACAAAAGCATGCACTCAACTTCTTTGGATGAAGCAGCAGCTAATAGATATTGGTGATAAGGTGCAGCAACCAATGGTGATTTATTGTGATAACAAAAGTGCAATTGATCTTACGAAGAATCCGGTTCAGCATTCTCGTACAAAACATATTGAAATACGGTATCATTTTATCAAAGAAAAGGTTGAACAAGGCGTGATTAAAATGGATCATGTTGGAACTAATGAGCAAGTGGCTGATATCCTAACCAAGCCATTGTCCGCGGCTGTGTTCGAGAAGCATCGGTTGAACCTCGGTGTTCGACCACCTCCTACTGCATAAGGAGGCTCCGGAAGTCCCCTCTCCCCGTGTGTTTTGACTGTTTTTATCTGTTTATGGCTGTGATGCAGGTTTATGGGGGAGATACTATCCAGGGGGAGTATGGCTTGAGCTGAACGTTGAACAAACTTTTCGGTCTTTGGTTTTATTGTCAATGGGGGAGAAAGGAATAAATTCAAGGCAAGAAATTCTTCTGTGATGAGAAGTGTAAGCTTGTGATGAGAAGTGTAAGCTTGTGATGAGAAGTTTAATAAGGATAACATCGGGATGAAGAATTTCGTGTACGATTTCAACACACTAAGACCCAATTCAAGCTTTCTCTCTTGTTTTCTACACCGAGCATTGCTCACGTAGACTTAGAGTGTTAGCTGAGTTGATTCTTGCATTTTGGATTTGCTCATGGTTGGAGACCTATTGAATTTATTCTGATTGCCAACAAACCCAAAGGGGGAGATTGTTGGAACCAGGTTCTTCAAAGCATGATTTGGTGTATGGTTTGTGTTTGTTGTCAATCCTCAGTGGAATTTCAGGGTGTGAACCAACAAAGCGATCATACCGTTCAGGAAGAAAACAGTAGTGAAGGTGGCGCTGTTTCCCAGTGTTTGCCAAATTTTTGGGCCTGAAAATCCGTAAATAAAGTAAAGTGTTTTTGGCAAAGATACTTGCGCGCCGAGCTCCTGGAGGATGAAAGACTTGCGCGCCATATGTTTTTGAGGATCAGAACATCAAAATTTGGCTAAGGAAAGAAGGTCGCGCAAGTGTTGGTTGGGTCGCGCAAGTAACTTGCGCGACAGAGGATCTGGAGACAGGACTTGCGCGCCGTCGAGGGACTTGCGCGCCGCCGCGCAGGGGGTCCGTTTGCCTATAAATACTGGGCCACCCCTCCTCATTTCGGACGGAGTTCAAGGCCGAGAGATTGTTCGAGCTCTCGTCGCGCAGGTGGTTGAGTCGCGCAGGTGGTTGTTTTGTCGCGCAAGTGGAGCTTGCGCGCTGGTGTTTGGCTGTTCTCCCAAGGCAGTTTGGAAGAGAAAGGAAGTGGATCGCGCAAGTATTTAGTTCAAGAAGGCAGTGTCGCGCAGGTGCTTCAGTGACACTTGCGCGCCAGTTTAGTCTTGCGCGCCTGAGACTTGCGCGCCGCCGGGAGACTTGCGCGCCACCGGGAGACTTGCGCGCCGGGCTTGAAAAGGGGACCTAGACACTATTGAAGCACGCCTGCCTTGCTGGAGCTGCACGAAAGCCGAGAAACTACTCGGTTCATTCGAGGAAAAGTGATATTCTTCTTCTGGTGAGAATCGGACTTCAATAGAGCATCTACATTCAACAAAGGATGCACTCTTATGCAAATGAAGAAGAGACCTACACGTCTATAAACTGAGTGGGACTTCACCAACGGCAGGGAGCCAGGGGGAGTCAACGGGAGTGACCCGAGGGACGCAGTGAGTTATCCCTGAACTATTGTAAAGGCAGTGAGCCTGGGACAGGGTGTCTGTACCCGAACTTTTGTATCCGCAGCTAGTGAAGCATAGTGGATTTAGGTACGACCGGCAACCTGTCGGCGTATGCTCCTTGGACGTAGCCCTTAGTGGTGAACCAAGTAAAAATGACTGTGTCTTCTCTATGCGTGTGAATGTTTCTTTTTTGATCGTAATCATCATACAGGTTCAACAAGTTCCTACCAACGTGGGAACAAGATCCAACAAATTAAAAGAAAAAGTGGTCACCCTGATTCACCCCTCCCCTCTCAGGGTGTCCCGGGGTCCTTCAGATTCTATTTATGAAATGCATTTTTTTACATGGATTTTGTTATGATGGAATGATGTCAACTGTGTGACTCGGGAAATTCAATAATCTTTTCAAATAAATTATGTATCATTATGGAAAAATATGGTTTGTTTTTCAAGGAAATTATACAAAGGGAAATAAATAACTTGTAAGTGGAGAAGAAGATATGTTCTTTTTGAACAAGGAATAAGAAAAAAAGTTATCCCATAAACATCTGGGTCATTTGAGCCAAACTTCATTGGAAGATCTGGTGAAATGTGATGTTGCTTGAGACCTCCCTAGGTTATCATGTTATCATACACATATGTTCAAAACTTTTCAATAAGGTAATATCATTCAAAATACATATAATTCAAAAGATAAAAGGTCAACAAAATTGCTTGATTTTGTGCATGTTGATGTGTGTAGACCTATTTCACCAAGTTCTATTGATCAGGGGAGATATTATGTTCTCTTCATTGATGATTTTTTTTCATAATTTCATGGGTTTAAATCATCACTCAAAAATATGAGGTGTTTAGTTTCAAAACAACTTACTAAATGGAATTTGAAAAGATGACGGGTCAAAGAATCTAGAATATCTAAATAGATAATGGAAAAAGTTTACAAATAACCAAGTAGAAGACTATCTCAATAAAAATGGGGTAAGGTACCAAGTTTTAGTAGTAATAAATCCACAAAAAAGGGATTAGTAGAGGGAAGAAATAAAATTATCAAAAACATGGCTAGAACAATGATCATTAAGAAAGAACTTACAAATAAGTTTTGGAATGAAGAAGTGATGAAACAATTATACACATCAAATATATCATTATTATGTCTTTAAGAAGTGAATACTCCATATGAACTATGGTATGGAAAGAAGCTGATGTTGAAGTAATTTCGAGTCTTTGAAAGTAAGTGTTTTATTCTCAATATGGAGAAACACAGTAAGTTTGAATCCCATGGATATGAAGTGATATTTCTTGGATAATAAAATAAAAGGAAATAATATAAATGATTAAATTAGATATTGGGAAATATAGTTGAAATCAATGATGTAACTATAGTAGATAATGAGAAGAATATTCCCAAATACATGATCATTCTTAGGAAGATAGTGATGAAGAGATAAGAAGTTCATGGTATGTTCTATTTCCATAGGATGGTTTAGAAGAAAATTTATATAATGAAAAGGATGAGAATAAACCAATATCTACACAAAGATTGAAGATAATGGCATTAATTTATAGAAAAAAATAATGGTTGATCAGAAAGGGCTAGTGCAGACAAGGAGGATGAAGAATCTACAACAGGCATCGTTCTTATCATAGGTAGAGCCTAAATGTTTTGAGAAAGAAGTTGAAGATGAAAAATAGGTCTAGGATATTAATAAAGAGCTTGTACAAATTGTGAATAATTATAAATAGGAGATTTTTTTGAGGCCAATAGATAAGAATTTCATCAGGGCTAAATGCATAATTCACAAAAAAATTAATGAAGATGGCATAGTGATTTGAAAAAAATAACGTCTAGTGTAAAAAGGGTACTCTTAGATAAAGGGTACCAATGTTGATAAACCATTTCACCTATTGTAATCCTAGTGACAATCAGATTATTCTTGGCCATAATAATGCAAAGAAAGTTCAAAATTTTCTATAAGGATGTCACGTATGCATTTCTTAATGGGGTTTTGGAAGATGAAGTTTATATTGATCATACATATGGTTTTCTCATACATGAAGACGAGAACAAAGTTTTTTGGATGAGTAAGTCACTATATGGGTTGAAACAAGTACCAAGATCATGGTATTCAAGTTTAGATCAATTTTTGAAGAAGATAAATTTTCATCATGGTGGAGTTGATTACAATCTCTATTTAGACAACGACAGTAATAAAAGGATGATGGTTCCTTTATATATCAATGAAATAATATTTGGTGGATCAGATGAAGCACATTTCACTTAGTTCATGGAATTCATGTACAATTAATTATAAATGTCAATGATTGGTGAACTAACATTTTCCATGGTTTATAGGTGACACAAAGAAAGAATGGAACATTCATCTCTCAATATAAATATTCCAAGGAGTGTTTTAAAAGATTTGGAATGGATAATTATAAGGATATGATGAATCTAGTGGCTATCCGGATGAAGTTATCATGGGATGATGAAGAAAATAAAGTTCATCTAATAGAATATAGAAAAATCATTGCCAGTCTATTGTACTTGATAGTGAGAATACCTGATATTTGTTTTTTTCTACATTAAAAGTAGTATTGTATCAAAATAAATCCCATGGAAATCCACTATATTGTAGTGAAAAGAATACTTCAGTATATCAAGGGCATGGTGGATTTTAGTATGCTATATAAAGTAAAATCCCAGAAAGAATTATTGGGCTATACAAATGCAGATTGGGCCAGATCAATTGATGATAGAAAATCAACATCAGGTGGTGCATTCTATCTTGGAGGATTTTGTATTTCTTAGTTAATAAAGAAACATGATTACATTTCTTTTAAAAACTTATAAGATTAATACATTTCATCTACTCAATCATGCACGCCGTTATTTGGATAAAGTAGCAACTTGATGATATGAGAGTTGAAGTGAAGTCTCTAATCAGAATCCATTATGATAATTCAAGTTTTAGAAAACTTATAAAAAATTCATTCCATCACTAGATGAAAAATAATATTGAAATCAAATATCATTTTATCAAGGAGAAGGTGGAGTAAGGTCTTGTGAATTTTGAGTATGTTCCTAAAAAACTAATGGCTGTGTACATTCAGACAAATACCTTACCCAAAGAAGAATTTGAAAGGAATAGTCAAGACCTGGGAGTTCATTAAACTCCCTACACTAGAAAAAGTGTGGATGTGTGACCCCCTCTCCCTAAGGTATGGTGTGCTTCTCCCTATATATGATGATCTGTGTTCTTTGCCCTGTTGTAGATAACAACGAGGTAATGCTCTGGTTCATTGAAAAAGAGGGAGAAATTGTGGAAATTAAAGGGGAGAAAATTTCTTAATCCAAACAGAGGTAGAAGATGATAAGAGGAATGGTGATATCAGGAGAGATTCAAAATTTTAATATTTATATGTTTTTTAAAACCATTCAATGCTTCTATGACAAAATGGAAATTAGGTGTTATGTGGAAACAATTTCTAGATATTAGAGCTTATCTTGGACATCTTAAAGCATTCCAAAACATGATATCCCAAGAAGTGAAGTATGGGGAGTTTTAAATCTAAGAATGCTAAAATTGATCAATCAGAGGATATATATCACGACAGATGTAGTTCATGATGAAAGTAGTTGAGTGGTTTTTGAATAAAGTGACTCATTGGTGAAAATTTCATAATACTCTTGTTTCTCACACTGAGCATGGATCATGTGGTATTAGAGTATGTGGTATTTTATTTCTATCTAAATTTCAAGAAGATAATGGTGGTATAATACGGAAAAAGATTTAATGAGGTATCAATTTGTGAAATTTTTCAACAAACCCAAAGGGGGAGATTGTTGGGAAAAAATACCTCAAGGTAACATTGTTGTATTTTTGGGTTGATTGTGTTTGTTGAAAAAGAATGTTTCCATGTACATCTATGATGTTTCATAGATATTTTTAACATGGTATATTGAAAAAGATTTGAGACAAATTAATGGATTCCCTAGAAGTAGTATTGAAAGTTATGTACATAAGGTGGATCTATTTCCTAGTGTTTGCCAAATTTTTGGGATCCAAAATTTAGAGGTTGGGTCAAGCATCATAAAAGATGGATTTACATGAAGGCCTTGTAGAAATATGAAAAAATCATTAGTTTTGTGAATACATGGTTTCATTAAGGTCATTTCACAAAGGTTTGGATCATCGCAAATGAGGATCATGAATCAAAAAAGGTTTAAGAGTAATATCTGCTACTATGTGAAGCTTTATGAATGGGAAATTCCCATGGTTCTTCATGAAGATAGGGATCATAGTGAATAAAATGGGTGAACATCGTAAAATGGTGATGAGGTTGGTGAAAGATTCTCAAATCGAAGGAAACCCCTATAACTATCTCTCTACCCCTTCATAAAATTATTGAGACTTAATGAAGACTCTAAGGCTTTGGATTTCAGGGAGGTGGTTCATGAAGGTAGTTCTTAGGAAAATTTTGACAAAGAAATGTGGTTCCTGAAGACTATAAACACCAACTAAAAATTTTGAGCACCACGAAATCATTGAAGTTCATGAAGGCCGTAAAAATCCGATCAAAATTTGTGAACTTAGTGAATGATAGTTGAGATTCGCGAAAGAAGTGAGATTTTAAAAAAGTGGTTGATTCGTAAAGGCTATTTGAGATTCGTGAAAGAGGTGTTCTTCATGAAGGCAGTGAGCATCATGGAAGTGTTAAAAAAGGGATTTCCCAGTAAACCTATGGTAAAGTGATATTCATCAACTGGATGAAAGTGTGACTTTAATAGAGCACCTATCCACAAATAAGGATGTATTCATTATTGATAATTAAAGGACCTACATATTCATAAACTAAGTGTGAATCCTTTCCAGATCAGTGACCAAATGTAGAGGAAGAATGTGAAACTTTCCACTAGTAGTGATCTAGATAAAGAGAGTTAGGGAGTGACCCTTGGGAATTAGTTAGATGTTCCTAAACATTGTAAAGTTAGTGATTCTGGGCATAGAAGTGTTCTATCCCAAACCTTGTATTTTGGGAGTGAACCTTAGTGTATTTGGTACATCAGCACATCATAATTGTATGCTCCTTGGATGTAGCCCAATGAGGGTTAACCAAGTAAAACTATTGTGTCATATTCATGATTTCATATCTATTCATACATTGATATGAGATAAGGAGAGAAATGTGTATTGTTTAACAATGAAACAATATTAAAAGGGGTACTTGTTTTAATCTTTCACATGCTGATTCACCCCACTCTTAGGGTATTTAACATATTTGGGATAACAATTTTGATAAATTTTTGATTTTTTTCATTGATTATATACTGGTATTTTCTAAAAGTATTATGGATCATGGAATACACCTAAGGATTATTTTTCAAAACATAAAAGAAAATAATATAGATGAAAAGTTTAGTAATTTTGGATTTTGTTTGCAAAAAATTTCTTTCCTTAACCTTATTGTTTCAAATGATGGAATAAATATTGACCCTACTAAAATTGATGTTTTTGAAGAATGATAAATACCTTAAACTTTCATAGAGATTTATAGTTTTCTTGTATTATTAGGTTATTACCATCAATTTATTGAAAACATTTCTTGGTTAAGTAGATAAATTCATCTAGATGAAAGTGTGTGATGATTGTTTATAGAAACTAAAAAGAATAATGGTTGATGATATAGTTTTTTATTACCTTCTAGAAATAGTCAATTTTTCATCCACAATAATGCTTCATTCAAGGGACTTGGTTTTATTATGATGAAGAATGACCATGTAATTATTTATGCTTCATATAATTTTAAACCTCATGAGTTAAATTATCATACACATGTTCTGCAATTAGCTTCCGTGGATTTTGATTTAAAAAAATTTAGGCAATATTTATATAGTCTAAAATGTGAAATATATACCAATCATAAAATTTCAAAGTATATATTCACTCGAAAAGAGTAAAATAAGATAGAGAATATGGATGGAAATGATTAAGGATTATAACTACACGATTCATTTCCATCATAAAAAAGCAAAAAAATTAATCAATTCTTTGAATTAGAAAGATAATGATACATTAACTATGTTATATTTAGAACATAATCCTTTGGTTAATGATTTGATGAATTTTTTCCTAGAAATCGTGAATGTAATAACCTCGTCTATTTTGTTTCATGTGTCAGTACAATCATTTTGGTCAAAAATAATTAATCAATCTCAGAAGAAGGATTATGTTTTATAATAAAATGTAGAATATTTAAGAAGGGTAATTTTCTATTGTTTAATTTTGATGAAAAATGTGTTATCAGATTTAGAAATAGGTTATGTGTTCCTTGTGATTCCTAGTTGAAGAGATAATTATTGAGTGAATCTCACAGTTCTCCATTTTCTATTAATCCTAAAAGCAATAGGATGTAGAAATTTATTCAAGGGTATTATTTTTGGGATGAAATGAAAATACATATAGTTGAATTTACCCTAAATTGTTTGACATGTAAATAGTTTAAAGATGAATGAAAATTACTAAGGGTGATTCTTCATCCTTTTCCAGTTCTAGAGTGAAAATGGGAAAATATACCCCTGGATTTCATGCTGGGATTTCTAAATAAATCATGAGGCAATGATGCAATTTTGGTTATTTTTTATTAACTAACTAAATCTACATATTATTTCCCATTTGAGATAATATGTATTTAGTTAAGCTTTATCGAATTAACCTTAAGAAGATAGTTTGGTTTCATGGAGTTCATCTCCTCCAAATCATTTTTTTGTTTTCATAAAAGTCACTTTGAAGAGAATGTGGGAACTATGAAGATAAAGTTACACCAACACCATTCAAAAATCAAATCACAAAAAACAAATACAAATTCAAAAACCACCGCAGGAACTGACATGTCAACACAGACTACAAATCACACAAATGCCCATGAATCTTGTATCAAGTACTATGTCAACACTGTTACAATAAATTCACTAAACCATCCAAAACTTTTTCACCATATTCACATCACCTCCATCACTTAACACCACCAAACGAAGGTCTAGCCTCCTGGAACACCATTCACCACTCAAACAACATATCCCAAAGCTTCATTGATTTCCACCACACCAGACCGACCTGGAGTAGAGAGATGAACCATGAATCCATGACATAGTTTAAATATCTTAAATCCACCAGAGAGAGTTGTGACCTTCCCAAGAACCATCCTAAAAAAACATTGACCAAAACCTAAAAAATAAACTATAAACCATCAATTGACTTCACACCAAGAAGTGATGTCTAGAACAACAGTATCACTGTTAAAGAAAACCAGGAGCCATGCCAGGACCTCAAACCCTTCTTAGAAACCACCTCAATAAGCTAAATAACCACCATCGCTGGTGAAAAATACAACACAAACCATAATAGGAACCAAAAGGGGAAAAATCAAAACTGAATGGAGAACCCTCCAAAGTGGATTGCATGAAAGAGAACAACAAGAAATAATGACCAACCCCTCAAAAAGATTCCACAGTTAGCCAAAGAACCGTCCAAAAGTATCCTCCCTTGTCAATTCCACATATGAGGGATACATAAGTATATACAACAATCTGGGTCCCTGCCAGATCCCAGAAAGCGGTACAATGTCACTCTGGGTTGGGAGCACTGCCAACAGGACCTAGGGGTAACCATCAGAGATGGAACTTGGGTTGAACAAATATGAGATCCTCCACTATAGGGTTTGTAGCTAAACCAACGCAAACGCCAAGAGGGACATCACCAGGAGGAATGCGAGACGAAAAAACCACAATGACAATAGTAGAATCAAGAAGAAAGAAAAACTAGATGGGCTTCGAACCAGAGAAACCGAATGAGGTGGAAGGCAAGAGGGATGTGGTTCCACTATCAAAAACCCAACGAAGAGGAGGGTGCTTGATAGAGAGAACCAGGGGAAAATGGATCCATAACATGGAGTTCATCTCTCCTTTATATCTAACCATGATCATAGGTTTACTTTCAATTTTTTAGAAAGTCCTTCAGAAGTTGTTGAGTACTAAATTAAATTTTAGTATATATTTTAATTCTCATTGTGATGGAAAATATGAGTAAATTATTCAGAACTTGGAATAAATGCTCCATGATTATTCAAAAGATTAATAGGGAAGTTGGGATAATCAAATTTATTTAGTTGAGTTTTATTATAATAACACTTTTCATTCCTTTATATAAATGGAACCTCTTGAGGTATTATATGGAAAAAGGTGTTAGACTAAAACTTTTTGGGATGAAATAGGAAAATAAAATTTACTGGGACTAGAGTTGGTAGAAGAAATGGTTGAGAAGGTGAAGATGATTTCTCAACATATTAGTATGGCTCATAAAAGGCAGAAAAGTTATGTGGATAACTAGAGGTAATATCTTTCTTTCAATGTAGGCGATCAATTTTTTCTTAAAGTATCGCCATGGAAAAGTGTTATGTGTTTTGGAAAAAAGGGTACCTAAGTCTATTGTTCATTATACCACATGAAATCCAAGAGAAATTAGGACCAGTTTCCTATTGAGTGGAGTTAACTCTAAGTTTATCTTAGTTATATGTTGTATTTCATGTTTTATTATTAAGAAAATATATACACGATTCATCTCATGTTTTTATCATTGAAGTAGTCCAGTTGGAAGAAAACATTTTTATGAGGTATAAATAGTAAATATTATTAAGGATAGAGAGAAATTTTTTTGGGATAAGTTAATTTATCAAGTATTTTTATTTTTTGAAAAAAAATATGTTTGAAGAAGCTACATAGGAATCATAAAATGTTATGAAGGACAAATATACACACCTATTTAAGTAATGAATTAAATTACGAGGATGAAATTTCAAAAATGGGGAAAGAATATAACAACACAGGTAATGTTATAATGAATAATTTTCACATCTTATTGATATTAATTAATTATATTTTATATATTAATATTCATTATAATAATATTAGGTAATTTTTCAATCCAAGGGAAAATGATTTATTTCTAAACAAATTTGGTTTTCTTACATAATATACATTTATTAAAATATTTATTTCCAAATTATATAATTTTAATTTGAAAAAAATATCTAAATTTTTGAATCCATCATGTCAAAATTATTTTAGGATGTTTTTCTGAGAATTTTATAAAAATACTGATTTTTCAATGAATAGTGAAAATACTAATTATTATTAAAAAATGTATTTTTAATTTCAAGTATTTTCCAAGTTACATTTTCTAAAATGTTTTAAAATGTAAAATTATTTCCTTTATATTATTAATGTTCCAATTAAGGTGCTTGAAATCATTATTATACTTGAATTTGGAATAGAATCGTTTTTATACTTAAAAAACAATTTTTTCTGAAAAACAGTTTTTAATCATATTTAGAATGTTTAATTTTAAAGTAAATTATTATAATTTAGTAAATTTATTTTTATAAAATTTATTACATATTTTTAATCAAAATAATTAATAATTTTTTAATAATTTGAACTTAATATTTGGTAATAATGAATAGTAAAAAATAGAAAAAAACTATTACCACAATTAAGGTTAAAACAAGTCTATAGAAGGGTTAAAATAAATATATTAGGGTTACAATAAACTAAAAACATATATAAATTCTTCTAATATTTGGAAACAGACCATTTTGGATCCATTTTCTTGATTATGACATTAATATATTTTAATCTTTTTTAAACTTTCAATTGTGTCATCTCCCACACTTATAAAATAGAAAACCCTATCCTCTCTTATTCACACTTCAAGAGACTATTGGTTAATAAAATATATAATAAAATACAGTAATAACATCCCTAGTCACATCCAAGAGTCCCTAGTTTTATCCTATAACAATTGTAGGATGAATTTTGGTGTAGACCTAAAGATTTTTCCCGAAGAAGAGGTATAGTTCTTAACTAAGATTTTTTTATTTTTTTCTTATTATACCCCCTTAAAATATTAATTAAACCTAATAAAATAATAACACTAGTTTCTTCCATATATTTTTATATATTTTTATTACTTTTAAAACCCATATCAACCTCTCTCTTCCATCAAATGGGAAATGTAACTGTTGTTCGTGTGTATAGCGGACTACCACCTCGTGAATCGATGTAATTCATTTTCTATCGCCACCTATAAAGGATAGTTATAATGATTGATTTAATTTATATATATTATGTTCATAAAATAATTAAAATTCTATAAATATAATATAACATGTTTTTTCTTATCTTTTCATCCATTGGAAAATGATAACATCACTCATGCGTACGTGTGGGTTACCACCTCCACGGAGTGATGTGAATTATTTCTCATCACCACATAAAATGGATGGAATATATAAGTGTATTTAAAGATATAATATGATATTTATGATATAATCATAATTATTTAAATATAAGATTATAATTACCTTCTTTGCCTCATTCTCTTTGATAAATAAAAATGTTACTCATATGTACGTATAACCTATCGTCTCTATGATTGTAACATAATTCATTTTTCATAACAATGTTTCATGGGTTATTTTAAAAGTATAATTTATGCATAAAAATTATAACTATTTTATGATTATTATTCTATAGATGATGTAATATTGACCTCATTGACCACAGTAAACCTACCGATGTCATTTTGGACATATGGGATAAATATCGCTAAAACATTCAATATAAACATAAATGATTTGGTAACTGAATATAACATGGAAATAAATAAAATAAAAGGAATAATAAAATTTAAAAAGGTTCTTAAGAAATTAAATAATCAAAATAATTTTATTATTCAATAAGATAAAGAACTTATTTGACTATTTAGACTCGAGTTAAGAGATACTTTAACATAAAACCTCATTTTAAAATGATTTAAAGATTTATTTTATAAATGTTTTTATTCCAAGTAAATTTTCATAAAATTATTTTCTCGATGTATTTATATGAACATAAAATAATTATAAAGGACATTTTATTTATCTTTTTAATTTATTTCAATGGTTTTAAAAATGAATTTATATACATATTTTATACAGAATGTTTTGCTTTCATTATAAAAAGGAAAAAGGAATGTTCTATTTTAATGTATATGGAATCAATGGATTATCCCACCACCACAAATATTTTTTTAATAATTTATAAGATTCCAGGTTTTCTTCAAATAAAAACCATCTTTATCTTTGTTATGGGTACTTTAGTTTTGAAAATTGTTTTTTAAAAGTAAAGGGAATTTTAATATCAGAAATTTTTTTTCATATGGGTTCAAAAGAGTTTTCAAGGGTTTTATGATGAATAGGTGAAAAAATAAAATGTTGTAATGGTGATGTTGTAGTTCATAGTTATATATGATGATGGTTGAGCCTGATATTTCTTATACGATTGGTGACCCTGATACAACTTATATGACGGGTGAGCTCGATACAACTTAAACGATGGATGAGCCATATAAAATATATATAATGGGTGAACCCAATATAGCTTTCTAATGAATTGGGTAATATTCATTGTATTAAAAGTCAAGAAAGAGGGAGTTTACTAGGGAGGTTTCACCTATGGATTCAACTAGTCTGCAGTTATTTTTGACACAAGTTATGAATATAATGATTTATGTTTCCGCAAAGGGTTTCTATATGATTTCTATTGGTTTTAATGGTTTTATTTAAGAAAAAAGTGTTTTTTTCATGTGGCTACATTTTATTTCATAAATTTAAAGAGTTTTCTGACAAAGTTAAACATTTTAGGGATTTTTAGGTTTTTCAATATACTAATTAATTTCTCAATTTTATATCCCTTACTAAATTTTGTGATCATCCAATGTTTTTATATGTTTTTCATAGGGTTTAAGGATGGTTAAGAACAAAGAAGAAGTAAAATTGAATGTCATGATGATTTTTTATGAAAATAAAGCATGTTTCATTTTAAACATTTTATATGGTGGTAAAAATTGATACTATATAGAGTGAAAACTTTGTAATATATGGGTTTTTATTTAAGAGTTATAACCTAATTATCTAAAAATATAAAACTAAAATATCATTGGGAATGTAATAAAGTGAATTCTTGTCCAAATACACTAGATTATGTGATGTTTAAGGTTGTTCCCATATAATCTCCTTCACCCATGGTGTTCTTGAGATTCGATGTGCTAAGGATGATGAAGAAGAGAACTATGGGTTTCATGGAGTCTCAACTAATCATAAAGAATCACACATTCCCCTTACATCACATGGAAATGAATTTTTATATCCATGAGGATGTTCCTTTATGATAATATAATTACTCATTAATCATAACACATGAGTAAATTCCACAGAGAGTTAATGTATTGTAAACATGAATTCAACTCCACCAACATGTTTCATCTCATGAAATGACCCATTAAATTATAATTTGGATTATCAATCTCCCCAAACTATCAAAGGCTTTATGATGTATATTCCATGCACTCGATATATCAATACATCATATATAGTCTTTGGATTTAGGGAATATCTCCTTTTAATTCCCAATTTCACTAAATCCATTTCACCTTATATTGTATTATAGACAATAACTCATGAAGTCATATCCAAAACTCCTTTTGGTTATATTCCAAATAACTTTTGGAAATCTACCATTATCTTCACCTTTTATTACATTATATGAAATACCATATGATTACCCATTCAAAACTCTTTGGGATTAACTCTAAAAAAAATTAGAGTATCTATATGAGTCAAAAATAATCCTCATTTAGTCAACCACAAAGTGTGACCCAATCAAACTTTATAGTGTTGAAAAAAAATAAAAATCACTGGATCCATAAATGTAAGGTAAGAGGAGCCTCTAGAAAAGAATCCATTATACTCAAGCTATAAAGGGATCCTATGTGATCTCTATCAAACACACACTACTGGAACTACAATATATACCAACGGTTTGAAACCATTGGTATCAGCCTCAAAACCATTGGTATACTATATACCAACAAATTTTCAAACTGTTGGCTAATAAGTCATTGTGAAAGGCCTATACCAATAGTTTTCCTCTCACCATTGGTATATGACACTCTAACATTCAGTATGCCAATGGTTTTATAGAAACCATTGGGATATATAGATTAAATTTAGTTCACCAATGGTTTTAAACTATTGGTATATAGTATTACCAACGGTTCCTTAAAACCATTGGGACAAATATTCTGGAAATACACTATACCAACGGTTCAAAACTGTTGGTATAGTGTATTACCAAAGTTTTATTTAAACCATTGGTAAAAAAATTCTCCAAAAACACTTTACCAATGGTTTAAAACTGTTGGTATAGTGTTTTTCTAGAAAACAGCACAACAACCACCCATTCCCTCCACTACATACACCTGAAAACATAGGTTGCACTGCATACACCTGCAAACACAGCTGCAAACAACACTTAAAATAGAACACCTTGCACTTAAAATAGAACAAAAAAACACAACCCTTAAAATAGAACAATTTGCACTTAAAATAGAACAAAAAAACACCTGTAATATCGTATAAAAACAGTAGACTCGTCCAACCATGACATGTACCATGACATAATTTTCCCCATTTCAATCTTCACATGACAACCACTCTTCCTACTAACCCATTTCAATTTCTTTGGTGGAGACATATCATAATGGTGAGAGGAAAATCACATTTCTGAGAACCAATTATATTCAGAGTTACATACACCATTAACAAAATTAACACATAATTCGTAAGGTAATTACAACAAGTATACACATTCAACAAGTATATACATATGCCATTAACATATAATTTATAAGTTAATTAAATACATAAAGAATTAAATTCAGAATTCAGGGGGTTGGGGGATGTTCAGGGGTTTGGGGTGGCTGTCCAAGGTGGGTAGGGGTGTCCAGAGGGGTGGGGGTGTCCGGGGGGATGGGGGTCTCCCAGGGTGGGGGTGGGGGGGTTGTCCATGGGGGTGTCCAGGGGGGGTGGGGCTGTTAAGGGTGTGGGGGGGGGGGGTGTCCATGGGGGTGCTCGGGGGGGGGGGGGGGGTGTCCATGGGGGGTGTACGGGGGGGGGGGGGGGGGGTTGGGGGCTGTACAAGGGGGGAGGGGTGGTGTCCACAGGGGTGGGGGGATTTCCAGGGGGTCGGGACTGTCCAGGGGGTGGGTGGGGCTGTCAACGAGGGTCGAGGGGGGGGGGGGGGTATCCACGAGGGTTAGGGGGTGGGATATCTAGGGGGTAGGTGGTGTCCACAGGGGTGGATGGGGATGTTCAGGGGGGTACGAGGTGTCTAGGGGGTGGGAAGGCTGTCCATGGGGGGGGGGGGGGTAGGGGTCTCCAGGGGTGGGAGGGCTGTCCACGGGGTGGGGGGATGTCCACGGGGGGAAGAGATATCCCGGGGGGGGGGGGGCTGTCCAGGGGGTACGGAGTGTCCAGGGGGTGTGGGCTATCCATTGGGGGAGGGGCTGTTCAGTGGGGTGGGCCGATTGTCCGCAGGGGTGGAGGGGCTATCCAGGGGGTATAGGGTGTCCTGGGGGGATGTGGGCAGGGGGGGGGGGTTGTCCATCAGGGGGGTGGGGGATGTCAAGGGTGGGTTGTCCATGGGGGTGTCTGGAGGGGTAGGGGTGGGGGGTGTCCAGGGGGTGGGTGGTGTCCGAGGGGGGGGGGGTGTCCAGGGGTGGGGTGGTGTCCGAGGTGGGGTGGTGTCCAGGGGATGGGGTGGTGTCCAGGGGGTGGGGGGGGGGGGGGCTGTCCAGGGGGTGGGCAGGCTGTCCACGGGGGTGGGCGGGCTGTCCATGGGGTAGGGGGTGTCCAGGGGGGTGGGAGGGCTGTCCACGGGGGTGGGCGGGCTGTCCATGGGGTAGGGGGTGTCTAGGGGGGTGGGAGGGCTATCTAGGAGGTGGGAAGGCTGGCCACGGGGGGGTAGGGGTGTCTGGGGGGGGGGGGGCTGTCCACGGGGGTGGGGGGCTGCCACGGGGGGAGGGGTGTCTGGGGGGGTGGTCGGGCTGTCCATAGGGGTGGCCAGGCTATACAGAGGGTATGGATGTCCGAGGGGTGGGTGGGCTTTCCACAGGGGTGGGTGGGGCTGTCCCAGGGGGTAGAGGGTTGTCCACACGGGGAGGGGTTGTCCAGGGGGGTGGTCGGTCTGTCCATGGGGGTGGCGGGGTTGTCCATGGGGGTGCGGGGTGTCTAGGGGGTGGGGGCTATCTAGGGGAGGGGTGAATCAGTCACAAAAAATCATCAAGTCAAGTTTTATTATTTATAGATAAAACAATAAAGATAATGTGACCTACCTAATCACACATATATTCAGGCACAAAAAAATCAATAAACATCAAAGGTTAGTAATATCAGTAAAAATTGTAACGGATCAATATGACCCTCATCACCATCACTATCATCACCATCATTATCACCCTCACCCTCATCTTCATTTTCATCACAATCATCGTCCCCACCCTCCTCCTCTCCCTCGTACTCAACCTTGGCCTCCTCATCACCCTCTGCCTCCAACTCCGCCTCCTCCTCGCCCTCCTCCTCCACCTCAACCTTTTCCTAGCCCTTCTCCTCCTCCGCCTCGGACTACTCCTCATCATCATCTCTACCACCACTAGAACTACCACCTATTTCACCATATATAGAACTCATCGATAACATATATTCATCACAGGCAGTGTTGGCCTCTGGTGGAAGTGTTGGACGTAAAACATCAATCAGTTTCATAAATGTAGTGTTTTCCCTAGCAGACTGTTATGCTGTCTCTGTGGCCCTTTTTCAGCCTATTCTGTCTGTGCCTTAGCCTACTGCAACTTGGTGGCACTACAACTCATACCTGAGTAGGTCCAATACCTCGTCAGAACTATACTCTTCCCTGGTCAGTAGCATACTTTACCAGGGTGCTCATCTCCCAACACCTGATGTAAGTGATCATTTGGCCCAAAATTTTCAGGTTCCTGGAAATCCAGGGCCTCTAAAGCAGTCTGTTACAAATATAAATAGATTATTAAGTTACAAAATAGAGATTAAAATTTTAAATCTACATAGTAAAACTTACAATCTACTGCTGAGTCGGTTCATTAACAGCACTTCCATTTTTCTTCTTTCTACTCGAGCAAAACAGTTTTACTAGAGGCACACATCCTTCTACATTCAATTTATGTCTCTACAATGAAATTGAATGTAGGAAACCATAATTAAAAACATGATACCAAAGAACATTAATTGCATAACTAAAATTATATAATTTTTTTTCAATCGAATAAATTATGGAGGAAGGAATAGAAAGTGAAAGTCGTAAAGAAAGATTATAAACTGTCAAACCTGCTACCTCTCATGATCTAGCATTGTAGTACGTCTCAATGTGTGGATGTATTTCTTAGCATCAATGTTTTTTTATTTCTTCTAGATGAGTACTAAATAAAATTCAATAATTAGTATTAACAAAAAACATGAAAATTTTCATTTAAATGCTTCTAATGTGATTAATAACTTAAATTGGCTAGTCGTCCAATGAGTAATAATCTGCCGGTATTGTTCTAATAGACAATCAACCATGATAGGGACCGCCTCTAACTCTATTCCCACTCTAGAATTCCAGACAATATACAACTCATGCTTATAAGCTCTCCAAAGCTCACCTAAATCCTTTAGACATGCTAGTCGTGCACCCTCACCATCGGGGAAATTAAACCGCAACTGACACCAAAATATTAATTCATATAAATACAAAAATTAATATATTGTATTAAATAAAACAGATTTTTTACCCATATCTCTACCCAGGCTTTATCCTTGACTCCATTTGGCAGCTGTCTCCATAAGAGCGGGCTGATAGGAATGATGTAGGAGTATCTGGCAAGCATCGCCAAAAAACTCCTACATTGCTGCTGTAACACCCCAAGCTTCCATTATACACTTCTCTTTGAATAATACAATAGAATGTGTTGTACGCAACTTCGAGTTCTAACACACCACAACCAATCAAACTAGCTGTTATAAATAGTAATACCCACTTTTTGAAATTTTATAAAGACTTCATTTATGGATTCAGAATATCGAAATTAGCTTAGGGTGAATTTTTGGTATTTTTTCTGAAAACTTTCAATTTTTGATGAATAGTGAAAAACACTGAGTTATAGTTTAAAACTGAATTTTTATTTAAATAATTATTGATTTTATTTAAATTTATTTTAGGTCAAAAGAGATACATAATACCTATATAAGTTTAATGTAATTCCTTGGAGTTATTTTATAATAATTTTAGATATATGAAAATTTTATTGAACTTTTTACCGTCTTTTACCCACCTCCTAGGAGCATTTTTGAATTTACATAAAACATAATTTCACCACTTCTGTGAGTTGAATTTCAAAAATTCGAGAAACACGGTTGATATCAGTAAGTAAAATGTGGTTCAATAAGATAAAAATAATTTTTGGTGAATAGTAAATTTTTACTTTTATTTACCACAGTTAAAAGTAAATATGGTAATTAAGGGTAAAAATGATATTTTTATTACCCTAACACATGTCCTAATTCTATTGGAAAAGTATAATTTGACCAAAAACAACCTTAGGAATAAAATATGATCCTTTAGGTCCACTTGGATTAGATTAGGACATTTAATATTATTTAATTCAAAGAAGAGTTAAAAGTATTAATTTCAAAGTCTAATAACTAAACCATTTTTAATATAGGGTTACACATAAGATAAATTCGACTATAAATATTAACTAGAAAGATAAAAAGATTTCCTACATAATGGTATTTTATTTATATTTTATAGATATTAAATAATTTAATTTATTTATGACACAATGACGATGCAGTAATTACCTAATTAATGAAATATTAAAATAATTGATATTATAAATATCCAAATAAATGTAATTTGAGACTTTTTATGAATTCCACTAATTTTATAGCTTAATATGAATTTTTAGGGTTTTTTAGATGATTTTTTTAAGTAAAAATTTTGTTATTAATTTATCAAAAACAAAATACCACATAGTGTCAAAATTGACATAAAAGAGTTTTTTAAAGAAATATTATATTATTAATTGATATTCTATTACTAAAAATATAAGGTTCGGCCAAAAGACTTATATAATGATTTTTGTATCATTAGAAAACCACTTGGGGTTCTCTTGGAAGTATATAGTAAGTTTATTTACCATATAATATAAAAATACAAAGAGACATGATAAATGTCAAACTATTTAACTAAGAGTTAAATCTAAAAGATAAGGTTAATATAGTGGCCCAAACCAATCTAAAACATATTGGTTGAGTGGTTTTTGACCGAACCCCACCTTAACCTTTAAATAATCCATTTTGGATCCATTAGAAACCGAATATGATTTTATTATAAAATAATATTTCTAGATTTTCCTAAGGTGCCCCTCACCCCTCTTATAAAAAAGAACTCCTCCTTATCTCTAATTCATACCTTCAAAGCCATTTTTCTCGGCCAAAACCTGTCCAAATACCCTCTGAACTATCCTCTCTTTATCCTAGAGGGATTAATTTATTCAAAAAGCCATCCTAAGGATCCCTTTTTGATAAAATCAAAAGTAAGGACCCGAAGAAGAGGTAAATATTTCATCACCTCTTTCAAGTTCCTTTCTTATTCCACTTCCTCTTTCTTTTTTGTTTACATTATAAAATAATAAATCCATTATCTTATATATAATATGATATTATTATAAATATGGTATAACCATATTCATTATTTTATCCATCCTTTGAATGACATGTCACCATACATGCGTACGTACGGCTTACCGTCTCCACGTCGTGGTGTAATTGTTATTCAATACATTATTATTTGGATGGGTATAATAATAATGTGTAATTGATGTAAATAATAAATATAAAATGATAATTATTCTCTATATATGATATACCATCCAATTATATATTATTTTAATATCAGAAGAATGATATTGTTGCTCGTGCGTACATACAGATTACCGACTCCATGAACGCGATGAGATTCATTCCCCATCGTATCCATTCAAGACTAATTTTCATTTTATGATTACAAATAATGTTTAATGACTTGATATAATTCTGGATATTAATAATATACATCCCATCCATAATAAATATGACTCACATAACAAATAATATAAAGGAAAACGAATCCGTTAACACCCGAAATGATGATAATACTTTGATATTATTAACAAAGCAATATTAAAAGATCATATATGATATCATATTAATGTATATGATTATTTTATAATTTAATAACAATTATTTCACCATTATAAAAGAGTTTAACCTACCCTCTACCAAGGAAAAGTACAAGGTAAGGGTTAATTTCACAATCTCTTCATTATCCGAGGTTGTTTATATGTAATTATCTATTGGGACCTCTTTATCATCCACATCCACATTTCTTAAAAATGTATTTCAAAAAATTCTTACTAATTTATAGACTATGGGTTAAAGTAATTTATAAACTTGTTTTACTTTTATAAGATGTTTATAAAGGAGTATTTCCATCGTTTTCCAAACAAGGTACTTTTTGACATTTTCGACAAATTTAAGGTAAGAATGTTTTTTTGACTTATACGATGGGTGCAGCTACTTTCCACCATTATAACATCGTTGAAGTTTACCTTAAAATATTATAAGAATATTTTCAAATATAAATGTTTTATTTTACAATTACGTGACTTTTAAGTGATTTAAAAATAGAAATAGATATTTTTCTAAAAAGGTTTTTATTTCATCTATATCAACATCATTTTGATGGATTTTAAGTTTGTTTGAAGCTGATTTATTATGATACAAAACTTCCATATTTTATTGACGGTTTTGTGATATGTTTGAATATAGATGTGTTATTTCATACCATTCATGGTTTATGGATAAAGTATTGATATTTCTTATGCCAGTTTTAATACTAATGTTTATGTTATGTTTAAACCTTTTGATATGAGGAATGCATTGGACTTAGTAGGTGATGGGTGGAGGCCGCTATAGCTTCTCGATGCATCGGTAAGTCTCATGAGACAAACTAGTTTCTTGGCACAAGGCCTTGAAAAAATCTTATTTTTAGTCTTGGCACAAGGCCTTGACTATGTGGTTATGAAGTCTATCATTATGCATTCCATCATTATCAAAGTGGCTATTGATATTTCATGTGACTATTCAACTAGTAGAATATCCATGTGAAAAAATAAATGGAATTATTTGTTTTTATCTTTTCCATATTATGTTGATGTTCAAGTTTAAAAGGATTTTGTTTTATTCTTATACATTGACTTAAATGTTTATTCTTATTTATGAAAGTTTCCACTATATTTTTATCCTTACTAATCATCTGAGATCACCCCTTTCTATGTTTTATTTTTCCCAAGATGCGAAGAATCATATTATGACTGACCTACAGGGATAGTCTATTGGATCTTAGTGTTGTCTATGGAAACAATGTTGTTGTTGTTTTCCATTTTAGGATGTAATGTAAACCTTATGAATGTATCTAGTAGTTCCAAGGCTACTAAACTAATCGAGATTTAGAGACTTGATCTTTTGTGATCATGCCAATGATATGTAATAATTCACTGACTCTGGGCTTCTAGGGTTGAGGCATTACAGTTGGTATCAGAGGAAGTTTAGTACAAACCTTGGAAACTATATTTAGATAAACTCAGATTAGAGCTCATAACCCTAAGATAGACTTTGAGGATTAGTATAGAAGAACTTCCTAGAATTTTGGTATTGTAGATATTTTGTGAGTTTTCCAAGAAATACATCCATGTTTGGATACGATCAGGTAGAGACGACTATGACACAGATGTACCTAGGGGTAAAAACCAAAAACACCGCTTTGAGCTAGACTCGAACAGGAACTGGTGCACAACAACAGGCCTTGCTTCACTCTTGGTTACGACACTCCTAGGGGATATGCTTAGGATAATTCTCATTTTATTTACAAACCATTATGAAGGGTTTATGAGTATATAATTTCTCAAAGAAAACATTTTTTATGATTATGGATTATATCCATAAACTGTTCAATTTATGTTAAGTGTTTTACAAGTTTGGAATTATGTATTTCGATTCATAAACTAATCTAGTTTATGCCATTGTTTAGTAATGGAGCCTAGTGGAAGGAATGAAAACTGTATCAATGCACTCACTCCATGTAGGGATTCCCTCATGCTCAAGATAACTATAGTGGAGTTGGTGATACAACTGGTACTGATAAGCTTATCACTATATTGGGACAACTCACTCAGGTTATGAATAATAACCTTACCTATATAGAGCACCCTGATCCGCATAATGGAGGATGAATGTTAGATTTCTTCATGAGGAAGAAACACCAACATTAAATGGGAGTAAAAATCCATTAGTAGCTGAGCAATGGATAAATTCCTAGAGAAAATATTCCACACCTTGGGGAGTAGGGAAAGGGAAAACATTGTCATGGAAGTTTACCAACTCAATAAAGATGTTGATCAATTGTGGTCATTGATTCAAAACACAAAGGAAGATGATGAAGTATCAGATATGGAATGGATGGAGTTTAAAGAAATTTTCTTAGAAAAATACTTTCCTCGTGACCATCGAGCGGATATGGAAAGGTGATTTCTGAGTTTGAGGCAAAAGGAGGATGAGAATGTCTCAAAGTATGAAGCTAACTTTACAAGTTTAGCGAGGCATGTTGTAGATTATATACATAACCCAAGAAGTAAGATTGATCATTTCTTTTATGGGTTAAAACCATTTCTTCATCGAGCATTAGTCTCACAATCCTTCTCATCGAACGAAGATATTGTCTCATGTGCTATCAAGATAGAAAAAAAATTCTCTAAGTCTTATAAATTTAAAGCAAAGCAAGAGAAGAAGAGATCTCCTAAAAACTCTGGAAATGGGAATAAAGGGAAGAAGGGAAAAGTTTAATATACATCCTGTAGTAAATGTGGGAAGAAACACCCTAGTACTTGCCTGAAGGGAATGGGAGTCTGTTACAAGTGTGGTGAAAAAGGCCACCAATCTTGTGATATCAATGGGAAGAAAGAGGCTATCGATGTTGAATGCTACAATTGTAGAGAAAGGGGGCATTATGAGAATGAATTCCCTAGGAATTAGGGGAACTTACCTCAGAAAAGGCCAAGGGATCAATGCCAAGATTATGATATCACTACTGCTGAGGTTGAAGCTCCGAAAGATGTAGTGGCAGGTAATTTAATGGTTTACTCAAGTTTAACAAATGATTTATTTGATTCTGGATCATCGCATTGTTTCATATCCTCCCAGTTTGCTAAGAAAATTAGATATTTCCAATTTGATTTAACAAGAGAGTTTTCAATCAAAACTCCTAAGGTAAGTATCATTGCAACAAAGTTTTTTGAATCAGTTCCCATTAGGGAATTTAATGTTTTTTATCTGCTGATATCATCATCATACCCATGATTGAATTTGATATAGTCCTTGATATGGATTGGATTTCAAACCATTATGAAAAAATTTATTATAAGAAGGAGGTTACTATTTTTGATGACGATGATAAAGGACACCTTATCTTTAGAGAAGAATCACCACCACCTAATTCTTAGCTAGATACACCCCAGTAGCTCAACTAAATTCAATTATTAGGGAGGAAGATAATGAAATAACTATGGGTGAGTAAAATAATTTTCAAATAGAGGATGTACCTATCGTGAAAGAATACGTTGATGTGTTTCCAGAAGATTTACCTGGACATCTTCCAGAATGATAAATTGAGTTTTCCATTGATTTAATTCCTGGATCAAGGCCCATATAAAAGACCCCTTATAGAATGACCACTGTGTAATTAGTGGAACTAAATAAAAAACTAGAGTAATTGAGTAATAAGGTATTTATTCACCATAGTGTTTCTCCATGGGGATACCCTGTCCTTTTTGTTAAGAAGAAAGATGGATCTATGAGGTTGTGCATTGACTACAGGAAGATCAATGCTATAACAATAAAGAACCAGTATCCCCTACCTCGCATTGATGATTTATTCAATGAATCTTCATGAAGCTCAATACTTTTCAGAGATTTACCTTCGATCTGAATATCATTAGTTGTGTGTGAAGAAGGAATACATTCTGAAAACAACATTTTAAACCAGGTACAAGCATTACGAGTTTACAGTAATGCCTTTTGGATTGACTAATGCACCCTCTGTCTTCATGGATCTAATGAATAAAGTTTTCAAGGAATATATTGATGACTTTGTAGTGGTATTTATTGATGATATCTTGGTATACTCCAAAATCTATGAAGATCATGAAAATCACTTGCGCATTATCCTAAAGACTCTAAGAAGACATGAATTATATGGGAAGTTTATCAAGTGTGAATTCTGGCTTCATGAGATTTATTTTCTTGGCCATATTGTCTCCAAGGATGGAATCTATGTTAATCCTTCTAATACCAAGGCAATCCAAGAATGGCCATCACCGACGAGTATAACTGAGGTACACAGTTTTATTGGTTTAGCGGGTTATTATCGACGTTTCATCCAGAATTTTTCCCGGTTGGCTAACCCATTAATAAAGCTCACACGAAAGGGGTTAAATTTGTTTGGAAAAAAAGTGTGAAGAATGTTTTGAATAATTGAATAGAAGATTAGTCAATTATTGAAACGCACGGACGATTGTCTCCTATCTACTGGTCAAGGTTTCGGTGCACTGCTAATGTGTATAGCAGCACTCAGGTCGAATCCTTGACGATGATACTTTGTAATAGTCATTTGTTTTTAGTTGATTGTATTTTGATTAGGGGGGGTTTGTTTGCAGAGCTTAATTGAAATGATTGATTGACTATAATTTATTTAACGAATTGATAAATATTTGGGTGAGTTCATTATTATGGAGTTAAGCTTGTGATATCCTTGAGCTTTGCTTTATATTGCATTTAAATTAACACCCACATCACAAGTTGACGTCGATTAGAATTCCTAAGTGTTAAAGCTTTAATACAAGCCTTAACTTAACTAGGATTCTAATCTCAACCAATAATTGTTTATGGTAGTGTATTTATGGTTCCAATAATCCATGGAAACCACATGTTAAACAAAATATGTCATTAATCCATGAAAGATTAAGTCCAACATACACAATGTTAAATTAACGAATACTCATCGAGCAAATACTCTCAATCACTTAACATCCCTAAATTTTGACTCACCCCAGTGATATATTTACTCAGCCATATGGGTTTTTAATATTCTCGTTATAATAATTATGATGATAAATTAAGAATAGAAGAAAAATAAAGGGATTATAAAAGAGTGGTATGTCGAACACACACACACACGAACTATGATGATAATTAAAAATGGATTTTCGATTGAATGAGGAAGCAAAAGAAGGGATGGGATTCAAGTGAATTTAAACTATTTTAATAACATTAATATTAAACTACAGAAGGTGTAAGATAATAAGATATATTGAAGAAGAAATTTTCATTAAAACAGAATTACAAAATACAAACTTACAAGTTTACAAACGAAGAAAAACACAAAAGTGAGGGAAATCAAATAGAGTAGGAAAGGTATATCAAGTGAAAACTTGATTATGGAAGGTCCTCCCAAGCCTTTTTCAAGGATTTGGTCGTACCAATTTATTCTCCTCTCTTCTGAAATTCCAACCCCTCTCAAGGAGAGAAGGGGAGAGTATTTATAACCCAAGGAGTGGACTGTTTGCATTCCTAATCTGTCCATCCACTTGTATCTCCTATTTGGATAGAAATACATTCAAATATAGAAAAATATCCTTCTTAAAAGTTTTAGATAATAAAGCTTTCCGACCTCTCTCAAAATATGGAGTCATTTGGACCTATGTATCCAAAGTTATGGCCAGTTTATTAAAAAAATTTAATATGTCCATTCCAATCCAATCTTTTTGATGTCCAAAATGTGAAAGGTATTTTTAACAGGAATATTCCTTCAAAACCGAATTATTTCTTCAAAAATGTCGGCCGCCTATATCTCCTATTTCACACTGAAAAATATCAGCTCGATTTGATGCTTACATCATGAGATATGTCATGAATACTATACTGATGTTAATTCCTGGCCAGAATGGTGGGATGGATTTCAAAGCTTCATTTGGGACCCTTGTTATTAGAGTTGGGCCTAGAAATTTTTATACAATAATCCTTTAATTATCCCCTGAAGTTTGGAGGAGAATAAAAGAATTTTTACTTCGTTATTGAGCCCAAAAATTAAATCTTCATGGCTGGTCTAGTTTCATCACGGATTCAGTCGGTCATCTTGTGTGGTAAATGTGATCCTTAAAATGGAAGAATTGGCCCATGATCCCTTCTATGGAAATGTTTTATATTGAATTAGGAATCCTAAAAAACAAGAACCACACAATTTGAATCAGTAGGGTGAGAGTTATTAATAAAATATTAAACTGACCTAATTGGACTACTTCTAAAAATGCTAAAAAATTATACTTAGTATTAAAACATTAATATTTCACACAAATTATGCACATTTCATATTAAATCAGTAAAGGGGGTATATAATATGTCATGAAAATATTAATAACATCAACTCCCCCACATTTATTTTTGTTCATATCCTCATGTGAAACAAATATAGAAACATGACAAAATCATTTTCACTCACCAACAAATATTAAAATTTTGTTTTCTCCAATCAGGGGAGGTTTAGACTATTTCACTCATCCATTTTGAATTACACCACAAGTTGTTACATAAACAATTTTACAAAACTAATTCATTTTTTCATGCTCAAATTTAGAAATGGAAAATGTGGACACTCAAAACTCACACCTCTCAATATGATAAAATTCATTTGTGGAGGTTCACTCTTTCACCAACCAAAAGTGAAAATCTTAAAGTTTGAAAAGATCTCTCAGCTTCCAATCCCTATCGAAAGTGCACAAGAATCAATAGGTCTTTTCAAAGGGTTTTTTGTGGCTATGGTACGGTAGGAATATAATGTCCAAGAGAGAGAAGAAGAGGGTTAAAACACCAACAAAGAAAAAGCAATGCACATTTTTTTGAAATAAAACATGGAAAGAAATGAAAATACATATTTACAAGGGAATGATTGTGTGAAGAAAGACACAATAAAGTAAGATAATTTTAAGGTAATGAGAAGATGAAATATTTACAAAGCACAAATATTCTCCCAATAATAATATAATGCAAGTGTTATTTTTTTTGTTTTCCCTTTTTTTCTTTGTTTTTTCGAGAGTTGACCTTGAAACAGATCTCACACTCATATCCCAACCCATGTTTGATCTCCTCATGACACTAATTGTAATAATTATAACAAGATCAAAGGTTGAGGAATTGTGATTTTTGAACTACCCAAGACACAACCCATTTTTTCAATTTTTTTGATTTTTTCCCATCATTTATTATTATTTTTGAACACTTGTCAATAAAATTGACAAAATTACATAAATGGAAGTACATTAAATTCCCAAAAACACACTGAATGACAACCTCTACCTATCCCCCACACTTAAAATGATGCTTGCCCTCAAGCATAAGATAAGATAGTGACATCAACAAAGGGTACCCAAAATGAAATCCATTCCCCCCCACGCTTAAATTTCAAATAAATTATGCAAATAAAATCCATGTTGATATTGGGTGGGAAAATTTATTGGGCTTGTAATGTGGCTATCAAAGAAAAGTTTTTCATAGGCTCGTGGGGGATTTCAAAAGGAGGATTAATGTATGGTTAATGAGAGGCTATTTGGCTATTAAAATTATCATGGGGTTCAGAAAATGCCTATATCATATTAATGCACACTAAATTAGGAAATTCAGATCGAAGATCCAAAAAATCAAGACTCAAAAATGGGGGTGAAAACACACATTTTTAAAAGATGGTCGTAGGTGGCCTTGGCATGGAAGAAAATCTGGGTTCTAACGGTTGGGGAAAATCATTGTCCAAATCAAAAATTGAGCATTCAAAATGTGTTGGTTTTGACACAAAATTCTTCATCCAAATTCATGATGAAAATACAAAATTTTTGAGATGAAAACATATCTTTTGACTCCCCAAAAAGGTTGGACAAAATTTTAAAATTTATGGTGAGTAAGTATGACTCTTTTGGTTTTTGTTTTACATTTTTTTATTATTTTTATTTTTTTTAGTGTTCTTTAAAATACACACCCACACAAAAGAGAAAGAGAAAAATAAAGGGTTTTAAAAAGAAAGTGGTAAAGAAAATGATAGACAGAGGAAGAAGAAGAAAGAGGTAGGGGGAGGAATAGAGAGAGAGAGAGAGTTAAAGGGAAAGAGGTTCCCCCTGGTTTGGATTTGGTGGGTTTCCATCTCCATCCAGTGGTGGGTCAACTACAGAAGTTGGGGATCCGATGGAAGTCAATGTTGATCCAGGATTGTGTGTCCTCTCATGGTGATGCTTTAACCGATATCCATTAACCGTGAATGTCCTTTTGGAAGAGGGGTCTTGGACTTACACTGCACCAAATGGATAAACATTAGTAATAACAAAAGGACCTTCCCAATGATAATTAAGCTTACCTGGGTGAATCTGAAATCAATAATTGAATAGAATTACCTTTTCACCTTCATGAAATACCTTTCTCAGGATGTGTTTATCATGGAGTGCCTTGGATTTTTCTTTGTAGAGATTATAATTCTCATAAGAATCAAGTCGAAGCTCCTACAGTTCATCCAATTGCAACAATCTTTCTTCACCGGATTTTTCAAGATCAAAATTAGATGTTTTCACTACCCAAAATGACTTATGTTGGATTTCAACTGGAAAATGACATGATTTACCAAAAACTATCCTAAAAGGGGTGTTTTATAGGCAGTTCGATAAGCCCAAAGTGCTTCCCCAAGTCTTTCAGGATAGACTTTTCTGGTGGGTTTTACAATTATCTCAAGTAATCTTTTCACTTCTCTATTAGAAATTTCTACCATTCCATTTGTTTGGGGTGATATGCAGTTGATGTTTTATGTACAACCACATTCTTTTTCAAAATATATTCCATGGTTCTATTTCAAAAACAGGTTCCTAAGTCACTGATCAAGGCATGAGGCATGCCAAATCTGTGGAAGATGTGTGTCTTTAGAAACTCACTAATAGTATGTGAATCATCCTTTGTAGTGGGTTTGGCCTCGACCCACCTAGAAACATAATCAACTGCAAGAAGGATGTATGAGAATCCATTGGAAGGGGGAAATGGTCCTATGAAATCAATACCCCAAACATCAAAGACCTCACAGAAAATTAAAGGCTTTTGGGGCATTTCATTTCTCTTTGAAATTGTTCCAAACTTTTGGAAAGTGGGACATGATTGACAGAACTCATGTGAGTCCTTAAAGAGTGAAGGCTAGAAGAATCCAGAGTCTAGGACCTTTCGGGAGGTCCTTTGTGGTCCAAAGTGGCCACCTCCGGGAAGTGAGTGACAAAATTATGATATGGAAGAATGTTTATTTTCATTGACACATCTCCTAATTACCATGTCATCCCCAGTTTTCCAAAGTTTATTTTCTTCCAAAAATAGTATATTGAATCACTTTTCAACTTCATTTTTTGTTCTTTTGAAAAAATTTCAGGAAAGACACTAGAAACCTAGTAATTTACAATTGGGGCATACCATGGTATTTTTGGAGTGAGAGATGAAAGGTGCTCAATGGGGAATTCAGGAACAATGATTTCAGAATGAGATGAATTAGAAATTCTACTCAAGTTATCAGCCACAAGGTTTTCTTTTCCTGTTCTATCTTTTATTTCAATGTCAAACTCTTGGATTATTAGGATCCATCTTATTAGCCTCAGTTTGGAATCACTTTTCTTGAGTAAGAACTTTATAGCAGAATGGTCTGTGAAGATGATGATTTCGGAACCTAAGAGATAGGGCCAAAATTTATCTATGGAAAAAACCACTGCTAAAAGTTCCTTTTCAGTGACATTGTAGTGAGATTGAGTTTCATCCAATGTTTTTGAGGCATAATAGATGACATGAGGAATCTTTTATCTTCTTTGACCAAGAACATCCCCAACGGCTCTATCAGAAGCATCACACATCAACTCAAAGGGTAAGGACCAATCTATGGGTTGGATTATTGGGGTGGATGTTAGAGCAGTTTTGAGTTCAACAAAGGCTCTCTTGCAAACCTCATCTAAATGGAAAGGGATATCATTTTGGAGCAACCGAGTGAGTGGGAGGGAAATTTTACTGAAGTTATGAATGAATCGCCAATAGAAAACGGCATGACCAATAAATGAACGGATGTCTTGAACATAAGTGGGTTGAGGAAGTGATTGGATCACTTCAATTTTGGAAGGATCAACTTTAATACCATCTTTTGAAACTATGTTCCCTAGAACAATCCCATTTTTAACCATGAAGTGACATTTTTCAAAATTTAACACAAGGTTACACTTGACACACTTTTGAAGGACTAGAGAGAGTGAATTCAAGCATGATTTAAATGACTCACCATAAATGGTGAAGTCATCCATGAAGACTTCCATGCAGTGTTCAATGAATTCGGAAAAGATACTCATCATACACCTCTGGAATGTTGCAGGGGAATTGAAAAGTCCAAAAGGCATTCTTTTATATGTATATGTTCCAAAGGGGCATGTGAAAGTAGTCTTTTCTTAGTCCTGAGGTGCGATTAGGATTTGTAATTAGCTAGTGTATCCATGAAGAAAGCAACAGTGTGACTTTCCATCTAATCGTTCCAGAATTTGATCAAGGAATGGAAGAGGGTAGTGATCTTTTCTTGTTTCAACATTCAATTTCCTATAGTCGATGCACACACGCCATTTTTTTGTCACTCGAGTTGTGACTACCTCTCCATATTCATTTGTGACAACAGTCATCCCACCCTTCTTAGGTACAACTTGAATTGGACTAACCCATTCACTATCAGAAATTGGGTAGATAATACCAGCTTGAAGAAGCTTGGTGATCTCTTCCCTAACTACCTCAAGGATGAGTAGATTGAGTCTTCTTTTTGGTTGTCTAATTGGTTTTGATGATTCCTCAAGATGGATGTGATGCATGCAAAGAGTAGGGTTGATTCCTGGTATGTCATATAGGGTCCAACCTATGGCCTTTTTGTTTTCCTCTAACACCTGAACAAGTTTGGACTCTTCGGTTTCAGTAAGTGAAGTAGAGATAATGGCAGGAAATGAGTGATCGTGGAAAAGGAATGAATATTTCAGGTGTTCAGGAAGAGGTTTTAGATCAGTCTCATCTTTCATTTTTGGGTTAGACAACTCAGGAATGGAAGAAGGGACTTCAGTTACTTCAGATTCATTTTCCTTAATACTGTCCAAGGTGGAGCAGTAGATATCAGAATTGATGTGGGATTCAAGAGAGTTTTCAAGATCCTTTAAATTGATAGAGTCTATGAATGAAAGGTCCACATCAACTTCACCACTTATGACTTTGTTAATCATGGTGCAGATTTCACAAGATCCTTTGTAATTAGAACATGAAGAACATGGTGGATTGGGGTTCAATTGACTCTTAGAAGTGTCCTCAGAAGCATGGATTGAGAATGCAGAGTGATCCTCAGATGGGTATCGCATGGCTTGGAAAATGTTGAACTTGACCAGTTGGTCACCGAATTCCATGGATAAGATGACTTAATGGACATAAATCATGGTTCTCACAGTCATGAGGAATGGTCTTCCTAGAATTAATGGAGATTGAGAAGAGTTCATCTCACATTCCATGTCAAGGACATAGAAATTAGCAGGGAAGATAAGATCATTGACTCGGACAAGGACATCCTCAATTATTCCCTCAGGACTGGTTGTGCTTCGATTGGCCAATTGAATGACAACACCCATTGGATGTAAGGGACCTAGACCAAGGTTGGAGAATATGGATTTGAGCATGACATTAATTGAGGCTCCTAGGTCTATTAGTGCATCATCAATGTTGGAACATCCAATTTGGCATGGAACCGTAAAGGTCTCTGGATATTTGCACTTAATGGTTATGGACTCTTGGGTTGAAACATTTTCAAAGGTCCTAAGTTGCCTCTTGTGGGTGCACAATTGCTTAAGAAACTTGGCATACTTAGGGATTTGTTTTATGGAATCTAAGAGGGGAATGTTGACTTCAACATGTCTAAAAATATCGAGCATTTTAGGATCTGGTTCAAAGGACTTCTTTGGATTAGAGACATCTTGTGGAAAAGGAATTGGATTCCTAAGTGGAATGGAAGGAGGTGATGGAATGGATTCAGGTTCCTTTTCATGTTTCTTTTTCTTTTCATTTTCTACGTCAACATTCAAAGGAGGGTTGGAGGACTTATCTTGAGGCATAGCAAATTTCTTTCCTGATCTAAGTGAAATTGCACTTACATTGCCCTTGGGGTTGGGTAATGGTTGAGCTGGAAGTTGAGGAGAATTAGATGGTTGCTGCTGACTAAGGTGGGATTCCAGTTGACCAATTTGGGTTTCAATATTTTTACAGCTGGAATGGGTGAAAGGGGAAAGATCTTCAAATTCACTTTCCCATGGTTTCTTGGAAGAAGAGGCTTGTACCGGATTGGGATTGTCTTGATATTGGTTCTTGGGAAAGCGATTGTATTGGTTTTGGAATTGGGAAGTCTCACCAGGATAATGGAATCCAGGAAGAGGATTGTTCCTTTGAGGTTGAGGAAGAAAAGGATAAGGTTGTTGGAAGTTACCAACACCTTGACCATATTGAAACTAGTTTGGGTTTTGAGGGGGGAATTGAGGGGGATAAGAGATGGGATTACTATACCTAAGGCCTTGGTTTTAGGAAGAAGAGAAGGGATCAGAGTGAGGTTGGTTGAAGTTTCTAACAAACTGACCTGGTAGTTGAGGGTTGATGTTCTGCTGAGCATATGTTGCATTGAGCTCCATTGGTCCAGATGAATCATATTGATCCTCTTGAATTTATGTACATGTGTCAGTTGGATGAGATGGAGAGTTACAGATTACACAGTTCTTGACAGGTCCCGGAAACAATGATTGTGGAGAAGATGAGGTTGGGGCTTTGGATGCCACATCTAGTTGTCACACAAGACCTGTAAGTTCACTCATCCACTCGGTCATCTTGTTCGGATCAATTGATTGATTGTCTTGGGCTTGTTTGACTTGATCATGTGCTCGATTATGGAATTGTTGTGTGTTTGCAGCCATGTTACTTATGAGATCTCTTGCTACTGCAAAAGTTTTATCAACAGGAGCACCGCCACTTGCGGCATTAATGAGAGTTCTTTCCATAGCCAATAACCTCTCATTGAAGTATTGGATCAAGAGTTGGTCAGGGATTTGGTGGTGTGGGCAGGTTGCAACAAGATTTTTGAACCTCTACCAGTACTCATGGAGTGATTCACTTGGAAACTGACATATACCACTTATTTCCTTTCGGATATAAGCAGTACGAGAAGTAGGAAAGAATTTTTCTAAGAAAACTCGCTTCATGTCATTCCATGTGGTTATGGAACTAGGAGGGAGGTAGTAAATCCATGAATTAGCAGTGTCAGCTAGGGAGAAAGGGAATGCTCAGAGTTTGATTTGTTCCTCAAAAACCCCTTGAGACTTCATGGTAGAGCACACTACTTGGAATTCTTTAAGGTGGAGATGTGGATCCTCACCGGCTAGCCCTTGGAAATGAGAGAGAAGATAAATCATACTCGATTTGAGTTAAAATTCAGCTTCTATGTTTGGATATTGAATACTTAGAGGTTGGTAATTCATATCATGGGTAGCAAGTTCTTTAATTGTTTGTTCCCTAGTATTAGCCATATATAATTCAATTGATTGGACAAGGACTGGTTCTTGAATGCGTTGATTATCTCTTAAGTTTCTCCTAAGTTGGCAAAGAGTTCACTCAATTTCAGGGTCAAACAAACTTGAGGGATTGTTTGGGAGGCTACGGGGCATTCAGAATGATGTTGTAAGAAAAAGGAAGATGGGTTTTTCTTTTTTTGTTTTTTGTTTATGATTTTTATGAGAAGACGGGTTTTTCTTTGTGTTTTTTTTTCAATTTTTTTTCAATTTTTTTGGTTTTTTATTACAATAACCAGAAACTAATGACTAATTAAAGCACCATCCCCAAAAATTGTTCTATTTGAAATGCACGACCGATTGTATCCTAGCGACCGGTCAAGGTTATGGTGCTCTACTAATGTGTATAGCAGCACTCGGATCGAATCCTCAGCGATGATACTTTGTAATAGTCATTTGTTTTTAATTGATTGTATTTTGATTAGGGGGGTTTGTTTGCGGAGCTTAATTGAAATGATTGATTGACTATAATTGATTTAAAAAATTGATAAATATTGGGTTGAGTTCATTACTATGGAGTTAATCTTGTGATATCCTTGAGCTTTTCTTTATATTGCATTTAAATTAACACCCACTTCACAAGTTGACGTCGATTAGAATTCCTAAGTGTTAAGGCTTTAATTCAAGCCTTAACTTAACTAGGATTCTAATATCAATTAGTAATTGTTTATGGTAGTGTATTTATGGTTCCAATAATCCATGGAAACCACATGTTAAACAAAATATGTCATTAATCCATGACATATTAAGTCCAATATACACAATGTTAAATTAACGAATACTCATTGAGCAAATACTCTCAATCCCTTAACATCCCTAAATTTTGACTCACCCCAATGAGATATTTACTCATCCATTTGGGTGTTTAATAGTATGGTTATAATAATTATGATGATAAATTAAGAATAGAAGAAAAACTAAGGGATTAGAAAAGAGTGGTACGTCGAACACACACACACGAACAATGATGATAATTAAAAACGGATTTTCGATTGAATGAGGAAGCAGAAGAAGGGAGGGGGATTCAAATGAATTTAAAATATTTTAAGAACATTAATTTCAAACTAAAGATGGTGGAAGAGAATAAGAGATATTGAAGAAGAAATTTTCATTAAAACAGAATTACAAAATACAAACTTACAAGTTTACAAACGAAGAAAAACACAAAAGCGAGTGAAACCAAAGAGAGGAGGAAAGGTATATTAAGTGAAAACTTGATTATGGAATTTACTTCCAAGAATTTGTAAGGTATTTTTTCATGCCAATTGATTCTTATCTCTTCTTAAATGCCAACCCCTATAAAGGATAGAAGGGGAAAGTATTTATAACCCAAGGAGTGGACTGTTTTCATTCCCAAACTGTCCCTCCACTTGGATCTCCCAGTTGGCTATTCAGACAGCAGAATATAGAGAAATATTCTTCTTCACAGTTGTATATAATAAAGTTGGACGACCTCTCTCAAAATTTTGAGTCATTTGGAACTACGTAGCCAAATTTATGGCCGGTTGATTAATCAAATTTAATATGTCCATTTCAATCCAATCTTTTTGATGTCAAAAATGTGAAAGGGATTTTGAATAGGAATATTCCTTCAAAACCGAATTCTTTCTTCAAAAAAGTCGGACACCGATATCTCCTATTTCACACTGAAAAATCTCATCTCGATTTGACTCTTACATCATGAGATATGTCATGAATACTATACTGATTTTAATTTTCGGCCAGAATGGTGGGCTGGATTTCAAAGCATTATTTGGGCCCCTTGTTCTTAGATTTGGGATTTAAATTTTTATCCAATACTAATTTAATTATCCCCCAAACTTTGGATGAGAATAAAAGAATTTGGACTTCCTGATTGAGCCCAGAAATTAAATCTTTATGGCTGGTCCAGTTTCATCACAGATTCGGTAGGTCATCTTGTGTGGTAAATGTGATCCTTCAAATGGCAGAATTGGCCCATGATCCCTTCTAATGAAATGTTTTATATTTAATTAGAAATACTAAAAAATAATAACCACACAATTTGAATCAGTAGGGTGAGAGTTATTAAGAAAATAGTAAACTAACTCAATTGGACTACTTCTAAAAATGCTCAAAAATTATACTTAGTATTAAAACATTAATATTTCACACAAATTATGCACATTTAATATAAAATCAGTAAAGGGGGTATATAATAAGTCATGAAAATATTAATAACATCAATTATCTTATCTTGACTCTTACATCATTGAATTATGGGTTTTTTTATTTATAGTGATGTATTGAATAAAGGACTTGGTTTTGTCCTTATGCAGAATGATAGAGTTATTGCCTATGCATCACGACAATTGTAACTTCATGATAAAAACTATCATACTCATGATATTGAGTTAACAACTGTAATATTTACTACAAATATTTGGAGACACTATCTTTATGGTAAAAAATGTGATATTTATACTGATCACAAGAGTTTGAAGTATATTTTCTCACAGAAATAACTCAACATGAGGCAAATGAGATGGATTTAACTACTCAAGGATTATGATTGCATGATAGAATACAACATGAGGAAGGAAAATAAGTTAAAAAATTCTTTGAGTAGAAAATATCATGGAGTTTTGAACAACATGAGAGTTGAAAATTATCCTATATACATGGATCTAGTAAAGATGGATATGAGAATAACCATGGAAGGTGAAACATCAATGCTTTTTAAAATGGTTGCCAAACCATCTTTACTATAAAGGATAAAAATTTCTCAGGCTGATGATGAGGAGTTTCAAAAGAAGATTAAAACTATGAATAACGGGAGATTGAGTGACTTCGTATATGAGGATGGAATTTTGAAAATTTGGAAGAGACTTTGTGTTCCCGATATACCTGATCTAAAAATGTAATTGTTGGATGATGCTCAAATTTCCAATTTTTCTATACACCATGGGAGCACCAAAATGTATAGAGATTTGAAGGAACATTTTTGGTGGGACAACATGAAGAGGGGGATTGCTGATTTTGTATCAAGATGTATGGTTTTTCAACAAGTGAATGCTGGAAGGAAACATCCTAGAGGAGTCATGAAACCTCTTCCCATACCTAAGTGGAAATGAGATAAAATTACGATGGACTTTGTCATGGGACTACCAAAGACTCCTAGAAAGAACGATGCAATATGGGTCATTGTTGATTGGCTTACCAAGTCAGCACATTTTCTTGCTATAAGGGAAGATTTACAACTTGAACGTTTAGCAAGACTATATATTAATGAAGTTGTAAGACTACATGGAGTACCCCTATTGATTATTTCTGATCGTGATCCCCGTTTTATATCAAGATTCTGGAAAATTCTTCAGAAATCCCTAGATAATGAACTTCATTTGAGGCCTTCCTACCACCCCCAAACTGATGGACAATCAAAACAGACTATTCAAACCTTAGAAGATATGTTGAGATCATGCTCACTTGACTTTCAAGGTATGTGGGATCAATATTTACCTCTGGTAGAATTTTCCTATAAAAATAGCTTCCATTCAAGTATTCAGATGGCACCATATGAAGCGTTATATAGAAAGAGATGTCGCGCACCAACCTGTTGGAATGATGTTGGTGAAAGAAAACTCGTAGGCCCATAACTTGTGGAGGAAACGATGGAAAAGGTGAAGTTATTCCAAAACCACATCAAGGTAGCTTAAAGTAGATAGAAGAGCTATGCTGATAACTGAAGGAAGGATTTGGAATTTCAAGTAGGAGATCATGTTTTCTTGAAGGTATCTCCATGGAAGTGTGTTATATGTTTCAGTAAGAAGGTAAAATTAAGTCCCAGGTATATTAGACCTTTCAAAATTCTAGAACTAATTAGGGTTGTAGCTTACCGTTTGGAAATGCCTCCAAGTATCTCCAAAGTTCACGATGTGTTCCAAGTATCACTATTGAGAAAATACATTCCTGACCCATCGAATGTACTCACCTATGAGGAATTAGAACTGGAACCCGATCTGTCTTATTGTGAAGATCCTGTCAAGATTCTTGATACAAGATAACAAGTTCTGAGAAACCAGACGACTTGTTTGGTAAAAGTTCTATGGAGAAACCATAAGATGGAAGAGGCAACGTGGGAACCTGAGGAACATAAGACGAAGAATCACCTGAGTCCTTTTATGAAATAATATTCTAGTAATTTCAAGGATGAAATTATTTGAAGGAGGGGAGAATGTAAAACCCCAAGCTTCCATGGTACACTTCTCTTTGAATAACACAATAGTGTGTGTTGTACGCAACTTCGAGTTCTAACACACCACAACCAATCAAACTAGCCGTTATGAATATTAATACCCACCTTTTGAGAATTTATAAATTTTATCTTTCAAAATGGACTTCATTTTTGGATTCAGAATATCAAAATTAGCTTAGGGTAAATTTTTGGTATTTTTTCTGAAAACTTTCAATTTTTGATGAATAGTGAAAAACACGGAGTTATAGTTTAAAAATAAATTTTTATTTAAATAATTATTTATTTTATTTAAATTTATTTTAGGTCAAAATAGATACATAATACCTATATAATTTCAATGTAATTCATTGGAGTCAGTTTATAATAATTTTAGATGTATAAAAATTTTATTGAACTTTTTACCGTCTTTTACCCACCTCCTAGGAGCATTTGAAAATTTACATAAAACATAATTTTACCACTTCTGTGAGTTGAATTAAAAAAATCTGAGACACACTGTTAATATCAGTAAGTAAAATTTGGTTCAATAAGATGAAAATAATTTTTGGTGAATAATAACTTTTTACTTTTATTTACCACGATTAAAAGTAAATATGGCAATTAAGGGTATAAATGATATTAATATTACCCTAACACATGTCATAATTCTATTGGATAAGTATAATTATACAAATAAAAACCTTATGAATAAAATACGATCCTTTAGGTCCACTTGGATTAGATTAGGACATTTATTTTTATTTAATTCAAAGAAGAGTTAAAAGTGTTAAATTAAAATATTAATAACTAAACCATTTTTAATATAGGGTTACACATAAGATAAATTCGACTATAAGTATTAATTAGAAAACTAAAAATATTTCCTACATAATGGTATTTTATTGATATTTTTTATACTTTAAATAATTTAATTTATTTATGACACAATGATGATAAAGTAATTACCTAGTTAATAAAATATTAAAATAATTGATATTATAAATATCCAAATAAACGTAATTTTAGACTTTTTATGAATTAAACTAATTTTATAGGTTATTATTACTTGTTAGAGTTGTTTATATGAATTAATTTTGAAGTAATAATTCTGTTATTAATTTAGAAAAAACAAAATACCCCATAGTTTCAAAATTGACATAAAAGAGTTTTTTAAAAAATTATTATATTATTAATTGATATTATATTTTTAAAAATTTATGGTTTGGCCGAGAAACATATAAAATGATAGGTGTATCATTAATGAACCATTTGGTGTTCTCTTGGAATTATATAGTAAGTTTATTAACCATATAATATAAAAATAAAAAGAGACATGGTAAATGTCAAACTATTTAACTAAGAGTTAAATCTAAAAGATAAGGTTAATATAGTGAACCAAACCTATCTAAAACCTATTGGTTGAGTTATTTTCGACCCAAACCCACCTTATCCTTTAAATAATATATTTTTTAGCCATTATAAACCGAAAATGATTTTATTATAAAATAATATTTCTAGCTTTTCCTAAGGTGCCCCTCACCCCTCTTATAAAAGGGAACTCCCCCTTCTCTCTAATTCACACCTTCAAAGCCATTTGGCTCGGCCAAACCCTACCCAAATACCATATAAACTATCCTACCTTTATATTAGAGGTATTACTTTATTCATAAAGCTACCCTAAATATCCCTTTTGATCAAATCAAAAGAAAGAACCCGAAGAAGAGGTAAATATTTCATCACCTCTTTCAAGTTCCTTTCTTCTTCCACTTCCTCTTTCATAGTTTTTTCCATTATAAAATAATAACACTAGTATATTATATATACTTTGTTTTTATTATAAATATGGTACAACCATATTAATTATTCTATCCATCCTTTGAATGACATGTCACCATACGTGCGTACGTACGACTTACCGTCTTCACGTCATGGTGTAATCGTTATTCGATACATTATTATTTGGATGGGTATAATAATGATGTTTAATTGATGTAAATAATAAATATAACATGATAATGATTCTTTATATATGATATAACATCCAATTATATATTATTTTAATATCAAAAGAATGATATTGTCGCTCGTGCGTACGTACGGATTACCGTCTCCACGAACACGATGAGATTCATTCCCCATCGTATCCATTCAAGACTAATTTTCATTTGATGATTAAAAATAATGTTTAAATATTTGATATAATTCTTGATATGAATAAGATACATACCATCCATAACAAATATGACTCACATAACAAATAATATAATGGAAAACGAATCTGTTAACACCCGAAATGACGATAATACTAAGATATTATTAACAAAGCAATATTAAAAGATCATATATGATATCATATTAATGTATATGATTATTGTATAATTTAATAACAATTATTTCACCATTATATATGAGTTTAACCTACCCTTGACCAAGTAAGAGTACAAGTAAAGGGTTAATTTCACAATCTCTTCATTATCCGAGGTTGTTTATATGTAATTATCTACTGGGACCTCTTTATCATCCACATCCATGTTTCTTAAAAATGTATTTCAAAAAATTATTAATATTTTATAGAATATGGGTTTAATTCATTTTTACCCTTTTTTTACTTTTATAAGATATTTATAAAGGAATCTTTCTGTCATTTTCCAAACAAGGTACTTTTTGACATTTTCGACAAATTTAAGGTAAGAATGTTTTTTAACTTATACGGCGGGTGCGGCTATTTTCCGCCGTTATAACATCGTCAAAGCTTCCCTTACAAGAATATAATAATATCTTCAAATATAAATGTTTTATTTTATAATTACGTGACTTTTAAATGATTTTAAAATAGAAAGAGATATTTCTCTAAAAATGTTTTGATTTCAACTATATCAACATCATTTTGATGGATTTTAAGTTTGTTTGAAGTTAATTTATTATGATACAAAACTTCCATATTGTATTTATGGTTTTGTGATATTATTGACTGTGGATGTGTTATTTCATACCATTCATGGTTTATGGAGAAATTATTGACATTTCGTATTATAGTTTTAATATGAATGTTTATGTTATGTTTAAACCTTTTCATATGAGGAATGAATTGGACTTAGTAAGTGACGGGTGGAGCTCACTATAGATCATCAATGCATCAATAGGTCTCATGAGACAAACTAGTGTCTTGGCACAAGGCCTTGACAAAATATTATTTGTAGTCTTGGAACAAGGTCTTGACTATGTTGTTATGAAGTCTGGCATTATGCATTCCATCATTATGAAAGTGGCTATTGATATTGCATGTAATTATTCGACTAGTAGAATATCCATGTGAATAAGTAAATGGAATTATTTGATTTTATCTTTTCTATAATATATTGAATTTCAAGTTTAAAAGGATTTTTTTTAGTCTTATACATTGCCTTAAATGTTTATTCTTATTTATGTAAGTTTCCTCTATATTGTTATCCTTACTTAGCATCTGAGCTCACCCATTTCTATGTTTTATTTTTTCCAGGATGAGAAGAAGTATATTATGACTGACCTGTAGGGATAGTCTATGGGATCTCAGTGTTGTCTATGGAAACAATGTTGTTGTAGTTTTCCATTTTATGATGTAATGTAAACCTTATGTATGTATCTAGTACTTCCAAGGATACTAAACTAATCGGTATTTTGAGACTTGATCTATTGTGATCATGCCAATGATACGTAATAATGCACTGACTCTGGGCTTCTAGGGTTAGGGCGTTATAGCTACCATGAGTTTTCAACTATCTGACTATCTTCATTATAGTCCACCATCAACTGTGTGCGGCGGTTCCACACCGCACGCATGCGTGTACGACCCCACCCTGCCTCCTATCAGTAGATGTATCTGTTAAGAAAGAAAAAAATATTTTATCAATGCATGTTATAATGAAATTAAATAGTGGTGTAAATTTTTTTTAGGGTTGTATAAGTATACCTATGGCAGTCTGATCAATGGGTGCTATTGGATCTGCAAAAATTGAAGGAACACCCTGTACAGATGGAGGGGTCCCAATGTATGCTCTTTAGGGAAAGACTCTGGTGGAGTATGAGTCGAAGAAGATGGAATATAAAATACCAGAGATAAGGAAGTAGAAGTAAAAGAAGATGACAGGGATGGCTAGCTGAATGCTGGATTGGTAGTGGGAATCATCATAGGATATGGTACAAATGGGTGAGGAGGCTCAGATGTAAATAGTGGTGAAAAAATGGGAGGCCTAAATATCCCGTGTGTCCCTAACGACACACCGGGATTAGCATGTGGGATTGATGGCATGTTAGTGGGAGGGGAAGGGTCTAATCGGGTACGCTGACCAGATCGTCTAGCACTCGTACCACCCCCCTCGTACGAACACCCTGAGTACTGGGACCACTACTAGGCTGCTCATCAAATAACTATCGCCTAATATATGGATCCTACAAAAATGTTTAAAAAAAATTAATCACATGACATTATATTATATATATATATATATATATATATTTGAAATAAAATACTCACTGCAGGCACTAGTGGTGGAATGCCCAACTCAGCCATGCGACGATTGTTGCCGATAATCTATTTTCATCGCCTCTCTTCAATTGGTTTCATTTACTACATTTAAAAACAAATATGTAAGTAAATAGAAAAGGATAACTAATGTGTTACCCAAAAAACAAAATAAATGATAGGGAATAGGGGGATTCATGGATAATTTGACTATCCATTTTTTTAGGTGGGCTTGAACAAATATATAATGCAGTCAATAAATCGTAAAATATATAATAAAAAAATTTAGTTTTTAGTGGTATAGTTATTTACTAAGTGTCATAAGTCTATTAAAATATTGGAACATTGATTCTACCAGCTTTATAAGTGGTAAAGCAGTTGTCAAAATTAAGGAAAAAATTAATTTCTTTAGCCTAGGTAGATGATTCAAGTTTCAATACATGTTTTTTATAAGAATACAAACCATCATGTTCATTACCTGGTAAAATGTTAAAGAGATGTCTTAGAGTCATACAAATTTTAGACAAATCACAGTTGAAGCATTGAAATGTTCAACAAGTTAGAAATGTTGGTTTCGTAGGTTTGAATACAGTTCAATTCCAAATTAGAAAATGCAGTTCAAATAAAATTGAAACCAATAAACATTGAAAATTCACATAATGGTCAAGTCGGATACAATATATTTGTAATAAATATTAAATCAATTTGAATAGTACAAACCTTAACAGCCCAAATTTAGGTAAACCAAAAGAATTGAAACATGAATGGATGATTTTATAAATTTCCCACCACAACTTTAGGTTCACAATCAACCCTAACAATTGAGCTATTGGAGTCATCAAAAGAAATAAATGGATCATTTCCAATGGTATTAGGGATGGTGTAAATTCCATCATCACCATCATCAAAAATATATCTTGAAATTACTTCAATAATGACACCAAATTCAGGTCGACAATGGTGTGACATAAATTTTTTTTCTCAATTGATGCCAATACATATGATTCATTGGTAGCAAGAGTGCGAGTCATATCAATTACTCAAAATACACAATCATCAATAAATGTGCCCTGCCTCTTCATTGAATCAAACCACTTATATTTCATCAGTGTGACTCGTCCATGAGAATAATAATCCAATATTATTATTTTTTCAACAACTCCATAATAACCTACATTTTCAAATCGTGGTATACTATCTGATGCACTAGCATAACAGTCTGTTGGGGAAGTAACCATAAAACCATCATTTTTTGTTCTCATGCTCTATTCTCACTCAGTGATAATAAATCTGTACCCATTGATAACAATTGATTTACAGTCACGAACAACGGTATTAGGACCAAAAGCCAAATATCTTATTTCCTCAGAGACAGAGTCATTAGGAAAACTCAATACCTAAAATATAAATCAATATTAAACTTAATTAATTATTATTTTAATTATTTTAAACAGTAATATTATTACCTTCAATTTTAACCAAGCAGAAAACTCTTTTCTATGAAAAGTCTCCCTCCTTCTCAAAGATAAAGAACAATGCTTTCTATTTATCATTGCTTTATGTTCCCTATAGATAAAAATAGGAATATTTTAACACATATATATAATATATAAATATAAAATTTACTTACAAGAATTAGTCATCAAACATATCACATTTGAACAAAACTGTGCAATGTGCCATCTCCCGCCCTTCAATGCTTAATGTCGTCAATGTATATGATCTAGGAGTTCCTCCTGTTTGAGGTAGTGATGGAAAACTGGGTTCAATTTTCTTATATTTTTATTCTTTTTTTCCCATTGGTATGTTCATTCTTGTAGTAATATTAGACAAATACATAGTGCATAAATCCATACATTCTTGAGCCAAGTAATTGTTCACAATAGAACCTTCGGGATGATTCCTGTTACAGAAATAAGAATTTAATATGTACATGTTTCTTTTAGTTGGATACATAAAAAAAGAAATAGGTCTTCCGAGAAGTATTTTAGTTGGAATATGGACAGTCAGGTGCAACATGCATATGAAAAATGATGGAGGAAATATTTTCTCTAACTAACAAAAAATTAATGGGGCATCTACCAAATTTTTTTTCAAGAAAGTCGTGGAAAACTTCTTAGCATAAAGATCTCTAAACAAATGGCCCAACCAAATAACAGCCACCCTTACATTATTGGAAGAAAGATAGCGAATTGATATTGGAATCAACTCATGTAGAAGGATGTGATAATCACGAGTCTTCAAAGATTTTAGCTTCAACTATTTTCTGTTGACCCATTTGGATATGTTTCTTGAATAGCCATCTGGAACTTTAATAGTCTCTAGTATTTCCTGAAATTTCTTTTTTCTGTAGGTGTCATCACATAAGAAGCACATGGAAGTTTCCATTTATTTTCACTGATATGAACAAGATGTAATTCTGATCTGATTCCCCAATCCACCAAGTCATTCCAAGACCGTAAATCATATTTTTTCTTTCCCTTAACATTTAGAATAATTGAAAGCAACATTTCAAATATTTTTTTTTCAATGTGCATTACGTTTAATAAATGATGTAAAAAATTGGTTGACCAATAAGGCAAATCAAGGAAGATACTTCTCTTATTCCAATTGTAACAGGTTTCAGTGGAAACATTCTTTCTCTTTACAGATTTCATTTGACCCTTCCTGAATGAAAAACTGAAATCTTTCAATTCATTAAGCACATCAGTTCCAGACATACGCTGAGGTGGATCATCGGTCTCCATGGTATTGTCAAATATTCGAAGATTATTTCTATATGGATGGTCCATTGGAAAGAATCGTCAATGTCTAATAAATATTAAACTTCAATTATGTTTCTATCTTCTGGATCGTGTATTCTTCATAAAAACAGGACATGATAGTTTTCCTTTTGTGCTCCAGAAAGACATCATTATATAAGCAGGAAAATCATTGATCGTCCATATAAGTGCATTACGCATATGAAATATGTCTTTAGAACATGCATCGTATGTGCGCACACCCACATCCAAAAGAAGTTTCAACTCTTTTATTAACGGTTTCATGTGTACATCTATATCATTGCCGGGATCAGAAGGTCCAGATATGAGTATAGTCATGAAAGTGAAAGGTTATTTCATACACAACCATGGGGGAAGATTATAAATGTGTATAAAAAGAGGCCATGTGTTGTGCGCCGTAAGCATCTTCCAAAACAGATTAAAACCATCACATGAAACACCCAACCTCACATTACACACATCAGCTGCAAAATCAGGATATCGACCATCAAATATCTGCCATGAAAATCCATCTGCAGAGTGAACCAACTCATCATTATTCTTCTTTCTCTCAGTATCATTCCATCACATTTTTATTGATATTTCATCAGACATAAAAAGATTCTAGAGTCTGGGGATCAATGAAAAGTGCCACATTACATTCTGTGGCACATGGGATGGTGTTCCATCAGCATTTGGCTTCTAGCGGGATGTTCCACATTTTATACAATCATTTCATTCAACATTGTCCTCCCAGAATAAACTACAATCTTTCAAGCAAGAATGAGTTTTGTTTCTTGAATTTGAGATGTCATTTTCTCCCTATTGTGATACCATACAGAGTAGTTTGCTTGAAAACCATATTAGGTTATGTGGTAGCTGAATTCTTCATAGCTCAAACAAGGTCTTCCAACATACTTGTAATAGGGGCAGTGTATGCGACCACTATCTGAAGCATTGTGAAATGAAAATTCTAAAAATATCTCTAATGTTTTTTGAAAATCGCTTGAGATCTGATCGGTTTCATACATCCAACTTCTATCCATTCTGTAAAAAAATAGTTATAAGTTATTTCGTCAAAATCTATTCAATAATATTGAAGTTTCATAAAAAATATATTTAAGTAAATGAGAATTGTTCACTTTATATGAAACAATAATTGACACACTACTCTATATGAGAATCATAATATAAAAGACAAAAAAACTATATTTATAAAAAAATATCTTTGAAGAACTATACATGAGTGTACAAGATCATGTACACTTGTGGAGGAGAATTGTCCAGGGGGTGCGAGGTGTCCAGGGGGTGGCGGGGCTGTCCAGGGGGGTCGGGGTGTTCAGGTGGCTGGGTTGTCCATGGGGGTGGGGGGCTGTTTAGGGGAGTACGGGTGTCCAAGGGGTGGGCGATCTATCCAAAGGGGTGGCGTGGCTGTCCAGGGGGTCAGGGGTGTCTAGGGGGTGGGAGGATTTCCAGGGGGGCTGTCGAGGGGGTACGGGGTTTCTAGGTTGCTGAGCGGGGTGTCTAGGGGGGTGGTCGGGACTATCCAGGGGGTATGGGGTGTCTAGGGGGTGGGAAGGCTGTCCATGGGGGTGGAAGGGCTGTCTAGGGGGTACAAGGTGTCTAGGGGGTTGGGTGGGCTCTCCACAAGGGGGGGGGGGGGGTTAGGGTGTCCACGGGGGGTTTCAGGGCGGTCCAGTGGGGTCGGGGGTGTCAAGGGGGGTGGGGGGGGGGCTTTCCAGGGGGTGGAGTGTGTCCGGGGGGATGGGGGGTGTCTGAGGGGTGGTGGGAGGGTATCTAGGGGGGTGGGTGGGCTTTCCATGGGGGTGGGGGATGTCTAGGGGGTACGAGCTATCTAGGGGGTGGAAGGGCTGTCCACGGGGGTGGTAGAGCTGTCCAGTGGGGTCAGGGGTGTCTAGGGGGTTGGGGGGGCTTTCTAGGGGGTATGAGGTGTCCAGGTGGTGGGCAGGCTGTCCAGGGGGTTAGCGAGGGTGGTGGGGCTATCCAGGGGGTACGGGGCATCCAGGGGGGTGGGCGGGCTGTCCACAGGGGGTGGTCGGGATGTCCACGGGGGTGGAAGGGCTGTTCAGTGGGGTTGGGGGTGTCTAGGGGTGTGTGTGTGGGGGGGGGGGGGTGTCCGGGGGAATGTGGGTGTCTAGGGGGTGGCAGGTGGGTGTCCAGGGGATGGACGGGCTATCCACGGGGGTGGGGGCTGTCCATGGGGGGAGGGGGTGTCTAGGGGGGTGGGCGGGCTGTCCACGGGGGTGGCGGGGCTGTCCAGGGGGTTGGGGGTGTCCAGGTGGGGGGGGGGGCTGTCCAGGGGGTGGGGATGTCTAGGGGGTACGAGGTGTGCATGTGGTGGGAGGGTTGTCTGTCCAGGGGGCTACGAGGTGTCCAGGGGGGTGGGGGTCTAGGGGGAGGGGGGATTTCCAGGGGTGGGGGGCTATCTAGGAGGTACGAGGTGTCTAGGGGGTGAGCAGGCTGTCTAGGGGGGTGGCAGGTCTTTCTAGGGGGTACTGGATGGGTGGGCGGGTTGTCCACAAGGGTGGAGGGGCTATACAAGGGGGTACAAGGTGTCCAAGGGGTGGGCGGGCTATCCACGGGGGGTGGGCGGGCTATCATTGGGGGGTGGCAGGGATGTCCACGGGGGTGACAGGGCTGTCCAGGGGGGGGTGTCCGGTGGGGGTGGGGTGGGGGGGTCCAAGGGGGTGGGGGGCTGTCCAAGGGGTGGGGGTGTCCACCCCCAAACTAGGGTCGTAAAATCCAATATTTATCTGATTGTAGCATGATTTCAAGCCTATTATAGATGATCAAGAAGACTATTGGTGTAAATCATGAATATCATACATATAAATCACAACACACCCAATTTTAAACACACCACCAAATTTCATACGTGGATCAGATTTTATGAGCCATGTTTCAATGGGACACTACTCATATGAGTATGAGCCATGTTATATCATTAGGTGATATGGATTTGTATGAATGTTAAATTTATATGAGATCAATATGGATAATGTATAAGAACCTGAGTGATATTTCTTTGTAGAGATCACTTCTTCTTAGAAGGGTAAGAGTGAGTGTTAGTATAGAACTTCAAGAAAAGTCTTAACGTGTGAAAGAAACTATACATTGGTTATATTTGATTCCTATTTTTGTAGAGTATCGGATTGGACAACCCACCCCCTCCCTGGAAAGCACCCCCACACCCCTAAAACCCCCTACCCCCTGTACCCCCACCCAGATAGCCCACCCACACCACCTGGACACCCCCCACCACACTCGGACAACCCACCCCTTCTCCCTAGACTACCAACACCCCCTCCCCCACCTGGACAGCCCACCCCCACCCCCTTGAATAGCCCACCCCCTTGACAGCCCACACCCCCTCCCCCACCGGGATAGCCTACCCACCACCACCCCTGGCCAACCCACCCCCTCCCTGGACAACCCACCCCCTCCCCTGTAGCTCCCTACCCCCCCCCCCCCCCCCCCGAACAGCACCCCCCCACCTGGAAAGACCCCCCATTGGACAACCCCCCTTGGAACGCCCATACCCCTCCCCCACCTGGATACCCCCCCAGGACAACTCACCCCTCCTTGGACAGCCCACACCCCCTCCCCTACATCCCTCCCCCCACCTAGATAGCCCCCCCACCTAGACAGCCCACCCCACACCCCTCCCCCACCTGGACACCCCACCCTGACCCCCCTGGATATCCCACATCCCTCCTTGGGGTAGCCCATACCCCCTCCACCACTTGAATAGCCCCCCCTAAGAAAGCCCACCCCCTCACTAGATAGCCCACACCCCCTCCACTACAGCCCCCCCTGGATAGACCCCCCCCCCCCACCACCTGGACATCCCGCCCCCACCCCCCACCTGAACAACCCACCCCACACCTGGACATCCCCCCCCCCTAGATAGCCACCCCCACCTGGACATCCCCCCCACCTGGACAGCCCACACCCCTCCCTGGACACCCCACACCCCCATTCCCCACCAAGACACCCCACCCTAACCCCCTGGACAGCCCACACCCCTCCTTGGGGAAGCCCATACACCCTCCCCCACACCCCTATAGCTCCTACCCCCTGCAGCCCCTACCCCCTGCAGCCCCCTACCCCCTAGACAACCCACCCCCACCTGTATATCACCCCAAACCTGGACAACCCCCTACCCCTCATGTAGCCCCATTAGGGTACTTTTATTTAAAATCATATTATTCATTAAGAAATCCAAACTAGCATGCATTATCCATTTCATTCCAAACAACCCATTCAATTTATCAAAACATGAAAAATTCAATTTACCAAAACATGACAAATTAAATTTATCAAAACATGACTAATTCAATTTATAAGGCTCTATGGGTCACTTAGAAAATTTCATTGGGGAAAGGGGAAATCAGCTACAGTTTTGATTCCAATTTAGAAATTGGGTCAGCCACATAGGAAGTGTGGTGGTGTCTAGGAGGTGTGGTGGTGTCCAGGGGGGTTGTCTAAGGAGGTGAGGTGGGGGGGGGGGGGGTCCAAGGGGGTGGAGGGTGTCTAGGGGGGGTGGGGTGTCTAGGGGTGGTGGAGGTGGTGGGGGGTATCCAAGGGGTGTGTGTGTGGGGGGGGATTTCCATGAGGTTGAGGGGTGTCCAGGGGGTGGGGGTGTCTAGGGGGGTGGGGGGGGGGGGGGGGTGGGGGGTGGGGGGTTGTCCAAAGGGTGGGGGTGTCAAGGGGTGTGGGGGGAGGGGGTTATCAAAAGTGTGGGGGTGTCTAGGGGTTGGGGGGTGTCCATGGGGGTGGGTTGTCCATGGAAGGTGAGGGGTATCCGGGGAGGGTGGGGGTGGGGGTGTCCAGGGGGGAAGGGAGCTGTCCAAGGGGTGGGGGTATCCAGGGGTGGGGGTGTAGGGGTTGGGGGAATGTCTAATGGGGGGGTGTCCAGGGGTGGGGGGCTGTCTAGGGGGTGGTATGTGTCTAGGGGGTGGGGGTGGGGGGTGTTAATAATTCCAATCCATCATCCAACCAATGCCAAAATCCCAATCCAATTTTCAACTAAACTAAAGTTCAAAAAACATAAAACAAAACCTTTACCCCCCTGCACTAAAAAAACCCTTTACCAAGTTTGAAGTGTATAACAAAAAAACATAAAACAAACCAAAGGGTTCAATACTCCAAAGACAACATGAAATCTAATTTAGCCAAATTCAAAATAGAAAACAGAAAAAAAAGAGGAAGAACACTAAAACTAAGGCAACACTTACTAATTTTAAGTGTAGAAATAAAAATTTGTTTGATTGAAGATGGATCTATGGATGGAAGTAGTTTCATGGCTGAGAAGACTTCGAGAGGATCTTTAGATTATGTCTGCAATCGAGCTGAGTGGGAGCTGGGGCGCTGGGTATTTGGGGAAAACATTCCCAACGGTTATTAAAAACCATTGGGAAAGACTCTATTTACCAATTGTTTTGATAAAATATTGGTATATCTTAGAAAAAATATTTATTTCTTAACGGTTTTGGAAAACTGTTGGGAAATCTTAGACATTGCCAACAATTTCTTCAAACCATTGGCAAATGTTACCTTCTTTTACACTATAGCAATGATTTGAAGAAATATTTGGTATATTACTATTGGGAAAACACCAGATTCTAGTAGTGACATGTATCTATATATTTATGTCCACTAGTCTACATCATATAAAAATATTTATTCTCATATTTTTACCTTTTTCTAAGACATCGAGTGACCAAAGATATGGGGCATGTCAATCTCATATAGAAAACTCCCATGTTCTCAATTATCAGAGTACATAATGACTTGGTTGATGAATACATCACATGTCATTCATATTCAAATATGATCACATAAAATTTGATTCATCCGAATATATAATAAATTCATATATAATTTATTGTTTTCCCACAAAATCCATAATCTATCTTTATTATGATCCCTAATGTTATACTCATCAAATGAGGGGACAAATCGTGTTTTAGTTAATCTCCAACCAACAACATGATTAGAAACTTACCCAAACACCCCCATATTAGCCAAGTGGACATATAGACTTACGTAAGTAGGGTATCAAAATATTAGGGTTCTCATGCTTAGTCTCTCTCCAACCATTAGTAGTGGTGACCCAAATATTTTCTATACACCCCTAGTATACCAAAGAAATTTGTATATGACACTCCATATGGTATTATTAATGGGCCATACAATGGATGAAAGAACATTTTTATACCTTATGAGAATATTCCATATATCAATATAAGAATCATCCTCACTCTAACATTATCATTTCATCATGTCTTATAATATTCCATGATAAACCTCAGTTAGGGATAACTCAAAGTCACACTTTGAGAGGTTTATTATTATTACACCTCATATATATTAATGCTACCAAAGTAAAAGAATGATAATGTTGAATTTGTCTCTAATTTGATTCATTTTATATCCTTAAACTCTTTTAAGAATATTAAAAAAACTCAGTTTATCAACCTATATATCATATCATATTTTAGAAACTACTAGACCAACCTTATATATACTTCCCTTTCATGGGTTTTGTTAACTCATTACATCATATGTAATTCATGTCATATCTATATGTGACCATATGATAAAACCCTCCCACTAAATCTTTAATGAGTTAAATCTATGAAGAAAGAAAGTTTGAAAATTGGTGAGAGAGAGGAATTATATTCCTAAATTTCTAATCATTGAACATATTCACACTCCTTAACTTCACAACATTGGATGTTTTAATTTTAACATCTTTTATCATCTTAAAACTCTTTCTATGTTCATCATTATCACCCATTGATCCATATTCCATCAAACTCTATCCTTGAAATAATATAACTAGTTCCATTATTTTTTACCAATACATCCTAAACAATTTTAGGATAAAATGATATCCACTTTTTATGATAAATAAATATAACACTTTACATTTCTCTTTACCAATATACGCTAAAACTATTTTAGGATATCCAATTTAATTAATTTGGTATTTTAACTTCCATAATACGTTAGGATTAAATGATATAAATTAATTATGAGAACTAAATTTAACTCTTTACATTATTCTTTATCATTATATATCCTAATCAATTTAGGATATTTAGTAAAAAACACTTTAATTTTAGACTAGTAAAATCCATTACGTATTAAATTTCAACTTCTCTAAGCTCAAATGTACTCCCACTAGCCTCTTAGATACTGTATTATTTTTATAATATATTTATAATATGAAAAAACCATTTTGTGTATGAAAATAACATTTATTTCATTTTAGTTTGAAAATTTAACATATAAATTATAATTTCCATGGTATTATAAGTGTTTCAACATTTTATTTTGAACTGAATATATTTAAAATATTCCATAAATTTGTGGAAAGAACACATTCTATAATATTATAATATACATTTGGATAAAAACTTTATGCTGGATAATTTTTTTATCCCATTATCCTTTTAAAAATATATTATTTAATTTTATGGATCATAAACCATGTGTATATAATAAATCATCTCATTTTTTTATAACAATTATTTGTTATTTAACAAATTTTTTTTTGTCATAGAATAGAAATAATATGAAGATACACATTCTTTATTAAGATTCATCTAAGCTATGTACATTAGTTTATATTCAAATATTTATTATGGAAACTCTTGAATTCATAATTTGAATTAAAACTACAATATTTATCAATTATTATATTTTTTTGAACTCTTGTATACTTAAAAATATTGTAATATATATATATATATATGTTATCAAATATGATTCAAAATTAAATAATTGATTTCTATAACACCTATACTTGAAATGAAAATTCCATGGAGTAACATAAACTTCTTCAGTAATTTTTGATAATCTAATAAAAAATTATTATTATTCCTCATTCCTAGAAACCCTATAAATCAATGAATTTGGATGGCTTCTTGAAGAAACATTGTTAAAATTTTCAACTATATTTTCTTCTTATGGTTTTAACTTTTAACCACTAACACTATCTATACAACATTGTTACCCATAAATCATATTTCTGGTTTATTTTTTTCAACACTTCGAGAATATCATGTAAAATTTTCTTGAATTAAATCATATTATTAGAACATTTACCTAACTAAAAATAGAATTAATTCACTAACCAAAACAACCCACTTTTAGTCTCCTTTAAATCATTTTATAGAACTAAAAAAAATCATAACTGTTTATGTTAAAAACACCCATCTCATATTATTAAATCATGTCATAGAACATTTTCTTCACTCTATTAAATTGAAGATAACTTCAAGATCCAATATTCAATTTTTTTTCAACTTCTAACTTCATTTATATTTATAACATTTGTAAAATATATAGTCAATATCATATATATACCATAATAAAAGAAAATAATTCTATAAAATTTATACATGATGTGGACTCTCATGTTGGACTATAGAAACCCATTAGGTAATTAGGATACTTTATCCTTAAATGTAAGTTTTTTACACAATGGAAGCATTTTCAATCTTTCTTATTCTTCTCCAGCTTAGTTGACAGAGTAGACTCTCTATGACATCTTTTTATTCCCTTTTGGTAAAAACCTTTACCTTTATCCTTTGATACCTACAATATAGTACTTGATACTGGAACTCCAATTCCTTACTCAGTAATACACATCATATGGAGGCAACCTAATTGGGTTTACATAATTCATACATATTATAATTTCAAAAAGAACTATCAAAGAATTTCTAATAATGATTTAAGAATGAAATATGTGTCCAATTAAACCTTAAGAGGTGACCCAAACCTCTCTATGTCATTGACGTACCCAATCATATTAGGTACATGAGTGAATACTGGGGTTATTTATGTCATCTTGCACCAAAACATATATTTATAAACTTCATATCATTGATGCATAGACTTGACCTGATAGATATTTTTCTTATATCCATCATTTCATAGGTATTTAAGGTCTATTTTTACTTTTATAATTTTGATTCCATGGTAAAAACCATGAGTGTAGAGACTTCTTATAGATATTTTAGATGTTTGTAATAGTTATCTAAATCCTTTTGTTGAAAACTTCACTAGTGGGTTACTTAGGAAGAGTTTATTCCAATATAGAGACTTTTCCTCCCCATTATAGGAAAATTATCAAAATTTTATACCAATCAAGGAAGTTTATATAATTTAGTTTCACATTTTTATGGATTATATTAAGGTAAATATTGATGTTTATTATATTTATTGATAATAAAATCTTTTATTAGTTGATTATCATGTAATAATAAAAAATTTTATAAGGAATTATATTAAATAGACTCACATTAAAATGATGACCCATTTTATCATTTCCATTATAGTGAGTCAATATCCATATTTCACTAATCACTGGGAAGATTTATCATTTCTCCCATTATTTAGCTATTTAGGCGGGGAATCATTATAATCATATCATATATGACTCTTGGATAGTTGATCAGACAACTCAGTGTCCAATCCATCATATGTATATACCCACTATATTCCTTTGGTAACATAATCTTATTAGGGTCTCCCAAATGTTCTAACCTAAAAAAACCATCAATAACCCACTAATAAAAGAAAATATTAGGATACCAAAAATTAGAATAACCTACACAAGGATGATCCAGAGTTACTGATCCTTGATTTCCTGACAAAAGATAATCCAAGATCACCCAAATTTATCATGAACTACTAGGTGGGATGATCAAGATCTTGATAAGTGTTACTATGGAAGGAATCTAATGTTTATATTTGAAGGGGATTTAATCTCACTATCTAATCAAATTTTTATCCCCTTATGTATGCATGATTCTAAAATTTTAGTCTTGGAATCATATTCTATCCACTAAATCAATTTTTTCAATCCATATTGATGTGTAACTCTTTACAAGACCCACAAGTTTATATCAATCACACAAATATAGGATCAAAAAATATTCATAAATATCCAAATTCATAGTATTCATAAGGTATATAAAAAACTGATGTAAAGGTTTAGAGTTATATGATATTGATAATCTCCCCATGAGTAACACCAGAACGATATATATCCAACCCTATTCATGTATTTATATAAGAAATAAGCCTTCAAGGTGGTAGGTAGTCTGTTACCAAGTCCCTCTCCTTGGGGAGACTTTACTCAAGATAGAATTCAATTCCTGATAATTATAACACCAAATATGCATAAACTATTCCCAATAATTAAATTATATATAATAACTCCAATTACTCACTAAAGTCAAGGTAAATTGAAAAATAAAATTTTATGGAGTCGTACCAAGAATGTAATGAAATTATTTATCTTCTATAAGAAATTTAACAATTAAACTAAAGCATACATATTCAAAATATAAAAAATTTATAACTATGAACAATGAATAGATATACATTAAATAAATTAACAATTCAAATAATTAAACATGAGATAACCATTTATGAATAATTCCTAAATAAAATATGACTAAAAACAATTTATAATTTAGATAACTTTTTATTATCATCCCATAACTATTAATATAACCACTTTATATTCATCTCAATATGTACATTTTAGATTCATTACTATATGATGTTTCATTTTAAATATTTGATATTATTATGAATTATAATTTTTTTATAATTCTGCTTTTCTATTATGTAAACATTTTACATAATCTAAATATAACATATTTAAATATTCCAAAAAACACCAAAAAAAGTTGAAAAATTCAGAGTAATTAATTTTGAACTATCAATATTTCAAAATATAAATAATTTTATATTTATACCTTTTTATTCAATTTATAAATCAGTTTAAAATTACTTCTTAGGATAATAAAATAAAACCTTTTATATATAATCTAAAAATAATTCCATATAAATTTGGAAAACGTATTTTTAATATAAAATATTAATATTTAAGGAATATTTAATAATAACTATTTTTGAAAAGTTTATTAATTAACTATAAACCATTTATAATTAATTAATTAATATTTTTTTAATTTATAATATCCTCAAAATAACTTTTATCATTATTTATATACAATTTATAAATAATTTAATTCAATTCCAAGTTGATGTTTTTTAAATATTTCCCCTTATGTGACATGACACCTACATAAAGGTAACTTGTGGTTACTTTTATGAAATCCAACTATATTAAGGTAACATATATTTTACCTTTACATAACCTGGTTGTGTAAAGTTAATCCATCAGTTACCTTTATTTAGCCCAACTATGTAAAGGTAACACTCATCATTTCCTATAGGATCAAAACTACCTCCATGATGTGGTGGAGTTATCCCACCCATTTTACATGTGTTAACAAATAACATGATGGTTTAAAATGGTTCCACCATGCCATAGGTCTCCCATGTGGTAATTCCAAAATGATCACCCCTTATCAACCATGACATAATGACATGCCATTTTATTTGTATAAAGGACCTATATTTGTTGGGAAAGACTTATCCTTGGTGTCGTGACATACAAAACTATTTTATGTTTTTATGGTGTTGTTCATTTCTTTCATTATTTCATAAATCTAAACACATGGAATTCTTTGATACCTCTGATGGGATTCATTGGGGTTTAATAACTATTATTCGATACAAATGATGAAAAAATACCTTTTTCAAGGATATATTTGCAAGAAATGTGAAAATAGTATAAAAACTAGGAATGAAGAATATATTAAATCAGTATACCATACATAAATTATGCCTCTACAACCTTTTGATCTTCATCTAATTTGCTTGATAAAGATAAAAATAATGGTAGTTGAATGATGTACCACCTCCAGAGGCATCCAAAGGTTGTTCCTGAAACATACTTCATATGAATGACTCTCCTTAACCCACGGTGTGATAGTACCTCAATGTTATAAGGATGATGAAGAAGAGAAATTTATATTTCATAGAGTCCCTACTAAGTATAAACAATCACATATTCGAGTTCCATCCCATGGAAATGGTTTTTTATAGACATGGTGACTCTTCTTGATGTTAATTCATTTACTCATGTAATATATCACATGAGTAAATTACAAAGAGATCATGTATAAAACACGTGAATGAAACTCCATCTATAGGTTTCGTCTCATGAAATAGACTATTAAATGATATCCATGTCAATGATCAATCTTACCAAACTATCTAATATAATATCATGCATATTCCATGAACTCAATATAGTAATGCATCATATGAAGGCCATGTCCTTAGGTAATATCTAATTTAGGAGGACCATAAGTCATTGAGACTTTTTATCATAAATTTCTCACTTTGAAATATCCAAGAAGGGTGGTTATGAAGATTGGACAAAAATATGAATTAGACATGATTATATGTCATTATATTTTACCATTTGTGAAGATGTGTATTTTTCCTTAAAACTTAGATTATTATTAATTTATATCATGAATCACATACTTTTAAGTATGGATGAAAATCATGATGACATATTTGAAGGGGAAATTTCTTAAATCCCATTTTCATGTGATGCAATTGGATTAATAATATTTAATGACTAAGGTATATCCTAAATCCTGGTATTTGATATCATGATTTTTCCTTTTACCAATCATAATGTATGATTAGGCCATATCATATAGAAAGTACCCACAAAAGTTGAAATCTACGAAAATCCATATCATAAGGAAAGACATTATCTTCAATATCTTATAGTAGTCATATGATAATAGATATAATTTCAGAGTCTTCAACATTGGATATCATTAAAGAATAATTTGATAAGATAAAACATGTGAGAGGAAATAAATTCACATTATGAATGCATTAATCAAATTAGTAGAATTTACTCATTAATTATAATGCATGAGTATGTGAAAGTACACATGAGGAGAATCCTCAAGGCCTTTATAAAGCCTATTTACATGAAATAGTGGGGGTGTATATTCATGTTTATGTCTGGCCAAAAATCCCATAAACTTGAAGAATTGTTTTTTTTCTTTCACCTTTGCACTACGAGGTGACATAACACCATGGTGAGAAGAGGAATCCCACCCAAACATCAGGTGATCCTGTAACCCATGTATACCTCTGATGGTGGGATATATTTTGAATTCCAATAATGTGATATTTATCAAAAAAGGATGAATAATGATCTTGTGGAAGCTATAATTTATGGTACACATATTTATGATATATTTATTTATAGTTTAAGCATAGTTTTATATATTTTTCATGGAAATATTGTATTAGGTTTCTATTTTCTTACAATGGTTTAACATGTGTTGTTAGATCCCTTTGAAACTCATCAGTGGTATTTGTGCCTTCCATACATTTAGATTTCTGAAATCAGATTGAGAAATAAAGTTTTTATAGTCGTATTTCGTATCATATTGCCTATAATAAAATATGATTCATTTTATTTTATACCATATTGGATTAAAACTTATTATATGAGGATAAATTATCCATAAATTCAGTACAAATCCATGAATTTTTGCTAATCATAGTGTAAAATATCAAGATATCTTATTCAACAACATCGATTGTATCATGGTTTAAAAAATTGAGTATCCTATTTCCTTTATGGCAACTCAATGAATTGTAAAATATTGTTACTAATCATATTTAGTGACTAAATTATACTATCATAAAATATAATATGATATTTAATATTCAAAATTTATGTATCATATCATAGGATATGATAGGGTATAGGTCGTAAAATATAACTGATAGAACTTAAACCATTTAAGAGCATTGAACTACCAATCATAATAGATGATTCAAATTTAATGTTCAAATATGATCTGTATCGTATCCTACAATTCAAATTAAACCATTACATATTATTGTAAAAGAAAAAAAATAGTTTTTATTTAATTAAATTATGGATTTAATTATATTATTTATAAAATATCAATAAATAATTATAAAATGTATTTTTGGGAAATTTATTAATTTATAAAGTGGAAATAAATGAATTACTTATATAGAGTTTATAACTAATTAATTAAATGTTTAATAAAAATTTATTAATAAATATTCAAAAATATTAAATGTTAATATTAAAATACTTTTGACCAATTACATGGAATTCCTTATGACTTTTAAGATAAAGTGTTTACTTAGAAATCATAAGGGTAGTTTACAAAATGTTTATAAATTAAAAGATAAATATACTATATAAAGTGTTTTATAGAAAATAAGTATTTATATGTTGGATTTTTTAAAAATAGATAGTGAATGTGTTAAGTCATTATTGATAATAAATGTTGTATGATTAGTGGAAGCAGTGTTGATAATACTTGGCTGAATTAAAGATTTATGTTATTGAAGATGAAATTGAAGACATAGTGATGGATAAAATATATGACATCTACCATATACTTGATAAACAATTTTAGGTTTATTTAGAATTCATAATGGTGTGGAGATAGAGTACAAATGGGATATTTCTAAAAGATAAACTAAATGAGGTAGAGTTTTGGAAGTCATTTATGAGGTGTCTGAAAGTTATAATGGTACAAAAGTTATGTTTGAGGCATAAAAAGAAATTTATAAGGTTGAAATAAACTTGTATTTTTGGTATATAAGTCCTAATAATGATATTATAATAATTAGAAGACATATAGAAAAGGTTAACATGAAATCATGCATAATAATGACATAACAGAATTTGGAGTAGGTGGAATAAATTAGTAAGGAAGATATGAGGAATATGATGATCCATAATGTTTAAAGTTATAAAAGAAGAGTTATTTTATAGTTGGATTCTTGGGATTTATAATCCCAAAATATGGAATTAAGGAATATAGAAGTGGGTATGGGAGTTTCATTATGTTTTGGAAAGACTCCTTCCATACGTAAGATACTTGGGAGTAAAATATATCACAAAATATAGAGTGATTCAGTTTATGTATGATATATGGAGACTAATGAATAATTTGAAGTGGTTGGTACATAAGAATATAATGCCTTGATATTTTATTTTATATTTTCCTTTTAAATAATATTATGTTCGACATCATACCCTCCATCTACCCCCTTCAGTATTTGGAACACCATATGTCTCCCTCCTATCAGTATCTAGCACACCCTCCTTCTTCATCCCATTAACATATATCACACTGAATCTAGATTCAGCAGGTTCATTTTATGACAACTCTATGTTTAGGGAACATGTGGTTACTCTTGTTTCACCACAAGGATATTCAAGGGTGATAGTTATAGGTACAAATTTTAATGTGAATACAGTTATTTCACCTTTTTATATTAATAGTTGTATTTTTCATAAAATTGAAACAATGTTACTATGAAGACCAATATTAATATTTTAGATGTCTAGAATCTGAATGGATTGAAGATAGTTGTCCCATTTGATTATTTTGGTTCCCCAACAAATGATGTTGTGTGATTTTTTGGATAGATTCTAGGCCAGTTGGAGGATAATTTATTTACCCTTCCAATTAAAAATTCTTATTGGAGGCATATGCCTCAATATTGAAAGAATGATAATTTTATTTCAAGATAATGGTGATTTTAATACATTATAGATCAATTTAATTCCACTAGTTAATTAAATTCTAATATTTTAAAAATGAATCTCTTTGTATAGATGTTATTCTACTTTACCATTGTTGATACTATCACATGAAAGTGGATATTGAAAAATTTGGGTCAGAAATAAAATATCTAAATGGAGACTATGGAATGAATTCAATGATACATCATTGAACACTCAACATAAGTATGATAAAATATTAGAAGGGGTACCTAGAGAGCAGTGGAAGGTGTTTTTTGATAGCCATCACCATGAGAAGCACATGGTGTTAAAAACTATATTATTATATTAATGTTGTTTTATATATAAGGAGTTGGAATTCCATAAATTACCAGTAAATTACATGTTATTTATTTAAATATTTTTAAAAAAGTATCATGTTGAGATAAACAAATCATTCCCCACACTACCGAATCAAAGAGTTTTTCTATGAAACATATTGAATATGGTAATATTTTCATTAGTTTATATATTTATAAGATAACATTATCTATTTCATATATTAAATTGTTTATCTATATTTTTTAATGTAGTCAAATAATTTTGGGAACCAAGTATCCTAAATGGAACTTTGGTTGGATGTTTGTATGAAATTGGATGGGAGTTACATGAATGATCCTACCAAAGAATTTGGGGGGTATGAATTCCTTTTTCATTTTAAAAACTTACCACCAGTTTTCACATTTTTAATAAGTATTTCTTTAAATATGAATGCTATTTGATCTAGAGGTAAAAATAAAATAACTATAGGATTCCAATCCTACACAGTCATTCACGGTATCCTAGGATGATACAGTTAGTCATGCTCTAGGGAAGGAGCATCTCAGTCACATGCATAGGATGGGTTTGGGACTAGTATCATCTGAGGTATTTGGTAGGTCACTAGTTTCACAACCCATACCAGAGGGGCCTATACTATGACTACCCCAATCCCGCCTCGGATAGACCAGTGTTTAGAAACTAGCACCGAGTATGCATATCCCACAATTGGGAGGCATTTGTCTAATTACCTATACACATGCACACAAATCCAAGACAAAAATGATGAAAGGTAAAAAAACTAAGTAAAAAATGCATACACACACTAAGATACCAACAAAATAGAATTATAGTAGGAAAACTAGAATGTAAACATGGCCAAAATACAAGCCCACCAAAAGAAAAGTCTGCCCAAGTGAATGCATGAGTTCCTGAAACTCATCTGCAAAAAACCCTACCTGAAGGGTAGGTGTAGAAAAGCTACCTAAAGTCATAGGATCACAACATGTCCGTCTAATCCCTCTAAGAACCACCCGGTACTGGTCTGGTTCTAGTCTACCTAGAACTTCTTCAACGCATCGATTTTCTGCACAAGACATGAAAAATGTAGTCAAAGTTCATATAGGGGTGAGTAAAATAGTAATCAATAGGACATCTCAAAACCAAAAATTAAATACCACTAAGAAATACACGAAGTAAACCACAAAGGAAACACACTAAGTATCCCACAAAGGAAACAAAAAAATTACAATTAATATAGTAATCTTATATAGGTATAATTCTAAATCATGTAGAGAAGGATTTTCACTTGTAGTCCACAGATCTCCCCGTTTTTATAACACATGGAGCGTCGATGGCACCCGGATTGCCGATGGCGCCCGAAGCGTCGATATCGCCCAGAGCATCGATGGAACACATAGTGTAGTTGGCACATGGAGGTTCAATGGCACACATAGTTTCGATGGTTCACGGAGTGTATATGGTGCATGGAGCATTGATGGGTCATGTAACCCCCAAGTCACATAGTCACCAAGTCACAACCAGCCGTAAGATTTTGATTGTAGCAATCTTGTACCGGGATAACCTACTCCTCAAGACAAAAGTTTTCATTCAAACTTTCAAAAATTCTCACTTAGAGTATCTAAAAAGTACCATCTTTTTACAGGGGTCGCAACGCCATAAATAGCTCATCAAACTGACACATGATTTGAATGTTATGGATGTTTTTCTGAGAAGGCCCAACCTCAAGTCTGGTCTGAGTCTGATCCAATCTGCCAGAACCAACTAGACCCTCATCTGACCTGGCCCGGTCCAGCCAACCCGAATTGACGTGGTTCGACAGACCTGGTTCGGCCTAGAATGAACCGGCTCAGCCTATTGGGCCTGCTAGACCTGACTCGCTGGGTCACCAGAGTGGCCCAACCCATTTGTCCCAGCCCACACGTGAGGGGCCGGTTTTCTTCACACCACACATGTTCTGCCTGACCATGTGCCTCCGCCTGGTCAACACGACACCACTTTGGTCAATGCGGTCGGTCGCCGCATCCCATCTCTGTAACACCCCAAGATTTTATGAAAAATATTCTTTTTAATTTCATTAATGTCTTGTGTTGTGCGCTACACCAAAATGATCTTACACAAAACGTATCCCTGACTTGGCTTGCATTACACGCAATAAAGACCTTCCTCGATAGCGTGTGTAGTACGCAATACCGAGTTTCACTAAATGAGATATTATTATAATATTATTATGAACTAGCCGTTATGAATAGTAATACCCACTTTTTGAAATTTTATAAATTTTATCTTTCAAAATGGACTTCATTTTTGGATTTTGAATATCGAAATTAGCTTAGGGTGAAATTTTGGTACTTTTCGGATAACTTTCATATTCTGATGAATAGTGAAAATTACTAAATTTTAATTAAAAACAACTTTTTTAATCGAAATAATTAATAGTAATAAATTATTAATTTGAGTGGTTTTAAAGTATATTTAGAATATATTTTTACCATTTAATACAATGTTGGTCATTGGATGTAATTTCACATTTAAACCAGACATAAACAAGTGTCAATCTTTTGATAGTTATTATCTCTTAAAAACACGCTATTTGTTTTGACGAAGAGGATTAATTTTTAAATTAATTAATGAAACTGATATGTTTTGAATTTGTTAAAATAGACATCATTTTTGAATTCATAATATCAAATATATCTTAGGCCTAATTTTTGGTATTTTTCTGGAAACTTTGATTTTTTGATGAATAGTGAAACCACTAAGTGGTAGTTAAAAAAACTGATTTTTTCATAAAACTTAATTTTACCGCTTTTGTGAGTGGAATTTCGAAAATCCGAGAGACACGGTTAATATCAAGGACTAAAATGTGGTTCAATGAGATGAAAATATTTTTTGGTGAATAGTAACTTTTTACTTTTATTTACCACGGTTAAAAGTCAATAGGATAATTAAGTGTAAAAATGATATTATTATTACCCTAACACATGTCCTAATTCTATTGTATAAGTTTAATTCGACCAAAAACAACCTTAGGAATAAAATATGACCATTTAGGCCCACTTGGATTAGATTAGGACATTTAATATTAATTTATTTAAAGAAGGGTTGAAATAGTTAAAATCAATGTTTAATAAGTAAATAATTTTTAATATAGGGTTATACAAAAGATAAATTCGACTATAAATATTCATTAGAAAGATAAAACTATTTCCTACATAATGGAATTTTATTTATAATTTTTTGACATTAAATAATTTAATTTATGTATGACACAAAGATGATGCAGTAATTATCTTATTAATGAAATATTGACATAATTGATGTTATAAATACCCAAATAAATGTAATTTGAGACTTTTTATGAATTCCACTAATTTTCTAGGTTAATATGACATTTTATTATTGATTTAGTTAACTTTTTTCTAACTAATCATTCTGTTATGATTTTCAGAAAAATCAATTACCAAATAGTGTCAAAATTGACATAAAATAGTTTTTAAAACAAATATTATATTATTAATTATTATTCGATTCTTAAAAATCTAAGGTTCGGAAAAATGACTTAGATAAGGTTATATATATTAATAATAAACAACTTGGGGTTCTTTTGGCTTGTTATAGTAAGTTTATTAACCTTATAGTGTAAGAAAACAAGAAGACACAGTAAAAGTAAAATTATTTAACTTAAGGTTAAATCTAAATGATAAGGTTAAAATAGAAACCTAAAATTTTCTAAATTCTATTGGATGAGAGGATTTCGACCCATCCCCACCTTAGCTTCGAAATAACTCAATTTGGAGATTTTAAAAACCAAATAGAACTTTATAATAAAATAATATTTTTAGTTTTTCCAAAGGTGCCCCTCTCCTCCCTTATAAAAGGGCACCTCCTCCCTCTCTTCCTCACACCACTTTGAGCCTTCAAGATCGGACAAACCCTGAAACATTCTCTTCTACACTTCCATAGAAACATCCTAGAGGTTATGGTCTTCTTCAAAGACCAATTTTAGTGCCCTAAGAGGAGGTCTCAAAGAGGCGCTTCAAAGAAGAGGTAATGCCCATTACCGATTCTTTCAACTTTATTTCTTCTTACACTTCTTATTCTTTAGTTGTTTCATTATGAAGTAATAAAATCAGTATAAATCATATACGGATATTTTATTATAAGTATGAAACAACCCTATTTCACCATCTATCCATCCTACGGAAAACGAAATCACCACGCGTGCGTACGTACGGAATACCGTCTCCACGCCGTGGTGAAATCTGTTTTTCCACCAACACCTTACATGGATGGGTATAATGGTGTAAATAATAACTATATATGGTTATTATAACATCATACTGATTCTGATATATTATACCATCCACTCCACTTCTATTCAATAATTATGGGAACGATATAATCGCTCGTGCGTACGTACGGACTACCGTCTCCACGACGCGATGAGATTCATTCTCCATGTTAACCATACATGAATGATCATAAAGTTTATATAATGAATAATAATGAAATATATGAAATAATAATTCTACTTTATTTATGTATATATATATTTATTTCATCTATTTAGTTTCATTCAATTCAATAAGGAAAAGAAAACAGCATTCATGCGTACGTACGGCCTACCGTCTCCATGAACGGTGTATTTCATTCCTTTTATCGATCTATAATATATATATGTATATGATGAATATATATTATATAGAAATCATGTTTTAAATTCTGGAATTATTTAAATCAGGATATAAGTATTAATATCAAGAACGAAAAGTCGAAACACATACGATAAATGAAATTATTTTACCCAAAACGCTGCTTTAACATGGAATTTACAAAAGAACGGGTAATATAAAGTCATAATTGAAACATATATGATATCATAACAATGAATATGATTATGTAATAAGTCAATGAAATTATTTAAATCATTATACAGGAGGTTCGGATACGTATGAAGCATATCGGACCTAAGGTAAGGGATAATTTTGCAAATCTCATTTTTATCCGAGATTGCTTATTCGTAATTATTTACTGGGGTTATTGATATCATCCATGTCTATGTCTTATAAAAGTGTATTAATGTATTTTTAAATTCCTTTTTACCCATTTTGACTTTTACCCCATGGTATGGAAGGAATATTTCTTTTATTTACCCTACAAGGTACTTTTTGACTTTTCCAACAAAAGTACGAGAAGAATGTTTTTTTAACGTATACGACCAGAAAATATTTTTACGGTTTTATAAAGCTTTATTTTCATGAAGCTTCCTCCAAAAGATTTCATGAATATTTTAAAAAAAATCTCTTTCTCTTAAAATTTCATGGCATTTTGTGAAAAGAAAATGATTTTCAAGAAGAAAGGATATTTTCCTCAAGAATTCATTTCAAGTGATTTATCAAAACCATTTTCCATATAAGATGACATTATTTAATATGTGTATATTTCAAGTATAATGTCTCTATGATTTACATGGTTTCACTTTTCTTATTATGAAATGATATACATTTATTTTATATGGATTATTTGATGATGGAATGATTTTATGAAACCCATTTTATTCTTTGGGTTATGATAAATGATTTATGTTTATGTTGTGGCACAAGTAAGAATGATTTTATTATGAGATGGGTGGGACCTATATCTCCCTCCAATGCATTAGGTAAATATTTATATCTCATGATATAGACATGGCTGGAATGACAAGTTAAACCGGTTCAGTAATACAGGACTAGAACGAAGAGTGAACTCGATTCAGAAAGGGACTTTGTCCACTAAGATGGTCTTGGCAGCAATGCCTTGGCTACTATGGAAATAATATCATGTGGTTAATGGTTTCCACAATTACATGTTTTATTACCATGCTATTTTATCATGATTGATGTTCCCTTATGATATATGCCTTACGTACTTCCAAGATTCATGTCTTTGCTCAAGATTTTGATGTTTAGATTTTATGTTCAAGTTTTTGCATTCAAATGTTTATAGATTGTTTTATGTTCTCTTTGTTTACCCTTAATGGGAATTTGAGATCACGCATTTTATTTTTTCTTTTCCCCAGGATATAATGAAAGGTTTTAGGTAAGAAAAAAAGGGGAAGATCTTTATTGGGAGATGTTGAAGATCTTTCACCACGATTAGAAGATTTTATTCTGAGTTTCCAAAGACACTAAACTATTACGATCCTTTTGTGTCTGTTTTTGTTATGTATTAAGTATTTTTCAAAAGTAATGTATCGCCCATGTAAGTCAATCTTTGGTTCTCTACAATTGGTATCAGATGAAAGGTTTAGTCAACCTTTGGAAACTAGGATGTGAGAACTTTAGTGAGATCCCTAGAGATATTTCTAAGGTATGTCTAGGGATGTCCCTAAGGTTAAGTATAAGTATAGGTTATAGTACTACAATTATGGTATCGATATTAGATTAAACCTAAGATGTTAGATATTGAATTTAATCCCCCTTTATTATGATTTTTTCCTCTCACACTATTCTTTTTGGGTTTTAGAAAATGGATGGAAACAAGATGATTCACGATAATGGAGGATATGATGGACAATGGAATGATATTCTTCATGAGAAACCAAATGAAATGGGATTTGAAAGTCCAAACATCATTATTATGCCGAATAAGCAATCTCATAATATGATCAATAAACTCAAATTTGGTAAGTTTCCTGACTCAGCTAATAAGAGAAAGATGGAGTTTCATGATGATCATAGAGGAAAGAAAGTTCAATTTCCCCTATGTAAATCATGTGGGAAGAGGCATCAAGGAGAATGTTTCAAAGGAACTGGAAGATGCTTTGGGTGTGGAAAATAAGGACATAAATCCAGTAAGTGCAAAGGAAAAGGTTCAGTTAACACCATAGACGAGGATAATGGTATTGCTACGACATCAACAATGGTTAAATGTTTTAAATGTAGAATGTATGGGCATTATGCAAACCAATGCCCTAAGGGAAAGTCTCATGAAGAGAATCAGTATGGTCGTATGGGAAGTATTTATGTTGATGATTATAAAGAGACTACAAATGATATGTGAGATGAAAGAATTTTTGAAGCTCGGTCAATGGTTTAAGAAGGTAGTGGAATGATTACATGTTTATCAAGTGTAATGTTGTATAAGTAATCTCATGGTACTATGGAATAAAGAGACATCTAAGGATTGTTACACTGTTGTCTTTCCTTAAGTTTTGAAAGTGTATGATGAATGGTACCTGTAACCATGAAAGGTTATTCAAATATTTTTGGAAAGTAGATGATATGCGCATAATGAAGGGATAAGGAGAAAATTAAATGTTTGATAGTATTCATGAGCTCATGACTGATATAAGGAGAAGGTTATATCATGGTTTGAGTATATATATTTTTTGGATTTTGGTATGTGGAAAGAGTTAACTTTTGATAGCATTCATGTTTTCACTAAGGTTTAATGGGTATTCATTTTTCAAGAGAATACATGATTAAGGTATTCACATGATTGGAATGTGACCAACAAGATATATGGGGGATAAATTATGGTTGGTTGATGACATTTCAAGCAATCGTTTTCTTTATACTATGAGCTTGGACCGAAGTATTTTAGATAAATATTGGAATGGATTATGTTGGACATAAGTTAGTATTGTTTAAGGATAGAACATTTTTCGATATTATTTATGGGATGTTATAGTAATGTAGTTTTAGAAAAAGTACAACCTGCAGGATGGGCGACAATCCATCGTGTCGGACAAGGCTGTGGGAATAGAACCCACAACCGAAGTGTGACTGGCCTTTATCGCCTACCAATGGCCTACAGGAAGTCTCTATTTAGTATAAACTAGTTTTATTATATTAAGCAGTATGATATATGAATTATAAGTCCATTTTAGGAACCATATATGATTAATCTCACTATAGATCGACTTATGTATATTTAATAACTTTTGCTAACCTTTTGTTTGAGGCAGATGGAATGACCCGTCATTCTATCACATGATCTGCTAACACTTCACGAATAACAAATTCAACTTCATTTCTTTAAGAGATGAAGTGGAAATTGTTCAAGGCACGAACAACAGTGAGATTGTACCAAAATAAAGTAAGTATTTATTCTAATTCAAATTCTTCAACTTTAGGGAAATGATCTTGAAAACCAAAAATGTTGTCCTAGTGCCCTTATATTCGATGAATAAGATGGTACCCTAGATCATCAAAAATTTATGGTTTTGTGATTGTTGGCTTTTTCATAGCCATCTTCTCTACCACTCTCCATCAGAACTTGATGGTTCAATTTTTCTTCCATATCCATATTTTCACCTATGTTCTCCTACGTGAAAACCCAGTGATGAGTTAATTTGGGTAACCGTTATGTTTCATACTTTAGCCAAGTTTTGGTATTCCTTTTTACGATGTGGGTTTCTATTAAATAAACTTTCAAGTAGTAAACCATTTATAACCCCGACGAATTTCGAAGGCGAAATTCATTTTAAGGGGGGTAGAATGTAACACCCCGAGATTTTATGAAAAATATTCCTTTTAGTTTCATTAATGTCTTGTGTTGTAAACTACACCAAAAGGAGATTGCACAAAACACATCCCTGACTTGGCTTGTATTACACGCAATAAATACCTTCCTCGATAGCGTGTGTAGTACGCAATACCAAGTTTCACTGAACGAGATATTATTATAATATTATTATGAACTAGCCGTTATGAATAGTAATACCCACTTTTTGAAATTTTATAAATTTTATCTTTCAAAATGGACTTAATTTTTGGATTCGGAATATCGAAATTATCTTAGGGTGAAATTTTGGTACTTTTCGGATAACTTTCATATTCTGATGAATAGTGAAAATTACTAAATTTTAATTAAAAACAACTTTTTTAATCGAAATAATTAATAGTGATAAATTATTAATTTGAGTGGTTTTAAAGTATATTTAGAATATATTTTTACCATTTAATACAATTTTGGTCGTTGGATGTAATTTCACATTTAAACCAGACATAAACAAGTGTCAATCTTTTGATATTTATTATCTCTTAAAAACACGCTATTTGTTTTGACGACGAGAATTAATTTTTAAATTAATTCATGCAACTGATATGTTTTGAATTTGGTAAAATAGACATCATTTTTGAATTCATAATATCAAATATATCTTAGGCCTAATTTTTGGTATTTTTCTGGAAACTTTCAGTTTTTGATGAATAGTGAAACCACTAAGTGGTAGTTAAAAAAACTGAATTTTTCATAAAACTTAATTTTACCGCTTCTGTGAGTGAAATTTCAAAAATCTGAGAGACACGGTTAATATCAAGGACTAAAATGTGGTTCAATGAGATGAAAATAGTGAATAGTAACTTTTTACTTTTATTTACCGCGGTTAAAAGTAAATAGGATAATTAAGGGTAAACATGATATTATTATTATCCTAACACATGTCCTAATTCTATTTGATAAGTGTAAATCGACCAAAAACAACCTTAGGAATAAAATATGACCATTTAGGCCCACTTGGATTAGATTAGGACATTTAATATTAATTTATTTAAAGAAGGGTTAAAATAGTTAAAATCAAAGTATAATAAGTAAATCTTTTTTAATATAGAGTTATACATAAGATAAATTCGACTATAAATATTCATTATAAAGCTAAGAATATTTCCTACATAATGGTATTTTATTTATAATTTTTAGACATTAAATAATTTAATTTATTTATGACACAAAGATGATGCAGTAATTATCTTATTAATGAAAAATTGACATAATTGATGTTATAAATACCTCAATAAATGTAATTTGAGACTTTTTATGAATTCCACTAATTTTATAGGTTAATATGACATGTTAGTATTCATTTGGTTAACTTTATTCGAACAAATAATTCTGTTATGATTTTCAAAAAAATCAATTACCAAATAGTGTCAAAATTGACATAAAATTGTTTTTAAAACAAATATTATATTATTAATTGTTATTATATTCCTAAAAATCTAAGGCTCGGTAAAATGACTTAGATAAGGTTATATATATTAATAATAAACAACTTGGTGTTCGTTTGTCTTGTTATAGTAAATTTATTAACCTTATAGTGTAAGAAAACAAGAAGACACGGTAAAAGTAAAATTATTTAACTTAAGGTTAAATCTAAATGATAAGGTTAAAATAGAAACCTAAACTTTTCTAAATTCTATTGGATGAAAGGATTTCGACCCATCCCCACCTTAGATTATAAATAACTCAATTTGGAGCTATTAAAAACTGAATATGACTTTATAATAAAATAATATTTTTAGTTTTTCTAAAGGTTCCCCTCTCCTCCCTTATAAAAGGGCACATCCTCCCTCTCTTCCTCACACCACTTTGAGCCTTAAAGATCGGCCAAACCCTGAAAAATTCTCTTCTCCACTTCCATAGAAACATCCTAGATGTTCTGGTCTTCTTCAAAGACCAATTTTAGTGCCCTAAGAGGAGGTCTCAAAGAGGCGCTTCAAAGAAGAGGTAATGTCCGTTACCGATTCTTTCAACTTTATTTCTTCTTCCACTTATTCTTCTTTAGTTGTTTCATTATGAAGTAATAACATCAGTATAACTCATATACTGATATGTTATTATAAGTATGAAACAACCCTATTTCACCTTCTATCCATCCTACGGAAAACAAAATCACCACGCGTGTGTACGTACGAAATACCGTCTCCACGCCGTGGTGAAATCTGTTTTTCAACCAACACCTTACATGGATGGGTATAATGGTGTAAAGAATAAATATATATGGTTATTATAACATAATACTGATTCTAATATATTATACCATCCACTCCAATTCTATTCAATAATTATGGGAACGATATCATCGCTCGTGCGTACGTACGGACTACCGTCTCCACGACGCGATGAGATTCATTCTCCATGTTAACCATACATTATTGATCATAAAGTTTATATAATGAATAATAATGAAATATATGAAATAAAAATGATACTGTATTTATGTATATATATATGTATGTCATCTATTTAGTTTCATTCAATTCAATAAGGAAACGAAAACAACGTTCATGCGTACGTACGACCTACCGTCTCCATGAACGGTGTATTTCATTCCTTTTATCGATCTATAATATATATATGTATATGATGAATATATATTATATATAAATATTGTTTTAAATTATGGAATTATGTAAATCCAGATATAAGTATTAATATCAAGAATGAGAAGTCGAAACACATATGATAAATGAAATGATTTTACCCAAAACGCTGCTTTAACATGGAATTTACAAAAGAACGGGTAATATAAAGTCATAAGTGAAACATATATGATATCATAACAATGAATATGATTCTGTAATAAGTCAACGACATTATTTAAATCATTATACAGGAGTTTTGGATACATACGAAGCATATCGGACCTAAGGTAAGGGATAATTTTGCAAATCTCATTTTTATCCGAGATTTCTTATTCATAAGTTTTTACTGGGGTTATTTATATCATCCATGTCCATGTTTTATAAAATTGTATTCATGTATGTTTAAAGTTATTTTTACCCATTTTGACTTTTACCCCATGGTAAGGAAGTAATCTTTCTTTTATTTACCCTACAAGGTACTTTTTGACTTTTCCGACAAAAGTACGAGAAGAATGTTTTTTTAACGTATACGGCATGAAAGGATTTTTACGGTTTTATAAAGCCTTATTTTCATGAAGCTTCCTCCAAAATATTTCATGACTGTTTTCAAAAAAATCTCTTTCTTTTAAAATTTCATGGCATTTTGTGAAATGAAAATGATTTTCAATAAGAAAGGATATTTTCCTCAAGAATTCATTTCAAGTGCTTTATCAAAACCATTTTCCATCTAAGATGACATTATTTCATATGTGTATGTTTCAAGTATAATGTCTCTATGATTTAAATGGTTTCACTTTTCTTATTATGAAATTATATCCATTTCTTTGATATGGATTATGTGATGATGGAATGATGTTTATGAAACCCATTTTATTCTTTGGGTTATGATGAATGATTTATGTTTATGTTGTGGAACAAGTAAGAATGATTTCATTATGAGATGGGTGGGACCTATATATCCCTTCAATGCATTGGGTAAATATTTATATCTCCTGAGATAGACATGGCTGGAACGGAAAGTTAAACCGGTTCAGTAATACAGGACTGGAACGAGGAGTGGACTCGATTCAAAAAGGGACTTTGTCCACTAAGATGGTCTTGGCAGCAATGCCTTGGCTACTATGGAAATCATATCATGTGCTTAATGGTTTCCACAATCACATGTTTTATTCCCATGCTATTTCATCATGATTGATTTTCCCTTATGATATATTCCTTACGTACTTCCAAGATTCATGTCTTTGCTCAAGATTTTGATGTTTAGATTTTATGTTCAAGTTTTTGCATTCAAATGTTTATGGATTGTTTTATGTTCTCTATGTTTACCCTTACTAGGAATTTGAGCTCACCCCTTTTATGTTTTCTTTTCCCCAGGATATAAAGAAAGGTTTTAGGTAAGAAAAAAAGGGGAAGATCTTTATTGGGAGATGTTGAAGATCTTTCACCACGATTAGAAGATTTTATTCCGAGTTTCCAAAGACACTAAACTATTATGATCCTTGTGTGTATATTTTTGTTATGTATTAAGTATTCCGTAAAAGTAATTTATTTTCCATGTACGTCAAGATTTGGGCGTCTACAATCTCCCCCGCCGCTTCTCTCCGTCACGGGTTCCTTGCGGACCTATAGTCGCGTACGCGGTGACACTCACCGCCTCCACCATCAGAACCATAGCCTCCTATCGCGGCCCCCTGGTCACTTCCCATAGCCCTCGATGCCCTGAGCTCCCTCTGATATGGTCATGCCGAGACCGCATCATGCTGCTGCTGCCGACCGCTCTGCCAGTGACATGTCCTGTCGCACTCCCCCTGGCCTGGTCCCCACCAGGACATTGCTACCTCCACCATCAGTAGCCTATTTCCTCCTCGCATTCCCCCTAGACCTACCCAACCAGCTGCTTCCTACCCTAGAGGTCGATTTCGCCGCTGGCAGTTTGTCTTGCACTGTTGTAAGCCGCCACCTCTCTCGAACCATACCATGCTTCCGTTTCACCTCTACTATGCCATCGTGGGGTGAAACCTTCGATCTAGGACCACAGCTCCATGGATCATGGGTGCAATGGTCGATCATTTGAATAGGGGTTTAAAGGGAGAAGAACATATGGATAACACAATATATTGAGTAGATAGAGATAAAGCACATGAATACCCAATGAACGGGCCTTGTTCATTTCAAACTTGATCCATTCGTGTTATAAGGTTTAATGAAGAACAAATCAGAACACATATCTAAATCACCATGAAAAATCCTACATGAAAGAACAAACCACAGATCAACCTATTCGTTGGTTGGTTCACATTTTTCATTTGGATCTAAGAGGTAAAGTAAATCACAAGGAGATCAAACATCCAAACTTAGGGTTCAATCAGTCATGGAAATAGAATGGAGGTTCGTGTCATCATCGATCCTCAATGTTTCGGTATTCATCATCATTAGTCGGAGAGGTTTCCATCTCCTTGATTCAGAGGAATTTTCCAGGGTTATAAAGATCACCAAGAATTCCAGACAATAAGACTTAATTAAAAGTAACCAAAATAACATCAAATAAAATATTTCTATCAAAATATTTTCATAATGGTTACGTCTCATTTCCAACTTTCATAGTCAACCTCTGCTGGTCGATGTTAGGACACACCTAAGGTAAAGTCATTTCTTTGAATGCAAAGGTTCCCTTGGATTTCTGATCTGGGCACTAGTTTATAATTTATTCCCATTTTAAAGAAAAAACCATGCATGTGCTTTATTAAAAACTTAAATTTTTTCATTATATCGTTCAAGGCACACCAGGCCTCGGAATATCATGTCGTCTTAGTGCTTGGTCATGAAAATTTCCCAATTAATTTATTAAAATAAAACTAGAGAAAATACGAGTCATTACATTCTCCCCACCTTAGGTATTTATGTATCTGAAAGAAAAAACAAGGGATACTCGATAAAATAATGAGGGTACTGAGCACGAATCTGAGCCTCCTACTCCCATGTTCTCTCATGGAGATTCCCATGCTGCCACCGAAAAAGCACCACAAGAATCAACCACCCACAAAGGATCCACTCATGTAGATCCTCAAAATCCACCAAGTAATCTTAAAAATTCACCCATCATCAATGTCTATCTCACCCCAATCGATGACGTTTGATGGATCATGCACGTACCTCCTCATCTACGACATGTGGAAGACATCATGCACCCAGTACAACTGCGGTGGTAGGGATGGGTGGAATTCCACCTCACTAACTCTAATAAAAATATGAAAAAGGATAATGTATGTCGAAGATAACTTACTGCCATAGACAAACCTACACAATCCCCATATAGGTGAAACCTAAAGGAACAAATGGATTTCCTCCCCAAACTTCATAGGACTTCGTCTCTTATTAGCACATGACTTTTGCTAGATCTGTATAGTCATCATCTGCTCCTGGATGATCTACACCTTCTTGGTGGTATCCCACACCAACTCTGGACCCATGAGTGCTGACTGCTCTAGGTCCATTCATCATAGTGGTGACATGATTTGTCGTCCGTACATGGCCTCGAATGGTGCCATACAGACAGTGGAGTGGTAGTTATTATTGTATAAAAACTCCACCAGGGGTAGGTGATCCTCCCAACTGCGGCCAAAGTCTAGGATGCAAGAACGTAGCTTGTACTCAAGAACTTGGATGGTCTTATCCATCAAGCCATACATTTGGGGATCAAATGCCATTGAGGCTTTCCAAGATCTCTACTAAACGTTGATCATGGATCGGTAGGAAGTTGGACGACTTGGTGAGTCAGTTAAAGATCACCCAAATGGTATTGTGTCCCCTAAACATTCATTGTAAACCCACAAAAAAGTCCATCAATATCCCATCCCACTTCCACTTTGGCACCTCTAGGAGTTGGGTCAAGCCCATTGTAACCTGGTTATCAACCTTCACTTGATAACAAGTAAGGTATCAAGAAATGAACTCTACCACTATCATCTTCATCCCCAACCACTAGAACTGATGTTGGAGGTCTTGGTACATCTTCACCACACCTGGATGTACCACCAAAGGGGATGTGTGGAACTCACTCAAGAACTCCTCCCACAACGTCACTGGTACTACCGTGCATCCTCTGAAGAGAACGACATGATCCCCACCAATGGAATATCCTTCAAGGGCATGCCCCCTGGACAACTGATCATGTCGGGTCTCAAAGTCGATATCCCCAAGTTCTGCCTCCCTGACTCACTATTTGATTGGAGGGGTGACAACCATCAAATAGAGGTAATCTTCTCCATATCCATCCACAGAGAATATATATAACTCGACTAATTTCTCTGAAATCTCACTCAACAACTAAAATTTGGATCTCCTTCTGAGAGTGTCTATCACTATGTCCCCCTCCCAAGAGTATAGAAAATCTCAAAGTCATAGTCCTAGAGGAAGTCTAGTCATCGTCTCTATCTCAAGTTCAGATCCTTGTGAGAGAAGATATACATGAGACTCTTGTGGTCAGAGTAGATGGTAAACTACTCGCCCATCAGGAAGTGTCACCACATCTTCAGTGAGAAGACTACCACTACAAGCTCAATATAATGGGTTGCATAGTTATTCTAATTCTACCTCAACTGGCACGAACCATAGATAATCACTTCTTACCCCTGCATCAAGACACAACCAAGACCATCCCTCGATGCATCATAGAACACCACGTACTCAGCACTCTCATCCATTAATCTGAAGATAAGAGTGCTCATAAATATCTACCTCAGCTCCAAAAAGCACTGTCGGAACTTCTATGTCCATATGAAAGGACACCTTTTCCATATTAAGGACGTCGAGGGTGCTACTACTATAGAAAAGTTTGGTACAAACATTCGATAGTACCTAGCCAAACCTAGGAAACTCCACCCCTAATTAACACTCTTAAGTGGCTCCCAAGTAAGCACCACTTCAATATTTGTCAGATCCATTGCAACCCTAGCCTCTTAATTGACATGCCCCAGAAAGTGGACCTCCCGATTATAGAACTAACACTTAGAGAGCTTACCATGAAGCCAGTGCTCTTGGAGTGTGTCCAAGACCATCCCCAATTGTATCATGTGCTCCTCCTTGGACACTGAGTACACTTGGATGTAATTAATGAAGAACACAACAAAATGGTCTAAATAAGTATGGAAGATTCTATTCATGAGTCCCATGAACACTACTGGGGAGTTTGTCATGCCAAATGGAATCACTAAGTACTCATAGTGGTCGTACCGACATCTGAAGGTTGTATTCGGTAAATCTTTGTCCTGTACATGAAGCTGGTTATAACCAAATCTGAGGTCTATCTTTGAGAACCTACTCACTCCCTTCAACTGATTGAAGAGGTCTTAAATCCTTGTTAGTGGATACTTATTTTTCACGTTCTCCTGGTTCAGACACCAGAAGTCCACATATAATCTCAAGCTCCCATTTTCCTTCTTGAAAAAATAGGGGCCACCCAGGGTGAAACACTGGGTCTCATGAAGCCCTTCCTATGCAAGTCCTATAGTTGTACCCTAAATTCATAAAGATACAAAGGATCCATCTGATAAGCAGGTGTTGAAATCAGTGTCGTTTCAGGATACAATTCAATGTAGAGGTAAACCTTTCTATGGGGAGGTAATCTAAGGACATCCTTTGGAAAGACATCATCATACTCCACCACCACTATAGGAAACTATGGCACCTATCATCCACCATACCAAGGGTGAGGCTAGCCAACTGACGATTAATTGCCTAAAACCTCCTATGAGTAAGTATGTAATACGCTATATGTGTTTCCTTTTTACCAACAAAGGAAAACCTGGTCCCATCTCCATGAACACACCGCACTCTACCCCTAAAACACTCAATCTGGTAATGAACTGTGGATAACCAGTCCATACCAAGAATGACATCATAAGGCCTCGATGTTGTCACCAAGAGATCTCAAATGAAACTCTATCCCCTAGATTAGGGGCACACTATCAGAACCAGTTTTTTGATCATCGAATCTTCCCCTACAGGAGTCTATAAGCATAAGGACCGAGTCAACAGTTCCAATGGAATCTTTGAGTATCGAGCAAGGTTCATGGTGAGAAAAGAGTGACTAGAACCTATATATATAAAAACTATATCTAGGATGGAAAAGACGCAGATCGTACCTATAATCATCTCTGGAGAACTGAGGTCATAAGCCTCTATCGCTTGAAGCTAGACTTGTCCCTATCCACCAGCTCCCAGAGCCTATGGTGGACCACCTGGGGGTGCTGGTGGTAGTAAGTCAAACCTCCACCCACTGCCTATTTCTCTACCTACTCCTCTACCATGTAATCCCTCCTGTAGATCACCCTTATCCTACCTACTCCTCTACCTCGGCGTTCCCTCGGCCATATTAAGATTGTCCACACAATGAGTCGGGAAATCTTGAGCCATATATCCTCGATCACCACACAAGTAACACAAATTATCCTTCAACTAACCTGCTTTTCCCTGGGATCCCCGCATCGCTGATCCCATATCCTGGGGTCATCTCCTGGAGTGCTTAACTTTCTTGGGTCCCTGCATATTCTATCGGCTACCTACCAACAAATACTCCGCTACCTGGTGCTTGCTGGTAGCTCCCATTGGTGGTTTCTGCTCTGTTAGAAAACTCTCTACTAGAAGGGCTTGCTCCAGTACCCCAGAATATGTAGGGATGCTAAGGGATATCATGGATGCCCTGATCTCCCGGTGGATCCCATTCTCAAAGGTCTACTCCCTGAAGAATGGGTCTCTCACCATATCCATGGAGTAGAGAGAAAGATCTATAAGTCTCTCTGAGTACTACGCTACTATCTGACTGCCCTGCTATAGATGTAGGAGCTCTAATATGCGCACTTAGTATAACATTGCTAGAAATAACTCTTCCCTAAAGTGGAACTCAAATTTGGCCCAAGAGAGAGTCATCTCATCATGCGTCTAGATCACTAAGCTACACTATAGCCCCGATGATACCTGAAGAAGGATTACGGATAGAACTTTCATCTGGTCAGAAGGAATCCTCACAAGGAAGAAGACACATGTAACTATCTCCAGCAAATCCTTAGCTACATAAGGGTCTATATCACCCCTAAACCTAGGAGGTCGCTTCTTATGGAACTCATTCAACACACTCAGCATGCGGGCATCCTCTATCAGAAGTGATAATAGTAATGTTGATCTACGAGTGGTGGTATCACTAGTACACCACCCAAAGGTAATATCTCTACTACTGGTCCCTATAATGATGCCCCATTACTAGGAAGATCATCCTTGTGATCATGCATCAAAATCCTTACTGTCTGTCTGTGTGGAGGCATCCTGAAATAGGTCAATATGTACCACTGTCAATAGAGTATACCTAGTGAGATGACACTATAAGGACATGAGAACACACTAAAAATCATATATGATGCATGTACCATTTATTTTTTCTGCAACTTGCGTTTTCATGTATCGAGTCAAAAAGAAGAATTCAGAGTCTTAGTGTAGGTATATGTAAGCCACCACACCAATTCCCTGGCCTGAAAGCTGAACTTGAAATACTTGAAACTGTTTCCCCAAACCAACCTCACTAACTATTGGTTCTTTAGGTAGCATTCATCTTCCTTTGATACCACTCTGTCATGAACCATCCCAGAGGGTCTTATACTGTGACTACCCCAATCCCATCTCTGATAGGCCAAGGGATAAAAACTTGCACCGAGAACAAATATCCCACAAATGTGAGGCATTTTCCTAAGTACCTCTACACACACACACATCTCCAAGCCCAAAATTATGAAAGGTAAAAACTCTAAGTAAACAATGAATGCATAAACTATGATACCCACCACATAGTATGAACATAGGAAAACTAGAAAGTAAACAAGGCTAGAATAAATGACCACTAAAAGAAAAGTCTGCCAAAGTGAATGCACAAGTTCCTGAAACTCATCCGATGAAAACCCTACATGATGGGTAAGTGTAGGATAGCTTCCAGAAGTCATAGGAGCACAAAACATCTGTTTAATCCCTCTAGTCACCACCTAGTCCTGGTCCACCTAGAACTCCATCAATTAATCGATCATCTTCACAAGACACGGCACATGTGGGACAAGCCCGTAAAGGGGTGAGTAAAACAATACTCAGTAGGACACCACAAAACCACAAAGTAAATACCACTATGAAATAAATGAATTACACCACAAAGGAAAAAATAAGAAGTATTCCAAAAAGGAAACACACGAAGTATAGTTAATATGGTCATCTCACATTGGTATAATTCTAAAGAATGAAGATGGTATTTTCAACTATAGTCCACAAATCTCTTAGTTTCCACAACACCTGTAGTGTTTATGATAAACAGAGTGTTGATGATAAACAGAGCATTGATGGCACACAGAGCATTGATGGTGTATGGAGTGTTTATGGTGCATAGGGAATCGACGGGTCACAGAGCGTCGATGGTGCACAGAGCGTCGATCGCGCACAGAGCATCGATGGCACACAGAGCGTCGATGGAGCACAGAGCATCGATGACACATAGAGAATTGATGGTGCATGGAGCATATATAGTGCATAGAGTATTTTGGGTGTAGGGAGCATTGATGGGTCATGTTGCCCGAAGTCACGTAGTCACCAAGTCACAACCAACCACCAGATTCTGATCGTAGTGTGCTTGTACTAGGAGAACCTACTCCTCAAGCCAAAAGGTTGTATTCTAACTTTCATAAAGACTAACTTATAGTATCTCAAAAGGACTGTCTAGCCACAAGGGTCCCAATGCTGCAAATGAATCATCAAATGGACACACTATTTGAATGTTATAGCTGTTTTTATGAGAAGGTCTGACCTGGGTTGAATCGGACCCACAGGACCCAACCCAACCTATCATCTAACCTAATATAGTCTGGCTAACCCGAACTGGCCCAGTTCGATTGACCTGACCTGGACCGAACTAGATCATCCATCTGGGCTTGACCCATTGGGTTGGCATGCTAAGCCAACTTGTTGGGCTGGCTGGACCTAGCCCACTGGAACGGCATGACCCCTCTGTCCCATCCTGCATGCGTGGGCTGGATTTGGTGTACGACATGTGGTTCATTGGATTGCATTACCCATGTTAGTCAATGTGGTGCCACTGCGGTCAATACGGTCGGTCACCAAGTCCCAGCTCCTCCACAGCTTCTCCCCGCCACAGGTTCCATGCAGACCACCAGCCGCGTACGCATCGGCCCTTGCTGCATCCCCAGTAAGCACTGTAGCCGCATGACACAACCCCTGGTCACTGCCCGCAGGATCCCTTTGATGCAGTACCACCTAGACCGCATCCTATAGTCGGCGGACCATCCTTTAATGCTCCTCCTAGCCCGATCACCACCGGTCCGTTGCTGCCTCTGCTGCCAACCGCCCTTCTGACAACTTGTCACCGCCTCATGCTCCCACAAGACTAGCCCTGCCGGCCACATCCTTCCCTCATCACTGACCACCCTACCGGTGGTCTATGTTGTGCCTTCATAAGCCACCACCTCACCTGAACCATAACAAGATCCCGTCACACCATTGTTATTCCATTACGGGGACAAACCTTCGATCTTGGACCATTGCGCTATGGATTAGAGGGCACAATGATCGATCATTATCATATAGGTTTCAAGGGATAAGAACATACAAAGAACACAATAAATTGAGTGGGGATATATAAATCACATGAATGCCCATTGAACAGATCTTGGCCTTATTCGTTTCTGGCTTGATCTGTTCATGTTAGACGTTTTTAAGAAGAACAAATCTACACACAACAGTTCATATTAGAAGGTTTAACAAATAAAAAATCGACATACAAATCAAAATCCCCATTCAAAATCCCATAAGAAAGGACGAACCATGGATCAACATGTTCATGGGTTGGTCCACGTTCATCATTTTAATCTAAGAGGGAAAGTAAATCACAAAGAGATAAATATCCTACCTCATGGTTGGATTAGTCATTGACGAAGAATAGAGTTTCATGTTGTCTTCAATCCTTGATCCGCCGACATTCATCATCGTTCATCGAAAAGGTTTCTTTATCCTTGCCTCAAAGTAATTTTCCATGGTTATGGAGATCACCCTGGATTCCTAAAAATAGGTTTTAATTAAAAGAAACCAACACAACATCAAATAAAATAATTTTATCAAAATATTTTAATGATGGTTATGTCCAATTTTTAACTTTCATAGTCAACCTACATTAGTCAATGTTAGGCCCCTCCTAAGGTAAAGTCACTGCTATGAATGCAACTATTCCCTCGTATTTCTAATCTGGGCACCTATTTAGAGTTTATTTCCATTTTAAAGAAAACCACCAGCACGCTTTACTAAAAACTTAAGATTTTTCATCATATCATTTCAGGAATACCGGGCCTCAGAATCTCATGTCATCTCATCACCTGGTCTCAAAGATTTCTTAATTTATTTATACAAATAAAACTGAATAAAATAAAAGTTTTTACAACTAGGTATTTCAGCTGCATCTACTCCTAGTTTTAGTTACTCCCATCCCCAAGATTCATTGAGGCAGTTTATGACAATACAAATAAAAATATATGAACATGGGAGTATAATCCAATAAGGGGATCATATATAGTTGTTGGATATGAAGGTAATTTCTATGTAGAGAACATTAATTGATTTATATTAGAAGATGGAAAGATGTGTCCCCAGTTTTATTTCACATATGGATAGTTTGAGTGAGTAGGTGAATCTCCAAAATTCATAATCATTAAGTATATAAAGTTTTATTGGTTTTAACTTTAAATTTAGATATACAACACTATTTAATTTTCAAGAAAATTTTCATATAGGTTTCTATAGAATGGAGTGAAGATAGAGATAGAGACGATGTTGATATTAGTTCATCATGTCGTAATAAGGGTTTAATTTGAATTACATGATGGTGATGTGTAACTAAATTCATGACGGACTAACACAATGACATGGTGATTGAAAAACCATGTTGTGGTTTGAGGTTGGTGTTTTTATAAAACTCTATTTATTTGAAATTCCATGGATGATTTATTTTTCTAAAACTCACCTTTTATCATTATCAACTTATATATTCAAATATTGATGAAGTTAAGTTGGTTTACATTATATTGGTGTTTTCCAAGATTGACATAAATGGGGTTTCTATTAGTTTCTATGTTTTACACATGTAGAAAACATTTGTTTACAACCTATATGTTTGATAAAATTTCTTAAAGTCTCATTTTTAGGAATTTTTAATCAAAGTAATGTTTTAATTTTCTATTTGATTTATAAATGATTCTAAATAATATATATTTTTTGAATTAAGGAGATTCTTACCAAAGGGTGATTGATTGTGGTTTGGGGAATATGATTTAATGTGTTTAATAGGTATTGTGATATGACTTATGATATTTTTTCTCACTTCAATTAAATAGATTCATAGGAACCCTTGGTATCCAGGTGGGAGATAAAAAAAATTATTATGATATTCATGATGAGAATCTAACAAGTATCTCACTAGGAATGACAAGCTCAGGATATTGGGAGTGCTACCTAGTGAGGTTAGGTTTGATAAAGTTGGGTGGTTATTTGTTAGGATCTTTATAAATAGGTCATAAGATACATCCACATGAGTATTTATAGGATTTTCTAACTAGAACCTATGATATTTCATATGATATATAAAATTTGACTTGTCTTCATTATTAGGGTTTCATTGCTAATGGTTTGTGATAGTCATGTTTTCTATCTGACCTTCCTTCTCTGCCACCCAACTAAAGTGATAGGTTCAATATTATCACTCATTTTCCACTATTCGATCGTCTATTCCTTTGATATTGGGAACATATTTGGTTCCACTTTCAAACCATTAGGTTCCTAGAAATACATTCAATTATATATTCCTTTAATAATGAAGATCTATACTATTATGAAGCCTATGAATCCCTTTCCAACTCAAGATGCTCATCCTATTAGAGTTAGTGACCTAGAACCAACTTCTTTGTACTTTATGATAACATGTATTCCCAATTTTGAATATTTATAAAATACTTTTCACATAATGATTTTTCTTCTACTTAATAGAGTATGTGATAATATCCTAAGAGTAATTGTTTCACTAAAAGTTCATAACAATTCCCCACTCTGATGAGAACCCAGAAGTGATATGATACTACTCTTAAATACATGTTATATAGATGAATTATATCATTTTAGGGACACAAATGATACATGATATCAAGGGTGGATACTCATAGGACTTTGAGGCACCTTCTCATGGTGTACTTCCTTGGTAATATCCAATGTTGGATATTATGAGAATGAAACCCTCCTATAGGAAATTCACATTTACATGTGTCATTGTATGTTCTTATCTATGGATGTGTGTATTGATCCTTATAATTTAATATTATTATTAATGATTATTATGAGTCATGTAATTTGATGTATTGATAAAAACCATGACAACATATGTTTTCAGTGAGGTAGGATACGTTGGGTACATCATGAATAATATCACATTAATGAATAATGCGATAAATGATTTTTCCCTTATGTTATTGAAAAAAAGTTGATATATCAATCCCTTTAATGGAAATGATATAGCCTAAATAAATCCATGTTCATGGTGTTCTATAGGTAAGATTGATTTCTAGGAAGACAAAGAAAGAGATATCGAGCGCATAGGTTGATGGCACTAACATGCAACCTGATTGATTAGATATATCACGTTAAATAGATTATATAACATAGTAAGAATTAGTATGAGGTATTATATAATTTTGTCATCATCTTCTTTCTCTATGGGTTCCTTGATGTGTTGTTAGATTCTAACCTTGTACATTAGGCTGTTTCACCTAATTCTATTAAGAAAGAGGCTTAGAGGGTCACACACTAAGTGTATCAAGAATCTGAGTTAAATAATATATTATTCTTTATTATTTAACAAGTTGAATAAATATTATTCTTGTACATGGTTTAATAATTATTAATATTTTCTTGATCATACATTAGGCTGCTTCACCTAATGGAGGATTGAGTTTAATGGTTCGGTGAGAAATAAAAAATAAAAAATATTATATGAATAAATATCATTTAATTTAATTCACAAGTTAATCCCATATTGAGAAAAAATAATAATAATAATATTTGACATAGGATTATGAAAATATTAAATAAATAATAAAAGGTACTTATGCAATTATTTTATTTTAACACTAGAGGTATATAAACCCAATTATATTAATTTCTAAGAGATCCAATTTATTTTGTTTAGTTGCACACAACAAATTTGGATAATTCTATAAAGCCCTAGAGAGCTCCATGCTCTAAGAATGATCCTAAGAACGGAGAGATATATTCCTCCACCTCCCACTCTCAAGTCAAGAGAGATCAAGGAGAAAAATTTGGAAGTGATTTTCATGGTGACCAATGGGGGATGATGAAAGCGATAGGATTTTCCATGAAAGCACCTATAGATTCACACGACGATGTTTAGAGATTTTTGGAACATGTGTGGATCACCGCTAGAGGTAATATTCTCTTTATTTCTACAACTCAATGAAGGTTCAGTGTGGATTTTTTTTTTCAGATCCATCAATGAGGAAATAATTACAACAAGGTAATTATTTAATTGATTAAATTAATTTTAAATAATATGTAATGATCCTCTATATGGTTCCATAATTCTATCCCTTTTTCGTTGTTCTTTGATTCAATTTTTTATATCATGATGTTTATCATTTTGTAAATCCAGGATTTATCATAGATCCTGAAAAAAAAATAAAAGTTGGGCATGACCCATTGCATGCTTCTACTGTGCCCGAAACCTACAAGTGGTATTTGAGTGGTCAAATAATTATTTATAATTATTTATATATCTTTTATTGGTTTAAACATTTTTAATTTAGTTTTCAATTCATTTTTTATTGTTCTTTTAACAAAAAATGATAAATTTTATTTCTCCTCCTTCATTTCTCATAGATCTAATCGAAGTGATTAATTTTATAAATGAAATAAAATTTATGAACTCATCTGTAGGTTCCAAGGATTCTTTCTAGATAACACAAGAGTACACACCATGTAACAAGAGTTACACATCTTGTGTTTAATGCACCAAGAATTAGTTCAAAATTTATTGAAACCATGTTCATTGATGTCACGTGGTGCATTTATTTCTTACACCACATATTGAATGGGTCATCCTGGTGCATGATCAGCCGGTGTACATGTTGTGTATCCCACGTACATGGTGTGTAGTCCTTTAAGTCATATATGGGATGTGTAGTTCCATACATGGCCTACCTGATTGGTGACTGTGTAACTCAGAGACCACATGTCTTGTATTCCTTTATACACACTATGTACTCCAATTTTATTAGGTATGAATTACACACAAATTACATAGGCAAGTTCCTTGGATTGATGGAGAGAGATGTACATGATGTGTAGCTCTATTTTACACACCATGTACTTATACCAAATTTTGAAGAGTTAAAATTAATTTATTATACTGAGTATACCTTATAAACATGTGATTGTGTGTGGTCATTAATTTTATATTACACACCATGTGATGAGTTTTAATATATATATATATATATATGTTTAATTAATTTCTACATAATGTTTAGATCTGTATATAATGTGTGAGTCAAATGAAAAATATTACTCTACATGCATTAAAGCATGACACATTATAGAAAAATCATGTAATTTGTGTAATCATTAAGTTGATACTACATGTCATGAAAGTACATGATATGTCATGTATGGTATATGTTAGAAGAGTAAAATATATATGAATATAATACATGTTGGATAGATTTGGATGAGTATTCACCATTTTTCATCCAAGGCACAGTCATGTATATAGTCAATTTTAAATAAATAAATTTAATTTGTTTTAAAATATGACGGATGATAATCTCAAGTTTATTCTAATGAGAATCAAGATAAAAAAATTGATTAATTAAATAATATAATTAATTGATTTGAGAACAATTTATCTTAAAAATAATTATTAAGAATTTAATTCTAGTTTTCTTAAATGCTTAATTCATTGCGTGCATGTGGATGATCATGACCATAGACTAGATCTTTGTATGCGATTGGTTTCATTTAATTTATTATTAAATTAAAATTCTTACCTACGTGACTTCTCTCCTATTATTATGTAAGGGCATGCATGCCCAAGGTTTCTTTAAAGTAAACCCCTTGTCTTCCTCACCTATGTGTGAGTAAAATAACATGTCATGGATGGAGCTCCCAAGATAGTGGAGGTAGTTCAAGTTTGGAACTAAGGTGAAACAAATACAAGAGAGATACATAGGTGGATAGGTGGAAAGCTATAACATGAACCTTAATTGGTTCAAGGTGTGTTTCCCCTAGGTTAATGGTTAGTTTATCAACTGTTAAATAAACCAACCATTAGTAAAATCTCATGATCACACTACTTTATTATTTTATTTATTTAATGTTTCATGGTTATTTCATTATATTTTTTTTCACGATCACATGAATTAATGAAATTAATGATTAAGTAAGATAGAAATAAAATAAATTTTTTTATGTGTAAATATTATCTATGAAATGGTTAATCACTTATGTAAATCCACTTAATATTATCAAGCATGTCATAAAGATAATAATTGGAAATTTATGTATAAAGGGTAAAATCCATCAATTATATATATTAATTCAGTATATCCTTCTAGTACATTAGTTAAAATCAAACCATATTTCAATGTTCTTCAACATCCAAATTTTGGGTAGTTTCATTAAACATCCTGACCGGGTGTCACATTCTGGTGTGTAGTGCTGGTTGGTCACATGACCTCAAGCACGTCACCCCATATTTCAGATGCTACCAAATAGTAAAAGGGGTCTAATATCACTCATAGGGAGACTATAACCTCTCTGTTAGAGTAAAAAACCAAAAGAAAAAAATAATCAATAACAATTGAATAACCAAAGTTATTATAACAAGAACAATCCTAGTATAATAAGATAAATAAAATTGGAAATACAATATGAAAACTAATTATTAGATATTCCATTCCAAAGTACACGTCTAGTGTCAAATTTAAACTCAAAATAAAGACACTAATGACTCCCAAGAGGGTCCCAAACCATGTCAAGTTCCCTTATCCATGATCCATCCCCATATCAATAATCTAACATAGGGTCATTTCCCTTAGCATGTCCTTCAACCATGAAATCTATTCAGGCACTGATCAAGATTCCTGAGTAGGGTGTGAGTACAACTCAGTAGGCCACCACCAACAATGTCTAAAACAATATCCAATTAATAACAAGTTTATACAATTGTATAAAGATATATGTACAATGCATAAATAAATAGTTATCACATTATCAATTTATTATTTATTTAACCACGTAAATTTCCCAAGTTTCTGAGGATATCGAACCTCAATAACTGTTGTGACCAATGCTAGAGTCTATAATATCCCCAAAGGGACATCACATCCCAAAATTCCATAGTTACCATTATATATCCCATGTCACATATCAGAATTATATTGTTACCATTCTAGATTACATGTCATATCTCTTAATTCCATTGTTACCATTCTACATCACATGTTATATCTCAGAATTCCATTGTTACCATTCTAGATTACATTTCATATCTTAATCCCATTAATTAACTCAAAAATTAATTAATTGTCTCAATTCCATTAATTAACTATATAAGTAATTAATCTTCTCAATCCTATTAATTAACTTAATAATTAATTAATCTATTCAATACTATTAATTAGATAAAAAATTAATTAATCTTCGAAATATTATTAATTAACTCAACAATTAATTAATATTAATAATTTCATTATTTAACAAAACAATTAATTAATCTTATCAAACCTATTAATTAAATCAATAATTAATTAGTATTCAAAATCTTATTAATTAACTCAATAATTAATTAATCATATCAACATCATTACTAATTCAACAATTAGTTCAATATATCAATACCCTTAATTAATATCCCAATTAATTAATAAAATCCTACCATCTCAATAAACCCATAATTAATCCATCAATTAATTTTTCTAATCACAATATCAATATCCTATAATTAATTCATCATTTAATTATTCAATCCAACACTCTCAATATCCCCCAACTAATTCCACAATTTATTACCCAAATCTACAATCTCAATTATATACAGTATCACATCTCCATTAATTAATTAATTAATAAATTTAATTAATTTAATCAAGATCTCAATTGATAAACATAAAATATAAATTCTAAATTTACATACACATAATTATAATCAATACTATAAGATTTGAATTATAGACCACTTAACTAAATTCATTGATGAACAACTGCCCTAAAGAAAACCCAAAATTTGAGTGAAAAGATGATGAAGAATGAGATCCTAATCTAAATTTATAAATCAAGATAAAAAAAATCAAGATACTTCAATTATATATCTAGATCTACAATAATAGGTCTAGATCTAATTAAAATAGGAATAACAACCCTTTCTAGGATTTGAGAAGAACTAAAGAGGAATGTAGACCAAGCAGGATAAGATTCTCTTAATGGGTGGGGTGCAGATCTTCGATATGGGTTTTTAATTATCAATAAAAGAGGTAAAAAAAGGCTTGGAATTTGTTCAAGAGGCTCTGAAATCATGAAAGAACATCTAGGGTTGAATTAGGGTCTAATGGGGTGAATTTTAGGGTTTCAGGTGATTTAAAATCTAATTTTATGGTTAATTAAATTTAAACTCACAATTTGCTGGGAAAGGGCACATAGTTTTCCATAAACATGTTCCTAAACCATGTGCCTATTTTATAGGGGTTCACAGTTACTCATAAAAGGATGCAGGGTTTGACAAACTATGATCCAACTGTACAAATCCCCACTGTCTAGGGTTTCATAATTTGCTAGGTTTGGTGCACAGTTTTCCCTAACTGTTCACCTAAACCATGAACTACCCTCTTTATTCAATTTTTCTCAAATTTTCACCCAAACACACCCCAAAGTAAATCCAAAATAAAGAGTAAAAATCACAAAGAAAAGGAGTACCTGAAATCAAGCCTGAGAAATCTCTAGAAAAGGTTGGTATCTTACAATATCTCCATATTATAAAAGTTCATACTCGATCTATAATCCCAAGTATCTTTAAGATTTTGAGTCAAAAATATTGGACCACTAATCCCTCATATCCACTTATCTTTCCCATATTTCCTCCTACACACCTCCATGATTCTACAATACTTGAACTATCGAAACAAACTTTCCCACAACATTTTTTCACTGTGATCCAACACACGTATTGGATGTTCCTAAAGGGATGCATATATCTCAAGTTCAACATCATCCACATAGATTACATGAGAAGGGTCAAGGTGATACCAACATAGTTTGGACTCATAAAAAATGTCATGCATTACACTATATTTCCATGGAAGATCCAATCGGTATTCCACTAGCCTGATTATTTCCCCAACCTCAAATGGTCCAAAGAACTAGGGTGCCAACATCCTCTACCTTCGTATCCTACAGTGACCCAGCTTAGGTGACACCCAAAGGAAAACATGATCACCCTATGTAAACTCTAGGGGGCATCAATTTCTATCAGAATACAAATTATTTCTACTCTCAGCCACAACCATACGATTCCGAATCAATAGAACCTACTCCAATATCTCTTTCATGAAACTCAGTCCCAACAACTTTAACTCACCTAACTCTATCCAACATAAAGGTGCTTTTATGGATTTCCATAAAGAGACTCATATGGTTAAATCTAAATAGTATCCTAATAAATATTGTTATAGGGGAACTACATCAAATATAGTTGATTCTCCCAAGACCCACAAAAGTCTAGAACACATGCTCACATCATATCATCAAGCGCCCATATAGTACGGACTGACTGTCCATCTATCTATGGATGGAATTCCATAATCAATAAAATCTGCATACCAAGTTCCTTCTGTAGGCCCGTCAGGAAGCATGAAGTAAAACTTGAGTCACATTCCAAAACTATAGTATGTGGAACCCTATGAAAATAGACCATTTCTTGAATATAAAAATATCCCAACAACTCCCCTAAGAAAGTCTCCTGTGTAGGAAATAAATGAACTATATTCATAATTCTATCCACAATAACCCAAATAGAATCATTCTTACAAGTCATCCTTAGGATGCCCACTACAAAGTCCGTAGTAACTTCATATCACTTCCAATTAGAAATAGGAAACTGCTGCAACAAACCTCCTAGTCGTTGATACTATGCCTTCACTTATTAATAGGTGTAGCATCATTTCAAAAACTATGCCATCTCTTTTTTCAGGATCAGACACAAAAAATGGCATCATACATCATGGTAAATTTTGGTCATACCTCAATGCACCTCCCAATTTAAGGCATGAAATTCCCGCATCAACTCCTCCCACATACTTGAAGAAATAATAACCTGATTCTTGATATAGATGATCTCCTCCTCATCTATCAACTAGTATGAAGGTGTCTCCCCACCATCAAGTCTTTCCCTCAAGGTTAAAAATTCATGATCCTCATACTTCCTATATTTAATCCATCATAAAAGTGTAAAATCCACTAAAACGGATACCATAGTCATCTACTCCAGACTCTCCTAAACCACAAAATTCATCTCAACCAGTAAATTCACCATATTACACTCATCACTAGACTCTGGAATAGCCTAAGTTTTATTTGTCTTACTAAAATCATCAGAAAAACTATTCCCCTTTCTAGGAATACGTGTGTGATCAATGTTAGAAGACATTATATACTCAACCTATCTTTGCTGAAAAATATTCATGTCTCATTGTGAGAAGATATACCTTAGTATATTGTTATCAGTAAACACCATAAAATTCTCTCCCAACAAATAATGTCATAAAAATTTCAAATCATAAACCACCGCTTCCAAATGAAGAACATGTGTAGGGAAATTCCATTCATGTGGCCTTAACTACTGGGATCTATATGAAATAACTTGATATACTTGCATCAACACTTTTCTAAGTATGATCCTAGAAGAATCACAATATACGTATAATACTCACCTAGATCAGGTAGGGCCCAGATTAGTGTTTATTTCAACCACTTCTTCAACCATTGGAAAGAATACTTGCAATATTAAGACCATTAAAGCTTTATCCCCTTTTTGGTAAAGCCCGAAAGTGGTGCTTCTAAATAGGAAAAGTTCTAGATGAACTTCTGATAATATCTACTAATCCCAGAAATCTATGGATATCAAAAATATTCTTGGGCCACTCCCAAGAAATCACTACCTGAACTTTCTCTAGGTCCACTAACACACCTTCCTCCGAGATGATATGACCCATGAAGTTAACTTGATCAATCCAAAACTGACACTTAGATAGAATTGTGTATAATCGACGCTCTCTTAATGTACTAAGGTTGATTTAAAGATATTGGGAATGATTGTCACGAGTCTTGGAGTACACCAAGATTTCATCCAAAAATACAACCATAAAATGATCTAAGTATAGGTGGAATATTTTTTTCATCATGTCCATAAACAATGTCGGGGCATTTATCAACCCAAAAAACATTATAGTGAAATAATATAGGCCATACCTTCTTCTAAAAGTATTCCTTAGTATATCAGAATTCTGAACTCCCAATTGATGATACCTTGATCTCAAGTCTATCTTGGAGAAAACATAATCTACCCCAACTGGTCAATAGATCATAAATTTGCAAAAGTGGATGCCAGTTCTTCATAGTCATCTAGTTCAACTCCTGGTAATCGACACATAAGTACAAACTCCCATAATCCTTATTTTCAAACAACACAAGTGATCCCCATGGGGATGCACTCAGTAGAATAAACCCTTTACCATCAACTCCTCCACCTGGGTCATGAGCTCTAGAATCTCTCTCTATTCCATTATGTATGATGGAATAAAAACTGGTTCATCTCCTTTCATAATCTCAATAGTGAATTACACATCTCTGTCTTGTGGAAACCCTGATAATTCATAGGGAACACATTCTGAAACCATTCTAATATAGTTGTAAAGACATCTTGATTTACAGGTCCTTTGTCCAAAAACAGAACAGAAACTTGGGTTGTGATCTCTCCCAATTGTTGGGTAATTTTCCCTTCTCAGCCTACTTGGATATCTCACTATCCACGGTGAACATAACTATCACCCTTAAGAGATGTAAAATTCACTCTCCAATGATAACAATCTGGAAAGGCTCGATATTCTAATAACCAGTCCATACCTATAATTAGGTTGAAGCCTAACATGTAAAGAATATAGAGATCCAAAAAAATATACTCTCCAAAATCAAGAAAAAATCCCCAGAACAAGGAAATTTCTCTCATCCAAACTACTAGAGGTGTGTTTATCATCAACACCCCACGCACAAATTCCACTTCTAGGATCAAAGAATTCATAAGTTTTTTATAAATAAATTAATGAGAGGAACCAATATCAAATAAGACACTAAATAAAGTAGAATCTCCAAGGACAGTACCTCTCACTATCGATGGTCTTTCCTCGCTATCCACAAGTGTAGGCTTCACCACATGAAACTTACCTTACACTCTTCTATGTGATATAGCCCGACTCCCATGATATGCACCACTATTCTAATATGAGTTCTCTTTCATAGAAGTACCTCATCCACTGCCTCTACCACCATAGACAGTATAAATCCAACTACCAGACTACTATGGTGTATAAGATCCCCTTTCTACACATTTAATCTATCTAGTTGCCCCATAATTAATCCACTATCAAGGGTTCCTGTAGAACTTCTATAGATGTCCCATTTTAACACAAGATTTGATTCCATGGGTGGTTGAGGCCAGTATCTACGATAGTGTCCTAGCCTAACACACCAGTGAAAAATCATTAGATAAAGGTCCTATGTAATTTATTTTCCCCCCTGGACACCTTGATTTTTACTACTTTGGTTAAAGTTTTCATAATGATGCTTCCTTCTATCAGAATACGTATCTCCTGATCATCCAGAAGCAACCATCTGTCATGCATTGGAAGCCTCCTTTAGGTTCTTCTCAACTATGAGAGCCTAATTCACCACTTATGAAAACCTTTTCACTCTAAATATATTAACTTGGGGCTTAATTTCACACTTAGGTCCTTCCTCAACTCATTTTGTTGAAGTATCCTCATCTGCTTCCAATGCTGGTGAAAAACACTACAAATCAGTAAAGCATCCAGTATATTCCATCACAAAAATTACTCCCCTAATTCCACATCATGAACTCAGAAACTATATCCATACCTCCGCATATCTGGATAGAAATTCTCCAAGAACCACTCCAAAAATTCCTTCTATAACATACCATCATCCTTTCCAGTTAGAGCCTGAACGACTAACCAGATATTCACTAATCTTCAAAGCATATACGTAGCGAGATTGACCCTCTTCTCAGTAGGGGTATCCAACTGGTCAAGTATAGTCTATATAGACTCAATCCATAACCCATCTCCATCAGTTTCATATTCTCCTACAAAAGTTAGAGGGTTCTGCAACTAAAACTCACTCGTCAAGTCAGAAATGCTCTTCTCAACCCACCCTGAGCCTCTTTACATAAATTTCATGAATCAAGAAAATTTATCCTAGAAATTATCTACAAATTCCTCCCCTGGAACTATCGATGCCTTTCGTTCCACTATTGGAGGATTATCCCTAGCCATGTTCTCATGTCATCCTAAGAACAAGCGCCGTCGTGGAGGCATAATTCTATAATCCAAAAAAACACCTTAGGATACTTTTCTCAACATTAACATATTTATAGGAAAATACAATAAGTCACAAAAAGTATTTTCCCTAAAACCCTTCCACACAGTGAAAACTAAGGTGCTATCACTACTCTTAACCATCCTATATATAGGTGAAGGTTAACAAAGGGTACTCATTTTCATTATTCCAGTTTCTCATTTAGACACCCAATTATTATAATATTGCATCATTTTACTACTTTAAATTTCATATTAGGAAACATTTTTAATTAAATTTCACAAATAAGAAAAAACTCATCAATTTGAACAACTTACCCAAAACCCATTTTCCCATGCATTACTAAAATGATGCATGTCACAATAATCCTGAGTGCTATGAGTGCCTAGAATAATGCATGAAAACTGAAATCTCATGACTTAATAAGCCACAATTCAAATCTCAACAAATATTTGAAAAAAAACATCAAACCACAAGTACATCACCCAAGGTGGAAAAATATTTATCTGTAACAACAAAAAACAATAACAACAATCTAACCCTAGGAACTTGGGTTCTCCCTCGTACATGGGTTAACTATTCCTATGCATGAGCTCATAACCAAACCTCAAATCTTTCTAGTCTCATTTATACCTTTCCAAAATATTAAGACAAAATAAAAGTAAATAAAATCTCCTCTGATACCACTTTTTAGCATCCCGACCCATGTGCCATATACCGGTTCCCCGAGATGTTTGGTCACATGACCCCAAGAGTGCCTCCCCATACACCAAAGGCTACCGACTAAGAGAGAGATTCCAATATCAGTCATGGAGAGACTATAAACTATTTGTTAGAGTAAAACAGTAGTATAAAAAATAATCAATAACAATTGAACAACTAAAAGATATCATAACCGGAAAATCCCAATATTCCAAAATAACCAAAATTGGAAATAAAATATCAAAATGTAGCAATAGATATTCCATGCCAAAGTATGCGTCAAATGTAAAATTGAAACTCAAAATAAAAACACTAAAAACTACCAATAAGGTCTCGAACCACATCCAATTCCCACATCCATGCTCCATCCCCATATTAGTCATCTAACATAGAGTCATTTCCCTTATCCTATTCGACAACCATGAAATCTATTCAAGTAGAGATTTGGAATCCCGAGTAGCATGTGAGTATAACTTAGTAGTCCACCACCAATGGTGTCTAACACAATATCCAGTTAATAAAAAGTGTATGCATTGTATAAATAAATAAGTACAATATATAAATAAATAGTTATCACAATATTTATTTATTCTTTATTTAACCACATAATTTCCCTAGGTTTATGAGGATACTCGAACCTCAATACCTGCTTCAGCCCATACTGGAGTTTATACTATCCCCAAAGGGATATCATGTCCTATAATTCCATAGTTACCATTTTATATCCCATGAAACATCTTAGAATTACATTGTTACAATTCTAGATTACATGTCATATCTCACAATTCCATTGTTACTATTCTATATCTCATGTCATATCTCAGAATTCCATTATTACCATTACAAATTACATGTCGTATCTCAATCCCATTAAATAATTCAACAATTAATTAATCTTATCAATTCCATTAATTGACTCAACAATTAATTAATATTATAAATCCTATTAATTGAATCAATAATTAATTAATCTTCTCAATACTACTAATTAACTCAATAATTAATTAATCTTATCAATCTTATTAATTAACTCAAAAATTAATTAATCTTCGCAATTGCATTAATTAACTCAACAATTAATTAATCTCCTCAATATTATTAATTAAGTCAATAATTAATTAATATTCTCAATCTTATTAATTAACTCAACAATTAATTAATCATTTTAACTTCATTACTAATTTAGTAATTAGTTTAACAAATCAATATGCTTAATTAATCACCTAATTAGTTAATAAAAATATACCATCACAATAATCCAATAATTAATCAATAAAATAATTATTCAACTAAAAATATAAATATCCTATAATTAATTCTTCAATTAGTTATTAAATACAAAAATCTCAAAATCCCTTAATTGATTCCACAATTAATTACTCAAATCTAAAATCTCAATTATACGAAATATCATATCTCCCTTATTCTACAATTTAATTAATTTAATCAAGAACTCAATTGATAAAAATGAAATAGAAATTCTATAATTACATACACATAATTTCAATCAAGACTATGGGATTTCAATTATATACCACCTACCTAAATTCGTTGATGAACGATCGCCCAATAGAAAACCCAAAATTTAAGTGGCATAACGACATAAAACAAGACCCCGATATAAAAACCTAAATCAAGATAAAAAAATAAAGATCCTAAAATAATAGATCTAGATCTATAATTATAGATCTATATCTATTCAAAACAAGAAGAACAACCCTTTCTAGGATTGGATAAGAAGGAAAGAGTAACGAGAAACTAAGTGGGATTAGATTATCTTACCAAGAGGGTTGTAGATCTTCAAACTGGGATTCAAATCGCAAATAATTGAGGTTAGGAAGGCTTAGAATCTATCCAGGAGGCTATGAAATCATTAAATGAAATCTAGGGTCCAATGGGTGTCGAATGGGGTGAGTTGTGGGGGTTAGGGTGATTTAAAATCTAATTTTTGGGTGAATTAAATTCTCACGTAGAGTTTTTTAGGCATGGGTGCATTGTATGCCATAACCATGAGACTAGACTATGCACATATTCTATAAGGGTTCACAGTTACTCCTAAAAGGGAGAACAATTTGAAAATTTGTGTGCCAACCGTGAAAATCCCCACTATCCAGGGTTGCATGGTTTTCTATGATGGGGCACACTGTTTTACTTAACTGTGTGCCTAAACCATGAACTACCATATTTCTTTCCTTTTTATCCAATTTTCACCAAAACACACTCCAAAGTAAAGCCCAAAAAAAGAGTATTCAACACAATGTAAAAGAGAACGTAAAATCAAGCTCGATACATCTTTGAAAAAAGTCGGGATCTTACATTTTAATTATCAGGTATTTCTAACATGAAGTTTTGCATCAATCAGCTTAGTTCAAATCAAGGGTTGATTGAAAATGCAGAACATTATGTAACTGAGAGGAAAGGGTTGAGGAAATCCAATTTATGAATTTTAAGATTAGGATGTTCACTCAATAAATCAAAGAATTGTGAGTTAATGTAGTTGGAATGTCTACCTAAAACCATTCAAGTTTCTTGACCAAAAAAATTTGGGGTTATAATAAGGGGAATATGAATCCTTTCCATTAGAATATCCAAGAAATAGGATATTTCAAATCCAATGGTGAGGGATATTGGTTTTTGATAAAATAATGGGAAACTAATAACTATAATATTTATTTATTTGCCTCAATTTTATCAGATAAAGTAATAAATATCTACTCATATTACTTGTATAAATAGAATTAAAAATTACATCAAACATATCACTAAAATCCATACTTTATAAGAATGAATTTCTCATCGGCAAAAATTTCAATGAGTGGAAAAGGCACTTACACATTATCCTTCTCCATGAAAGAAAATTTTATGTGTTGGAAAAACCTATTCCTAATGAGCCTAATAATGAGTCATGTGATAAAGAGTTATCACTCTATGAGAAAAATTTGAACAATTCCATATATGTTCAACGTTTCATGCTATCATCCATGACCAATGATATTTTGAAGCAACATGATGACATGGATGCATATGGAATGATGTCTCACCTTTAGGATCTCTATCAAGAGAAGGTGAGACAATAGAGATAAGATATCTCTAATGTTTTGTTAACAACTAAGCTTACAGAGTCTATGCCAGATAAGTTTCTTATAGTAAATCTTATTTGGTACATTGAACACTTTGAAATATTAGGGATTAAATTCCTATATGAGTTTTATACAGACATCATACATTAATCACTACCGAAGGCCTTCTGTAGTTCTTTTGTTAATGAAAAAATGAGAAATAATGAGAAGAGTCATTCAGAACATATTATTTTAATTCTCCAAGTAGATAAGGACATGGGGTGTAATAAACCCACATTTCTTACGGTGAATAAAAAAAAGGAAGAACAAGGAAAAGGGGCCTAAGAATAAAAAAAAGTCTAAATCTCCTGAGCACCGTCCTTCCATGAAGAGGAAGATCCAGTGAAAATGCAAGGAAAAGGAGGAATTATGTTTTGTATGTGGCAAGCCAGGATATTGGAAGAGTAAATTCACCCAGAAGAAAGGGGAAGATAAAGTTTTGTTTGTTATTGAGTGAAATATTTCAATATATATACCTTGGGTATTGGATATAGATTGTGGTTCTCACATCTGTATCCAAATACAAGAACCAAGTAGATTTATAAAAAATATAGAGGAGAGGTAGATTAGAGAGATACTAATGGTGTAAAGCTGGATGTTCTAGTCATTAGTGACTACCAGCTTTAATTACCAATGAGAATGTATTTTTTTTTGTTTTAAAAGATTTTTATTATGTGCTAATGGTTACCAAGAACATAATATCTGTATCATACTTAGATGCAGATGGGTTTTTTTCCTGTTTGGAAATAAAAGCTATCTATTTTATAAAGATAACATATGGTATGGTATGGAACATTAAAATAATATTCATTATGTATTAAATAACTAAAACCAAGTATTGGAAATTGATAATGAATCATGTCCACATGACTCATATAACACCTAGGTATGACATCACCATCTTGGTCATTTAAAGGATAATCATTTGAAAAATCTATATAAAGATGGTCATTTATACTCTTCTGAGCTATAACACTTGATATATGTCTTGATTATTTATAAGGAAAAATGACAAAACCACCATTCAGTTGATAGGGAGAAAGGGCCACAGACTTCTAGGTTTGGTACACACTGATGTGTGTAGACCATTTCCAGTAGAATCTATAGGTTGGTATTCTTTCTTCATAACATTTACTGATGACTTGAGTAGATAAGGTTATGTCTACATGATGAGGTATAAGTCTGAGTCCTTTGAGAAATTCAAGGAATTCAAGAAGGAAGTGTAGAATCAACTTGGAAATAAGATAAAGAATATTTGATCAGATCGAGGTGGTGAATATCTTAACCAAGAGTTTATCGACATTTCATTGGAGTTTGAGATTCTATCTCAACTCACTCCACCTTACACACCATAGTGGAATGGTTATAGTGAAAGGAGGAACCATACCTTGTTAGATATGGTAAGGTCGATGATGAATCATGCAGTTATTCTATTATCATTTTGGGTATATTCATTACAAACTATGACATACACATTAAACCAAGTACCAACTAAATAATAAAATGGAATTCCCATCGATTTATGGAGTGGAAAAAACCCATTTTGTCACATACATGTGTATGGGGTTGAGAGGTGTTTGTTAAGGCCATCTCAGGAAAAAAAATAGTAAACTAGGGAACAATGTGTATCTTTATAGGGAATCCTAAAGAAATAAAGGGATACTCCCTATAAAACCCCTCAAATAAGAGAGTTATTGTGTCTAGATATTCCATCTTTCTTGATAGGGAACACATCCTCAAAAAGGATAGTGAAAGAATGATTGAATTTGATGAAGTTGATGCTCAAGATACACAAAATTTGGTACATGAACAGATTCCATAGGTCTTTATGGATGAAGTAGTTACTAAAAAACAAGTACTATATAAGAGTGTTAGAGAGGTAAGATAACCATAGAGATATGGTATTCTAATATTTGAAAATGGTGACTCATTATTAGTTGAAAATGATGAACCTATCTCCTATAAAGATGAATTAAAGAGCTCAAAAGCTACAAGATGCAAAGAAGACATGAATTATGAAATGGATTCCATGTATTAAAACCAATTTTGGGTTTTTGTCGATGTTATAGTTCATGTAAATACTATTTTTTTCAAATGTATATTCAAGAGAAAAATGGACATGGAAGTTAAATTAAATACCTACAAAACAAGGCTAGTGGATAAAAGGTATAAATAATGTCAAGGAATTAACTAAAATGAAACATTTTCACCTCCATGATTAAATACATTAGAATTATACTTGCTGTAATAGCTTACCATGACTATGAGATTTGGTATATGGATATCAAAACTACTTTCCTTAATGGGAACCTTTAAGAAGATATCTATATGACACAACCAAAAGGGTTTGTGACTCCAAGTGATTCCAAAAGGTTCTTCATGTTTTAGAGATCCATTTATGGATTGAAGATAGATTCTAGTTCATAAAACACTTGTTATTATGAAGGTATAAAATAATTTGGTTACATTAAGAATGAATGTGAGCCATGTGTTTACAATAGGTTTAGTGGAAATGTAGTCGTTATCCTAGTAATATATGTTAATGAAATATTACTTATTGGAAATTATATTCTACTCTTATAGTATATTAAGGACTGGTTAACAAGTGTTTTTCCATGAAGGACTTAGGTGAAACAACCTATATTCTAGGGATTAAGATCATTCATGATAGATCAAAGAGTATTCTTGGACAAAGTGAAAGTACATATGTTAACGAAATACTGAAGAGATTTAGTTTGGAACAATCCAAGAGGGGACTGGTTTCCATGTCACATGGTTTATATCTGTATAAGAAAATGTGTCCTTAGACACAACAGAAGAAATATATAATGAGTAAGTTCCCATACGCTTCATTGATATGATTAATCATATATTCCATGTCATGTACTGGACATTTTGTTGCCTATGCATTGAGTATGGTAGGCATATATCAAGAAGATCTAGGATAACAACATTGGTCTACTATAAAGGCTATACTTAATTATATAAGAAGAAATTAGTATATGGTCCTAGTGTATGGAGGAGATGAGGAGATAGTAATTAGGGGTTATACTAATTCTAGTTTTTAAATAGATCAGAATGATTTGAATTCATAGTCAGAGATTGTTTTTTGTCTCAACGAAGCTATGACCTAGAAGAGTTCAAAGTAGCCAGTTATCATTGATTTTATCGTAGATTCCAAGTATATATAAGGATTATGATAAATCTAGGGAATCTTCTTAGATATGAAACTTTTTACAGGAGCTTGTTGTGGTACCTAGTTGTAAATACCATATCACATTGTATTGTGATAATAGAATAAGAGTGGATCTTTCAAAAGAGCTAAGGTCACACAAACAATCAAATCACATACTTTGAAGTATAAACTCTTGAAGAATTTTCATTAGAGGGGTAATGTTTTCGTAATAAGAGTTTCTATATAAGAGAATGTAGAGGACCCCTTAACTAAAGGCCTTTATTGAAAAAAGCATGAGTATCATATGAGAGCTAGCAAACTGAAGGTTTTCAGTAGTTGGCTCTAGTTCAAGTGGGAGTTTTCTGGATTTGGTTCCATATAACTAACTTCTATGTACTTTATGATAACATGTATTAATAGTTTTGAATAATAATAAACTACTTGTTACATCATGATTGTTCCTATATATAACATAGTATGTTATAATGTACTGAGAGTAGATTTTGTACAAAAAATGTCATAAAGGTTCCCCGCGATGATGAGAACCCAAAAGTTCTAAGACACTATTCTTAAATATATGTTCTATAGTCAGATGATATCATTTGAGGGACACAAATGATACTGCCTATCTGGGGTGGATATTCATAGGACTTTGAGGCACCTTCTCTTGGTGTACACACTGGGTAATATCCCGTGTAGTATATTATATGAACGAGACCCGCCAGTAGGAAATCCACATTTACATGTGTCATTGGATGTTCCTATATGTGGACATGTATATTTATACATATATTTTTATAATATTATTAATGAGTATTATGAGTCATGTACTTTGATGCATTGATGAAAATCACGACAACATATGTTCGTAGTGAGGTAGGATATGTTGGGTGAATCACGAGTAATATTGCATTAATGAATAATGTGGGGAAGATTTTTTCACTTCTATTATTTAATGAAATTTGATATATCATTCCCTTTGATGAAAATTATATATCCTAAATAAATCCATGTCTATTGGGTTCTATAGGAAAGTTTGATTTCCGAGAAGTCATGGAAAGAGATATCATGCACATAGGTTGATGGCATCGACATGCAACCTGCTTAATTAGAGATATCATGTTAAGTGGATTATATTACACAGTAAGAATCTGTATGAGGTATTATGTCATTGTGGCATTAAATTATTTCTCTGCAGATGCCTTGTCAAGTTTCTAGATGCTAACCTTGGACTTTAGGTTGCTTATCTTAATGCCACTAAGAAATAGGCCAAGAGGGTCACACAATAAGTGTTTCCAAAATCTCAGAAAAATAATATATTATTATTTATAATCTAACAAGTTGAATAAATATTATTCCCACACGTGGTTTAATAATTATTCATGTTTTTTATCACGTACTTTATGTCACCAATTATTTAATAGAATATAATGTGATTAGAATATTTAATAAATATCTATTTTCTATTTAGTGAATGTAATATTTATTTATTTGTTAGTGAATAATGCAGTGATTTATTTAATAAATAAATAATCATTATTCAAGGCATGTTAAATATTTTGAAGGAATGGTGGACCAAGTTTAATAGTTCAGAGAGAAATAATAAATATTGAATATTAGTTTATTAAATAATATTTTAATTATTTCTCATGTTAAGAACATGTAGAGAATTATTATTATTATTATTATTATTATTATTATTTAACATAGGGTTCCATAGGGATTAAATAAATAATTAAGGACACTTATGAAATTATATTATTTTGACCCAAATGGTATATAACCAAAAAATATTATTTTCTAAGAGATCCAATTCATTTTGTTTGGTTGTGTATAATAAATATGGAGAATCCTCTCAAGCCCTAGAGAGATCCCTTCCCTAAGAATGCTACCATGTATGGAGAAGGATCTTCCTCAACCACCAACTTTAAAGTAAAGAGATATTAGGGATAACACTTTGGAAGTGATTCTCATGGTGATGAAAGGAAGATGAAATAATTGATAGGATCTTTCTTGATAGTATCCAAAGATTCTTTATTCCTACAACACAACAATGATGTAACACAAATATGTTTTCAGATCCATCAATGAAGAAAGAATTCCAATAAGGTAATTCTTTAATTGATTAAATTAATTATAATTAATATATGATGATTCTCCATATGGTTCCAGCATTATTTTACTTGTTTTTTTGATTCAATCAAATAGATCACAATATTTATCATTGTATAAATCTTGTATTGATCATTGATCATGACAAAAAAAGAAAAATTGAGCATGACCCATCACATGCTTCCACTGCGCCTGGAAACTACACATCCTGTGCAATCCAAATTATTATTCATAGTTATCAATCATTCTATTGGCCTTATACTATTAAACTAATGGGTCAGTGGTACAATGAGATATTAATATAGTGTAAGACCAAAAATTTCCTCCACTGATTCGCATCGCCCATGCATCGATTTATCTTTCCCTACAGCTAGTTACCAATAAATAGAGGAAAAAATGGGCCTCTAAACTAATTTAGGCCTAAACAGAAAGGGATGATCTTTCATAAGTCCAACACTACACCAATACTACAAAATAATTTATGAAGGACCTAGTCATATGACATTAAAGTGTAAAAAAAATAGATTGTTCAATATGATGTTAAAATGATCATAATAAATCCTAGAAAAATGAACTTAAAATGAAAATAATTCATTATAACCTCACTACCATAAAATCTACCACAATAATCCTTATGAAACGACTTTAAAATTAATTCTTTTCATCTTAAAATATAAATGAAATATATGGTTTATTTTCCACTTATAATATTATACAAGAGTCCCATTTCATTGGATAAATTCCATCTCCAAAATATATTTCATGTCCATTGATGATTATAAAATTTAGAGTGTCAAATTTTACTAATTTAAACCATATTATTATCAATAAATAATAATGTTAATAAACCACTTATACACAAAGGTTTCTGAAAAATTATTTGTAATAATTGATTGCATTCATAAAAAGGGTATCTTGTATTGTCACTGGGAAGGATTTCTTGAAAAATATTAAATTCACAAGAGATTTTTTGACTATAAAAGATGACCTATAGTGATACATGTGAAACATCTATCCTTTTATCAAAAAAAATCCAAATTCACCACCCAAGGTGATTGATAAGACACCCACATTTAGAAAGTGAGGGAATCACATGACATCTGAATGAACAAAATATGTGTTTGAAAAAAATAAAGTATCAGAAAATATTTCCTTATAAAATGATAATAATCTAGTCTAAAACACCAAAATACATAGATTATATCTCCATAAGTCCTCATATAAGTCTATTTTACCATTACATAGATCATATATTACAAGGTTTATATTTATTCTATGAGAACATTTGTGGGATATGAATATATCATACCCAATTAAAGATAACTAAATGATCCCAACACATTTATCACAAATTCAAGTGTATATAGTAGCAATACAATATAGGTAATCAATAACGAGATTGAAATTAATTCATTGACTAAAAAACTTAGTAAGAGTGTCATTAATGCCTTGAAATCATATTAATTCACCAAATAAATCATGTCTTACTATCATAAAAATATGATATAAATAAACCAATTCACCTACTTCAAACCATGATAAAAATACAAGTTTATAAAGCAAGAAGATAATGAACAACATATATCTTATATAGGAGGAAAATATATATATGTGTGTGTGTGTGTGTCTATGCATGTCTATTTGTAAATATATATCAACCCTTCCATGTAAGTCTACAAGTTGATTGAGTTTCTAATATATTCAATGGAAAAAATATATCAAATGAATTATGTGGTCATCCTAAAAATGAATATACTAAATGTGTTGGTGTATGAAGGAAAAATTTAAACTTCTTATTATTGGAGTTGGAAGACCACATAATTTATCCTGAGAAGTTTTTGAGGTGTTTGAGAAGGCCTAGGGAGATTTTTAGATATAGATGATGGTAGCTACATGGATCACATGAATTATAGTGAGTGAGACCACATAAAGGGATGAATGATACTGTAGTGGAACATAGTGATTACATAAATGGGATGAGCGATCGTATGGTTTAATAGAAAGACCACATACTAATATGATGTGAAACTTTGGTTAAAAAATCAAAAACATTTAGGAAATGCCTAAATAGTTCATAAGATACTTCCACATGAGTATGTATAGGATTGTCTCATTAGAACCTATTTTATTTCCTATGATATATAATATTTTACATGGATTCCTTGTCATTGAGTATTGATTACTTCTTTGGTTTCTTTATTTCTATTATTATATTACTTTTTCATGATTTGGATTAGATTTAATATACTATTTGATCATTGTTTTCCTTTATCAATGATATTTCATCATTCTATTATGAAATTAATTGTGTTACTTTTATCCTTTAACATTTTTTCCTTACTTATGTCTTGTTTGGATTTGTTTAAGACTTTGGTTACATTTTGGTGTTTATTTTTTATTTTTTATGGTTTATTTTTTCCCTCATTTTTGATCAAAATGGGTTTTAATTTAAATGAAATATTGAATATTTGAAATAAATTTATCCTTTTCTTTGGGTTATCTTATTTATCTACCCTTTTTACATGTATATTGATATTTACTTTTTTTAAGTAAAATATGTAAATATTATAGTACGATTTGTTTTATTTCTTCAAATATCCAAAATTATTTATTTTTATATGCATGGAATTCCAATGTGTGGATACACCATACTTTGAGTTTATCATTCATTTAATGGTTATGATTTTATATCAGTTTTGTTTTTTTTCTAGGGTTTCAGTTTTTGCAGTAGCTATTTTTAACATCACTTTTTAGTAGAGGTTTAAACTGCCCCTATATTTGGTGAAGTTTTTTTATTAGTGGTTAAAATCATCACTATATATTTCAAATTTTATCTATGTTTTAAACCAATAAAAAATCATCGATATTTTTTTAGATGAAAAACCTCCTTTAAAAATGAAATAAACACTGCTAAATAATTTTTTTGCGACACTTCCCAAAAAGAGTGAAACATTTGTTACTACTGTTAAGGTTAAATAGGGTTAACAATGGGATTAAACCAAAATATAAGGTTTATAATGACACATAAACTTATCTAAAATTGATTGGTTGATTATATATCTACCTTATCCTCCTTATATTATATGATGAGGAATTTCTTGATCTATTTTACTTGAATTAGACACTTTTTATATTAGTGTGATTATTCTTGGTCACCAAGATGATCCAAAATTCCATATTCTAATTATTTTAATTTTCAGTGTTTATTGTCCCATTGTAACACTTTCATTTTTTATAGTAACATTTTTCTAAAAATATGACATTCAAATTAATATACTAAAGTGTTATCACTTTTTATAATATAGTGAAGTTGTTTATTTTATACTACATTACTAAATGTGACAACAATGTATATTTAGAATGGAAATTTCATTTATAAAAGTATGGATTATTACATTATTCCCCCATTTATAAATTTCACCCTCAAAGTTTTATTATACATAATAAGGAAAAAACACATGATTTTTCATCTATTTAATTACTTCTTTGGGTTCCCATATTGATTCCTTATATGTATGGTTTCAGCAAAGAACTTTAACCAGGTGATTTGTCATATTAAAAAAACTATTGGAAAATATCCCTATACTGACGGTTTTGGGTAAAACAATGGGTATAGGTTTTTTTGAAGACCTATACCCACTATTTTGACCAAAACCGTGAGTATAGGGTTTTTTTCGAAGACCTATACCCACGGTTTTGTAAAACTGTGGGTATAGCTTTCCCACATTATGACGGGAAAAAAATTCCATGGGACACAAAATATATTTGGCGGGAACACATATATACACATTTTCCCTCCTATACCCATAGTTTTGATTAATATATATAGGTAGATAAAAATACATAAACAAATAAGTTTCATTGGTGGGTTGGTGAGGTGCTATTTGTTAGAATCGGTGGTCGCGGGATCGAATCGTGCTGTCCATTTTTTTCTAATAGAGGAGTAATATTAATATATGTTAATATATGTATATGTAAATAATCAAAAGTTCCATAACTTGGTTGGGGAGGCTCTGTATCATGTAACCTGTGGATGCAAGATCGAAACTCACTGTAGTTTTGTTTTTCTAATACAGACGGTTAAATTAATATATTTATCTTAATGTACATATATATGTATATAAGCAGAATAGATGGAGTGGTGAGATGACTCGCTGTATAAGGGAAGGTCATGGGTTCAAAACCCTACATCCATTTTTTTCTAATATTAATACCCATAGTTTTCGAAATTGTTGGTATAATGCTTTGACACCGTGGTACTCCTGTAAAAGACCTATTACATGGTGGAAAAAGCTATACCCACGGTTTGGAAAACCATGGGTATAGGTTGTGGAGCTATACCAATGCATAAATTTCCCCCAGTTCCCAAAACTATGGGTATAGGCAATACCCACCGTTTTTTGGGGCTATACCCACGGTTTTGAACCATGGGTATAGGTCATTTTTCCAGTAGTGGAACTTTTTCTATATAGTCAAAGATCTTCACTGACTGCTCATTATAAGAGAGATCAAGCTCTAGCTATACCACCTCTTGATTCAGTACATGTGTGGGATCTAATATGTACTTATTCAATAGGGATACATGGAACAAATCATTAACTTGAGATTGGTTTAGTGGGGGTTCTAGCCAATAGTCCACCACTCTGATGTGATTAGGAATCTCAAAGGGGATAATGTATATAGGACTTAGAATTACCTTTTATATCTCTGATGATTTTCAACATATATCTTCTATCGACTCTATGCCACTTTATTGTTATGTTGAATATAATTGACAAGATCTACCATTTAGTTAACTAGTTTAGGTCCCAATAGTTTACATTCACCAACATCATCCCAACATGTGGTTATTCTTTATCTCTTTCCATAAAATACTTCATAAAGATCCATCTAAATTCTTGGTTGAATGTTTTTGTTTTATGAGAACGCGAATAGAAGAATATGTTGGTCCCAACATTTTTTTAAGTCTATAGAGAATTATATCACCGTATCCTTAAGTATATGGATGTTCTTTTCATATTATACATCAGTTTGGGGGTGATAGGCTATACTGAATCTCATCTCTGTGTTCAAGGTGTTTTGAATTATTTTCCAAAACATGGAAGTGATCCTCAAATCTAGATCAAATACAGTCAATAGTGGTATTATATTCAACCTCACTACTTCTACGATCTATATATTTTTGAGATGGTTGAGTGAGAATTCATCTAAAATAGTGATGAAGTGAAAAGAATTTGTAATAAGGTCTACTAAAAACCATATGAAATTATATCCTTCATATTTATTTGAATGTCTTTTGAAAAAATCCATGATGATGTTCTTCTATTTCCAAAAAGTTACAGAAAATGGTTGCATCATCCCTTTGGAATTCTTCCTTTCTTCCTGAACTTGTTGACATACCAGGAACTTAGATGTATATTCAAAAATACTCTTCTTCATATTTTCCCACCAATAATAATTTTATAGATCTATATACATATTTATACTCCCTCATTGGATAGATAATGTTGAGTTATGTGCATCCTTCAATAAATCCTTATTTATATCAGGTTTTGATGGCACATATATTCATGACCCAAATCTCGCAAATCCTTCTTCATAAATTATGAACTCTTAATATTTTTTCTTTCTTATAGCACAAATTTTTTTCTATATCACTGTATTATACCTTTGAGTTTCATCAACATTTTCTATAATTAATGATTGAGAAATCATCTAAAAAAGGTAAGAAAAATTTCTTATGTTATGATTCTCATTTCCATCATTTGTATGTTTAATAATATTGGATCCTTATCAATTCGCATCAAGGATAAGGTTTAATAATCTTTTCTACTTAGAACATATTCCACTTTATTCACCTTCCTAGGTTGGAAATGGATTATGTAGTCATAATCCTTTATTAGTTCTAACCACATTCACTGGTAAATGTTGATATCCTTCTATGTGAATATATACTTGATGATATTATGATCCATATATATGTCACACTTCTCCACATAGAGATAATTCCTCCAAATAGTAAATTAAAATATTACAACATCTAATGTTATTTCATTAATTGTAGTAGGGATGAATTTTCAGGGTACTATAGCAGCACTATAATAGTAATGTTCTAGTGGTGGAACTGTAGTAGTGGTGACAATGTTGCAGCGAAGGCACTGTGGCAGGAACTGTAGCGGCGGTGGGATTGTAGCAGCCTGGGTCTTATAGAATTACTATTCACTAAAGGGCCCTTTGGGCCAAAAAATGGGCTTTCAGTCCTTGTATTTGGGATTTCATGCCCCTGGGGCTACGAGCTATGTAATGGTCCCCCCTCTACCCAATCAGAAAAAGAGGTATTCTCTTTAATAATAAAAATTAGGCTTCGACCCAAACCTTTAAAAAAAATTGGATACTTATACTCATGGATCTTAAATTTTTTAGAGGCATGCGATATCATTTTATAATTTTTCATGGGCGTACAACCAAAAAACTTCTTTGAACAATCACTATAGATCATAAATAAATCCCCTCTTTAGAGTTGTGTGAGTATAGGTTTAGTGATAAGACTCTTATTTAACTCCTTGTAACTCTCTTCACATTCATCAGTATACATAAAATTTACTCACTTTATAATTATCTTGGTTAGTGGGTTAGAAAATAATGATAATTTTATCATAAATCATTGATATTACCAAACTAATCCAAAGAAACTGTGGATCTCCATTATTTATTTTGATCTAGTCTATTCCAAAATCACTTTTGTCTTTAAAGGATCCATAGATATCCCCTTACTAGTGATAACATGCCCCAAAAATGTTACTTTCTCCATCCAAAACTCACATTTACTATAATTTTCATATAAATTCTCCATTATCAAAGTCTTTATCATAGTTCTCAAATGATCTTCATGTTCCTCCTTACTTTTAGAGTATATAATAATATTATCTATAATGACTTCTATGAATTTTTCTAGGTAATCACTAAAGACTCTATTCATCAAGTCCATGAAAATTTTTGGGTAATTGGAGAGTTTGAAGGGAATTACTATGAACTTATAGTGTTCATACCTTGTATGAAAAACGATCTCGGAAATATCATCCTTCATTAACTTCAATTGATGATATCCCAAATGAATATCCACTTTCAAGAGGTACGGGGGGCCACATAGCTGATTGAATGAGTTTTTAATCCATGATACGAGATACTAGTTATTTTTCAAGAGTTTTTAGAGTTCAATATAATTAATTAAATGTGATTGGATCCATACATATTCTTGAAAAATAGGAACAACACACCCCAGAGTGAATCACCTGAGTATATGAAACCCTTATCCAAATTCTCTTGTAGTTTCTTATTTAAATATTTTAGTTTATTGGGGGTCATTATGTAGGGACTCTTGGATCTGGATAGAGCTCTGGGTACAATTTAAATTCAAAACTCAACCTCTTGGTTAGGATGAAGAATAGAAAACTCTTTAGGGATTAAATTAGTATATTCCCTCACAATGGGCATGTCTTCAAGGATCCGGTCATTTTACTCAATCATTTTAGATTGATATTATTTCTCACAATTCCATAAATTCTATTATTGAGTAGATGTTTCCAAAGTATTTTCATCCTACTCATTATACTTGTATATAATTAAAGTATTATTTTTTAAATTTAAAGTGATTTACTTATATTGGCAGTTTGATGTTGGATCTATATAAAAACAACTAATCCATTAAAATAATAGAATCAAATTATATCTAAGGGAATATGATAAGGTTTATTGAGATATTCCCCCCACAAATATTGACTAGGACATAGTTTTATTCTTAAGATGAAAGGATTTCACCACTTGGAGTTTCCACAGATAATTCAACCTCCATATATTGAGTTTATGTATGAATAGTTATACTAAAAAAGCAAGATATGAAAGAATTCCTAAAATATAATCAAATAATATATTTTCTATTATTTAATGAGTAATAGGTGCACTTATCACCACTTAATGTTTAGGATATACCTCAACAACAGTGATATCATAATCTAACCATTTCTCTATTGGACTTAGAGGTTGTCATTGTTGTTTATATTTGATTACCCTTGTCCTAGACCATTTCCTTTCATAATATCTATATTCATACTATTGAAAAATTAGACCATAGATTGAGGATTGATCAAACAATTATTCTATTCAATTATATTAGTGTTATTTTTCATCTCCCTTCTATATTCATTAGATTGATTCCCCTCCTTAACATACATTAAGTATCTCATTGTTCCCTTGAGATAGTTTTTTATATTATTCCTCCCAAAATTATGAAATATTGGGAGTTTTATTTTTTTTCCTCTATGAGATTTATCCATCGATTCTCTAGAATTAAACTCCATAATCTATCTTTTATCTCTTTCCCCTCCTGACCACAGAGAATCACTAATCTCTATCTCAACTTTAAAGGTACTTTGGAAAATTTATTTTTAGATATCAAATCCCAAAATCATAAAATATTTTCAAATAATATTCTTTAGGTCGCTAAAGAAGTAGTTAACCTTAATTTTATGGTTGATGACAAAGGTGGAGGCAAGTCATGTAATCTTTGGGATGTTTTCCTCATAAGACCTAATTATTTCATCTTCATTTTACTTGATTCTAAGTAAATCACTCTCCATTTTAAGATAAATATTTTGAGGAGAATATTTATTGGAAAATATTTTTTTGAATCCTTTATACACCATTGATATGATATATTCCTTGTTTGATCAGTCTTCACCACAGATCAAATTCTCCTTCTAAGTGATAGATAACCAACATGAATTTCTCTTTATTTTATCATTAGAGGACATAGAATATAATTTTAATGTAATAAATCCAATTTTATATGATTATAGGACTAGATGATTCCTTAAAAGTTGAAGGACTTTTTTTAATAAAGGTCTCATCCAAAAAATGATCTTTCTTAAGAGAGAAGGGATTTCAACACAATTTATTATTCATAACATGATTAGGTAGATCATGTAATTACATATAGTTCTCTACTTCCACTCCAATTATTTTAGGCATCTCTTTTGGGAAGTCATTACACTACCCATCATATTTGTTTTTGGAATGATTCTTCATATTTACAAATTTTAACTAAAATAATGGAAAGTTAATGATGATAATAAATAAAGTACTTTTAATTATGAGAATACTTAAATTAATAATTATATAATTTTAAAATAATGAAATTTGAAGGAATAAATCATAATGAAATGTATACCATAACTTATAAATTGATAGGTTTCAACAAAGGTTATGCATGGTCATTTTCTTATTCGGTTGTCTAACCTAACATGTTATATATTACAATATCAAATTATTAAATACAATAATAATATATATATTAATATCCTTCATAGTGGTTCATAAAGGGATTGTGAATTAAAAAAAGAAGATCAATCAAGAGTCTCAAAATTGGTTAAAAGTTAGGACCGCTTATTTTGAATTGAGTGAAGATCGAGTTAATACCCAATCAATTTTTTTAAGTTCATTAACCCAAGGTGAATCTGTGCCAGAGCCTATATCTATTTATTTCTTTTTAGAAGGGTATTTTATTCCTAGGAACCCACATGATATATACTTTACCAAAATGTTATGGTGTTTTTCTTAAACTTATCCCTAGGGTCATCACAAATATATTATTATCCCAACCCCTAAAATAACTATACTATTTTCAGATATAAACTATAGAAACTGAAGTCTCCTATAAAATTTATTTTATAATTTTTAATATAAATTTATATAAAACACAACCTATAAATATAGAGTTCAAGTGTCATTAGGAGATTAGAAACATAAAAAAATAATATAAACATAAAATAAATCATATTTATTTTATTCTCTACAAGTTATATTATATGAAATTGAACTAATTTTTCTATATAGGATATCATTAGGAATACATAAAGAAAAGGGGTGATCTATAATTCCTATCAAGGGAGTAAGATTCTAGAAAAATATAACAGAGGAGATAACAGACATAATAATAAATCATAATTGGTAGTATAATATATCATATAATGGAATAATTACAAAAGGATGATGATATCATAATATCATGGAATCTTAATAATGTTGTAATAAAACAAAACATGACATCATAAGAATAATCCAAGGCTTATTGTCAAGACAATGTGACATAGTATTATAGGCTAATTTCTTATTCACCATACATGGTATCTAATGAGATGAAAACATTTCCCAATGAATTGGGAGGAGGAAGCATAATTTTAAGCCCACCCATCATATCTATTTAAATCTAAAATTTTATGTGTGTTGGTTCATGTGTGAGAAAATATACAAACTCTTCAGATAGTTTCCAACATGGATTATTTTTGGAACTGGAAACACCCAACGGTTTCCACATTCGTAGTAGGAAACCAACCTACTTTTTAATGGAAGGTGGCTACTGGAGATTTTTTTCCAACAAAATATAGGAACTCACATTAGTTAAAAGGATTGGAGTTTAGGATCATCACACCCTTGAAGGGGTAAATTATCACCTCTTTGGTATACTCTTATAGATTTAAGATATATTTATGAATCCTTTCCAAGTCATAGTAAGGTACTAGTTACCCAAACTATATTATCAATTAGTTATCAGAATGTATTTACATGATTCATCTATATGTATTGAAGGTTCTCCATAAATGGAACCATCTATATGTATGAGAGGTTCTCCATCAACGAATCCATTTATATGTATCAAAGTTGTAACACCTTGAGATTTTATGATATATTTCTTTTTAAATAAATCTAACTTCAATAATAGTTTAATTTATATGAAATACCGAGCTTAAAAAACATGAAATATTATTGAAATATTATTATGTGGTAGATATATCATTTTTAAAATCATTATATCAAAATTATCTTAAGTTGAAATTTGGGAGTTTTCTGAAAATATTGATTTTTCATTGAATAGTGAAAAATACCAATTTTTTTAAAATTATCATTTCATTTCAACTAAAATTACAATTAATCTTTGAATTTGGTCTCAAATAATTAGAATTTAAATTTAATTATAAAAAATATAATTAATCACATAGTAATAAAATTTATAATTTATTTCGGTATAAGTTCATTTTTGGGATTAAAAACACAATTTTTCTAAAAAGAAATTTTCATTGTGTTTTATGAATTTATATTAAAAGTAATTTATATAACTTATAGAAATTTATTTTGATGAAATATAATTAATTTTTTTCATAAAAAAATTTATCTTAAGATAAATGTTTGACATTTTTCTAAAGAAGTTAATTTTTTGGAAAATAATGAAAAATAAAGTTTGTATAAAATAATGTATTTTTTAGGATATCACCAAGACATAAATATGATATAAAATTTTATTAAAATTATGGAAATAATTTTTTGTAATAATATACTAAAAATATCATACAATAATAATTTAAAACATATAAATTAAAATTTATTTCATGGTAAATATGAAAATCACTTTCAGTACTAACACAGTTACTTGTGAAATGCTAGAAAAGTTAAATTTGGCATCCTAAAGATAATTTTGGAAAAATAATAAGTATTTTATTTATTTTTTAAGTACATATTAAATATTATTTACAATGTTTATATATAAATATATTTATTTTTGAGTTATATAAAAAATGACTTAACCAAATTTTTGTGTAATGCTTGTGCAAGGCTATAAAAGTCAAAATAACATATTAAATAAGTTTTCATGACATATATGGGAGTAAATATATATTTAAATAATATAAAAGTTTAAATTGAACATAATTTTTTTTTGTATTTTGTTAAAATTTTTAATGATGAAATAATTACGATAAATGTTTACGTAATGCAGACATAGTGCTTGTGCAAGTAATGAAGAAAAATAAAAGTAAATAATTTTAGAAACATTAAAACTAATTTTATTTAGATGAAATATTGTTCTAAAATAATTTTAAATTTATTAATACTGTATTATTTATATTTTAAATTATTATACCTAAATTAATACTTTTTCTTGATGTCTTTAAACTCAAATTAAATGAATAGTGTCAAAAATGACATTAATGATATTTTATGGAAAATAATATTTTACTAAATTATTTAAAAATAACAAAAATATCAAAAATGGAAACATACGATCATAAATGGGAAAAAATCCATATATTTTCAATTTATGAAAATATTTTTACATTATAAGTAAAATTATAACCCTTTAAGTTTGAAAAAATCATTACTACTGTTAAGGTTAACATTATTTAGTGAAGGGGTTGAACCAAAAGATAAGGTTTAAAATAACACTTATACCTATAAAATTTTTATTATTATAAGTAATTTAAAACATATTCTATATTTTATTTGAAATTGTGGCCAATTTGTACCACTTTCACATGAAAATTAATTTGTTATTTTTAAATCTTTTTATTAATTTTATGTGTGTTCTTTTGTTTAGTAGAAATGGAATCACCTATCATTTCTTTTATACACCACACATAGCAACTTATATAAACAAAAATTGAAAAAATATATTATAAAAATACTTACCAAATTTATTTAGGTGAATTTCTTCCCAAAACACCAAACCTAGGTCCCTTAAAGTGAAGATCTAAAGGAGTTATTTCCAAGAATAGGTAATCGTCTTCACTAAGCACTTTCATTCTTATTATTACTTTACCACCTTAAATTATGTTATAATCATTCTAATATAATAAAAACATTATATAAAATATACTGATTTGTTATTATGTTTATTTAGTAATATTTATCTATCACCCTCTCCATGAAATGGGAAACAAAACTACCACTCTTGTGTATGACGAACTACCACCTTGCGAATCGATGTAATTTTTTTCCATTACCGGATCACATGTATTGTAATAATGCTATAAATAATGAACTTATATGATAATTAAAACATAATTATAATTTTATAAGTATAATATATCATCTATACTATTACCCTTCCACCAATTAAAAATGATAATGTTTCTCATGCATACATATGACATACAGTTTCCACAAAGTGATGTGATTCATTTTTCATGTATGTTTCTCACATATGATTTCAAATAAGTATATCATGAATATTTATAGTGTATAAATAATTATTAAAATTATATATATTATATTAACATGATCAAGATACAATGACCATAACCAAATAATCAAAACAAACATGAAAAATGAAGTAGTTAACACCAAAAACAATGATAATAAAAAAGTATTTTTAACAAATGTGTGATATGATGTTATAAATGGATAATATATGATATTATAGATATGTATATGGTTATAGTACATAATTATAATAAATATAAATTTATTATAAAGCAAGATAAAATCACTGATGATGCATGTCAAACTTGAGGTAAAGGGATTTTGCCTCAATTTCCACTCCATTGAGACTTATTCAGTATTAAGAACCTATTTAATTTTATGTGGTGTACATACAGACCCATTGAGGTGTTTAACATGAATATATATTTATTCATGATTATTAATTTTTTAATTCAAGTTTACTCTTTCAATGGGTTACAATTATAAGTTACCAAAGAGGTAAGATTTTATTTTGCAGTCTCATTTTTGGGATTTCACTTATATTCATTGAAGTAGCCTTATTATATATCATTTATAAAATTAATCTATTTCTTTATCCTATGGATATTTATGTAGTTTTTATTTTTTCTTACAAATTTTCCCCCTCTCTATAAAGTTAATCAATAAAATGAATGTTTTAAATAAAAAAGATGATATTTTTCCTCTTTTTGATCAGGTATATTTTTCTCCCATGACTATATTTCTCCAAAATGGTTTTAAAAAAGTATTTTATATTTAATAAAAATATTTTTTAAGAACATTTTATGTTATATTTGAATTTTTACAAGGTTTTAATGGAATCCTTACAATGTTTTCCTGAAGGTTCAGTTTTTTATTTCTTGATAAAAAGTCCAAAGGCATGTTTCTTTTTAATATACACGGTGTTAATATATTTTCCCACCATCATAATCAATTTATAAACTTTTAGATTATTCAATACTATTTTAGTGGTTTTATAAAGAAAAATATTTTAATAAATCTTATTTTAATGTTTCAGTTCCATTTTTGCTATTATCCAAAATATATAAATTTATTAAAAAACTTATTTTTTTGATGAATTGATGGTTATATTTTGTCTCTTATTAATTCTGTATTCATTAACTTTATCTTGAAACATTTACTTTCTTTTGATTATATTTCACCAGATATTATAATTATTTTAAATAACCATATTATTTGTATCATGGATATTCTTATTTCCTAAACTGTATACCATGTCTATATATGGTTTTTTATTATGAAAGTTATTTTACTAATAAAGGAAATATTAATATTATGTATGACTTAGTCAATTTGGATATTTGTTGATAATGAATATGTTTATGAATTAAATTGATCATTCAATATATTAGGAATTAATTGGATATGTAGTGATTGATGGGGCCTGGTTATAGATATCCCCTTTATGCATCAATATGTCTCATAAGAAAAACTAATTGGCTAAACTTATAAAATTTAGTTTTGGTGTATACCTACCCCTTAATTAAACTATCTTGGAATAAGGACTTGATGGTAAAGATATCATGATACTTAAGATCATGATGTCCAATATTAATAAATTTTTAATTGGGAATTTAGTTATTTTTATCCATGAGATTATTGTAATGATATTATCCATAAATGTATTTTATGCTCAATTTATTGATTAAATGGAATGTGAATTCAGTTATTTACCTTTCCGTATTGATTATGCCTTATTTATTCAAGATAGATTCTATTGTAAGTAACCCTTACTAAGCATCTGAACTCACTGTTTATTATTTTTCCTTTCACATGGATATGAAGAAGGATATTATAAATAATATCCATAATGTGAAAATGCTTCTTATGCTTTATTTTTTATATTTCCAATGTAATATTGGAATCACATAAGTATCTAGTTCATTAATACTACTAAACTAGTTGATCCTTGGTGATGTGACCCCTTGTATCTTATTTTAATGTAATAAATTAGACACCGACTTTGGTTTATGGGAGTTGGGATTATTGTATTTGGTATTAGATAATGTTTAGTAGATTCCTTGAGAACTAGATTTTAAATGAACATAGCTAACATGTGAATTTTTATAATCCATAATAGTATTTGAGAACTTTTACCATTAGAGGGATTTTTATTTTATGGATTAATATTCATGATGGTTATGAGATAACATAGTGTATTCTATTATTTTAGTAATGGAGCCTAATATAAGAAAGGAAATCATCAACCATGGTCAATGTTGGGATTTTCCTACTAAGAAATTTGATTAAGCTAGCACTAGAACTGAGAAGATTATGGCCACATTAGGGTAGCTTACTCAGGTTATAATGAGTAGCATTACCCCTATGTAGTAGCCTATTGTTCCAGAGAGTGATTCACCTATTCTAGACCTCTTTATGTGACATAAGACTTTATTTTTTAATGGAAATATGAATCCATTTTTTTTAATAATTTATTAAGTCTCTTGAAAAGATATTACTGGATTTGGGAAGTTACATTTGATATTATAAATCAACTTATGATAGTATATTGATGTCAGTATGAACCCAAACTCACAATTGTAATTACTTTGACCATATGGGTTTTATTAAATATTTTTGAGGGATATTAATCTAATATTATTAAGGAGAAACTCGATATTAATGATATTCCTATTGTAGAGGAGTTTTTTGTTATCTTTCTATAAGAGTTTCCTAGTCTTCCCCCAAATTCTTAAGTTGAGTTTTCAATATACCTTGTGTTATGCCAATTTCAAAAACACCATATAGAATTACCTTGATTGAGTTGTACGAATTGAAGAAGAAACTCTAGGGTAATTTTTGATAAGGGATTTATTCAGCCAAGTGAGTCACCATGGGGTTCACCAATTCTTTTGTTAAGAAGAAATATGGATCAATATGAATTTGTATTGATTTTTGAGAACATAATAAAATAACTATAAAGAATAAGCATCCTCTAACCTATATTGATGACCCATTTGATCAATTAAATAGATCTAAATATTTTTCCATGATTGATCTTTGATCTGGATATCATCTTGAAATGGTCAAGAAAGAATATATACAAAATAAAACCTTTTATATGAGGTATGATCATTATGAAATTATAGAAATTCTATTTGCAATTACAAATTCTTATGATATCTTTATAGATTTAATGAAAAAATTCCATAGAGATTACCATGAGAAATTTTTCATTGTCTTTATAGATGATATTATTATATATTCTAAATGAAAGTAAGATCATGAATATCACTTGATAATTGTATTGAATACCCTAAGAAAGGTGAATTTGTATGAAAAATTTACCAAGCATGAATTTTTTCTATAGAAAGTTTAATTTGGTATATCTATGGATCCATAAAATATAGAAGTTATTGAGGAATAAACAAGACCAATCATGATAACTCAGATCCATTGTTTTCCTAGGATGGATGGAAACTACCAACTTTTTTTGGGAGGTTTCTCATAAATATCAAATACACTCACCAAGTTTACCCAAAATGGAGCCAAGTATTTATGGATAGATGAATTTTAGGATAATTTCAAAGCATTAAATAGAAGGTTGGTCTGTATTCTTATGCTTACCCTAACTTTAAATGGATAAGAGTCTGTGATATATAGTGATGTATAAAATAGGGGACTAGGATGCATCCTTGGGAAGAATGATATGGTGATAGCTTATGCCTCTCTAAAAATTAAAAATTCATGAAAAAAATTACCCGACTCATGATTTGGAGATGAAGAAATTATTTTTATGGTGAAAGGTGGGATATATATACTGATAATAAAATCATAAATTATATATTTACATAAAAAGAGCCAAATATGCACTGGAGATGAATGTTGGAGTTGATCAAAGATTATGACTATTCAATACATTAACACCTTGGGAAGGAAAATAAGGTGGATGATGTTTTGAATCAGAAAGACCATGCCAATTTTTCTATGATGATGATTAGAAGATATCTAATATTAATATATTTACAAAATATATATCTTGATATCTTGTGGAAATTGGATAGATCTTATCTTTCTTAGATTAATTTTTAACCATTCATCCATGAGAAGATTACGAAGGCACATAATGATGATGTAAAATTAAAAAAGATTATAAGGAATGTTTCTGAGTTCAACCATGATCATGGTGGAATGATAAGGTTCAAAAAATAAGTATGTGTTTTATCAATACTAGACACGAAGAAGTATTTTTTTTATAGAGCTCATAATTCATCATTCTTTATTCATCTTGTAAGTATGAATATGTATAGAGATTGAAAATAGTATTTATAGTCTGATAACATGAAAATGGATATTTAAGAGTATGTATCTCGATGCCTGGTATTTTTTCTAGTTAATTATGAGTGATATAAGTCTAAGGATATGTTACAACCATTACTGGTACCAAAATGGACATGGGAAAACATTACAATGGATTTGATCGCCAGAATCCCCAAAATATCTAAAGGGAACAATGGTATATGTGTTGTAGTCAATTTCCTTACAAAATCTATAAATTTTATCAATATTAGAGAATATTAACCTCTTCAAAATCTTACTTGGTTATAAATTAATTAATTTGTGATATTTCATGGAGTACCACTCTCAATCATATTTGATCAGGATCCAAGGTTCACCTTGACATTCTAGAGAAACCTTCCTCATTCTATGGATATAGAGTCAAGTTTCAATACTACTTATCATCCTTAGATATATTTTTAGTCTGAGTGGACCATTAAAACTCTATAATCCATATTAAGATATTTATCTATGGATTTAAAAGGTGGTTGTGATTAGAAACTTCCTTTAGGAGTATTTTCTTACAACAATAACTTTCACTCAAGTATTCAGATAGATCCTTATGAATACCTTGGTGGAAGGATGTTCCAAACTCTATCTTCTTTGAAAAAATTTTGAGAAAGAAATATATTGGGACCAAATATATCTAAGGAAATGATATATAAAGTTAAATCTATTCAACAACACATAAGATCAGATCAGAGTTGATAAAAAAGTTATGTTGAAAATCATTGATGAGATCTAATGTTTTATGTTGGTGAAAATGTATTCCTATGAATATATCAGTGGATTAACATTATGATATTTGGAAATATTAGCATGGTTATCCCTAGGTATATCGGTCCCTTCAAAATTCTAGATCGTATATAGGTAGTAACTTATCTCTTGGTGCTTCCAACGAATTTTTATCAAGTTCATGATGTGTTCCATGTATCTCTACTATGGTAGCACATGCCCAATAATTTAAGTAAACTGAACTTATAGGTCATATCTATGGATCAAGATCTGTCTTATGAGGAACAACCAATGGAGATTTTGGATTGTAGGGAGAAAGTGCTAAAAATCCACTCATCCGATCAAATTTTTGTGGTGAAACCATAAATTTGAGTAAGATATGTGTGTAAGAAACCAGGTTTTATTTGAGGTATAGAACATTTGGTTTTTTCAATCCTTACTTTTATTATTATTAATGTGAACTATGGATTAAGTAAGGGTTTGGTAGCATTCGGGGCCTATTCAGAGCTCAGAGCTCCAAATTTTAGAGGAAACATCTAAGCAGCATGGTTAGTAGAAACCATGTCGCCCAGTATGCATAGTTTTAAAAAACATGTGAGGTGATGTTGGGATCCAAATAGGGGATTGGATGGGTTGTGAACCATTTTTCTAACCATGCACTATAGACCATGCAGGGTGTGCTCCCTGGGCAGAGGGGGACACATGGGTAGAGCATTGTTGGACAAATTGTGCTCCCCCAACTATTCGGTCCACTATCCTTGGATATTATATGGTGCACAGTTGGCACATGGTTTGGACAACCATGTGTCCAAACCATGAAACTCTTAAAAATTGGTCTTTTTTACCCTTTTAACTTATCTATTTACAACTCAAAACCCTCATTATACCTTTATTTCTAGTCGACATGTGGCTCTCCTCCTCTTGTTTGAAGATCTCAATCCTCTATACCTAGGCTTTGATCTCATTTCTTCATCTAGAATTTGAAACATGGTCCATTTTTCACATTGGACTACCATTAGTAAGCTCTTCATTCATTAGTCTACTTTTTTCATTCTTCTTCCTATCAAAGATCCTAATTTGGTGTGAACTGATATGCCTTATTTTTAGGGTGTTCATATATTATTTTATTTTCTTCCAATCTAGGTCAAAATAGGGTAAAATAATAGATGAGGCATATACTATAGGAATAAGGTAGGCGGTCTATGAATTTTCTCTCAAAGTATCACCTTTTATAAACTGTTGCCGTTATGCATGCCCCAGTTTCACAAGGTGTTTCCTCTAAAGATTCATCTGCATTATTTTATATTTTTTTAGATTGTATTCTACTGCCCTAATGACACCTATTGACATATTTTTTGGTTTTTATATCTATATTGAACACCCAAAGTAGGTTGTGTTCCTCATTATACCCTTGGGGAACTATTTTTAGATTATTTGGGACATTGTTAAGGTGTTATCTACTTGACCATTGATAAGGTAAGTGCATTAAGTTAAATAAATATAATATAAATTTTTAAAAGGACAGTATATTTGTATAAATATCAATTATACCTTACCATGGAAACTTGAATTGATAATTGGTTGCATGTCCTTACTTTACTTCGTCACATATAATGAAAGGTAATGGAATGAACCTAATGAAAATGTAATTGTCATGAGTATTACACAGCCTAAAATGATTTATGATATACTAAATATAAAAGGTAATTATTATATATATAGCCTTTTCATCTTTATAGGAATGGTCATACTTGAGCTAGCCTTGTATTCTGGAGGTAATTTCTTGAGCAATTAGAGGACTCTATTATTATTAATTGTGTAGATTACCATGGGAGATACCCACCCTATAATCTGGTCCTTGTCTTATTATATGAACACCTCGACGTTGTACCGATGATTCACTTTACTCTTTTTGGATATTATAATTCATTGGATATACTCCTTGGATTCAGCTTGTTGTCTTTGGACACGTGGTACCATGGATTCACCATATTAGGCCCTATCATGGTTAGTCTGGGATTAATATGTATGAGCTCTATGGTCTTGGTTAGACTCTTATACAATATAATGCCTCAGGTGTACCCCTTGTATTGCAATTAGACCCTTATAGCTAGATTTCATGAGTTACCACTATGAGTTGGCTCAACCCCTGAGGTCAATATTGCCTTGGTTCTCTTTGGATTCTCTTTTTATATTATTATTATTATCACACCATTATTACCAGTATATTATCAAATCTAAAACCACGTCTAATAATTAAATGATCACATATTCAGAGACATTTCCAACTTATGATGAAGCAGGTATGATCATCCATTTTTCAAATGAGGAATATGAGCTTGACATGGGTTTTATTATTTTCATGTTTTTCTTTATTATACAACACATTATTAAAACTTATATTCATATACTGGATTTGTATAGAAAATATTATTGGTGGCCTACTAAGATTATCTCACACCCTATTCAGGAAGTCATTGGTACCCATGAAGATTATATGCTTTCAAGTTTGGACAAATAGAGGCATCCCACTTTGGACACTTAACTTCTTACATTAAGATGGTAGCTTAGTAGAAGATCATCGAGCCAGTTCTCAGGATACTTGGATAGTTTTTCCATTTTTTATTCTTTTTTATACCATGTATTATACTATCTTCCTAATTCCATATATACTTGTTTTCCCTTTTAGTAGATACATTACATTACATCATTTTTTATATGATAATTTTCATCTTTTGAGTTGATTATTTATTGCTTCAATGATTATACTTATTTACCATTCATTATTAATTATTATTATGCTTCTATTTTTTGTCTATCTATTTCACCATTGGGTTCCACTCTGACCAGAGGGAATAGTCTCCCCACAGACAACCCTAGGCCCTCACTGCTAGCTGGTGACCTCTGGCATATGGGGTGGTGCATTTGAGGCCATGTCGCCAATTGGGTTTGGTCACTCAAGAGAAAATCAGGACTAAGATGTGAAAAAAATTTATTATATTGGTATTCTTTTCTTTTTTTACTATTTGATAAAATTAGACAAGAGATTAGGAACATTTCAGAACTTGATCATAATCCATTCCTAGTATTAGGTAACCTACGTTCGGGGTAAACACAGAGTTTCTAGGGAATGTGAAATTGTTGTGTAATATTTCTACCAATTATAATTGATATACTTCCACCTATGGGTGATGAACATGAATTGATGTATTTTTTTATTCTCTGTGTAGATTCTCCCTTGACCCTTATGACAATGATCATTGTTACATGCATAATTATAGGAACCTAGAAATTCACATTCCATGCATATTCCATTCCATATAGGTGAATTTTATTGCTCATATTGACTTTGTTTCCTATGACATTTGAGTGTGACTTGGTTGTGATATATTATTGCACCACTAACATCTTCTGTAGGGAAGGGAAATTGGTTTCTTAAAATGTCAACACCCACCAAAATGGAATTTCCCATAGAAATTGATGGTGGAATCTTAAATAGACAATTTTAACCCATATAATCTATGTAACCATGGTTATATGATCTAGGATTTAGCTATGATTAAATGAATACGAATTCCAATTTATAAAGTGTATGGGTATTTATAAAGTGGAAAGGGTAATTCATTGAATTGAGACATTTTATTCTACGTGTTGCATTCTAAGACTAAATTTAAGGTGGCTTGTTACAACGACATGGATATTGATCTCAGTTTACAAACCATACAGTCCTTTATGAACTAAAGATATGAATCCTTTTAATTGATCCATTTATTATTTAAAAACTCTATTATGAAATTAAAATATAAATGTTAACTTATAAATGAAATGGTTTATAGTAAATGAAGTGGCCAATTGCATTTTAAATACCATTTCCCTCCTTAACTTTTAATTGACCCTCCATATACTGGAACCTCTATAAGAAAAAACATAAACACATACCAATACCATGGACTTATATGTGGGTAATTAGGGTTTTATGTTGGGTAGTGAGACCTTTTATTTTTTTCCACTTCCTTTAGTGATCTATCTTATTTGTTATCTTGTTCTATGTCATGTTCTTGGCATTTTTTGATCTATACCACCATGATGTCCTCATGTTTTTCACTAGTAGGTGGTGATGACTATGCTCTAAAGATGGTAGACCTTGATCCAATTGTTTTACCTCCAAGTGTGCTACCTGTGACACCACTTTCTATTCATGAACTGGTAACTAACACTTAGATTTAAGTGATTTTTCTATGCTTGATTCAGTATATTCATTATGCTCCACGACCTTCACTTACGATGACTGATCTTACTCGGAAGTTCTAGTAGCAACATCCTCTAATCTTCTCAAGGGATTTCGGTCCTCTGGATACTAAGTAATTTTTATAATAAATTTTATATATTTTTAATCATTAAGATATGCCTTTAGACAGAAGGTTCAATCTCACCAGCTACACAATACATGATTCTTACAAGCGCTGGTGGGATGTGATTTCCCAAGATGGTCATCATCAAGGCATAGTTTGGTCATAATTTCAGATTACCTTATATGATTACCTTTCATTTTAGATGGTGAGATATGACTGAGCTTTTTAGTTCATGCAACTGGATCATGGTGATATTTCCTTCATGGACTATTCATCATGTTTCACCAAACTTTAATGATTTGCACATCTTCTTTATATTGATGAGAAATTATGAGTGAGACAATTTGATAATGGGCTCAGGTATGCCATCCATATTCAAGTGAATTTATATCATCTATATAACATTTTTGAGATCGTGAACCATGATCTTATCACTAAATAAAACATGAGGGAAACAGACTGTACATGGAATATTGGGTCAGTGTTGAGGAGGGATAGTAGTTATTATAACAATATGAAGTGCATCCTCAGGGTTTCTCATCAGAATAATTGTGGCTAGAGTATCTACACTATTATATCTATTATATCCCATTAGTGTGTATGGAAGGGGAATGTGAAGCCACACTGTGATAAAGAACCATTGGAGGGACATGCTTGTGGATGGATGAGACATCTTCAATTGTTTTCTTAGACCTTTATTCCCATTTATAATGGAAGAGGGATCGTGATAGCTCCACCTTTAGTATAAGAATCATCTATTTCATGTTAGGTAGGAAGCTAGAGTAGCATCGTCCGAATAGGCTGAGTGGGAGGTCATGATTGAGGTAGGAAGACTTATAATTTTTAGTGCCAGTAGGGTGGACCTGCTCAAGGTAATATAGCTATAGTCCAAGGATATGGGTCCGGATAGTTTCATACATTATATCATAAACCAAAGGAGTATATTGAATGACCTTCTACTATATGAGGAACTATTCTAGTATCTCTCTACTATCGTATCTTCTTTGTTCGATATAGGTTCTTCACACTTTTTTATCTATATACTAATCATGGAATGTATTGGGCTTGAAATTATGTAGTTTTTTGGGGTCTTGAACTTGGACACACCATTAGATGTATATTTAGAGGCTATATTACAATGTAAGTACTTTACTCTAGAGATTGGTAGTTATCACTTCTCGTGGAATTTATTTATCCTTGAGATGATAATGTGTGATGTAAAACTTTGGATGGGTTGGATCATGCCTTATCATGCTCATATAAACTGATATTACTAAAGAGTAACTTTAATAACACCAAATGATGGTGGATATGTACATAAGAGTTAATTATATGTCCAATCCTATCAAAATGACCAGAGCATTGTAGGCTGGGAGGAGTGATAACCCAGATTTCCAGCCTTTTATTGGATGATCAGAAAGTGTGTCTGGTAGATTTTCCTCTAGTGGTGGAATGTTTTATGAATGTCTCCCTGAATAAATTCTCTAGAATAACTCTTGAGAGAGAGGGGTATTTTATATTCAATATCATTCTAGGGTCATCTTTAGTATCTATTCCTCCGTGTAGGATAGAACCTACCGAGCACTAGGATCTCAAGAGGTAGTTAGAGGATTTAGAATATAAGGGTTTAATCTAACCTACTACCTCACCTTGGTGTAAAAATTTCCTTTTCGAAAATAAGTAAGATGGGAAACATAGTATTTTTGTGGATTAACGATGGTTTAACCAACTTTTAGTGAGGAAAAATTATCCATTTCCTCAAATAAATGATCTCTTTAACCAACTTGAGGAGCTAGATTGTTCTCGATGATCGACCTATGATCAGTCCATCATCAAGTGTGATTCGTGCTTTTAGAAATACCATGTATGACTTTCTAGAGTTATTATAGTTTATAAGGGTATCTATTTATGCCATTTGTTCTCATAAATTCACCCTCTATTTCCATGGTCTTGATGAATAGGGTTTTCCACCCCTACTTAGATTCTTTTATCATGGTTTTTGTGGAAGAAATCATAGTGTATTTTCATGATCGAATAAATCATGACAAACATCTTTATATAATTATTAATACTTAGAGAGAGCATCAGTTATATTCTAATATCATAAAGTACCACTTTATGATCAACAAGGTTTCAACTCTTAAGACATATTATCTCGGAGTCGGAGTATCAGTTGATCTAGAGAAGGTGAGTGATGTTGCTTCCTAGGAGAATCCAAATAATGTGTTTGATATATGGAGTTTATTAGGGTTGGATAGATACTACAAGTGTTTAATTCAGGTCTTCTCATGCATTGTATCACCTCTTACCAGTCTAACTATGAATAGTGTGGAGTTCTTGTGATCTGAAGCACACGAGAAAGACTTTTAAGAGCTAAAATAAAGAGTTATTTCAGCACCAATAATGATCCTTATTGAGACTAGGAGAGGATATATAGTGTTCTATGATTTATCATACATCAAGATGGGTGAATTAAAGATATAGGAGGATCAATTGTTTGCATACAGGTCTCGCCAGTTGATACCTTATGATCAAAATTACTTGACGTAAGACCACAAACATGTAGAGGTTATTCATGCCTTATGTTTCTGGAGACATTATCTCTTAGGAGATATCTTTGTGGTGTTTAATAACCACAAAATCCTCAAATATATGTTTACAAAGTATTACTTTTGTGACAAATCCCTCAAGGTAACATTATAACATTTTTGGGTTGATTGTGTTTGTTGAAAAAGAAGGTTTCCAAGGTATGTTGCTGAACACCAGAGAGATTGTTGACACTATATGTTGAAAAAGATCTAGGATTATATAATTAATTCCCTAGAATATGTAAATAATTTCTTTTACTCAAGGTTATTTCGTTTCCCAGTGTTTTCTAAATTTTTAGGGTCTAAAATTTAGAGTTTGGCCAACATTGTGAAAAGTGGATTTCCTTGAAGAAAATACGAGAAAGGCATGAATTTTGTGAAGAATGTGACTCACAAAGGTGGTTTCATAAAGTTTAAAAACATTTATGGTGATCTCCATGATTACGACAAGCATCGCAAAAGATGGATTTCCATGAAGGTCCAATAAAAATATGGTAAAGACATGAATTTCACGAAGACTGAGTTTTCACAAAGGTAGGTTCTTGAAGGAAATGGATCATGATGAACGGGCATGGAGAATGAGCATCATGAATGACCTGAAGGTTTTTGATGGAAATATCCTTGATTATTACAAGTACCATGAATGATACAAAGTTTTTTGATAGAAATCTCTACGATTACAATAAGCATCATGAACAAAATATTTCTTTGGAACTTCGCAAAGAAGGTAGAATCATGGAGAAAATGAAAGGGGCATCGTAAAATGGTGAGGAAATTTCTAGAAGCTTCTGGAATTGGTGGAAATTACTATAAATAATCCTCTTCCCCCTTTAGAAATGAAGATACACTTAATGAAGATTTTATGTCTTCAAATTCATAAAGGTAGTTCATTAGAAAATGTTCATGAAGTCTATAAAATCCAACTGAATGTTTTGAGCATTGAAAATGTGGTTCATGCAAAAAAGTTTGAAAAGGTTATAGAATCCAACCTAATATTTTGAGAATCATGAAATTAAATGAATTCATGAAGGCTAGGTAATCTTTGTGAAAGAAGGAGCTTCGTGAAAGAAGGAGCTTCATGAAGGTTGTGTGGGATTAATGAAAGAAGGAGATTCTCAGAGGCTATTTAAGCTTAATGATGGAAGGAGCTTTGAGGAGGATATTTGATCATTTTTAAAGAAGGATATTTGTGAAGTATGATTGAGATTCACAAAATAGGGAGCTTCACGAAGGCAATTTGAGCTTCAAGAAAGAAGAATCTTCAATAAGGAAGTTACGCACCATGAAAAGTGTTTAAAAGGGATTTCCCAGTATATCTATAGTAAATTGGTATTCATAAATTAGATGAAAGTGGTTTTTCATCATAGAATCTACATATATAAGGGGATATATTAATTAGAGATAATGAAGGGGCCTAAAAGTCCATATGCTTTGGGTGAATCCCTTCTAAGAGCAGTGAGAGAAGGAAGAGGAAGAAGATGATTCTTTACACTAAAAGTGATCCAAATAAAGAGACATAGGGACTGAACCTTGGGAAAGTAAAGAGATTACCGTAATCTTTTTAAAGGTAGTGAGTTTGGGATAGAAGTGATCTAACCTGAAAAACATTTTGGCAGTGATACTTAGTAGATTTGGTACATTGGAACATTGCCATTGTATGCACCTTGGATGCATCCCAGTGAGGGTAAACTAAGTAAATTTTTTTGTTTCTATATTCTTTATTTCTGGAATTACATTAAAAGAATCATCATGAGATAAAGAAGGAAATAATATGATTAGAATTAGTGCATAAGTGAAAACAAAGTAACCCTTATAATAAAGAGGTCAAGATCCAGTGGGGAAGGAATAATTTTGAAAAGAATATCCATTCCCTGATTCACCCCCCTATCTGGTTACTGTAGCAATACTATAGCAGGACTGTGCAATACTGTAGAAGGTACTATAGTGGGTACTGTAGCAGGAACTGTTTGACATTGTAGAAGCCGAGAATTTTCCCCCGTTTAGGCCTTCGGGCCACCGATTTGGTCCCTGAGTCCTTTAAGGCCTTCGAGCCAGTAAGGCCTTCAGGCCACCTTAAGTGCAGAAGCAAACTAGAAAACCTACAAGGAAAAATCTCTATAAGGAGGATGATCTAGGAGCTTTCACTACAACAGAAGCTACACGGATTTCAAGAATGAGAGGGTATGACATCTTCCATCGGGAAAAGTCTGTGCATGCGTGAGAGTTCCTAGACGAACATCCATGCAAAGGTGGAGAGCTGATGTCACGATGAAGATTCTGGGGAGGAGCAGTTCCAAGTAGTTAGTCTAGGATGTATGTGATGTTTGAAGCCTACATGAAATGAATTCCTCTAAGGAATATGGTCCATGTAATACTTACGCCTACGATCCTTGTAAGGGTTCCACCTCACCCCTTGAAAGGTGGATTATCAAAAATCAATAAAAAAACTAAAGGCCTTCTGGCCATTGGATGGATGGATCTAGAAAGGGAAATGTTGTAGCTGATGCACTGAGTTAGAAAACATAGATATAAGCCATTTAGGAAGACAATGATGAATGAAATTTGATAGCCCTATTTTTTCAGATGCATCTAGAGTTTCAAGAGAGTCATGAATGATATTTTCTTGCAGCCTTAGCTGTTATATATTCGATCCTTGATAGGGCAAAGAGAAGGCAGTTTGATGACCTTGAAGTTTTGGTCATACAAGAGAGTATTTTCGGTAAAGATCTACATCCATATTATTCAGTCAATGGAGATGAAATCCTAAACATACATTGGAATATCTGAATTCCTAAAAAAATTGAGTGAAATTAATATGAGAATCCAATGCTTCTTAGTGGTAAGTTCACTCATGTATCTTTAAGATGTATCATGATATGAACCTTATGTATTAGTTTCTTGAGATGAAATGTCAAATCAAGGGTTTTATCACTAGGTATTACACCTATTAACTGGTCAAATAAGAGGACCAGTGGCTTCCTAGCTTTTTTTCATCCATTACCAGTTCTAGAATAGAAATTTGATGAGGTCACAATAGATTTGGGAACTAGTTTAACAAGGTCTCTTCGAGGTAGTGACACAGTTTTGGTATTCATGGATCAAGGAACAAAGGTATCCCAATTCCTTCATATTTGAGAAACTTTCTTAGTTGATGAACTAAGAGAAATATATGTTTGTGAAATTATATGCATACATGGGGTCCATTATAATATTGTTTTAGATTGAGATTCTCACTTCACATAGAGGTTCTGGAAAGGGTTACAAAAATCATTGGGTACACATGTGCTTATGAGAATGAATTTTCAGCCTCAGACTGATGGACATTCATAATGGAGTATACAAGTGTTATAGGACATGCTATGATAATGAATCCTTGATTTAGGGAGGTTTTGGGAGAAACATATACACTTATTCAAGTTTTCCTACAATAAAATATTTCAGGTGGCAATTCGGATAGATCCATATGAGGCCTTACATGATAGGCCATATCGTCCACCTCTGTGTTGGCTAGAGGCAGGGGAGGTAGTGATACTAGGTACTCGTATGTATTATGATACTTTATATAAAGTTTACCTAATTTAAAAATGTATGGATTTTTCTTAGTCTAGATAGAAATTTCATTCCAATAACCTTCAATGAACTCTGGAGTTTGAGGTCAGGGATCTTGTTTTCTTTTTGGTATCACCAAGTCTTAGGCATAGGTAGGAATGGATGCAAGGGAAGCGTGGCCTCATTTTTTCAATCCTTTTGAGATCTTGGATAGTGTTGTACCAATATCCTATCCATTTATATTTCCTCAATGGTACTATTCTATGCATGAAATCTTCTAAATTTTATAGCTTTTCCATTACCATTTTGACCTGTCTCATACTTCTAAACTTAAGGATGCTGAATTAGATGCTGATTCTTATTTTGAGAAGTATCCCATTCACATAATAAATCATAGAATGAAGAATCTTTGAGGCTGTTTTTTTCTATTTTATAGGTTCTATGGTAGCATTATTATGTACAAGATAGGACTTGGGAGAAAGAGGTTGATGTACGTGCTTAGTGGACGGAGTTGTTCTCTGACTTTGTTCTACCACCCTTGGAAGGGCAACTCAAGGTGGAGTTAATTTAAGGGGAATGACTGTAATAATATCAATTTTATTCATCGTATGGAAAAACAATTTTAGTTTAAATACTTACTTTTCCCCTTTTTAATGTTCCTTGGGGATTATGAAAGGTTTTGGTAGTGTCTAAATATTTTTTAGATCCTGGAGCTCTGACTTTAGAAGTAAATAGGTGGACTAAACAATTAGTAGAAACCATGCCACCCAGTCCACATTGTTAAACAAACTGTGTGGGGTGCTACAGGGCTCCAAAGAGGGGATCACAAGGGGTTTTAATGGTTTTTATAACCACGTGTAGCTCATTTGGGGTGTGTTTCCTGGGTGGAGGGGGACACACATGCACAACATGGTTGGACAAATGATGCCCCCCCCCCCCAAATAGAGCAGGACAATGTCCTTAGAATTTAGATTGTGCACAGTTGGCACACAGTTTGGAAAACCATGTAGCCTAACTATGCACCTTTTAAAATTATAATTTTTTACATTTTTACCATATCTATTTATAACATAACTCCCATCCTTCTTTCTTTATTTCCAGTGAAGAGGGGTACCTCATTTTCTCATTTGAATATCTTAAGCCTCCACACCTAGGATTTGATCCCATTCCTTAATTCAAACTCCAAATCATGACTCGTCTATGATATTGGATAGATTCTGTTCCTTTCATCATTATTCTTCCTATTTATGACACAATTTTTTATGCGATCACATATGCCCAATTTTTAGTTCATTCAACTATTTTTCCATTTTCTTTTCATTCCAACCTAACTATGGGCTGATACTAGTTGATACATCTACTATAGAAATAAGGTAGGTGGTCTATTAATTTTCCCTTAAATTCTCACCTTTTAAAAACTATTTCCCTTGTGTGCATGCTGGCTTCATCAGGTTTTGACTCTAGAAATTCATATGCTTTATTTTAAATTATCTATATTGAATTTAAATTCCCTAATTAAAACTCTTGACATATTTGGTTGTTGCGACCTCTATACTGAACAAACCATGTTGGGTGTGTTCCTTATTATAACTTTGGTGACCTATTTTGAGATTATTTGGGACACCGTTAGGGTGTAATCTACTTGAACTTTGATAAGGTAAGTTATTTAAGTTAAATAAATGTATTATAAATTTTTAAAAGGTAAGTATATATGTATAGATATCACCTGGCCCTTACCTTTGAAACTTTAAATGATAATTGGTTGAATGTACTTATTTTACCTTGTCACATGTTATGAAAGGTAATGGAATGAACCTAGTGAAAATGTCATTGGAATGAGTATTACAAAAACTGAAATTATTTATGATATAACAAAAGTATAGGGTTCCTATTGTATATGTACATTTTTCATCTTTATATGAATGTTCAGACTTGATCTATCCATGGATTCCTAAGGGAATTCCTTGAGCACTTATAGGATACCATTATGATTCATTGAGTCAATTTTTATGGGAGGTAGACACCATAAAATCTGGTCATTATATTATTATTTTAATTCGTTAGTGTTATACTAACTATTCACTTGACTCTTTTCCAGATATTAGAATTCCTTGGATATAATCATTTGATTTAGCTTGATGTATTTGGATATTAAATGCCACGAATTTACCCCATTGAGAACAGTTGTTCTTAGATTTAGATTACTATGGATGGTCTCTATAGAATCAGTTAGACTCTTTTATAGTGGAATGACTTGGGCACACCCCTTGTATGACACTCAAACCCTTATATCCAAACTGCATGAGTTGCCACTATGAGTTGGCTGAACCCCTGAGGTCAAGGATTCATTGGTTATACTTAGATACTATTTTATATTATCATAATTATTACACCATGTTTACTAGTATATTATAAAACATAAAACTTTGTATAATAATTTACTTATCTCATGTTCAGATACATTTATAGCTTAGGATGAAGCTGGTATGTTCATCTAGGTGTCCCGTAGGGAACTTTTTCTCGACATGGGTGGTATTATTTTCAGTTTTTTTATTTCATATAACTACACACAATTAAAGTTTATATTCACAGACTATATTTTTATATAAACTATTAGTGGTGACCTACTACGTTTATCTCACACCCAATCTAGGTCGTTGTTGTTACACAGGTTGATTATATGATCATAGGTGTGGATAATGGGAAGTGTCTCGCTTTAGAAACATGGCTTCTTACATTAGGAAGAGAGATTAGTAGTAGATGACTGATCCAATGCTCAAGATGCTTGAATAGATTATTCCCTTTTTGATACTTTTTTATATCATATATCATAATGGTTACCTTCTTCCATGTATGCATGTTTTCCCTTTTTCATAGGCATGAAATTACATCATTTTTTATATGATGTTATTAAAATTTTAAGTTGATTATTTATTACTTAGATGATTATTCTTATTCCCACTACCTTATTCATTATTATTAAACTTCCATTGAATTTATTATCTATCTATTTAACTACTGTTATCCACTTTGATTAGAGGGAACAATCTCCCCATAGAAACACCCTAGGTCCTCACTGCTAGTCGGCATCCTACAACATATGGGGAGCCACAATTGAGGCTATATGGCCAACCAAGTTCAGTTACTTAGGAGAAAACTAGGTTTGATACGTCACAATGTGGGAACTCAAGGATTTTATGAAGCATAAGTATCCTCATTTTTTATTAGGGTGATATAATTTCAAGGGTGAAATTCTTCTAAGGGAATAGAATGCAACCCCTTAAGATTTTATGATATATATTTTTGAAATTAATCTAACTTCATTGATAGCTTTATTTACAAGAAAAACAAAGTTTAAATTAACAAAAATATTATAAAAAATATTTTTTAAAATTAAATCATTTTCAAAATCAATATATAAAAATTAACTTATGGTAGAATTTTGGTATTTTTTGAAAATACATATTTTTGAGTGAGTAGTAAAACTACCATTTTTTGTAAAACTATCATTTCATTTCATTTAAAATTACATTTAAGATTTTAATTTGATATTAAATTAAGATAAATATACTGTATTTATAAATAATTTAATTAATTACATAGGAATCATATTTATGTTTTATCTTGGTATAAATTAATTTTTGGGCTTAAAAACACAATTTTTCTAAAAAATGTTATTCAATGCGTTTTATGAATTTTTATTAAAAGTAATTTATGTCACTTATAGAAATTTAAATTTATGAAATTAAACTAATTTTTGGATTCATAAATTCAAACTTATCCTTGGAAGAAGATTTGATATTTTTTAGATTAAAATAAATTTTTGGTGAATAGTAAAACTTACAGTCTTTATTATATATGATATCACAAGGACATAAATATGTCAGAAGTATCTATTAAACTTATGTAAATAATAATGTGTGATAATATACTATAAATATAGTAAATATAACAATTAAAAAATATATATATTATAATTTATTTCATGATAAATATGGAAAGCATTTTCAGTGACGATGTCGTGCTTGCACATCGTTAGAAAAGTCAAATTTGGTATCATAACGATAGTATTTGAGAAGGAAGAATTATTTTATCAAATATTTTAACATATATGAAGTATTATTTTTTATGGATATGAATTTTTTTTATTCATATAATAAATTACTTATCCAAATTATTGTACAATGCTTGCAAAATGAAATAACATATTAAATATGTATTCATGGAATATATGTTAGTAAATATACATATTAAAAAAATATAAAATCTTATCTTGAAATTATATTTTTAGTATGGTAATTGTTTTTTAAAAATAGTGATGAAATAATTACTTTAAATGCTTATGCAATGCTAATACCGTGGTTGTTCAAGCAATTAAAAAATAAAAGAAAATAATTTTAAACACGTTAAAAATAATTTTTTTTATTAATTATGGTTCCAAATTACTTTTATATTTAATAATAATGTATTATTTATGTTAAAAATGTTTATATTAAAATTTAAAAAATTTATTTATGTCTTTAATGACAAATTAAATGAATAGTGCTAAAAATGACATTAATGATATTTTATGAGTAATAATATTTTACTAAATTATATTTTTAAAAAAATATTGAATGAGGACACGTTGAATCATAAATGGTAAAAAATATCATCCCTTGTCCCTTTATTATAAAAATGTTACCTTATAAGTAAAATTTTAACCCTTTAAGATTGAAAAGTTAATTACCGTGGTTATAGTTAAAATTATTTAACAAATGGGTTAAACCAAAAAACAAGGGTTAAAACACCACTTAAATCTATAAATTTTTTATTAATTTAAGTTATTTTCACCATATCCTATATTGTTTGAAATTATGTCCACTTTTTTACACTTTCACATGAAAATAAATTTGTTATATTTAAATCTTGTTATTATTTTGATGTGTGTCCTTTCATTCACTATAAAATGGAACCACATATCCTCTCTTATATACAACTCCTAGAGCCACTTAGATTTACTAAACCCTTAAAAAATTTCTTTTCAATATCCTTAAACAATTTATAGGGGTTTTGGTTATCCCAAAATACTAGCCCAAGACTCCTTAATAGGATATCTAAATGAACTCTTTCAAGGAAGTGGTAATCATCTTCATTGAGAACTGTCATTTTTCTTCTTCCATTACCGCATTCAATTATATACTAACCATTACAATATAAAAACACCAATATCTCCAACATACCAAGGTGTTATTATATTAATGGAAAAATATTTATACATTTCTTTCTCTATCAAATGGGAAACAAAACTATTGATCGTGTGTATGGTGGACTACCACCTCAGGAACCAATGAAATTTATTTTCCATTACTGCCTCACATGGACTATCATAATAATGAAATAATTAATATATACGATACTTATAAAATAATTATAATTCACTAAGTATTAAATATCACATATTTACTTACCCTTCCACCTATTAAAAAAAATGAAAACATCGCTCATGCGTATGTACAACCTACCGTCTCCATGAAGTGATGTGATTCATTTTTCATATTTTTTTTATCAAGGTTCACTTTAAATATAAATATATGTATATAATTAATATATATTTTTTAAAATTATTATTATAATTTTTGATATTATATAACCATGATCAAGATATAAGGATCATAACTTCTAAATCAAAACATACATGAAAAATAAAGTTGTTAACACCTAAAATAGTGATAATAATACAAGATTTTTAAAAAAGGAGTGGAAAGATGTTGTAAATGGATTATATATATATATTTATATAGTTATGTTATGAAATTATAATAAATTTAAATTTATTATAAATGATTTTGAAAGAACTTACGAGGAAACATGAATCTGATGTAAGGAATTTCATCTCAATTTCAACTTTATTGATACATATTCGGTATTATGAACATATTTAACTTTATGTGGGTTATATATTGACCCTTTGAGGTATTTAAAATGAATTTATATTTATTAATTATTATTAAACTTTCAATTCAATTTTACTCTTTTAATGAGTAACTATTTAGAAGTTACAAAAAAAGTAAGAATTTATTTTATAATCTCGTTTTTTGGGATTTCTATTATTTTCATTATAGAAATATAAAAATATATATTTTATAAAATCCATATATTTTCTTATCCTATATAGTTTTAAGGAGTTTCCATGTTTTCTTCCAACTTTTATTCTCTTTATGACTTGAATCAAGAAAATCAATGTTTAAAATTAAAAATGATCTTATTTATCTTTTGATCAGATATATTTTTCCTCCACGTCTATTTATTTCCCAAATTGTATTACAAAAGTCATTATTATTTACTCAAAATATTTATAAATGAAATTTTATGTTATCATTTACTTTTTAAAAGGTTTTAAAATAATCATTAAAATATTTTCTAAAGGGGTCACTTTGGGATTTCTTTAGAAAAAGTCAAAAGGAATGTTTCTTTTTAATATATATAATGTTAATCGATTTTACCTCTTCCATAACTATTTTATTCTCTTATAGATTATAATATGAGTTTTAAATAGTTTTAAAAAGAAATATATTTTAAGAAATATTATTTTAATGTTTTCATTCAATTTTATTTTATTCTAAAAAATACATGAATTTATTACAAAACCTATATTTCATATGAATTTATAGCCAGATTTTATCTCTTATTAATTTTTTCCCATTAAAATTCTTATGAAATATTAACTTTTTTATGGTCATATTTCATTGAACATTACATTTATTTTAAATATCCATATTATTTATATCACGGATATTCTTAATTCCTAAATCATATACCATTTATACAGACATTGTTTTACTATGAAAGTTATTTTATTGACTAAGGAAATATTATTATATCTTATTATATACTCTATATAGGCATTTGTTGATATAGAATGTTTTTTATCATTTAAATCGATCATTAAATATAAGAGGAAATAATTGGAAATGCAACGATGGGTGGGGACCAATTATAGATAGCCCCTTAATGCATCGATAGGTCTCATGATACAAACCAGATGACCAAACTTACTGAACATGTTTTTAGTATATACCTAACCATTAATTAAACTATCTTAGCACAAGGCCTTAATGAAAAATATGTCATGATGTCTCATATCATGATATCCAACATTAATAATTTCCTTCATTGAGATATTAAATATTATTATCAATTATCTTTCTATATTGATATTATAAATGGATACATTTCATGCTCAAGTTATTGATTAAATGGAATGTTTTTTCAGTTATTTACCTTGGAATATTGATTATGACTTATTTATTCATGATAGATTCTTCAATACATAACTCGTATTAAGCATATTAACTCACCATTTATCTGTATTCATTTTCCTAGGATATGAATAAGGATATTATGAATAATACCAAAGTTGTGATAATTTTTTATATGATATCTTTTTTATATTTTAATGTTATATGGGATTCATGTATGTATCGGGTTCTTCAAGATTATTAAACTGATCGATCCTTAGTGATGTGATTCCTTGTATATTATTCTAATATAATAAAGTATACAATGAATCTAGGGTCCTGGATTTATAGTTTTTGCATGAGGTTCTCTATATTGTTTAATTATTTACTTATCAATTCCATGTTTTATGGAAATATGATTTAAATTATTATAATTTGAAACTTTAGAATTTGTAGTCATCAAAGAAGGTGGTGATTGTTTTGGGGTCGGTATTGGTCCCTTGATAGGTGTTTCTATGTATCCTTATTAAAGGAATCATACACCATGCCGATTGGTTCCAGTTAATGGGAAACATCATACCTTTTAAGGTTATGTGACAAGGACCAAACCATGCAGTTTAACATCATGTGGCATGGTCATACAAGTGAAATATGGGTAGAAAATACTAGTGTGGGGCTTATTCATGAGAGACCATTTATGATTGAAAGGATCTAGAATGAATGTATCCCTCTATATATTGAAGGCCACATTTGGAATATGAACCAATAAGTATAGTTATGGGTTGAAGATGTTTGGTTTTAACCTCCATGAGGTGTCATATATATCCCATTAAGATAGGAATCAAATCCCTCATAGCTCAGTTAGTTATGGGTTAAAGTTGTTGTATTTTAAAATCAAATAGGAATCCTACATTTCACTTATAGAAGTAATAAAATCTCTCATATTTTGGTTGATTTCTGGGTTACATCTAGGGAGGATCCCCAAGGATTTAATTTTCATTATGCTAGTTATATGATCAACTCTATCCACTAAAACCACATGATTCATGATTGGTGTGAGAGATAAGGAACATTAGAATATTAATCAAATCAAATAATTAGTTTCTAATGGGGATTACACATTAGTTGGAGGTCCTGGATTCAATTTCCTTCCTAATTATTTCATAGACGGGGGAGGGGATACGAGAGGTAGGAGGGGCATGACATCATACAATAAAGGATAAGAGATTACTTCGAGAGGGATTCCTAGAAGAATATTCTCCTCATATGATGATGAATGAGTGAGGGTAGGACTAGGTAGAAAAGAATAAAAACTAGGTAATTATCCAAAGAGAATATTTATGTGTGTTTCTAAACCCTGGATTTGGGTATAAATGTCTATTAATCAAAGAATATAATGTATTGATGCTTCTTGATTCACCTCACATTTTAGGATACATGCGGGAGTTGAGATTTTCTACTTGAAATGAGAAGGTTCCCATCACTACCTCTAAAAATGGGACCCTCATTACCTTGGGGGTCCATGATTGTGATCATTCCAAGGAACCCACCCACTGGGGAGGTTAAGTGTGGGACATCCTTTACCAAGGGAATGCATGTTTGAAAGAGGGGCACACTGGTGTGTCCCATATATTAATCATACAGGTCCTTTGGCATTAGAGATGGTATTACTTTGTCCTTCCATATGTATTGATATTGATAAGAGAGAACCATTTGGATAATTTGTAGGGGGTAAGGTGAATCCAAACACTATGAAGAAGGATATTGTAGGGAGTGGAGAGGTAAGCACCCTAGGGATTCCCTATTTTTCATATTGGTCTTACTATGTGAGATGGGGAAATCATAAAGGGGTCCTCCTCAAAGGGCATTCCTTCATGAAGGGTTATCTTTACAAAGTATAAAATCTCCTTTTAATGTGACCAGGTAGACCTCCCATTTTGAAAAATATGGCCATTTTAGTTAAGGTATTTTATGAAGGATTCCTTTATAGAGAGTTTACCCTTCCTTTTTAGTGATAATGTTACCTATGGTTTTTAGTTAGAATAATTCTCAGGATTCAAATAAATGGAAATTTTTTATTAGTATTTCTCCTGTAACTTGTATCTTACTCCAATTTCTAACTATATATCTATAACTATGTTTTATTAGGTGGATAATTGAGTATTTATACTGAGTTAATGAAAAAAACTATTTTCCTGAATAACTCTCGGTATAGCATGTCAGATGCTATGTAGAGGGTGAAAGATCAATTCCTCATCCTTCAAAAAAAATTCATTTTTGGGGTATAGGAGAAATTCCATGATTAAAAACAAATCGTTTGTGGGTGGTTAATATCTAACACCTCTTATTGAAAATGAATTTCATTTATAGGGGGAGACACCCCTCACTATGCAAATTGACTTTTTTTCGGAGGGGGGGCTCTATACAAATGAGAATGTTCCAAATTAATTCTTGGTGTTCTATTAAGAAAAGTAAAATTAGTATATGGTTTCATGCCATTTTACATATCTAATATGATTTTCATTTATTTTATCTCGTTGTTGTTTCCCAAAAAAATTTCAATTCTTTCCTCAGATTCTTTTTAAACTTTTGGGTGTCAACAAATTCTCCCCATCATAATGGGATTTGATCAACATGAAAAATGTGTCTGTTTCAAGGAATAATCAAGGAATATATATATGATCTTTATGGTGTACCAATGTACTAATATAAGGTCTTATACAAATTTAAATGTTTTAGGAAGATTCATTTTTTCCCAAAGCAATAACATGTGGTTTATAGCCAGCTCTGAGCTCGCAATCAAATTACCCAATCCAAATAGAATGATTTATTCACAGTTGATCCTTTCCACCCATTAAAAACTAATATATGTTAGAATACTAAGGGTACACAAAAATATCATTAATTATTTTCAATTTTTTTCTTGTTTTTCATAATAGTTTTATATCTTTCATAGAATGGGTGATACGTAGTATGCATAGTGAAAGTTATGCAATGTGGAAGTTTTTACTATGTCAAATTTATGAATTTTTCTTGGTTTCTTTGGATTTTTATGATTTCATTATTTTCTATGTTTGAAGATATAATGGATTATGAGTTAATTAACCTATCTTGTTTGATGAATATATTTTAAAGGGAAATTTCTATCATCATAAATGTTGAGGATGGACTTCGATACCATATTATCCCTTAAGATGGGACACCAGAGAATATTCTTCCTCCCATGTTTTAGAGTTATCCATCATTTTGAAAATATCCTCTATAAAACATTGGTTTATAAGATGATACTATAATTCTAGTGTCTAGTTAAATATTTTCATTTTCTTAGTTTTAGGTTTCCTCAAACTGTGTTCAAGAGAACATATCTACCATGGGTTAAATAATTCCCAAGTCAAGTTAGGTAAATATCATCAGTTTGAATGGATCCTCATGGACTTAGGATAACTAGTATAGACATGATATACCCTTATAACCTACCACCCTAGACTATCCATATATTGTAATCCATCTGTTTCCGACGCTTTCGTTGGGGCGCGCACGTCCGTCCGCTTGGGCGTGGTAGGCGCAGCTTTTTGTTACCCCGCATTCCTGCTTTCCAAAGGCGGGCGGCATCCGTTCCTTATTCAGGGACGTTTGCTCCTTGGTCGAAACGAGATGATGGGATGTCGATTATTCCTTTTGTGGATTCCTCCTCGAAACTCATCACCTAGTTCGGGTCTCCCTCATAGATTTAATACGTTGTTCGTGAAACTCTTCCCATTTCCATGTTTCCATGGACGCCGGTTAATTACCCTGCTTCTGTCAGGACATTCCAAGGGGTCCGGTCAGGGCAGAAACCTTCAGTTGGGGGATTAGTCACGTTGAGACATCACTGACGTGTCTGGATGCTGGGGAATTGGCGTGTCTATCTTTTGTCCCTTATTATAGGTCTTCTCGAGGGCGCGGAAGCCCAAGGAATCCCACATCGAGCGTGGGGAATCATACGCCATTGGCATGTATCTGAGGTTTTTATCAGCTTCGTATGTTTAACATGGGGTATGCCACAAGTTTAACGTCCAACGGAGATGGATCAGACTGATCAGAACACTAGCCAGAGTGGATCAGATAGAAGAACCCCCTTGAGGGATCGCCAATATTGGGACTAGCACATGGGAGGTTTCCCGAATACTGTGGGGGGGGGGGAGATGTGATGGAATGATCTCACCAATATGTGGCGGCCCGGGTATGAATCAGGAAGGGTGATGGAAAATTGAATGGAGTGGAGGAGGAATGAGATGGGACCATCATGGAGATGACGATAAATATGGGATTGAGCCTCGAAGAGACCTCCTAAGTATCCCTATGGCAGGGAATCAAAGTCCTCATAGTTCAACTGTCTAGAACTGACATGAAGGGGGGTCGGAGCGACCAATGGGTGGTGGGATTGAACCTTAGGGAGGCTTCCTACGTACCATGCCTTAACATGGATCAAAGTCCACGTAGTTCAGGGTGGGGCACCGGTGAACCGACGTGAAGAAGGACCTTGGCACAGATGAATGGTGGGGCTTGAACCTCTGGGAGGCTTTCTACATACCATGCCTTGACATGGATCAAAGACCCCATAGTTCATAATAGACGTCGGTGAGTTGACGTGAAGAAGGACCTTGGTCCAGTGGGTGGTGGGCTTGAGCCTCAGAGAGGCTTCCTACGTACCATGCCTTAACATGGATCAAAGTCATCGTAGTTCATGTTGAAAAGGGGATATTGAACTGACATGAAGGGATGTCAGAACAACTGGGTGGCGGGATCACAATGGCTTACCGCTGGATTGGGATACAGTTTAGTGTCATGCAGGATGAGGGCATGTCGGAGAACCAACGTGAAGGGGAGACCTTGGTCCATTTGGTGGTGGGCTTGAACCTCTTGGAGGCTTCCTACGTACCATGCCTTACCATGGATCAAAGTCCCCGTAGTTCAAATGGGTGATGGTGGGGGCTTGGTGCACCGACACGAAGATGGTCGGGGCCATTGAGTGGTGGGCTTGAACCTTGTAGAGGCTTCCTACTTACCATGACTTGACATGGATCAAAGTTCCCGTAGTTCGGGTGTGTAGTTTAACGTCATGCGGGACGAGTCTGAACCTGACGTGAATAAATAACTGGGCGGTGGGCTTGAACCTCGTTGAGGCTTCATACGTACCATGACTTGACATGGATCAAATTCCATGTAGTTCGGGTAGGGTTTCGTCAGCGAACCGACGTGAAGGTGAACACGGGGGTCCACCAGTGGTGGGCTTGAACCTCTTGGAGGATTCTTACATACCATGCCTTGGCATGGATCAAAGTTCTCGTAGTTCAGGAGTGTGTATTTTAACATCATGTGAGACAAGGGTGAACCGGCATGAAGGATGTCGGAACGACTGAGTGGTGGGATTGAACCTCGTTGAGGCTTCCTACGTACCATGCCTTGATATGGATCAAAGTCCCCGTAGTTTGGGTGTATAGTTTAACATCATGCGGGATGGGGGTTTTGGGGATTACACTCTGAGGCGGCCTAGGGTGTGTCATGGTCGGTGCTCACTCTAAGCCCATGGGAGTCATGCTCGGTGTGAGAAACAAGAGGTTGCAGGGACCTGACGATCACGTCGTGAAGGGTGCGTCCGTGGGAAGTGAAGAGGGGCTTATGCGTTAGGTATCCCATGGTGTTGGGACTTACTCCAGGATGGAGGCCCGAAGGTGACAAAGCACAATGGGAGAGGGATTTGGGACTAAAGAAAGGGGGTGACTTGTCCCCTATCATGCTCCTCGCTGGCCCTGGCGGTGTGGAAGTATGGAGGTGCATGGGTTCTACCTTCCACAAGAGGGGCTAGGGGATTACACCAAGGAGGCTGCCCTTCCCCATGAAAAAACGCCACTCTGAGAAGGAGGATATCATACAATGTGTGGGGGCGGGGGGTAATTCCATCCCTGTAGAGACGACTGGCATAAAGAATTTCCGAGTCGGGGGGACCCTACGTGCGAGGCATGGGGCCAGATCACAGTTTAATGTTATGTGTTGAGGATGAGGTGCTTGGAAATTTAACATTATGCAGCTCAGACGAGGTGGGTTTACTCCGCACCCCTAGGACTTACATAACCGGTCCCCTCTGCTCCTTTTTGGAGGGAAGGTACCAGCAATGCTGTGGTAAAGGGGGGTTGCAGAGCGAACCATCAAAGGGTCCACATTAGCGTGGCTATGAGAAGAAGCAATAGCCGTTAGCGTGCCTATGCAAAGAAGCATCAGGCGAAGCAACGCCATGGGCGGTATCATCCAGGGGACTTTGAAGTCACATTGTGCAAACCTGTAGGGTCGCACGAGAAAATGAATTACCAAGAAGAGGAGTCCATAGGCAGAGGCCTTGTGGATCTCAGTTGCTCTGTGTGATGAAGGGAACTTGTGAAGGGGTGTGCTTCACGAAGTGGGGTGCCTTAGCCTTAGCATGGGGAGGATGTGCAAGTAGGAGGTGCTTTGCGAAGTGGAAGGGTGTTCGCGGAGAACTACCTCGCGGAGTATAGGTGCCTCGCGAAGTAAAGTGCCACGAAGCAGTGTGCTTCACGAAGTACAATGACCCTACCTTGGCATGTGGATCACATGTACATGAGGGGTGTTTTGCGAAGCATAAATGATCCGCGGAAACCTGGGTCCCCTTGGGGATCCCCTTACTTCGCAAAATCCCTTGGGCTTCGCGAAAGGCATCCCTCTCAGAAGAGGGGATCAAAACGAGACAATGTAGAGACACCTCATGAAGCAAAAATACCTCACATAGCTCATGATTCCCAGAGAAAAGGGTGATTCATGATTCGGGAGCTAGGAAGGAGAAAGGTCGGATTGTCCATCTAGTAGGCTCAGGGGGAGACTGGTATTTATAGGCAAGGGGCACCGTGGAGTAGATCTCACGCGGCACGAAGGGGGATTCGGTTGCTTCGTGGCGGGTTGGGAACGTCAACCGAGTTCGTGGAGGGGTACCACCTGTGTTGCTTCACGGAGGGTCCGCGAACGCCAGGGGTGTTCATGGACGTGACTGCCTCCTTTGCTTCGCGGTGGGTCACAAACGTTAGGGGAGTTCGCGGAGGTTACCACCTCTATTTATTCATGGTGGGTTTGCTAAAGTCAGGGGCGTTCGCAGAGGTTATCGCCTCTCTTGCTTCCCGATGGCTGCATTGCTTGGAGGGACTCCACGGCGCATCTTCTCAAGGCAGGCCACGAGGATTTCTTTTCTTCGTTATTTTCATCCAATATTTTGGCACCAACAAATTCCCCCCCCCCCTACAGACTTGGATCCGCAGAGGGGTCAAGGGTCAAAGTCTAAGGGAAATCGCCAAAATCATCGGCCTTTCGCGGTGCTGACTCGTGAAGAGGGTGCGTGAGGCGGACATGGGCCATGCGGTCCAGACGCGCCGCAAAGCTTCGTGCGGGCTGGACACGCCGCGAAGCTCCGAGGGCTGCCTCTTATAAATAGGGGGGAGACCTCTCTTTTGTCTTATCCTTTCTCCGTGACTTTGTCCTTTTGTGCTCTCGATTCATGAAGCTTAGCGTACTCTGTGTCTGCTCTCCACGAATCGGGCTTCACGGCGAACCGCGAGTCTTTGACTCCGCGACTGCGCCAAGAGAACGTGTTCTTGTGGGCCGAGGCCAGGCTCTGCGATTCTGCTTCATGAAGGAGCTTCGCAAATAGGCTTCGCGACCCAAGCAATAAAATTTCCAAATCCTTTAAAAACAAATGGCCCATCAAGAAGCTGCCCAGGGAGTGCTTGCGGACGCCGCCTGGAGTGATGAGATAGCCAACTGTCTGGGCCTGGGGGAGCTAGTCCGAAGCCACTCGGACCATAATTATTTTACGGAACTGTTATCAGAGATCCAAAAAAACTATCCGCTGTGAAATAAGCCTCCCTTGTATGGATTCAGGCTAAGGGATGACGTCTTCATTCTTGAGGCGAGTAGGGACGAACCAGCTTGCTGGTTCAGAAGCACACCATGCCAGTATCAATGGTTCAGGGCGGCTGATGGTCATGCTTAGGAGGACTTCACACCTGTCACCGTCGACTGTCTGTACAACCATCTAAACAACATTGATGGGAAGACATTGAAATTGGAGACGTCCCCTCCCATGTACCACACAATACTGAAGGTGGCCTTGAGGGATTCGAAGAAAGAGTGGTCCGATGAGTGGGACCTATGCCAGGGTGGAAACTTCACTAATTATTGAGCATGGGATTATTAGGTAGGCGCCTCATGCGAGGAGTTCGGAGCCGAGCTGAGGAGAGTGAGATTGTATGAGGCGACATGGGCCTCCAAATTCCACATTTATCAACTGAAACAGCTGATGCTGGAGCTGTTGAGTAGATGGTCATCTAGGACCAACACTTTTCAGCTGCACCATGGGGAGGTTGGCATTAGTCTATGATATGTCCATCAGGTTTTGGGGGTCCCGATCTTGGGGGATATGTATGATGAGTTCCTCCCCATCATGAGTGTGTGGGAGGATCTGGAGTAGATTCTGCGGCTGGTGCTAGCATTGATGGGACTGGTCCCTGGAGAAGACAAAGAAGTGGTGAGGGATGTCCACTTCAAGAAGTGGTTCAAGGAGTTCCTGAACTTCCCGGAGAACCGAGAGTTTCCATCGAGGCCTCGAACTTTCCCGAAGGGGGATCAACGGGGCAAGGAGCACTCGTATTGGCAGCTCTTGGAGGACAGTCAATGGAAGACCTAGGGTTTTAGTGTCAACACTGAACAGCGGCCGATAGTCTATATGGCGGCGTTTATTGCGGCCCTAAACTGTGGTTGGATCCTACCTGTGAGGGATACCAACATGGGGGGTGTGGCCTAGCTCATTTATCATGGCATCCATGCTGTCCAGAGGAAGGCGGGTCCATCTGAGGATTCCAATGATCGCCAGATTGTACAGGATGCTATGGATTGTTAGCGAGGGCAAGAAGCCACCGAGGATATGCGAGCCCTTTCATATCCTATATGGGTGGATCGCGGCGCACATCAGGGGGGTTTATGAATATCCGAAACCCATCTCGCCTCCGGGGTCAAACTTCCATCCATCTATCCTGAATGCTTCCGGGAGCTTTCCAGTAAAATTGATCTTTCCCTTGGTGCTGAACAGGGTGTGGAAGGCGGACGAGTTTAATTTCCACCCGTTTCCATTGATGACGGGGGTACTCACCGACGACGGTCGGGGGATGGAAGAGCATCGGGCCTATTTCCTGGCCTTCCGAGGTGGAGTCTTAGTGGCACAGGTGGACCGCGAGCCTCTTTGCGAGTCATAAACCCCGCACCGGTTTGCAAGCCAGTTCAGGTGCCTACAGCGGCTAACCCCGTAGGTCTACTGGGAGGTGTTCCACGAGGAGAAACCTTGTGTAATGAGGAAACTATAGCTCATTTTCACATGGGAAGACGGGAAAATGCGAAATGCATTGCCTTCTCCTACTGCTGCCTTTGGGCTGGTGAAGGATTATTCCATAAGCTGGGAGGCAGCTTATCTAGGGGAAATGCTAAAGAAGACAATCGTTCGAGCTGGTGATGGTGGGCCTCCCCTATCCCGAGGTCGGGGTCGGAGGGCAGCAAGGGCTTCTCGCGGTGGCGGGGCTACCGTGGTGGCAAGACCTGCACCGACTGAGGGTGAGGCAGTGGCAGCAGTTCCAGTAGCGGTAGCAGATCTGATGGTCCTGGAAGAACAAATCCATTCAGAGGGGCAGACACCGAGGGGATTCTGTAGGATATCCACTCAATCTTTGGGGAAGCGGTTGCGCCATATCAACATGCCTTAGAATGCTATTTTCCCGGAGTCCTGGGACATTTTGGATGTCAACCGGAAACAACTCAGTCCATCCGAGATGTGGGAACACCTGAACTACCTCGGAATGGATTTACTAGGTATAGGCTCTATTTGGGCCGGTTTCGCGGTGTCTCCGGTGGAGGCAGAGCAATATCTGGCTGAGTTGGAGGACTACGTACATTCCAGTGGTGCCCCGCATCCAATGATAGACCTGGTGAGGGTACTGCTAGATCAGACGGTTCCCCCACAACTATCGGCCGCCGAGTTGAGGGACTGCTTCCCCCTATCGGAAGATTCAGACGAATCCTCTCAGGGCAAAGAGGCTGGTGGGGAGAGCCCATTGGAGGAAGGTGAAGTCAGCGATCAAGACTCGAATCTCGACGATTTCACAGAGGCTCTTGAGGTAAAATTCTAAGTTTCTTCCCCCGGGGTCTGTTTTCAATTCATTATGGACCTCTTACCAACATCTGAACCATGCAGGAGGACCTGGTACACAGATCTCGCTCTCTCTCCTCAGTGGGTGGTGATGCAGGACCCTCGGAACCCGCACCTATGGCCATATCCAGTTCTATGTCTGGCAGGGGTAGGGAACCCAAGGTGGCTCCTCCAGAATCTCTGGACCTTCCGAAAATATACGGAGGGCCGTGCTCTGGGGTCCCGTCAGCATTAACTCAGGAGAAGTGCCAGGAGTTCAATCTCTGTAAGTCCTCTCCACTGAATTCATCATTGTCATACGTTGATTGTGCCAACTGATGTCCATGCCCTTCTCTATTATGTATAGTTCTTCGACTGGAATGGGCCGCTGCGGTGAGGCTAGTTGGGATTTTTGGTGGTGCCCCTTCTAGAGGCATGCCAGTAATCGTGGAGATAGTTACCCCACCCACCCGAGCTACAGCTTCCCCCATCACTGACAGGACCACTAGCAGGGTCGTGTCTGAGGTCATTGAGGTGGGGTCCGACGATGAGGATCTTCCAGTCAACCCAAGTCCCGCTGCATCTAATCCAATGCCAGACACCACACCTGATCCCACACCAGATGTAGATCCTACTGAATACTTCTTGAGGGCGTACCCCGCATATGAGCCTACCAACTGTGTGGAATGGGATGAGACGGCCTATGACGAAGAGGACAGTGACATAGTCCGCTGCCGATCATGGAAGTTGTTCGTGCGCTTTATTGAAAAGACCCCTCAGACACTATGGATGGATGAGATGGACAGACTTTTCTCGCGGCTGCGTGATCTGTGTGATGGGGGAGTGGATTCCCATCGTCCTCACCTTCTCATCTGGGATCTCACAGTGGAGAAGATCCAGGAGTATGATCATGGCCTCATCATGGGCTAGCAGTGGAGGAAGGCGATGAACATCATGAATCTCTGGGAGGCTGAAGATGAGATCCAACGGCTATGGATCCAGGCGTATGAGCACTCATCCTCTCTTAATGCACAATCAGAGTTGATCTTGCAATTGAAGGCCCAGTTGGCAGAGGCGAAAGAGTGTATGAGGAAATATTACGAATAAATGTCCATCATTCAGGCTAACATAGAACGGGCCCAAAATGAGGCTGATGAATTACACCCCATCACTGCTAAGGAGGAGTGGGAGATGAGCCAGTGGAAACAACTCTTGGATGCTACGCGTTAGAGGGTGGCAGAGCTGCAATCGCTCTTTTGATGAGGTCAACCCATCCATGGGATAAATAAACCCCCTGAGTGTAGTAAGGATCAAAAACTCTCAAACGTACTTTCATGATTTGATTTTTGAATACTTGAGTTTCGTTATCGAGGTTGTATTTAGAACAATCGACGAGCCATTCTTTCAGTGTGCTCTGATGCACGAGTGGGGTAACGCCAGGTTCGTTGGGATTAGTCTGAACATAGGAAAGTGGGAGGTGTGAATCGCCATACCCAAAATTCGGAACGCTATGGGGGTGGTGTGGTAATGAAGGATAACCATTAACTGTGTTCGAAACATAGTATCCTTATTGCATTAGCCTAAAATGGAGATAAGAAATGAGGGTCGACCATTGAACATGTTTGAAATAGGGGACCTGACTCAAAATACTACCAATTGGTCTTCTGGAACATTGGCCTAGGACAATAGGCGAGACATAGGCTGAGCATCCATACTGTTAGGGGGTTCCTCCAGATGTGAAAGAGGATGAGGGTCCGACTAAGGGGCACTAAATGCATGGAATGTGGATTGAGGGTTTGCTCGAACAGAATCCAACACTCTTGAGTTTATGCTATCATAGTGGAAGTACACTAGATGGACGCATCAGTTTGATCGTGGATCATTCCTTCTTTCAGAAAGGGCCTCTCTGGTGAGGGGTGGGGGGGGGGGGGTTGTTTCTTCCCAATATCATCGTGGGGCATCCCGAACCTGTTCAGGGCAGAGTTACAGTTACATAGTTCCCCCTGAGGGGTAAAACCAAGGCGCTGGAAATGGGGAGGAATAGGACTTATGATTCCAATGGCTGGACCCAAGGTGAAATGCCTGGGTGTCCCTACGTATCCCATGAGGATGGGAATCAATCCATACATAGTTCTGGAAGTGCAGTGTAGTCATGGACTAACACTGACAGGTGAAATCCTCTCTGACAGAGGCTCTGGTGCATCCCATGATCAACATTGGGCATCCCGAACTTGTTCAGGGTAGAACCGCAGTTTAGTGTCATGCGTTGAGGACATATGGCCTCCTGCAGTTTAACGTCATACGATAAGACGTGAAAGGGAAGATCCTAGGGAGCATGTGGTGCAGTAGCTATGAAACTGATGTGAATGAGGACTTAGAGTCCAAATCACACCACGTACCCCCCGAAGGAAACTCTTTAGGTCGAGGGACCAAAAGCAAGAATTAGGCTGGGCCGGAAGTAGAGTGGTCGGGTGTTCCTATGTACCCCATGAGGATGGGAATCAATCCATACGTAGTTCTAAGAGCATAGTTTAACGTCATGTGGGACGATGATAAGCCTGGCCGCGTTGGTACACATCCTACCAAAACTACTAAGCCCACATGAGTCGCGCTCGGTGTGGGAAACAAGAAATTATGGTGAGACTTTCCCGACACAGGAAGGGGAATGCTAGGACAAAGGGACACTCGGTGAATACCGGCACAATGATGCTAACTCGTCCATGAAACGCACCTAGATGTGAGAAGAGATAGAGCCGAGTATGTTGGAATTCCACTTGAACATGAGAAAGTGGAAATGTGAGAATCATGAAGCTCAAAATCTAGACCACAATGATGGTGGTGTGATGATGGAGGATAACTGTTGACTGTGGCAGAATCAAATCATCCACATCGTGTTAGCCTGGAATGGGGACAGACAGACGAGGGTCGACCGTTGACCATGTTCAAAACACGGGATCATGTCACAAATGTCGTCAGAGATCCTTTAGGGTGTTGGCCCAAAATGATAGGAGAGCCCTTAGGCCCAACATCCATGGAGAGCCCTTAAGCCTAGCATCCATGTCATCCGAGGGTCCTTTTGGATGTGGAATACGACGAGGATCCAAATAGTTAGCTCACAAATCCTGGACATGGAATGGAAGGAATGTCTCTATGAAGATTCCACACTTAGGGATCTTTGTCAAAGCATATCTAAATATGTTAATGAGATGTATTAGATAGAGGGATTCGAGTCCCTTCCCATAGGGAGATCTTAGTTTAGGGTCGTAGAGTTCGGACAATGGATGGGAGGAAACATAGGAGGCACGTGGTGGGGTAACTCAAGTACCCGACTTGAATGGGAACCAGGGGTTCTGACCACCACGTGTTTCTTGGAAAGTTTTAGGTCGAGGGACCGAAAATGAGAGTTTATCTAGGCCTAATGAAAAATGAAAATTCATTCCTACATACCCCATGAGGATGGGGATCAAGATTTACGTAGTTCTTTAGAGGGTCTTAGTTTAAGGTCTTATAACTTAGACCATTAATGGGTAAGGAGAGCAGGGGACACACGGTAAGGTGGTTACAAAACCCGACGTGAATGAGGACATAATCTATACTTACCATGTGTTCCCTAGGAAAGTGTTCAAGTCAAGGGACTGAACACAAAAGTTAGGCTGGGCCCACAGGGAAGTGCCTAAGCGCTCTTACGTATCTCATAAGGATGAGAATCAAGCCACACGTAGTTCTAGAAAATGAAAGGAGTGCACAGGTCTAGCCCTCACACCAAGAGAAGCGGTATTTGATAAATCTTGTTTGTATTTTAAGGTGAGTGGTATTTTTTGTGAAGCGACAGGCCTAGGGTAGCAGGCCCTGGCGTCGCCATAAGAATCAAGCCGTAGTAGGCGTTGACAAATGGAATGGCGTATGACCAATACCAAATGTGACCTTCTCTATGATGAGGTCATCAAAATGCAGTGCCGTTTTTTGTCATGTGGCTAGGACGATAATATCACGGTTTAGGGTCATGTGATAGGACCAAGCATGCATTTTAACGTCATGCAGCGCAGACGTAGCAGAGATGATGCTAGGAGGGGAATGGGTATGGTGCCATGAAACATAACCGACGTGGATGGGGAAATGATCCCTCATCACACCATACGCAATTCCGAGATAGGAACCTTGGGCCAAGGGGCCCAAATAGGGTTGAGAGTGAAAGGGACATGAGGAACTAGCTCCCAGCTGAGATGGACTCAGAAACAAGACAACCGGGTGACCCATCGCATCCCATGGGGATGAGGATCGAGCCGCACATATCCCTTAATGAAGATCTAAGTTTATGGTCTTAGAGATCAGACCATGGGAGCCCCGAAGGACGCCGTATTGCAGCTTTGTCCCCCTGACGTGCAGAGGTGTACTGAGGGATAGCGCCAAGAGTATCGAAATTCCACGTGGACACGGTGGGGTGGAACATAATGTGAATCATGTAACTAACATTCAAGGTCTGAAAGGGCTGGCGTGATGACATGGGATTACTGCTGGCCATGTTCGCAACATGGTAAACTATCGTGTTAGCCTGAAATGGGGATCGACCGCTGACCATGTTTGCAATGCGGGATTTGTATCAATTTTTTGTTCGAACCCCTTGGGGGTGTTGACCCGTAAAGGTAGGATATCCCTTAAGAGTAGTATCCATGCCGTTCTTGGGGGTCCCTTCGGGTGTGAAAGATAATGAAATCCCGAATGAAGGGGGAACACGAAGATTGAAAAGTGTAAGGAACTTGCCTTAGTTGAATCTGACACTCTTGGTCCTAGACTAGAGTACTCTTAACACATGGGAGAACCACTGCAAGGGGTCGAGGGACTCAACTTGAGGGCATCCAAGAGATGGAGGATTCCCGGGAGAAGGGGGGTATGGTGCCAAGAACCCTGTACCACACCTATTTATCCCTCTCTTGGAGAGTAACATGCCAAGGGGCCTAGGTGACCGGGAGATCGGGAGATCTCTAAGAGGTGGGGTTGGACCCAAAGTCTAGACATTCTGGTGCTCCTACGTATCCCATAAGGATGGGAATCAGGCCACACGTAGTTCTAGAAAGGTTCCTTTTAATGTCGTTCATGACAGGAAATAGGAGGGATAATTTTCAGAACGGGGTGCACGTGGTGTGGCTATCACAAACCCAATGTGAATGAGGACATAATCATGTACCATATCACGCGGTCCCGTAGTCAAAGTCCCGAAGGCGGGGTAGAGAATAAAAATTAGCAGAACTCAAGCTGAACGTAGTTCTAAAATGATCTTATTTTAGGGTCTTAGATCTCGGACCATGGAGGGATGGCAGCCTTCCAAGTAAGCACAGACCTCGACCCGATCCCTAAGCCCACGTGAGTCAAACTTGGTGTGGGAAACAAGGGAGGAAGATCTTTATTGAAATACTTGGAATGTCCATCAAAGGTAAATCGGTGCAGAGCCCCGAAGGACACCCTTACTGTGGCTTTGTTCCCCTAACATGCAGATGCGCACTAAGGAATAGCATCAAGAGTGTCGAAGATCCACTTAGACATTAGAAGGTGGAGAAGGATGTGAATTGTGTAACCGAAATTTTGGGCTTAATAGTTTTGGCGTGGCGATGGACGATAACTGTTAACCATGGTGGAAAAATAGTATCTATATCGCGTTATCCTGAATTTGGAACAACAAACGAGAATCAACCGCCGATCATATTCGCAACATGGGATTTGTATCAATTTTTTCTCCAAAACCCTTGGGGGCATTGGCCCGTAATAGTAGGAGAGCCCTTAAGCGTAGTATCCAGGCCATTCTCAGGGGGTCCCTTCAGGTGTGAATGGTGATGAAATCCCTAATGAAGAGAAAAAAAATCCTAAAAAGTGGGTGGAAACATGTCTGAGTAGAGTCTGATACTCCAGGTAATAAACCAGAGTGCCCTTAGGCACATTGGCGGACAGCCGAAAAGGGCCGATGAAACAGCTCGGAAGAGGTAGGCCAAGGGGCCAAGGTGGGATGGAGATTTCCAGGATATAGGGCTGGACCTGAATTCTATATGTTCGGGTGGTCCTACGTATCCCATAAGAATGGGAATCAAGCCACATGTAGTTATCGAAGAAACCTAGGGGGTAGGATACCCTAACGAGGACGCGTACAGTGTGGTGAGTAACCCGACATGAATGAGGACATAATCCCATACCACACCACACAGTCCCATAAGAGAGAACCTGGGCTAGGGGTCTGAAAAGGCCAAGGGGACTGATAGATGGGTTTTGGTCAGGGAGGTATGGCCTACTCGCAGTTTAATGTCTTGCAGTGAGGACGAGGGTCAGGGAATAGAATTCCATGGACATGGGAGGTGTATGGAATGAAAAGTAACCCAATGTGAATGAGGACGTAATCCCACACCACACCGTACACTCCAGGTATGAACTTGGGCTAAGGGGCCCGAGAAGGCCAAGGGGCCTGAGGCAGGGCCACGGTCAGGAAGGCCTGAACAGCTGACAGTTTATCGTCATGCAGTGAGGACAAGGGATGGGGGCCCGGAAATGCCAAGGGGCCTGAGGCTGGGCCTCAGTCAGGAAGGCCTGACCAGCTTGCAGTTTATCGTCATGCAGTGAGGACGAGGTCCAGGGGCCCGGAAAGGCCAAGGAGCCTGAGGTTGGGCCTCAGTCAGAAAGGCCTGACCAGCTTGCAGTTTATCGTCATGTAGTGAGGATGAGGGTTGGATAAGGTGTATCTTCCGGGGATGTGTATGGTACGGTGAGTAAACCGACGTGAATGAGGACATAATCCCATACCACACCGCACAATCCCATCATATAAAACATGGGCCATGGGCGCGACTGTTGGACCTGCTTGGAAAGAGTTCGTCGCTTCGGGACGGGCAGAACGAATCACTACACTCGATGTTTGGGACATCTTGGGGTGGACCCGAAGATTCTGGGCGGCTGTTGACTAGGTTCGAAACATAGTGTCCCTATGGTGACCTGATATGGGAGCAACAAATCAGCATCGACCACTGACCATATTCAAAACGCGAGACTTGTATTGGCTTGTTGCTCAGCACCCCCGAGGGCATTGGCCTGAAATGGTAAGAGGGCCCTTAGGCCTGGTATCCTTACCGTTCAGGGCCCCTTCTGGACGGGGAAGGTGATGGAATCCCAGTCAAGGAGTGGGTGAAGCATAGTTGTACCCATCTACGAAAGAGGTGAACATCTCCAGGGAGGGGGCGTGTAGCGGGATCGAGGCTATATTGACGTGCATTGGGGAAAAAGTATGCACTCTGCCATATGTCTTGACCCGAGGGGAATATTCTAGCTTTTGGGCTGGGCCAACAGACAAAATGTTTGGGCATTCCTACGTATCTCATGAGGATGAGAATCAATCCATACATAGTTCTTGAAGGCCATGCAGTTTAACGTCGTGCGGTGAAGACGGGGGCAGATAGAAGAATGAGAGTGGGCAAAAGGCGTGTCCATTATAATCCTCGTATGAGTGGGGTGAAGGAAGCCTACTCTACATCATGTGAGGACCCTCTGAAGAAGCTATACCCAGGGTGGATAGTCAAAGAGAAGTGTTTGGGTCTGGGCTCAAAACGAAGTGTCTGAGCATTCCTACGTATCCCATGAGGATGGGAATCAAGCCATACGTAGTTCTTGAAGCACAGTTTAACGTCATGTAGGATGATGAAATGCATCTCACCTGGGGATGTGTACGGTACGGTGAGTAACCTGATGTGAATGAGGACATAATCCCATATCACACCATACAATCCCACAAGAGAGCCTAGATTGGGGAAAGTCTATGGGGCCTGAGGTTGGGCCTCAGTCAGGAAGGTCTGAACAGCTAGCAGTTTAATGTCTTGCAGTGAGGATGGGGGAGATCTTAGTTTCGGGTCATAGAGCTCAGACCATTTTTTAGTTTATTGTCATGGGGGATGATAATGAGCAATTTAACGTCATGACAGATGATGATGTAGTTTAACGTCATGCAGGACAATGTTTCAGTTTAAAGTCATATAGGACCAGATAGTTTAATGTCATGTTGGACCATATAGTTTAAGTTCGTGCAGGACCAGGGTGTAGTTTAAGGTCATGCATGACCTCGAGGCTCAGGAAAAGTATTTCTTGAGGAACTTGGCATTGGTGGGAGGAGTTATGCGCTCACCATCCATGGTTACCAAGGAGTATGCTCCATTGGGGTAGACCTTATGAATGATGTAAGGTCCTTACCATTTGGGCTCTAGCTTGGGTGGTTTCCTGCTGAGGATCATTGGTGCTCAAAGGGCCAAAACCAGGTCACCTTGCAGAAAATAGTGAAGGAGAACCTTCTTGTTAAAGGCTCTAGCTATCTTATTCTGATGCCTTTCCAGATTGTGCAGGGCACAGAGCCTGTTCTCATCCAGTGCTTCCAATTCATCCAGACGGATTTCAGCCACCTTATCTGGTGCCTGCTGGTCATAGACTGCAGTGCGTAACGATGGTAGCTGAATCTCGATGGGCAGTACGACCTTAGCCCCTTACACCAGGGAATATGGAGTCACTTGGGTGGAATTGTGAGTCGTCGTCCGATACGCCCAGAGAGCGTTGGGGATCTTTTCTGGCCAAATTTTCTTTTTCTGACAAACCATTTTATGCAAAATGTTAGAAAGGGTTTTGTTGAATGCCTTGATCTATCCATTTTCCTGCGTGTGATAGCGAGAGTTATGGTAAGAAAGGATATTGTACTTTGCGTACAATTTCTTCAACTCAGCTGCTCAGAAGTTGGTTCCGTTATCGGTGAGGACAGTGTGAGGGACTCCAAACCGGTGGATGATGTTAGAGCTCACAAAGTCAATGATGAAACAGGACTTGACCTCTTTGAGTGGAGCTGCGTCTTCCCACTTGGAGAAAAATCTGTAGGTGTCAGGATGAACCTGCACTGGCGATATGTCGCCGATGGATATGGTCCCACGACATAGAGTCCCCACACCAAAAATGGCCAAGAGTACTTGGTGGAGTGGAGAGGATCTGGCGACCGATGTAGGAAGTTAGCATGAACTTGGCATGTGTTTCATCTCTTGGAAAACTCAATACAATCATGGATCATAGAGGGCCAGAAGTACCCCAGTCTCCGGATCTGATGGGACAGCTTTGGCCCAGCCTGGTTGGCACCGAAGGAACCGGCATGAACCTCTTGCATGACCTGAGAAATCTAGACTCCTTGAATGCAACGGAGGAGAACAACATCGAAGCCCTGCTTATAGAGGAACCGCTCAAGAATGGGACCACTCTGGAGGGTAAACTGCAGTGTGTGGCGTTGGATTTGCTCGTGCTCAGCCCGATCATCCGGGAGGCAACCATTTTGGAGGTACTCGACAAAAAGTTTTGTCCAGTCGGGAGTGGCCTCAACCAATGCATCTGAAGAACCTGGGGCTCCTAGCATGGAGGATCTGGCGGTAAGATGGCTTACCCACAGGCTGTCTTCATCCTCTGGGGTGACGGGGGTGATGACTCTCTGGTGTGCCACATGTATAATCAGATCATCCTGCTCGGGTTCTGTAAGCGATGTGGGTAGGCTAGCCAAAGCATCTGCTCAACCATTCTATGACCGAGGGACATGGGTAACCTCTGGTCGAGAAGGGAACTGGGCCATTAGACGGAGGGTGCACTCCAATAATGGCACGATCTATAGCTTTCTGACAACATATTCTCCATTGACCTGCTTGATGACTAGTTCGGAATCCCCTTTTACGTGCAAATGGGGTACATCGATCTCAAGGGCCAGCTCGAGGTCAATGATGAGAGCCTGATACTCTGCCTCATTTTTGGTGTATCCCTCTGACAACAGGAATGAGTATGGAAGAATGTCTTGTGTCGGGGTGATGAAGATGATACCCAGACCCACTCTGTTGAGCTTAGGATCATTGTGCCTCATACCGGTGGGGCTCCGGGAGGCACCGTCGATGTGCATTTTCCAACATGAGATGACATGATCGACTGAGATGATTACCTCATCATGAAAATCCAGGTCCAGGGATTGATCCACGGAGGTTGGATGTGCAGCTAGGAATTCTACCAATGCTTGCCCCTTGATAGCCGTATGGGGCACGAACCTGATGTCAAACTGCTGGAGGATCACTACCCACCACGCTAGTCAGCCAATCAACATGGGTCGGTTCAGAATTTACTTCAGCGGGTCTACCCGAGAGACCAACTATACCTCATGGTGCTGCAGATAATGTCGCAATTTCTGTACAGAAAACACAAGCACAAGGTAGCTCTTTTGGATTGGGGATTATCTGGTCTCCGTATCGAGGAGTATGCAGCTGAGGTAATAGAGGATGTTCTTTGTCCCCTCATTATTCTTCTGGGTGAGGAGGGCGCCGAGAGACCATTCCAGAGCTGTCACATAAAGGACTAGTGGCATTCCAATGATGGGTGGCATCAGGTTCGGAGGCTAGAGCAGATACTGCTTGATTTCCTCGAAGGCGGCCTGACACTCTTCATCCCATTCATAGGCGGAGCCTTTCTTCATGAGCCGGGAAAAGGTATTACAGTTGCCTGTCAGATTTGCAATGAATCGACGTATGTAGGCTAAGTGTCCTTGAAGACCTTGAAGTTCCTAAATATTACTCAGGGGAGGCATATGGCTGATGGATTTGATCTTCTCTGGGTCGATTTCGATGCCTTGGTATCTGACAACAAAGCCAAGAAACTTCTCGGAGGTGACCCCAAAGGCATAGTTCAACGGGTTCATCTTCAGGTGGCAGGAACAGAGGAAACCAAACACTTTCTCAAGGTCCTTGAGATGGTCCTGGCGCTGGTGGGATTTGACCACCATATTTTCCACATAGAATTCCACCAATGTTCCCAGAATTGGCTTGAATATGCGATGCATGGACCGCTGATAGGTGGCACCTGCATTTTCCAGGCCGAAGGGCATAACCCGGTAACAGAAAGTACCTTGGGGGCCCTAAAAGCGGTGGACTACTCATCTTCGGGGGCCTTCTGGATCTGGTTATACCCAGAATAACCATCCATGAAGGAGAGGGCTTGGAACCTGGTCGTGGCATCAATCAACAAATCTGTCACCGGGAGGGGAAAATCATCCTTTGGGCAGTGGCGATTGAGATTGCGAAAGTCGATACAGACTCTGATCTGCATGTTCTTCTTCCAGACTGGCACAATGTTGGATAGAAACTTGGGGTACTGGACTTACTTGACGAATTTGGCTTTGATAATCTTGTCAACTTCGGCCTCAAACATGGCACTGTGAGAAGGGTGCATCTTTCTGGGAGGCTGCTTGAACCCACGATGGTTTGTCGGGAGACCAAGGCAGTGGACAACTACCTGGGGATCTAGTCCTGGAATCTCATCATAACTCTAGGTGAACACATCTCGATGATGCTTAAGGAAGTTCATGTACCACTGCTGCTCATTGAGGGACATGGCGGCACTGATCAATGTGGGTCTTGGATCTGCCTCGCTACCAAGGTTCACATGCACCAGTTCATCGACCGTGGTAGAGATACCTTCTTCAAAGGCGGGGGGAGCATCCTCTAGGTCCTCTTCCCCACTTGTGGAGGGATATTCCATGGGGGAGTCATCTCCGAGCCATTAGACTCTGATGGGAGGCTGGTGTCGGCTTGAGCGTCAGTGTTTATCATGTCAGGAGATTCATACGCCACTGAGACCATATCAATGAAGGCAGTCGATCCAATCCCAACCGGTCTTCCGCCCATGGGGCCGCACTTGATAACATCAAAGAAGTAGTGGCGCGTTGGCTTGAGCTAGTTAATTCCATCCTGGAAAAATAGAAACGTATGACATACCGCTATTTCCATGAGCCTAACGTCCTGATACCATACAAGGGTAGGAGGTTCTGTGATCACCCGAGCCTGGTTGGTGTAAGAGTAAGAGGTGATTTCCCACTGTCGCTTGGACCTGGGAATATGTCTTCCTCTTGTACCCGAAACGACAAAGTTGAGATAGTGTTGTAATAGAATCAACCAATAAAATTTAGACAAGTTGGGAATTTATTTTAAACATTATCAACATGATTTATCATTATATAATCTGTTTAATTTTATTTTTGGTAATAATATTATAAATTTTAAATCCTTATAAATAATTAATTATATGTTGTTAATTGTCTATAATTTTATACTTTATTACATTGTAGACCATATAAATTTTAATTTATAATTTTTAAATATTTTTGTGATTTTTAAACGATTTTATAATATGTAATTTTTATAAAATAACAATAGTGTCAATTTTGACACTATTCATTTATTTGAATTTAAATAAAATATACACAGAAGATATGTTCGAATTAAAAGATTTAATAGATTCATAACATGTCATATTTATCTGTAAAATTAGTGGAGCACATTAAATAGTTTACATAATATTTATTTTAATACTTTTAAAATAATTTATTTGATAATTCAATCAATAAAATAATTTCAACATCACTATTGTGTCATAATTAATGACAATTATTTAATCCCTAAAAATTATAATTCATATGATGTATATAATTTTATTATCTTTCTGGGGACTATTTATATCCGAAGTTTTATGATGTTTATCACAAAATTAAAATTATTACACTTTTAAGATTTAAGAGAGTGACATCTTGTCACTTTCTTTGGTTTTCATAATAATTATATTATTTCATGGTCAAAAGTCAATGAAATGAATCTATTCTGACCCTTAGGTGATATGGGTCTACTTTTATTCATCCAATAGGGTTTTGGAAAGTGTTAGGGTAATTTTATAATCCTATATTTAACCTTAATTACCCGATTTACCTTTAACAACAGTAAATAAAAATTACCGTAGTTACTATTCATAATATTAAAAAAATAAAAGTAACCTATTAACATAATTTGGACCCACTGAATCCAAATATGGAATCCATTTTTCAAAATTCATAACACAGAAGTTGCATTAATTAATTTAAAATTAATCCCGTTGTTAATCAAATGAGTTTTAAAAGTTAAAACATTACCAAAGATTGAAATGTTTTTACCTATGAATTTAATGTCAAATTAATGATAATGACATACATTATATTAAATGGTAAAAATATATTCTATTTATACTTTAAAACCATTAAATATTATAATTAAACTATATAAATTATTACGATGAAAAAAGTTTTTTTAATTAAAATATAGCGTGTTTTTACTATTCATTAAAATATGAAAGTTATCAGAATAATATGAAAAATTTATCCAAAGTAAATTTTTATATCCTGATTCCAAAGAAGAATTTTATTTTGTCAAATTGAACTTATAAACTTTTCAAAAACTAGATTTAAAGTTTGTGCGCCATTAAAAGGCGGCAAAACAACATTTTTTGAAAAATACTTATTTTACCCGAAAAAAATATTTTGCTCTCATACCATGTTCTAGAAAATATGTAAGATGAATAATAATGTTATAAAATTCAAAATTCAGTTAACACTATTCATAACGGCTAGTTTATAATATTATAATAATATATCGTTGTTTAGTGAAACTCGGTATTGCGTACTACACACGCTATCGAGGAAGGTCGCGATTCCGTGTAATGCAAGCCATGCTAGTGTTATGTGCAGTGAGAGATTCCTTTCATGTTGCGTATAACATAAGACATAAAAAATATACTTCTCATAAAATATCATAGTGTTACATTCTACCCCCCTTAAAATGAATTTCGCCCTCGAAATTCGTCACTTCGTAACAAACAGATGAGGATACCTCTCCCTCATCATATCCTCAAGCTCCCATGTAGCTTCTTCTAATTGGTGGTTCCTCCATAAAACATTAACCAAGTGAGTGGTCTTGTTTTGTAGAACTTTTTCGCTACGATCCAGAATCTCTATAGGTTGTTCTTCATAAGAAAGATCTTGCTCGAGCGGTACAACTTATGAGTTGAGTACATGTGAAGGATCAGGTATGTACCTTCTTAGGAGAGATACATGGAATACATCATGAAATTGAGAGAGATTTGGTGGAAGATCCAATCGGTAAGCTACCTTCCCAACACAATCCAGTATTTCGAAAGGACCGATATACCTAGAGCTCAACTTTCCCTTCTTTCCAAATCTCATTACTCTCTTCCAATGAGATATTCGTAAGAACACTTTATCACCCACTTCAAACTCTAGGTCTTTTCTTCAGTTTTCGGCATAACTTTTTTGTTGACTCTGAGCTGCTCTTATGTGTTGTTGAATAGATAGGACCTTTTCTGCCATCTAATCAACAAGATCAGGTCCTAATAGCTTTCTTTCCCCAACTTCATCCATGCAAGTTGGAGTTCGGCATTTATTTCCATAGACAGTTTCATAAGGATCCATCTGAATACTGGAGTGAAAGCTATTATTATAAGAAAATTCCACCAAAGGTAGGTGTTGATCCCAACCACCTTTGAAATCCATAGGGCAAGCTCTTAACATATCTTCTAGAGTTTGAATTTTCCTCTCAGACTGACCGTCTGTCTAAGGATGATAAGTAGTGATGAAACTCAACTCTGTATCTAGAGTATGCTGAAGACTTCGCCAAAACATTGTGGTAAACCTTAGATCCCGATCAGATATAATGGAAAGTGGTACTCCATGCAATCTTACCACTTCCTTTACATATATCATGACAAGATGATCCAAAGAGAAATATTCTCTAATAGCAATGAAGTGTGCCGACTTCGTAAGATGATCAACTATAACCCAGATAGCATTATTGCCTTTGGATGTTTTAGGAAGTCCAGTGACAAAGTCCATAGTGATGTTTTCCCATTTCCATTCAGGTATAGGTAATGGTTGTAACATCCCCTTAGACTTTTGTCTCTCAGCTTTAACTTGTTGACAAACCAAGCATCAAGAGACATATTTAGCAACATCTATTTTCATTCCATCCCACCAGAAATACACTTTCAGGTCCCTATACATCTTCGGGCTTCCAGGATGAATAGATAATGAAGAACTACGAGCCTCATCCAGTAGATCCTTCTTTAATTCTGGGACGGGAGGAACACAAACCTGATTCTTGAACCTTATTATCCCATCACAATCAAGGTTGAATTTAGGAACATTTCTCACCTTCTTTTGTAACTCTACATCTTCTTTTTATGCCTATTTAATCTTCACATGTATATATGGTTGAACATTTATTTGAGAAAGATAAGATTTTTCCCCTTCCATTATAATTCCAAGATCCATCCTTTGTAAATCCATAAATATTGGATCTTTTGTAATCCTCATCATGGATAAGCTGGCATGGTCTTGTCGACTTATTTCGTTTTCCACCTTGTTTGCTTTCCTAGGGTGATAATGAATTGACCAGTCGTAGTCCTTAATCAACTACAACCATCTTCTTTGGCGCATATTCAGCTCCTTTTGTGTGAAAATATACTCTAAACTTTTATGATCAGTATAAATATCACACCTTTCACCATAAAGATAATGCCTCCAAATATTTAATGCAAAGATTACCACAGCTAACTCCAAATCATGAGTTGTGTAATTTTTCCATGGATTTTCAACTGTCGTGAGGCATAAGCTATCACCATATCGTTTTGCATGAGAACACACCCCAATCTCTTCTTGGATGCATCACTGTAGATCACAAACCTTTCTTCACTACAAGGCAGTGTGAGCATAGGTGCACTGGATAACCTTCTTTTCAACTCCTTGAAATTCTCTTCACACTCCTCCGTCCACACGAACTTAACTCCTTTTCGAGTCAACCTGGTGAGTGGATTTGATAATCGTGAAAAATATTTCACAAAATGTCGATAATATCCAGCCAAACCAAGAAAACTTCTGATCTCAGTTACTGTTGTTGGTCTCTACCATCTTTTGATAACCTCTGTTTTTGCTGGATCCATAGATATCCCCTCTTTTAAGATTATGTGACACAAAAATGCAATTTTTTTGAAGCCAAAATTCACACTTGGTAAATTTGGCATAAATCTTATCCTTCCTCGGGGTCTTTAATACAATTCTCAAGTGATATTAATGTTATTCCTTGCTATTTTAATATACAAGAATATCGTCTATAAAGACTACCACAAACTGATCAAGATAGTCTCTAAATACTCTATTCATTAGATCCATGAAGATAGAAGGGGCATTAGTAAGACCAAATGGCATCACTATAAATTCATAGTGTCCATACCTTGTACGGAAAGCCGTCTTTGGTATATCCTCCCTTTTGACCCTTAATTGATGATACCCTGAATGAAGATCAATCTTGGAAAAGTATTGAGCTCCGTGTAGTTGGTCAATTAAGTCATCAATTCATGGGAGAGGATATTTGTTCTTGATAGTGATCTTGTCAAGTTCTAGATAATCAATGCATACACTACTACAACTTGGCCCTTTATCAGTGCTAAAAACTGGCGTTAACAGCACTTTTCTAGCGCTGTTAATGCCGGCGTAGATAAAGGGGGGGGGGGGGTCCCCTTTATCAGCGCTCTGAGAAGCGCTGATATAGGCGTCCTTTATCAGCGCTAAAAAAGAGCTGATAAAGGACCCCATTTATCAGCGCTTTTCAGAGCGCTAATAAAGGGTGTTCTTTATCAGCGCTCTTCTAGCACTGTTAAAGGTGTCCTTTATTAGCGCTCAAAAAAGAACTGATAAAGGCACCATCACCTGCACCTGCAAAACAGAACCTACACACCAGCACACCAGAATACCGGCACAAAGTAGCACATGCACACCTGCACAAAATAGCACCCACACACAATATTTTGACCGACAACGGTATATACATTTACTTAACATCATGAATACAAAAAAACACATTGCTATATACATTTCAAACATTTTTTTACATGGTTACAATTACAATTATTCAACAACAGTTATAAACATTCATGTTTCATCCTTTGATATCAATGATCTGCTCTCAAAAATTGTCGTTCACGGTATTTGTTGCCGAACAAAGTATCCGAACTCAAAGAAAAAATTCACCTATATAAGAAAACAAATATTATGTTAGTAATGCAATAATGAAATAAATTAAAACAGTAATATGAAAGAATACATTAATATGGAAATGTGAAACTAAAATATGAAATTTTAAACTCAAATGTTTTCATTCTGATAACAATGAAAGGGAATAATGTAAAATCAATATGTTTTTGGATGATTTATCTCATTTAATAAATACTGATTCTTTATCTAATGAAAATCTTTACTGGTCACACCGTGCATCAGATTGAGGTGTGGTAGATTCGTACACTTCAAAAATGACTCATGGATCATTTTCCTAAAGTTTCAAAACAATCCGAACGCATTTGATCGGTATTCCGTATGTCAGTAGTGTTGTTTTCTAAAGTTTATGTCATTTTCAAACTGATATCAGACAATTTTAGCCATACCGGTCACACCGTGCATCGTATTGAGGTGTGGTTGATTCGTACACGTCACAAATGACTCATGAATCATTTTCCTAAAGTATCAAAACAATCCGAATGCGTTTGCTCGGTATTCCATATGTCATTAGTGTTGTTTTCTAAAGTTTATCTCAATTTGAAACTGATATCAGACACTTTTAGCCATACCGGTCACACTATGCATCGGATTGAGGTGCGATGGATTCGTACACGTCACAAATGACTCATGGATCATTGTCCTAATGTATCAAAACAATCTGAATGTGGTTTCTTGGTATTCCGTATGTCAGTAGTGTTGTTTTCTAAATTTTATCTCAATTTGAAACTGATATCAGACACTTTTAGCCATAACGGTCACACCATGCGTCGAATTGAAGTGTGGTTGATTCTTACATGTCACAAATGACTAAGGGATCATTGTCCTAAATTATCAAAACAATATGAACGCGTTTGCTTGGTTTTCCGTATGTCACTTGTGTTGTTTTCTAAAGTTATGTCAATTTCAAACTGATATCAGACTCTATTAGTCATGTCGGTCACACCGTGCATCGGATTAAGGTGTGGTCAATTCGTACACGTTACAAATGACTAATGGATCGTTTTCCAAAAGTATCAAAACAATCCAAACTCATTTTCTCGGTATTCCATATGTCACTTGTGTTGTTTTCTAAAGCTATGTCAATTTCAAACTGATATCAGACACTATTAGCCATGCCTGTCACACTATGCGTCGGATTGAGATGCGGTCGATTCGTACACATTAAAAATGACTCGTGGATTGTTTTTCTAAAGTTTCAAAACAATCCAAACATGCTTTCTCGGTATTTCGTATGTTAGTAGTGTTGTTTTCTAAATTTTATGTCATTTTCAAACTAGTATCAGACACTTTTAGCCATATCGGTCACACCGTGTGTCAGATTGAGGTGCAGTCGATTCGTACACGTCAAAAATGACTCATGGATCGTTTTCCTAATGTATCAAAACAATCCGAACACATTTTCTCGGTATTCCATATGTCATTAGTGTTGTTTTCTAAAGTTTATCTCAATTTGAAACTGATATCAAAAACTTTTAGCCATATCGGTCACACCGTGCGTCGGATTGAGGTTTGGTCAATTTGTACATGTCAAAAATGACTCATGGATCATTTTCCCAAAGTATCAAAATAATTCGAACGCGTTTTCTCGGTATTCCGTATGTCAGTAGTGTTGGTTTGTAAAGTTTATCTCAATTTGAAACTGATATCAGACACTTTTAGCCATACCGGTCACACTGTGCGTCAGATTGAGGTGCATTCTATTCATACACATCACAAATGAATCATGGATCGTTGTCCTAAATTATCAAAATAATCCGAAGGCGTTTGCTCAGTTTTCCGTATGTCACTTGTGTTGTTTTGTAAAGTTTTGTCAATTTCAAACTGATATCTGACACTATTAGCCATGCCGGTCACACCGTGCGTCGGATTGAGGTGAGGTCAATTTTTACACGTCAAAAATTACTCAGGAATCATTGTACTAAAGTATCAAAACAATCCGAATGCATTTTCTCGGTTTTCCGTATGTCACTTGTGTTGTTTTCTAAAGTTATGTCAATTTCAAACTGATATCAGACACTATTAGCCATGCCGGTCACACCGTTCGTCAGATTGAGGTTCGATCGATTCGTACACGTCACAAATGACTAATGGATTGTTTTCCTAAATTATCAAAACAATCTGAATGCATTTTATCAATATTCCATATGTCACATGTGTTGTTTTCTGAAGTTATGTCAATTTCAAACTGATATCAGACACTATTAGCCATACCGGTCACACCGTGCATCAGATTTAAGTGAGGTTGATTTTTACACTTGAAAAATGACTCATGGATCGTTTTCCTAAAGTATCAAAATAATCCGAACGAATTTGCTCAGTATTCCGTATGTCAGAAGTGTTGTTTTCTAAAGTTTATCTCAATTTGAAACTGATATCAGACACTTTTAGTTATACTAGTCACATAGTGTGTCGGATTGAGGTGCGGTCGATTCTTACACATCACAAATGACTTAGGGATCATTTTCCTAAAGTATCAAAACAATCTAAACGTGTTTTCTCTGTTTTCCATATGTCACTTGTGTTGTTTTCTAAAGTTATGTCAATTTCAAACTGATATCAGACACTATTAGCCATTTCAGTCACACCGTACATCGGATTGAGGTGCGGTCAATTCGTAACCATCACAAATGACTAATGGATCATTTTCCTAAAGTATCAAAACAATCCAAACGTGTTTTCTCAGTATTCCGTATGTCACTTGTGTTGTTTTCTAAAGTTATGTGAATTTCAAACTGATATCAGACACTATTAGCCATGCTGGTGACACCGTGCGTCGGATTGAGGTACGATCGATTTGTACACGTTAAAAATGACTCTTGTATTGTTTTCCTAAAGTTTCAAAACAATCTGAATGTGTTTTCTTGGTATTCTGTATGTCAGTAGTGTTGTTTTCTAAAGTTTATGTCATTTTCAAACTAATATCAGACACTTTTAGCCATACCGATCACACCGTGCATCATATTGAGGTTCGGTTGATTCGTACACGTCACAAATGACTCATGTATCATTTTACTAAAGTATAAAAACAATCCGAACGCATGTGCTTGGTATTCTGTATGTCATTAGTGTTGTTTTCTAAAGTTTATTTCAATTTGAAACTGATATCAGACACTTTTAGCCATACCAGACACATTGTGCGTCGGATTGAGGTGTGGTCGATTCGTACATGTCAAAAATGACTCATGGATCGTTGTCCTAAAGTATCAAAACAATCGAAACACGTTTTCTCTGTATTATGTATGTCAGTAGTGTTGTTTTCTAAAGTTTATCTCAATTTGAAACTGATATCAGACACTTTTATCCATACCAGTCACACCGTGCGTCATATTGAGGTGCGGTCGATTCATACACATCACAAATGACTCATGGATCCTTTTCCTAAAGTATCAAAACAATCCGAACACGTTTTCTTGGTATTCCGTATGTCACTTGTGTTGTTTTCTAAAGTTATGTCAATTTCAAACTGATATCAGACACTATTAGCCATGCCGGTCATACTGTGCGTTGGATTGAGGTGCGGTTGATTCGTACACCTCACAAATGACTCATGGATCGTTGTCCTAAATTATCAAAACAATATGAATGCGTTTTCTCAGTATTTCGTATGTCACTTGTGTTGTTTTCTAAAGTTTATCTCAATTTGAAACTGATATCAGACACGTTTAGCCATATCGGACACACCATGCATCTGATTGAGGTGAGGTCGATTCGTACACGTAAAAAATGAATCATGGATCGTTTTCATAAAGTATCAAAATAATCTGAATGCGTTTTCTTGGTTTTCTGTATGTCACTTGTGTTGTTTTTTAAAGTTTATGTCAATTAGAAATTGATATCAGACACTTTTAGCCATACCGGTCACACCGTGCATCGGATTGAAGTTAGGTCAATTCGTACACATCAAAAATGACTCAAGGATCATTTTCCTAAAGTATAAAAACAATCCGAATGCTTTTTCTTGGTTTTCCATATGTCACTTGTGTTGTTTTCTAAAGTTATGTCAATTTCAAACTGAGTAGTAAGAATTCACTAATCTAAGGATATGAAACATAAGAAAGGGAGATCATAGATGATCAATAAGTGTAAAGGGAGATATCAATGACCATATAAAGATACCATAAGTATTAGAAATTCACCTTCATTGTCATATTTGTTTACATTGTTCCATCAGGTACACTGCCCATTCGTTTCTAAACACATTTATATCATCTTATGAATAAGAGTTTTTGCGACAGTCATATTAGTACTGAAAAAATATAAATACACAAAGGATTAATAATTATTTTAAATGAAGTAGTAATTATTTTCAAAAATACCTCTTCAGGGATGCTAGTTTGTTCATGAAATATGATCTCTTTCATAAATTTACAAACATAATAACCGCAGTCCTTGTCGTTTGTTTGTTTCGGACACTGCAGAAACATCGAGAAAAATAAGTAATTTGTTTTGATATGTATTTGGATAGTGAAATATAATTATATATACCCAGATACTTCTCCATTTGTAGATCTTGTGGGCATTGTTGTCCTTATTCCCTGGATTCATTCCAACCTTTAGACGATATCAATACACCGTATCATAAAAAAATCATCATTAAAAGATAATATAAATTATATAAGTCGATATTTAGTTCTAAAATGTTGGATCTAGTGTATTAAAAATTGACAATCGCAATCATGTGTGGTTGGTTTGTTGGATATCCATGCAGTGAATCCATAAAATAAATCTTTGGAGTATCCAAATTGACTGAAATGAGCATCCAATGATCCCTAAAAACACAAAAAAAATAAGTACTGATAGAAATGAAAATATAATTGACATGATTAAAATGTTGAGTTTTACCCCTGCAACGTTGGTATTAAAAAGATTCTATCAGTCGTAATTCTCCTTTGAAATGTTCTGAGCAGATTTGACATTAATTCAGCCTGAAAATCAGAATCTATTTCTTCTCGTTGTGTAGAAATGGTGTGAGGACTAACGAGTCCAAATTTGTATTCATGGGCGAATCCCTTAAATTGTTTTTCATATATACTCCTGTGAAAAATATGAGATGTATTTAGACATAATTATCAAATTATATCAGCTTCTGTAAAATCAAATCATGAAAACATACCTCATGTATACATTTATAACTGAGGTGCCTAGCCAGTCGTATGTGATGATCTCAACAACAACATCTGCACTAACAAAATCTAATTTTTCCACTCCGTATATATATTTTTCACAAACAATTGTGTGACTCTTTCCGCCTATCATTTTCGTATCCACATGAGCTTTCAATGATATTAAATTTAGATATAGAATGGGCGGGGTGAACATGCTCTCAGTAGATCGTTTTGATCAGTTGGTTGATCCTTTGGAGCCACTCTTTCATTTTAACTCCTCCATTTTGTCCTTCTGTAATAACATTGATCGCTTCAGCCATTTTCTAATTTAATATTAAAGGTTCTGCTTGAAAAATTAATTGGAAATGAATACCTCCTGATCAACATGTTTTTTACAAGATTCGACGACCATGCTACGAATGTTCCAACAGTTTGTTCCACCGTATGAATGTCATCATCGTCATTTGGCACAGGTAGATCGGCGCTTGGCTCATGAGCTACGTTAATCAACACTTTGACATGACCGGTTGGAAGTGGTCTGGAGTGTAGTGTGTCATTCTAAATATTGAACACCGTAACCCTCACTACAAGGCGATGGGTGGGAGTTGACAGATATAAATCACAGTCATTTTCACCCTGTAGAATATCATTACATGAAAGGTATCAGTGTCTATGTGATTCACATTTCACAGAAACGAATATTAGAACATTGATTACCTCGGTTAAGTCAGGTCTTTGAGGGGAATGGCTCGCCTCAAAGCTGGTGGGGGTGGGGCGGGATCTTCTCGCGCGGGTTGTTCTTGAGTTGTTTGTTCTCTTCACCTCTCCTCCATCAAACTTGCTAGCATCTCTCCCTGACTTTGGAATTTTTCTTCAAGGGTAGATAATCTATCTATCATTACTTGAAATTCTTTATTTTTTTTATCCTCTTGTTTTTTTATGAAAATATGCTTGGGGTGACACCCCAAAACCCACACCTCTGACGCGACCATACTGTTCTGGCTGTTTCAAGGCCGCTGAAAGTATGTCTGCATCTGGTGCAGGTGTTGTTGATTCTTGTGACTATGTCAAATAGAAAATATGGAAAAATAAGTAATCATCATTATGTAATAGTGATTTAAAGCAAAACAAGTTTATATAATGTCATACTTACACATGTTTCCCACACTTTTTGTGTGTTTTCATCGACCAGTTTCCCCTCTTTATTAACAAGAGCCTCCTTCCATAGCACATGGCATGGAATGGAAGTGTCTTGGGATTTTGCTTCATCAATCTGCAAATAAACAGATAAACATGGTTACATTGTTGTTTTATGTCACATAAAATTATGACAGTACTTTTAAAATACGTACCAATTGTTTTTCAATTGAAGAATACCCCAGCCTTGCTTTACGGTAGGGGTACGCTGGTTTTGCTGCCCGTTCTTTATTTTCAGTACTCAGTTGATATTTCATAAATAAAAACTTGTCAATCAACGTGATGAATACAAGCAACGTTACACAACGTGTAACCAAACACAATGTACCTGAAAAGTCAGTTCCGCACGACGGTTGCAAAATGCATCCCACGTTCCTTGGGATATCAAGTGTGCATTAAGAGGAGGTGGGTGCGGCTTGATTTTCCCTTCAGCATCTTTCAGAAGATGTTTCTTTAAAATGGTGTGAAAGCCTCTATGAATCCTTCCTGTCAGTCTTAATACATAATCTTTGTGCGAAACATCTACTATAAATGCACTCTGTAAGAGATGATGAAGAGTGAGTCAATATTTCAGTATTTTATTTTATTTTATTTTAATAAATTAAATAGATGATATCATAATGTTACCATAATATCTTCCCACATTAATGTTTTCAACCCACTGACAATATGGTTCCACGACTCTACATCAATCGGCACGCGTTGTCGAGTGACGATTCTAATGTAGCTACTAAACACGGCTTTGTTGGGGTTTACATGTTGGCCTCGTTTATTCAATCCCACCTCATATTTGATGCCTTTTGCTTTTGCCTTAAGGATTTTGGCTAAAAATGTCAAACTACGGCACACCTATTTTTTTTGTGTCGTCGGGGTTTCATCGCCTGCCATTTCCTCAGTTTCTGCATCATCATTATGTTTATCTGAAGCGCTAGCATCGGCACTGGGACCAGCTGCAATAGGTTGAGAGACCTGTTGTACCTCAGCAGTGGGACCAGCTGCAACAGGTTGAGAGACCTGTTTTCTCTCAGCAGAGGGACCACCTGCAACAGGTTGAGAGACCTGTTGTGTCTCAGGATTGGGTGCATCAGTAGGTGAAGAAGTCATTATCTGTAGAACTGGTTTAACATTTAATTTAGATCACATAAAAGCAACAGCGAATAGATAATAACATAATGTAACACAATCTATATTACAATAAAAAAATAACCTGATTATTGAACTCTTTTTTTTAAAGGCTGAAGTGATTTGACCCCTTTATCAACTATCCATATCCCTTCATTCTGGTCTCCTTTGACATATAAAACATCGTCTACATTGGGACCACTGCGAAATGATTGCGAAGTCCCAATGAAAGTGTAACACCCCGAGATTTTATGATAAGTATTCTTTTTAATTTATTTGATGTCATGTGTTTTATGCTACACCAAGATTATCTTGTGCTATATGCAACACCGTATTAGCTTGCAGTATACGCAACACTATTCTTGGATTGTGTTACACACAATTTCAAGTTCGTTTGATAGTAGTCATTCAACGCAACATTGAGTATATATATATATATGTGTGTATATATATATATATTCAATGTATAAATGAAATATGGTTGGATTCTATTATATGAAACAATAAAGTAGTCTTGCACAACACGCAACCCTGACTTGACTTGCATTACACGCAATCGCGACCTTCCTCGATAGCGTGTGTAGTACGCAATACCGGGTTTACTAAACAACGATATATTTTTATAATATTATTATGAACTAGCCGTCATGAATAGTATTAACTAAATTTTTAATTTTATGACATTATAATTCATCTTACACATTTTATAGAACATGGTATAAGAACAAAATAAATTTTTCGGGTAAAATAAGTATTTTTCAAAAAATGCAGTTTTGTCGCCTTTTGATGGAGCTCCCATTTTAAATCTAGTTTTTGACATGTTTATAAGTTCAATTTTACAAAATAAAATTATTATTTGGAATATGGATATAAAATTTTACCTTGGATAAAATTTTCATATTATTCTGATAACTTTCATATTTTAATGAATAGTAAAAACACAATATATTTTAATTAAAAACAACTTTTTTCATCGTAATAATTTATGTCATTAAATTATAATATTTAATGGTTTTAAGGTATAAATAGAATATATTTTTACCATTTAATATAATGTATGTCATTAGCATTGATTTTACATTGAATTCGTAGGTTAAATCAATTCAATCTTTTGCAATGTTTTAAACGAAAACCCGTTTTCTTTCGACAACAGGATTAATTTTAATTTAATTTCTGCAACTTCTGTGTAATGTATTTGAAAAAATGGATTCCATATTTGGAATCAGTGGGTCCAAATTATAATAAAAGACTACTTTTTATTTTTGGTCTTTATGAATAGTAACAACAAAAAATTTTATTTACCATAGTAAAAGGTAAATTGGGTAATTAAGGGTAAATATAATATTATAAAATTATCCTAATACCTGTCTTAGTACAATTGGATGATTATATTTCATCCTAAGTTATATTTGTGTCGAAATGGAATCCATTAGAACCCACTTGGAGGTGATTAAGACCTTTAGTTTATTTTATTTAAAGGAAAGTGAAATATGTCTCACTCAAACTTTAATAATTAAAGTATTTTTAATATAAGTTTATAGAGAATATAAATTCGGTTATAAATACTCATTTGAAAGATAAAATGTTTTTCTTTATCATGGTAATTTATTTTTAATTTTTAAGAGTTATTTAATTACCTTATTATCTTATACATTAATGATGCAGAAATTATTTATTTAGTGAAAAATCAATAATATAGTTTTTATTGAAGTAGTAATACATATCAAAAGGCCCAAAAATATGCACAAAACTTATTAGTAGTGTATATATAAACCCTAATCATCCACTGGCCGAATGTTGGACCATTTGGATCCTTATTAAGGCGATTATGACACTTATAATATTTTATTTTAAATGATTCCAAAGTTGTCACCTTCATAATTTAATAAAGATAACAATTTACATGTTGTTATTTTAAGATGATAAATTTGAGTAAAATTATTATTATAAAATATTTGATATTTATATTCATTAAAGGATTTTATTTCTAATTTTTATGCAATAAATAATTAAATTAAATAATTATACAAAAATGTTGGACTAATTATTTTATTAAGAGATATACCAAATAAATGGTTTTAAAAATATTAAAATAAATATTATATGAACTATTTAATGTGCTCCACAAATTTTCTAGACAAATTTTACTTGTTATAAATCTATTAAATATTTTATTTCGAATATATCCTTTGTGTAGATTTTATTTAAATTCAAATAAATGAATAGTGTAAAAACTGGAGAAATTGTTATTTTATAAAAATAACATATTATTAAATTGTTTAAAAATCACAAAAATATTTAAAAATTATAAATTTAAATTTATATATTCGATAATGTCATAAAGTATCAAATTATGGAAAATTAACAACACATAAGTGATTATTTATAACCATTTAAAATTTAGAATTTTATTACCACAAATAAACTTAAATAGATTAAATAAGGATAAATCAAAATGATAAGGTTTAAAATAAGATCAAAACATGTCTCAATTTTATAAGTTGATGAGATTACAACCCTATCTCATCTAATATTCTAATTTATTCATTTTTGAGGTTTTTATGTGGGGTTTGAATTTATATTAAACTAATATTTTTGAGGATTCCAAAGGTGCCCTTCTCCTCCCTTATAAAAGGGAACCTCCTCCCTCTCTTCCTCACATAATTTTGAGCCTTGAAGCTCAGCCAAACTCTGACCATTACACTTACCCACTTCCCTAGAAACCTTATAGAGGTACTGGTATTCTCAAAAGACCAACCCTAGTTCCCTAAGAAGAAGTTTAAAGGAGGTGCGTCGAAGAAGAGGTAATCACTTCTACCGATTCTTTCAAGCTTATTTCTTCTTCAAATTCTTCTTCTTTATTTGTTTCATTATAAAGTAATAACATAAGTATCACTAATATACTAATATTCTATTATAAATATTAATTAAACCCATTTCACCTTCTATCCATCCTACGGAAAACGAAATCACCGCGCGTGCGTACGTACGGAATACCGTCTCCACGTCGCGGTGTAATCTGTTTTTCCAACACCACCTTACATGGATGAGTATAATGGTGTAAAGAATAACTATACATAGTTATTATAACATCATACTGATTCTTATATATTGTATCATCCACTCCAAATCAATTCAATAATTATGGGAATGATATCATCGCTCGTGCGTACGTACAGACTACCGTCTCCACGACGCGATGAGATTCATTCTCAATGATTAACCATTCATGAATGATTATAAAGTATATATAATAATTAATCATGAAATGTATGACATAATAATGATACTATATTTATGTATATATATATGTATGTCATCCAATTAATTCCTTTCAATTCAATGAGGAAACAAAAACAACGTTCATGCGTACGTACGACCTACCGTCTCCATGAACGGTGTATTTCTTTCCATTTATAGATCTATTATGTATATGTATATTCTGAATATATATTTTATATAAATCATGTTTTATATTCTGGAATTAATTAATCATGATCTAAGTAATCATATGAATAATTAAAAGTCAAAACACGGACGACAAATGAAACAATTTTACCCAAAATGCTATTTAACATGGAATTTACAAAAGAACGGGTAATATAAAGTCATAAGTTAACCATATATGATATCATAACAATTAATATGATTCTGTAATAATTCAATGATATTATTTAAATCATTATACATGAGGTTCGGATACGTACGAAGCATATCAGACCTAAGGTAAGGGATAATTTTGCAAATCTCATTTTTATCCGAGATTGCTCATACGTAAGTATTTACTGGGGTTATTGTTATCATCCATGTACATGTTTTATAAAAGTGTTTTTATGTATTTTTAATGTCCTTTTTACCGATTTTTACTTTTACTACATGGTATGTAAGGAATTTTTCTTTTGTTTACATTACGAGGTACTTTTTGACTTTTCTAACAAAAGTACGAGGAGAATGTTTTTTTAACTTATACGGCATGAAAGGATTTTTACGGTTTTATAAAGCCTTATTTTCATGAAGCTTCCTCCAAATGATTTCATGAATATTTTAAACAAAATCTTTTTCTTTTAAAATTTCATGATGTTTTGTGAAAAGAAATTGATTTTGAAGAAGAAAGGATATTTTTCTCAAGAATTCATTTCAAGTGTTTTATCAAAACCATTTTCCATCTAAGAAGACATTATTTCATATGTGTATGGTTCAAGTATAAAGTATCTAGGAATAACATGGTTTTACTTTTATTATGATGAAATGATATCCATTCGTTTTATATGGATTATGTTATGATGGGATGATGTTTATGAAACCCATTTTTATTCTTTGGGTTATGATGAATTATTTATGTTTATGTTGTGGAACAAGTAAGAATGAATTCATTATGAGATGGGTGGGACCTATATCTCCCTCCAATTAATTGGGTAAAGATTTATATCTCATGAGATAGACATGGCTGGAATGGAAAGTTAAACCAGTTCAGTAATACAGGACTAGAACGAGGAGTAAACTCAATTCAGAAAGGGACTTTGTCCACTAAGATGGTCTTGGCAGTAATGCCTTGGATACTATAGAAATCATAACATGTGCTTAATGGTTTTCCACAATTACATGTTTTATTCCCATGCTATTTTATCATGATTAATGTTTCTTTATGATCTATGCCTTACGTACTTCCATGATTTATGTCATTGCTCAGGATTTTGATGTTTAAATATTATGTTCATGTTTTGAAGTTCAAATGTATATGATTTGTTTTATTTTATCCATGCTTACCCTTATTGAGAATTTGATCTCACCCTTTATATGTTTTATTTTCCCTAGTATTTAAAGAAAGGTTTTAGGTAATAAAACAGAAAGGGGAATATCTTATGGGAGATGTTGAAGATCTTTCGACATGATTAGAAGATTATTTTCCGAGTTTCCAAATACACTAAACTATTACGGTCCTTATGTGTCTGTTTTTGTTATGTATTAAGTATTCCGCAAAAGTAATGTAATGTCCATGTACGTCAAGCTTTGGGTCTCTACAGGTGGTATCAGAGGAAAGGTTTAGTTAACCTTTGGAAACTAGGATGCGAAAACGTTAGTGATATCTCTAGAGATATTTCTAATGTATGTCTAGGGATGTCCCTACGGTTAAGTATAAGTATAGGTTATAGTCCTAGAATTACGGTAACGATCTTAGGATTTAACCTAAGATGTTAGATATTGAAGGTAATTCCCCTTGATTATGATTTTGGCCTCTCACACTATTCTTTTTGGGTTTTAGAAAATGGCTGGAAACAGAAAGAATCACGATAATGGAGGATATGATGGATAATGGAAAGGTATTCTTCAAGAGAAACCAAATGAAATTGGATCTGGAGGTCCACATATCATTATTATTCCTAATCAGCAATCTCATAATATGATCAGTAATCTCAACTTTGGTAAGTTTCCTAACTCAGAAAATAAGAGAAAGATGGAGTTTCATGATGATCATAGAGGAAAGAAAGTTCAATTCCCCTCATGTAAATCATGTGGGAAGAGGCATCAGGGAGAATGTTTCAAAGGAACTGGAAGATGTTTTGGATGTGGAAAAGAAGGACACAAAGGTAGTAATTGCAAAGGAAAAAGGTTTAGTTAACACCATGGACAAGGATAACGGTATTTCTAAGACATCAACAATGGTTAAATGTTTTAAATGTGGAATGTACGGGCATTATTCAAACCAATTCCCTAAGGGAAAGTCTCATGAAAAGAATCATCATGGCCGTATGGGTAGTATTTATATTGATGATGATGAAGAGACTACAAATGATATGTGAGATAAAATAATTATTGAAGCTCGGTCAATGGTTTAATAAGGTAGTGTAATGATTGTATGTTTATCAAGAATAATGTATGGTACTATGGAATAAAGAAAAAATATAAGGATTATTACACTATTGCCTTTGCTTGAGTTTTGAAAGTATATGATGAATGGTACCGGTAACCATGAAAGGTTATTCAAAATTTTTTGGAAGGTAGATGAGATGTGCATAATGAAAGGATAAGGAGATAATGAGTTGTTTGATAGTATTCATGAGCTCATGATTGATATAAGGACTAAGTCATATCATGGTTTGAGTATATAGAATTTTTAGGATTTTGGTATGTGGAAAGTGTTAACTTTTAACTGCATTCATGTTTTCACTAAGGTTCAATGGGTATTCATTTTTTTTCAAAAGAATACATGATTAAGGCCTTCAAATGTTTGGAATCTGACCAACAAGACATATCTTATGATATATGGGGATCAACGATGGTATTAACATGCTTGTTATATGAACTCTATGGTAATCATTTTCACTATAATTTGATATTGGACAACTGTATTTTGTATAAGCCTAAATATTGGATTGGATTATGTTGGACATAAGTTAGTATTGTTTATGGCTAGAAATTTTTCAATATTATTGATGGATAGTTATAATAATGTATTTTTAGAAAAAAAGGACAACCTGTAGGACGGGCGACAACACATCGTGTCGGACAAGGCTGTGGGAATCGAACCCACAACCGAAGTGCGACTGGCCTTTATCGCATACCAATGGCCTACAGGAAGTCCCTGGTTAGTAGAAACCAGTTTTATTTTATTAAGCGGTATGATATATGAAGTATAAGTTCATTTTTGGAATTGTATATGATTAACCTCACCATAGATGGACTTATGTATATTTGATAACTTTTGCTAACCTTTTGTTTGAAACTGATGGAATGACCCATCATTCTATCACAAGATCTGTTAACACTTCACGAATAACAAATTCAACATCATTTCTTTTAGAGATGAAGTGGAAATTGTTCAAATCACGAACAACAGTGAGATTGTACCAAAATCAATCAAGTATTTCTTCTAATTCAAAATTTTCAACTTTAGGGAAATGATATTGAAAACCAAAAATGTTTTCCTAGTGCTCTTATATCTGATGAATCAGATGGTACCTTAGATCATCACAAATTCATGGCTTTGTGATTGATGGATTTTTCATAGCCATGTTCTCTACCACTCTCCATCAGAACTTGATGGTTAGATTTTTCTTCCATATCTATATTTTCACCTATGTTCTCCTGTATGGAAACCCAGTGATGAGTTATTTTGGGTAATTGTTACATTTCACACTTTAGTTTTTAAAATTAAGTTTTATTATTCCTTTTTACGATGTGGGTTTCTATGAATAGTAAACGATTTATAACCCCGATGAATTTCGAGGACGAAATTCATTTTAAGGGGGGTAGAATGTAACACCCAAAGATTTTATGATAAGTATTCTTTTTAATTTATTTGATGTCATGTGTTTTATGCTACACCAAGATTATCTTATGCTATACGCAACACCGTATTAGCTTGCAGTATACGCAACACTATTCTTGGATTGTGTTACACACAATTTCAAGTTCGTTTGATAGTAGTCATTCTACGCAACATTGAGTATATATATATATATATATATTCAATGTATAAATGAAATATGGTTGTATTATGTTATGCGAGACAATAAAAAAGTCTTTCACAACACGCAACCCTGACATGGCTTGAATTACACGCAATCGCGACCTTCCTCGATAGCGTGTGTAGTACGCAATACCGGGTTTCACTAAACAACGATATATTATTATAATATTATTATGAACTTGCCGTTATAAATAGTATTAACTAAATTTTGAATTTTATGACATTATAATTCATCTTACACATTTTATAGAACATGGTATAAGAAGAAAATAAAATTTTCGGGTAAAATAAGTATTTTTCAAAAAATGCAGTTTTGCCGCCTTTTGATGGCGCTCTCACTTTAAATCTAGTTTTGAAATTTTTATAAGTTCAAGTTTACAAAATAAAATTATTCTTTGGAATCAGGATATAAAATTTTACCTTGGATAATTTTTTTATATTATTCTGATAACTTTCATATTTTAATGAATAGTAAAAACACGCTATATTTTAATTAAAAACAACTTTTTTCATCGTAATACTTTATGTGGTTAAATTATAATATTTAATGGTTTTAAGGTATAAATAGAATTTATTTTTACCATTTAATATAATTTATGTCATTATCATTGATTTTACATTGAATTCGTAGGTTAAATCAATTCAATCTTTTGCAATGTTTTAAACAAAAACTCATTTTCTTTCGACAACGGGATTAATTTTAATTTAATTTCTGCAAATTCTGTGTAATGAATTTGGAAAAATGGATTCCATGTTTGGAATCATTGGGTCCAAATTATATTAATAGACTACGTTTTATTTTTGGGCTTTATGAATAGAAACAACGATAAATTTTATTTACCATAGTAAAAGGTAAATTGGGTAATTAAGGGTAAATATAATATTATAAAATTATCCTAATACTTTTATTAATACAATTGGATTATTATATTTCATCATAAGTCATATTTGGGTCGAAATGTAATCCATTAGAACCCACTTGGAGGTGATTAAGACCTTTAGTTTATTTTATTTAAAGGAAAGTGAAATATGTCTCACTCAAACTTTAATAATTAAAGTATTTTTAATATACGTTTATAAAGAATATAAATTCGGTTATAAATATTCATTTTAAATATAAAATATTTTTCTTTATCATGGTAATTTATTTGTAATTTTTAAGAGTTATTTAATTACCTTGTTATCTTATACATTAATGATGGAGAAATTATTTATTTAGTGAAAAATCAATAATATAGTTTTTATTGAAATAGTAATACATATCAAAAGGCCCAAAAATCTGCACAAAACTTATTATTAGTGTATATATAAACACTAATAATCCACTGGATGAATTTTTGACCATTTGTATCCTTATTAATGCGATTATGACACTTATAATATTTTATTTTAAATGATTCTAAAGTTGTCACCTTCATAATTTAATAAAGATAAAAATTTACATGTTGTTATTTTAAGATTATAAATTTGAGTAAAATTATTATTATAAAATATTTGATATTTATCTTCATCAAAGGATTTTATTTTTAATTTTTATGCAACAAATAAGTATATTAAATAATTATACAAAAATGTTGTACTAATTATTTTATTAAGAGATATACCAAGTAAATGGTTTTAAAAATATTAAAATAAATATTATATGAACTATTTAATGTTCTCCAAGAATTATCTAGACAAATTTGACATGTTATAAAACTATTAAATATTTTAGTTCGAATATATCCTCTATGTAGATTTTATTTAAATTCAAATAAACGAATAGTGTTGAAATTGACATTATTGTTATTTTATAAAAATAACATATTATTAAATTGTTCAAAAATCACAAAAATATTTAAAAATTATAAATTGAAATTTATATAGTCTATAATGTCATAAAGTATCAAATTATTGAAAATTAACAATATATAAGTGATTATTTATAACCATTTAAAATTTAGAATTTTATTACCACAAATAAACTTAAATAGATTAAATAAGGATAAATCAAAATGATAAGGTTCAAAATAAGATCAAAACATGTCTAAATTTTATACGTTGATGAGATTAAAAAACTATATCATCTAATCTTCTAATTGAGTTATTTTTGGAGGTTTTTATGTGGGGTTTGAATTTATATTAAACTAATATTTTTGAGGATTCCAAAGGTGCCCCTCTCCTCCCTTATAAAAGGGCACCTCCTCCCTCTCTTCCTCACACCATTTTGAGCCTGGAAGCTCGGCCAAACTCTGCTAATTTCACTTCCCCACTTCCCTATAAACCTTATAGAGGTACTGGTATTATCAAAAGACCAACCCTAGTGCCCTAAGAAGAAGGTTAAAGGAGGTGCGTCGAAGAAGAGGTAATCTCTTCTACCGATTCTTTCAACCTTATTTCTTATTCAACTTCTTCTTCTTTTTTTGTTTCATTATAAAGTAATAACATCAGTATCACTAATATACTGATATGTTATTATAAATATTAAACAACCCCATTTCACCTTCTATCCATCCTACGGAAAACGAAATCATCGCACGTGCGTACGTACGAAATACTGTCTCCTCGTCGTGGTGTAATCTGTTTTTCCAACACAACCTTACTTGGATGGGTATAATGGTGTAAAGACTAACTATACATAGTTATTATAACATCATACTAACTCTTATATATTGTATCATGCACTCCAATTCAATTCAATAATTATGGGAACGATATCATCGCTTGTGCGTACGTACGGACTACCGTCTCCACGACGCGATGAGATTAATTCTCAATGATTAACCATTCATGAATGATTATAAAGTATATATAATAATTAATCATGAAATATATGACATTATAATGATACTGGATTTATGTATATATATATGTATGTCATCCAATTAATTCCATTCAATTCAATGAGGAAACGAAAACAATGATCATGCGTACGTACGACCTACCGTCTCCATGAACGGTGTATTTCTTTCCATTTCTCGATCTATTATGTATATGTATATTATGAATATATATTATATATAAATCATTTTTTATATTCTGGAATTAAATAATCATGATCTAAGTAATCATATGAATAATTACAAGTCAAAACACGAACGATAAATGAAACGATATTACCAAAAACGCTCTTTAACATGGAATTTACAAAAGAACGGGTAATATAAAGTCATAAGTGAACCATATATGATATCATAAAAATGAATATGATTCTGTAATAAGTCAATGACATTATTTAAATCATTATACCGGAGGTTCCGATACGTACGAAGCATATCAGACCTAAGGTAAGGGATAATTTTGCAAATCTCATTTTTATCCGAGATTGCTCATACGTAAGTATTTACTGGGGTTATTGTTATCATCCATGTACATGTTTTCTAAAAGTGCTTTTATGTATGATTAATTTACTTTTTACCCATTTTTACTTTTAATACATGGTATGTAAGGAATCTTTCTTTTGTTTACGTTACGAGGTACTTTTTGACTTTTCCGACAAAAGTACGGGGAGAATGTTTTTTTAACTTATATGGCATGAAAGGATTTTTACAGTTTTATACAGACTTATTTTCATGAAGCTTCCTCCAAAATATTTCATGACTATTTTAAATAAAATATTTTTCTTTTAAAATTTCATGATGTTTTGTGAAAAGAAATTGATTTTGAAGAAGAAAGGATATTTTCCTCAAGAATTCATTTCAAGTGTTTTATCAAAACCATTTTCCATCTAAGTTGACATTATTTCATATGTGTATGGTTCAAGTATAAAGTCTCTATGATTTACATGGTTTCACTTTTCCTATGATGAAATGATATCCATTTGTTTTATATGGATTATGTTATGATGGGATGATGTTTATGAAACCCATTTTTATTCTTTGGGTTATGATGAATGATTTATGTTTATGTTGTGGCACAAGTAAGAATGATTTCATTATGAGATGAGTGGGACCTATATCTCCCTCTAATGCATTGGGTAATGATTTATATCTCATGAGATTGACATGGCTGGAACATCAAGTTAAATCGGTTCAGTAATACATGACTAGGACGAGGAGTGAACTCAATTCAAAAAGGGACTCTATCCACTAAGATGGTCTTGGAAGCAATGCCTTGGCTACTATGGAAATCATAACATGTGCTTAATAGTATTCCACAATTACATGTTTTATTCTCATGCTATTTTATCATGATTAATGTTTCTTTATGATCTATGCCTTACGTACTACCATGATTTATGTCATTGCTCAAAATTTTGATGTTTAAATATTATGTTCATGTTTTGAAGTTCAAATGTATATGATTTGTTTTATTTTATCCATGCTTATCCTTATCGAGAATTTGATCTCACCCTTTATATGTTTACATTTCCCCAGGATTTAAAGAAAGGTTTTAGGTAAGAAAACAAAAAGGGGAAGATCTTATGGGGGATGTTGAATATCTTTCAACATGATTGGAAGATTATTTTCCAAGTTCCCAAATAAACTAAACTATTACGGTTCTTGTGTGTCTGTTTTTGTTATGTATTAAGTATTCTGCAAAAGTAATGTAATGTCCATGTATGTCAAGCTTCAGGTCTCTACAGTTGGTATCCGAGGAAAGGTTTAGTTAACCTTTGGAAACTAGGATGCGAAAACGTTAGTGATATCCCTAGAGATATTTCTAAGGTACGTCTAGGGATGTCCCTAAGGTTAAGTATAAGTATAACTTATAGTCCTAGAATTACAGTAAGGATCTTAGGATTTCACTTAAGATGTTAGATATCGAAGGTAACTCCCCTTGATTATGATTTTGGCCTCTCACACTATTCTTTTTGGGTTTTAGAAAAAGGCTGGAAATAGGAAGAATCACGATAATAAAGGATATGATGGACAATGGAATGATATTATTCATGAGCAACCAAATGAAATTGGATCTGGTGGTCCACATATCATTATTATGCCTAATCAGAAATCTCATAATATGATCAATAATCTCAACTTTGTTATGTTTCTTAACTCAGAAAATAAGAGAAATATGTAGTTTCATGATGATCATAGAGGAAAGAAAGTTCAATTACCCTCATATAAATCATGTGGGAAGAGGAATCAGGGAGAATGTTTCAAAGGAACTAGAAGATGCTTTGGGCGTGGAAAAGAAGGACACAAAGGCAGTAATTACAAAGGAAAAAGGTTTAGTTAACACCATGGACAAGGATAATGGTATTTCTAAGACATAAACAACAGTTTTATGCTTTAAATGTGGAATGTACGGGCATTATGCAAACCAATGCCCTAAGGGAAAGTCTCATGAAAAGAATCATCATGGCAGTAAGGGTAGTATTTATATTGATGATAATGAAGAGACTACAAATGATATGTGAGATAAAAGAATTGTTGAAGCTCGGTCAATGGTTTAAGAAGGTAGTGTAATGATTGTATGTTTATCAAGAATAATGTATGGTACTATGGAATAAAGAAAAAATCTAAGGATTGTTACATAATTGCCTTTGCTTGAGTTTTGAAAGTATATGATGAATGGTACTGGTAACCATGAAAGGTTATTCAAAAAAAATTGGAAGGTAGATGATATGTGCATAATTAAAGGATAAGGAGATAATGAGTTGTTTGATAGTATTCATGAGCTCATGATTTATATAAGGACTAAGTGATATCATGGTTTGAGTATATTGAATTTTGAGGATTTTGGTATGTGGAAAGTGTTAAATTTTAACTGCATTCATGTTTTCACTAAGGTTCAATGGGTATTCATTTTTTTAAGATAATACATGATTAAGGCCTTCGAATGTTTGGAATGTGACCAACAAGATATATCTTATCATATATAGGGATCAATGATGGTATTAACATGCTTGTTATATGAACTCTCTGGTAATCTTTTTCACTATAATATGAGATTGGACATCAGTATTTTGGATAAGCCTAAAGATTGGAATGGATTATGTTGGACATAAGTAAGTATTGTTTAAGGCTATAACTTTTTCGATATTATTTATGGAAAGTTATAATAATGTATTTTTAGAAAAAAAGGACAACCTGTAGGATGAGCGACAACCCATCGCGTCGGACAAGGCTGTGGGAATCGAACCCACAACCGAAGTGCGACTGGCCTTTATCACATACCACTGGCCTACAGGAAGTCCCTGGTTAGTATAAACTAGTTTTATTTTATTATGCGTTATGATATATGAAGTATAAGTTCATTTTTGGAATCGTATATGATTAACCTCACCATAGATGGACTTATGTATATTTGATAACTTTTGCTAACCTTTTGTTTGAAACATATGGAATGACCCATCATTCTATCACATGATCTGTTAACACTTCACGAATAACAAATTCAACTTCATTTCTTTAAGAGATGAAGTGGAAATTGTTCAAAGCACGAACAACAGTGAGATTATACCAAAATCAAGCAAGTATTTCTTCTAATTCAAAATTTTCAACTTTAGGGAAATGATTTTGAAAACCAAAAATGTTGTCCTAGTGCTCTTATATCTGATGAATTAGATGTTACCTTAGATCATCATAAATTTATGGATTTGTGATTGATGGATTTTTCATAGCCATGTTCTCTACCACTCTCCATCAGAACTTGATGGTTAGATTTTTCTTCCATATCTATATTTTCACCTATGTTCTCCTATATGGAAACCCAGTGATGAGTTAATTTGGTTAATCGTTACATTTCATACTTTAGTTTTTAAAATTAAGTATTATTATACCTTTTTACGATGCGGGTTTCTATGAATAGTGAACGATTTATAACCCCAACGAATTTCGAGGACGAAATTCATTTTAAGGGGGGTAGAATATAACACCCCGAGATTTTATGATAAGTATTATTTTTAATTTATTTGATGTCATGTGTTTTATGCTACACCAATATTATCTTGTGCTATACGCAACACCGTATTAGCTTGCAATATATGCAAGACTATTCTTGGATTGTGTTACACACAATTTCAAGTTCGTTTGATAGTAGTCATTCTACGCAACATTGAGTATATATATATATATATATTCAATGTATAAATGAAATATGGTTTGATTTTGTTATGCGAAACAATAAAGGAGTCTTTCACAACACGAAACCCTGACTTGGCTTGCATTACACGCAACCGCGACCTTCCTCGACAGCGTGTGTAGTACGCAATACTGGGTTTTACTAAACAACGATATATTATTATAATATTATTATGAACTAGCCGTTATGAATATTCTTAACTAAATTTTGAATTTTATGACATTATAATTCATCTTACACATTTTATAGAACATGGTATAAGAACAAAATAAATTTTTCGGGTAAAATAAGTATTTTTCAAAAAATGCAGTTTTGTCGCCTTTTGATGACGCTCCCACTTTAAATCTAGTTTTTGACATGTTTATAAGTTCAATTTTACAAAATAAAATTATTCTTTTGAATTAGGATATAAAATTTTACCTTGGATAAATTTTTCATATTATTCTGATAACTTTCATATTTTAATGAATAGTAAAAACACGCTATATTTTAATTAAAAACAACTTTTTTCTGCGCAATAATTTATGTGGTTAAATTATAATATTTAATGTTTTTAAGGAATAAATAGAATGTATTTTTACCATTTAATATAATTTATGTCATTAGCATTGATTTTACATTGAATTCGTAGGTTAAATCAATTCAATCTTTTGCAATGTTTTAAACAAAAACCAGTTTTCTTTCGACAACGAGATTAATTTTAATTTAATTTCTGCAACTTCTGTGTAATGAATTTGGAAAAATTGATTCCATATTTGGAATCAGTGGGTCCAAATAATATTAATAGACTAATTTTTATTTTTGGGCTTTATGAATAGTAACAACGATAAATTTTATTTACCATAGTAAAAGGTAAATTGGGTAATTAAGGGTAAATATAATATTATATAATTAAACTAATACTTTTCTTAATACAATTGGATGATTATATTTCATCCTAAGTCATATTTGGGTCGAAATATAATCCATTATAACCCACTTGGAGGTGATTAAGACCTTTAGTTTATTTTATTTAAAGGAAAGTGAAATATGTCTCACTCAAACTTTAATAATTAAAGTATTTTTAATATAAGTTTATAAAGAATATAAATTCAGTTATAAATACTCATTTTAAATATAAAATGTTTTTCTTTATCATGGTAATTTATTTGTAATTTTTAAGAGTTATTTATTTACCTTGTTATCTTATACATTAATGATGCAGAAATTATTTATTTAGTGAAAAATCAATAATATAGTTTTTATTGAAATAGTAATACATATCAAAAGGCCCACAAATCTGCACAAAACTTATTAGTAGTGTATATATAAACCCAAATCATCCACTGGCCGAATTGTTGACCATTTGGATCCTTATTAAGGCGATTATGACACTTATAATATTTTATTTTAAATGATTCCAAAGTTGTCACCTTCATAATTTAATAAAGATAACAATTTACATGTCGTTATTTTAAGATGATAAATTCGAGTAAAATTATTATTATAAAATCTTTGATATTTATATTCATCAAAGGATTTTATTTGTAATTTTTATCCACAAATGAGTATATTAAATAATTATAAAAAAATGTTGTACTAATTATTTTATTAAGAGATATACCAAATAAATGGTTTTACAAATATTAAAATAAATATTATATTAACTATCTAATGTTCTACAAGAATTTTATAGACATATTTGACGTGTTAGGAATCTATTAAATATTTTAGTTCGAATATATCCTCTGTGTAGATTTTATTTAAATTCAAATAAATAAATAGTGTCAAAATTGACACTATTGTTATTTTATAAAAATAACATATTATTAAATTTTTTAAAAATCACAAAAATATTTAAAAATTATAAATTGAAATTTATATAGTCGATAATGTCATAAAGTATCCAATTATGGAAAATTAACAACACATAAGTGATTATTTATAACCATTTAAAATTTAGAATGTTATTACCACAAATAAAATTTAATAGATTAAATAATGATAAATCAAAATGATAAGGTTTAAAATAAGATCAAAACATGTCTAAATTTTATTATTTGATGAGATTACAACCCTATCTCATCTAATCTTTGAATTGAGTCATTTTTGGAGGTTTTTATTTGGGGTTTGAATTTATATTAAACTAATATTTTTGAGAATTTCAAAGGTGCCCCTCTCCTCCCTTATAAAAGGGAACCTCCTCCCTCTCTTCCTCACACCATTTTGAGCCTTTAAGCTCGGCCAACCTCTTCCAATTTCACTTCCCCACTTCCATAGGAACCTTATAGAGGTACTGGTATTCTCAAAAGACCAACCCTAGTGCCTTGAGAAGAAGTTTAAAGGAGGTGCGTCGAAGAAGAGGTAATCTCTTCTACCGATTCTTTCAAGCTTATTTCTTCTTCAACTTCTTCTTATTTAGTTGTTTAATTATAAAGTAATAACATAAGTATCACTAATATACTGATATGTTATTATAAATATGAAACAACCCCATTTCACATTCTATCCATCCTACGGAAAACGAAATCACCGCGTGTGCGTACGTACCGAATACTGTCTCCACGTCGCGGTGTAATCTATTTTTCCAACACCACCTTACTTGGATGGGTATAATGGTGTAAATAATAACTATACATAGTTATTATAACATCATAATGATTCTGATATATTTTATCATCCACTCCAATTTAATTCAATAATTATGGGAATGATATCATTGCTCGTGCGTACGTACGGACTACCGTCTCCACGACACGATGAGATTCATTCTCAATGATTAACCATTCATGAATGATTATAAAGTATATATAATAAGTAATCATAAAATATATGACATAATAATGATACTGGATTTATATATATATATTTATGTCATCCAATTAATTCCATTCAATTCAATGAGGAAACGAAAACAACGTTCATGCGTACGTACGACCTACCGTCTCCATGAATGGTGTATTTCTTTCCATTTATCGATCGATTATGTATATGTAAATTCTAAATATATATTATATATAAATCATTTTTTATATTTTGTAATTAAGTAATCATGATATAAATAATCATATGAATAATTACAAGTCAAAACACGGACGACAAATGAAACGATTTTACCAAAAACGCTCTTTAACATGGAATTTACAAAAGAACGGGTAATATAAAGTCATAAGTGAACCATATATGATATCATAACAATGAATATGATTCTTTAATAAGTCAATGACATTATTTAAATCATTATATAGGAGGTTCGGATACGTACGAAGCATATCGTACCTAAGGTAAGGGATAATTTTGCAAATCTCATTTTTATCCGAGATTGCTCATACGTAAGTATTTATTGGGGTTATTGTTATCATCCATGTACATGTTTTCTAAAAGTGTTTTTATGTATGTTTAATGTCCTTTTTACCCATTTTGACTTTTAATACATGGTATGTAAGGAATCTTTCTTTTGTTTATATTACGAGGTACTTTTTTACTTTTCCGAAAAAAGTACGAGGAGAATGTTTTTTTAACTTATACGGCATGAAATGATTTTTACGGTTTTATAAAGCCTTATTTTCATGAAGCTTCCTCCAAATTATTTCATGACAATTTTAAACAAAATATTTTTCTTTTAAAATTTCATGACGTTTCGTGAAAAGAAATTGATTTTGAAGAAGAAAGGATATTTTCTTCAAGAATTCATTTCAAGTGTTTTATCGAAACCATTTTCCATCTAAGATGACATTATTTCATATGTGTATGGTTCAAGTATAAAGTCTCTATGATTTACACGGTTTCACTTTCTTATGATGAAATGATATCCATTTGTTTTATATGGATTATGTTATGATGGGATGATGTTTATGAAACCCATTTTTATTCTTTGGGTTATGATGAATGATTTATGTTTATGTTGTGGAAAAAGTAAGAATTATTTCATTATGAGATGGGTGGGACCTATATCTACCTCCAATGCATTGGTTACAGATTTATATCTCATGAGATAGACATGGCTAGAACGACAAGTTAAACCGGTTCAGTAATACAAGACTGGAACGAGGAGTGAACTCGATTCAGAAAGGGACTCTGTCCACTAAGATGGTCTTGGCAGCAATGCCTTGGCTACTATAGAAATCAAAACATGTGCTTAATGGTTTTCCACAATTACATGTTTTATTCCCATGATATTTTATCATGATTAATGTTTCTTTATGATCTATGCCTTACGTACTACCATGATTTATTTCAATGCTCAATATTTTGATGCTTAAATATTATGTTCATGTTTTGAAGTTCAAATGTATATTATTTGTTTTATTTTATCCATGCTTACCCTTACTGAGAATTTGAGCTCACCCTTTATATGTTTTCTTTTCCCCAAGATTTAAAGAAAGGTTTTAGGTAAGAAAACAAAAAGGGGAAGATCTTATGGGAGATGTTGAAGATATTTCAACATGATTAAAAGATTATTTTCCGAGTTTCCAAATACACTAAACTATTACGGTCCTTGTGTCTCTGTTTTTGGTATGTATTACGTATTCCGCAAAATTAATGTAATGTCCATGTACGTCAAGCTTCGGGTCTCTACAGTTGGTATCACAGGAAAGGTTTAGTTAACATTTGGAAACTAAGATGTGAAAACGTTAGTGATATCCCTAGAGATATTTCTAAGGTATGTCTAGGGATGTCCCTAAGGTTAAGTATAAGTATAGGTTATAGTCCTAGAATTATGGAAACGATCTTAGGATTTAACTTAAGATTTTAGATATTGAAGGTAATTCCCCTTGATTATGATTTTGGCCTCTCACACTATTTTTTTTTGGATTTTAGAAAATGGCTGGAAACAGGAAGAATCACGATAATAGAGGATATGATGGACAATGGAATGATATTCTTCACGAGCAACTAAATGAAATTGGATTTGGAGGTCTACATATCATTATTATTCCTAATCAACAATCTCATAATATGATCAATAATCTCAACTTTGGTTAGTTTCCTGACTCAACTAATAAGAGAAATATGGAGTTTCATGATGATCATAGAGGAAAGAAAGTTCAATTCCCCTCATGTAAATCATGTGGGAAGAGGCATCAGGGAGAATGTTTCAAAGGAACTGGAAGATGCTTTGGGTGTGGAAAAGAATGACACAAAGGCAATAATTGCAAAGGAAAAAGGTTTAGTTAACACCATGGACAAGGATAATGGTATTTCTAAGGCATCAACAATGGTTAAATGTTTTAAATGTGGAATGTACGGGCATTATGAAAACCAATGCCCTAAGGGAAAGTCTCATGAAAAGAATCATCATGGCCATATGGGTAGTATTCATATTGATTATGATGAAGAGACTACAAATGATATGTGAGATAAAAGAATTTTTGAAGCTCGGTCAATGGTTTAAGATGGTAGTGTAATGATTGTATGTTTATCAAGAGTAATGTATGGTACTATGGAATAAAGAAAAAATCTAAGGATTGTTACACTATTTCCTTTGCTTGATTTTTGAAAGTATATGATGAATGGTACTGGTAACCATGAAAGGTTATTCAAAAAAAATTGGAAGGTAGATGATATGTGCATAATGAAAGGATAAGGAGATAATGAGTTGTTTGATAGTATTCATGAGCTCATGATTTATATAAGGACTAAGTGATATCATGGTTTGAGTATATTGAATTTTGAGGATTTTGGTATGTGGAAAGTGTTAAATTTTAACTGCATTCATGTTTTCACTAAGGTTCAATGGGTATTCATTTTTTTAAGATAATACATGATTAAGGCCTTCGAATGTTTGGAATGTGACCAACAAGACATATCTTATGATATATGGGGATCAAAGATGGTATTAACATGCTTGCTATATGAACTCTCTGGTAATCGTTTTCACTATAATATGAGATTGGACAGCAGTATTTTGGATAAGCCTAAAGATTGGAATGTATTATGTTAGACATAAGTTAGTATTGTTTAAGGATATAACTTTTTCGATATTATTGATGGAAAGTTATAATAATGTATTTTTAGAAAAAAAAGGACAACCTGTAGGACGAGCGACAACCCATCGCGTTGGATAAGGCTGTGGGAATCGAACCCACAACCGAAGTGCGACTGACCTTTATCGCCTACCAATGGCCTATAGGAAGTCCCTGGTTAGTAGAAACTAGTTTTATTTTATTAAACGGTATGATATAGGAGGTATAAGTTCATTTTTGGAATCGTATATGATTAACCTCACCATAGATGGACTTATGTATATTTGATAACTTTTTCTAAACTTTTGTTTGAAACATATGGAATGACCCATCATTCTATCACATGATCTGTTAACACTTCACGAATAACAAATTCAACTTCATTTCTTTAAGATATGAAGTGGAAATTGTTCAAAGCACGAACAACAGTGAGATCTTACCAAAATCAAGCAAGTATTTCTTCTAATTCAAAATTTTCAACTTTAGGGAAATGATATTGAAAACCAAAAATGTTGTCCTAGTGCTATTATATCTGATGAATCATATGGTACCTTAGATCATCACAAATTTATGGCTTTGTGATTTATGGCTTTTTCATATCCATGTTCTCTACCACTCTCCATCAGAACATGATGGTCAGATTTTCCTTCCATATCTATATTTTCACCTTTGTTCTCCTATATGGAAACCCAGTGATGATTTACTTTGGGTAATCGTTACATTTCATACTTTAGTTTTTAAAATTAAGTTTTATTATTCCTTTTGACGATGTGGGTTTCTATGAATAGTAAACGATTTATAACCCTGACGAATTTCGAGGATGAAATTCATTTTAAGGGGGGTAGAATGTAACACCCTGAGATTTTATGATAAGTGTTGTTTTTAGTTTATTTGATGACATGTGTTTTATGCTACACCAAGATTATCTAGTGCTATATTCAACACCGTATTAGTTTGCAGTATACGCAACACTATTCTTGGATTGTGTTACACACAATTTCAAGTTCGTTTGATAGTATTCATTCTGCACAACATTGAGTATATATATATATATATATATATATATATATATATATTCAATGTATAAATGAAATATGGTTGGATTCTGTTATACGAAACAATAATGGAGTCTTGCACAACACGCAACCCTGACTTGGCTTGCGTTAGACGCAATCGCGACCTTCCTCGATAGCGTGTGTAGTACAGAATACCGAGTTTCACTAAACAATGATATATTATTATAATATTATTATGAACTAGCCGTTATGAATTGTATTAACTAAATTTTGAATTTTATGAAATTATAATTCATCTTACACATTTTATATAACATGGTATAAGAACAAAATAATATTTTCGGGTAAAATAAGTATTTTTCAAAAAATGCAGTTTTGCCGCCTTTTGATGGCACTCCCACTTTAAATATAGTTTTTGACATGTTTACAAGTTCAATTTTACAGAATAAAATTATTTTTGGAATCAGGATATAAAATTTTACCTGGGATAAAATTTTCATATTATTCTGAGAACTTTCATATTTTAATGAATAGTAAAAACACGCTATATTTTAATTAAAAACAACTTTTTTCATCGTAATAATTTATGTGGTTAAATTATAATATTTAATGGTTTTAAGGTATAAATAGAATATATTTTTACCATTTAATATAATTTATGTCATTATCATTGATTTTACATTGAATTCTTAGGTTAAATCAATTCAATCTTTTGCAATGTTTTAAACAAAAACCCAATTTCTTTCGACAACGGGATTAATTTTAATTTAATTTCTGCAACTTCTATGTAATGAATTTGGAAAAATGGATTCCATATTTGGAATCAGGGGGTCCAAATTATATTAATATACTACTTTTTATTTTTGGGCTTTATGAATAGTAACAACGGTAAATTTTATTTACCATAGTAAAAGGTAAATTGGGTAATTAAGGGTAAATATAATATTATAAAATTATCCTAATACTTGTCTTAATACAATTGGATGATTATATTTCATCCTAAGTCATATTTGGGTCGAAATGGAATCCATTAGAACCCACTTGGAGGTGATTAAGACCTTTAGTTTATTTTATTTAAAGGAAAGTGAAATATGTCTCACTCAAACTTTAATAATTAAAGTATTTTTAATATAAGTTTATAAAGAATATAAATTCGGTTATAAATACTCATTTGAAATATAAAATGTTTTTCTTTATCATGGTAATTTATTTTTAATTTTTAAGAGTTATTTAATTACCTTATTATCTTATACATTAATGATGCAGAAATTATTTATTTAGTGAAAAATCAATAATATAGTTTTTATTGAAATAGTAATACATATCAAAAGGCCCAAAAATATGCAAAAAACTTATTAGTAGTGTATATATAAACCCTAATCATCCACTGGACGAATTGTTGACCATTTGGATCCTTATTAAGGCAATTATGACACTTATAATATTTTATTTTAAATGATTTCAAAGTTGTCACCTTCATAATTTAATAAAGATAACAATTTAAATGTAGTTATTTTAAGATGATAAATTCGAGTAAAATTATTATTATAAAATATTTAATATTTATCTTCATCAAAGGATTTTATTTTTAATTTTTATGCAACAAAAAAGTATATTAAATAATTATACAAAAATGTTGTACTAATTATTTTATTAAGAGATATAGCAAATAAATGGTATTAAAAATATTAAAATAAATATTATATGAACTATTTAATGTGTTCCACTAATTTTCTAGACAAATTTGACATGTTAGGAATATATTAAGTATTTTATTTCGAATATGTCCTCTGTGTAGATTTTATTTAAATTCAAATAAATTAATAGTATTAAAATTGACACTATTGTTATTTTATAAAAATAACATATTATTAAATTGTTTAAAAATCACAAAAATATTTAAAATTTATAAATAGAAATTTATATAGTCTATAATTTCATAAAATATCCAATTATGGAAAATTAACAACACATAAGTTATTATTTATAACCATTTAAAATTTAGAATTTTATTACCACAAATAAACTTAAATAGATTGAAGAAGGATAAATCAAAATGATAAGGTTTAAAATAAGATCAAAACATGTCTAAATTTTATTAGTTGATGATATTACAACCCTATATCATCTAATCTTAGAATTGAGTCATTTTTGGAGGTTATTATGTGGTTTTTGAATTTATATTAAACTAATATTTTTGAGGATTCCAAAGGTGCCCCTCTCCTCCCTTATAAAAGGGCACCTCCTCCCTCTCTTCCTCACACCATTTTGAGCCTTGAAGCTCGGCCAAACTCTGCCCATTTAACTTCCCCACTTACCCAGAAACCTTATAGGGGTACTGGTATTCTCAAAAGACCAACCCTAGTGCCCTAAGAAGAATTTTAAAGGAGGTGCGTCGAAGAAGAGGTAATCTGTTCTACCGATTCTTTCAAACTTATCTCTTCTTCAACTTCTTCTGCTTTAGTTGTTTCATTATAAAGTAATAACATAAGTATCACTAATATAACTATATGTTATTATAAATATTAAACAACCCCATTTGACCTTCTATCCATCCTACAGAAAACGAAATCACCACGCGTGCATACGTACGGAATACCGTCTCCACATTGTGGTGTAATCTGTTTTTCCATCACCACATTACTTGTATGGGTATAATGGTGTAAAGAATAAATATACATAGTTATTATAACATCATAATGATTCTGATATACTGTATCATCCACTCTAATTCAATTCAATAATTATGGGAACGATATCATCGCTCGTGCGTACGTACGGACTATCGTCTCCACGACGCGATGATGTTCATTCTCAATGATTAACCATTCATGAATGATTATAAAGTATATATAATAAGTAATAATTAAATATATGACATAATAATGATACTGTATTTATTTAAATATATATATGTATGTCATCCAATTAATTCCATTCAATTCAATGAGGAAACGAAAACAACGTTCATGCGTACGTACGGCCTACCGTCTCCATGAACGGTGTATTTCTTTCCATTTATCGATCTATTATGTATATGTATATTCTGAATATGTATTATATATAAATCATGTTTTATATTATGGAATTAAGTAATCATGATCTAAGTAATCATATGAATAATTACAAGTCAAAACACGGACGACAAATGAAACGATTTTACCCAAAACGCTCTTTAACATGGAATTTACAAAAGAACAGGTAATATAAAGTCATAAGTGAACCATATATGATATCATAACAATGAATATGATTCTTTAGTAAGTCAATGACATTATTTAAATCATTATATAGGATGTTCGGATTCGTACAAAGCATATCGGACCTAAGGTAAGGGATAATTTTTCAAATCTCATTTTTATCCGAGATTGCTCATACGTAAGTATTTACTGGGTTTATTGTTATCATCCATGTACATGTTTTCTAAAAGTGTTTTTATGTATGTTTAATTTCCTTTTTACCCATTTTGACTTTTACTACATGGTATGTAAGGAATCTTTCTTTTGTTTACGTTACGAGGTACTTTTTGACTTTTTTGACAAAAGTACGAGGAGAATGTTTTTTTAACTTATACAACATGAAAGGATTTTTAAAGTTTTATAAATCCTTTTTTTCATGAATATTCCTCCAAAATATTTCATGACTATTTTAAAAAAAATCATTTTCTTTTAAAATTTCATGACGTTTTGTGAAAAAAAATTTATTTTGAAGAAGAAAGGATATTTTCCTCAAGAATTCATTTCAAGTGTTTTATCAAAACCATTTTCCATCTAAGATGACATTATTTCATATGTGTATGGTTCAAGTATAAAGTCTCTATGATTTACATGGTTTCACTTTTCTTATGATGAAATGATATCCATTTGTTTTATATGGATTATGTTATGATGGGATGATGTTTATGAAACCCATTTTTATTCTTTGGGTAATGATGAATGATTTATGTTTATGTTGTGGCACAAGTAAGAATGATTTAATTATGAGATGAGTGGGACCTATATCTCCCTCAAATGCATTGGGTAAATATTTATATCTCATGAGATAGACATGAATGGAATGACAAGTTAAACCGGTTCAGTAATACAGGACTGGAACGAGGAGTGAACTCGATTCAGAAAGGGACTCTATCCACTAAGATGGTCTTGGCAGCAATGCCTTGGCTACTATGGAAATCATAACATGTGCTTAATGGTTTTCCACAATTACATGTTTTATTCCCATGCTATTTTATCATGATTAATGTTTCTTTATGATCTATGCCTTACATACATCCATGATTTATATCATTGCTCAAGATTTTGATGTTTAAATATTATGTTCATGTTTTGAAGGTCAAAGGTATATGATTTGTTTTATTTTATCCATGCTTACCCTTTCTGAGAATTTGAGCTCACCCTTTATATGTTTTCTTTTCCCCAGGATTTAAAGAAAGGTTTTAGGTAAGAAAAAAAAAGGGGAAGATCTTATGGTATATGTTGAAGATCTTTCAACATGATTAGAAGATTATTTTCCGAGTTTCCAAAGACACTAAACTATTACGGTCCTTGTGTGTCTGTTTTTGTTATGTATTAAGTATTCCGCAAAAGTAATGTAATTTCCATGTACGTAAAGCTTCGGTTCTCTACAGAAAGGGTCATCTTCCATTGAATTATCATCTGACCCTTCAGCTGTTTTGGTCGATAACAGAACGATTGACCAGTTTCGGTTTGCGGGATATGAATCATAAAATACTTGCACTAGCTGTGATTCCATTATAAACTGTTCGTCTTTCTCCCTTTCCTTACTGAAATCAACATTCACGAATCCCAAATCATCTATTTTAACAACACTCCTGTTATCAACCCACTTTCATTGAAATATCGGAACTTGAAATTCCGTATAATCCAACTCCCATATTTGTTTGATGATGCCAAAGTATGACATATTCACATAAATTGGATTTCTGTCCTTAGCACCAGAAACATGCATCGCTTCAGCCACAAGTGTAACCCCACTATTCTTCATGGTACTGTCTTCATCATGTTCATTAGTATAAAACGTTTAACCATTAACTACATAAGCATTGTAAGATAATTCATACACACTTGTTCCTCAGACTAGCCATCGAAGTTGTTCCGAAATTGACTCTGGATTTTCATCTGAATTCTTAAAAATATGTTCTCGAAACCATCCTATAAACTGTCGATTATGTGTATTTGATATCCATTTTCAGCCCTGGATAGATTCCAATGCCTAAGAATTTCTTTGCGGATTTCAACATATGGGTCAACGTCGAAACTGTTATACAAAACATAAAGGTGGGCCTGCTCCCGATCTGTAATATTGATTGTAACAACCTATCTTCTAGAAATTCCTTCACCCTCAAGCTACCCAGTGTGATGAGATTTCGGTAAACCAATGCTTTCCACACCAGACAAGTATTCGGTATAGAATTCAACGGCTTCCTCAACAATATATCGCTCTGTAATACAACCCTCTGGATGACTTTTATTTTTGACATACCCTTTCAAAATCTTCATATACCTTTCAATGGGATACATCCATCTGTAATGTACAGGACCACATAGTCGAATCCCTCCCACTAAGTGGACCATCAAATGAACCATCATATAAAAAAATGAAGGCGGGAAGGACATTTCTAATTCATATAATATGACGGGAATTTATTTTTCCATAGTTGGAAATTTCACCGGGTCTATAACTTTGCTGCATATAGCTTTGAAGAAGAAACACAGTTTCGTTAATGTATGGCAGACATTCTTGGAAAAAATGCAACGTAAAGCAATTGGAATGAGATCTTACATCAAAACATGACAATCATGTGATTTCAGACCTTTTAACTTCAAGTCGCTCATTGAAACGAGGTTACTAATATTTGACGAATACCCCTCTGGAACCTTTACGTCATTCAAGAAGTTGAAAAACTGATATCTCTCCGGCCTGGAAAGAGTGTAAGCAGCAGGAGGTAGAAATGTTCGTTTTTCACCCTTCACTGGTTCCAACTCTTATCATATTCCCATCTCAACCATGTCCAACCTAGCCTTAAATCCATCTTTTGTTTTGCCAAATGTATTTAGCAACGTGCCGATAACACTATCGAATACATTTTTTTTATACATGCATAACATCAAGAAAATGTCTTATATACAGACAATTCTAGTATTGTAATTCAAAAAAAAACTGATCTCTTTTTCCAACTTATTTTTATACGGTTTTTCGAAGCCAGTTTACCAAAAGTAGTGTCCACATTTTTAACTTTCTCAAAAAATTGATTTCCTATTAGTGGAGACGGTGTTGTACATTCTTCTGAACTTCCATCGAATGATGTCATCCAAGAATGGTACTTATGTCGTCGCGGTAGAAATCTGCGATGTCCTAGAAACACGATTTTCGATTAATGTTTCAACCTAATTGATTGTGTACCTTCTTCGCAAACAGGACAGACTTGAGTTCCTTTATTTCTATATCCTAACAAATTTCCATAAGCACGAAAGTCATTTATCACCCTGTACAACATGACTCTCAAAGTGAAATCTTCCTTTCTGTAAGCATCATACAATGTAACACCAGAATCCCACAATAATTTCAAATATTCGATCAATGGAGCTAAATAAACATCAATATCATTACCTAGTTGTTTTAGTCCTGATATAAGAATAGATAACATGATGTATTTTCGTTTCATTAATAACCACGATGGTAAGTTATAATTTATCAACATAACCGGCCATGTACTGTGACTGTTGCTTTGAAAACCAAAAGGATTCACTCCATTTGTAGATAACGCAAGACGAAGGTTTCCCGACTCGTTTCCAAATTCAGGATACTCATGATCGATTCTCTTCCACTGAGGAGAGTCTGCCAGGTGACAAAGTATCCCATCTTAAATTCTTGTATCTGCATGCCATGTTAATTGTTCTGCAGTCTCCTCACTTCCATATAGGCGTCTAATCCTTGGAATGATTGTAAAGTACCATACAACTTTAGTAGGACATGATTCATCTTTCTTGTATCAATAAGAACCACACTTTGGGCATTCTTTAAGTGATTTGTGGTCCTTTCAAAATAGTATACAATCATTCGGGCAGGCGTGTATTCTTTCAGAGATCATACCCATCGAGCGTAGCATTCGTTTGGCATCGTATGTTCAGCTCGGGAGCTCATTGTCTTCTGGGAGCATGTCATTCATGAGAGCAAGTAGTTTCGTAAAATTGGCTTCACTCCACCCGTTGTCTGGTTTCAAATTATACAGCTTCAGTATGGCTGAAAAAGTTGTATATTTAGTGAAACCAGCATACAATGACGTCTTTGCACAACTTTTTAACTTGTCAAAAAATTTTGGGCAATCACGAAGTTCATCTTAGACGGTCCTTGTCATTTCCTCAATACGATCTTCATCATCATTCATATCTGTAATCACATCCTCCATACGGTCTTATTCATTATTCATGTTTGTAATCATATCAGATGATCCATAAAACGCAGTGTCATCCCAATCACTACCTGCATTCGTTGTTTCCCCATGTTTATTCCAACATGTATAACTCTGATCTATTATGTGACAGATCAAGTGTTCTTCCAACTCCTCTGGACTAATTTTTTTTTTGAATAACAACAGCGTAAACAGAGACAAAGGATTTGAGAAGACTCACATGCATGATCTTTTTCAAACTTGATAAACTCTTTCACGCCTTCTTCATACTCATTTTTCAACCGATTTACATTAATCCATTCTTTATTTATATTTATCTTTTTTGAAATCCATAGGATGAGTATATAGGTTAGGGGAGAAGGAATATGAGTATAATTTAGATAAAAAAACTAGATACTTCAAAAATGGTATGGGGAATGCTCATTAATAGCAAATCTTGGGTGGTTCTTGGGATTCATCCAATCTCTTCCTCTCTTCGATCCCCCCTGATGAGGGGTGGTTCTTTGGAGTTTTTTATAGTGTGTTAGTGAGTTTTCCTTTTATACTTCCTTTATTACTATTATCCTTTATTTTCCTATGATTTGGGATGATTTTAACTAGGATTTGTGTGATGATTTCACTATATCATCTTCAAATCAATTCAGATGGTGTAGATCTTGATTGTATTGGCTAGAGGTTATCCTTGTATGATGAACGCACCATGTTTTGTGTGTTTTAGGTGGTGTTGTGTTTCCCAGTGAGTTTTTAAAAGATTATTACCAATTATATTAAGGTGAATAATTAATTATAAGTTTCTATAATTAATGATTTGGGAATTGTGCCTTGAGATTGGGTCTCAATCATTGGTACAAGATTAGATAAGGCATGTATAGTCTTGGTTGAGGATGAGTTGATCTTGGTGAGGGGGTTACTCCTTTTTTGGGGTAGGTGGACCCTATAATACAAAACCATGTTCCAATTTATGCATGATTTTGCATTCATGCATGAGTATATGTGTTCCAGTGAAAGGGATAGAAATCAAGAGCAACCAAGGCAAATAAATTGGGTGTTTTTGAGAGGTAGAGTGAGGGTTCTATTAAATGTTTGTGATTTTTTGATCATCCAGAGATTATGTCTCCATGGAGTAGTTGTGTTTATGAAAGGATCAGGTTTGGTATGAGTTTTTTATAGCCTAGTTAGGTTTTCTAAGGCTATTTTATTAGAGTCTTAGGCCTAAAGAATATGGATCATATAGTTTTATATATCATGTATGATGAGGAACACCCTCTTAAGGATATATAAGAGTCATGGTCTGATAATATGATGTGAGATATGGAAATGGGGATATATATAAACCAAATAGAGCACACAACAAAACCATGAGGATCCATAAGCATAGAACATAAAGAATACATAAACATGATCCATATACAGCATCAACTGAACAAAAAAGAAACTAAAAACAGAGATAGAATAAATCAGAACCCAAACAGATATCCTCGTGACCTTTGGGTTACCACTAACTATAAGACCAACCTACTTTAAAGGAAACCTAAACAAGAAACCCAAACCTAAAAATAACTTGGGTCTACTGATGCCGAGGGTCACAAGTAGGGTGTGAGCATAAAACAACTTAGTAGGTAAGCACCACAGAATCCATACATTACCTTTCCTGTGCTAATACAAAAACACTAGTTTGAAATAAATTTATAAAATAGGTTTTTATAATTTAAATAACCAACACATATTTTTTAGAAAATCCATTTTCAAAACAAATCACGACTTCCCTTTTTAAAATAGATATCTAGTTTAAAAAATGAATTCAAAATTCAATATAAGAATCCAAACAAGGTGATCACAGAGCCATGATGAAATTAATTGAAACAGTAAAAGTAGAAAAATACTGGAAAACTATATAACCAAAGTGAAGAAAAATAAAGAAGAACATATAGATAGGTAATCATTAGAATTAACTAAACATACCTAGAAGAAATCCCTAGACTTACTAGGTTCAGACTCACCTACCAACATATGGTGTACCTCCATAGTAAACAACCAACATTGATGATTCATTATAGTAGTATACCAGAGAATGAAGAGGCCATCACATGAATGGTATAAACCAATAACACACAAGTAAAAACCGGGCATATACATCACATGATTTTCAAACTGAATTTCCAAAACACCACAAAATACCAATAGATCTTTAAAATTTTCAAATCAAATTCCATTTTCCAAACCAAGGGGAAAACGCCATGTAATCTCTGAAGATTCCAAACAGGCCTTTATGCCATTTAGAAACCAAACCACACCTTAAGAAGCCAAACATAATTAATCTCAATATTGGAAATAAATGCAAACATAATTAATTCATGAAAATTAAATTTTACTCACCTTAAAGAGGAGGACCCGGTGGCGGAGGAGAAGGATGCGTCGACAGCAGAGGCACTGGAGGCAGCACGGATGCAGTGTAGAGGTAGGGCGGAGGCAGAGGAGGCAGCGGAAGCAGCTCAGAGGCAGCGGAAACAGCTCGGAGGCACCGGAGGAGGAGGAGGAGGAGGCCGCGGTGGAGGACCCGCGGTGGAGAGGAAGCAACGGAGTAGGCGGAGGAGGAGGAGGAGGAGGAGGCACCGGTGGAGGAGGAGGAGGACGAGGCCGCGGTGGAGGAGGAGGAGGAGGAGGAGCAGGCGCAGAGGAGGAGGAGGAGGCATCGACCAGAGGAGGATGAGGCGGTAGCCGGAGGAGGAGGAGGTAACGGCTAGAGGAGGAGGAGAAGGAGGAGATGGCGGCTACAGGGAAGGAGGAGGAGAAGGAGGTGGCAGCAGCGACGACAACAGCATAGAGGAGGGCTTCCGCGAGAGCTTGACAGGGTGTGGGGAGGAGGAAGGGACCCAGTGGATTTTATCAATCCCGTGTGGACCTATATCAGTGCTAGTAAAAAGCGCTGATAATGGGCATATTTATCAACGCTAAAATGAAAAGCGCTGATAAATACCACCTTTATCAGCGCTTTTTTAGCGCTGATAAAGACACTCTTTATCAGTGCTTTTTTAGTGCTGATAAATACGTAGTTTATCAGCGCTAATAAAAGCGCTGATAAATGTATCAATTTAAGAGTTTCTTTATATTATTATATATTTATTTAACTCTAAATATATATATATATATATATATATCTATTTATACTTATAAAATTATTTGAAATGTATATTTATATATATATCATTGAAAATATAATAAAATATATATTTACTTTCTAAATATAATTTAATTTTAATTATAAGTGTACATTTTTTATAACATATATATTATATGGGTAACATAATGAATTATAATCTATAAATAAACATTATTAAATATGCACATATGTATACGCATGTGTGATATATTCATTAGAAAACACATATATATACATGCATGTATGATATTCATTGACCCCAATTCATTGGAAAACACATATATATATTCAATAATTTCAATTATAGTACATATATATTAGAATGCATTATATATTTATAAATAAAACAAATACATTAAATATAAATAAATATAATAAATATATATTAAATATAATGAATTGATAAATCTAATAAATATAATTAATTAACAAATCTATTAAATTAATATATAATGAATTAATAAATCTAATAAATATATAATGAATTAATAAATCTAATAAATATATTTATTATTAATATTATAATTATTTAATTATAAATATATATATAGTTATTTAATTATATATATAAATACGTAGTTTATCAGCGCTAATAAAAGCACTGAAAAATGTATAAATTTAAGAATTTCTTTATATTTTTATATATTTATTTAACTCTAAATATTTATATCTCTATTTATACTTATAAAATTATTTGAAAGGTATATTTATATATATATCATTGAAAATATAATAAAATATATATTTATTTTTTAAATATAATTTAATTTTAAGTGAACATTTAATATATATATATATATTATATATGGGTAACATAATGAATTATAATCTATAAATGGACATTATTCAATATGCACATATATATAAGCATGTATGATATATTCATTGACCCCAATTCATTGGAAAACACACATATATATATATAGACGCGCGCATGTATGATATTGATCGATCCCAATTCATTGGAAAACACATATATATTCAATAATTTCAATTATACATATATATTAGAACACATTATATATTTATAAATAAAACAAATACATTAAATATAAAGAAATATAATAAATATATATATTAAATATAATGAATTAATAAATCTAATAAATATATAATTAATTAATAAATCTAATAAATATATAATGAATAAATAAATCTAATAAATATATTATGAATTAATAAATCTAATAAATATATAATGAATTAATAAATCTATTAAATATATTTAGTATTAATCTCATAATTATTTAATATATATATATATTTAGTTATAACATGTGTTTTTTATTTAATGTATACAATAAATATTATCTGTGCTAAGAAAAGTGCTGATAAATTATACATTTATCAGCACTAAAAAAAGCGCTGATAAAGGGATATTTAAAGCACTGATAAATGTGCCCTTTATCAGCGCTAAAACAAGCACTGATAAAGGCCCACCCCTTTATCAGCGCTTTTCTGTTAGGGCTGATAAAGGTAGGTGCATGCCTTGCCCAGTTTTGCGGTAGTGAGAGTCTCATTGATCCATCTTTCTTCTTAACAAACAGAACAGGTGCTCCCCAAGGTAACGAACTAGGGCATATGAATTCTTTATCAAGATTCTCTTGGAGTTTCTTCTTTAATTCCTGCAACTCAATTGGGTCCATTCTATAAGGTGTATTTGAAATGGCCATAGCACCCGGTATGAGTTCTATTGAAAACTCAACTTCACGATTTGGTGGAAGACCAGAAAATTCCTCTGGAAAGACATCATCAAACTCCCATACAATCGGTGTATTCTTAATCGTGAGTTTCTATCCAACCATTTGAGATAAATAACCATCATTTATTAGAATCAAGACCCATAAAATGGAAGAAATTTCCACTGGAAGGTTATATTCATCCTTGCATTGACAGATGATAGTTGATTGATCTGGAATATTAAATATGATTTCCCTTCTTTGGTAATTGATATGAGCTCCGTATAAAGAAAGACAATCCATGCCAAGAATCACATCAAATTCTACTATAGGGAGGATCACAAGATTTGCAGGAAGTACTTTCCCACAAACGTCAATTAGAGAAGAATTATAAACTTTCGATGTGACTGTTGTGCCATTAGGAGTTGTCACAACTAACTCAACATCTAATTGTTGAGGTAGTACGAAGATACCCTTAGAAAATTCTTCAGAAATAAAAGAGTGGGTGGATCCATAATCAAATAAAACATTTGCTACTTTAGAGTGGATGGTAAGTGTACCTTTCACCACTTCGTTATCATACACCACATCGCCGATAGAAATTTCATGTGACTTTCCTTTATCTTTTGCCTTAAGAGTTTTTTGACGTCGATCATCATCAACAACCCTTGAATTTGGGCATTGATTGGAATAATGCCCCATCTCCTTACACTTGAAACATTGAAGTGTAGGAGGTGCATTCTGTGTATCCCTTTCTTTGTTCGCATCATTAGACATCTTCTTCCCATTATTTCGACATTTAATTGCCCGATGACCTTCTTTTCAACACTTAAAAAATTAGCTTTTCCCTTTAAGACAATTCCCTCCAGGTTTCTTTCCACAATTTGAGCATAAAATAAAACTCATTTTATTTTCAGTGTGGTCTTTTGATTTTCCTTTGAATTCCATTTTCCTCTTCTTATCAAACCCATATGATTGATGGGTTACTCCAATCTCCATCTCAACCTTGAGATCACATCGAACAATTTCCTTATAGCTATTGAAGTCCCTTATGACTAACGCCCTTCTAAGACTTGGTTTTAAGCCACTAAAGAATCGATCGATCTTACTCTCAGGTTGGATAATAATTCTGGAAGCATACCTTGCAAGTCTTGTAAAATTTTCTTCGTAGGTACCAACCGATTCATCATCCTTTTTCTTCAGTTCAAGAAACTCCTTCTCTATCTTTGTTCGAAGAATACGGGGGAAGTACTTATTGAATAATATGTTCTTTAACTTGTCCCATTCCATGGACTCAATGTCATTTCTTTGCCTCGTATTCTTGATAAGATTCCACCATTTATCAGCATCACCTTCCAAATGATACACTGTTGAGATGAATTTTTCATGTTCATAACATTTTAGAACTGAAAATATCCTTTCAGTGGTACTAATACATTGTTCAACCACTAATGGATCAGAAGACCCGCTGAATGAAGGTGGACGCTGCCTCATGAAGGATTCAACGGAATTTTTCTCCTTCCTTTTCTCATTTGGAAGTCCTGCATTGTTCATAGCTTGAGAAAGTTTTGTGAGCATGGCTACAAGATTTTTCATTCTAGCTCCCATAACATTTGGTTGCTCAGGGGGACAATCATTGCGTTGCCCATTTCATTCAGCATTAACATGGTTCTTTCAGGTTCCAGCCATTGACTAAAACCAATAAGCATAGTGTGAGAAACACTAATCATAATAGGAAAACCACATTATCAAGAATAAAATTTTACACTTAAGGTCTTATCTTAGGTTATTCATGGCCATTTCTAAAACACTAATATTGTGTTCTATGCTTAGACATATCCTTAGGGTTCTTACTAAGGCTTTCACATCTTAGTTTCCAAAGGTTGACTATAACCTCACACTAATACCAACTATAATGACCCATACTCTACATACATTGTTATTACTTCAAAATTGAAGCATACTTATTACAACATATAACAAAACCATGAAAGAACCGTATATGTATAGTGTCTTTATAAACTAGGAAACATAAACAACTGGTTCATAAATCATCTACGTTGTCTCTCACTTATTTCATCATATCTAGAGTCCCTTTTTGGAATATCCTACATAATACCCTTATTCATGACCTGGGGAAAAGAAAACATACAAAAGGGTGAGCTCAAATGCTCAGTAAGGGTAAACAAAAGAAATATCAATCATATCATATTCATAAGAACATAACATTTTGAATATCTTAACCTGCAAAAGAGATCATAATATCATAACATGGGATAAATCATAGTGGTAAAATGTAATCCCAATAATCATAAATTAAAACATGAAACTTTGTGGCATACACACATAATCATAGAAAATCATTTCATATTATTCAAGGCTCATTGCCAAGACCATCATAGCGGATAAAGTCCATTACTGAACCGAGTTCACTCCTCGTTCCAGTCCTGTATCACTGAATCAGATTAAATTGTCATTCCAGCCATGTCTATCTCATGAGATATAAATATTTACCCAATTCATTAGAGGGAGATATAGGTCCCACTCATCTCATAATGATACCATTCTTATTTGTGCCACAAGATCATAAATCATACATCATAGCATAACCCATGTAATAAAAATGGGATTCTTAAACATCGTGCCATCATAACATAACCCATATAAGATAAAAGGACTTCATTACAATAATTCCATCATAACATAATCAAATCAATGTAAAAATAGGTATAGAAAGAGAACCCTATATTGTCTTAGATGGAAAATAATTTTGATAAAACACTTGAACTTCATTCTTGAGGAAAATATCCTTTCTACTTCAAAAACATTTTTCCTTTCTTAACATGTCATACAATTTTAAATGAAAATAAGTTGATTAAAAATAAACTTGAAAACTTGTAATGGAATATTCATGGAAATAATGCTCTAAAAATCCATTCAGGCCGTATAAGTTAAAAAACATTTTTCTCATACTTTGGCCGAAAAAGTCAAAAAGTACCTCGTTCGACAAAAGATTCCTTCCATATCTTTTACTAAAAACCCACCAATGGGTAAAATTGGATTTAAAAAATTGTAGGTGGATGGAAATAATATTACATATTGATGAAATATGGATGTGTATAATAAATATACCCCAGTAAATACCAAAGTATAAACAATCTCAGATAAAAATGAGAATGTGAGATTTTCCCTTACCTTAGGTCCGATTTGCTTTGTAGGTGTCTGAACCTATTGTATAATGATTTAAATAATGTTATTTAATTATTACAGAATCATAATCATTGTTATTATATCATATATGGTCATATTCTTATATTGTTATTAGTAATATTTCATTGATACTTGTTATTCGGGTGTTTATTGCTTTTTGTTCTTATGCGTGTTTTGTCGAATAAATTCTTATTCTTATTTTTAGGTTATAGATACCTCATTTACAGAATGGTATTAGTGTAATATATATCATATTTATTCATTCAATTCATTTATATAACCATTATTCAATGAATATCATGTATAATGAGTCGCATCACATCGTGGAGACGGTGGGCCGTACGTACGCACGAGCGATGATATCGTTCCCATGACCGTGGAATTGTATTGGAGTGGATGTATACTATTTCATAATCAATATCACTTTAAAATAATCTTATATAGTTATTCTTTACACCATTATACCCATCCAAGTAAGGTGGTGATGGAAAACAGAATACACCACGACGTGGAGACGGTATTTCATACGTACGCACGCGCGATGATTTCATTTTCCGTAGGATGGATAGAAGGTGAAATAGGGGTTTTTAATATTTATAATAACATATCAGTATATGAGTGATACTGATGTTATTAATTAATAATTTAACAACTAAAGAATAGGAAGTAGAAGAATAAATAAATTTGAAAGAATTGGTAACAGATATTACCTCTTCTTCGACACGCCTCTTTGAAACCTCCTCTTAAGGCACTATGATTGGTCTTTTAAGAAGAACATGACCTATAGGATGATTCTAGGGAAGTGGAGAAGATAAATTGGCAGGGGTTATCCAAGATTGAAGGCTCCAAGTGGTGTGAGGAGGATAGGGAGGAGGTGCCCTTTTATAATGGAGGAGAGGGGCACCTTTGGAATTATAAGAAATATTAATTTATAATAAATTCCAACCCCACTTCAAAACCTCCAAAAACGACTCAAATACGAAGCTTATATGAGATAGGGTTGTAATATAATTGAACAATAAAATTTAGACAAGTTGGGATTTTATTTTAAACATTATCAACATGATTTATCCTTATATAAACTATTTAATTTTATTTGTGATAATAATATCATAAATTTTAAATCATTATAAATAATTAATTATATGTTGTGAATTTTCTATAATTGTATATTTTATTACATTTTAGACCATATAAATTTTAATTTATAATTTTTAAATATTTTTGTGATTTTTAAACGATTTTATAATATGTAATTTTTAAAAAATAACAAGTGTCAATTTTGACACTATTCATTTATTTGAATTTAAATAAAATATACACAGAAGTTATGTTTGAAATAAAAGATTTAATAGATTCATAACATTTCATAGTTATCTAGAAAATTTGTGGAGCACATTAAATAGTTCATATAATATTTACTTTAATACTTTTAAAATCATTTATTTGATAATTCAATCAATAAAATAATTTCAACATCACTATTGTGTCATAATTAATGATAATTATTTAATCCCTAAAAATTATAAATAAATTCATAAGATGTAGATAATTTTATTATATTTCTAGGGACTATTTATATCTGATGTTTTATGATGTTTATCAATAAATTAAAATTATTACACTTTTAATATTTAAGAGAGTGACATGTTGTCACTTTCTTTGGTTTTAATAATACTTATATTATTTCATGGTCAAAAGTACATGAAATAAATCTTGTCCGACCCTTAGGTGATATGGGTCGACTTTTATTCATTAAATGGGGTTTTGGAAATTGTTAGTGTAATTTTATAATCCTATATTTACCCTTAATTACCCGATTTACCTTTAACTGCAGTAAATAAAAATTACCGTAGTTACTATTCATAATATCAAAAAAATAAAAGTAACCTATTAAAATAATTTGGACCCACTGAATCCAAATATGGAATCAATTTTTCAAAATTAAAAACACAGAAGTTGCAGTAATTAATTTAAAATTAATCCCGTTGTTAAGCAAACGGGTTTTAAAAGTTAAAACATTGCCAAAGATTGAAATGTTTTTACCTATGAATTAAATGTAAAATTAATGCTAATTAAATACATTATATTAAATGGTAAAAATACATTCTATTTATACATTAAAACCATTCAATATTATAATTAAACCATATAAATTATTATCATGAAAAAAGATGTTTTTAATTAAAATATAGCGAGTTTTTACTATTCATTAAAATATGAAATTTATCAGAATAATATGAAAAATTTATCCAAAGTAAATTTTTATATCCTGATTCCAAAGAATAATTTTATTTTGTCAAATTTAACTTATAAAATTTTCAAAAACTAGATTTAAATTTGGTGCGCCATCAAAAGGTGGAAAAACTGCATTTTTTGAAAAAAAACTTATTTTACCCGAAAAATTTATTTTGCTCTCATACCATGTTCCAGAAAATATGTAAGATGAATAATAGTGTTATAAAATTCAAAATTCAGTTAATAATATTCATAACGTCTATTTTATAATATTATAATAATATATCGTTGCTTAGTGAAACTCGGTATTGCGTACTACACACGCTATCGAGGAAGGTCACGATTTCGTGTAACGCACGCCAGGATAGTGTTGTGTGAAGTGAAAGATTCCTTTGATGTTGCATATAACATAAGACCTAAAAAAATTTACTTCTCATAAAATAATAGGGTGTTACAGAATCAGGGAAACTCCAACCAAAGTGATCATGATCCAAATCTAGACATGACCAGCTAACCAGAACAAATCTCAACAAAAAAATAAGCAGCTTCAAAGAGAAAACAACAAACTAAGTAATAAGGTGAGAGAATTCATTCCCAAGGAATGTCTCTAAAGTTGAAATCAATATTTTTTTATTCTTCAACCATCCTCATGAACATACACTTCCTAATTTGAAGGTATATATCAGCTAAAATAACACCAATGATTTATTTCTGCAATGTATTTTCATCCTGTTCATCCATCCATGCATCAATTTCATCACTCACAACATCTGTCTCTTCCATCATGCAGTCAACTCTATACACAGGGTCATTATCATTATCATATTCCACCTCCAAATCTGGGGTTACAATAGGGTCAAGAGCTATAAGTTGTTTTGGAGTCTCACTGATTTCCATCCTAGAGGGTTCTAATGTTCTTGTAACAATTGTTCTCTCAAGAGTAAAATAATCCCTACGTTTCATAGTTTTTTTGGGATTTTGTGTAATGTATCCATCATCATCCACCATCAGCTTTTCCCCTTCCTATAATGTTATTTGAAGTTTGCATCCTCAATTTTATTAGTTTGATCATCATCCTCCTGAAGAGAGACACTATAGTCCGAGAGGTCACCCTGCCCCTTGTCTCGTGTATCATTTGATTCAGATTGTTTCTCTTGTCACTCCATCAGATCCGCAGTGTTACAGCTAGCAGTGGACTGGGAAGAAACAAGGCCTGACATTCCTCTATTTTCAGCAGGTTGATCATTATTAACCAAAACCTCATTGTTCACAACAAACCTTTGTCATTCAAAAGGTATCCCAAGGGGGGTCCAGAATAGTAAAATCATAAGGTTTGTCTGTCCGATCGACATGAGGCCCTTTTGAGGCATCCTTTTCCACCCAAATATATTTGAAGTGTGAGGGTGGGCAAGTAGCATTCCATTGATTCTCACATTAATTCAAATAGTGACCAATTCTTGAACATTTTTTACATAAAGTTGGAACATTCTCAATGACCAGATCCTGTATGAAACCACTGTCCCCACTTTGAATCCAGAAATGCAAAGTCAAGTCTTGGGAGATATTGAAATCAGTACCAATACAACCAAAAAAAACCATATATTCGAAGAGAGAATATGAACCTTGACTTTTAAGAATGAAATCTCTGATAAACCTCGATGAATGAATATATTGAGATCAATGTGCTCAGAGGTCTTCAAACTTAGTTTTGGTTTTCTATATGGAATATTCTAACCATTGTGAAACTGTGAAAAGTTGATGAAACTCACCTAGATATTTCATTAGAATAATTGGACTTTCCAACTTGTCATAGAGGTTCACTATATAGATCCCCAACAAATATTTATGGGGAAGATACATTTTCTAGGATTAATTCAAACCCCTATAACTAGCATTGAATTCTGAGGTTCTCTCATTCTGACACTATTTTTAATTCAACATTTTAAGGAATTTTGTCTTTCAAATCATAAAGCTAAATTGATATAAAAATTTTAGACAGATTTCATCCCATCCTTTGATTGATTTGGATGGTAAACTGGTATACTAAGAAAAATATGGTCCCTATAAGGTTTGTATGAATCTTTTTTGTTTGGATGTTTCTTTATACTCAATATTTACCATCATTGGAGTGTGATGAGACATGAAATGTTCCAAATTCTACTTTGGATCCTCTGAACCATTAAAATTTAGAAATATATGATTCAAAAAATTAGGTGGGGGAAGTGTTGCATTTATCCATTCATCATAAGGTTTCTATTTACCTACAACAGTGCACACTATGTTCATATATCCTCTAGTAAATGAATAACTCAGTGGTATCAATGAGTTTTGTCAAAATAGATAATTGAGTAGGAATTTGAGTAAGCACATATATGGGTAGATCCTGACATGGTGGGCCTTCCTTCATTTATAGTTGATAACCACCATGGGATGTCCTAATATAGTTTTCCTAAAATAATTCCAGCTTAATACTTAATGGAGGGAACTAATGACATATTTAAACCATTGGATCTAAAAAAACCGGTTATCTAGATCCTAGATTGAGCATATTTCATGGATTTACATTTGTTGGTATGATAAGATCCTTATAGTGTGAGAGATCTGTTGAAAGTTTGAGATGATCCCATACCAAAATAATATACCTAGAAGGGATAATACCTTTGAGAAACTCTATCTTGAGTCTCTTAAACTCCTTCATCTGTTCCTTGTATTGAGATAATCATTCCTCCTCTTTAGGAGTTTTAAATTTTTTTAGGTAAAGGGTAGAATGTAGCCAAATATTTTCCCTTTTCCTTATTTTAATTCAAAAAAAGAAGTGGAAGATGAACATTAAAGATATTCATTAAAATTTTATTTAGACTTGGATTTCTAGTATACATAACTTACTCAATCACTTTAGTGTGGACCGTGTTCTGAATAGAAAATTCATACTCTCGTTATCCTTCACTGGATTCATGTTTTGTAGGATTTTTAGGTCTTGTGCTAATGATGTTTACTAACACATAATGCATTGCTGGTAGAACATCACAATCATAACGATAGGTGGTTCAGTCACCCTTAGGATACCCATTGAGAGAAGATTCAAGATCTTGAGGATCAGTTTCATTCTTGATTAGTCTCTTTGTCTTGCAACCTATCTGGGGCCTCATTTTTTCATTTGAGGATTCTCTAGAGACTATTTTTCAAAGGGTAATCTAAAAAGAGTGTCTTGAAAATCTCATTGTACATGTTAAACTAAAAAAATATGGGGAACAAGATGAGAAAAATAGCAAATAATCATTTCAAGGAAACCCATTTTAGTGGGAAAAGATCAACCTATATATGGAAAGAAGTTGAGGTAAAAATTTCCCCAACTCTATGAGATGGGGATTCCCTTGATGCATTGCTGCACCATTTTTTGGTCAGATCTGATACCCTTGAAGGAGGATGTAGTGGTAGAAATAAATCTATCCCAATGGGGTGGGGTTGTTCTTGGATTTACATATCGATATCTGACACATTTTCCTTATTAATATTTTGTATCTTTATCCAAGTATGAGTTGGGTGAAACAAATTCTTTGTATGTGGGTAACATTCTACCGAGAGTAATTACACTTCCTAAAATCTATCTTTATCTGATGATAATGTTGCTTAATCATTTTATAATCTTGATGTAAGATGTTTTCAATGGTTTGATCTTATCAAATTTGGTGATTTTTTTGATTTGGTCATGTCTAATACCTACTAAGAATACAATCTATTGTGGGAAGAACTTAATTCTGAGATTTGGATTGGAGTAATGAGGTTCCATGATGTCATTTCTAGAAGTATTTGGCGATCAATGACTGAGGTGAAATGAAACACCTCATGTTTTTCCACGCCTCTAATATGTATTCCAAATTGGGCATCAGTGATAAACTAACAGATGCTTCTCAATGAATCCATGCACTTTCATTGAATATTGGCATGCGTCTTTCACAATTTTGGGCATCATATAGTTAAAAGGGAAACCAAGTTGGTATGTTGGAAAAATTATTCTAATTCCCAAATATGATTCGCATATCCTTTAAAAGGAAATAATTTCTCTTTCTTATGGTGAATATTCATCCAAAAATTTAAAATAATATGATGTATTAATTCCTATGTCAGGGTTTTCAAAATATAACACTAAGGAGTGTCCAGACGAAAAAAACACAAGCAATATATTATCTTTGTAATTTTTTCCTCATGATTAATGTATTCTATTTATATTCTGTGAGATATTCCTTTAATTTCTATGATTAATGAGTTTGTTTCCCAACTACCTTATTATAGGAGGAAATTTTAACATTAATCTCATATTCTATAATAGATGTTAAGTAGTGCAAGGGTTTTCAAAGAATTAATGTTTCCTTAGGTTGTATTAAAGATGTGAATGAATGTCTCTTTTCAAAAAAAATATCATCAAGTGTAGCGAACCTCATCTTATTAAGTGCCTCATGATATGATGACTTTATTATAGTTGATTAAAAAAGAGAAGAACTTTTGGTCAAAATGAAATATCATTACTAAGAGGAACTTCATAGTGACTTCCATCATGAAGAGGACTACCATCATGGCTATATTTCTATTAATAGGGAGGAATCTGACAATATATTCCACGATGAGGATATTTAAAGTGGAAGATAGAAAGGGGATGACCTACTTACTATTTGATATTTTGACTATGAGTAGGGATTCTTAATACCCATCATGACAAGAGTTCACATGAATGATCTCAGTATGACCATGAAGGAGGTATTCATGATAAATTATTTGGGGGAGGGAAACTAGATCTGTTGGTAGAAAAGATATGGAGAAGACCTTCACAACATAAATTTATTCTTAATTTATCTGTAAACAAGTCAACAAGATCCTGAGTAACCATTAATAAATGGTTGAGGAAAAAAACACTATTATTAAGAAGAACAACGAAACAAGCCTACTTATCGACATTAGATTACCATTAGAGAGTCTTATATTTATATATTCTCCATCTATAAGTTAGAGTCAAATATTTTGAACATTTAATTTCAAATTGTGAGATCCAACCCTAGTGACTCCCATGTTGTTTCCAGAATGCGCTAACAAATTTATATGGCTTTCATACTGATGTTTTTCTTCCCTGGGGGGCATTGGAATGGTCTGATGATCCCTAATTGGAAGGGAAAAGGGTACCCCTATTGTCCATTTATTGAAAGAGTCTTACAAATACCCTCTTGGATATGATCATGAATATATTCCTATAACTAAGTAGTCATTGAAGTTTATTGATGAACTACACTGTTAGTGGAGGTGGGAATGCGGGAATACCCCTTGAGTGTTACTGTTACAACCAAGAAATGTTGAATGTTTTGTGGAATTTTTCAAGGATGTATGCCTACCCCTATATTGCTTCTAGTATGTTCTAATGGTATTCTACAGCTAGAATGAGAAATTTCACTCATTATTTAGTTAGAGCGGGAATGTGAGCATGCTACTAATTTCAAGTTTCCACCTTGATACACTAACAGACTTCAAGTGTGGGGGTGGAAACATGGGAATTCCCCTTGTCCATTTTTGGGATATTTTGAATAGTCTCGATAGATTCTACAAGATTTTACTGGAATTATTTTTGTGTGTGGGTAGGGATGTGTGTCTGTTCGTAAGTTTCCTCTACAATATATTGGTAGGCTTCATCGGTGGAAGAATGGACATGGGGTTGCTCCAAGTAGTTGTTGTTATGATGAAATTGATGGGATGTCTTGGGATGTTTATCCCAGGTGACATGATATGGATCCCCTGAGTTGGAATATATGTTAGGTTGAGGACTTTATGCCACAAATTGTTGGTGGTAGTGATTTTTGGAAGGATCACTTCAAGGTGACTCCAGGAAAGTAGTGAGGCTAGAATCGATTTCCTAGTCCACCTTCCTAAGGTAACACTGGTACATATTACTACATTATAGGGAAAGGCTCTAAAAACTATTTTAAATGATGATTGGTTAAAATTACTTATTTTCCAGAACCTCGTCATTGGGAGGATGGTTAATGGGTATCCATGTACAAGAGGGTTTTTTGAGTGATATCCAGTGTTGGGATTGTACTATTTATCTATCAATCCATGACCAATTCATTTAATTCTTGAAATTGAAGATGCTGGGGATGATTGTTTCCTCTGGTTTGATGAGGAACCAGTTCATATGATGTTATATGCATATGTTCTTTGTGATTAGTTGGATATAATTTGGATCAAATGATGTTCCGGTGAATGTGCATATGATTTTGAATAAACACAAAAAGGAAACTCATCAAAGTATAATCACATGTAAAATAATGTATCCATGATTTAATACATTCAAGGATCCATGTTGGGATCATTTTTTCAAAATATAATACAACTTGACATGTGGGTAACTTAGTTATTTTGGTTAATAAAATATTCACATTGGGTTCACTATTTTTTGTTTTTCCCCCGAAACATGTGTGTGGTGGTTCATGTGTGAGGAACTAAATGCACTCTTTATAAAATTTATAATAAGGTGTATTTGTATAAATAGAAACACCCTATGGTTTCCACCTTCATAGTAGTTTAGATACCTACTTTCTAAAGATAGGTGGTCATTGAAGCATTTTTTCTAATGGCACCTAGGAACTCACATTGGTAGTGAGGATGGGGGTTGGGCCCATCACACCCTTAGGGGGGGGGGATTATTGCCTAATATGGGACTCTAGTATATATTTAAAATGTATTCATGAATCCTTCCAAAATCTTATTAATGTATTAATTACCCTAAAAATAATATAAATCATTTATTAGTAATTATTTATGTGAACCATCTGTATGTGTCAAAGGTTTTCCATCAATAAAACAATACATGTGTGTAAAAGGATATACATTAATAAATCCATTTGTATACATTATAGATTCTCCATAATGTTTCGTTATTCAACATTTAATGACTTTATTTTTGGAATTATTATTTAAAGCCTCATAATTGGGCACTTATAAATTTTTATCCATTTATGAAGGTGGCGGTCGACTTAGAGTTGGGATCGAGTCGATGATAGGGCTTCATATATATCCTTGTGAATGAAATAAAAACCTATGTTGTTTGATGCCAATTAATGGGACACATTGTACCTTTTAAATTCATATGAGAAGGACCAAACCATGTAGTTTAACATCATATGAAAATTAAATCATGTTGAATGGTGTTTATAAAAGATTGGTGGGGGGATTACACATGAGTGTCCCTTTATGGTTGAAAAGATCCAGAATGATTGTATCCATATGTATGGGGAATGGAATCATTGAGAATATGGTCCAATAAGTATGGTTATGGGATAAGGATTTTGGGTTTTAACCTTAGGGAGTTATCCTATGTATCCATTCAAGACATGAATCAAATCCCTTTTAGCTCATTTGGTGATAAATTAAAGATGTTAGGATTAAACCTTATAAGGGAAACCTATATATCCCATTGAGATACGAATAAAATACCTCATATTTTGGTTGAGTTTGGTGTTAAAACTAAGGAGGAGGTTAAAGTATAAAATTTTTATTTTTCTAGTGATATGATTTACTCAAGTACCTAAGCCCACATGAGTCATACTTAGTGTGAGAAAAAAGGAACACTAGTTGATCAGTTACATTGTATGATTGATTTTAAATGGGGATTATACCTTTGTTGGAAGCCCATGGTTAAAATTCCTTCCTCATCTACTAATTAATGGGTGTGGTTATATGAAAGGAAATAATGGTGTTCCATCCTAAAATAAATTTAAGAATCTTACTCCATGATGGATTCCTAGGAGAATTTGGTCCTCATATACTAATGGATTAGTATGAGTCTAAGAATGAGTAGCTGGGAAGAAAAACTAGGATCTTAGAAAAAGAAAATATTCCCATGTATTTAAAAACCCTATATGGGGGATTCTGATTCCATTAATTAGAGAAAAAAAGTGCATATTCTTCTGGATTCACTTCACATTTCAGGTATCATACAGGTGGTGAGTATCACTATCTAAAATGAGAAGGTTCCTATCATTGTCTTATGGATTGGGGGAATTTTACCATGGGAATCCATGATTGTGAACATCCTGAGGTCCACACCTAATTAGTAGGGTAATTGGTGGACATACATTACCAATTGGATTTATGATTGAAAGATGGGTACAATGGTGTTTCATGTATCCTTACCATATTGCTCTAGTGGATATGGAGGAGGTCATACTTTTTTCCTTCCTTAAGTTTTGATTTTGATGATAGAGAACTGCGAGAATAATTTTTGTAGGGGATATGGTTAATATAAATTCTACATGAAAAGAAAGTATGAAGATTAGAGAGTTAAATACCCTAGGGATACCCTATTTCATGTACAACTCTTACTATGTGAGATAGGAAAATCACAAAGGGGTCCTCCGAAAAGGGTGTTCCTTAATGAAGGGGAATTTTTTTTGAATGGATATGTGTGACAATAATTTCAAAAAATAAATCCTTTTTGGTCAGGGTATTTTATAAGGTATTCCTTTTTTGTGATTTTTCTCTCTTTACGGTGAGAAAGTTACCTATTTTTTTGTAGTGAAACTAATTCTTAATGTTCCTAAAATAGAAATTTCAAATCATTATTTCTCATATTTTTTGTATCTTAATCTTAATTATCACTTTATATATCCACCAATATTCCTTGGGGGGATAATTGGTTATTTTTAGGTCGCGAATAAAAAACTAATTTCCCAAAATGGATGACTGCATAGCATTTCAAAAACTATATGGTGGATGGAATATCAACGCCTAGACCATAAAATGAATTTTTATCTATGGGGAACATGATCATAATCTCAATATATAAATTAATTTAATTTTTGGGGGGATTAAAAAACCACATATATCCACAAATAAATTTTGTTTGGGGGTGATTGGAAAGTACCACTCCTACCCAAAAACAATTTTTTTGCAGGGGGAGAACAACCAACATCTCACATCGCAAATGAATTTTATTTACAATGGGCATAGCATGTTACTCTACAAATAAAATTCATTTGTAGGGGTGACTATTTTAATGAGAAGTATCTTCATCGAATATTGGTATTCTATGTGGAAAAGGAAAATTACTATGCGATTTCATGTCCTTTTCCAAATCTACTCAAATTTTCAATTGTTTGATCTTATTGGTGGTTACAATTTTTTAACACTTTAATTATGTTCTTCAAGAAAATTTGGGCCTCAAAAATATAAAAATATATTTATGTATATGTTATTCACATAATTGAATTATATATAAGGAAAAAAAACATATAAAAACACATGATAAATAAATGAGTTACATAATCTTCCCTCAAGGAACAATCAAAGGATATATCATAAATATACCTAAGAGAAGAAGGAATTAAATATTTTGGATGGTCATATTTTAAATAAAGTTAATAGTTATTAAATATGTGGTTCATGTGGAGAATAATTCATAATAAATGGTGGATACTTTGGTATCAAAATGAATCTCTTAAATGAAGCTTTAAGATATAGATGAAGAAACTTTAAAGAAGGTGAGAATATAGTGATTTTATTAAAACCATAATCAAAACAGAATAGTGTTCCATAAAATATTAATAATTTTTTGAAATAGTGTAAGAGAATAAAATTGAAATTATTTTCATATAAAAAATAATAATGATAAGAAAGTTCCCATTAATTAGGTTTTATTTAGAGATAAGATTGAGAGTGAAACTTAAAAATATGTATAACCCTATAAAATAAAGGGATAAAAATATAGGTATATATGTAAGAGAAATATATATATATATATATATTATATAATATTATAATAATAATAAAGAGATAATGTGAATTAGAGAGTGAAGACATAACCTAAGGAAAAGAGGGTGGTTTAGAGAGATCCATTATCTCAAATCCTAATTCGCTCTGTACATTCAACAAACATCCCGAATAAACAAATTAATTTTATTAAATAATATATTAAGAATTTTTTTCATTTATATTTGATTTATATTATTATTTTATGTTATTTTTTAACTATTATATTTAGATACTATTTCTATATTCACCATATGAAGTTTGTTCATTCCATGGTTCCAAGGTGGCATCAGTTTGTAGAAAACTATGGAAGTTGCTATGAAATGTTTTGATAACTCCAAAGGTGTGATGAAATTATGTTCATATCATTATAGTAGTTTAAAAGCTTCAAATTATACCTAATTTATTCTCTATATGTATCATTCATTGAGTGTACATGTTACTGTTTAATGGTTAGTTAATTTAGGCAGTTTTTCCGACCATGGTGAACTTATTTGATTTCATTTAATTATATTATTTATTTACCCATTATAGAATATAAATTAAAATAAAATATAATTATTATCATCATATTTTACATTAAATTATTATTATATCCAACCATTAAATTGATGAAAAATTAAATATGTTGTTCATGTAGGTGGTGAATCGACTATAATGTGAACAACATTTTCATTTTAGAATATAATGAGAGGTGGTTACATCATTTATATTACATTAAAATAATAAAAATTAAGTATATTTATTATAATAATGTTATTAAATTAACTTTTATTGAATAAATTTTGGGGAGATAGAAGATTAAATTATTAAAAAATCTATATTTAGAATTTTACCTCCTCATTTGGATTTCCAATCTTAGGCTACTCATTAAGGAACTTTAGAATGGTATTTTGGTGATACGAAAATTCCTAATACATGTGAAAGATAGTTGGAGAGATATTTTCATAGATATTTGGCAAGGTAAAGTGGTTTTAAAGTGAAATGAAATGAGTGGAAGAGGGAGATATTCATAAGGGGAGGAGACAAGTGTTTTGGAATATAATATTCATTAGTATATTATTTTTACTCAAGACATAAAATAGTAACTATTATTATGAATATATATATATATATATATATTAATTGTTCATATGAGTCCAATATAATGGTTTCTTAGATCATCCTCTACATAATTAATCATGTATTTAACTGATAATGTAAAATACCATATTTTATCGTATTTTATTATTCACCAAAACTCAACATTTTATAAAAATACCAAAACTCACCCTAGGATAATTTTAACATGATGATTCTAAAAATTTCATCCATTTTATCAAAATAATTATCTAAATATAATAAATTTAATTTCTAAATTTGAATCCTTATTTATTGAAAAATTCTAATTTTAAGACACAACTAAATTTCTGACCCTTAAAAATTTACTTATAATTTCATAAAATTTAATTATAATTTATATTTAACTTGATATTATTTTATTAATACATTATATAAAAATAAATATTATTTTAATTTTTTAATTCATTATAAAAATATAATTTTATAAAAATAAAGCCTATATGTTTTACCAAAACTATAATTATTATTTCTTTGTACCAAACATTTATTTTATCATATTTAACAGTTTATTTAAGTGTCATGCAATAAAAGTATCTTATATTATTTATTTAATAAGATACTAAAATATAATTTTACTATTCCATTGGTCATATTACTATTCAAACAGTCAAGTTACTATTCCTAATAATAAGATTACTATTTCAAATGGCCAGGTCACTATTCCAAATATCATATTGGTTTTTTATTTTTTATAAATACCTCTATTTTAAATCATTATTCAACCAATGAAACATCTATTAAGGGTTTATATTCCATATTTTCACAAATTTCCACTGGATTACTAATGTTTTATATATTTTTTTCAATTCTGTTCCCGAGTGTGATTATTTTATTAGACAAAGATTATCTAAATTTACCTATTCTAGTTATTTTTATTTTTTGTGTTTATTATCCCATTATAAAACTTTAAATTTTTATAGCTATATTTATTCTCTAAATTTAATGTTCAAATTAATATAATAATACAATTTCAGTTTTTATTATGTGGTGTTGATGTTTTATACTACAATGCATTACGAAACATGACACACATATAAATTTAGAAGAGAAATTCCATTCATAAAAGTTTGGTTCATTAAATTAATAAAGTAAAAACCTTTACATACGAATATGAAGGATATTTTTTATTAAATATTTTAGAAACCTACCAAATTTAGAAATTTTATATACTAAATAATATTTTATTTATTGAGATTTTTACTAATTAGTTTGATGCTTCTACTTTATATATAAATTTAGTAGTATAAATGACTCATTTTATAAAGTACATTATCTTATTAATTGAGAAATATATTATATGACGATTTATGGAAAGGAAAATTCATTACATATTGGTGAATAATATTATGTATTGGTACCAGAAATGAATATCTAACATATATTTCTGTTAGAGATTTATTTACCCTTAAATATACAAGGAAGTTAGAAAGTTCTCTTAAAGAATTTTGAAAAACTATTAAAAAGGAATGTGGATGTTAATTTTACATATTTATGTATTTAATTATACATATTATTACAATGAAATTATCAAAATTTAGATGTTTTAAAAAATGGTAAAGTTCTGAATAATTGGATTTAAATGATTTTTTTCTTTATAATTTCTATTATAAATATGTTCATGATAGTAATGATGTATTTAACTCTATTTTAGTGTAAATTTGGATTCTAGTTCTTTTTTTATTTTAGAGATGATAACACCATGGAATATAGGTCATCTCCTAATTAAAGAACAACACCATGTTGTTTAGACCATGAAGACTAAATCAATCCAATGAAATTTATTTTTCTTGGATGTTTAGAAACTAAAATTATTTCACTCCATGAAAACGATAATCTCATTATGATCACGTAGTCTTGGAAGAGAATTAGAAATGATTATATCATTATCATCATGATTTGGGAAATTTTTTATCACTACTTGGGATATTATTTATTGATATTTGTGGTGATTGTTAATTTAATGGTAGAATGATAAACTAATTTACGATATACATTTTTTTATAATTAGATTTTCAAAGGAACTATTTTTCCAATGATTATAAGGATTATTAAAAGTGATTTAATATATACTTTCATAGAAAATTTAAAGGTTTACCATAATGGATATTATTTTGGATCAGTATAATGCCTTGTAAGATCTTAAAAATAAAATATTAAACTCTAAAGTAGTTTTAAAAAAAAGGTAAATTTTAGAAAATTTGACTATGTATTTATGACTAATATACCATGAAATCATTTCTATAATGGATATGGGAATTTATAAGGATTACTCTCTATAAATATATCTATAAATAGGGATGAGGAAAAATAAATAGTAAATAATGATAAAACATGAACTTTTAGATCATTACTAGTTACGACTACAATACTTGTGAAGCTATCATCGTGTAAATTAATTTTCAAAGATTGATTTATCAGTTAAAACTATTAAATGCTATAAATCCTTGATTGGTTTTATTATTTTGAAATGAATTTTTCATATATATTACACCAAGACATAAATATAAATTGGTATGTGATTTTACCCCAAAAAATAATTGTTTTCTTTTGGAGATACCTAAATAAAAGGTATTATTTTATAATTGGGTTGTGAATATCCTTGAAAAGTTATGTTTTTATTTGGATTCACTTCCACAAGAAAATGAATGTTGAAGTTGGGATATAACTCCCCTTCAAAATCTATGTTTTTCTAGTGGGTACCATACCCCTCGATGAGAAAAGGGGTATGAAATGTAGAATTTGGATCTTTGTGATCCTAACTTCTTTAAAAATTAATTTTAATCACATTTAATTTTATAACTGTTCTTTAAATTTACTATTTTATTCAATTAACCCCTCTTAACTCTCAGCCTTATATACATCTTAGCTAACAATTGGTATCAAATAATTGGATCTTTTATATATATTTGAGAAGCTAAACATTTCCTATATTTAACATTATAAGGGAAAGATCATTTTAGATAGTATGTCAAGGATAAAATTATAGATGGATTCCAAATTAAGAAACTTTCTTTGATATAAATTTCTAAATTTATTGTAATTCTAGTATTAAATCCTACCTCAAGAAATTAATCATTGAAAATTTCTCCTCAATGGTAAAACTATATAAATTTCCCTAATTATAAGCTAGTAATATTACTAAAAATGATGAAACTATGTTCTTTATTAACTATAAAACTTTGAATATTTTTTATTGTGTTATTAGAAAAAAATTTAGTTACATCTTTACATATAAAACTAATCATGATATTTAGAGAGTTTTTCACATTACACATTATGTAATAGATAATGTCAAAATAACTAAGAGTTCTGATTTTTGAGGTGAGTACCATGATTTAAAAATGCGAGAATATTATTATATCAATAAATTGTTCCATAGGTTCACATGAATTTTGAAATGAATTAGTGTACTGAGAGAATCATTAGACAATAATGCTATGGTTGAAATAGTTCTCAGATCTCTTCTAAAGAAGTGGTATACCAATAAGGCATCCATTAATAAGAGAAATAAAATTAAGGAGTACAAACTTGATAAACTCAATAGTACACTTATTCAATATGAATTAGGATTTATAAAGATAACTGAATAAGAAATGACCAAAAATAAAGATATAATGTTTAAATCTATAATTTTTTTTCATCTGAGTATTTTGATTATGAGATACAAGGAAGTAAAAAAAAATTAAATATCTTAAATTGATAAGGGAGTATAGAAATATATGAAAAGAAATAAAGGGTTAAATAGATGATTTAGAAAATATATTCAAGAGATTATTGCGAAGTGTTAATATTGAAATCAAAAAGGGGATGCCTAGAAATTAAATAATGTGATATGTAATTGATTTTTGGTAACTAAATTAATTTTGTAGAGGTTAATGAGTGGGGTGGACTTAAACATGAATGGTTAGATTGGGTTATAATTAAATATGATTTTAAATGAATTTATTAATCAATGGTGTATGTTAATATAATAATACGAAAAATGATTGAATCTATAATTGAAATAAAGGTAATTGTCAGATGTGTGTGGTTTTTTAGTGTGGTGGTGTTTCACTTAATAGTGGAAGCACGTGGTCACAATAGTGTGGTGTTTTTGATAGATGGATATGATGAATTATTAATATGAAATATTTAGAATTGTCCTAAGTTCTATCTATGTATACATATATATTATTGTATTTACATTTTATTTCAAGATTCAACCCACTCGAGTCGAGTACTATATATCAAAACCCAAATTTTTTGCTGGGTATTTTCACCAACATCCAGGATGGTGAGGGAATAGATGGATGATCACCCCATATTTCCCACTCTTCCTTTAGTAGAAGTACATGGTAGTGGTACCTAGTTGGTGGAGAATACCAATAGAGGATGATGCAGTTGGTGGTGATTCCTAGTGATGAAAGTGTGATTTATGTGGTGGGGGTCATTAATGGTAGGGGGAGGGAATAAGGTTGACATCCTTCACATTCATGATACCTTAATGCTTTGGTTATGAGGTTTCAGTTGGATTTTTGATGGTGTAAATGATGAATGTTGTAGTGTATGTGAGATTTGGATATTGGGATTGATGTTGATATAGGGTGTAGGGCCCTGTGAGAGGCTAGTGTTGGTAGGTTTTCACCCCGACACACATCATAGATGGATGGATACACAGTGATGAGATAACATGGAATGGATGAAAGTATTGGATGTTCGATGTTCGGGTGTGAGAGTAAAATCTTAGTAGGGAAGTAAATGTGGGGAGACTTTATTATTGTTCTCTTGATATTATCTTAGTACTTGCTTTGATTATTTGTTGAGTGAGCCATGGCATGGTTGTGATGGATAGCTAACTTGATTAGGTACTTAATGGATCTACCGTATGTTTACTCGAGAATTAGTAAGATATATTCAAATTTTCATGAGATAATTTTGGGATGATCCTAATGAGTATACATGTTATGATGAACCTATTTTTATATACAATATTTTCATGCTTCCAAGTACATTTCATAGATCAAGCTGAGTATTAGTATCTTGGAGGTTGGCATTGTTGTGGAGTGTCTTTTATAGGCTTTACTTTGGTTTTAATTTATAGAATTTATTTATATTGCATGGAATAAATTGTGGGATGGATTTTTTTCTTTTATATTATGTGATGAAGTTTATTTCTTGGTTTTTGTCTTACCACTTCAACCATTTCATATATTGATGGTCATGCATCCCATGTGAGTTTTTTTACACCCTAAGTTTAGTCGCCAAACTAAGGAATACTAGATATGGGAATTAGTGGTCACTACTACACATTAACGACCCATTATTGGTTCAAATAGAGGGGGGTCATGATAGATTGGTATTAAAGGTTTTGGTTGAGAGATAAGATGGAGTTTGGAGTTAGGAACTGGTGAGTTTTGTATGAGAATATTAGGGAAGCCATGTTAGTCAGATATGATGTGTGATGTAGAAAAGGAGACCAGCTAGGATATAAGTGTTTAGGGTCCCCTATTATCTGATTCAAGGTCCTTATTATTATTAACAAACATAATTGATATAATTCTGGTTGTTGGGTAGAGACTGAGAATTGGTACATGTATCATGATTGTTTGAATTTTTGTTTGAATATGGTGTTTTTGTGCAATTAAAATGTATTTAATTAAATAAGCATTGATAAATTTCATTCCACTAGAACTAGGATTTATTTTTTGTTTTTTTTAGATTTGGATCTTAGTATTAATCCACATACAGTTTAAGAGGTATAGGTTCAATAGGAAAATCCAGTTGATCATTAGAGGATCCACCTAACCGAGGATGATGAAATATATTAGAGGGAATTGTATTTATTCCAGCATTAGAGATTAAAAAAGTAAGAGGTGAGAATATATGACTTAGATATGAAGCACTTGTTAGAGGAGATTAATATCATCTTTAGTCTGATTTGAGGCTGAGCTGAGTACAGAGTTCCATTAGTTATTAGTCAGATTTGAGGAATGGAATGTTAATGTTGGATGCTATATCTTGGAGAGAAGTATGAGACCAATATTTATTTGGATGACTTCCATAAAGAGTTTCATATGGAAATATTTTCATCAATAATAAATTCATTGTATTGGAAGGATATTATACCCCTTAAGTAAGGGACCATGAGTGTATTGGATCTTGGGATCAGGTCTAAAAGTCCTCATGTATTTCACTATCGATCTATTTCTAGACAAGGATTCTAGATTACAATATCTTAAATTGGCCATGTGTCCAATGATCACATATGAAATCACCCCATTTATACTTGATATATATCTGATGGTTTAGAAGAAATAAGAAGTGATCGATTAGATACACTCATAGGGAGGAGTTCTATAAGAGAGTTTAATAGAGTTTCTTTAGGAGTAGAGATTTAGGTGATGGATCACAAATATTAGTGAATATAAGGTTCTAATTAGTCAGGATTCGACCTCACCATTCTATTTTATTCCACTTTGACGATGATGGTACTAGGTGAGTTTAATTTTTGTGCTATGCCTATAGAGGGTATGGTTATCATCAAACCTAGTTCTTGACCAATATGGGTGGTCAATTCCCTTTACAGCCACAACAATAGAAGATTCCACCAAGTTTATATTATAAATAAAGGTTTCCAATGGTTGTACAATTTTTAATGGTAGATGGATCTGGTAGAGGTTAACCCCATGCTAGTATTTTCGTTAAGGGATATAGGTTGAAGCATGTCTATAGAGGTTTTCAATATTGAGGAAGAGGAGATGGGCATAAGAAGTTGTATCCTATGGAAGTTCCAACACCATAGAAATTGTATGATATTCATGGTATGATTAGTTGATCATATACCATAGTTTTTAATTTTTTTTATTCCATAAATTCACAATCATTTGTTTCATCCATAATTTCTTGTCTGTTAGGATTGGATATGGAGAGGATTTTAGTTCCCTCAGTGTTATCCATGCTAACTAGAGGCCAAAATTTATATTTTGTTGTGTGTTAGGGATGTAGAATTATGATGGGGTAGCATCAATAATTGAGGAATTTAATTTTGTTAAAAATAAAACCATTTAATTTAATCCTTGGTATGGATTTTCTATACTACGTGCATGAATTTTTTGACATCTTTTAGAGGATATTTTAATTTTTTGATGTTGAATACCAACATGTAATGTTCATTGGAAAGAGAAGACATTAGCTAGGAAACCTGTATGCATATAATATTCTATCTTAGTTTCAGAGTTATCAGTGGAGTCTCATGTTGCGAAGGTTACTAGAGTTATAAAGGACTTCCCAAATGTCTTATCGGATAAGTGAGTGACACTATACCCTTGATGTGGTGTTGAGTTTTGGGATAGAGTTACACTAAGGTTCCTCTCTAATTTCAATGGATCATTATCATATTGTATCCATTGATATATTTGAGTTGAGACTCTAGATTGATGAATTTTAGAATAAGGGTTCATTTGGACTAGTGTATCACCTTAGGGTGCTCTTGTGTTGTTCACTTGGAAGGTGGATAATAGTTTGAGTTTGTGAGGGTAGTAATTAAAGTTGAATTAGGAGATTTTAAAGAACCATTACCCCCTTCCATGGAAATATGATATTTTTTACTAGCTGAAGGGACATGATTGGTTTTATAATATTGAATCATGGTCAGGATACCACCAGACGAGGGTGAGGAAGAGGATATCCCAAAATCTAACTTTTGATGTGGCTATAGAAACTTAAAGTTTGTAGTCAATCCATTCAGTGTCATGAAGGAACTAGTTGTGTTCACAGGGATCATGAAATCTGTTTCTATGAGTTTATAGACTATTTCATAGCTGTGTTTATAAACAACATCCTTTTATACTTGAATTAAAGGGAGGATAATGGAATATATGTCAAAAATACCATTATGGTTCTTTGACACCATAAAATCTATGGGAAGCTATCCAAGTGAAAGTTTTGGATATGGGATGTACACATCCTAGGACATGCAGTGTCTCATTAGGGTGTGGTTATGGGACTATCTAAGATATAGGATTTTTTTCTTAGATAAATCCAAAATTCATTGTATAGGTTTGTAGCTTCCTTATTCTTGTGGGCTATTACCATAAGATTGTTCCGGATTTCTCTTATGTTATAACCACATTGATAGCCTTGACTATGAAAAACTAGAAATCATCAATAATGATCAATATTAAGTATATTTTGACTACTTGATGGAGAGATTGATCAGTTACATAGTTCTTCAGTTTCCAGAAAAAAAAAGTGATGTTTGAGGTATTTTTTTTATGCTTCCCATCCAGGTTTCAAATGTTTTTTGATGCATTAAATGTTAGTGAACTTTTATGAGTCTATGAAATTACAAACTCATGAGTGTAACTATACCACCCATGAACTAGAGATGATTGTAATGGTGTTTTATAAAACATTATGGTGAAATTACCTCATCGGTGAGAAATTTTTTGTATTCATGGTTCCAAAAGACATGAGGTATTTTTTTCTTAATGGTAATTGGACCTATGTTAGTGGTTGTGGATTAAGTTTCTATAGGATTTTTATTTTGATATAACCTATACCTCAGGAAAGGGGAATGATATTTTTGATGTATTGAGCATTAATTTTTGGGGATATTTTTTTCATGAGTTAAAGGATGTTTGGAAAGTGATAGAAGAGATTATAGTGATACATATTAATGTGAAGGATGTCAGTGGAATATGTTTTTTTTAATACATGATAGTGGAATTAGCTATGATTATAAAGGTATTGAAGTCTTATTGGGGAGTCTTAGAGATTAAGGTGATGTGAGACTATTTCTATCATAGTGATTCTCTAATGGGGTAGTCCTAGGATGGTCAAAATCGAATTCCATTTCAGGGAGGTTGTTTTTCCTATTATTTTTTTATAAGGGATTTCTCCATGAATATGTTATCTTACCCTTATTTTTGAATCTAGGTGTGACTAAGATGTACCGTGGTTTGAGGAGGCAACTTGGGTGGTTGGTGATGTAGTAGTTGGTGGTGGAGTTTTTGGTGTGGTTTCCTGTTTTCAATAGGAGAAAGTGAAGAACCATGCTCCTATAGTTTTTTTCATCCACTGGATATCCTTGAGTGGAAGTGAGAAGACATGTTGATGGATTTTTTCATCAGGTTACCCTAGGATCAGGGAGGTTGTGATCTATTTTTGGTGGTCATGTACGGACTGATGAAGTTATCCCATTATCTGGTGATCCAGAAGTCTAATGTTTTAGATGTTTTAGCTAAACAATATATGAATTAGGTGGTAAAACTTCATAGGGTGATGAATGCAATTACATTCAACTGGGTTGATCATTTTACCTCACAAGTCTGGGGAGGAATATAGATTTCCAATGGATCTCAGTTACACCTTATCACTACTTTCCATCACCAAATATATTGATAAATAGAGAAAATCGTCTAGATGTTAGAGGATATGTTACAAGAATGAAGTTTGGACTTTAGTAGATCATGGATAAAGAACATATTTTTTATGTTTTCCTATAATAATTTTCATCACTCAACCATCAGTATTTATTCATTCAAGGTGTTGTATAGATGATTGTACCATTCTCCTTTATATTAGACTAAGGTTGGGGAGTTAGTAGTCCTTGGTCTTGATATGGTGCATAGCATGATGGAGAATATCTAGGTGGTTTTAGTGCAGTTTAAGGTGGGGAAGGACTTTCAGAATTCCTATATAAATTGTAGGTGGATTCCCCTAGAATTTGAGGTTAGATCACATGTGTTATTGAGTGTTTCACCTCATTAGGGGGAATACAGGTTCATTTACTGGAGTAATATTTCTCCTAGGTTTTTGGACCTTTTGAGGCATTGGAAAATTATTAGTGAGGTGAATTATTAGCTTGTGCTCCCACCATGGATAAACAGGTTTCATGATGTCTTTAATAGGTCCCAACTTTTCAATATATCTATGATGGATCACGTTTCAAAGTATGGAGAGTTAAATATTGAGGATGAAACTACAATCTTGGAGTAACCAGTTGAGATCTTGGATCACCATGAGAGGTGCTATGTTGATAAGATATAACCTTGGTTTACATTCAATGGAGTAATGGTGGTTTGTACAAGAGTAATTGGGAATGTGAGTCATAGAATATTTCTCAATACCCCTGAGTTGTTTTGATCATTTTATTATTTAGTTTATGTTTATATGATGTGTTCGATCTTATGTTAGAATATGAGTTTGACTCTCTTATTGTTGATTATGTTTCCTAGTTTTTTTACTTTGATGTGTGGATATGTTATTGTTATATAGATACACTTTATAGTTATCTTATTGGGTGGTTGTTTATATCCCTTTCCCCTTTTTATTCATTGATTCTCAAGGATAATAATTAATTGAGAGGTATCTAATGCAATTACATTGATTTCCTAATCCACCTCCTTTTTGTTTTCCCAATACATGGAGGTTCTAAGAGGGTTCTATAAGTGTTCTTCAATTTGAATTTATATGTTTTTTATCATGGTCAATTGACTGAATATATGGTCACTTGTTCTTTCATTGTATTATTTTGTTCCTTCATTAAATAACTTGTTTCAGTTGTTCGATCACTTGGTTAGTTATGGAATATTTTTTTTGTTCTTGTGGTTGGTTAGTTTTTTAAGCTAATTGGTTCTTTCATGTGGTTGAATGATTAGTTCATCTAGTTGATATGTTTTCTCTTGAATTCAATCAATTCCTTTATGCAGTTGATCAATACCATCATGTGATAGGTTGGATCCTTTGCACGGTTGGATGGTTCCTTCATGTGGTCTCTTGGCTTGGTCATGTAGAATATGGGTTTCTTTATATAGTATTTTGTTTCCTTCATATAGTTGGTTGGTTCCTTCATGCGGTCTCTTATATTAGTTGTGTGATAGGTTGGTTTCTTCCTAAGGTAGGTTCGTTCCTTTGTGTGGTCGACCTCTTCATGCAATCACTTCAATAGTGTACAAAATACCATATTTTTTAAAAAACCTATATTTTTTCCAAAATGATTTTAAAATGAGTTTTAATGTATAATAAGGATTGCAAGAATTAAATAAATTTTTCAAAATATATTTTTTGGTGATTAAATCTCATCATATAAATGATAAAAGTTAGGGGGTTTAAATGGTCCATTCCAAATGTTTTAAATGAAAATGAACTATATGAAAATTAAAAATTAAAGTTAATCAAGTAAATCATAAGGTTTATTCTAGGATCTATATATAAAATATTAAACTATGAGATTTCCTCTATTTTAATCCTTCCTTGTTTACTCTAATTCCATGAAATTTAGAACCTTGATATTTTGTCTTCAGAGTCATGTTTCTTTAACTTAAATCTTTTCTACTTGTGATTATAGTTGTGTTCAACATCACCTATTTATTTTTATTTCTAAAAAATCATATAGTATTTGAGAAAAGATTTTTCCCTCACTTATTCATTCTTTCCCTACAAGTGCTGTGTAGTTGGTCAAACCTTTACTGTTCTGATATCTAGATATCAAAATTATATCCCTTTCCACTATTATTAGTGTATAAAGAGACACATAAATTCAATTTAAGGGATCCTTGTTCACTCTTCTTTTTATAAATCTATGAAATTATCATGCTTATGTTCTCCATTAGGTGGCTGATACATATTAATGGATAAAGACTGTGAATTGCATTAAAATTGAATTGAATGGGATGAGTGGTTTCACATGAGGTTACTACTTAATTCATTATTTATCTTGTTGTTCTATTCCTTGAAATTTATTATCATTGGATTCCCTTGTTTTAATTTCTATGGATTGATAACCCATATTGTGAATTGTTTTTTAAACCCACCACTCATAAAATCATAAGCAGTTATATAATACTAAAGAATCAGTTGTGTGTAAATCTAGAATTTGTGTTAAAATAACCCTATAAGAGACGATGTAATATATTTAAATTCACTTTAAACAAAATTTTGAATTTATATGAACTATAATATATTTTTGTGTTATGTTGATACATTTTTTGTTGTCCTTATGGTTGTGCATGCAACGTGAAGTTTTTATGGTGATGGTGGTGATTAGTTTAGATATGGGATATGTTGGGGGAAGCATTTAGTGGTTGGTTTATATTGTTGTATGATGGTTAGTTTGTGGTTTTTGTTATGAGAATGTTTTCTCATTATGTAATATTTGTAATGGGATTCATTGGTTACTATAGTAAGGTGAATGGGTTTCTATGTGGTTCCATTTAGTAGTTTCCTAGTAGTAAAAGAATATGGAATTGTTAATATTGAAATTGAAAAGGGAATGGATGGAAATTAAATAAATTTGGATGTAATAGATTTTTGGTAACAAAGTTAATGTTTCAGATGTTAATGAATGAGGTGGACTCAATAAGGAATGGTTAGCATGGGTTTTCATTAAACATAAGGTTAAATGTCAAAATTATTGAACATTGGTTGTCAATGTAATAATCTAGAAAAAATGGTTGAATCTATAATATAAAGAAAGGAAATTCTGGGATTTGTGTGGCCCTTTGTTGTGGTGGAGTTACATTTAGTAGTTTAAGTGTGTGGTAATGATAGTATAGTGCTAATGATAGACATAGATAATGAAGTATTGGTGTGAAACCCTTAGACTAGGCTTGAGTGCTTTCTATGAATATATATATATTCTTGAATTTTCAAGTTACTTCTATATGAACCATTCCCATGTTGATTATTATATATTAACACATAGATGTTTGGGGAGTGGTGGTGTTTTCCCTGACATCCATGTGACCCCCTAAGATTTTGGTATATATTATTTCTTAAAATTAATATTACGTTCGATAGCTTATTCCACATGAAATACCAAATGAAAACAATCCCAAAAAAATTAGATGAATATTATTATAAAAATTTAATAAAATACAATTTTTAGGTTATACAAATAATGTAATAAATTTAAAAAGAATATGAAACTTGATTAATAAAACTTAACGTTTTAAAAGGGAACTTTTTAATAAAAGTAGTTTTTCTTTATATATTTTATTTTAATTCAAAAGTTAAATTTTAAAATTTCAGTATTTTCGTTTTGTAAAATAAAAATATTTTTTACATTAAACATGTTTAAATTATATTATGGTTGATTTTTTATTTTTTTTAAATAATTGATTTTTTTATTGAATAGTGAAAAATTAAGTTTTTACAAGACTTTTAAATTTTATGAATTTATCAATTTATTAAAAATAAATAGAAGTTTATAATACCTTTTAATTTATTAATTTTTTTTATGGATTAAAACTATTTATTTTTAAAAATTATTTAAAGCTTATTAAAAATATGTTTAATTCTAGAACTTAAGTGACATTTTATTCTTGTTTAAAAACCGTTTTTGATATTTTCATCAAAATAGAATATTTTATTGTAAAAATATTTTTTAGATTTATTTGGGAGAAATTTTTTTATATTTTTTATTATAAACCAATTTAGACAATTAAAATAAAATAAAATAAAAATTTTATCCTCCACAAATATTTTATGCTTCAAAATAATTTTTTTAGAAACTGGTTTCTGCGTATTACATGGGCTAATGTTAATATTGATTTTTTTCCTACACATTGATATTTTATCTAATGTTTTTTTATTTGGAATTTTTAGTTCCAATTATCAAATATGGTCCATTTTATTTTAAGGCATTAAAATTAAATTTTAAAGTTAAAAATTAGTTTCCACAGTAAAACCAAAAATGGTAAAAGTGAAAATTCTTATATTATAGGAGTTAAATTTTTTTTTAAAACATTTTTTAAAATTCATTTTTGAGGTATAATCGGCCATATCTTATCCACCACTACATTATTGTTCATTTTGGTGTATTCTTGACATGTGTAACATGTGCTAACTTTATTTTAAGATGAAATAGTTACAAAAATGCCACTCTCACCAGTTTTAAAAGGGGTCTCTAACTACCCCTTCAATAACACTCAAAAATTTTATTTACACTTGAAGATATTCCATATTTACTTCCCCTATAATCCTATTTCACTTTATTTAGCTTTTGGTCAAAATAATTTATCCTAATACCTTCATTTCCATGGAGTCCTCCAAGGGAAACTCAAGTCCTAAATTGAGTACTGATTTCTCCCTAACTTATTTTAATTTCTATATTAATTTCCCAAATATAATTTTATATTCCCTATAAAATTACACTATTATTTTTTATTTAGATAATTTTATTATACTGAGGTAATAACTATTAACCACCTTACCCATTTTTTCATTAAGAAAATGAAAACATAATTTGGGCATGTGCAGATTTCCACGTCCATAAAGAAACATATCTTTTTTATATATGGATTTTTATTATTTATCAATGTCACTTAAAATATCATTCAATGCCAAAAAAATATAATAATAAAATAATTTTATGTAAATTATATTATTCCAAAATAATCCATTTTCATAAGATACCATATGTTGTTTGTTAAGGATCACAAAAACACGCTTGTCTCCAATTTTTTCTACAAGAACCATGAGAAAAACTCCTATAGAATTAAATTATGACATTATAAATAATTTTAAAGTATCAATTATATAATATTTAATGATCTTGGAATGATTAAATTTGATATAAGAACAAATAAAAAACCACTATGATGAAACAAGTTCAAAATTCTCAAGATTACTACTACCTAATATTGAAAATAGATATTAACAAACTAGTACACATGTATAAAATAATTATAAATGAACTTGTTTCTAAAACTTTCCACCGGGGCTCATCGCCTATGTAAGCATTGTCAATGGTGATAGCTGCATTGTACCCTGTATTCCTGATTTCCTAAGGCAGGGACATTCATCACTTATTCAATGATGTTTTATTCTTGATTGAAATAGGATGGTGGGATGTCATTTCCTCCTTCTGTGGATTCCTCCCCAGAATTCGTCACTTAGTTCAGGTCTCCCTTAGAGATTAAGAATTTTTTTGTGAAACTCTTCTCGGTTCCATCTCTTTGTGGATTCCGGTTAATTAAAATTATTATGTTAGGACATTCCAAAGGTTCAAGTCAGGGGAATAATCTTCAGTTAGGAGAGTAGTTGTGTTGCGCATCGCTGACATTTCTAGATGATAGAACATTGATGCACCTAAATTCTATCTTATTAGAGGGATTCTAAATGGCGTGGAAAACTGAGTAATCTCACGTTGATTTTGGGGTACTTATTCAGGAGGCATGTCTCAGAGGTTTTCCTCAGCTTCCCATGCTTAACATGGGGTATGCCCTGAGTTTAATGTCTAGTGGATATGGATTAGACTAATCAAAACATTGACAAGAGTGGATTGGATTGGTACATCCCTAGGAGGGAGAACCTTAAATGTTTACTGAATGATTGGATTAGAATGATCAAATAGGAAGGATATGAGATGGATTGTTCCAAAAAGGGAATATTTTAAACCATGAATGCTAATCTAGACATTAAAAAGGAAGAATCAAGGAAGCGCACCCCAAAAATAGGGACACCACAGTTTATCATTGGCTGGGATAAAAACCTCAGGGATGTTTCCTTTGTACCATGTTTAAGAGACATGGATCAAAACCCATGTAGTTCAGATCAACGGTTTGGAGCTTACACATGGTTATTTTCCCAAGTGGATGGTGTGATCCCACTGGGATGTGGCATCCTAAGTAAGAATCATGATTAATGATGGATGATTTGGGTGAAGTGGGTGGAATGAATGAGGTGGAACCAATGTGAATGTGATGGTGTTGGGTTTGAACTTTAGGGAGGATTCCTACGTATCATGGTGGTTGGGAATCAAAGTATAAGTAGTTCGATGGTGCGATGGGACACCTAAGGAGGTGGCCCATGATAATGGAGTTCATAGGTAAGGACCTAGAGGAAGCAGAACCAATGGGTGTGGGAATGATCTTCCTGAAACACCAATGCTGAAATGAGACATCAGGATGGGAAATGGGTGATGGGATATAACCTTAGGGATGCTTCCCATGTATCCTAGTGGCTAGGAATCAAAGTCCATGTAGTTAAAAATTGGGACATAGAATTGGGGAGTATGCAAAGTACAATGACCTGGAGATGTTCCAGGGGATTATTCATGGGTAGAAGACCTTCATAAGAGGGAAGCTCTTGGTTGGAAGATTATGGTGAAGTTTAGGGCTTATGCATGGTTAGCTACCCATGTGGATCAGAGCACCTCAAGGGATGGATCCGAGAGATGTGTCCCAAAATGGGAAGATTCCACATTAGGAGGGTACATCCCTAAAAGGGAGCACTAGAGTTTTCCATTGGCTGGGATCGAACCTCAAAGGTACATCCTATATAACTTAAAGGGATCAAAACCTGCAAAGTTAGGAGGGTGAATTTTAACTTCATGTAGGATGAGTGAACCCAAATAAAATAGCTGGGAAAAATGGATTGTGCAGAGTGATGGGATTGAACCTTGGATAGGCTTCCTACGTACCCTTTTTAGATGACAGGGATCAAATTCCACATAGTTTAATGAGGGGTATGGTGCTTATTCATGGCTATCAGCCCAAAGAGGTGCTGAGGATTACATGTGGTTAGCTGACCAAAGAGGATTTCATGGTTGGTTCTTAATCTAATCCCACGTGATTCATAATCGGTGTGGGAAACAAGAGGTGATAGTAGACCTGGCGATTGTATTGTGAAAGGTGTAGCCCCAATGGATGGTTTGGGGCTTATGCAAGGCTAGTGGACCAAGGATATAGAGATTGGGACTTAATCCAAGAGGGAATCCTGAGAATGTGGTTTGGGGGTTACGTGGAGATTTCCCAAGGTGCACATGGTGGCAAAGCCAAAAGGGACAGGGAGAGTGGATCAAGAAAGTGGGAAATAAGAGGTTCCTAGTCCCATCCCCTCTCTGATATTCTTAAAATTTCCACACATACGGAAACTTACATTTTAACATCATGTGTTGAGGATGTGGTTTCTTGATATTTTATCTTCCTGAAGTTCAGATTATGAGGATTCACTCTTCATCCAGTGGACCTACATAACTTGTACCAACCCACACTTGGGGAAGGGAAGGAACAATAAATTCCTAACGAGAGTGAGGTGGAAGAGTGGTCAATCAAGGGGTTTACATTAGAGTATCTATGTGAAAAAACAATATCTATTAGTGTACCTATGCGAAGAAGCATAATATAGGGAAACACAACATGAAACACCACTCGAGGGACCATAAAATTGCTTCACACAAGACTGGAGGGTCGTGTGGGAAAGGGGTTTGTGATACCAGGGGGCTTGGCTAGAGGAGATTCATGAAGGAAAGGATCTTCATGAAGGAAGGGTGCTTTGTAAAGAAAAGGTGCTCCACGAAGGAAGGATGCTTCGATAAAGAAAGACTTTGGCAGTGCAGAGCTTCGCCTTAGCAAAGAGATCATTATTTGGAGAGTGCTCTATGAAGGCCTAATGCTTCACGAAGCCTTGAGCAACCTGAAGGGACTCCCTCATTCATGAAGGAATAAGGCCATCAAAAAGGGAATCCCTACAAGTAGGTCCCATGAAGAACATATCAAAGAATCATTTACGATGCTCGATTACCTTGGGTTGATCTATATTTCTCCCATGTTCACAATGCACGGAAGATTTATAAAATGGGATGTTGGAAGGAAAAAGGTCGGGGTATAAATGGTTATGGGGGAGGGGGTGAGCCTACTATTTATAGGAAATAGTGGTTTGTGGTTCTCATGGGGCTCTTTGTGAATAAAAAATAGGTTGTCATGATTAAGGTGTGATGTCGTGAAGAAGAAATACATTTTTCGAACTCACGAAGAGACCGTCACTATGGTGATCATGGGGTGTTCCGTGAAGAATAGGGACCACAAAGGGGTTGGGCTCCATCGCACTTGGTCAGGCTTGAAAAGAAACTATCCACCATATTCTCAGTCATGGAGGAAAGGATCTCCATAGAGGAGCTTCGTGAAATAAACTCCTTTGAGGTTTTTGATGAATTCTGAGGCTATTCAGGTCCATATTATATTTGAATCAACTGTGACTTATTCATTCCTTCGATAGCATGATTTTTGGAGTCAATAAATGCCAACCCTCAGAATGGGATATAAGGGATAATAGGGTCATATTCTTATTATAAGTCACCAAAAAAAGGACAACTCATCAAACATTGAAGGTGGATTGGGAATCATGCGTGTGGGCCACGCTGTAAATATTAAATGGACGAAGGTCACCGTGAAGCTCGAGAGAAGGTCATCTTGAATCTCAAGTGAAGGTTGCCTATAAATATGGCCATAGGGGGCCAATTTCTATAATGGATCTCTATGAATTATTGCACTGCTGCTTTCTTTTTGAGAAGTGATATTCCCTATAAAGGCGACTATGAGAACTGGGTTCTATGGTCTTTTACTTTGCAAACACTTTTTAGTGAACTGCTGCATTGCGATCCACTTCTCCCTTGCAACGCATGCCCAGAACAAGGCTACTTCACTGGATAATACTTCTTGAATGACCTCCACGAATGATATTCATGATTGAGATTTTCAAAAAAGTTCATAACAATTCCTAAGTCTCGAAATGATGGTTGTTCAATAGGCTACTCAGGAATTTCAAGAGGCCTCTTAGGAGGTTCTTGATGATGTCGTCCAGAGGGAATAAATGGTGAACAAAATCCTAACAGGGGAGTATGTTTGGATCCACTCCGATCATGAATCACTAATGAAGCTACTGTTAGATTCTCATAAGGACCATCCACTATAAAAGAGGTTGTTGCTGTATGGGTTTATCTTACAGGATGACATCTTAATTCCAGAGGCTAGTAGAGATGAGCCAGTATACTGTTTTAGGGGCATTCCTAGAAACCATGAGGGGTATAGGGATGCAGACGATCATATTGGGATGGACCACGCTCCAATTATATTTCAATACCTCTAAAACCACCTCAACAACGTCGATGGAAAGGCTTTGGATAAAGATACATCCCCACATTATTAAAAAATAATCTTCAAGGAATGGATTGGTAACCCAAAGAAAGTGTGAATAAAAATATGGGAGCTTTAACATGGTGGAAACTTCATGGATGAGTGGGCCTGAGCCTACTGGTTGTGTACATACTATGTCGAGTTTGAGACTATGCTAAGGAAAGTAGGCCAATACGAAGCGGTATGGGCTTCCCAATTCTATGTCTCCCAACCAAAGAAAATAATACTACAGTTGCTGAGATAGTGGTCACCAGATAACAACATGTTCCACTTTCATCCCTAGGACATTGGAATTAGACTCTGGGACTCCCATAAGATCTCAGGAATCTTGATTCTAGGGGGAATTTATGACAAGTTTATCCTTTTCGATAATGCTTGGGGTGATGTGGAACAGAATCCTCCTTTGGAGAAGGCATTACTGAACCTAGTTCTAGGAATGTAAAATGATAAGAAGAACACCAAGGATATCCATTTCAAGTGGTGGTTCAGTTAATTTCTTAATTTCCCACTGGTGAAGCCTACAAAAGGAGAGGTGGTTCCAATGAAACTACCAATGAGTCCCCACACCTGTCCAAGGGGAGCTCAGAAAGGTAGGGAATTCTTACTGGAGGATCCTAGAGAATATCCAGTAGAAAATTTGGGGCTTTAGCATCATGGATGAGAAGTAGACAATATTTAGGATGGACATGTTCATCTCGACGTTGATATGTGGATCGAAGCTTCTAGTGAGGGACGCACATATGGGAGCGTGACCGAGAACATTCATTATGGCAGAGATGCTGGTCTTTGGGCAACACATCAACTGGGGTATCCCGACGATAGTGATATTTTATCACTTACTTCGTCAAATCAGTCAGGGGAAAAGGCTATTGTGTGTGTGTGGCCCATTCCACTTCCTATACAGCCGGGTCACAAAGCACATGGGCAGCTATAAATATCTCAATCCCATATATCCACCTAGGATACACTCTTGGAAAACAATCCTAAATATTATAGGGAGATTCCCATTCAATCTAGGTCCAATGGTCATGATGAGAATGATGGGGTGGGAAGACCAATTCAAATTTCAACATTTTCCTCTACCAACCAGAGCATTCACTGTCAATGATACAAATACCATAGATAAGTGACTATATTTTTTTATCTTTCTGTGGTGGGGTACTAGTGGTGTGGGTGGAATGTGAATCAATATTTGAACCATGAACTCAACACCGATTAACAACAAAATTTAGATATATACAGAGACTAACTCTGAAGGTGTATCTGTGGGTGCGTCATGAGGACCACCTGTGTGTGATGAGATAGCTCTGGCTAATGTTCACACAAAAAGATGGGAATATGTGGAATGAGTTTCCACCACCTGCTGCTATATTTTGATTAATTCATGAATATTCATAGAGTTGGGTAGCTTCTTATCTAGGTGAGACACTAAATAAACCAACAATCCGGATCAACAAAATTGTGGTCCCCGTGCCGTGATGTCGGGGTAGAGAGGCAACAAGGGGATGTCATGATGGTGAAACAGATGCTTATCAAGGTTATGAGCCTGCATAAGTAAGGGAAGAAGACCATGATCCGACACTAAATGAAGGTAAAGGAAGAGGGTTAGAATATCTAGACCATGTGGCTCTGACCGGGAGGACCCAGGAGAGAGGAGAATCGTCAAGGGGGTTATGTAAGGTGCCTCCTCAATATCCTAGGAAATAGTTTCACTGAGTGGTGGTTCCTTCTAATGACATCTTTACGGAGTCCTGGAAAGACTGAGACAAGTGAAAATAGATCATCAACATCAAAAACATGTGGAATAACCTAAATAAGTATGGGATGGATCTAGGATAAATTGTCTTTTTAAAAGGAGCCTTCAACATATCCCCTTTCATGGGGATAAAGTTTGTGATAGAACTGAAAAAACTGGTGTACTCCCAAGGACCCGTGCGACCCAAGAAATATCAGGTAAGGGTGCTATTGAACATGACTTCCTCACTTGTTTTATTAGTGAATTATCTAACAAAGTGCTTCCCCTTGTCCAAAAACTCATATGGATCCTGGTAGGAAGAGGTTGATGAGAAGAACCATCATAAGGAGGTTGATGAAATAGATTCCAGGGGAGGCTCTCTAGAAGAAGGTGATATCATGGACCCAAGAGAAAACTTCTCTTGGTGGATTTTCCGCATCACTTGAAGTAAGATCTGACTAATCCCCATGTTCCATTATCTTTCTCACTTTATCTCAGTTCCTCTATAGACATCAACTTATATAGTAGGATCTTGGGTAGGGAGTCCCTACTGATAGGGATCATGGTGTGGCGACGAGTGTGGAGGACCAAACACTAGGACCTATATACAAAGACGTAATAGTTGTAGAGTCCATTAGTGCTGGTGAGGAAAGGGTGGTCTCTTTGGAATCCTCAAAACCCACAATCATATACGGGGGGGGGAATGCCCTGGTATTAAAGAAATGGAAATACATAGGTGATCTCATGACCACTAAGTTTCCTACCTCTTGGATCCACACCTATAATTTTCTCAATCAAAATGATTGACATGACCCTTTCCTGAACAATAATCAGAGTGGTATGAATCCTATTGGTGTGGATTTCCGGAGGACTCGAGGCCCATTTACTAAGAGTGATTTTGGACCATATGGAACCAAGTATCTATCCTGGCCAATCTATGGTCTCTTATAATCAATCAATTGTGATCGTGAGTGATTCGACTAGAGGGGCAGAACCAGAAATCAGTTGGGTCAACATCATTGAAATAGAATAAAGTGATGAGGACCAGCTAGATGACATGGATCTTGACTCTTTGAATGTGATTCCTGAAGAATATCCTAATACTAAGATACTAGATGCATTCCCTGAGTATGAACTAGATGATGAGTTAGATCTAAATGAATTTGACTGTGAGGTAGTTGGGGATATCCAGAAAACCCAATGTCGATCATGGAAACTAATAAAATGATTTCTTGACAAGGTTCCAAAATCTGATGGGATATTCCATATGGTATCGCTCCACCCTCAGCTATGCGATCTATGCGTTGGAGGGCAATATGTGCAACAGTTTCATATGCTGATCTGAGGATACCTCACTGAGAAGATGTGAGCAAGTAGTTAGCGCTTGGATGCTTCTTTGTGTTCAAAGAATTCCAAGAATATCTAGAAGCCCTAAGAGGTTGAGTAGGTGATCTAAAACCTCAATGAGTATATTAGAGAGTATTTAATATTAATCACTAAGTAGTACAATATTGTTGAATGATTGAAGCCCCAATTGGAGGAATCCCAGGAGCAGCTATCATAAGAAAAATGTCAAGTGGTAGAACTCTGATTTGAATGAGGAAAAGAATAGTTCAGGGTTGATGAGCTTCACCCTATAGATGTTGTTGAGGATTATTATCTCAGTAAGTGGTAGGAAACCCTAGAAGCTATGCATTGGAGAGAAATAGAATTGATGTACTCCATTGAAGGAGAAGATCTGTAAGAAATGTGTTTTGGCCAAACTGAAACATACTTTCCTTTCCTACCTCCTTCTCATTAAAAGTTTTTTCATGGATGTATTCATTTTCTTACTTTAATTACTACATCTCTATCATATTTTTGAAACAACCAGTGATCAATCCTTAAGCTCATGTGGGTCTTGCATAGTGTGAGAAACAAGGGATGATCACATAATCGTTAACTTTGTATGAGAGTGTCATCCAATTGTTGGATACTCAGGGTCTGCCATTTTCAACTGACCACCCATAGTATCTGGTCCAAGGAAGGTTGAAACTAGAGAATAGTGTTCCTAGAACATCCAACTTACCTTTCCCAAAGTGTTCTGGTACATGAGTGGGATAATGTTAGGGGATTTTGAATCAATTCGAACAAAAGGGAATGGGTAATGTGAGTCATGATACCCAAAATTCGAAACATGATGATGATGTCATGCCAATATAATATAACTATTAACCATGTTCATAATGTAGTATTCATACTATTAGTCTAAAATCGGAATAAACAAACAAGGACCAACTACTGATCAAACTTGAAAACATGGTTCCAAACATGAAATATCATTCAATGTCCTCCAGAATGTTGGCCCAAAATGGTAGTCAAGAGGTACATGAAGCATGGGGGTGGAGGGATGGAATGTTCAAAAGGATTCCAACACTCATGAAACTACGCCATCGTGATGATAGAACATTAGTGTGAGCGTATCAGTTTGAATTTGGATCAAACCTACTTTCCATAAAGGTCCTCTCTTGTGAGGACCTAGGATGACTTGTAATTTCACGTCATGAAAATGAGGATAATGAACACATAGTTTAACATTGTATAGTGAGGATTATAAATGGTACAGTTTAATGTTGTTTGATCAGGATGTGTCTTGCAGTTTAATGTAATTCAACCGGGATGTTTCACAAAGTTTAAGGTTGTAATGTCTGAACCATAGAAAATGTTTTAAAGTCATGATTCTTGGACTATGGGTGAGTTGATTATGCTATGGCTGGACCTAGGGAAAAGATGTTTAAGCATCGCTTCATATCCTGCGAGGTTAGGAATGAAGGAAAACACAGTTCTTTATGATGACATGGTAGGGTATAGATTCCAAAAGAGGGGCGATATTCTCCCGAATGAGAACATCATCGAAGTTACGCAGTTTACCATCATGAAAACTAGGACACTAAAAATCATGGTTTAAGTTCGTAGAGTTTGGAATATAAAAGGAAGATAGGTGTAGTATGGTGCCATGAGGCAACCCGAAGTGGATGAGGAAAAAATACATCCACATCACACCACACTTTTCCAAGGAGATAAATCAAACTGAGAAGGGTGTGAAAAGGAGTTCATGACTCAGTGGCTAGGCCTAGGGATAAGATGTTTGGGTGTGGCTACATATCATGTGAGGGAAAGAATCAAGCCACACATAGTTATTCAATGTCATGCAGTTTAACGTTATGCGGTAAAGATGATGCATGGATTAGTGCTCTCAAAAAATGGGGTACATGGAGTGGTTGTTGTAAACATGACGTGAATAAGGCCAAAGAAGGCGCAACCACACCATGTACCCACGGAAGAAATCCATGCCCAGATACCGGGAAGATGATGGTCCTTTCAGGTGGACACTATAAAAATATTCTAGTCATTCCTATGTATCTTATAAGGATAGTAATTTGTCCATATGTAGTTTTGGGATACGAATCGAATGAAAAAAAATTTGTTTAACGTCATATGATAAAGATGAGGGTTATTATGAAGTTTAATTTCATGCATCAAGAAAAATAAAAAACATAGTTTATGGTCATAAAGCATGGACCGTAAGGTGAGGATTTCAAATTAGAAATGTGTAGTGTGGTGCCATAAAGAAAATTGATGTGAATGAGGACCAAAGAGGTCTTAGCACTACACCAAATAATCCCATGAGGATACAAGGGGCAGAGATGATTCTTATGACATGTGGATAAAAACTAAAGGGTAATGGGGGAGTTGGGTTAAGGATTTACCAATGATATTAATCAGCCTGATCAATGCACAAAGGTGAATTGAGGGGTAATACTGAGGGTGTTGAAGTTCTTCCTAGAAATAAGGATGTCGAAGGGGATGTGAATCAAAACATATAATACTTGGGACACAATGGTGGTGGTGTGATGATGGAGGATAACAACTGACCAAATCCAAGACATAATATCCATATCATGTAACCTAGAATGGGAACAAAAAAAATTAAGGTTAGCCGATAACTATGTTTGAAGCGAGGGACTTGTATTAAAATGTCATTCAAAATCCTCCAGGACATTGGACCAGGAGAGTAGGTGAGCCTTGAGGCTGAGCATCCATACCATTAGGGGGTCCTTTTAGATGTGAAAGATGATGAAGACCCAAGTAAAGGGAGATATGAATCATGGAGATGAAATGAGGAAATTCCCATGAAGAATCCAACACTCTGGATCCTATGCCACAATGCATCTGAGCACATTAAAGAGGCATATTAGATAGAGGGATCCAATTCCCCTTTCCCAAGGGAAAAGGCCCCAATAGGTCTCTTGGACATGGAATGGAAATGGGAAAATACCAAATGATAAGTAAAAGGGACATAAGAGGGTTAATAAACTAGGGGTTGGACCTGAAGGAAAAATGTTGGGGTATTCCTACATATCCCATAAGGATGGGAATCAATCCATACATAGTTCTTCGATTTTGTTCAGTTTAATGTTATGTGGTAAGGATAAAGGAGATCTTAGTTTAAGGCCATAGAGCTCAGAATGAGGACCCCATGTGGCTCAAACACATCAGTAGACACCTTGCCAAAACTCCTAATCCCACATGAGCCACACTCAGTGTGGAGAATAAAGAATAGTATAGTGGGGTTTCCCGACATGTGGGATCCCACATCGAAGGTGACGCCAAGGATGGAATCACACCATGATACAAAAACAGGATAAGGAGGGTAAGGTGAGACCCTCATGGTCTGGGTGAAAGGGTGACTAGTAAGTAAAGGATGATTGTTGACCATGTTTGAAAGACATAGACCATAAATAACTAGGTAAGCATGGGGAATGAAAAATTGGAATCAAATGTTGACCATGTTCAAAACATTGGACTCACTGCTTGCTACCAAAGATCCATTACGGAATTGTCTAAGGATAGGAGGTGATCCAAAGAGTCAAGAGACCATCACCATTAAGGGATCTTTCTGGATTTAAAGAATAATGGAAAACTGAAAATGATAAGGACTCAAAGTGTGAACTGATTATATTAGTAGAGAGTGGGATTTAGACCCTTGTGTTTAAGAATTTTATGGTCATAATGCATGGAACATGAAAAAAAGATTAAATTAATGATGTTTAGACTAGGGAAAATTATCAGTCTCAAGGTATATACAACACGTAGGAAGAAAAAAACAATGTGAATAAGGCCAAAGAAGGCTCATGTGTTGCATACACACCTAAGACAAATAGAGGCCAGAGGGATAAAAATGGGTTAAGGAACCTATGTATGGACTCTAAGAAAAAATTTACAAGTATCTCTATATATCCCATAAGGATGGGAATTAGGCAGAAAATAGTTATTGAAGAAAGTGTGGTTAAAGATCAACACTGGTGGGGGAAATCCTCTCTAGTGGTGAGGAAGTTGAAACATCCTGTAACTAACATGGGGAATCCTGAACCTATTCATGGTATTGTTACAATTTGACATTATACATTGAGGAAAAATCAAGGGGAAATAATGTTGAGGCTAGACCCAAGATCAATGATCTTAGAGTCACTACGTATAAAAAAATAACGGGAATCAATTCAGAAGTAGTTCTTGAAGGGTAATTTTTCAGTGTTGGTCAGATCCATGCACAGAGATAAGATACATTAGATATTTATTATTTATAATTTTGTTTTTTTTTTGAGATACCAGTTGACGATGAAACATCTATATGTCACTATGTGATTCAATCCATATGTTGGTCTTGAAAAATGGTATGGTGGATGACAAGTGAAAAAGGTGATTCCCCCACAAGAGAAAACACCACAATGATGTGCCATTTTTTGTCATACAGTCAGGATGATAATTCCACATTTTAAGGTAATATGATAGGACCAAAACATTCATTTTAATTTCATATGATAAGGAAGAAATAGTTTAATTCCATGATAGATGAGGCAATGTAGTTTAACATCATATTGTTTGGATGATAAGATGTCTTAGTTTATGGTCGTTGAACATGGACCATGAGGTTGCACAACTTTTGTATATGGGTATAACCCTACCAAGACTCCTAATCCTACATGATCCATGATTGGTGGGGGAAAAATAGTGATTTTAGGATTTCCCCATCACATGAGAGTTCACAACAAGTTAAAGGATGCACCGGGTGGGAAAATTAAACCATGCCAAAATTTCTTCTCGACATGTGCGGATTCCCATAGGAACAACACTAGGGGAATTGGAGATCCACAAGAATGTGAAGGTACATGAAAATGTGAATCACATCATCCAGTATCTATGACATAATGTGGGTGGCATAACAATGGAGAATAAATGCTGACCAAATTTGTGACACAACATCCATATCATGTAGCCTGGAATGGGAAAAAATGAGGGATGGTCACTGACCATATTCAAAGTGAAGTACTTGACTCAAAATGACATTCAAAATCCTCTGGGAAATTTTCCCAGGATGGTAGGTGAGCCATAAGTCCATGAATTCATACCATTAGGGGGTCCCTTCAGATGTGAATGATGGTGAAGACCCAAATAAGGGGACGCATGAAGCGTGGAAGAGAATTTGGGGGAATAACCCTATAGAATCCAACATTCCAAATCTTGTACCATCACACATTAAAAAATAAGAGAATGGAATATCCTTAGGAAGGAACAGACCCATCCACAAGGATCAGGTTCCTAAGGGGAATTGTGAACAGTTTTAAGTTTGTGTCACTCAGACCTGAATCTCTCAGTCTAAGGCCATAGATTGTGGACCATAGTTTCCCAGTTTAATATCATGTGTGTGGGACATACCCATGAAGTTTAACATCATGCAGTGAGGATTAGGATGTCACGTGGTTTATCACTAGGTGATTGGGGATATGGTCATCCTAAAGTGGAAATACATGACATGGTAAATATCAATACTTGAATAAGGACCAAGTAGGTCTCAACCATGCCACGCATTCTCAAAAGGGAACTCGGGCCAAAAAGGGAAAATTGGAAATTCTACGATAAGGCCCAGGGACAAGACATCCAGTCATTACTATGTATCCTATATGGAAATGAATCAACTCACATATAGTTTATGGATTCTGTATATTTTAACACCATGTGGTAAAGATGAATAAATAGTTTAATGTCATGTGGGATAGGGAGGTTTAATTTCATGTGGGAAAAAGAGGCACATGACTTTTAAGGTCATGCAGAAATGACCATAAACACTACGGAGTTTATTTTCTTGTAGGTAGAAAATAGTAGTTTAATGTCATGTGGTATGGGAAATATCTTATTTTTAAGGTCATAGAGCTCAGACCATAAGGCAAGGATGAAAGGGCCAGAAAGGTTGAGGAACTCGGGGCTGGACCCGAAGACAAAATGTATGGATGTTCCTATATATCATGTGAGGGAAGGAATCAAGACACACATAGTTCTTAAATGATGTTCAGTTTAACATCATGTGGTAAGGATGATGAAAAGGATGGATGTTCTTAAGGGGGAGGGGTGCATGGTGTAGCCGTTGTAAACCCGACATGAATAACGACCAAAGAGGCATCAACCACACCATGTGCAATCCTTAGAGATAACTAAAGATAGTGGGGGCCAAATAGATGAAACAATTTGTAGAACCTAGGGATGGACCCAATGAAAAAATGTTTAGGTGTTCTTACATATCCTATAAGGGAAAAAATAAATCCACATATAGTTATTGAATCTTGTACATTTTAACATAATGTGGTAAGGTTGAAGTAACAGTTTATCATCATGTGGGATGAGGCAGTTTAATGTTATGCAAGGAAAAGGTGTTATGCAGTTTTATATCATGTATCTTGGATAGGGTTGAGAAGTTTAATATCACAAAAGATGAAAGAGATCTTAGTTTAAGGTCATAGAGCTCAGACCATAAAGAATAACATTTATAGTTTTCAGTTTATCATCATGAAAGATGAAAACTCACTCACATGAAGTACTACCTGAGGAAATTAGCATTAGTGGGAGGAGTGATTCTCTCACCATCCATGGTGATCAAAAAGTATAAACCATTGGGATAAACTCTATGAATATTTTAGGGTACTTCCCATTTGGGCTCCTACTTTAGTGGCTTCCAACCAAGTATCATCGGCGTCTTAAGATCCAATACCATGTCACCCTAGAGGAAGGATAAGAAACAAACTTTGTTGTTGTAATCCCAAGATACCTTGTTTTGGTACCTCTCTAGGTTGTGCAAGTCCTGGATCCCATTCTTATAGAGGGCTTCCAACTCATCCATATGAACTTATGCTAATTTTTATGATGTTTTCTGATCATATAAATCTCTACAGAGTGATGGAATCAGAATCCCAATAGATGGGACCACCTATGTTCTATACACATGGGAAAATGAGGTCACCTGGGTGGAATTATGAGTTGTTGCCTGATAATCCCAGATAGCTTTGGGGAGCTTATCCGACCAACTTTTCTTGTTTTGGCCAACCATCTTCTATAAAATGTTAAATAAGGTCTTGTTGAATGCCTTAATCTGACCATTCTACTATGCATGGTAGCGAGAAATATGGTTAGACCGGATGTTGTACTTGGTGTACAATTTATTCAGCTCAACTACTTGAAAATTGTTGTTTTTATTGGTGAGGATGCCATGAGGGACTCTGAATGGATGAATGATGTTGAATATCATGAAATCAATGATAGAACGGGCCCTGAATTCCTTGATCAGTATCACCTATTCCCACTTGGAGAAGAAATCTGTGGTTGTTAGAATGCACCTGCATTGGAGAGTTGTTGCTAGTGGATATGGTCATGTGACATCAAACCCTCAGACCACAATGGTCTAGAAATACATAGAAGTGTTGAGGGGCTTTGGTGGTCAATGAAAAAATTGTCATGGATCTAACATGAATCAAACCTATTGGAAAACTTGATATAGTCATAGACCAGGTTGGGCCAAAAGTAGCCTAACCTTTGAATCTAGTTAGAGAGTGTTGACCCGGCCTGATGAGCTCTGTAGGAACTAGTATGGACTTCCTGCATAACCAAGGGGACATCATCTCCTTGAATTCAATGGATGATAAGTCCATTAAACCCACATTTTTAGAGGACATGTTCAAGGCTAGGACCACCATGAAGGGTGGACTACACTGCACAATGAGTAATTCTCTCATGTTTGGCTTTGTATGTCAGGAGATTTCCATTTTGGAGGTACTTGAAAAAATGAATTATCCAATCAGGGGCCTCTTCTACTTTAGTAGGGGGCCTGGAGGTCCTGATGTGGATGCATTAGTGGTAAGGTGGCTTACATGCAGGTTTTCATCATAGTTCAACGAAGTAGGAGCGATGAACCTTCGATGCACCACATGAATAAACAAGTCTCCATGGTCAGGATCTTCCAGAGATATAGCTAAACTAGACATGGCATCATTTCAACCATTATGTGACCTGGGGATGTGACTAACCTCTGTTAGAGAAGAAAACTATGCCATCAATTGGCAGGTGTGCTCTAATATGGGCACAAGTTCTTGATTTCTGACGATGTAATCCCTATTGATTTTCTTGATGACCAGCCTGGAGTACCCCTTCACATGTAAGTGGGGAATATCAATCTCAAGGGCCAAATTGAGACCAGTGATGAGTGCTGGATATTCTACCTCATTGTTGGTGAAACCTTCTGACATCATGAATGAACTAGGAAAGATAGTTTGAGTAGGCGTGATGAAGAAGATGTATAGGCCTTCTCTATTAAGTATGGGATTCTTGACCCTTCTACCAGTGAGACTCCGAGAGGCACCATCGAAGTGTATCTTCTAACATGGAATGACCTGATCAAATAATAGGATGTCCACATTTGGAATTTCAATATCCATATATTTCTCTGCATAGGCTATATGGGTGTCTAAAAACATTTCCACCAACTGACCCTTGACAGATTTCTATGGGATGAACATGATGTCGAACTACTGAAGATTCACTGCCCACCAAGCTAGATGACCTGTCAACAGAGGGAAGTTTAAAATATACTTTATCTAATCCATATGGGACACCAATTGTATCTCATGATGCCACAAATAATGTCACAACTACTATACTATGAAAAATAGCGCTAGACTGATTTTCCCCATAGAGGAATATCAGGTCTTCATGTCAAGGAGTATGCAGCTGAGATAATACAAATTGTTCTCTATCCCCTCAGTGTATTCTGAGTGAGAAGATAAATAAGGGATCATTTCAGGTTGGTCAAATAAATGACCAGTGGCTTGCCGGAGATGGGTGGAATAGAACCATAGGCTGAGTAGATATTGCTTGATCTTCTCAAACGAGGCCTGTCACTCTTCATCTCATTAATATAAGGCACCTTTCCTCCTGAGTCTGGAAAAGGGTTACACTTTTTTTCCATATTCATGATGAATCGGTGTATTTAGGCTATGTTTCCTTGAAAACCTCAGAGCTCCTAAAAGTTTCTCATAGGAGGCATCTGATTGATGGAATTTATCTTCTCCAAGTCGATCTACAAAGCCGAAAAACTTTCTAAAGGTAACATCAAAGGAATGCTTCAAGTGGTTCATCTTTAGATGAAGGGAATAGAGGAAGCCAAACACTTTCTAAAGATCTTGAAGATGGTACTGACACTGGTGGAACATGACCAGCAAATAATTCATGTAGAATTCCACCAGTGTCTTGAGGATCGGTTTGAATATGTGGTTCATAGCATGCTGATAGGTGGATCCTGCATTCTTCAGACCGAAAGTCATTACCTGATAGTAGAAGGTTCCCAACGGTTCATTGAAGGTGGTGAATTTTTTTTCTCTGGGGATATATGAATTTGATTATATTCGGAATATCCATCCATGAAGGAGAGATCCTGAAATCCATTAGTGGAATTGATCAACAACTTTGTCATAGGAAGGGTAAAATCTTCCTTCAGATAGTGATGGTTGAGATCTCAAAAGTTGATGCAGACACTAATCTGTCCATTTTCCTCCCTGATGAGGATGATATTGTCCAACCATTTGGTATACTGGACTTCCTTGATGAATTTATCTTTGATGATCTTATCAAATTTTTCCTTGACCATGGCACCATGAGAAGGGTGCATCTTCTTGGGGGGATGTTTGAACCCATGATGACTTAACAAGAGACCAAGATAGTGTATGATGACCCAAGGATCTATTACTAGAATCTCTTCATAGATATAAGTAAACAAATCACAATGATGCTTTAGAAAATCCACATACTATTGTTGTTCTTTGGTAGGCATAGTTGCACTGATCAACATCGGCCTTAGGTCTTCCTCGGTACCAAAGTTCACCTCTACAAACTCATCGAATGTGGTGGAATCACCCTCTTAGAATATAGGAGGGGAATCCTACAAATCCTCTCCGACTTATAAGGTGAGAGGATCATAGGAAGGTGGCAATTCATCTAATTTAGATGACCCTGGCAGAATGCTAGTTCCATCCTAAGTGATGGTGGAATCTTTATCAAGATACCCCATCTCTGCTGAAACCATAGAGACAAATTCTATCAACCCAATTCCATCAGGCCTTCGACCAAGGTTCATGTGCTTGATAATATCAAATAATTGGTGGATTTTCGGTCTATGATGACTCAACCCAGATCAAAAGAACATGAACGTATGACGTATAGATGTATCCATAAGGAAAACATCTCGATACCTTATAGGGGTAATGGGCTCTAGAATTACTAGAGCCTAATTCATATAAGAGTAAAAAAGTGATCTTTAGAAACTCCTTGTATTTGATAACTATCTTACTCCTTTTCCTGGAAATAACAAAGTAATATCCCATGTTTATGGTTGTGGCCTCCAATTGGTGAATTGGGAGGATAAAGGCATCATCTAGTTCTTCCCATAGGTTGGCTACATTAGTAGTGTGCTCAATCTAATTGGTTTGAACCCGCTTTCCCTTTCTCTTACAGTAGTTGGTGTATAAATATCATGATTCACAAGAGGCAAAGGGAGATGAATCACTCTAGAGAATTCCCACTCAACCATTAAGGGAGTACTTGAGTAATTAGTGATAGGAGGAGGGAACTACCACATACAGATGAAGGTAGGGTCTACCCATCAATTCATGGTAGGTGGTGTCTTGTGAGACGACCATAAATTTAGTGCTAAAAATCAGGCCACCAAACTAATTCTTAAGGGTTTCCACACAACCTTTTATCTATCTTTTCATAACCTTGAATTTCTAGGTCATAGGGACTTAAATCTACTTCAGATATCCCTATCTTGTTGAGCGTCTGGTTTGGGATTATATTAATCCTAGAACCTATGTTGATAAGATAGTGGAATAATTCCACACCATTGAACTACCCAGTGATGTAAAGTGGATGAATGTGTCCTTGTATGGGAGAAAATTCATCTTCACCTGATAATGAGATCATGGATTGGAATTCTGCTTGCTTAACTTTCTCATCCTGAAAGACATCCACAGTTTCTACCTCCATTTTGAATTAGAGGGGGCTTTTTATAGCCTCTGCAATACCATCATGAATATCTTTTGATATGTTGAGATCCTCAAGGATCAAGATCTTTGCAAGAATGTTGGAAATTTTCTGAATCACATCATACTTCCATGCTAGGCATGCATTCCTTCCATTAGGGAGATTATCTACCATAGATGGTATGGCGAGAATTGATGGTCAAACCAGAAGATTCTAGCTGGAAATGGGTATATATCATTTCTCTCTAGATGAATCATGAAAAATTAATACTAACTGACTATCAGATGATTGAGGTTTGGACACAGTTGGACTTGGCAGTTCATGACGTGGTCAAGACGGCTCTACCTTATCGAGTAACACAAACGGAAGTGGGAGCGAACATAACAAGACAAGATAATAGGGAGACACATGTTGAGTTCTACGTTGAGACTACTGTCTGGCCTCATTAGTGTGTGTGGCTTGGTTAGGAGAATTGGCCTAAGCATTTTGATGGTTTACATAACCATGACTACATTGACAATGACACTGATTGGGTACATTGGGAGGAACAGTTTGATTCTCCTCATCACCGGGAACCATGTAAGGTTTCACTAGTTTGATGGTATCCATTGAGGCATACTTTTGGTCATCACTTGAGGAATCCTCCATTATTGGGTGATTTCTGGGGGAAATCCCCATATCTGGAGACATAAAGTCACCTAGAGTGCATGATGGATTTGGCACTGCTGGGGAGATTTTCTTTCCCTTGAACTGATGCCTCCAACTCTTCTAAGAAGAAGAAGGCTAAGATGTAGATAAAGAATTAATAACTGGAGGAATCATGAAGACTTCAAAAGGCTTGGGCTGATTCAAATGGGCATAAATGATACCATGGGCTTGAGAAACTACCCTGTGAGCCAACCACTTGTCATACTTATGAGACCTGGGATTGGAGACCTACTATCATTCACCCTTGTTGTCATTTTCCAGCTCTACAAAGACACATGCCACCTATTCTGGGGTAGGACCCAACCTGACTACATTTTTTCCAACTTGGTCCTAGAGCCAGTCCTTGAACACAAATAACTACTTGAGAGTATGTACAAAGAATATGTTATAGGGGTAGTAATCAGGGTGATCAGTGAGATTAGCCTCTTGGGGTCTTCTATAGTCTGAAAACCTCAAAATCTTTTGATCCTAGGTGCTCTGAAAGTAATCGGGGACCTGAGCTTATTCAAATGAGTAGGTTCGGTTTATCCTATCCAGGAAAGGGACACTAGGAGCCTTGTCCTAACAAGGGGATAGTTCCTGGTGAGGAGGTGGAACATGATTATCTCACATGGGTAGTGGTGGTACATTACGAGGCGACACCTACAGATTCTGGGGTGTGTTATGTTGATCCTGAGGCTAGGCTGGAGGTTGTGACCCTCGATGAGGTTGTAGACACAGATCTACCAGTAACAACTCCAGCATCCTAGGGGCCTCCATCTGTGCGATGAAATCATTCTCAACTTTGGAATCTCTTCTCATAGGAGTTGTGGGAGGCAATGGAATTTCCTATTTGTCTTATTGCAAGGATTATTATAGGATTTTATCCTTGATAGAGAAATCTTGAAATCTTCCTGGGAAATTCTAAGTGATGATGGATTAGACCAATTTAGTATTCACATTCCCCATTCACATATTCAGCAGCTATTCCCGAGTCAGCAGTGTATCATGTGAATACGTGATTACTTTACACATGATGAAGAAGTGTGGAACTATCTCATCTGTCCATTTTTTGCACTTGAAGAGTCCAAAAATAATTGTATTGTGAGTGGTGGAGTTGAACTGATAAAGAAACTACCTGGAAATATCCTCTCAACCATCTATATAACCAATGGATAAATGGTTATACTAGATGAACACGGACCCCTCCAGTGTCTTTATGAAACATTGGAGCTTGGAAGATTCCTGCTGAGCTAGAGTCCCCATTATGGGTCCACGCCTAGATAAAGTTGGACAGATGCTACAACTGGTTTCTCATCTAGTTGAAGGGAGAAAATTAGGATTCATGAAATTTGGGGGTGATGGCATATCATTTATACATTCAGGATATGGATTTCCATTAGTTTGGATCACCAACTTCCTTGCTTCAAGGGCCTTGAAGTGGGATATGAGATAAGCCATCAGATCATTCTAGTAAGGGTTCCTTTCTTGGTGAGGATCCCTGGACACCAGTGCATTTCTCGGTTCTTCAATGCGATAAGCTAGCTCAGCAAATTGCAGAGTGGATAGAGCTGTGGGTGGAGCCATTGGAGGAATAACTCAGGGAACTACTATGGAATGGCTTACAGAGCAGTTGGGGGTATAACTTGAAGAGTGACCTAAGGAAAAGCTCAAGGAATGTCTTGTAGAGCCAGGTCTCATAGAATATTTTCACGCAGCTTGGGTGGATTTGATGATGTATACCATGGTCATTTTCCATAAAATTCGGATTCTGCCATGTCGGGATGTGCAGGGTTATTAGAATTTGGGTGTCGTTCTACAAGGCATAGAGTGGGGAGATCATCAATAATATTCTTTTGTTCTGGGAGTTTTTGAAGTAGAACAATCTTCTCAGGATCATCTTCCATCTTTTGTGTCAAGCTAGATGGGTTTGAAGCCTTAACGGTCCTAGTGTTCCCTTTTCCTTTGTTGGGGTCACAACTGAAGTCAATGAATCAGTAGGTTCAAAAATTCCAAACAATTGACTTTGCTGGTGAGTGACAATTACAGGATGATCTATCAAATGTTACATTGTTCGTAGGTGTAGGTTATCTTAAATAATACTTATCTTGGTTTCTTTCTCCTTATTTGGATTGAGGTCGACCATGTTCACTATGAATACACCTGATGGAATATCCTTGATAACACCTGGTAAAATGGGTTAGCGTAGGATAGGAATGAAGTAAAGAGATGCATACTATCCCAAACCACGGATCTGGACATGTGGGGATGCCTCAAAAATAATACTATGGAGAAAAATAAGGCTCTAAATGCATCGTTGTTAGAGGTTCAATTGAAAACTGGGTGATGCGGAGTGCTGAGAAATATAAAGCGTAACCAGGTCAACCTTACAACACCACTAACTGAAATCCTTACAATTTATCTTGGCTCTTCGTATGAACCAACCGATGATAAAGGATATGAAAATTCATTGCCCAGAGAGTCCGACGGAAACACATGACTTTATCCTCGATGAGGGACTCTAGAATTCTGAATTCTAGAGTTGAAATAAAACATAACATCTTGGGGTAGAGGTCCTCCACGAGAATGTCCCAGAACCGTCTCCATTCAGAAGAAATACCTGGCATCTGGTTTCCCCATTACTTGATTGGGGTGGTTGAGGAACTAGAAATGGAACTAATGTATACTGTTGCAGTAGTGGATTAGCTGTTGGAGATAATAGTGCACGACTTGATAGGATGCGGCTCATTAGGTTGTCTCTTGGGGATGTTGTGGACTACATCATCATGTCCCTGTAGGATGGGGTGTTGAACACCGCTTCATGTATGAACATGACAATTGATAGTGGCGGATCTGGATGATGCCCATCAGTTACCCATCCCAAGAAAAAATCTTTGTGATCTCGTGTCAGGGTAGAGAATGATCCTGATGAATACATAGAGGAATGCATGGAGATACCCTAGAAAGAATCCAAATCTTCCTCCTCAATTATGTACCTATGAAGGGATTCAGGGATTTGGTGCATTTCACATTCCGAATAGACAAATATTACATGTAATGTTCCTTCCCCGGACCCAGATACAGAGGAATGGGGTGAAGGATCCATCATCAAGTCACATTCTACTTCATAATCTGAAAATCATACTAGATTGACAACAATCTATGCTTAATGATATTCTTCCTTTGGCAGCGATGGTTCAACCTCCTACCCCAGGAAGGTTCTTCCGGGCATGGTAGATCATTGACATGGGGGGAAACCTCTATGAAAGTTGATGTAGGAGTGGGGAGGACCTTCGATTTGGTAATTTGGGGTGCGAGGATCACCTAGGCATATGTAGAATAGAACACGGGAAGGACCCCCATGTCTATTACATAACACGCAGGGAGGACCTCAACGGTTGGGAGTACTAGAGTGGGGAGGGCCTCTACTGTAGCTAGAGAGAAAATGGGGAGGACCTCCATGATATTCATTTATGGCATGGGGAGGACCTCCACACTGACCGACAGTGATAGAATGAGGAGATCCTTTGTACTGATTGAACTAGACACGGGGAGGACCATCACACCAACTGTAGATGAAGCGGGGAGGGCCTTCACTTGGATGATCAATAGAGAGGGGAGGAAATCCACTAGAGTAGGTCAAAACATGGGGAGGACCTCCATGATATTGGTTGATAGAGTGAGGAGGACCTTATCTTAGGTAAATGTTGTTGTAGGGTGTATCTCCGCTATAAAAAGTGATGATGCGAGGAGGGTCTTCGCATTGATAACGTGAGATATGAGGAAAATTCACATACTTGGGATCATGGGAACGAGGGGAAACTCCATGATGGGTGTCAAAAATATGGGGAGGACCTCTACTCAGACTGATTCTGGTAACATGGGGAGGACCTCCATGCTGAGTTCGGGAGTGGGGATGATCTCTGCTCTAGCAGATGAATTTATGAGGAGGTCCCCTGTACTAAATTTCTTCATCCTGGGTCAGCCTGTGATGGCTTCTACTCATTCTAGTGACCAAAGGAGTTATCCTATCCTTCCCATGGGGTGGCTGGGGTCTCAATCCTAATCGGACATGGGAGTTACCCTTATCTGTAATAGCGAGTAACTGATAATATGCATCGGTGGTGGCATGTGCCATTGAAGTTGTAGAAGATGATACCCCCTAGAGGGTTTCTTCTTGAGCCTGTACCCAATGTTGACGATGATTTAGTCAGACCGGGGCTGGCATAGTAGGGTAATAAACTACCTGCTCTTCGTCCTGGGGAACTAGAAGTTTGAGGCTCTGACAAGGCCTAGTGGGAGCCCTCCTTTGGGGCTCCTGAGTAGAAGTTTTAGCCAGGATGACTCGGATTTACATCACGACATTGGAAAAGGGGAGTGAATCATATGATAATTCTAGAGAGAGGATACCAAGATGGTTTAATGTTAGGCTGGGGAGAAATAGCTCCCTGTGGAGCCCTTGGGGGCGGTGGGGACGATGGGATATAGAAGCCTCCAAACCATGGAAGTACATATACCTCATCAGGATGACCCCAAACTATTAATAACATCATATAAGAGTGTCGATCAGCCTTCTCTGGATAACTTTTGAGGGTGATACGGTGTTTGGGAGGCCTATACCTATGGTTTTGGATGACAATGTGGTAGAGGTGTAGTCGTGCAGGGTTTCTGCATTGGAATTTCCCTTACCCATGCATCTGTGAGCGGGAGGTGACTAGTTTCCTATAGCATGTGTCTTGTAAAGTAGAAAAATACAGTTATCAATATGGATATTAGGAAAATAGGGCCCATCTCCCCAGCATCATTCAGTCTTCCATGAACGGATAAAGAGATCCACACTGGTGATGTCATAGGTCAGAATTCCAAATGATTAACTGCCTCAAATTCTGGTGAGTTCCACACCAGGCCCAATATTTTCTTAGTGGAACCTAAGATCAGATAGCTAGATCCGGGGAAATACTTATCTTCTGATGACTTGAATGTTACCAATACCCATGGTTGTAGGAGAAAAAATTCATGTAGGGTTCACTATTTTCTATTTCTGGTGCTTTCTTCTGGGGTGCGCCAACCACACAAGTGTTGTTGATAGTGAAAACTGTATTGTACCCCCACATTCCCACTTTCCCAATGTGGGTGACATTCATCACTTCTTCAGCAATGTTTTCTCCTTAATTGAAACAGGACAATGGGATGTTAGTTCCTCCTTCCATAGATTCCTCCTCGGAATTCGTCTCTTAGTCCAAGTATCCCTTAGAGATTATAACATTGTTCGTGAAACTATTCCCAGTGCCATCTCTTTATGTGTGTCAGTTAATTACGTTGCTTCTACCAGGACATTCCAAAGGGTCAAGTAAGGGTAGTAACCTTCTATCTAGAGAGTATTCGCGTTGGGTGTCACTAGAATTTCTAGAATCTAGAACATTGGTACACTTAAATTCTCTATTATTAAAGGGCTTCTCAAGGGTGTGGAAGCCCAAGGAATCCCACTTTAATTGTGGGGTACTTATGTCGTAGGCATGTCTCTGAGGTTTTTATTAGCTTCCCAAGTTTAACACGGGGGTATGTCGTGAGTTTAACATCTAGTGGAGACTGACTAAACTGATTAGAACACTGATGATAGTGGATCATATTGGTACATCCCTAGGAGGGAGCACCTGGAAGGTTTATTGGATGAGTGGATCAGAACACCAAATGAGGAAGAGTCTGAGATGATGTGTCCCAAAAAGAAAAGGTTTCACATCATGAAGGATAATATGGACATCACAAAGGACAGATCAGGGAAGCATACCACATAAAGGTGGATTCCAAGTATTACCATTGAATGGGGTTGAACCTCAGGGGGGTTTCTTACGTATCCTTTTTAGAATATAGGGATAAAAACCCATATAGTTCGAATTTTTGTTTTGGGGATTACACATGGTTAGCTACCTGAGTGGATGGCGTGATCCCACCGGGATGTGGAAGCCTGAGTAAGAATCAATATGGATAATGGATTATTTGGGTGAAGTGGGTGGAATGAATGAGGTGGAATCTACGTAAAGAAGACAATGCTAGGATTAAACCTCAAAGAGGCTTCATATGTATCTTGGTGGATGGGAGTCAAAGTCCACATTGTTTTGTGGGGTGATGGGACACCTAAGGAGGTGGACCGTGAGAATGGATCACATGGGTAAGGACCCGAAGGAAGTAGAACCTATGGGTGGGGGAATGATCTTCCTGAAACACAAAGGCTCAAAGGAGAGATCATGATGGGAAATGGGTGATGGGATTGAACCTTGGGGAGGCTTCTTACGTATCCCAATAGCTAGGAATCAATTTCTGCATAGTTTAATATGGGGGCATATAATCGGGGTGTACGCAAAGGCTAGTGACCCAAAGAGGCGCCATGGGATTATGTGTGGTTATTAGCCCTTTTGAAGAGGGGCACACTTATTTGGAAGAGTATTTTTAAGTGTGGGGATTATGCATGGTTAGCTGCCCATGTGGTTCAGAACACCTCAAAGGATGGATCCAAGAGATGTGTTGCAAAAGGGGAGATGTCACATCAGGAGGGTACATCCCTAGAAGGGAGCACCATAGTTTACCATTAGTTGGGATTGAACCTCAAATAGGCGTCCTATGTACCTGAAAGGGATAAAAAAACCACGTAGTTTAGAGGGTGAAATTTAACATCAGGTAGGACAAGTGAACTGATGTGAAATAGCTGGGACAAATGGATTGTGGGGAGTGATGGGATTGAACCTCGTAGATACTTCCTACGTACCCTATTTGGAAGACTGGTATCAAATTCCATATAGTTCGGTGATGGGAATGGAGATTACACATGGCTAGTGGCCCAAAGAGGTGATGGGGCTTACGTGTGGTTAGCAACCCAAAGTGGATGTCATGGTTTCTGCTTACTCTAAGCCCACATGAGTCATACTCAGTATGGGAAACAAGAGGTTATAGCAGACCTGACAATCGTTTCATGAAAGGTGTGGCCATGGGGGATGGTGTGGGGATTATGCATGGCTACCATCCTAGGGAGATGAAGGTTGTGACTTACTCCTAGAGAGAATCCCGAGAAGGTGGTTCAGGGATTATGTGGAGACTGCCCGAGTCACACATGGTGATAAATCCTCAAGGGAGAGGGAGAGTGGATTGATAAAGTGAGAAAGAAGAGGTTCCTAGTCCCATACCCTTTATAATATTCTCATACTTTCCACACATGCAACAACTTATAGTTTATCATCATGTGTTGAGGATGTGGGTGATTGGTAGTTTAACATCCTATAGCTCGAATGATGAGGACTCACTTCTCATCCCTTGAACTTACATAACTTGTACCAAACCAAACTTGGGGAAGGGAAAGTACAAAAAATTCCCAACAGGAATGAGGTGGAGAAGTGGTCAATCTAGGGGTCCATGTTAGTGTAGAAATGCGAAGAATAAATTATTATCATCATACCTATGTGAAGAAGCCTAAGGTAGGTAAGCACAACATGAAACACCACTTAAGGGACTATAAAATTACTTCACACAAACCTGGAGGGATGTGAGAGAAAGGGGTTCATGATGCCATGGGGCTCAACTAGAGTAATCTTTACGAAGGAAAGGATATTTACAAAGGAAGGGTGATTTGTAAAGGAAAAGTGTTATGAAAAGAAAGGATGCTTCATGAAGGAAATGCCTCATTAGAGAAGAGTTTCATCCTATAAAAGAGATAATTATCTAGAGAGTGATCTGTAAAGCCTTAATGTTTCGCAGAGCCTCAAGCAACCCAAAGGGCCTCCCTCATTCACAAAGGAAAAGACATGCATGAATGGAATCCCTATAATTAGGGGCCATGAAGAACATAAAAAAGCACAGTTTGTGATGCTCAAGTACCTTGGGTGATCCATATTTATCTCGGGGTTTCAATGCTCCATAGCTTTGTGAAATGGGAGGCTGTAAGGTAGAAGGTTGGGGTAGAAATGGTTATGGGGGGGTATTATTTATAGGTAAAGTTGGTTCTCGGTGCTTGCTGTGGAGAAAAAATAGGGCATAGTAGAGAATATGTGATGCTTAGAAGAAGAAAATTGTCTATTAGACTCTGTCAAACTCACGAAGAGACTGTCATAGTGGAAATCACAGGGTGTGTTGCGAAGAACAAGGATTCCATGAAGGGGCCAGGCTCCATCACACTCTATTGGACTCATAAAGTCACCTTCAACATTCTTCACATTGATAGGGAAAGTATCTCCATGGAGAAGCTTTGTGAAACATACTCCTTTGAGGATTTTGATGAAGTTTGAGGCAATTTGGGTCCGGATTATCTTTAAACCATCTATGACTTGTTCATGCCTTCAATATCATGATTTTCAGCACCAACATATGTTTCTAAAAATTTATAGAAATGAATAAGGTCCTAGAATATTTTATTAGGATAGTTACTCTTGTTATAAAGAATATTCAAGTACTCTATTGGATGCTAGTAACTAAGATAAGTGTTTCTGTGTCTAATTTTAAAATCCATGAGACACGTTTGGTATTTTGAACTATTATTTATATTATATAGTGTATTCACTATGAAATTACCATAAATTATAATGATTATATTTTATTTCATGATATTTTTAATGTCTATTTCATTTTACTCCTCTTGTGGTCTTTGATTATTACATTACCAATATCATAAGGGTTTTTGTTAACTAAACTCCCTTTGTTGAGTTATAATGCATCTTCTTGGACTTATTTCTTCCGATATTGGTTTATTCTAACATAATATTTTATTTCATGGTACTTTATATTTATATTTTTTTGGAAAATTTGACTTTTGATTCAATTATTTCTCTCAATGAATTCCACCCCTCTTAAATCTATATCATTGTTGAGAATAATTTTAATCTTTTTTAACGATAGTTTTCCCTACATATCCATATTATAAATTCCTGAAAATGTTATACTTTATATTTGTAAATAAAATTTAATGATATCACATATGGCCTTCATATTTTCCTTCTCCTCATTCAAAAATAAGTTTTTTACACTTTTTATGATGCGGGTTTTCAGTGAAGGTAATTCATATTATTAAAAACCTTTTCCATCCTTTGAAAATCAAAATTTTTATATTACACATGTAAATTATTTTTATAACATTTATTTCATTTAAAGTATCTATTATCGATGTTTCTTTTTCAAAAGTAAGTGTTTTAAAACGTTTTTACATCACCTTTTTGAAAGTTTTATGTCGTTTTCAAGGATCCATTTTTAATGTTTTTTTAAATTTAAATGTTTTCAAAAAAGAATTCACTTCAACTTTTTGAAACCTTTATATCCTTTTCAAGGTTCCATTATTGAATATTATTTTTAAATGATTTTTTTAAAAAAAATCACTTTACATTTTGGAAACCTCTATTTATTTTTCAATTATCCATTATTGAACATTCTTCATCAAAGTAACCTTTTTCAAAAAAATCACGTAACAATTTTGAAACTTTGTTGTATTTTTTAAGGATTCATTATTTAATTTATTTCCAAATATTTAGTTTGAAAACATGTTCTTTTAAATTTATAAAAATTAACCTTTTCAAAAATGAATTTTCAATGTGGTATGTATCTTCATTACTTATGAAAAAGTTAAAAGTATTTTGTATAAAAATATTTTATAATTTTAATACCATTTACCTATTTATCTATAAAGTACTTATTCCCAGGGAAGTTATTTTTCATGAGACACCCTATTAATGTTCATATGGAATACTATTTTTAGGTATCAACCATTTACATTCTTTACGTCAGTTTTGGTGATGCCATCTTGAAATTTTGTGAAACCCATTCTTCTTTTCGTGGTTTATTTATATGGTGATTAATGATTATTTTTAGATGTCACACATATATATGTATGACTAATGGGTGGAGTCCTATATTTACCTTCCATTAATTGGTTATTATTTTATACCTCATGAAGTCATATTTTTTTCAGACATAATCACTTTTTCTTTGTTCAAATGATTGTGTGTGGACAAGGTCACATATAGCTTTGTTAACATGATTATTTCTGGAGATAATAGTGTATATATTTGTTCCCATTATTTTTAATTGGCATGATCATATATTTCTTTATTCACATGACTGTTGGTGTACATGATCATGAATATATTTGTTCACATGAGTGTGAATAGAAATGATCACATATGGATTTGTTCACATGATAGTGTGTAGACATGACCACGTATAACTTTTCTCATAATATTTTTTATGGACATGATCAAATTTTTATTTGTTCACAATGTCAATATTTATTATAATTATTCCATATTTCTATGTCGTATTTCTATTATTATGATCCATTATCCATGTTTATTATCTCACACTCTTATTCTATGGTATATGTTTCATCATTTTAGTTTATATGAAATTTTATCATTCATTAAAAATATATTATTATTACATGATATTTTTAATAATATATTTATATGAATATAATGTTTTATCATATTCTTAAGATCTAACCATTGATGACATGATGATTTTCCCATACTGAGCATTTTATCTCAGCCATTACTTTTTTTCCATTCCCCTTGTTTTGATAATGATTATAGCTAATGAGAATTATAGAAGGGAGTTTATAATGGTTTTATTTTGGTGAAATGATCACCAGTATCATATAATAATTTTATTTTGTAGCTATTCCTAAAATAACCCAACCTTTGTTATAAAACCTCACCCTTCCATAAAGGTATAGAACCTTTTAAATTATTACAAAACCCATTATTTTGTCCTTAATTGTATTTCCCAAGGTAGTAGGGGAGGTTTCAAGAGTTTTTGAGAAGGTTCATTAGTTTTTGGGAAGGTATATAAGGTCACATGTATAGTGCATGATTATTCCTAACCAAGATCCATAGCCATGCAACTTGAAATAGGGAGGATCATGGTTTCAAAAATAATGAGATAGGGTCTAAGAAACTTTGTAGGGGCATGGGATTTATTATAGAGACATGAGAATAACCATCTGGGGTGTGGGGATTCCAGATAGCATGGTTTGTATGGTTAGAACATGGTTTGGCCAACTATGTTGTAAAACCATATGGCTAGTAAAAAATGTGGTAAAATTCCTTTTTCCCTTTAAACCTTTAAGTAAAACATTTTTCTCCCCTCGTTTTTCACAACAACACCTTTATAGGATTCCTATACCCCTTCTCCTAAAGTTTAGTGGATATCACACATTGCTCCTTCAATCTGAGTTTCATCTAGCATGTTGGAAAAATCATGGTAAGGCAATCAATCCATTACCTTTATTCTAATTGTTTTATTCCATTTAAATCTATTCTTCCTTTTTTGACATAAATACGCTATTTATAGGAATTTTTTCCAATTTATTAGTTTCTTTTATTCTATCTTGAGTAAAATTCCAATACCCAGTGTGTGGATATTCCTATTACCAAGTGAGTTATTTTCTATATTTCTCCCATAAATACACTATTTTCTTTAGTGCATGTGTTGTGTGTTATGCCAACTTTCCACATTTTAACATTAAATTATAAACGAAGTTTAAATGTGGGTTTTACATTAGAAATATAGTCTTAAAAATTTATTGAAATCTACGGATGAGGTGATTCAAATGGAAAACCTCAACTAATTAATAATTTTGAAATTATTTTGAAATTGTGAATCGAAAGTAGTCTTATTGTGTATGAATTTCAGTAATAGGAAAACACCTGATATATGGTGTCTTGTGATAAATGAGAATATAATCGATATGTAGTTGTTTTTTATACCAATAATACACCTAATATGTGTTGGTTTTTGTTATAGATAATACACTCTATGTGTGGTATATTGTGATATCTAGACATAAACTTGATATGTGGTGGTTTGTGATAATTGTAATTAAACATGATATATGGCCCTTTTTGACATGATTCTGGGTATGTGGGTTAAAATAGTATTCTAGAAATGCTTAGATAAATCCATTATTGACTGAAATAGATAGTTATTTCCTTGGGCATCACCATAAATCCCAGGTTATGATGTTTATCTATTTATTTACTTTCTTTCTGTAATGTTAACTATTTTACTTACCACACTTCATATGCACATGTTATTAGTTTGATTTATTTAGGTACATAGTTGGTGGTGGACTACTAAGTTGTAATCACACCCTAATTGGACCTCCATTTTATACCTGAGTAGACTTCATGATTATAGGTCTGGATATGGGAAATTACACCATAATATATCCTTAAAATTATTTTCGATGGAGCTGGGAGATGGTAGTCAAGATAAAGATCAGGGAAATTAGAGTATTTTGATATTTGTTTTGGGTTTTGGGTTTTGTATCATTATTATACTCGATGTATATCATGTACCAGACATATTAAACTTGAATTTTATTTTTTTCTCTTAATGGTTATTACTTGAGATTATATTTACTGTTTGTCTTGTGTCTTTTTATTCAATGCATGATTATGTGATGTATATTATCTTTATTATTTTATCCTATTTATATAATCTATCATAGAGGGTATAGTCTCCCCATGTAATTACTTAGGAACTCACTTATTTTTAGTATCCTATGGTGTATGGGGAGTCACACCTACAGTATATGGAAACTGCCAGTTTGAGAATAATATAGTTATCTGGGGTAGAATGATGTTATAAAGTGGTATAAAAGATTTATTTTTCATTACTATCCTGGTTGGTAGATAGAAGTCTAGGAATATGTTAGGTCTTAGTAATGGGCTTGTACTTGGGGGTAGCTAACCCATGTATAGGAAAAACCCAAGTTGTCAAGGATAGGATTTTGGATTTACAATTGTTAGATCCCCACCACAATTGGAATTTTTTTTTATTTCTATTGATTCTTAAGGGTTTTATCACTTGGGATGATATGTCAAGAGAGTTGGTTCACGTTCATGCATCATGTTAAGAACATAATATTTTACCATAATTACATGTTCTTGGTGATTGATATGTATATATATGGATATGAACATGCCCGTTGTTAACAAGGGGTTAAACATTTAAGATGCCAATAACCATATATATGGTGTTTTATGATATAAATATAGGGTTTAATATTACTTTACCAACTATATTAGTATCTCTTTATTAAATACAATAGTATAAATGATTATTTCATGATGGAACTAGTTAGATAAATTAACAGTAATCAAACTATAAGGTTATTTACCTTATATCTTTTGAATGAAACTCTATATAACAAAGTATTGAAGACATTAAACTTGAAAAATGTGGGAAAATGTATGATAAATATTATTTAAATTTTAATCGTAAATGAACAAATAGAAAATCAAAATGCAAGGTTTTATAGAAAAATATATGAAACATGGTTTTGACTCATAGACATGGATCGATGGAGTTCCTAGTTTTATTTGTTTTATACATTGAGTATACAACGTATTGGGATATTGTGAATACCCTATATTATATAAACTTGGATAGTTACCTTGTTATATATTTTTTAGTTGTTGTGTTATCATTGTAGTTATATGCCATCCTAAAGGGCCAGGATACCACATTAAGTGGGACAAAGAGAGCATGCCCCACTGACAGGTAGACTATATCCTCCTTCTGTTCAGGGTCTAGAAGTATAGGAAATATTTCAAGAAGGACTTGTGTGATTTGTTTAGTCATTTTGGAGTGATGATTCTTAGTCCATTCCCTCAATGTATGATCTTACAGATGAATGTTAGTGGAAGAACCCACTATTGTTTATGAGTGATGGTACTCCACAAGCAGTAGAGGTGTAGATGGAATATATTTTGACTATCATTGACCATTTATTTACCTCTCATGATAAGGTGTGAATCTGGTAGTGAATTTTTTTGTGAGGGGTAGATTGAATTTTCTAGGGATTCATTGCTCATAAATATCAGTATATTGGGTTGACTTGGAAATATTTTAAAACTATCCTGTTTGGAAAGTTCTTTCTTGAGACCATGTGGTTCAATAGGTCTTGGGAGTTTCTACATTTGATGCAGGGGGATATGAATATCTGGGATTATACATCTTTGTTTGTGTAATTACAACATTCTAGTCCCACCTTGGTCGGTGATGAGGTTTTCAAGGCCAAGAGATTTAAACAGACCCCCTTTATGAGATCAAGGTGAAGGTGAATGAATTTATCCTGACCTATTTTTCTAATATAGTGATCTAATAATTAATTATTGATAAGTATATCAATGAGGGATAAACCATTGGGCCATTCACACCAATTAGTGGTAGTTCATGTGGATCATCTGTAAGTAGGAAACGTCATGTTGATGACTCAAGCCTAGAGGGTGGTATCCAGATGAGGTAGATTAGTGACTCCTCCCTTCTACCATTGGGAAGTGGTGAGGTATGTTGTTCTTAGTTTAGATCATGAGGACATAAAGTACCACAATGTAATTGAAAACCTAATGAGTTCCATCAGTGCGAAAAATGGGTTACCTCTTCCATTTTTATAAATAGAGATAGTGGGTGACTAGTAGAAAGGGTTTTGGATTAGTTCATGGGCATGGGACTATGAATGATACACCTTAGAAAATGGAATGTTGGGATTCCAATGACCTTAAATGTTGTGGTGGTGTTTGAGGGACCCAGGGTTAGGGACAGAAGAGGCCATAGGGGAATGTGACTCAGGGTATCTAGATAGGATCATAATGTCATGGTATAGAAAAATTTCATGTTGTAGACCCTACCTTGACTGAGCAGAAGGCATACCCATATACTATGTGAGGTATAATTTTAGTAGATTATAATCTTTCCTATTTTTTATTTTATAGGGTTGGGTTTTCCCATAGATTGCCTTTATGGGTTCCTATCGATTAACACACCTTTAAGCACAAAATCTAAGGGAATCTATAAGTTTTTAGGTCATTCCTTGGTGATTTCCACTTATCAATTTGTTTGGGATCTCTTCATGCTGGATATGGGTGGGTATGACATGATTCTTGGGTTGTATTGGATAATATTCTATTAGGAACATGTTGATAGTTATCTTTAATGTGTATCATTCAACTCTCCTAATGGTGTTAGCTTCAAGTATATCAATTTGTGGTAAATCCAAACTACTCATACAGAACCTAGCCTTCAGTGGTTGGTAATCATTACTACTCTGGTGGATGGTTTTTTCTTGGATGAGGGAGAGACTCATTAGCATTTTTTTCCTCTAGTGGTTGATTTATTCTAGGAAATTTTCCCAAGGACTTTTTAGGACTTCCACCTGAACAAAAGTTTGAGTTTTTAATTGATATCTTTCTAGGTATGAAGCCAATTTCTATCCATCCTTATAGTATAACACTAGTGGAGCTTCAATAATGGAAATCTCAATTGGGGAACTTAAATAAATAAGGGTTTATATGACTAATAATTCCCCCTTGTGGTGATCTAATTTTTTTCACTAAGAATGAATATAGATATTTGAGGTTGTGTGCGGACTATCATAGACTTAACCATGTGATGGTTAAGAATTAGTTACCATTTACACATTAATGGAAAATTTGATCAGCTAAAAGGGTACTATGTATTCTCAAATATTGATCTCTATTCCAGTTACCATTACTTGAGAGTAATATATTTCAATGTTCTTCTCAAAGTATTCAAGATTTGATATGGCCTTTATGAATATCTAGTGATTCTATTTAGGCTAATGGAAATTCCATCGGTCTTTATAGATATAATAAATAGAGTCTTAGACCCTTACCTAGACTCGTTTTTGGTTATTTTCATCAATGATATATTTTTGTATTCAAAGGCTAGAGATGAACATGCTCTCCTCGTAGAGGTTGTTCATAGTACCTTATGAGTCATCAAATTTTTTAAATTTTTTAAAAATTACTATATTGGTTAGATAAAGTAAATTTCTTGGGCCATATCATATTTAAGGATGTAGTTTAAGTGGATATTAATAAATTTTATGTTGTGGTTTCTTGGTAGAGTCCTAAGAATGTATTTTAAATCTGTAGCTTCTTTGGCATAGTTGGATACTACCATGGGTTTATCTAGTACTTTTCCCACCTAGAATCACTGTTGATGGGACTAACCAAGAAGGGGTTCAATTTATATTAGTTTGATTCTTGTGAGTTATACTTCATATAGATGAAGGATAGGTTTAATTATACATTTATTTTGATCTTACCCAAGCCTGGAAAGGATTAAGATCTATATTCACTACTAAAAACACGGCCTTTATTAGCGCTAAAAATGGCCTTTATCAGCGCTAGAAAAGTGCTAATAAAGCCAGCGTAGATAAGGGGGGGGGTCCCCTTTATCAACGCTCCGAAAAGCACTGATATAGGACTCCTTTATCAGCACTAAAAAAAGCGCTGATAAAAGGGGTTTTTTATCAGCGCTAAAAAAAGCGCTGATAAAAGTACCCCTTTATCAGCGCTTTTTTTAGCGCTGATAAAGGGGTCCTATATCAACCCTTCCTTTATCAGTGCTTTCATTTTAGTGCTGATAAAAGACCATTTTATCAGTGCTTTTAAAAAAGCACTGATAAAAGTTAAAAATTTTAAAAAAAATTTAAAAATTTTAAAAAAAAAATTTTAAAAAATTAAAAAATACTGCAAATCAGGTGGGCTTTTATAGCACTTGAGCCCCCCATTTTACAGTGTTTTCTGCCCCTGTAAAGCACCCCACACACCCCACGCACCCCCTTCACCCTTTAACAGCGCTTGCTGCTATATTCCCCCATGCGCGCGTGCCCCTGCCTCCCACAGGATTTGAACTCGAGACCTCCCCCCTGCGCGCCTAAGCCTTTACCACTACTCTATTTTGATTTGTCTTCCAATTCATGATATCTCTATATATATATATATTTAGTTATATTTATTCGTATAGTAATTTATATTTATATTAATATATATATAGTTATATTATAATATATATATATAGTTTTATTAATATATATATATATTAATATTAATATATATATAGTGATATTAATATATATCTATATCTATATATATATATATTTAGTTATATTTATTCGTATAGTAATATATATTTATATTAATATATATATATAGTTATATTAACATATATATAGTTATATGAATATATATATATATAGTTATATTAATATATATATTTATAGTAATACTAATATATATATATATGTAGTTATATTAATATATATATAGTTATTAGATTAATATATATATATATAGTTAGATTAATATATATATATATATAGTTAGATTAATATATATATATAGTTAGAATAATATATAGGTATATAAATATTCATATATTGGTATTTTAAATAAAATGGATATTAGTTATAATTTAGATAAAGCTAATATATTTTATATGTAAATATGTATAATTAATTATTTAAAAAATTTAATTTTTAGGTGCGAATATATAAAAAATATGTACATATAGTTATATATTTGATTATAAATAGCAGTTCATTATAAAAAAGGATGAAATTTCAAAGACATAATAACAATATGAATGTAATACCTTGGAATAAATTCAGTCCCCGCCAAAAAAAAATCCAATAATACCCCCTTAAATGAGTTTGAAAATCCACAAAATGTTAAAAAATCTGGGTACCCCGACAAAAAACTCAGTTTCGGAGGCCTTCTGGGCCTCTTTTGTCCTCGAAAAACTCTTTACCGGGGCTCCCCTCGGTCACAACCACGTAGAGCTCGTCGCAGGATTCGATTTGATATGTGGTGGAGCTCAAACAGACACCTGGATCAAAAGTTATGGTCGTTTGAAGTTTGAGTTGCGTTTTCAACATATTTTGGATCTTTTTTTAATTTTTTTAATTTTTTTAGTCCTCAAATTGTTATTAAATGACTATTAATCCATAATGATTATCAAATTATTAATTAAAAATATTTTTTTAATTTTTTAAGAAGTCATTTTCACTAAATATCTTATATATTAAGTATAATAAGTGTAAATGTACATTTATACTTATCTAAAATATATTTAAAAATTATATATTATATTTATATAACAATATAAATATATTAATATATTAATATATTTTTTAATTTTTTTTTGAAGCCGACCCTTTATCAGCGCTTTTAAAAAAAGCGCTGATAAAGTTCCCCCCCCCCTTTATCAGCGCTACTAAACAAGCGCTGATAAAGGGGGGCGCTGCGAAAAACTGTTTTTGTGGTAGTGATTTTTATGGTTCAGATGGTGTCTTGGGTGTAGTGTTGATACAAGATATACAAGTAGTCACTTATGGGCCTAGGTAGATGAGGATGCACAAAAGTAACTACATTACTTAGGAATTGGAGCTTTTAGATTTGGTTCAAACATTGAGATGTTCGTGGAACTACCTTTTAAGAGAAATGTTTATGTTATAAACATATCATAAATTACTGAAATTACTCCCCCCCTAGTGTGACAACAATATTCCTTAGAGAAGGTGGATTGAGTACCTATAATTATTTGATTTCAAGCTAGATTACACTCATGGGAAGAGTAATATAGTGGAATATTCTTTGATTATGAAGACTTTGTTTCATGTTTTTCATGAGTTCATTTCTGAGTGGTGGCTCAGGGTCTTATTTGAAAAGATTCACCTTGATGTTCATGAATACTATGGTAGCATGAATTTGGAATCCTTTTATATTAGTTCTTCACTCCTTGAAAGGATGAAAGAGGGATAGATATCAAATTATGACTTCCTAGTGATGGGGTATACTATATATATAGCGGAGACCCCTCTTGACTAGTCCTTATATGATGATGAAAATTTATATGTCTGAGGCTAAGTGGTATACCCCATGAGTATTCATGAGGATTTGATGAGGGTTTTCCACTACTTGATATGGTATGTGTATCTCGGGCTAACCAAGATGTATCATGATGTGTATAGGAAATATTGGTATCCCGAAATGAAGAAATAAATAGATAATTTTTATAGATACCCTATCCTTTTACACAAGTTATTACATAATTTTAAGAATAATTAACCATCAAATTACAAGACACTGGTCGTAAAGTCTAGTGTATTTAGATGATTAGATACATAAAACTAAAAACATGTAAATAAAATAAAATATATTTATTTTAATCATCCATAAAGAGATCCTAACTTCCATTGAGCTCCTACATCTTCAAAGGATAACTTGGGGAATAAATGAACAAAACTAATGAGCTAAAAATCCAAGTAAGGGTACAAACATAAGAATAAATCAAATCACATGGGTTAGAAGGCATAACATGGTGAAATAACAAGTAATGAAACATAAATAAACATAGAAAATCATAACATGTAGATAATTGGGACATGTAATTATGGAAGTATAGGAATGTGGAAACAACACACAACATGAGATAAGTATGAGCCAAGGCTAACTGCCAAGACCATTACACATGGAAGAAAAAGTCCCATAAAGGAATCAGGTTCACTCCCTATCCCAACATGAAATCTCATGAGACTAAAAATTACTCAATGGATTGGAGCACTATCTGTGCTCATCCATCATAACTTTTTCATAAATGTTTTTCCACATGAATAATCAATCATAAGGATTACCCATGGAAATAATTGGGTATCATAATCATGTCATAAGGATGAACATAAGGGAATATCATAATTGTGTCCATTAAAGAATGTATTTAAATCATTCATGGACATTAATAAGGTAAAATAGTAATATATCATGATAAATTATGTCCAATTGAAGTGGAAACATTTATAAATGTTTTTAAGAAACTTTATAAATGAAACAATTTAGTTCAGTTTAAGGAAAATATTAAATAGTTTTAAAGAGGAAAAACAATATTTGTTTTCATAAAACCATAAATAAACCAAAATATTTTTTTATGATAAAATTATTGATTTTATGAAAATAATGGTATATTAAAAAATATTATGTAGTGCACTTGAAAATGGGTATGAAATCAAGACATTCCTTTTAATCGGACTTTCTTATGAGGAAGATTCAAGAAGTGAACCATTTTAGAACAAATATTTCCCCATAGAATAAGGTTGATCATATATATATACCTGATTTTGGAACATATAAATATAATTTAGAATAAATACACAAAAATAAATAATAATTACATTAGGTTAAATATAGAGAAAGATTAACCCGAGAGAAAAATGGAGGTTCATATAGAAGCCCTTATCTTATATTCGAAAGTGTTCGGCAGTTGGTCTTAATGCCTTGGATAAACCAATTAGATACATTAATTAATTAACTAAAAACATTTTCTACATGTATTTTATTTATTATAATTTTATTAATTTCATTTAGGTACTTTTTTTATGAGTAATAAGATACAATTTTATCATTCGGGAGCATTCGTTTTCGTGGGTTTCATGATCGATTTACTTATATAAATGTATGGAAAATCATATAAAAGAGTTGAATAGAATTGAAATTATATGTTATTAATTAAATTATAGAATATTAAATGGTATTACATATCGTTTTTGTTATATGGTATGAGGACTAATCATTAGATAAAATGTTAGTGATGAACATTAGTTTATTTTGGTGAATTTTTTGTCATTACGAACAACTTTTGTTTTATAAATTAATATTATGTATAAACCCTGGTTCTAGAAAATTAAATAATATATAATACATATATTCTAATCTGGTGTAACCATAAAATTGGTTTTATGAACATCCTTGAAGAGGGTAATGGAAATTGAAAACTTAGCATCCCTGAATGCGATAAATCAACACATAACGGACGATGTTTTCATTTTTATAACAAAAGGAAAGAGGAAAAAAATCATGATGGGTCATTCCATTAACATAAAAAAATTATATTATATAAAATATACTGGATTTATCATGTCACTTTGATAATGGGGGTTTCTAGAGAATTAGAAAAGAATATAAATTTAAAATAAATTAAAAGAAAAGGAAAGAATTTTTTACCTCTTTAATTCTCCTCATTGAGAACCTCATTGATGCACTTTATTTTGGTCTTTTATTGAGAAAAAAATCTCTTGGACATGTGGGAGAGACTTGGGAATAGTATTGGAAAAAATTTAAACAATATTCAATTATTTTGAGGTGTGAGGAGAATAGGTGGTGAGGGTGGTATTTATAGTGGAGGAGAGAGGGTTTTTTGTTTATTATATTCATCAGTTTATTATTTTATCTCAATAATATGAATAGTTTTGATTACCATGAATAAATAAAGTAAAAGAATAATTATATTTCTAGATTATGGGCTTACATCAGTCATACATCATATATTAATTAATAAGTCATGTATTTTCTTAAATACCATAAATTACGATATTTCACTATTCATAAAAACTCAACTATTTTTTTTAAAAATATTCACCCTAACCATTTTTTATGTATAGAATTCAAAAATTAACTCCATTTTATTAAAATAATTTTCTAAATATTAGAAATATAATTTTTAATTAAAATAATAATTTACTCAAAAAATACTAATTTTAAAATTATAACTGATTTCATAACACTTTGAAAAATTAATTAAAGTCTCATAAAATTATATTATAATCATAAGATAAAAAATATTAATTTAGAATTATATTTTATGAAAATAAAATTTATTTTAAATCCTTATATTAATTATAAAATCATAAATAAACATTTATGTATGACAAAAATATCAATACATAATTTATCATTTTTCGAACATTTATTTACTTATTCCATGATATAAATATATAATATTTTCATTTATAAGATGTCTAAATTTTAATTATACTTTCATTGGTGAGGTTACTATTCTATTTTATAGTTTACTATTCATAAGGGTCACATTACTATTCCAAAGTTCGAGTTATTATTCTATTGGGATAGGTTCCTTAACATCTAGAAATACGTATTATTTAATTCATTATTCATTTATAAAGTTTGTATTATGTTATCTATGTAATTTTATGTGATTTATACTATATGGAATAATTATAAGAATGTAAATTTCATTTATATAATTCTGGTTCATTACATTCCTCCCCCCTTATAAGAATGTTTCCTCAAAATTTCATTTTACAAACTAAGGGGAAAATAGGTGAGGGTACTTATCCTTCATTGCTTCCTTTGATTCCCATGTTTCCTCTTCGTACTTATGGTTATACCATAGTACTTTGACCAGGTGAGTGGTCTTGTTATGTATAAATTTATCTCTATGGTCCAAGATCTTTACTATTTTCTCTTCGTAAGAAATATCTTTTTCCAATTATACCACCTCTGAACTCAGTACCTGTGAGGGGTACGGTATGTACTTACTTAAGAGGGATACATGGAATACATCATGAAGCTAATACATGGTTGGTGTAAGTGCTAGTATATAGAACAAAACTCCAACATGATCAAGAATCTATAAGGGGTTGATGTACTTGGGACTTAGCTTTCCTTTTTTCTCCAAATTTCATGGCCCTCTTCCATAGATATATTCAAAGGAATACCATGTCTCCAACCATAAACTCTTGGCCCCATCAACAATTTTCTTTATATCTCTTATGTCGAATTTGGGATGCTTTGAAGTTCTATTGAATGGTTTTCACCTTTTACACCATTTCATCAACCATTTCAGGTCCTAGAATCTTATGTTCACCAACTTCATCCTAGCATGTTTGTGTCCAACATCTTTTCTCATAAAGGGATTCATATGGATCAATTTGGATGCTTGAGTGGGAACTATTTGTTTTAAGAGAAATCAGATGGAGGAAGATGTTGGTCCCATCCTCCTTTTATGTCCATAGAGCATGCTTTGAATATTTCTTCCAGTGTATGAATAGTCCATTTAGATTGACCTTTAGTTTGAGGATGATAAGTTGTACTAAAGTTAAACTCATTTTTTAGATCATGTTGGAGAATTTTATAGAACATGGAGTTAAATCTAGGATCTCAATTGAATATAATTGATAGTGGTACTTCATGCATCTTTACCACTTCTTTGATATATATCTGTGCCAATTGATCTAGTGAGAAGTCCTCTCGAATTGAGATAAAGTGATATGTCTTTGTAAGACAATCCAAAACAACCCATATAACATTGTTTCAAATGGATGTGTTCGAAATTTTGGTGAAAAGGTCCATGTTTATGTTTTCCCATTTAAATTTGGTTATGTATTATGTTTTCATAATCCCTTTATACTTTTCCTTTCAGTCTTCACTTGCTGATGTACCAAGCACTTTGATGTATATTCAGTGATCGTCTTTTTTATATTGTCCCACCAATAAATCTCTTAGAGATCCCGATACATCTTTGTGATCCTTGGGTGAATAGAAAGGGTTGATCTATTTGGATCACTTATAAGCTCTTTATTTATCTTTGGATAGGATAAAACACAAATTCATGACCCAAATCATACAACTCCTTCATCATCAATTTTGATCTCTGTTGATTTTCCCTTTCGCATGGCTTCCACCTTCTTCTAAATTTCCACATCATTTCTTTGACCACAATTTATTTTCTCCATGAGGTATGGTTGAGAAAACATTCGAGAAATAATTGATTATGTTCCCTCTATAATTATTCCCATGTCCATCCATTTTAAATCTATGAAGTTTGGATCCTTCTCGATTCTCATAATTGATAATGTTGTAGGATCCTTTCTACATAGAGCATCTTCCACCTTATTTTTGTTGCCTGGATGGTAATGGATTAACCAATCATAATACTTTATGAGATCTAACCATATTTTTTGTCACATATTATGCTCCTTATATATGAATATATATTTGAGGCTATTTCGATCTGTATATATCTCACATTTCTCCCCATAGAGATAATTCCCCCATATTTCCAACGTAAAGATCACAGTTTCCAACTCTAGACCATTTATGATATACTTTTTCTCTTGAATTTTAAACTATGTTGAGGTGTAGGATATCAATTTATTATTTTGTATCAGTACACAACCTAATCCCTTCTTTGAAGCATCACTGTACACTATAATGAGTTCCCTAGTTATTAGTAGTGTGAGAAATGGTGTCGTGATAAGCCTCTTTTCAACTCTTTGTAGCTGTTTTTACATTCACTAGTCTAGAAAAATTTTACTCCCTTCTAGGCCATCTTGGTTATTGAGTTCTAAAATCATGATAATTTTTCACAAATCATCGGTAATACCCTTCTAGACCAAGGAAACTATGGATCTCTGTTAAAGATATTTTCCTGGGCCATTCTTTGATTGTCTTTATCTTGGAAGGGTCCATATATATTACTTTTATTGTGATTACATGCCCCAATAATGATAATTTCTCTATAAAGTACTCACATTTACTATATTTTCATATAGTTTCTCCATTCACAAAGTCTTTATCATAGTATTCAAATGCTCATCATGTTCCTCCTTGCTCATGGAGTATATTATAATATCATCAATAAAAAATTCCCCTAATTTATCACGGTAATCTCTAAAGACTCTATTCATTAATTCCATGAATATTTCTGGAGATTTAGTGAGTCTAAATGGAATCACTATGAAATCATAGTTTCCATACCTCATTTGAAAAATCAATCTTGGTAATATCTTCCATCTTCACCTTTAATTGGTGATATCCCAACCCAAGGTCCACCTTTGAAAAATACTTGGCCCCATATAGTTGATCGAACTAGTCATTTATTCATGATAGGGGATAATTGTTATTTATAATGATTTTATTGATCTCATTATAATCAATGTAGAGGTGAATTGATCAATCCTTCTTCTTGATGAAGAGTTCTGGTGCACCCCATGGTGAAACACTCAGGCATATAAATCCATTGTCTATATTTTCTTGTAACTTCTTCTTCAGTTCTTCCATCTCAGTGGTTGCCATTATATAAGGTATATTTGATATAGTAAGAGATCCATAAATTAGTTCAATTGATAACTCAACCTATCGGTCAAGAGGAAGACTAGGCAACTCTTTAAGGAACACATCTGTGTATTCCCTAACAATGGGCATGTCTTCGATCATGACTCTCTAATTTATCTCAATAATTTTAGCTATATATTCTTACTCATAAGTAATTAATATCCATAATTGAGATAATTATTCTAAATTAGATTCATCTTCCTCCTTATAATTGTATATAATTAGAGGATGCTTTTGGGATGTGAAGAGTGATCTACCTTTCCTGACAATTTATGTTGGATTTTTATAAATATAGAGAATAAATGACCAATATAGCATCAAAATCCACCAAAGGAAGTAAGAAAATATTTTTTGGGAGGTTTATCCCACAAAAATTAATCAGGTAGGAGTTATATATTTTGGATGCAATAATTTCTCCATTTTTTATTCTCACATATAACTCAACCTCTATATTTTAAGGTAGTGTTTAAATATTTCTACTGAACATTCAAGATATAAAAGAATGTATAGAACATGAATCAAATAGTATTTTCACTATTCCGGAATGAATAACTAGTGTACCTTTCACCACATCATTTTCGGGTTCCACTTTAGTAGGTAGTGATAAAAAATTCTCTTCTTTGTTGGATTGGAGGTTGTTGTTTTTGATTTCCTCCAACAAACCTTGTATTAGTTTAATGACTTTCATAATTTGTATGTTCCTAGTAGTTGAAGCATTTCACTCTAGGGTGAGTGTTGATCTAAACCTTCCTTTCTTCTTCCACAGTAGTGGAATTATTCATATCACTTCCATAATTATTATCCATATTCCCCTATCTTCCACTTTTGAAGTATCTCTTGGATCCCTTTAAGAAGTTCCCAGGATTTTTCTTCCCACACTTTTGAAATGTGTGATGTTGGGTCTTATTTCTGTCATGGGGTTCATCTATTTATCCACCCATATTAAACTCAATTTTCCTATTTTTATCTCCAAGCCCATGAGACCACTATAAGTCTCTAATCTCCATTTCAACCTTAAGGGGACAATGGACTATCTACTCATAGCTGTTGAAGTCTCAAATCACCAAATCTTTTCATAGAATTGGCTTTAGTCCAATAAATAAGTGATCCAAAATGCTTTTAGTGTTCATGATAAAGCTTAAGGTGTATCTTGAAAGGCTTGTACAGTTTTCCCCATACGATCTAATAGACTCATATTCCTTTTTATTTGATCCAACTAACTCCCTTTCCATATTAGGATGGAGTGTTCAGGGGAAATATTTATTAGAAAATATTTTCTTTAAATCTTCCCATTCCATGGAATCAAATTCCTCCTTGTACTTTGTGTTCTTGATTAGTGTCCCCCATTTATTAGTTTCTCCATAAAAATGATATACCGCCAATACAAGTTTATCTTCTTCTGAGCACTGAAGGAAAAAGAATATCTTCTCAATAGATTGAATCCATTGTTCTATAAGTATGGGATTAGAATATTCACTAAACATGGGGGGAATTTTCCACATAAAGGTTTCAACCACAAATTTCCCATTATTAGGATAAGGTGGGAATTCCACAAGATTCAAGTTATTATTCATAACTTGAGATGGTTGAGAAATTACTATCATGAAGTCTTGAGTCCTCGTTCCCATTATATTTAGCATATCATTTGGTAAATATTCACATTTCCTATCACATTGACTATTGGAAGGTGTTATTATATTTCCATCTATTAAATAAAAAAATAAAGTCTGATTATGGGCTTGACTACTTATCTAATAAGCCTAATAAAAGGAAACTTTGAACATAAAGGGATAAACTTGTAAATGAAAATTATATCATATCTTGGGATACCTTAAGATTCAATCTAGGTTATTCATGGCGACAGAATTAAACCTAGGGTTCTTACTAAATTTTTCTAGTCATAATCTCTAAAAATAACTAGACCATACTCAGATACCAACTATAGTAACCCTATCCTTTTATACATATTATGAAATTATTTTAAGAATAATTATCCATCAAATTACAAGCCAAGGATCATAAAGTCTAGTTTATTTGGATGATTAGATATAAAAAACTGAAAACATAAAATAGAATAAAACATTTTATTTTAATCATCCATAAATATCTCCTAACATCCATTGAGCTCCTACATCTTCATAGGATAACCTTTGGAATACATGAACAAAATGTATGATCTAAAAATCATAATAAGGGTATAAACATAGGAATAAAGAAAATCACATGAGTTAGAAGGCATAACATGATGATATAAAAAAGGAATGTAACATGAATAAGAAAAATGAATCATAACATGTACAACACGGGGACACATAATCATGGAATCATAGGAATGTAGCAACAACACACAACCTAACATAATCATGAGTCAAGGTCAACTGCCAATACAATTGCACATGGTAGACAAAGTCCCATAAAGGAATCAGGTTCACTCCCTATCTAAAAATGAAATCTCATTAGACTAAACATTAACCAATGAATTGGATCACTATCTAGGATAACCCATCATAAAATTTTCAATCATATATGTTCCACATAAATAATCAAGAAAAAGGGTTACCCATAGCAAGAATTGGGTATCATAATCATGTCATAAGGCATAAAAAATTGAATATCATAATGGTGTCCATGAAAAAATATATTTAAATCATACATAGAAATTTATAAGGTAAAACAGGCATATATCATGATTAATTATGTCCAATTTAAGTGGAAACATGCAAAAAATGTGTTTAGGAAACCTTATAAATGAAACATTTTAGTGTGGTTTAAGGAAAATATTAAATAGAATTTAAAGCATAAAAGACATATTTGTTTTCGTAAAACCAAAAATGAACCAAATATTTTTTTAATGATAAAATGAGTTATTTTATAAAAATAATGGTCTACTAAAATAGATTATGTAATTCCCTTTAAAATGGGTAAGAAATCGGGACATTCCCTTTAATGATACTTGCTTATCGGGAAGATTCGAGAAGGGAACCTTTTTTAAACAAGTATTTCCCCATCAAAGAAGGATGATCTGATATAGATACATGATATTAGAACATATACAAAGAAATATAAGAGTTAAAAAAAATAAATAAGCCTTAAATTGGGGTAAAGTGGTAGAAAGGGTAACCTAAAATAAAAAATGGAGGTTCAGGAAGAATCCCTTACCTTATGTACAAAAGTGTTCTGCATTTGATCTTAATGTAATGGATAATAAAATTAGATTAATTAATTAATTAATTAAGAACCTTTTATAAATTTATTTTATTTATTATAATTTTATTATGTTTATTTATATCCTTTTTGATGAGTTATAAGATACAATTTTATCATTTGGGAGCATTCATTTCCTTGGTTTTCATGATCAGTTTACTTGTATACTTGTATAGAAAATCATGTAAAATACTTTTCCAGAATTTAAATTATATATAATTAATATACCTAAAGAATATTTAACGGTATTATATTTATTTTTAGCTATATTTTATGAGGATTAATCATTATATAAAATGTTATTGGTGAACATTAGCTTATTTTGGTGATGTTTTGGTCATTACGAACTACTTTTGTTTTCTTAATTAATATTATATATAAACACTATTCCAAAACATTAAAAAATATGTAATACATGTATTATAATCTAGTTTAACCATAAAAATGTGTTTATGACCAGACTTGAATTTGGTAATGTAAATTGAAAACTCATCATCCTTTAATGCAATAAATAAACACATCATAGATGATGTTTTCATTTTTAGAAAAAAAAGTAAATGGAAAAAAGAAATGATTATAGGTTGTTACATTAATATAAGAACATTATATTATATAAAATATAATGGATTTATCATTTCACTTGGATACGGGTAGGTTATTAGAGAATAAGAAAATAAAATAAGTTGAAAATAAATTAAAAGAAAAAGGAAAGAGGTTCTAACCTCTTGAATTATCCAACTTGAGAACCTATTTGAGGCGCTTGAGTTTGGTATTTTATTGAGAGTAAAGGATCATGGACATGGGGGGAGATACTTGGGAAGAGGATTGGCGAGAATTTTGACAATATTCGAGGCTTTTTAGTTATGATGAGAAGAGGTGGTGAGGGGTGGTATTTATAGTGGAGAGATGGTTTTTTGTTTATTTTATTCATTAGTTTTTTATTTTTCCTCGAGAATATGAATATTTTTTATTCTCATAAATAAATAGAGTAAAAGGATAATGATAGTTTTATTATATGGTATTACAACAACCATACATCATATATGACTCAAAAATTCATTTTTTTGTTAAATACCATAAATTATCGTATTTTACTATTCACTAAACATTCAACTATTTTAGAAAAATCCCAAAAAATCACCCTAACCATTTTTTAACATGTAGAATTAAAAAAATTACTCTATTTTATAAAAATAGGTTTCTAAAAATGAGAAATATAATTTTTAATTAAAATCATCATTTACTAAAAAAATACCAATTTTAAAATTATAACTGATTTTATAACACTTTGAAAAATTAATTATGGTATCATAAAATTATCTTATAAGCATAATATAAAAATATATAAATTTATTATTCTATTTTATGAAAATAAAATTTCTTTCAAATCATTATATTAATTATAAAATTGTAAATAAATATTTATGTTTCACAAAAATATCAATATATAATTTATCATTTTTAAAACGTTTATTTACTCTTTCCATGATATAAATATATCATATTTTCATGTATAATATGCCTAAATTTTATTTATACTTTTATTGGTGAGGTTATTATTCTATTGGATGATTTACTATTCATAAGGGTCACATTACTATTCTAATGGTCAAGTTATTATTCCACTGGTTTGGCTTCCTTAACTTCTAGAAATACCAATTATTTCATTCATTCTTTATTTATGAAGTTTTTATTATGTTCTCTATGTGATTTTATGTGATTTAAACTATATATAAAAATTATAATAAGAAAAACTTCATTAAAATAATTCCAGGTCATTACAAGTTTGTTTCCCAAATCTCCCCCTTCCACCAGTTGAAGGTAGAGCATTAGTCTCATACAATTCTACTCAACCTGTTTCCCATCCATAGTGGAAGTAGGATTATTTCATTATGTATTTTTCTAGGGTAATACTAATTAATCCTCATGGGAATTATTCAACTTAGGATATCGTTGATCGTTTAATGAAGGAATCCCTCCTATAACCCATTAAGGAGTCCTCTACAGTTGATGAGATTGGAAGACTATATGTATGGGAGGTGGCATGCCTACATGGTGTTCTATAGAGCATAGTATGATATAGAGATCCCCATTTCACCTTTGAGGTTCTATAAAGGCCATCAAAAGGAATTGGGATCTCATTTCTTTTTTAGAAAAGGTTACCATCAACAAGTAGATGGATAATAGTAGAATATTATATAGTTTATTGTGGACATGCTCTAGGAACGTGTTCTTTAATTTGGTAGTTCCTATGAGATTCACTTGTCATTGGTGGAATTTTATGATATATTTTATCCATATATATAGATTTCTCTCTTCAAGGACTTATATGGTAGGCCATCCCGATCACCCATGTGTTAGTTGGAGGTAGGCGGGTTAGCTATACATGGGTTGAGTTTATTATAGGAGACTTATGAAAAAATTAAGCTGATTAAGAATTGGTTGAAAATAGATCAAAGATATAAAATGTCCTATTCTGATTAGAGGTGTTTTCCATTAGAGTTTCAGGTTAGTGACAATGTTTTCTTACACATGTTGGTGTGGTTTAGAAAATTTCATATTCAAGTATAGGGAATGTTTGTATCAAATTTCATCTACACATTTGAGATTATACATATAATTAGCCCTATAAATTACCAAATAGAACATACATGAAAGGCACATGACAATTCATAATGTGTTTTACATCTCTCAACTTCTATTGTATCATTGTGACACATCTTATATCATCGATGTTGACAACATTGAGTAAGAGGCTGATGTTTCTTTCAAAAAAATAAACTATATGTATCATGGAACAAACAAAAAAGACACTAAAGTGGAATATTGTTCCAATTGGGAATGTTCTATGGTATCATGGGAAGAACTAGGATGATACTTAGGAATGGGAGTCATAAATTCAATCCCAATAGTTGGATATATTTATCAAGATTTCTAGAGGACCTCAGGATCTTAACATTGGAATGAGCTAGAATATAGTGGGGTGGTTGTAAAACCTCAACCATTATAGAGTGGTACAAATAATTTTAAATTATTCCTAACACCTTATTTTTTCCTTAAATAAAGTTAACAAGGGAGTAGGGGAGGTTTTAGGAGCATTTGGGAAGGGTCGGGATCAAGGTTTTGGATTTTAGAAAGGTAGATAAGGGTGCATGGTTAGTACATAGTTTGTGCTAACCAGGAACATTATCTATGAAACTTGAAAAGGGGAGGACCATAGTTTTAAAAATAGTCCAATAGGGTTTTAAAAACTATACGAGGGACTACAATTTATTATATATACATTACACATCTCTTGGAAATTCATATGTTGGACTGTGTGGGGTGTAGGGCTTCTAGACAGCATGGTTCACATGGGTGGCATATGTTTTTTCTAAACGTGTTGAAAGACCATTTAAATAGTTAAAAATAGTGAAAATTATCTTTTTACCCTTTTCAACTTCTATTATATTTTTTATTTCCCCCTCATTTATGTATAATATATTCTACATAAGCTTCTTATCCTCTTCCTCTTTAAGATTAGTGGATCTCCTCTATTCCTCCTCCAATTTTATTTCTATCTCTCATGTTGGAACGATCTTGGTAAGGTTATAAATATAATGAATTATTTCTCACTATTTTTTATGTTTAAATATATTCCACCATATTGTACATAGATAAATTTCTTTTAGGGATCTTGTCTGGTTTTCAGTTTCTTCCGTTCAAGCGTGAGTTAGAGGCCAATAAACTGCATGTAGATCTTCTTAGACATATGGTAGGTGGTATATAAGTTTCTCTCATAGAAAATATTTTTCTCTTTAGTTCTTATATTATGTGTCAGGTATAAATTATATTTATTTCACTTAAATTAAATATGGTGTTTCAAATTTTATTTTTTCATGCTAAAATTCCCATTTAAAATTATTGAAAGTTATAAGTGATGTGATTCTAATGGAACACCTCAAATACTTTAATATTTGTGAAATTATTCTGAAATTGAAAACCAGAATTTTTCTTGTTGTGTGTGAATTGTGATACAAATAAAACACCTGATACATATTTGTTTGTGATTACTAAATTGCACCTCATATGACATTGTTTGTGATATTAAGAATACACCCGATATGTAGTGGTTTGTGATATCGAGAATTTATATGATATGTGGTGGTTTGTGATAAATGATAATACACATGATTTTTGGTGGTTTGTGACAAATTTTAATACACTTGATATTTGGTGGTTTTTGATACCGAGAACACACCTGATATGTGGTAGATTTTTATATTGAGAATACACCCATATGTGGTGGGTTTTTATATAATTTGGGGTACTATGGTTGGAATGTTCTTTGATACATTCTTATAGACATCTGAAAATTAAAAAATTAGGTAGGTTCATCCTTGTGTGTCACTATCGAGACTAGGTTTGGATGTATATTTATTTATTTACTCACTTTTAATAATGTAGACTATTTTAATTAATTCAATTCACACTAACTTTTAATCATCTGGATTTATAAAAGGGAACCATTGGATATGTATTTGGAATAGATTCACCTTGGGGTGATCAACCTAAATGTATGGTTAAATATATATCAATCATCACCATAGTGCACAATGAGTTGGCCTATGATTGCAATCTTGGATAAACACCATTATGGGATATGCTTTGGTTAATCACATTTTAATTATGAAGGATTTATTATGGTAAGTAATTAGGTTATGGAATATGTGATAACCTAACCTAGTAAAACCTAGATTGAACTAAGATAGTTAGAGGAAAAACCAAGTATGACATAGTTTCATAGGCTAAAATAAAGGTGGCATTGGAGAAGACATCTTTGGATTGAGCTTCATATTCATATAATCATTTACTCAGATTTAATTGGATGTTATCATAATAATTTGGATATAGCATTTTTTTGGAAATAGGATCATGAAAATGAAGCTATGAAAGTCATATCCCAAATAACTTCTAATTATCTATATTAGGTAAAAAAACATTTAGATAAAGGAAAATCTCAATACATGCTTATTATGTGAGAAATGATGAGTCTCTTACTATCTAAAATTTTGAGGTTGATATCTCAAAATAAAATATATCTTTTGTTTCTTATGGATTATTTATCTTCTTTCATTAGTGAATGATATCCAAAATTAAGTGCACTCAATTTTTTAAGTGGGATAATATAATATATTTTTATCAAAATTAATACTATGTTTGATAGCCCGTTCTACACACAACAACAAATAAAAATAATCCACAAAAAAATATATGAATATTATTAAGAAATTTTAATAATAATAAAACCTCTATTAATTAAAAATATTGTAATCAATTAGAAATGAATATGAAATTTTATTGAGAAAACATAATGTTTTAAAAGGGATATTTTAAATAAAATAAGTTTTTCTTCATATAATGTATTTTCAATTGAAAGATAAAATTTTAAAACATATAATTTTACTTTTTAAAATTAATTTAATTTGTAAAATTATAATGTAAAAATTTACTTATGGTTAATTTTTTATATTTTTCTGTAATAAACGATTTCTAAGTGAATATTGAAAATGGAGTTTTTACCAATTTTTTAATTTTAATGAATTTATCAATATATGAGAACAAACTTGAATTTTATAAAACCTTTTAAATTAATAAGTATTTAATTAAGGAGAAAAAATATATATTTTAAAATATTATTTATAATTCCTAATGACAATGTTTAATTTTAGAACTTAAGTAACATTTTATTTCAATTTAAAATCTGTTTTCTATGTTTTCATTAAATTAATGATTTTATGGTTAAATTAGTTTTTGGATTAATTTTAAAGCCAAAAATGTTATTTTATTTATAATAAATGAAATTATACTATGAAAATAAAAAAAATATTGATAATTTTATTGTGCATAAAAAGTTTATTCTTAAAAATACACTTTTTTCTAAAAACATGTTTTTTGTGAGTTACACGAGCTAATGTTAAAATTGATTTTTCTTACACATTAAAATTTAATCTGAAAAAATTTATTTAATATTTTGAATCAATAGGTATATTTTTTTTACTAATTACTATTTTATTTTTAAACATAAAATATAAATTACTTAGGTAAAAATTAGTTACCATAGAAAAATAAAAATGGTAAAAGAGAAAATTATAATAGTAAAGAACTTAAAAAAATGTTTAAAACTTGTATTGAAATGAATTTATGAGGTATTATTGACATTATCTCATCCTATAATCAATTAATTTCTATTTTGGAGTCTTCTTAACATGTGAAATATGTGCTCACTTTATATTAGGATGAAATATTTACAAACCTTCAATTATCACCACTTATAAAAGGGGCCTCTCACCACCCCTTCCAGACCACTCCAAAATTTATTTTTAATCTTGAAAATATTCCCAAAAAAATTTCCTTAAAATTATATTTCACTTACATTTTATTCTGGTTAGATTAATTTATCATAATTCCTCCATTAATAAGGAGTCCTATAATAGGTAACTTAAGTCCTCAACATGAGTACTATTTTTTCCCTAACTTATTTTATTTTATATCTTAATTTCCAAAATATAATTTTCTCATTCCTATATACTGAGTAATTATTATTTTTACACTAGATTTTATTATTTTAATGGAATAAAAATTAACCTCCTTTCCCTTTTACCATTATGAAAAATGAAAACGTCATTTGTGTGTGTACAGACTACCACCCCCAAAAGGAAACACATCTCAATTTTCATATTGCTTCCTTATTATTTAATAAATTATCTACAAATATATTTAAAAAACCTAAAAAATATATAATTAATATCATTATTCTTCTATAATAATGATATCATTCTAGAAGAAACCAATTTCATAATCATAATCATCCATTAATTATAGTATGTTCATGTTTGGGTCGTTCTAACCACCTACTTAAAAAATGCTATAAAATATTATCATTTATGACTATGAGAAATTAACTACTGATAGTATATGATATAAATAAGTAAATAATAATTTTAATTTAGTTCTATAATTATAATTTTAATTTTAATCTCATTACATAAGATACTATCATTCGTTTATTAAAGATCCTCGAAAGATGCTTATTACCAATTGTTTCTCTAAAACCTTGGATAAATACCACATAAAATGAAATTATAAATAATTAATTTAATAATTTTTTATGATATATTAATGATGAAATTTGGGAGAAGAATGATTAAAAATATCACTACTATTAAACTAGTTCAAAACAATCAACATTACTCACACCCGATGATGAAAATAGATAATAAAAAACTAATATAAATATAGATAATAATTAAAAATAATGTTTTTAAAACGTTATATATATGAATAATGTTAATAAATATGTGATTAACATAGTTATTTGTTTATATAGTATATTAAAGTGATTTATTGGAAGTCATGAATTAATGTAAGGGGTTTTTTTTTCATTTTTAAATCCATGAGACACGTTTGATATTGTAAACCATCATTTCTCTTGTATGGTTTATTTATTACCCTATTGAATTCAATAATAATTTATATATTTCATTTCAAGATATTTTAATTTATATTTCATGGTATCCCTCTAATTTTCTTTAATTCTTGCATTACCATTACTAGAAGGTTTTTTTTTCAACTCAACTACCTTTATTGAGTTCTGATGCATCATCTTGAACTTCTTTCTTCCACGATTGGTTTATTCAACCATAGGATTTTTTATCATGATAATTTATTTTTATCTATGGGTAAAATGAAAATTTTTATTCCAATATTCCTCATATATTAATTCTTTCCCCATAAAAAACTATATCATTATTGAGTATAATTTCTATCCTCTTTAATGACATTTTCCTCTCTCTGTCCATATTTTCATTTCCAGAAAATGTTATCCTTTATATATGAAAGTATAATTTTTCTGTGTCATGTGACCTTCATATTTTTCTTATCATATTTTAAAAATAATGTTTTGTTACTCATTTTATGATGTGGGTTTTCAATAAAGTTATTTCAAAATATTAAAAAGGTTTTCAATCATTTCAATATCAATTTTTTTATCTTTCACTCAAAATTTGTTTTAGTAATATTTATATAATTTAAATGACCTATTATTTAATCTTATTTTTCCAAAATAAGTGCTTCACAAATATTTAAATTCACCTTTTTGAAACTTTTATTTCTTATTCAATGATTCGTTATTGATTAATTGTTTTAAAATTTAATGTTTCCAGAATGTTTTCACTTCACCTTTTGGAATCAATTATGTATTTTTCAAGGACACATTATAAAATATTATTTTTAAAAGTAAAAATTTTCAAAATATTTTAACTTCACCCTTTTGAAACCTTTAAGTACTATCCAAGATGTCATTATTGATATTTATTTTCAAATATTAATTTTGAAAATGCCTAATTTTTAATTTCTCAAAAGTGACCTTTTCAAAAATGACTTTTCAATGTAACCCATAACTTTATAAATTATGCTAAAATTAAAAGTGATTTATACAAAACTCTTTTATTTATTTTTTTACCATCTATAAAGGATTTATTTCTATGGAAGTTATTTTTCTTGAACCACCCTTTTAATATTCTTATGAAATACTATTTTGGGGTGATTGGATTTTGGGTATCAAACATTTACATTCTTTAGTTCAATATTTGTGATATAATTTTAAAATATTATGAAACAAATTTTTATTTTAATGGGTTATTTATGATGTGATTAATGATTATTTTCAATTGGTATAAATATGTATGGTTGATTTATGGGTGTGGTCATACATATCCCTTCAATGCATTGGTTATGTTTTTATATCTCATGAGATAAGAATGTTGTGCATGGACATGATCTAATTTTCTTTTCTGAACATATTGTACATGTAAATGATTTTAAACAGTTTTTTATATGATTTTTACTGGACATGATCGTGTAAATATTTGTTAAATTTTTTTTTGTTGAAATTATTTTATATAGATTTTTTCATATTATTGTGTGGGTATATGATCATGTATATATTTTTTCACTTGATTATATATATACATGATCATGTATGGATTTTTTAAATTGATAGTGAATGGATCTGATTGGGTATATCTTTGTTCTCAATATTCTTTTAGAAATAACCACATTTTTATTTGTTTATAATGTAATTAATTATTGTACTTATGCTACATGTCTATATCGTATGCCTGTTATTATTCTCAATGGAATATATTAATTATCTCGTACTCTTATACCATTTTATATGATTGGTTATTTATGTTTATATATAATTATATCATGCCTTATAGACAACTTGTTTTTCTCCATGATCTTTTTAATAAGATATTTCTCTCATAATCATGTTTTCTCAAATGTTTATGATCTTACAAATGTTGAAGATTTTTTCACTTACAGAGAATTTGAGCTAACCCATGTCTTATATATCCATTATTAGGGTTATGAAGAAGAATATAAATTATGAGAAGTATATAATGGTGTATAGTATGGTTAAATTATGTATAAATGATCACAAGTACCATAAAATATGTTACATTTATTAATGATCCTCATAGACACTAAACATTTCATTATTGGGACTGTGTGATTATTTTGAGACATAATGTTTAAATAGTGAAAATGATGTAAAATAATAATATGTTCAGGTTGGATTGTCATATTTAGTATCAAAATAGGGTTTATTTATTTTTGAAGATTTTTATAGTTATTTTGGGGAATAAGATTAGAGAACATTAGGGAAAACCCTAGGGATGTGTCAAATGGATAATTATAACTATAGGAATACATCCAAAAGTTTTGGTAAAGTATAGATTGTATAGGTATCCCCCCTAAAATTTCATCTCTATCTAAATTCTGGAAAGTTGATATGGATCTGGAATACTTTCACCTAGGTCCAATAACCTTAAAAATGGTTGGTTGGGTATCAACTTAATCTTCACACTAATATATGATGAGTGATCCTAAGAATGTACACCAAGATTGAAACTCTTGGGGGGTATTATTTTATTAATTATATTCTCTTTACAATCCATTATGAATGTTTTGTTATGCTAAGGAATTTGGTTATGAGATATGAGAGAACCTAACTTAAGGAAACTTGTGTTAAACCAATAGAGTTATAGAATGGAAAAATTATGATATAATATCATAGGTTGAAATAAAACTTTCATTGGGGAAGACATATTAGGATTGATATTTTATATTCACAAGACAATTTACTATGATTCTATTAGATATTATCATCCTTTTGGTTGTATTATTTGGTTAGAAATAGGATTATTAAAATGAATCTTTGAGAGGTATGTCTATAATAACTCCTAAAGAATCATATTTGGTAAAAATTATTGAGATAAAGTAAAATATCAACACATTCTAATTATATGTGAAATAATGAGTCTCCTAATATCTATGATTTGGGGTTTATATCTTAGTAGAAAATAGATCTTTAATTTCCTATAGAACAATTATCTTCTTTTATTAGTTAATGATAATAAAAATTGGGAGGAAATAATTTATTTAAGGGGCTGGATGTAACACCCCAAGATTTTAGAATGTATTTCTTCTCTAAATTAATACTATGTTTGATAGCTTATTCCATATTCAATACTGAAAGAAAACGAGAGAAACCAAATTAGATGAATATTATTATAAAAATTTAATAATAATAAAACTATTAAAAATAAAAAATTGATAATCAGTTGGAAATTAATATGAAATTTGATTAATAAAACTTAAATTTTAATAAGGTTATTTTTCAATAAAAATACGTTTTCTTTTTTGTTGTATATTAATTTCAAAGATCAATATTTTTAATTCTAAAATTTTAATTCTTAAAAATTAACTTCATTTTTTAATTAAAAATTTTAAAATTAACACATGGATAAATTTTAATATTAATATGAAATAATTTATTTTTAAGTGAATAGTGAAAATAGAGTTTTACAAATATGATTAATTTTAGGACATTATAAATATATGAGAAAGATATATAATATTATAAAACCTTTAAATTCATTAAATATTTTTTAAATAAGTAAAAAATATTCTTTTTATAATATTAATTTGAAATTAGAGAACTTGTGTTCAATTTTAGGATATAAGTAACATTTTATTTCTATTTAAAAACTATTTTCGGTCTTTTCATTAAATTAAACATTTCTATTGTAAAAAAAAAATTAGGTTGATTTGAAATCCAAATATTTTTATGATAAAAAACTTTATATCACAAAAAAAATTATATTAATAATTTTATCCCACACATAAATTTTAAGCTTAAAAATAGAATTTTTCTAAAAACAAGTTTTTATGCATTACATGTACTATTGTTAATTTTTTTTATTACACATAGAATTTCTATTAGATAGAATTTATTTCATATTTATAATAATTATGTACAAATTACTCAATAATTACTATTTTATTTTTAGGCATTAAAATTAAATTACATAGGTAAAAACTAGTTACCATGACAAAACAAAAAACGGTAAAATTGAAAATTCTAAGAGTGGAGGACTAAAAAACATGGTTGAAGCATGTGTGAAATTGAATGGTTGAGGTATTATTTACCTTATCATATCCCAAAATACAATATTTTCCATTTTTGACTCTTCTTGACATGTGAGACATGTAATCACTTTATATTAAGATGAAATAATTACACAAATGACATTCTCATCACTTATAAAAGGGGAGTCACACCACCCATTCAAAACTACTGAAAAATTTCATGTTAATCTTACAAATATGTCGTATTTCCTTATCCTATAAACCTATTTCACTTCCTTTATCAAATGTTCATAATAATTTATCCTAACACCAACATTTATAAGGAGTTCTCCAAGGGAAAGCTCAAGTACTCATCGTTAGTAACAATTTTCCCCAACATCGTTTATTCTATTTATTACTTTCCAATATCTAATTTTCTAATTAAAATATAATGTATTCAGTATTTTTTCATACTAAATTTTATTATTCTAATGGAAAAATTGTTAAGAACCTTTTCCCTTTTCCATTAATAAAAATAAAAACATCATTTGTGCGTGTGCAAACTTCCACCTCTGTAAAGAAACACATCTCATTTTTCATTTACCTAATTTATTATTTATTAAAATATATTAAAATATAATTTAACACCTTATAAATATAAAAATAATATAATTATTTTCTGTAATAATGATGTTTTAAAAAAACAGTATTCATAATACTAATCATAGATTAATTATGATATGTTCATGATTGGGTTGATCTAACCACCTACATGAATAATGATGTAAACTAATATCATGAATGACTGTGGGGACTTAATTACTAATTATAAATTATTTAAATAAGTAAATAATTATTTTATTCTATTTTTGGAATGGTAATATTAATATTAAACTCATTAATTAATATACTATCCTTCATTTGTTAATGATCACTTAAACATGCATGTCGCAAATTTAGTCTATAAGAACCATGAAAAAAAATATCCTAAAATAACTTACAACAATATAAATAATTTTAAATCATTAATTATAGTATCTTATATTATCTAGGAACTAGGATCCTTAGGAGAAGAATAAATAATAAAAGTACTACTATGAAACTATTTCAGAATTATCATGATTACTCACACCCAATATTGAAAATAGATAATAAATAACTTATATAAATGTAGAGAATAATTATAAATGGATTTTATAAAAGGTCATATATATGAATAAGATTCATAAACATTTTATTCTATTAGTTATTTTCATATACAGAAGATTCAATCTCTTCAGTGTAAGTTATGAAATAAAGTAAGGGATTATTTGTCTCATTTTAAAATCCATGATACATGTTTGATATTGTGCACTATCATTAATCTTAAATGGTTTATTCACTACCCCATTTACATTAAGTATAATAAAAATATTTAATTTCATCATATTTTAATATTCTTTTCCTGGTATCCCACTTTTTTTATTTTAGTTTTACATTACCATTACTAAAAGATTTTTTGTTAACTCAACACCCTACGTTGAGTTATAGTGCATTTTATTGAAATTATTTTTTCCATGTTTGGTTGCTTCCACCATGAGATTATATTTCATTATAATTTTTATTTCACATTAGGTAAAATTTATTTTTTGATTAAAATTTTCATCCTTGATGAATTTATTCCCCATAAAGATTATAACATTACTTAGAATAATACCCATATTCTTTAATTATGGGTTCCTATCCTTTTACATATTTTCCTTTGTAGTTACTTGGACCAACACTCCAAGATCTTGTGCCAAAAACACATACCTAAAATACTTGTTTCGATACCAAATATAGATTCTCATATATAACTATCCCATAATTACATTGCATGTTATAAATACTTCATTACATATATTTCAAATACCTTTTAGGTTTAGGGATTTATAAAATTAGGAAAAATCATAAACTTATCAAGACCATAACTTTCTCAACTAATGGAAATTTTTTACACCATATAAGAAACTACTTAATCCATAATAAGACTTCAAAATCCTTAAAATATTCTCTACATAAGCTTTTCTGTTATATGTATCATGTGTAATACTTTTCTTTATAATGTGGGTAAATAAACACATAAGAAGAGGTGAGATCAAATGATCAGTAAGGGTAAACGTAAGAGATAAAAATCAAAGATCATAAGTGAGAATAATAAGATCATAAATAATATGGAAGGAAAATAAAACAAAAAATAATTCCATAATATAATGAGACTAAAGTTATAATATATCCATGACTAATAATGGAAATGAAACGATCACATGCATAACAATAACTCATTCCTTAGTGATGAAATGTACAATTTTAGACATATAATTCAATTACCTAAGCCAATTCACCATGATATTGGACATCATAATCTTTATATCAAGTCCTTGTGTCTTAAAAATATTTTTTTTGGGGAGACATACAACAAAATACCTAAGCTAGTTTATCTTGTGACACTCAGTGATACATCGAGGGACTATTTCTAGCCCCAACCATAACTAATTAAGTACAATGAATTAATCATATTAATAAATAAATAATATATAAAATACATAACTAACATCCCTTAGTAATCAATAAACATCCACATTTAAATAAAAAGTATATAGATTGTCAATATTTCCCCAATCAACAAATATAATAACTTTCCATGTACGCATCCCTTAAACTGAAACCATATAGATTAATGGGTATATATTTAATTCAATAATTTCTGAAATAAGTTAACATGTGGAATCTAGGTGAACACATAATAATAAGAGGAAGGAAATATCTAGTTTTTACAAAGGAAAGACACTGGAAGAAAAATATTTCCAATAATTGAGGTTGATTTGGATAGAAAAAATAAAATTATGGATCATTTATATGAATTAAAATAACATTACATAATCCATCCATATAAATAAGTTGGATGGTATCATTTGAAGAATGTATTCTACCAATCATAAAATATTTCAAAGTTAAATTACATGGATGAAAAACACTTTTTAAGAGTTTTAGAAATATCACTTTGTAAATAAGAAATATCCTAGATCTTTTGAAAATAATTATTTTATAATATTTGGAGAGTAATAATTTCATTAATAAAACATGAATTTATGGTGAGGAATTTTTCATAGAGAATAAAAATATAGTGTAATGATGTGTTCACGTGGAAGAAAAACATAAAACTATATTTTAGAAAACATTTTTAAAATTATCATAGAAAAAAATGTTATGGATAAATTTCAAAATCTATTTTCAAACAGTGAATTGAAAACAATAAAAAAAATATTACTTTTGAGAAGAAACATCAATAATATATCCTTGAAAATTCAAAAAATTTATCAAAATAAATTTGGGTTGGAAGATAAAATATTTTATTTTTTGAGGAAGAAGAAACCTTTATAATATTATAAAATAACGTTTTTGAAAACCCATATCATAAAAAAGTAAAAAAAATACCTTTTAGAAATAGGATAATTTAAATATGTAGATCACGTGATATAACACATAATTAGGTTTCTAATTATAATGAAGAACTTTGGTAGGAACGAAACTATGGACATGGTGGAAAAGATATGTGAGAAAGAATGTGAGTTCTTCTTTCCAACATCAAACCTTTATTTGAGAAGGTATTTCATCAAAGAATATGAGATTGATAAAAATAAGAAAATTACATAGAGAAAAAGATTAAATACCATTGATAAATGGAATTAGAAGAAAAAAGGGGCTTATAAGATCCTAATAAAGTAGAGTATTTCTGACTCATGGTGAAATAATTTGATTCAAGAAATCTGGTATAGCTCGAGTAGAATTTAAATCAAAACCCCTTAAAAGATATGATTTCAAATAAAAAATTAAATATAATTTATAGTGATATTATTATGATAAAAATTATTAATGGGTAAATAGAAATACTATTACTAAGAAAACATGGTGTATAATATAAAATATGTCACAAATGGTAAAAATTTGAGACAATAAACCCTTACCTTAATTCTAGACTTCCAATAAAGTTCTTGAATTCCCTAGATAAAAAAATATCTATCTTAATCACGAAAAAAAAAACTTATTTATATACATATACTTTAATAATTATTTTATAATTATTCATTACATATATAATAGTTGTTATCTATTTTAAATATTTGGTGTGAGTTACCTTGATCATTTTATACTAGTTTTGTAATAGCAGTGTTGTTCTTCCTTCATATCCCAAATATCACCATTTTCAGATAATAAAAAATATTATTGGTTATTATTTATAATTATTTATAATTTTATAATTTAATTCTAAAAGTGTTTTTGTTTTTATGCTTAAATTTGAAATCAATGTGGAACATCTTTGAGTGATTTTTCATGAACCAATGTTGTATCTTAATTCTGGCACTTGAAATTACTGTTACCATTTAAGAACCAAAAAACCTTATCATTTTATTATTTATAAAAATTATTATCAGTAATTAAGTTCTCATAGTCAACCATTATATTATTTTTTAGCGTTGTTCAATTAGGTGTTTAGACCAACACAAACATGAATATACTATAATTAATGGATTATTAGGCTTATGTAAGTGGTTTAATTTGGGAATAATATCATAATTATAGATGAATAATAATAATATTTAGATAATTTTAATGAGGTTAGTCATATTTTAAGAGGGTTTAACAAAAAATAATGAAACTATATGAAAATAAGGTTACAATGCTTTATAGAGGCAATAGTTTTCACAACACACAATTAACATTTTCATTTATCAAAGAATGAGAGTAAAAGAAGGTGGATCATAAGATACCACATTAAAATAAAAATTATATTATATATGAAGCATTTATTATTTAATTTCACCATTATAACTATTTAAGAGAGATGATGGAGAAAAATGGATGCCTTCGCTTTGTGGAGGCAATAGTATGCACAATGCACAAATGACAGTTTCTTTTATCATAATGGAAATGGGAAAGTTGGTTAATAGTAATTACATCATCATAATATAAATTAGTATAAAAATAATACCTATGTAATTACTTAGCAATTATATAATTATATTTTCTAATGTAATAATATAATGAAAATAAATTAGGCAACAATTACTCATGTTGGAGAATTGAGATTTCCCTTAGAGGATTCACTAGAAATGGCGGTTTTATGCCATTATATTTTGACTAGAGGATGAAGGAAAAAAGGAATTTTTTTAGGGAAAGTAATATGTTCAGATGTTTAATATAAAACCTAGATTTTAGTTTTTTAAGGGGTGGTGATAGGCCCCTTTTATTTGTTGTTAAAACGAGATTTTTATAAAAATTCCAACTTAATATAAAGAGTGAAAATGTTTCACATGACACGAAGACACAAAAATGGGAAATAATTTATTGGGGGATGATATGAGGTTAATAATCCATCAATAATTAATTTTCACACATGTTTTAATGACGTTTTCAAGTCCTTTATTATAATAATTTTCACTTATAACATTTATAGTTTTACCACAGTAACCAATTTTTACCTAAAGTAAACAAGTTTTTATGAATATAAATAAAGTTTCCCTTATTAAATAATTTATAAATACTGATTAAAAATATGAAATATATTTTATTAGATAAAATATCTATTTATAAGGAAACTCAATTTTAATATTATCAAATGTAACATGTAAAACCTGATTTTTTTGAAAAGTGTATTTGTAAAAATAAACATTTTTTTTGTTCAAATTTATAAATGTCATTTATTTTCATAATAAATAATATTTTATTATAAAATATATAATATTTAAATGGATTTCAAATCAATTCCAAACCAAATTTTACCAAAATAATTCAATTAAAAGAAAATACTAAGAATAGTTTTTAAAGGAAAATATTACTTATATCATTAAAATGTTAACCATAGGTTTCCTAAAACCATAATAATGTTTAAAAATATATATTTACAATTTTGATCAGGGAATTTTTTCAAAGTTATTTAAGTGATACATACTTCTTGATATATCTATAAATTCTATGACTATAGTAAAAATAATATTTTCAATTATTGTCCTAAAAATCAATTATTTCCAAAAAATATCAAAAATTCGTATTAACCTAAAATTGTTATTATATATAAAAAATGAAGCCAATTTGGACAAGTTAAAATTCTAAAATTTGTTAATTTAACTTTAAAATTAAAACATAAATATATATTAAAAACTATTTTAATTAATAAAATAAAATTTTTAAAATATTAACCATTATTATTATTATTTACTATTCAATAATTAATAAAATTTTATGTAAAAATATTATTCATATAAATAATATTTTTTATCTGTAAAATATTTAGTATCCTATAATAATTCCCATTAAAGATAATTTTAGAAGTGTTATATTTTAAAGAATAAATGTTCTTATTAGTTATTTAGCAACAAAAATTGATTTTTTTCAATGAATTAGTATAAATATATATATATATATATATTAATTCAGTTAACTATATTTTTAAATGAAAATTCAATGGATACATCATAATTTTTATATAATTTTATTCGTTTTCTTTTGGTTAGGTGTTGCATGTGAAGAAATATATTCGACTCACAAGGTTTTAATGGAAAATATATAATTTAAATTCATGTGGTGTCACATTATCCCCAATAAACAAATTAAATCATCACAGTTTTAATTATTATTTACTAATATAATTTTTTATGTGTGTCTAAAGATAGAAATAACATAGGATATATTTTTAAATGAGGTGTCTCCCTTAATATCATAAGTACGACTAGGAAAATAATATTTTTTATTCATAATATTAACCAAATACTTTGTATTTCCTTTTTAACTTGTTTCTCTATGCCCTTATTTTCCATGTGTGAAGATTCATCCCATTCCATTTAGACATTACCCTTAGTGATTCTTACCAAATTTCTGACACAAAGGGAATTTAATTTTCTTTCCTTTATTATCTTCATTACCAAGTTTTCCAAGATACCCCATCCTTATATTATTTTGTGTCCTTTGAAACTCAACTATGTTTATGTTTTTAATCATTATTTGTGATTTATGGTTTATTGTAATCCCTTCTTCACTCTGACTACTATCCCGTTAGGTTTACAATTGGGAAAATATCTACATTTTCCATGAAATCCATTGTTAACTTGGTTCTTTTAGGTTTCAGTAATTACTAAAACCAAAAAGAGTTAATCATGAGTGATTAGCACTATAAGAGAATTATTTTAATATAGTTACATGATAATTTCATACTAAAAATATCTTTCTCATGGAAATTATTACATTAGCTCTCAGTTCAATCTAATTCACACTCGGTTCAATCTGGGTTTCATGATGTTAGGTTATCACATATTCCTAAACCTAACTCCTTAAAATGAAAAAACATTTGTAATGTCTTGTAAAGAGAATGTGATTAACCAAAAAATAACCTCAAGGAGTGTCTATCTAGGTGTGTAGTCTTATGACCACTCATAGTGCACCATATTAAAGATTGATTTGATACTCAACCAATAATTTTTAGGTTGATTACACATAAATGCATCTTGTTCATAGCCATATCCACTTGATAGTATCCAAACAGACATGAAATTTGTAAGAGAACCACACAATCTATAATTTACCCAATCATCATGATGTTGTATTGTACATAGACTTGTCCTTTAATCATATCCCTAGCATTTTTATTAAGATTATATTAATCCCTAAAATACCCAACACTACCTGAACTAACTCAAATGGTTACACATACTATTGGCATTATTGTCAACCTTAACTTATAAACCTTAAATTATCCTCAAATAACATCCTAACCTATAAAGTTATCTAAAACCTGCTCCACTACTAATTGTACCACATTAAAACTATTCTCTTGGATTCAATGCTGAAACAAATATTCTACATACTGGATTTGATACCAATTGTATATACCTAGAAATAATTGTCCCATAATTACATGACTTAAAGTAAATATTGCATTACATATATTCCCAAGGCATTTTAGTTTTAGATCATTGGAGAATTTAAATATTTATCAACTAATAAATATCATTTATATCACAAATAAAATATTTTTTTACACAAAATGTGAAACAACTTAACCCATAATAAGTTTTCAACATCTCCCAAAAACTATCCATACAAACTATTTTGTTAGACATTTAATGTGTTTAACTTTTCCTCATAACTTTTAGTAATGGAAATAGATGATTGGATGAGCTTTAAATATCAGTAAGGGTAAACATGAATTATTATAATAAAACATAATAACTTGGTATAATATGATAATAAATAATTTATTATGAATAGTTAAAAATAATAATTTCATAATTAAATAAAACTAAAGGAAAAACGTACCTAGGGAAAATAATATACATGAAAAAATCAAATGGATAATAATAATTAGTTCATTAGAGATGAAATGAATAATTTCGGACAACTAATACATACACTAATACAATAAATCATAACATTAAACATAAAAATCTTACCACTATGGCCATGTGTCTGGAAAATAATATTTTGTTAGGCAGTATACACCAAAATACTCAAGATAGTTTGTCCTGTGAGACCTATCGATGCATAGAGAGGCCATTATGGGTCCCACCCATCACTGATTAAGTCCAATGAATTCATCATATGATGGAATGAATAAGATATAAAATATGTAACTAACATAATGTAGTAATCAATAAACATTCATATTGAAATAACAAGTATATCGATTGTCAATATTTTCCAAATAAATAAATGGAATAATTTTCTACATAAACATCACTAAAACTGACACCATATAGAGTAAGGGGTATATGGTTAAGTTCATAATTTCTATAATAAATTTTATTATGGAATATATGTGGACACCTTTTAATCAAATGAATAAAATATAGAGTTTTTACAAAGGAAAGCGTTATAAATGAAATTATTCATGTAACAGATGATGATTTGGTAAGAAAAAGGTAGTGATATATCATTTATTTGAAAGAAAATAACATTATATAATCCATCTCGAGGAATATATTTGATGGTATAATTTTAAGAATTTCCTCAATCAATCTTATGAAATGTTAAAACAAAATGGCTTGTATGAAAAATACCTTTTAAGAGTTTTATAAAAATTAATTTGGAAATAATAAATATCCTTGATCTTTAAAAGAAATTATTTTATAAAATAATGAGAGTCAAATTTTATTTGTGATAGCATGAAGTAATAGATTATAAGATTTCATATAGAAGAAAAATATAGTGTAATAATGTTTTTATATGAAAGGAAAATATAAAAATATATTTTAGAATACATTTTTAACATTTTCATAAAAAATATAAAGTTATGGATCACTTTCAAAAGTTGTTTTAAAAAAAGATAATTAAAAACATTTACTATTGAAAAATAAAATTCAAAAAAAGTATATTTAAAATATATAAATTCAATCAAAATAAATATTTGGTTGATGATAAACATTTTATTTAGAAATTATGAAAAACCTTTTTAATATTTTTAAATATATTTTTTGAAAACCACATTATAAAAAGATTAAGAAAAATTAACTTTTAGAATATAATAAGGTAAATATGGAGGCTATATGATATAAAACATAATTAGGTTTCCAATTATAAAGGAGAAAATTTATAAGAAGGGAAATTTAGATAGGAGGAAAATATTTATTAGGAAGAATGGGAGTTATTCTTTCCAATATAAAACATTTATTTGAGAAGGAATTTCATCAAGGATAATCATATCAATGAAAAGTAGAAAATTAATGAAAGAAAATATAAAATGATATATATAAAAGGTATTGAATGGAAAAAGGGTATTAGGAGATCATAATGAAGTGTTTAATTTATGACTCAAGGAGAAATAATTTGAGTTGAGAAATCTGTTATGGCTTGAGTAACTTTTAAATAAAAAAATGTTGAAACATATGATTCCAAATGAAACATTAATATCATGAATAATGATAGAATAATTAATAATGATATAATCATGATAAAACATATTAAATGGATAGTATATACACCATTACAATTAAAAATTGGTTTACAATAGGAAATATGTCTTTAAGGGGTGAAAATTTGAGACAAGAAACCCTTACATTAATTTTTAACTTCCACTACAGCATATGGATTTCCTGTATAAAAAAAATAACTATCTTAATTACCTATTTTAGAACTTTATTTATATCCATATCCTATTCTAAACTTAATTTATAATTACTCTTTACATATATATTAGTTATTATCAATTATCAATATCAGGTGTGATTAATATTGATTATTTTGAACTAGTTTCTAAATAGCAGTATTGTTATTAATTATTCTAAAAAATTTCATCAATAACATATAATAAAAGGTAATTAGTTTTTTTATAATTATTTATAATTTTCTAATTTCATCTCAGGGGATTTTTTTTTATGATACTTAAAGATGAAATCAGTGATAATCATGTTACAATTAATTTTCATGAATAGATGTTCGTATCTTAATTCCCAAGTTGAAAATTAATTTTTCCATTATATAACTAAAATAAAATCTTAATTTTATTATTTATATCCTATATTATCATGAATTATGTTCTTATAGTAATATATTATATTATTTTATAGCATTGTTCAAGTAGGTGGTTAGATCAACCCAAACATGAACAGACTATAACTATTTGATGAATATGATTTTGAAAGTGGTTTATTTTGGGAATAAAATAATTATAAAAGAATAATAATGATATTATTTTAATAATTTTATGAATTTAAATCATATTTTAATGGGCTTTATTAAATAATAATGGAGATAGAAGAAAAATGAGTTAAATTACTTTATTGAGGCGGTAGTCCACACAATGAACATTTAACACTTTCATTTATTTAATAATGAAAGGGGAAGAATTTGGATAATAATTTTCAACTTCATAATCATTATTATATTATAAATGTCAAATTTATTCTTAAATTTAACTATTATAACCAAAAAATATAGATTGGGGTGAAAAAATAGAAGGCATCGCTTTGTGGAGGCGGTAGTTCGCACAATAGATGGATGACAGTTTCGTTTTTATTAATAGTAAAGGGTTAAAGTGGTTAACAATAATTTCATTTGAATAATGAAATTTAGTATATAAATAATAATTATGTAATTATATATTAATTATAAAAATTATATTTTGTAAAGTAAGAATGAAAATAAAATAAATTTGGAAAAAAAGTTCTCACGTTGTGGACATGAGTTTTCCTTTAAAGGATTCCTTAGAAATAGAGGGATTATGATAATATCTTATGACCATAAGTTAAAGTAAAATGAAGTGTATTATATTTTAATTAATAAGGGATGTTTTCCAAGAGGAAAACATATTTTTAGGGTGTTCTTGAATGGGTGGTGAGAGTCCCTATTTATAAGTGGTGAGAATTGATTTTTTTGTAAATATTTAAACTTAATGTAAAGAGATCACATGTTTTACATGTAAGAAGAATTCAGAATGGAGAATAATGGAGTGTGGGATGATTTTTGGTTGAAAATACCTCAAAATTTCAATGGAAAACATGTTTTAAAAGTCCATTTCTCATAGAATTTTGACTTTTACCAATTCTGGTTTTACCATGGTAACTTGTTTTTACATAAATAAAATTTTATTACTAAAAATAAAATTTCTCTTATTACATAATTTTTGAACTAATGATTAAAAATATATTTATACATATATTTTTTAATTCATTACACTCTATTATTAACTAAAAATTCTACAACCACATATTAATGGTTAAATAATGTTTTAAGGTTCATTTTGGTTTGATGTTGCATGTAAAGCAAACTATTGAACACATTAGGTTTTTAAGGAAAAAATATAGTTTAAATTATAAGGGTTTCTCATTCTCCTTATTAAATAAATTGAATCCTCATAATTTTATTTATCATTTAATAATAATTTTTTTAAGAGTATCTAAATGATAGACATAATTTAATATATATTTTTAAATGAGGTTTTTACCTTAATATCTATGGTAAGAGTAGGAAAAAAATATTTTCCCTTTATCATGTTACTAAAATTATTCATAAATCCTTTGAATTTTTTTTCTCTATTACCAAATTTCCCATATGAGAAACATCTTCGAATTCCATTGATATATTCCCCATTTGACTCTTACCACATATTTTACACAAATGAAATTGAATCTTCATTCCTTTATCATCATCATTACCAGGACTTCCTTGAGACTCCACCCTTCAATTTATTGGTGTGTTTGGAAACTAAACTATGTTATTTTATTTAATAATAATTATTATATATATTTATTAGCATACTAATTATATTTCTCACTCCATATCCCATCCCGTTAGGTTTCTCATTAGGATGATCGCCGCATTGTCCATGACTTCCATTGTTAACCTGGTTCCTTTAAGATTTAACCATTACTAAAACCAAAAGGAGTTAATGGTGAGTTATGATAACTACGATATAATTTTTAAAAAAACTGAAAATTTCACTTAAAAGAATAATAAGATTGATATATTTTTTAACACACAAACCGATATTTATGTGAATTGAGATTCATTAAAAAAATATTATTATTTAAATGTGACCATTATAACCAAGTTGTTGAATTGGAAGATATGAATATGAGTAACTAAATTATGAAATATATTTATAATATACACACTCAATAAAAATTTATTGATAAATTTTTAGGAAATAGGTACCTATTTTTTTGTGAAGTCATTTTATACTACAAAAATGCATTTACTTCAAAAATGATTTTATTGCATCTTTTACATCAAAATTTTAATCATTTTAAGAAAGTTTAATAAATTTTATTTGATAAAAATAAATTAAATTTTGAAATTATAGTATTAATATTAGGGTGAATGTTTCTTATTTTTATGAAATGATTGATTTTTTAGTGAATAGTGAAAAATATCAATTTTAAAATACTCTCATTTATTTTCATTAAATCAAGTAATTTAAAAGTAAATTTATATTTCGGTTTTTTCATAAAGTTGCATATGATAAATTTTATTTATAATAAAATAATTAATTATATTTGAATCAGAAATATTTTTTTATTTTGATATAAATTAATTTTTATGTTTAAAAATATATTTTTCTTAAAAACATTTTTCCCACATGTTTTACACATTTATATTAAAATTTATTTATTCCACAAATTGGAATTTAATTTAATAAAATTAAACTAATATTTTGGATTCATAAAGTCAATTTTATCCTCGGATTAATTTTATTTTGAGGAAGTTAAATTTTTTGACGAATAATAAAAAATAAAAGTTTTAATAAATATAGTATATTTTATGATATTTCAAAAACAAATATGTGATATAAAAATTTATTAAAATTATGGAATGAATAATTTATGATAATATACCAAAATATAAAACAAAAATAATTTAAAACATATAAATTAAAAATTATTTCATGATAAATATGAAAATCATTTTCAATGTCAATGTAGTGCTTTTAAAGTACGGAAAAAGTCAATGTTGGCGTCTTAAAGTTACTATGTGAAACATAGGAAGTATTTGATTGAATTTTTTATTAAATAATAATTATTATTTATGATATATATGGATAACTACAAAATTTGTAGTTATATAACAAGTAAATTTTCTAAATTCTTGTGCAATGATTTAGTACGGCAAGAAAAGTTAAAATTACATATTAAATATTTTTTCATGAAATAAATGTGAGTAAATATTAAATTTGAAATAATGTAAAAGTTTATTTTGAAAATAATTTTTTTTTTATTTTTTAAATTTAATTTATATTTTTATCTTTGAATTAATTGCCTTAAATGCTTATGCAACACAGACAGAGTGCTTAACATATCAGGTAAATTATTTTTAAAAACTCTAAAAGTAATATTTTCTAGGTGGGTAAAATTTTGATAATAATTTCTAAGATACATATAGCATATTATATATGTGTTAAAAGTTTATATTCAAGTTCTATTAGTGTTCTGTTGTTTTAAAAGTCAAATTATGTGAATAGTTCTTAATATGACATGAATAATATTTTATGTTAAAGATATTTTGTTAAATTATTAAAAAATCATAAAATTATTTTTTGATTAAAATTAGGATTATTAATGATCTATAATATCATATATTATCCATTTATGATCCATTTTTCACCTTATAAATAAAATTATTGTCCATTAATATTGAAAAAGACATTTCCACTATTAAGGTAAAAATTGGTTAAATAAGGGGTCAAACAAAAATATAAGTATTAAAATGATATTTAAACCTATAAAAACTTTATCGGATGATTTTATATATATTTTATTTTTTATTAATTATAATTAATGTAATGTTTTATCCATTTTATATGATTTAGACACATATTATATTATAATATTTAATGTATTTTCAAAAATTACATTATTGGTATTTTATAATAAATAATATTTTATTAAATGATTTAAATTTATAAAAAATTTATATTTATACATGTGAATTATATTTTGTTTATAATATGACCTATATTTCATTTATGAGTTAAATATCCATTTATTGTATCTTTATTGACCCTTAAATAGTAAAAAAAATATGATATCATGGTCATCATCAAAAGAATTAACGAGGGGTTAAAAATAAGAGATAATGGTAATAACATAACCAAAACTTGTCCAAATATTATTTTATAATAGGACTTAGAATTTCCCTTATATTAAATTCTAATTATATCAATTTGGATCTATTTTCATTCAAAATTAATTTAATACTTTAAGTAATGACAAGCGTGCCCCTCCCCTTACTTATAAAAAGACAAAACTATCTATTTTCTTTATACCAATTTGATCCATATATATTGAGAAAACCCAAAAAAATTATATTATAAAATTAAAAATACATGAATTAGAGGTAATTTTATTTTTTTAAAACCATTAAAAGGGTCCTTTATATGGGATATGAAAGTAGTCTACAAAAGAAGAGGTAATCATATTTCCTGACTCTTTCGAATTTATTTCTTATTATAATTCCTCTAAATATATTTTAACCATAATAAAATAATAACTAATATATCATAAATATACTTATATGTTATTATTATCAGGGTAAAATCATTTCCCCACTATTTTCTATCCTACATCAAGTGAAAACCTCACTCATGTGTACGTATAAATTACCATCTCCACATTGTGGTGTAATTCATTTTTCAACACCATTTTACATGGATGGTTATAAAGATAAAAATAATAATTATATATGATATTTATGAAATTAATATAATTCTATAAGTATAATATAATATATAACTTCTTACTTTACAATTCTTGGGAAAATGATAACGCCGCTCATGCATACATGTAGACCACCACCTCAATGAAGTGATCTAATCCATTTTTCATTTACACTTTACATGGATGATAATGTGGATTGAGTTGATGAATATATTTGATATATATTATATAATACTGATTTTTAAATGTTATTTACAATTTACCTTTCTTTTGTTCCATTCGTCAAAAATTGAAAAACATGTTCATGCGTACGTACGACCTACCACATCTATGAATAGTGTAATTCATTTTTCTATATTTTCCTTTTATGGGTGAATATAAATAAATAAATATATATATATATAATGAATATATAGTATTTTTTTTATCATTATTTAAATTCTAGAGATTATGGAACCATAATAAATGTACAAGGACCAGAACTACTGAACCAAGATTCTCATGAAAACCAAAGCAATTTACAATCGAAACAATGATAATAATAAAATATTATTATAAAATAGATAATAATGTTTTATAAATGGATAATATAATATATTATAAGTATTTATATGGTTTTTTAATATAATTATAATAAATTTTAATTTATCGTGTATGAATTTAAATCTTGTTCAACTAAATGGAAGTGTGACGTAAGGGGTATCTTAAATCAATTTTCATTCATTGATATATAATTACACCTAATTGAATATGTTATTCTTTTATTATGTGTGAAATTTCATTTGATTTTATTAGTTTGTATTTCCAATTGTTTTTTATTCATATTTTTTACATATAATAAATTCATTGATTAATTCTCACTTTAGTGATATGATCTTTGTATGGGGTTTCATCTCAATTTTCACTACATCAAGAAAAATAGTATTTTATGTACCTGTTTATGTTTATGTGGTGTATATATTTCTAAATTTATTAATTTTACAAGAATATATTTTTCTTCATAAGTTATGCAGTTTTATTTCAAGTTTATGGGTCGAAATTTGAAAGTTTCCAAAATGTAATGATTTATTTTACAATCTCATTTTTGGGGATTGTAATTATTTTCATTGAAGGAATCTTTAATATATACATTATAAAATCTATTTATTTTCTTATCCTCTAAATATTTAAGATTTAACATATTTTTTTAACTTTTACTCTCTTTATAACTTTAATCATGAAAATTAATATATAATGGAGAAGATGATCTTACTTATTTTTTTGATCGGGTATATTTTTATTCCATGTCTATATTTTTTAAAATTGATTTATAAAAGTTATTTTCATTTTATAAAATGATTTATGAAGTTAATTTTAAGTTATCTTTTACTTTTTAAAATGTTTTAATGGAATCATTATAATATTTTTTAAAATGATCATTTTCTACTTTCTTTACAAAAAGTTAAAAGGAATGTTTCTTTTTAATGTATAAAACATTAATGGAATTTACCACCATCCTAAAAAATTTATGATATTTAGATTATTCTATATTTTTTCAATGATTTTAAAACTAAATTATTTAATGAAATATTATGTTTACATTTTTCTCCCATTTTATTTTATTATCCAAAAGACATGAATTTATTAAAAAACCTATATTTCTGATGAATTGATAGTCATATTTTATCTCTTATTAATTTTATGGTAATTAAATTTATCCCAAAACATTCAATTTCATGTGATCATATTTAATTATAAATTACACTTCTCTTAAATGTTTATATTATTTATATCATGGATATTATTATTGCATAAACTATATAAAATTTATATATTAAATGTTTTAATTTGAATTTTATTTGATTTATTTGGGAAATAATGATATTCTATATCCTTTAATCAATGCAGATATGTTTTGATAAGTCATATTGTTTATGAATTTAAATTGTTCATTTAATAAATGAGGAATGAATTGGACATGCAGTGATAGGTGGGGGAGAAAATTATATATCACTTTGATGAAACAGTAGGTGTCATGAGAAAAACTAGTTGGGTATCTTTATTAAATGTGTTTTTGTTGTATACCTAGCCATCGATTAAACTATCTTAGCATAAGGACTTGATAGTAAATATACCATGATGTATGAGATCATGACATCCAACATTAAACATTTCCTTCACTGAGAATTTAGTTATTATTATCTAAGATATTAATTCATTGACATTATCCTTGGATGCATTTTAGTCTCAAGTTATAGATTAAATGGAATGTGTTTTCAATTATTTACCTTTATATATTGATTATTTCGTAATTACTCATGATATCTTCTGCTATATGTAACCATTACTAATCATCGAAGGTCACACTATATTTTTTTCCTATGATCAGGATATGAAGAAGGACATTATGAATAATATCAAGGATTATATAATGTTTTTATTCTATTCATTTTATATTTTCAATGTAATATGGGAATTATATATGCATCTGGTTATTTAAGACAGCTAAATTAATCCTATTTTCATAGTAATATCCCATGTATCTTATACTAATGTCATAAATAATACAATGATACTAGGTTACAAGATTTGGGGTTTCTATAGTTGGTATCATAACAAGTTAATAGAAACCTTGAGAACTAGATTTATAAAAACATATATTAGCGAACAAAAACCCAAGATAGACTTTGAGTATATTTCTAATTGTATGATAATATCATAAAATATTTAGTATGGTTGAAATTACGTGGTTTTCCTAGAAATATATCTATTAATGGATACTACATGTGGATGTGGTTTTAGAATAGATTCATTTAGGTGTAATAACTCTGAAAAGAGTTAGTGAAGTATCTCTTGATCACCATTCTGGTGCACAGTGAGTGTGCCCTTATTTTTCACCAGATTTGAAACTCTTAAGGTATATGCTTGAGTTAATTCATTTTTTATGAACTTTTATAAAGTATTTTAATAGATGATAAACATGAATTACCTATGTAAAACATAAGGTTTATTATATTTAAAATATAGTGAAATAATTTAGAAATCCAATAAAATATTTCCATGATTATATGGCGTCTGAATATGATTATTGTTACTCACACAATGATTTTTAGTTTTAGTCAATGGTTGGAATTAAAAGTAATTGTGTTAACATTGAATGTGACAGAAAATGGAATGACTATCCTCATGAGCACCAAAAAATGAAATGGTATATGGAAGGTGAAAGCTCAGGGTTATGCCTAATCTTTTATCTAATTATACAATTGACTATATGAACTTGGGTTATTTTCCTAACACACCAAATAAGAGATAAATAATGATTTATTCAGTCCATGGATATAAGGATATTAGTTTTCTTACATGAAAAAACATATGGGAATAAGTATTTAGGAAAATGTATCAGAGGAATGAGAAAAGTTTTTATGTGTGGAAAAGAAGGGCTAGACCAATTAATTATTAGGGAAAAGTGAAGAGTTTGATTAGGGGTATGAGGTTTTTCCTATGGAACCATTTATAGTTCAATTTCTTATCTATGGTGAACATGGGTTTTATCCTAGTCAATTACTTAATACAAGGGTTAAAACCTAGAATAAGTAATGAACTATTATATATCTTTGAAGTGAAATTATTTTTTAATTTTATAATTATATTTTAAAATTGTTATATAAATGATATTATGGTTATAAGAATCCTGAATCATATAAATATTATTCAATGATAGTTTTTATTTAAGAAATTAAAAGTATATGTTGAATGGTGCTAATAAGATAGAAAAATGATTTAGTTGTTAGGTGATATTTTTAGAGAACACGAGATTAAGGTAAAGATAACCCTTAATATGTGCATGATATTGAATTAATAATATTAATTTAGGATATAGAGATGATTGAAATTAATAAAAGTAAATTGGATAGTATTGACAACCTTCTAATTGAATAGTGATATGATAAAAAAGTGGTTTAATTAATTTTTAAATTTATGAAATATATTCAATATTATCTGATTTTACTTGAGGAATAATAATATATTTAATTTTTGGAACCATGTACGATTCCATTGTGGTTTTATGATGACTTAGGTTATTAGATTGTTTTAAGAGAATATATGATCATGGTATTCACATTTTTGGCATGTAACTTATGAGATAATTAAGGTTTTCTAGGGATAAATATTGAATTTGATTATAAATAAAATATATGTGATAAAATATTTCTTATATTTGGGTTTTGAAATTCATCAGACATATTTTGGAGGAGTTTTTTGGTTAACGGTTTATGTAATGGAATAAGTTGAACTTTCAGGGCTATTGTTATGTTTTTATAGATTAATTTATTATATGTATCCATATTGAATAAATTATGTTAACCATTTTGGTTTTGTTAAATATTTAGATAAAGAGAGAATGAATTTTCATTTGTTTTTAATGGATCTTATGATCCATTAAAAGTTAATTTTAGTTCTTTAGAAAAGAAAAATTCATCTTTAATATTAATTTATTGGAGTAAGATAAGAAGTAAAATTAATCGAAACGCAACCAAAAGATGAAATTATACTTATAAAATGGAAAGAAATAAAGTAATTACATTTTCTAATGTTATTTATCTTGATATTAAAATAATCCCTCAATGTTTTGAAGTGGATATTGAAATAAAAATTTTATCCTTTAACCTACATTTCTGATAAATTGATGTTCTTTTAACCCCTAATTAATTTATGGTTTTGTGGTCATTAGATTATCAGGACCATGTTATCTATCATTTTATATAAGTCCTCGAGAGTTTTTTTTCTCTTAAATTTCTATATTTTAACATCCCACCAATTTTGTCTTTATCTGGGAACTTGAATATGTGATATTTTAGGTAACTATTATGTTTCCCACTTTCCTTTTTTAAAAGAATTTTTATTATCCCTATATATGATGTGGGTTTTCAAAAAATCCTAGACCATTGATGAAAAAGATAAAATTGTGGGTGAAAATTTTATTTAAGGAGTTATAATGTAACACCCCAACAATTTAGTATGAAATAATAATAGCTTGATATATTTCTTAACGTGTAATACTAATCTTTAAGAAAATTGAGATATTTAATAAAATATTATAAATTAAACGTGACTGTTGAAACCTAGTCGTTGAATTGGAAGGTATTAATGTGAATAACTTAATAAATAAATATATCTATAATTTACCTACTAAATATAAATTTATTTATTAATTCTTAAGGAATATGCACTCAATTTTTTAGTGAAGTAATTTTATGTTTAAAAAATGAATTTTCCTCAAAAAGGAATTTATTGCATTTTGTGTGGGAAAATTATAATTAATTTATCCCTTATTTTAAATTTTATTTCATAAAATGAAATTATTATTTTTTAATTATAATATTAATCTTATGGTGAAATTTTAGGATTTTTTTAAATGATTTATTTTTCAATAAATAGTAAAAAATACTGATTTTTCAAATACTTTAATTTGTATTCATTAAATCAATTAATATAAAATTATCATTTTGTTTTCAATTTTTTATTAATATGATATTTGATTCTCTTGATTTCAAATAGTCTGATTAATTATTTGTGAATCATAAATATTCTTGATTTTGAGATAAGTTTATTTTTATGTTTTAAAATGAATCTTTCTAAAGAACTGTTTTTCATTGTATTTTACACATTTATATTAAAATTGATTTCTTACATTTATAATAATTTAATTTTATGAACTAGAATTCAATTTTGGATTAATTAATTCAATTTTATCATGAGATGAATTATTTATATTTTTTCTGAAGAAGTTAATTGTTTTGAAAATAATAAAAAATACAGTTTTTATAAAATAATGTATCTTTTATGATATTACAAAGATATAAATATGATATAAAAATTTATTAAAATTATTAAAAAATTAATGTAGGAAAATATATTTAAAATATTGTAAATAAATAATTTTAAAAAATAAATTTTAAATTATTTCATGAAAGATATGAAAATCATTTTCAGTGTCGGCACAATTCCTGCACAACACTGGAAAAGTAAAATTTAGTGTCCTAAAGATAATATTTAAGAATTAGGATGCATTTTATAATTTGTTTTATAAAATATGATATATTATTTATGATTATTATCGATAGATATAATTTTTGGAGATTTATAATAATTGAATTATCAAAATTTTGTGCAATGCTTGCACATAGATAGAAAAGTGAAAATAACATATTAAATAGTTTTTCAGGAAACAAATGTTAGTAAATATGATTTTTATGAGTATTAAATTTTATTTTGAAACTAATTTATTTATTTTTATTATTTTTATTATTTTTTTTATTATATTATTATCTTAAATTCTTAAACAATGACAACACATTGCTTGTGCAAGATGAAAAAAACCAAGTAAATGATTTTTAAAAACATATAAAGTGATATTTTTTTTGTGAGTTAAATTTTAAAACAAATTTAAATAATAAATATAACATATTAGATATTTTATAATGATTTATATTATAATTTTATTTTTTTCATGTTGTTTTAAATGTAAAACTATATGAATAGTTATTAAAATGACTTTAATAGCATTTTGTGTTAAATATATTTTATTAAATTATTTAAAAATCATAAAAATATTGAAATAGTACAATTTGGATAATAAATGATCAAATATTTCATCCATTTTCTTTTTATGACCCAATTTTCACCTTATAAGTAAAATTATGAACCTTTAAAATTGAAATAATTTATACAATGATTAAGGTTTAAATTGTTTAACAATGGGGTTAAACAAACTAATAACATTTAAAATGACATCTAAAACTCTTAAAATATTATTAAAAAATTATATTAAGACTATATATTATTTATATTTGAATCCATGTAAATTTTTAACCATTTTCAATTATATATATATATATATGATATTATAATAATTCTTATATATATATAAAGGGAATTATTGATATTTTATAATTAACAATATATTATTAAATGATTTAAAATTCATAAAAATATTTTCATAATCCAATTTAATTTTATATGATTTGAAATATTGAATATAGTCTTTTAATGAGTCACTTATACTATTATAGTAAATTTTTTGATCCCTAAAGAGTAAACAACTATGATATCACAATAATCTCTAAAGGGGTTAACAAAAGGTTAATACTAAGAGATATGCGTAAAAACATAATCAAAACTAGAAAAAATAGTATTTTATGAGAGGATTGAGACTTAAAATAATCTTATCCTTGAATTATATTAATTTTTATCCATTTTTAAGGAAAATTAATTTATTTTAATTTTAATACTTTAAGTAATTACAAGAGTAACCCTACCCTCAACAATAAAAGGAAACACATTCTCTCTTTTCTTTAAACCACATTAAATCATATATATTGACAAAAAAAAACTACTAAATTATCTTCTATAAATTATTAGAAACTATTAAAATGTTTTTATTATTCTTAAAATACCATTTAAAGTGTTCTTAAGAAGGGATCTAAAGGAAGTCTACTAAAGTGGTGGTAATCATCTTTACCGACTATTTAAAATTGATTTCTTATTCTCCTTCCTCCAAATATACTATAATCATCCTAAAAAACTATATCATAATCAATATACTGATATGTTATTATAATTTTGTAAAAACCACTTTCCACCTCTTTTCCATCCTATAGAAAGTGAAAACTCTCCTCATACATATGTATGGATTACAGTCTCCATGTAGAGATGTAATTAGTTTTTCATCACCATTTTGCTTAGATTCATATAAAAATAGAAATAATGAGTATATAAGATATTTATGAAAACATTACTATTTTCTAATTATAATATAATATCTACTTTATTACCTTCCAATCCATAGGAAAATGATAATGTTGTGCTTACATACATGTGGACTACCACCTCCACGAAGTGATGTGGCTTGTTTATCATTTCATCTTAACATGGATGGTAATAAAGATATATATAATGAATATATTTGATATATGTGATATAATAATAATTCATTAAAGGTGAATTATTGTTTACCTTTCTTTCATTCCATTCATCAAAAATTTAAAATAGTGTTTATGCGTGCGTAAAACCTATTGTCTCCATGAATGGTAAAATTAATTTTTCTATATTTACATTTAATGGATGAATATAAATATATATAATCAATATATATTATATTTATATCATTATTAATATGTTTTATATGATGGAACCATAATATATTATAAATGGATCATATATGATATTATAAGTATGTATATAGTTCCTATATAGAATTATAATAAATTTAAATTTATTATATAGGAGGTTAAATCACATTCAAATAAGTAGAATCATGATGTAAGGGGTTTCATAACTCAATTTACATTAATTAGGTTATAATTCTACTTCATTGAATGTGTTATGCCATGATTATGAGTGAAATGACCTTTGATTTAATTATTTTTTATTTCCATGTTTATTTTTTTTATATATGATTTTACACATAATCACTTCATTTATTAATTTTAACATCAATAATATGATATTTTTAAGGGTTTTCATCTCAATTCCCACTCCTTTGAGTCATATTTGGTTTTATTAACCTATTTATTTTTATGTGGTGTATATACTACCTATCTGATGTATTTAACATGAATATATATTTATTAAAAATGAATAAAGTTTCAATTCATGTTTATTCTTTCAAGGTTTTATAATTTGAAATTCACTAAAGAGGTAAGAATTTAGTTTAAAATATAATTTTTTGGGATTACTCTCATTTACATTGAAGTAATCATATATTATATCCTTAATAATCTCCAAATATTTTCTCATTATCTAGATATTTAATGAGATTTCATATTTTTTCCAAAATATCCTCTCATTATCACTTTATTCAATCATATTGACATTTAGAAGAAAAGAATATCTTATTTCTATTTTTGATTGAGTATATTTTTCTTCTATGTCCATATTTTTCTAAATTGTTTTAAAAATATTATTTTTATTTACGTAAATAATTTATTAAAGAAATTTTAATTTTTATGTTACTATTTATAAAGTTTTAATGTAATCTTTCTAATGTTTTCAATGGGAAATTTTAGACTTTTATTATAAAAAGTAAAAAATAGATGTTTCTTTTTAATATATATGACATTAACAGAATTTCCTACTACCATTACCATTTTATCATATTTAGATTATTATATAAATTTTCAATGGTTTTAGAAATAAAACTAGTTATTGAAAATTATTTTAAATGTTTTCTTTCATTTTCATTTATTCTCCAAAAGAAATTAATTTATTAAGAAACCTATCTTTTTTATGAATGGATGGTCAAATTTTCACTACTAGAAATATGATCTATACCAACGGTTTTGGGAAAACCGTTGGTATAGGTCACTTATATGGACCTATACCAACGGTTTTGGAAAAACTGTTGTTATAGGGGGGACCTATACCAATGGTTTTGGAAAAACTATTGTTATAGGGGGGACCTATACCAATAGTTTGGCCAAAACCGTTGGTATAGGTCCATTATAAGTGACATATACCAATGGTTTGGACAAATCATTGGTATAGGTCCCCCTATACCAACGGTTTTCCCAAAACCATTGTTATAGGTCCCAAAATTAAAGAACCTATACCAGCAGTTCTTAAAACCGGTGGTATAGACCTATACCGACGGTTTTGAGAACCGTTGGTATAGGTACATGTATTTTTAATGGAGTCATCTTACAGAAGACATTAAATAAATCAAAATTTAAAATACTTATGATAATACACATATATATATTTATGAAATTATGTTCACAAAAGTGAGTTAGGTTAGTGGTTAGGTTGTTCAATTAAAAACGGGAGGTTTTAGGATAAAAACCTAATGAATGATCATTTTTTTGAATTACATATACCAACGGTTTTATGGAACCATTGGTATAGATTTTCATATTACTTATACCAACGTTTTTCCCAAAATCGTTGGTATAGATCTATCCTCACGGCTTACTTGGCAACGGTGCTCCAAACCATTGGTATAGGCTATACCAATGGTTTGGAGGCCTATACCAACGGTTCCAAACTGTTGGTATAGGGTATTTTTCCAGTAGTGTTTGTCACTTATTAATTTTATTTTCATTAACATTCTCTTGAAACATTCACTTCTTGTTATTATATTTCATTGGAAATTACATTTCACTTAAATATCTATATTTTTTATATCATTGATATGTTTATTTCCCAAACTGTATAACATTTAATCATATGGTGTTTTACTTTGAAAGTTATTTGATTAAATGATAAAATATTGATATTATGTATATTTTACTCAATAAAGATATTTATTGATAATGAATATTGTTTATGAATTTAAATTAGTCATTCAATATATGAGAAATCATTGGAAATGTAGTGACATGTGGGTCTAAAATTATATATCTCATCAATGCATCAATATGTATCATGATACAAACTTGTTAGATAGTCATACTAAATTGTTTTTTGTTTATATCTACACATTAATTAAACTATCTTGTTACAAGGCCTTGATAGTAAAAATAAAATGACGCTTCGGATTATGATGTCCAACATTAATATTTTCTTTTATTTATAACTCAATAATTATTATACATGAGATTATTGCATTGATATTATCCAAGGATGTATTTTGTGCTCAATTTATTGATTAATTGGAATGTTTTTTAGTTATTTTCCTTGAAATATTTACTATTACTTATTTAATAATGATAACATCCATTTTAAGTAACCCTTAATGACCATCTGAGCACAAAATTTATTTTTTTTCATTTCACTAAGATATAAAGAAGGAAATGGTAAATAATATCAAGGATTAAAGAATGTTTTATTATGATATCTATTTTATATTTGTGATTTAATATAGGAATAATGTATGAATCTAGTTTTTCAAGACTTATAAACTCGTCAATTTTGTATGGTGATGAACCTTATATATTATATCAATGTGATAAAGAAGACATCATCTCTGGGTTATTAGAGTTGGGGTTTCTATAGTTGGTGTCAGAACAAGTCTAGTAAAAACCTTGAAAACTAGATTTAAGAAAACAAATATTACGTAGCATAACCCTAAAATAGATTTTGATGAAATTTCTAGTTGTAAGATAATATTTGAAATTTTTTGATAAGGTAGAGATTATATGGTTTTCCTATAAATACATATCTATCTAGATAATACAAGTGGATACAGTTTTGGGACAGAATCATCTATGGGTAATAACCCTGAAATGTGTTAGTTGAGTATATCTCAACCATAATTCCAGTGCATGGTGAGTGTGACCTTACTAAGAACTTAGTTTGAAACTCTTGGGGTTTATGATTAGGTTAATTATATTTTACAATATGAACTATTATAAAGTATTTTAATAGATGATAACCATTAATAACATTAGTTAAACCTAAGGTGTATTAGATTTAAAAGAATGTATCATGATTTAGACATCCTATAAATGATTTTCTTGATTATGTGGTTTCTCACTATTATTAATTTTTCCCCCACAATGATTTTTGTTTTCATATAATGGTTAGAACTAGAAGGAATTAGTTTAACACTCTATGTGACTAAAAATGGAATAAATTTACTCATGAGAAAAAAAATGAGAGTTGGAAGGAAAAAAATTATGGTTATTCGTAATCATCTATATCATTATATGATTAACAGTCTTAAATTAGGTGAGTTTCTTAACACACCAAATAAGATGAAAATAGAGTTTTATGAATACCATATAGGGAAGGAGATTCAGTTCCCTACATATAATTTATGTGGGAAGAAACACTCACTGAAATTTTGTTTAGTCTTTTGGTATGGAAGTAGTGAGTAAAGGGAGGGTGAATAGTACTTTTTGATTAATTATTACAAAAAAATAATTTATCATAGTTATAAAAGTGTTAAAAGATGTAGTGTAAATAAAATAGATAAAACATGATGTTTTTATTGAGGTTTGAATCACCAAGATCCTAGTCCTCTAATCAATATTCTCTACTTTTTGAGGAGACTGGTATGTACTAAATCCTCACTTTTTAATGGGAGTGATCACCCAATTACATATAAATACAAACGTACCATTTTCACACCTGGTGGTATAACAACTAAATTTTGAAGAAGTCACAACCTAACTTCATTTTTTCTGGGAGGAACAACCCGACCATCCTTTTAGATGGGAGGAATAACCCAAATGAGAGCTTTTGGAAAGGAAAAGATTAAACCAAAATTATAAAGGAAAAACTTGTAGTATGAAGTGTTACAAAGGATAAATAATAGAAAAAAATGAAATAATATTTGAAAAAATGATTTATTAATTCCCTGAAGCTCTTGTTCTTTGATCGCATCAAGGGTGGAAGATGAAAATGATGAACATTTTCAGTGATCATAGCAGAACAACAGAAGTCGATAAATTTTCCTGATCCTTTTTTAGAGAAATTAGAAATGTAATATTTTATACTTGTCAAATGATTCATTTTACCAAGTACATGTTTTTTATCCTTGAATAAATATCCCAAAATATTAAAATAGATATCTATAAGAAGGTGTCCATATCCAATGAATGCACAACACTTTTTAGTATTTAATAATAATATAATATGACTGTTACCTTGTTTTTTTGAATTTGTAATGAAAAACACAATCATAATATTATTTATTCATGAAATATTAAAATATATATTTAATATATTAAGAATAATAATTTATAGAAAAAAACAATTGAAAAACAATTAAAATAATAATATAATTATTCAAATTAAACATCTAGCAGAAAGTTATGAAAAATAGAGCATCGTATGAAAAAAATCAAGATAAAATGTCACTAAAAAGTACTGAAATTATTTTTTAAATAATGTTTCAATTTTATTTCAATATAAAATAACAAACATTTGACAATGTAATTTATTTTAACAATATTAAATAAAATTAAGAAAACAAAAATTTATGAAGTTTTTTTCAACTAACGGTGTCACTATTGAAAACAGAGAGCGGTGAGACATTAATCACCATTGGAAATGTCCAATGGTGGAAAACCGAGTATTAACTACCATTTATATTTTAATAAAAATAAAAAAATAAAATAAATAAATAAATTACATGCATCTTAACAAAAAATGGATCCAGGATGAAAAATAAAAAAGTACATACTATTGGATGTCCAATAGTGAGTAAATTATCTATTGTTGGGTTCCAATGGTGGCTTATCAAAAATATTGTTAGATGTCAGATTCAAAATGAAAATGATTTAAACAAAACCATTATTGCTTAAGTAATAATAAACTAATAAGATTAAACAAAAATATATTAAAAAAATTTACTTCCATGTTTCTAATGAAATAAAAAACCACATAAAAGGTGTTATAAACAAAATATAAAAATGTTATGATAAAAATAAGAACAAAAACTAAACAAATTACCAAAAACATTAGTATAAAAAAAGAGGTAGGATCTCCTGAAATATCTTTATAAGGCCCCAGCCTTAAACCTTACTTAATCTTGAGTTATTACAAGATTACACATTGAGGATCTTTTCGGGTTTAGAGTTTTAGTGAATTAGATCATAAAACTTGCATTACATTCCACATATAAACAAAGTGGTTACATAAAGATAGTATTCTTCATTCCCATCAATGGAACACACATTTAAAAAAAACATGGATTAATTCTTGACACATCCTTGACTCTATCATCTTATCATGTACCTTTCCCTTGACCTGTGAAAAACATTTCAAAAACTTGGGATGAGCATAAAAACTCAGTATGGGTTATAAAAAAAACATGGAAAGGAAACATGAGTTCATATATAAATAAGAATGAAATCATACTTTACCCATAAAACATAGGCACTTTAACATACCTCATAAAATCATGAATAAATCATAGAAATCATAAGACATAAAGGTAACTTGAGGCATTCATAACATTCTTACGTAGGGAGTAACCCTCTTGGTTACGTTTGGAATACCCATCACAGTATATTCACTAAAATCTCTTCGGAGAAACCTTAACGTTTAACTCCTTCGCGTTACCCAATGAATTGGAGAGCTATAACGGGCTCACCCGCCCTTAGTTTATCACGGAACCACCCGTCTTCATAATAATGCCCAAGAACCATAACATAATCATATCACATAAAACATGCATAAAGGAAACATAACATTTCCACATTTCAATCACGAGATATCAATACAACACATTGATATAATAAAAACATTATGAAAACCATTTTCAATACCAAAATAAAAGAAAAGTAAAACATGGTATTTATTTTTCTTTTAAAAAGAAGGTATGGCTTGTAGAGGAAGCCGAAACTCAAATAACGGTTACGACGGCGGAGAAGTCGTTGTCGCCGCATACGTACGACAAAAACATTCCCTTTTGTCGTTTAGTAAACGCTTTGTATAAAAAAGATTCATTTTGAATAAACGTAAAAGTCAAAAGGGTTTATACACCGTATAAAAGAAAGTTGTGTATAAAATAAAATATGCCTCAATGAAAGGAGATTGAGACGAAGTCCCATACCTCGTATCCAACTTGACCCGACCGTTCTTTAAACTCCTGAATAATAAACTTGAGTTAATCTCTACTTTCTTATGAATCTTTTTCAAGTTCATTATTCCTTTTATACCAGGTTATGAACATCATGTAATCATTTTAGTTAATAATGTTCATTTTGTCGGTATTTGGTTCTTAAGTCAAAAATAGACTTCTTACACTTACATGTTGTTAATTTGGTCAAAGGTTCATTATATCCAGAATGGTATTCATGATGTAGATATCATATATGTCATATATATCCAGTACATACATGCATTTATAATATTACATCACATTTAGAGGTAAGAAATGAAATGCACCATTCATGGAGACGGTAAGCCGTACGTACGCATGAACGCTACTTCCATTTCTATTTCATATTTTTTGGAATGGAATCATAATGATATAAGAGTATATTATAATTCCAGTATAATAACATATATAATATCATTAACTTTATCCTTTACACATCCCACACATGGTATTAACGAATCAAATCACTTTTAGGGGGCGGTAGTCCGCACTTCCTAAAATGAAGATATCGTGTTTACCCATAATGGAAACCATAAAGTATGACCAAAAAGAAGAAAAACAGAAGCTTAAGGAAAACATATACATATTATATATAATATATAAAAATAGTGACATCATAATGGCCACCTTTGAAGGTGTTAAATGAGTATTGAACAATCATCGTTTCGGGAGGCATAATTTCGCCATCCACGGAAAACGTATGTTCTTTAACCATTTGATGTAGTTGTGTGAGAGTGTGGCTCAAATAAATCTTATAAAAACATCCTAGTATATTGAAGATACTGGTGATGTTATAAAAGAAGGAAATAAAAAGATTTTAGGGGGTTGGAGAAGCAAAATAAAACAAATGAACATGAGAGAAACAATTACCTTTAAAAAGTGTAACTCCTTTTGATTTGAGCCTAAAGGCTTCCTTTGAAAGGATTCTTCCCAAAGGTAATCCTCTAGGATGAGGATAGGGATGTGTAGAGAGCAAATGGGCAGGGGTTGGCCGAGCCAAAGGCTTGAAGAGTGTGTGAAATGAGGTAGAGGTGGGGGCCTTTTATAAGAGGAGATAAGGGGCACTTTTGGAAAGTAAAGAAACATTACATTATTTTAAAATGTGTTTCGGTTTTAAAAGGTCCCACATTGATAGAATTCGTGGATAAGGTGATAAGGCATCTAAATCCATTCATCCAATTGGTTTTGGACATGTGTAGTTCATAGATTTTATATTATCTTTCCATTTTATTTAAATCGTCAAATAATGATGTCATCGCTGCATCATTATTATGTCATAAATAATTAACTTTATTTAATGTCTAAAAATTATAAAAAAATTACTATGATGTAGGAAATCTTTTTAGCTTTCCATTGAATATTTATAATCAAAATTTGGACTTGTATAACCCCACTTAAAAATTGTTGTCTCAAAACATATTATGTTTGTGTCATTTTCACTTTAACATTAAATAAAAAGTAATTTATGTCATTTCCCAACAAAAGTGGATCCATGGGGTCCCCAAGTTGACCCATGGCTTGTCTTGGTCGGCCATGACACAACCAATAAGGTTGGGACATGTGTCTAGGTCATTTTATATTATTAAAGCATTATTTATTCCTTAAACTACACTAATTACCACTAATCGCGATTAAAAACTTAATAAGTTACTATTCACCAAAAAATTATTTTAATCTCATTGAACCACATTTTACTTCTTAATGACAACCTTGTATGTCGGATTTTCAAAATTCAGTACACTTTAGTGGTAAACTTTCATTTAACTGAAAAATCAGTTTGCTTGATTACCATTTAGTGGTTTCACTATTCATCAAAAATTGAAGTTTTTCAGAAAATTACCAAAAATTCACTCTAAGCTATATGTGATATTACGAATTCAAAAATGAAGTCTATTTTACAAAATTCAAATCATATAAGTCACATTAATTAATTTAATAATTAATTCCCGCTGCCAGAGCAAATAGCGTGTTTTTACAAAATAATAAGTATCAAAAGATTGACACCAGTTTAAGTCTAATTTCAAAGTGAAATTGATTCCAATGACCACCATTAGATAAAATGGTAAAAATATATTCTAATTTCACTTCAAAAACAATTCAAAACATAATCTAATCATATAAATAAATTAGATTAAAAGTAGTTTTTATGTAAAATGCAGTATTTTTCACTATTCATTAAAAAATGAACATTGTCAGAAAAATACCAAAAATTCACACAAGGTAAATTTTGATGTCCCAATCATAAAGGATAAGTTTATTTTGAAAAACATAGTTTATAAAATTGTCAAAATATAGATTCAAAAATGGTTTTCCATCAAAAGGCACTAAAACAATCTTTTAAGAATATTAGTGTATTCCATGCATAAGATTGTATTTATTTTCATTTTAGGCCTCTAAAACACTATCTTTATCATTAATAGACATAGATAAAAATATCTATTATTCATTACTTACTTGGGATGTTACATCCTTCCCCCCTTTAGAAAATTGTGTCCCCGCAATTTATTTACTTATCAAATAAATGGGGGTACTTATCCCTCATTTCATTTTCTGATTCCCATGTTGCCTCTTCAATCATGTGGTTTTTCCACAAAACCTTTACCTGATGAATCACCTTATTCCGTAACACTTGCTCCCTGTGGTCAAGAATCTGGACCGGTTGTTCCTCATAAGATAGGTTCTCTTCCAGCTGAACTACCTCTGGACTCAAAACATGAGATGGATCTGGCATATACTTTCTCAACATCGAAACATGAAAAACATTGTGTACCTGAGATAAACTCGGAGGTAAAGCCACTCAGTATGCAACTGATCCAACTCTCTCCAGAATTTCGTATGGTCCAATGAACCTTGGACTCAACTTTCCTTTCTTACCAAATCTCATCACACTTTTCCAAGGAGAAACCTTGAGAAAAACATGATCACCTACCTCGAAAGATAGATCCTTCCTCCGGTTATCCGCATAACTCTTCTGCCTGCTCTGAGCTGTTCTCATGTGTTTCTGAATTAGCTGAACTTTTTCTGCCATCTCTTCTACCAATTCTGGTCCCATCAACTTTCTTTCACCCACTTCATCCCAGAAAGCTGGAGTTCGACACCGCTTCCCATATAATGCCTGAAATGGTGCCATCTGTATACTAGAATGAAAACTGTAATTATATGAAAACTCAACCAAAGAAAGATGTTGGTCCCAACTTCCCTGATAATCCATAGAACAAGCTCCTAGCATATCCTCCAATGTCTGAATTGTTCATTCTGACTGCCCATCTGATTGAGGATGAAAAGCTGTACTAAAATTTAATTCAGTACCCAACGACTTCTGAAGGCCTTTCCAAAAGTTAGAAGTAAACCTGGGATCACGATCCGATACAATGGAGAGAAGAACTCCATGTGACCTGACTATCTCTTTAAGATACAAACGGGAAAGTTGATCAAGAGAGAAAGTATCTCGTATAGCAAGGAAATGAGCAGATTTGGTCAAGCGATCAACAATAACCCAGATTGCATTATTACCTCGAGATGTCTTCGGTAATCCAACAACAAAGTCCATGGATATATTCTCCCATTTCCACTCTGGCACTGGTAAAGGCTGAAGCATCCCTTTCGGTAACTGCCGCTCTGCTTTAACCTGTTGACAAGTCAAACACTTCACAGTAAAATCAGCAATATCTCTTTTCATTCCATCCCACCAGTAATACTCCCGTAGATCTCTATACATCTTAGTACTTCCTGGATGAACTGAAAACGGAGAACTTATGAGCTTCACATAACAACTCTCTCTTCAATTGTGAATCACAAGGCACACATAACCTCTTCACAAACCTCAAAACACAAACACAAACTTATCCAAGAACTCATGGAAAATTTTATTCATTAAGTCCATGAATATAGCAGGTGAATTGGTTAGCCCAAAAGGCATTACTACAAATTCATAGTGGACATATCTAGTACGGAACACAATCTTCGGAACATCTGCTTCTTTTACTATCAATTGATGGTACCCCGACCTCAAGTCAATCTTCGAAAAATACTGAGCTCCCTGGAGCTGACACCACTTCATTCGATGGCCCAACATCTGCTGAAGTAGTTGCAAAGGATTTCACCACCCCTTTCTGCTTGTAGTCTAACTGCTTCCCATCACTCAAGCTCCTTGTCGGACACTCGTTTGCATAGTGACCCATCTCATTGCACTTATAACATTTCACTAACTGTAAATCAAATTTATTCTTACCTTCACCTTGATCCTTTTCAGTGCAATCACGAGCCTTATGTCCCATCTTACCACATCGGTAGCACTTTCCAGAATTCAGAAGACATCCCCAGCATGCCTTTTTCCACATTTATCATAAACTGGAAACTTAGTTCTCTTACCATCAGACATTTTTTAAGAATTCTTACCTTTCTCCTGCCACCTCGGTCTCTTCTTCTGCTGGTTGTTATAGAACACTTGATCATCGGCAAACTCCATTTCCACCTTCTCAGCACATCGAACAAGCTTTTCATAACTTTTAAACTCACGAGAAGCTAATACCCTTCGATATTTTGGCTTTAATCCTGAGTAAAAACTATTGATTTTACTATCAAGGTCCCGGATAAAATTTGGAGCATACCTTGCCAATCGAGTGAACCTTTCTTCATAGGCAGCCACTGAGTCTTCCTCTTGCCTCAATTCCAAGAATTGCTTTTCCATCCTAAGTCGAACAGCCTTAGGAAAATACTTCTCAAGAAACATACCTTTGAATTCATCCCAGTCAAGAGCATCAATCTCATCGGCATCCCTGATATTTTTAACCATAGACCACCACTGATCTGCTTCACCCTCCAAACGGTAAAGAGCAAGACTAACCTTTTGATTGTCTGAACATCCCATGACATCAAAAATCTTCTCCAGTGATTTAATCCACCCTTCAGCTTGCACAGGGTCAGATGATCCTCTGAATGATGGGGGATGTTGCCTCATGAAATGTTCCACCACTGACATGTTCCTCTGCGGTTGATCTGGCTGATCTCGTGCATGGATACCACCGCCATTTATCGCCTGAGTCAACTGCGCCATTACTGCAACAAACTGTTCAGTTCCAATTCCGACCATTTCTGGATGCTGATTCGGAAGGTTATTTCCTTCTGTATGCCTTCCTAGCACAGCTTCCCTGTTTCCTCTGCGGAAAACCATTCTGAACAAACATGTCTTAGATGAAGCAACATGGTAATCTTTAAATGCTATATCATTTCGAAAAAGAAAAAAAAAATATTTTTGGATAATCATTTAATAGAATTATAACTCCTAAAGTTATCTAAACCGACCTTTGATACCAACTATAAGGCCCCAGCCTTAAACCTTACTTAATCTTGAGTTATTACAAGATTACACATTGAGGATCTTTTCGGGTTTAGAGTTTTAGTGAATTAGATCATAAAACTTGCATTACATTCCACATATAAACAAAGTGGTTACATAAAGATAGTATTCTTCATTCCCATAAATGGAACACACATTTAAAAAAAACATGGATTAATTCTTGACACATCCTTGACTCTATCATCTTATCATGTACCTTTCCCTTGACCTGTGAAAAACATTTCAAAAACTTGGGATGAGCATAAAAACTCAGTATGGGTTATAAAAAAAACATGGAAAGGAAACATGAGTTAATATATAAATAAGAATGAAATCATACTTTACCCATAAAACATAGGCACTTTAACATACCTCATAAAATCATGAATAAATCATAGAAATCATAAGACATAAAGGTAACTTGAGGCATTCATAACATTCTTACGTAGGGAGTAACCCTCTTGGTTACGTTTGGAATACCCATCATAGTATATTCCCTAAAATCTCTTCGGAGAAACCTTAACGTTTCACTCCTTCGCGTTACCCAATGCATTGGAGAGCTATAACGGGCTCACCCGCCCTTAGTTTATCACGGAACCACCCGTCTTCATAATAATGCCCAAGAACCATAACATAATCATATCACATAAAACATGCATAAAGGAAACATAACATTTCCACATTTCAATCACGAGATATCAATACAACACATTGATATAATAAAAACATTATGAAAACCATTTTCAATACCAAAATAAAAGAAAAGTAAAACATGGTATTTATTTTTCTTTTAAAAAGAAGGTATGGCTTGTAGAGGAAGCCGAAACTCAAATAACGGTTACGACGGCGGAGAAGTCGTTGTCGCCGCATACGTACGACAAAAACATTCCCTTTTGTCGTTTAGTAAATTCTTTGTATAAAAAAGATTCCTTTTGAATAAACGTAAAAGTCAAAAGGGTTTATACACCGTATAAAAGAAAGTTGTGTATAAAATAAAATATGCCTCAATGAAAGGAGATTGAGACGAAGTCCCATACCTCGTATCCAACTTGACCCGACCGTTCTTTAAACTCCTGAATAATAAACTTGAGTTAATCTCTACTTTCTTATGAATCTTTTTCAAGTTCATTATTCCTTTTATACTAGGTTATGAACATCATGTAATCATTTTAGTTAATAATGTTCATTTTGTCGGTATTTGGTTCTTAAGTCAAAAATAGACTTCTTACACTTACATGTTGTTAATTTGGTCAAAGGTTCATTATATCCAGAATGGTATTCATGATGTAGATATCATATATGTCATATATATCCAGTACATACATGCATTTATAATATTACATCACATTTAGAGGTAAGAAATGAAATGCACCGTTCATGGAGACGGTAAGCCGTACGTACGCATGAACGCTACTTCCATTTCTATTTCATATTTTCTGGAATGGAATCATAATGATATAAGAGTATATTATAATTCCAGTATAATAACATATATAATATCATTAACTTTATCCTTTACACATCCCACACATGGTATTAACGAATCAAATCACTTTTAGGGGGCGGTAGTCCGCACTTCCTAAAATGAAGATATCGTGTTTACCCATAATGGAAACCATAAAGTATGACCAAAAAGAAGAAAAACAGAAGCTTAAGGAAAACATATACATATTATATATAATATATAAAAATAGTGACATCATAATGTCCACCTTTGAAGGTGTTAAATGAGTATTGAACAATCATCGTTTCGGGAGGCATAATTTCGCCATCCACGGAAAACATATGTTCTTTAACCATTTGATGTAGTTGTGTGAGAGTGTGGCTCAAATAAATCTTATAACAACATCCTAGTATATTTAAGATACTGGTGATGTTATAAAAGAAGGAAATAAAAAGATTTTAGGGGGTTGGAGAAGCAAAATAAAACAAATGAACATGAGAGAAACAATTACCTTTAAAAAGTGTAACTCCTTTTGATTTGAGCCTAAAGGCTTCCTTTGAAAGGATTCTTCCCAAAGGGAATCCTCTAGGATGAGGAGAGGGATGTGGAGAGAGCAAATGGGCAGGGGTTGGCCGAGCCAAAGGCTTGAAGAGTGTGTGAAATGAGGTAGAGGTGGGGGCCTTTTATAAGAGGAGAGAAGGGGCACTTTTGGAAAGTAAAGAAACATTACATTATTTGAAAATGTGTTTCGGTTTTAAAAGGTCCCTAATTGATAGAATTCGTGGATAAGGTGATAAGGCATCGAAATCCATTCATCCAATTGGTTTTGGACATGTGTAGTTCATATATTTTATATTATCTTTCCATTTTATTTAAATCGTCAAATAATGATGTCATCGCTGCATCATTATTATGTCATAAATAATTAACTTTATTTAATGTCTAAAAATTATAAAAAATTACTATGATGTAGGAAATCTTTTTAGCTTTCCATTGAATATTTATAATCAAAATTTGGACTTGTATAACCCCACTTAAAAATTGTTTTCTCAAAACATATTATGTTTGTGTCATTTTCACTTTAACATTAAATAAAAAGTAATTTATGTCATTTCCCAACAAAAGTGGATCCATGGGGTCCCCAAGTTGACCCATGGCTTGTCTTGGTCGGCCTTGACACAACCAATAAGGTTGGGACATGTGTCTAGGTCATTCTATATTATTAAATCATTATTTATTCCTTAAACTACACTAATTACCACTAACCGCGATTAAAAACTTAATAAGTTACTATTCACCAAAAAATTATTTTAATCTCATTGAACCACATTTTACTTCTTAATGACAACCATGTATGTCGGATTTTCCAAATTCAGTACACATTAGTGGTAAACTTTCATTTAAATGAAAAATCAGTTTGCTTGATTACCACTTAGTGGTTTCACTATTCATCAAAAATTAAAGTTTTTCAGAAAATTACCAAAAATTCACTCTAAGCTATATGTGATATTCCGAATTCAAAAATGAAGTCTATTTTACAAAATTCAAATAATATAAGTCACATTAATTAATTTAATAATTAATTCCTGCTGCCAGAGCAAATAGCGTGTTTTTACAAAACAATAAGTATCAAAAGATTGACACCAGTTTAAGTCTAATTTCAAAGTGAAATTGATTCCAATGACCACCATTAGATAAAATGGTAAAAATATATTCTAATTTCACTTCAAAACCAATTCAAAACATAATCTAATCATATAAATAAATTAGATTAAAAGTAGTTTTTATGTAAAATGCAGTATTTTTCACTATTCATTAAAAAATGAACATTGTCAGAAAAATACCAAAAATTCACACAAGGTAAATTTTGATGTCCCAATCATAAAGGATAAGTTTATTTTGACAAACATAGTTTATAAAATTGTCAAAATATAGATTCAAAAATGGTTTTCCATCAAAAGGCACTAAAACAATCTTTTAAGAATATTAGTGTATTCCATGCATAAGATTGTATTTATTTTCATTTTAGGCCTCTAAAACACTATCTTTATCATTAATAGACATAGATAAAAATATCTATTATTCATTACTTACTTGGGATGTTACAATCTGGATGAAGGAAACTATCAAATTCAAAGTGAAATAAATAAATAAAATGAGCAATGTAAAAAACATAACCACTATTGATGTTCAACAGTGGGTAAATTTTCTAACCATTTAAATACAACGATGAGTAAATTTACTCACTATTGATCTCCTGGTGGTGGGTCAGTGACCCACCATTAGGTTCCAATGGTGATTAAAATTACTCATCATTGGAAATCTTCAAACTGTGACAAAAATTATTTACCATTGGTAAAAACCAATGGTGACTTAAATGAACCACTATTGGGTTCTTCCAATAGTGAGTCCAAGAGAAAAAAAGGGTCTAAGCCTTGTACAAGAATGATATATGGAAGACCAAATAGGAAGTGGATTTTATTATAGTGAACCAAAAACCAAAATAAACAATGGATATAGAGGAGAGATCAGTCAAAACTTAGTTATCTGTCGGATACAATATGGATGGTGAGACATTCGATGAAGATAAAGAATTTGGGACACTATTAGCTTGATAAAATATAAACAAAAATTACACATTTTCATTTATAGAAGTAATGGATCTTCATGGATTGGTCGAAGGAGAAGATGAATAGGATAATGAGAAAAAATGAGCAGTGGAAGAGAAAATTGTGTGGGAGAGAAAATAAAAATCTAGAGTTCAAAAATGAGAACTCACAAGATGGATAGATCAGGCTGTTGGGAGAAAGAAAAGAGGAGAACTAATGTCCAAGATTGAATCTTAATGAAATTTTTTTGTCCCACATTGAAATGAAACCAAGGGGACCAAGAAGTATAAGTAATAAAGAGTGTTAAATATTGGATCAGATTAAAAACAATACACACACTATAGGTGACCAAATCCCACCTATTCAGATTTTCCCATAGCCTTAGACACGAGCACAGTTGGTGATATGCGAGTACTATACTCAACCAAGGCCTAATGAGTGCCATTATAGTTGGACCTCCTACAAGGGTAGACCCCTCTGGGTCACCTTAAGAGTGGTTTAAGGATTAGACTACGTGTTATGTGAATGGCCTTATTTTTACACCACTTAACAAAAATATATATTTTTTCTAAATATTAAAACATGTCATTGAGAAGTAATATTTTTGAAAATAAATAGATTTAATTAAATGTTATGAAAGTTTAATTTATCAAAAAAAAAAGAAAAATAAAATTTAATATCCCATTACAAAAAATATCCCCATTTTTGTAAATTAGAAAATATAAAATTTATTTAATTTTAAAACAACTTAATGGAAAATTATTAAATCTTCCAAAAATTTATCCCCCATTTTGAAATTTTTCAAAAAGTACAGTACAAAAGTAGTGAAAGAAATAAATTAAAATACAATATCTAGACAGAGTATATAAAAAAATACATTATTATGGTTTAATTATGAAATTTTAAACATTATGAACAAATTATCTTTTATGAATAGTAGAAAAATATCAGTGTGATATATAACTATTAAAATATTAATAGATAGTTTCGGTGTTAAAGTATATAGTGTTATTTAATAAAAAGTAATAAGAGCATAATAAAGGACATTCAATTACAAAAGACATAGAAAAAACATTTAATTGATTTATCAAAACATAAATTATACTAAGAAGAAGTTAATATTCCAGCATAACCAATTAAAATTTAATTTTCTCATATTTAACAAAATCCAAGGGTTTTGTGAAACAATCCCCAATTTTTTTCAGATGGAATAAATTCAAAACATATATCACCTATATTAATATGATCCGTGAGAAAATGAAATAAAACATCAATGTGTTTAGTTCTTAAGTATTAAAGAGGATTTTTATAAAATTAAATGGAACTAGTGTTATCATTTTATATGAGATTTTTGTCAAAATTAATATTGAAAGCTTACAAAGTCTGCTTTATCCAAATACTCTGTGAACAACAACTAGAAGGAGCAACATAAACAGCCTTAATTGTCTATAGTTCTATTTAAAATTGTTTTTTAGAGCTCCATGAAATTAAAATATTTTCTAAAATGTGACACACACCTGAAGTTCTTTTCTGGTCAAGTCTACAGCCTCCAAAGTCAGAATCATAGTAAGATAGTAAATCAAAGAAATTATCATTTGAATAAAACAACCTAGTACTAAAAATACCTTTTATATACCTAATTACTTTTTTAACATCCTTAATAATACTTTATTTGGGGTTTGACTGATATCTAGCATACATAAAAATTGCAAACATAATTTTTGGACTAGAGACAGTAAGGTATAAAAAACTTCTTGTCATGCCTCCATATAAATTATCACAAACAGAATTTCCAGATTCATATGCATCTAATTTATAGTTTTATCTCACAATGGTTCTCATAGGTTTACAACAGTCAATTCCAAACTTTTAAATAAGTTCTTCAGCATACTTTTCTTGATTAAATAAAATACCATTTTTCTTTGATTATTTTTTAAACCAAGAAAATGTTTCAATTCCACCATTTAGATCATATCAAATTCTTTTATCATTAATTTTGAAAACTAATTACTTAGATTATCATTTGTAGAACCAAAAATGATGTCAGAAACCTAAATCTGTATAATTAATATATCATTTGAAAGTCCTTTTATAAAAAAGGATAGACCAACATTTCCTTTAACAAAATATTTTTGAATTAAAAATTGAGTTACTCTTTCATACCAAGCTTAAGGATATTTCTTAGGAAAATAAATAGCTTTAAATAGTTTGAAATTTTGATTTGTAATTTTATTATTTTCAAAACTATGAGGTTTTTAATATAAACCAACTCTTAAATTAAAAAAAATTTAAAAGGAACTTTTTACATCCATTTGAAAAATGTTTAAATTTTTTAAATCTTATAAAATCTAATAAAATTTTAATATATTATAATCTAGAAACTGTTAAAAAATAATCCTCAAAATAAATACCATATTCTTGAAGATAACCTTGGGAAACTAATCTTGCCTTATTTCTAATAATATTATCGAATTCATCCAATTTATTTTGAAAAATTAATTTAGCTCCTATAGACATTGTATATTTAGGTAACTCAACTAGATTGCATACTTTATTTCTATGAAACTAATCAAGTTCATCATGCATGGAATTAACCCAATTAGAATCTTTCAAAGAATATTTAATATTAATAGAAATAGTTATAAAGGTATAGTTAATACAAAAATTTAAAATACAATGTCATGTTCTAATTCTAGATTCAAAATCTCCTATATAATTTTAAAAAGAGAGATCTTTTTGAGTTTTATAAATTAAAGTATCATATTGAGATGATACATTACCCCCTCAACTGATGTATCTTTATTTTCAAGTTTATCTTCATAAAAGTTTAATTCTTTAAAATCATCATCATTATCAATTGAATTAGTTCCTGTTTATCATTATTTTCAATGAATTTAACATGAAAAAATTATTCTATTTCCATAGTTATTTTATTATATACTATATAAGTCATAATATTGTTAGAGTATCCCAAAAAGATACCATCATCACTTTTTGAATCAAAAATTTCTAAATTATCTTTAGTATTTAAAATATAGATAGTACCACCCAAGACTTTAAAATAACCAATTTTGGGTTTTTTATTTTTAAATAGTTCGTATAATGTTTTCTTCATTAAAGGATTGATGTAAAATCTATTTAAGATATTTCAATAAGTGTTAATAGATTCATCCCAAAAATATTTTGGAATTCTGAATTCATTAATCATTATTCATGCCATTTCTTGAATATTTTGATTTTTCTTCTCTACAACACCATTCTATTGTGGTGTTCTAAGGGTTGAAAAATTATGAAAATATCCATTAGTTTCAGAGAATTTTTTAAATTAATAGGTTATAAACTCTCCTCCTTTATCATTTATAATGGAATAAATTAAGTGACCCTTCTTATTTTGAATTTTCTTACAGAAAGTAATGAATATATTTAATGTTTTTGTTTTATGAGATAAAAAAATAGACTAATTAAATCTACAGAAATCATCAAAAATTACAAAAACATATATAAACTAAAACCTAAACTAGAAGTTCTCATGGGTCCAAAAAGATTAAGATGAAGTGGTTCTATGTATCTAATAGTATTAACCATATTTATAATCTAAAATATTCTTTATAATGGTTACCTTTTAGACAATAATCACATACATAATACTTACATGTACAGAGTTTTAGAAGTTCTAGAACCTATTCATGTTTAGATATCTTGTAGAAATGTTGAAGATGAACATGTCCTGACCTCATATTCCATAGAATGTGATCTATATCTACATCATTTAATAATTTTACATTCTTCTGGGTTAGTTATGAAAATTGATAGAATATATATTTTCTTTTCTTCTAGCATAAAATAAATCCTTTTTATCATATAAACAAGTAATTTTCTATCTTCATAAATTACATTCATTACATCATCACAAAGTTGTGGTATTCTAATTAAGTTATATTTTAAGCCTTCTAAAAAAGTACTTTATAAATTATAATAGAAGTTAATATATGAACCTCTCTAAAACATTTAACTATACCTTTATATTTTTCACGGAAAGTGATAGTACCTCCATCACAAGAGTTAAAAGATAAGAAGTTATAAATTTCACTAGTCATGTGCCTTGAGCACCCATCGTCCATTTAACATGTGACTTTGGAAATCTTTAGGAAAGTTTCCTACAAAAAAAATCATATAGATTGTTTTTTAGTAACCAGAATAGTTTAGGTCCAACTGAATTAGTAACAAAAGATGTAGGTACCCATATATATTTGAGGCATTTATTATAGGGTAATCTTGAAGACATATTTTTAGAAATGAAAGTCTTAGTATGGCCTAAAGACTAAGTAAACTTTAAAGAACACTTGTTTTCATAATTCCCTTTCAAGTTACAATTAAAGTAAGTAACATTAAAAATATTCCCATTTATGCATTTAATAAAAGTAGTCCTATACATATTAAGAACCTGATTATTATAATCACAACCCTTTTTTATCAAATTTGGGTTTTTTCATTGACATTATTTTATCAAATTTATCTTGGACTCAAACAAAAATAGATAAGGTTTCCTTTAAACTTGTAATTTACTTTTAAGGTTTTTATTCTCTTTCTGAATACATTCATCATAATCATTTATATTTTAGCATGATACCAAATTTTTCAGTTTACTATTTTCATTTTTAAGATGATTTCATTCCTTTTCAATATTATCTAAATCATCATATACCAATATAAATCTTCTATATTAATCTCTAATATTTTTTATAAGAATTTTTTTTTATATTCCCATACTTAACTTTTATTAGTTCAAAATCTACAACATTTTTATACTCTATATTACTTAAAACAGAATCATTCAGTGTTTAATTTTGTTCTTTAATCTTCTTAATTTCTATTTTCAGTTCCTTATATAGTTTAGTCATTCTGAATATGTCACTATGAAATTTCTCATTTTGAGAAAATAATTCATTAACTTCATATTCAATACTAGTTTTATAACTAGAACTATAATTACAGTCATAGTGTACCTCATTTACAAAATTAGACACCAAAATAATATTGGCACATTCTTTTTAACTTTAAAAACCAACATCACTTGAGTATGACTCTTTTGTACAACTCCATCCTACAAGATATACCTTTCTTTGTTTCTTCTTTTATTGATTTTCCTTTCCTTCTTGTTTTAACTTGGGACATTCTGATTTTATATACCCCTTTTTTATGCACTCATAAAAACTTAATTCAGAAAAACATCATATTTACTAGTTTTACCACTTTCACTACCTTTCTATCATTTTTTTGAAAATATATTCTAAGATGCCTATTAAAGACTATCTTACACTTCAGGTACATATAAACACCTCTGGTGAAATTTTCAATTTCATCCTTCTCAATTTTCTGTAACTCAGAATCAGAATAATTATAAATAACATTTTTATTTGAATTAAAATCAATACATTTCCATTTATCATGGTCATCATCATTTTAATTCATCATATCCAACTCGTATTTAAGTAATGAACCTATCAACTCATCCATATAATATTCAGTAAAATCCTTACTTTCTTCAATAGCCAATTTCTTTGAATTCCATTTCATGGGTAGAGATTGAAGTAGTCTTTCAATGAGAGATTACTTCTTCATGGTCTCTCTAATAGAAACCATGTTGGTGAAAATTTTAGTGAATCAATTATACATATCATTTCTTCTTTCTTGACCATTCAACCTAAATTATTGAAATTCAGTTTAATATATACATAAATTGGTTCTCTGCAACTTTTCAGTTTCTTTATTAGTGACTCTTAGAGTCCCCAAAATGTTAGAAGTAGTTTTACAAGAAGAAATATGACTATAAAAATTTATACTTAAATAACAATATAATAAATTCATAACTTTTATATTTAAATCACATTTTGATGAATTATTACCAGTAAGAGTTTCTAAATCAACTTCAGGAAGTTTATATGGTTTTGGAATTATAGAACAATAATCAAGACCTATATTTTTATAAAATACCTCCAATGTGTCCTTCCATTAGACATGGTAACTTCTATTGAAGTGAGGTGGTCTGATGGGATTCAACATCTCAAAATCCTGATTATCCATAACAAAGTAGTGGATATTTTCTATATAATTTTAAGTCTAAGATAATGTTTAGTTCAAAAATAGATAATGAAACAATTAAAACCAAATCGTTAAAAAGTAACCACCCTCTGATACCAATTTTAAGTCCCTTAGTATGGCAGTAGTGACTAGAGGGGGGAGTTAATTGTCCTTTTTGATATATTATTATACAAAAATTATCATAGTTATAACAATGTTAAAATTTATAGTAGAAAAAAATATATAACACATGATGTTTTTATAGAGTTTTAGATCACCACGATATTATTCCTCTCATCAATATCTTATACTCCCAAAGGAGTCTGGTATGCACTAAATACTCACTTTTGAATGGGATTGATAAACCGATTATATACAAATAAAAATGTAAAATTTTCACACCAAACGGTATAACCCTTAATTTTTTAAGGAGTCACAACCTACCTTCCTTTTGACTAGTAGAAACAACCCAACCTTCATTTTAGTTGGGAGGAATAACCCAATGAAAAATTTTGGGAAGGGAAAAGATTTAAAAAAAACTCAAGAGAAAAAACAGGTAGTAGTAAGTATTATAATAGATAAATAATAGAAAAAAATGAAATAACAATTGATAAGATGGTGTATAAATTCATGGAATCACTTGTTCTTTGATCGCATCATGCGTGTATGATGAAATCGATGAAGATATTTAGTGATTGCAGCAGAAAAACAGAAGTCGATGAAGTTTCTTGATCATTTTATAGAGCAGTATGAAATCTAATATTGTATACTTGTTGAATGAATCATATTCACTAGTATATGTGTTTTATCCTTGAATCAATATCTTAAAAAATTAAAATAGATATCTTCAGGATTATTTCCATGTCCAATGCCAACACGACACTTGTTAGTATTTAATAATAAGATGATATGACTGTTACCTTATTTTGTTAAAGCCGTAATGAAAACAAAACACAATCAGACTAATATTTATTCATGAAATATTAAAAGGAATATTTAAAATATTAATAATAATTATTATTATACCAAACATAATTAAAAAATAATTAAAATAACAATATAATTCTACAAATTATACATGCATTGAAAAGTTATTAAAAACAGAGCATCGTATGAAAAAAAATCTATATGAGAAAATGACACTAAAAGTAAATGTAATTATTTTTACAAAAATGTTTCACTTGTAATTCAACAAAAAATAACAAAAAATTTACAATGTATTTTATTTTAACAATATTAACTAAAATTAAGAAAACAAAAAATTTGGAAACAAATTTCAACTAATAGTGGGTCATGAATCACTTTTGAATACAGAGGGCGGTGATATATTAATCACAGTTGGAAATTTACAATGGTGGAAAAAATAATTATTACAGTCCATTGAAATTTTAGGAAAAAATAAAAATAATTAAACAAAAATAAAATAAATTCCATGCATATTAACACAAAATGGATCCATGAGAATTACAAAAAAATCCTACCATTAGATGTCTAACGATTATTAAATTATCTACCATTAGGTTCCAACAGCAGATTATTAATAATACTGTTAGAAATAATATTAAAAAATAATATTATTAAAACAAAACCATTATTTCTTAAGGAGTAATAAAATAATAAGATCAAACAAAAATATATTAATACAAAACTACTTCCATGTTTCTGATGAAATAAAAAACCACATAAAAGTTGTTCAAAAAAATTGAATTAAAAATTATGTCAAAAATAAGAACACAAAACTAAAAATACAAACAAAAAAAATAGTAGAACATACGAGGTAGGATCTCATGAAATATCTTGATAAAGGATACTTCCAAATTAAAAGTGTAGTAAGGAAAAAATCTGAAAAAATGACCACAACTGATGTTCAATAATGGGAAATTTTCCTACCATTTAAATTAAATAGTGAATATATTTACTCACCATTGATCTCCTAGTGGGAGGTTAGTGACCCACCATTGGGTTCCAATAGTGAGTAAAATTACTCACCATTGGAAATCATCCAATGGTGACAAAAATGACTTACCATTGGTAACAACCAATAGTGACTTAAATCACCCACTGTTGGGTTCTTCCAATGGAGAGTCCAAGAGAAACAAAAGGGTCTAATCCATGGAAAATAATAATTCAAGGAAGAATAAAGAGGGAGTTTATTTTATTAAAATTAATTAAAAAACAAAATAAACAAAGGATCAGGAAGAGAGATCAATCGAAACTCAGTTTTCTATCAGATACACTATGGATGGTCAGACAGCCGATGAAGATGGGGAATTTAGGCCACTATTAGCTTAAGGAAATATGAAATACAAGCATAAATTTTCATTCATGGAAATAATGTAGCTTTAAGGAATGGATGATGGAGATCATTAATAGGATAATAAATGAAAATGAGTAAAGGAAGATAAAAATGAAAAATAGAGAAAATGAAAAGTGGGAGTTCAAAAATGAGAACTCGTGGGATGGATAGATGAGATGGCTAAGGTAAAGAATAGAGAGGAACCAACGACTGATATTTAAGCTCATTAAAAAATGTATCCCTCATTGAAATGAAATAAAGGGTATTGAGTGGTATCTATAAATAGGGGCACTAAATTTCTTTTCAGATTAAAAACACTACACATAATGTGGGTAACCAAATCCCACTTATGTGTGCCCTCCTCCGGCCTTATACATAAGCCTAATTATAAAAATTCTATCACTCTTCTTGAACATGGGAAAATGTGGGCCATGATAGCTGGACCTCCCATAAGGGTCGACCCCTTTGGGTCCCCTTAAGAGTGGTTGAAGGTTTGTCTTGACTGGTCTGTTCATTGCCATATTTTTACACCACTTAACGAAATAAAATAATTAGAGATCTTTTATAAATATTAAAACATATCATTAAGAAATAATATTTTTTACACTAAATTATATTTAATTAAATGTTATGAAAGTTTAATTTATCAAAAAAAAGAGATATGAAAATTATTACCCAATTACAAATAATTGTCTCAAAGGAATGAGAAAATGATTTATGTGTAAAAAATAAGGGTATATAGAAAGTAATTTATAAGACAAAACAAATAGATCTATGGAGGGATATGAAGTACCTACTAAGGTACCATTTATAGTTCAATTTTTTATGTGTTGGGAACAAGGGAATTATTAGATTCAATTCCCTAATCCAAGGGATAACTCCTAGACTAAGGAAGGTCTTATACTCTTTCATTGAACGGAAAGGATTGAACTTTGGGTGTATTGGAATTCGAGAATTATGTTGTAGAAGTTTTATATCAATGATATTATAGTAAGAATAATCATGAATCATCTAAGTATTATTTTGTAATAGTTTTTATTTAATAATTTAAAATAATATGTTGACTGGTACCGATAACCAAGAAAAATTATTTTGTGGTAAGATGATACTTCTGGAGAACATGTGATTATAGAGAATATAACCCTTAATATGTGATTTATGTTGAGTTAGAAATTATTGATTGATATAAATAGATGATTGACATTACTAAATGTTAATTAGATAATATTGATGACCCTATAATTGATTAGAAATTTGATGAAAAGTGGTTTACTCCATTTTTAGATTATCATATTTACTTTATCAATAATAATCATATTTTTATTTTAACTAAGAATTTTATCTCAATATAAATCTTGTGTTTTTCCATAAAAAAAACATTACCCACTAAATCAATTATATAGGTCATAATTTAAATTAAAAATAATATTTCAAATCCTTAATGAACAACAACAATTGAACAATAATTAAATGCTTAATGATTCATATAACAAGAACATAATTTCTATTACACTTTAAGAATATAATTCTAAAATCCCAATACATAAACACTTCAATTATTCAACTTAAATGAATTAAATGGAATAATTCCTTCTATGGTCTAGGTTGTAACCCTTGGATTTGGGCATTAAATCAGGCAATACACATATTTCTCCCACATAATACATTTAAATCCTTTGGAATTCATTGATTTTGGACCTTCATTTACACACACAAAATCCCTTTCCCTTTATTTGAGACGTTCCTCATGGCTTTGGTTTCCATATTCATGGTATTTAGGAAATTGAGCCTTCTTTCCTCCATGATCTCTACTACCCAATATCTCCTAAATTTCTATACTTATATTCTTTAATGAGTTTAAGAGTTTGTTAGCGGTTAGTGTTTTTATCATATATTGTGATAACTTATTAGGAATAATCAAAATATCTTTCACTCCAGTTTTCATCCCATTTGGTTTCTAAAAACCACCACATTTTCACTAACATTAATCATTAACATAGTTCCTTCTAGTTCTATTCATTGACTAAAAACAATAATCAAATAATGGGAAAAAATAATCATTGTAGGAAACCACAAAATAATGAAAATAATTTATTTGATGTCCAAATCATGACACCATCTTTTTAATATATAAAACCTCATGTTTAACTTTTGTTATTAGAGGTCAATATTTATTGAAATTCATTATAATGGTTCATAATGAAAAACTGAATTAACCTAAGTATATATCATATGACTATTGAACTAGGTGTACAATAAGGTAACACTAACAATGAACTATAATGATGGCTAATATATACTTAACAACTCTTTCCACAATAATTACCCCTTGATGAATCTATGCGAAAACCATGTCCACATATAACATCTAGATAGGGATTTATTTCTAGGAAACCCACATAATCCATACCTTACCAAAAAATTTAACTTTTATCACATAATTAGATTTATTCTCAAAGGACTTCATATATTTATATTACATAATCATTATTTTACTACTTCTAGTTTCTAAGGATTCTAATAAACTTTCTGTATTACCAAATTTAACATTACCAACCATATTAACCTTGATCTGATGTCTACTTTATTAAATTAGAATAGATACAAGTGATATATTTTGTAAGGAAAAATCTATTCAGTAGTATTGTATAACTATATACATACATGGTTCCCATGTTACATTATAAATATAAAATACATAGCATGGATACATTCTTTCATCGTTGATATTATTCATAATATTCTTCCTCATATACTAGGAAAAATAAAAAAATAAAGGGTGAGACAATATACTCAATAATAATTGTGTAAAACATAATTTATCATAAATTAAAAAATAAATACTTAATATAGAAAGGTAAATAACTGGAAACACATTCAATTTAATCAATAACTTGAGAACAATATGAATCCATGTATAATATGAAGGAATTAATCTCCTAGATAATAGTAACTAAATAATCAATGATTGAAATGTTTAATATTGTATGTAATTATTTTAGAAATAATTATATCTATACCAACAATGAATTGTGATAATAAAGTTTATCCAATGGGTAGGTATACACTAGAAACCCATTTAACTCAACCTTATTGATTTGTCTCATGAGACCATTTGATACATCATGGGGCTATATAATTCTGAGCCCCACCCATCATTACAAGTTATTCATTCCTCAAATATTAATGATCAATTTAATTTATAAATAATATAAATCATTAATATTTATCTCTATGGAGTAATAAATATGGATTTATCAAAATTTTCCCATTAAGTCAAATAACTTTCATAGTGAAACATCATATGTAGAAATCCTATAAAGTTTAAGAAATAATAATTTCCATAATAAAAATGATATAGATAATTAAGAGAAATTTAATGTCCATTCATCACAAGATGATTAATATTTCATGATAAAGTTAATGAAAAAACAGAAATCAAGATATGGGAGTTGATCTTCAAAAAAGAGGATTTTATAATAAAATATAGTATTTTAAATAATAGAATAAATTTGAAGAGAAACCAATATAGTAATTTTTTATAAAGAGCCTACATAAAAATATCATTGAAATAATATAGAATAATCTAAAGGTTGTAAAATGGTTATGGCAGTGGTAAGGTCCATTTACACCATATATGTCAAAAAGGAAACATTTATTTCAACTTTTTGTAAAGAATTTTGAAAATGATCCTTTTGGGAAAAAATAGATATATTATATTAAAATCATGTAAAAAGTTGAGGATAACTTAAAATATATTTAATAAATTATTCTTGTAATAAAAATCACTTTTTTAAAATAAATTTGATAACTATGAACAAGGAATAAAAATATAACTGATCTAAAATGTAAATAAGATTATCATTTCCTTTAGATGTTACACAAATTGATTCTAGTGAAAAAGAGTTTAAAAGTTAGATTAAAATATGAAACTGTTTAAATATATAAAGGATAAAAAAATATAGATTTTAGGATGGATATAGTATAAGATTCATTTAATTAAAATAAGAGAAATAAGAAAAATGGGATTGTAAAATAAATTCTTACCTCATTGGTAACATTAAAATTATTGAACTTTGAAAGAGTAAATGTGAATTATATCATTAATGAACATGAATAAAAATATATTCATTATAAATATATAAAATTTTCAATCTATACAAAAAATAAAAATAAATATTTTTTTAATACCAAATATGTCTCAATCGAGTAGAAATCAAGACATAATCCATTACAAAGATCGAAACATTGATATGAGAATTAATTAATGAAGTAATTATGTCTATAAATTTAAATCCAAAATAAAAAGTGGAAATACAACATAAAATAATCATGTTTCATTACACACATAATCATAGAATTTCAAGGAAAATGAAGAACCAATATAACCCAATGAAAATGAATTATGTTATGAAACACCTTACTACAAACTCAAGTTGCATTTTATGTTCTTTTGACCACTTATATAATAAAACTAGATTTAATGTAATTAAATAATTGAACCATATATATAATTTTAATATCATATATGATCCACTTTTTATAAATTTCCACTATTTTACTTATAATATTTTATAATTATCATTTTTTGGGTGTGAACATCTTTATGTTTTCTTATTGGTTTTGATTCAGTAATTTCAGTCCTTGAATATTTGATCATGATTCCATCACCTATATACTTTTATTAATGATATAAATATCATATATATATATATATATTAAATCAATAGATATTTATTACCATTAATAAATGGTAGATAAAAAAATGAATTACACCTTTCATAGAGATGGTAGGCCATACATACACATAATCCCTCTTTTGAATCTTCGACGAATGGAATGAAAGAAAGGTAAAAAGTAATTCAAATTTAATGGATAATTTTTATATAATTTAAATTATATATATTTATTAAATCTATTCTTATTACCATCAATTTATAGTGGAAATCAAAAACAAATAACATCGCTTTGTGGAGGTTGTAGTCCACACGTACACATAAGAGACATTATCATTTTCCAATAGATTTGAAGGTAAAAAGGTATATATGATATTTTAATTATAGAATAATATTTATGTCATAAATATAATATATATTCATTAGTTATATCATTATAACCATCCAAGTAAAGTGGTGATGAAAAACAAATTACACTGCTACGTGGAGATGGTAAACTGTAGGCATGCCCGAGTGATGTTTTCACTTTTCATAGGATGGAAAAGAGATGAAATATGGTTTTACTAAATCATAGTAAAATCTAATTATATTTATGATACAATAGTTTTTGTTTTATTATAGAAAAATTAAGATCTCATATCTTCTTTTCAGGTATGGATCTTTTTTTCAGGTTGTTTTTTAGGAAAAAGGAAGAATTTGGAATTTTCTAAGTACACACCATATACCCAGTTTCCACACATAACCATGTACTAGATGTGTAATTGATGAGTACATGGCCATGTGGGTGACTTGGAAGATCACCTAAAGTGGGGGCTGGTTGAGGCATGTACACGACATGTACATTAAATGAACACGTCGTGTACTTTTCTTTTTATTCGATGAGTCGGAGGGAGGTCACGTCTCATCTCTAGAAAACGTCTCTTCTTCCCATGTCTCGTACAGAATAGAGACACATGACTAATGATCTTTGACATCCTCCCATTCATCCATCCATGATCCTATTGATATGGCACCGGGTGCGTTGGATTCCCACTGGTGAGTTCTCTCTTTCCCTAGAGCCTCTCTTCCTGATTTTTCCTCCCTCTTGAGTTATCCAAGGTTGAACGGTTTTTGACATTTTATAGATCTACAATTTTCTAGGCCGATTCATGGGTTGAAGTTCAATATTTTTCTTCATATGACATCATGGTAGGTGGTTTGTGCCTTTAATTGATAGTCTTTGCATTATATATTCTTTATGTAATGAACATCCATGTTTAAGGTACTATATATTTTGGAATTTAACCCTGATTAAGACCAGTAATGGTGTGTTTGGTTGAGAAGGGGTTATTGATTATTCATTAGGTTTAACACCTTGATTATGGATGTGTTTCCATGTTTGATTGTTTATGGTTGTTTGGTCTATAATTTCCCATTACACTTTCTTTTTTTCCATGGCTAGTGTTGTTAGGATAGGGTTATTGTTTATTTGAAATGCATGTATTTTGCATTGTGAAACTATGGCCAAGGGGAATTGATTGTGAGAGCTTCCCAAGGTAGGGTAATTTATGTATAAATGTTGTTGTCATTGACCAGAGGTATTGACTGTGAAAAATACCATGGGGTTATTGACCAGAGGGGTAAGACTGTGAGAGCTACCCAGAGGGTCATTATTAAATGTATGTTAGACCATAGAGAATTGACTGTGTGAGCTGCCATAGGGTAATTATAATTATTGTTGCTAAGAAGACCAATGGGTATTGACCATGAGAGTTACCCAGGTGGTCGATTGTATTGAATTGATGATATGTTAAACATGAGAGGTTGGATTGTGATAACTTTCCCAGAGGGTTTCTTGTGAATGATTGATTGATTGTGACGAGCCTGCCAAGCCAAAGCATAAGATTGGACTTGATCTTACTTGATTGTTTATATGGTCTTTTGAGACGCCTGTTTTTTATTGTTATAAAGGGGAATATAGGGATTAGGCTAGATCCTAAGGTTACCTTATTAAACATGATGAATAATTTATAAATGTAAATGGATGTAATTGAAAACTATAGGATTGTTTACTTTTGAGTACTTCCTAGTTTATTGCTTCATTTATGCATATTACCTGCTGTATATATTCACTAATAGTTAAGCATAGATCTTTTGGTGGTTTCCTATTGGGATTCATCTCACACCCTATTTGGGTCATGCTTTTGGACCCAAATAGATTATATGGTTTCAAGTATAGATAAGGGTAAGTCCCCTTCTTCACGAGGTACTTGATTGTTATTGGATCTTGAGAGCATGAGACCACACTGAGGATTGTGATGTTTTTGGAGTTTAAGTTTTTCTATACTTTGGTTTTAATACTTTATTTCCATCATAGTGACTTGTTTGGTTTCTTTCTAAGTTACATATGTCATGCATCATTTATTTATATATATGTTGTAGTTGTTTTATACTATTAGTATTCCACTGTTTACTTCTGTTGTATGTTATTACTGATTCCACTATTGTTTAGTGTTTGTTCCACTATGTTACTCTGTCAATGAGAACATAGTTTTCCAATTATTATACCTTGTCCCTCACTTCTAGTCATAAACCTATGGAATTTGGGGAAATACTCTTGAGGTCATGTGACCAATCGAGTATGGGGCACCTTTGGGCGGAACCTGAAACTGAGATGTTACAAAGTGGAATCAGTGGGATTTATATTATTCTTTGCCTTACTATTTGAAGCCTATAGACTGGGATAGGAAATAATAGGTAGTTGTTAATAATTTTTCTTGGGAGTATCTAACTTGTGTACAGGTAAAAGCCAAGTCACCTCGAATATTTCAATTTTCTAGATTTGCAATTATTACAGTCGATTTGATTTCACTAGTGGGTGAAACACTTGTTTTGTGATGTTATGGTTTATATCATTGTGGTTCTATTTCTATTTAAAACTGATTAGATTGGGGTATTTTATCTCATGCATCATATAGTCACTTGCTAGAGATCACATGTCATTCATTATTGTCATGCCATTTAGGTTGAATTACTAATTTCATGTTTTTGTGATAGATGTTGTTCTAGATATGCATGTTGTTGTGATAGATGTCGTGATAAAATATATTCTATTTTGAGAGGGTATTGTTAATTGTAAAGTTTCATTTGGATGGATGCCAAACTTTGGTCTTTGAGGTGTTATGGGCCCTCTTGGATTGGAATTTGGTGGATCATGTTTGAACATTAATTGAATTTTTTCAAGTTATGATATGAAAAAGGATTCAAAAATTTGATTTGAGGAAAGTATAGGCTTCATATGGTTGTATTTTCCATGACATGGAAAATATTCTATGTTTTTTTAAGGTTTCCGGAGGAGTTTTAGAGGCTTACTGTCTGGAAACCCAAAAAACACGGTGTGTGGTGTTATGAACACACGCCATGTGTTCTTCTATTCTGGAAGAAACAAATTTTATTAAGTATATGTCGTGTACTGTATGTACAAATTGTGTAGTCTTTAAACATGTGACTGACTATGTGAGTAGAGACACGGGGTGGTAAAATCATTGGTAGAACATGCTGTGTATTGAGAGTACACGCCATGCCATAAGGACCATGTGTCTGGTTGTGTGACTAACGACATGAGTAGATAAAACTTAGGTGGTACACGTTGTGACCCATTCATGAATGTCGTGTAGAGACGACCATGTCTCTGACTATGTGACTAATGACATAGGCGGTTAAAATTTAGGTGGTACACACCGTGTTTATAGAGAACACACCGTGTAGTATTACGCTGGTAGACCCCATGTGGTTTAGCCATGTAGAAGTACATGGGAATGAAAGAAAATTCAATTACACGTTGTGTCTTGAGAGGAACATGTTGTGTGTAAGGGTGTTACACAACCAATTTTTACTGGGTTATAGAGGATATTAAAAAACATAAGGGAACACACCGTGTAGGGGTTATACATGTCATGTACCCCTATTTTGTAAAACTTTATTGTTTTTCTTCTCTTGTTCCTTTCTTGCACTTCTATCTTTCAGTCCTTGATAATAGAACTGAGGTGTGTGCTTGACCTTATAGATTCATGCCACTGAAACGTCCTTCGGTTGAATACTAGATAGAGGGAAACAATCAAAAACTAGAAATGGTAGATTAGAGACTACCATCATATCCTCTCGTCATTCTCGTCTTGGCACCAGCTATTATACTGGATATTGGTGATGATGCACAGTTCCGTGAGGGCTTTATAAGGATGATGCAAAATTTTCATGGAGCACCGTATCCATATAATTAGTAAGGCGTGAGAGGTTGATGGCTATGTTCTATCCCGGGAGACACACTCCCTTCTTTCTAGGGTTTCTTGGTTTCACTGAGGTGGTGGCAATGCTGATTCATCCAGATCCTCCTTGTGTGACGCAGAAAATGATACTTTGGATCCTAATCACGCGATGTTGCAGATGAGGTGCACTGTCTGTCGACTCTGACTCCCTGCCTTCATACAAATTCATCTGGCTCCTCTGTGCTCCACTTTCCGTAGGACCTCCATCCCTTACAGATCCCGCCGCCGCGAGGACGTTTTCTTCACTTCTACTCTCTCAGACCCAATCGTGTGTAGCCCAGATCTCTTTCGGCGAAGCAACCCAACGTATAGTCGGGATTTCTATCAGTGAAACAACCCCCTTCGCGATGCGGTGGTTCATATTTTCAGATACTGAATCCTCCAGTGTTTATCTTGATGGTATTATGTGTGGTAACTTGATTTGTTGTGGTTTTTCCAGATCTATCTCTGATTTTGTGTTTGTGATTCTTCCCTTTCCTACGCGTGATTTGGTGTCTTTGAGGAGAGGCATTATTTGTTTTCCATTGTTAGTATGCATATGAAGATGGAAGATGTTGGAATGCTTGGTACGAATGTTGTCTTCTCCTCATCAATTATAATTTCTAGTTTTATTCGGGGTCAGAATAGGCTGGGACAACATCTTCTCTCGGGTTAATATGCGGTCACAGAGGGTGACCTCAGGAACACTCGGTGATTGAGAAATTTCCTTGCCTATTCTCTCCCATGTTTCACTGTTTGGCCCATTTGGGGTTCTGTTTTTGTGTTCCAGGGTCTGATAACTTCATTTGATGATTCTCCTCTTCTCTTTTGGACTTGCCCTTCGCGCACGCCCCCACTTTGGGCTGGTTCCAAGGTTTATTTGGAAAATTGGGATGGTGTTGTCAGATCTAATGATGACATTTTTGATCATGGAGAATCTTGAGTTTGGTTCTACCTTAGCCACAAAGGGATGATCTGGCATGTTTTGTGGTGTTTTTTATGGGTTCGGTCCTAGAAAGGGTTCTTTGTCCAGCCCGTTAATGGTTCCTTGTGATGTTATGTTGGTTCTCACTTAGCATAAAAGTGATTTTTATGGTGTGTTCTCACTTAACCAAATTTTTTTTCAAAAATAAAAAAAAGGAATTTACAGGGGGCACCGTATCCTGCCCTGTTTATGGCAGAGCTGACTAGGGTGTTCCAACAGCAGCAGCATCCCACTTTTTCTGGGGATGGTGGACCACTGGCTGCAGAGTCATAGTTGGAGGACATGCTTTCTATCTTTGAGAATATTGAGATGCATCCGGAGAGGAGGTTAAATCTCAAGACATACATGTTACATGATTCTACCAAACGATGGTGGGATGTTATCTCACAGGCAGGACATCATCGAGATATGGTTTGGGAAGAATTTCATAGGATCTTCTTTGAATACTTCAATCCTGAGACGTTGAGGGCCGATCGAGCCTGTGAGTTCATTCATTTGGTGTAGAGATCTCTTTCGATGATGGACTACTCATCATGTTTTATAGACCTTTAGCGCTTCTCACATGTTCTTGGAGGCGACGATTTATCTTTGGCTAGGAAAATTGAGGATGGTCTCCAGTGTGAAAATCAATCATAGGTGATGTATTTATTCTCACTTCTATGAAAACTATAGTGAACCAAGCGCTGATTACTGGGCGTAATTTGAGGGAGCTGGGATCTGTGAGCCCGGGTAGTTCGGCATCCAAGGCTGGTACTCCTGCGGTAGATAGTAGGTTGTGTCGTAGGGAGCCTTCACATGTTTTTTCTTTAGGTAGCCAGGTGTTATGCTACCAGTGTGGTAAGGGAGGGTATACAATACCACATTTCTCGAAGGACCCAGTTGAGTGACAGTATTTCAGAAATATGGGCCACCTTCAGTGTTTTTTCGGGTGTTCTCACCAGCAGCAAGTGATAGGGGTTCTTCTATGAATCCACGTTCAGGAGCAGGACCACCAGTTTCTCATCATTCAGTGAACAAGAGTTTTTCAAGCTGTTCAGACCAAGGTGGTGGTCATGGACGTGGTAACCAGTTAGCAGGCTTCTAGTGAAAGTAGGGTGGTTCAAATCAGGGTGTTCAGGCAGGGTTTCAGGGTTGTGGTACTGGTCAGACTTTTGCAGTGGAGCAGACCCAGAAAAAGCAGGATCTCAGACCCTCTATAGTTAGAGGTATGATTCTAGTTGCCCCAGTTTTAGCTTCTATTCTTTTTTATATAGGGGTTTCCCATAGTTTTGTATCTATTTAAGTTTTAGAGATCCTTGGGCTCTATATCTTTACTTATGAGTATGTAATGATTATATACACTCTATTGGGGCTTAGGATGGATAGTGTATGTCGGTTTAAGGAGTACCCTCTTGAGGTAGGTGGGTGTCACTTCTTATGGGACCTCTATGTCTTAGAGTTGATAGGCTTTGATGTCATTCTCAGGATAGACTGGTTGGTCTTTTTCTAGGACTTTGTTGATTGTTATCACCACAAGGTGAGTTTCATGTCACCAGAGGGTGGGTATTTTCTACACAAGAGATAATGGGATATTCTGGAGAGCAGATCTAGACCTGAGCATCTTGGGTTGGGAGGAATTATAGCCTAGATTTCTAGTTTATATCTAGATGACCAAGGGATATCACAGATGGAATTTCCTCCAATGGTGGATTATTTCAGAGATATCTTCCCAGAAAACTTTTTAGGTTTACCTTCAGAGTGATAGGTAGATTTTTATTTTGATCTTGTTTCAAGAGAAGCATTGGTTTCCATTCCTCTTTATATAATGGCTAAACCAGAGTTATAGGAGATCAAGAAGAAGTTAGAGGAGTTACAAGCAAAGGGTTTCATCTGACCCAGTACATCTCCTTGGGGTTCACCTGTTCTTTTTACAAAGAAGACAAACGGTACCCTCATACTTTTTTTGTATTATCAAAAGATGAACCAGTTGATGATCATGAAATGATATCCCTTATCTAGGATTGATTATATCTTTGATCATATTTGAGGATTCTGAGTGTTCTGAAAGATTGAATTGAGATCCATTTATCATCATTTGCGTGTTAGACCATCATATATACCCCTCACATCCTTTCATAGTAGGTATGGTCTATATGAGTATGTAGTTATGTCCTTCGATCTCACGAACGTGACAACAATTTTCATGGTACTGATGACCCGAGTGTTCCATCCTTATTTGGATTATTTTTTAGTTGTCTGCATGGATGATATCTTGGTCTACTCTCACACTCAACAAGACCATGACACCCATATTGGGATTGTTTTGAGTACACTGAGGGAGCATCAATTATATTCCAAGATCTCAAAATGGAACTTTTGGATGGATCAGATTCACTTCTTGGGTCATGTCATCCCAGGGACAGGAGTTTCAGTAGACCCAGACAAAGTGATAGAAGTAGTTTCCTGGGAGCACCAGAAGAACTTCTTTGAGGTATGAAGTTTTCTAGGGCTGGATGGTTACTACATGTGATTTATATAGAAATTTTCACATTTAGCAGCACCACTGACGAGCCTGACTAAGAATGGTACGAAGTACTTGTGGATAGAATCCTAATATTTAGCCTTTCTGGAGTTGAAGGGGAGGTTTAATTCAGCACTGATACTGATTTTTCTAGAGACAGGAAAGAGTTACATTGCTTACTATGATGCATCATGTATCATACTAGGGGAAGTGATTATGCAAGGGGAAGGAGTCGTCGCATACGTTTCTCAAAAGATGAGGCCACATGAGAGGAACTACCCAACGCACAATCTTGAGTTAGATACAGTTGTCCATGATTTATGCTATTGGAGACATTATCTTTTGGAAGAGAATTTTGTGGTATTCACTGACCACAAAACTATCAAGTATATCTTTCACTCAGCATGATAAAAATTTGAGACAACCAAGGTGGGTTGAGTACCTTCATTCCTTTTACTTTGAGCTTGCCTATACGCCTGAGAAAGGCAATGTAGTGGCTGATGAATTGAGCAGGAAAAGTTAGATATAGGCATTACATGAGGCCAGTAGTGAGTGGCAGCTTATGGCTCTATTCTCTGAGATGCATTTGGAGGTGCACTAAATACAAGGGTAGAAGTTTCTTTATTTTGTATTTGTTACCTCTACTCTTTTATACCTATTGAAAATGAGGTAGCTATCAGATCCTAAAGGCCTATTCCTACAGGAGAGTGTGTCAGGAGAGGACCCTACTCCTTTGTGGACCATATGTGAGGATGAGGTCCTGCATTTTCATGGACGTGTATGGGTGTAAGCAGACATACATGTAGAGTTGGTGAAGGATTTTTATTCCTCATTTTGGTAAGTTTATCCTGGTGTCACTAAGATGTATCAAGATTTACACCATCAGTATTGGTGGCCAGGTATGAAGAGAGATATAGCTAGTTTTTTTATAAGATCTTCCACCTATTAGAAGGTGAAGGTAGAGCATCAGTGACCAACATGGCTTTTACAACAGTTACTCATTCCTAAGTGGAAATGGAATGATATCGTGATAGATTTCGTGATGGGTTTACCAATGTCACCTTAAGGGAATGATGTAGTTTTGGTTGTCATTGACAAACTCACAAAGGTTGAACACTTTTTACCGACAAAGGAAACCTTTAGTTTTGACAAGCTTGGAAGGTTGTACATCTTAGAGAATGTACATTTTCATGGGGTACTATGCTCCATCATTTCAAATAGGAATGGTTTTTTTACTTCTTGTGTTTGTAATGGATTACAGAGGGATTTGGGTACACAATTAATTTTGATTACAACTTACCATCCCTAGATAGATAGCCAATCCGAGCACACGATTCAGGTTTTGGAAGACATGTTTCGATCATGGATCCTAGATTTCGGGGGGTTTTTGGAGAGACATATATCCCTTGTGTAGTTTTACTACAATAACATTTTTTAGGTAGCACTTCAGATGGAAACTTACGAGGATTTTTATGGCAGGCCATGCCGATCACCCCTATGTTGGATGGAGGTAGGATATGTAGGTATGCTGGGACCTTGTCTTGTCCAGGAGACTACTGGTCAGGTGGAGTTGATTTAGAAGAGGATGGATACTACAAATTCTCACTAGAAATATTATGTTCATCGATGGAGATGACCTCTGGAGTTCAAAGTTGGAGATCAGGTTTTCTTACGTGCCACATTGAGGTTGGGACATAGGAGGATTAAGAGACATAGGAATCTTCCACCGAGATGTGTAAGACCTTTTGAGGTTTTGGAGAGAGTCAGGACGGTTTCCTATCGGTTTCAGTTACCTCATAGGTATTGGTCTATGCATGATGTCTTCCATATTTCTCAACTATAGCGTGACTTTTTAGACCAGTCTCCCGTTTTTTAACCCAAGGAGGTTGAGTTAGATGTGGATGAATCCTTTTAGGAGCACCCTATTTGGATTGTGGATCGCAACCCAAAGGTTCTCCATGGTCGGTCTATTCCTCTAATATGGGTTCTATGGAATCATGGGCGGGTACAATATGAGACATGGGAGAGGGAGGACAACATATGATTACATTGTCCAGATTTGTTTGAATTTTCTTTTTCACCACCCTTGGAAGGGAAATTGAGGGATGGATTGCTTTAAGGGGGGAAGTTTGTAAGAGACCGAATCTTCTTTTCAGGTATGGATCTTTATTTAGGGTTATTTTTTAGGGAAAAGAAAGAATTGGGAATTTTCTAAGTACACATCATGTACTCTTGAGTACACACCTTGTACCCAGTTTCCACACATAACCATGTACTTTCCATGCAATAGATGAGTACATGGACATGTGGGTGACTTGGAAGACCGCCTAAAGTGGGGGCTAGTTGAGTCATGTACATAGCATGTACATTAAATGAACACATTGTGTACTTTTATTTTTATTTGATGAGTTGGATCGGGGTAGTGCCTCATCTCCAGAAAATGTCTCTTCTTCTCGTGTCTCGTATAGGAGAGTAATGTACAAACGAAGATCTTCGACCTCCTCTCGTTCCTCCATCCGAGATCCGATTGAGATGACACTGGGTGAGTTGGATTCTGGCTGGTGAGTTCTCTCTTTCCCTAGAGCTTCTCTTCCGGATTTCTCCTCGCTCTTGAGTTATCTAAGTTTGAATGAGTTTTGGCCTTTTGTAGATCTATGATGTTCTAGGATTATTCAAGGGCCAACGTTCAAGAGTGTTATTTTTATAACATCATGGTAGGTGTTTTGTTCCTTTCTTTGATAGTAATTGGATTATATATGCTTAAAGTGACAAATATCCATGTTTAGGGTATTCCTTATTTTGGAATTTAACCCTGACTAAGACCTATTATGGTGTGTTTGGTTGAGAAAGGGTTGTTGATTATTCATTAGGTTTAACACCTTGATTATGGATGTGCTTACCATGTTTGATTGTTTATGGTTGTTTGGTATAGAATTTACCATTGGTATTTCTTTTTTTCCATTCCTAGTGTTGTTAGGATGGAGTTACTATTTATTTGAAATGCATGTGTTTCACATTGTGAAAGTATGGCCAATGGGAATTGACTGTGAGAGCTTAACGAGGAAGGTTTACTTATGTATAAATGTTGTTATTGTTGACCATAGGTATTGACCGTGAGAACTGTCATGGGGTCATTGACCAGAGGGCTTAGACTGTGAGATCTACCCATATGGTCGTTATTAAATGTATGTTAGTCCATAGGGAATTGACTGGGAGAGATGCCAGAGGGTCTCTATAATTATCGTTGCTATGCAGACCAAGGGGTATTGATAGTGAGATCTACCCAGGTGGTCAGTTGTACTAAATTTATTATATGTTAAATGAGAGGGGTTAGACTGTGAGAACTTTTTCAGAGGGTTGCTTGTGAATGATTGATTGATTATGACGAGCCTGCCAATCCAAAACACAATCTTGGACTCAGTCATACTTGATTCTTTAGATGGTCTTTTGAGACACCTATTTTTTATTGTTATACATGGGGATACATGTCTTAGGATAGATCCTAAGGTTACATTATTCAATAAATTGAATAATTTATAAATTTAGATGAATGTAATTAAAAACTATAGGACTGTTTACTTTAGAGTACTTCCAAGTTTATTGCTTCATTTCTAAATATTGCCTGTATTATATATTCACTGACAGTTATTCATAGATCTTTTGATGGTTTCCTACTAGGGTTCATCTCACACCCAGTTTGGGTCATGCTTTTGGACTCAAATAGATTATATGGTTGCAGTTATAGAAAAGGGCAAGTTCCCTTCTCCATTAGGTACTTGATTGTTATTGGAGCTAGATATAATGGGACCAATATAAGGATTGTGATGTTGTTGGAGTTTACTATTTTCTATTCTTTTGTTCTAGTACTTTATTTCCAAAATTGTGACTTGTTTAGATGCTTTCCAAGTTACATGTGACATGCATTATTTATTTATATATATATATTGTAGTTGTTTTACAATATCAGTCATTCGATGATTACTTATGTTGTGTGTTATTACTTCTTCCTCTTTTTTTTATTGTTTGTTCCACTGTGTTACTCATCCAATGAGGGCATAGTTTCCCCATTATCATAACTTGGCACTCGTTTCTAGTCAACAACCTCTGGCATTTGGATAAATGCACTTGAGGTCATGTGACCAACTGGGTACGGGGCACCTTTGGGCGGCACCCGGAACCAGAAAGTTACAATGTTTTATCAGAGGGGTTTCTTTTCTACTTTTCCATAATATTTGGATCCTATAGAAAGGGATAGGAATGAATAAGTAGTTGGTAATAAGTTGTGCCCCGGTGTAGCTAACTCGTGTATAGGGAAAATCCAAGTTACCACAAATATTACAATTTCTTTGGTTTTTCAATTGTTATAGTTGATTTTATTTCACCGTTTAGTGATATACTAGTTTTGTGTTATTATGATTTATATAATTTTGGTTCTATTTCTATTGAAAATAGATGAGATGTGGGTGTTCCATCTCATTCTTCATAAAGGCACTTGATAGAGATCACATGTAATGCATTCTTGTCATGCCATTTATGGTGAATTACTAATTGCATGTTGTGATAGATGTTGTGCTAGATATGCATGTTGTTGTGATAGATTTCGTTATAAAATATATTCTATTTTTATAGGGTATTATTAATTGTAAAGTTTCACTTGGATGGATGCTAAACTTTGGTCCTTTAGCTGTTATGGTCCCTCTTGGATTGGAATGTAGTGTATCATGTTTGAACTTTAATTTAATTTTTTCAAGTTATGATATGAAAAAGGATGCCAAAATTTGATTTATAATAAGTATGGGCAACCCTGGGTTGGAATTTTTCATTCCTTAGCCAAAATTATAAGTTCTTTTAAGGGTTACAGAGGAGTTTTATAGGCCTACTATCTGGAAACCTAGACAACACGGTGTGTGGTGTTACGAACACACGCCATGCGTTCTTTTGTTCTGGAAGAAACAAATTTTCTTAAGTACATTTCGTTTATTTTATGTAAATGTCGTGTAGTCTTTAACCATGTGACTGACTATGTGAGCAGAGACATGGGGTGGGAAAAACTTTGGTAGAACACACTATGTACTAGGAGTACTGTGCCATAAGGACCGTGTGTCCAGCTGTGTGACTAATGACACGAGTGGATAAAACTTAGTTGGTACACACTATGTCTCATTCTTGCACACTTTGTAGAGATGACCGTGTCTATGACCATGTGACTAATGACATGGGTGGTTAAAATTTTGGTGGCACACACCGTGTGTAGAGTGAACACACTATGTAGCGTTACACTAGCAGACTCCATGTGGTTTAGCCATGTAGAATTACTTGGGTAGGAATGAAAATTCAAGCACACGTCGTGTCATGATAGGAACACATCATGTGTAAGGGTGTTACACAACCATGTTTGTTTGGGGTACACATGATATTAAAAACATAAGGGAACATGTCGTGTAGGGGTTATACACGTTGTGTACCCCTATTTTGAAAAAGATGATTACTTTTTTCTCCTATTCCTTTCTTTCACTTCTAACTTTAATTCCTTGATAATATAACTGAGGTGTTTGCTTGACCTTATAGAGTCATGCCATCGAGACGTCCTTTGATTGTACGCTAGATATATGGCAATGATTTGACACCAGAAATGGTAGATTAGGGACTACCAACAGATCCTCACATCGTGCCCGTCTTGGCATAAGCTACTATACAATACATAGGTTCTGATGCACAGTTCTGTAAGGGATTTATGATGATTATGAAGACTTCTCAGGGAGCACCGCATCTTGCCCCATCTATGGAAGAGCTGACGAGGGTGTTCCAATAGTAGTATCCTCCCACTTTTTCTGAGGATGGAGAACCACAGGTTGCAAAGTCATGGTGAGAGGCCATTCTTTCTATCGTTGAGCATCTAGAGACGCATCTAGAGAGGAGGGTAAAGTTAGAGACATATATCTTATGTGATTCTTCCAAAAGATCGTGGGATGATATCTCATAGGCATTAAATCACTAAGATATGGTTTGGGAAGAGTTTTAGAGGATCTTATATGGCTACTAATATCCCGAGACGTTGAGGGCCGATCAGGCCCGATAGTTCATTCATTTGGAGAAGAGCTCTCTTTCAGTGATGGACTACTCGTCCTGTTTTATAGAGATTCAGTTCATTGTACATGTTTTGTGAGGTGACAAGTTATCTTTGGCTATGAGATTTAAGTATGGTCACAAGTATGACATCTAATTGTAGGTGAATGTATTCATGATGACTTCTCTGACAGCTGTAGTGAACCAGGTGATGATTACTAAGTGTAATATGAGGGAGTTGGGATATTTGAGCCAGGGTGCTTCAGCATCTAGGTTTGGTACTCCTTCGACAGATAGAAGGAAGTTCCATAGGGATCCTTTACACGATGTTTCATCAGGTAGCCAGGTGGTATGCTACCAGTGTGGGAAGAGTGGGTATACGAGACCACATTGCCTGAAGGACCCAGTTGAGTGTCAGTTTGGTGGAAAGATGGGTCACCTTAAGAATTTTTTAGGTGTTCTCACCTGTAGCGAGTGATAGGGGTTCTTCTATGACTCCATGTGAAGAAACAGGACCACTGGTTTCTCATTAGTCAGGGAACTGGAGTCTGTCAGGCCCTTCAGGCCGAGGAGGTGGTCTTGGACGTAGTAGCTAGTCCGTAGGCTTCCAGCAAAAATAGTGTGGATCAGCTCAGGGTGGTCAGGAAGGGTTGCAGGGCCATAGTATAGGTTAGAACTTTGTAGTGGAGCAGACCCAGCAGAAGCGGGATCCTGGACCCTCTACAATTAGAGGTATGATTCAACTTTCCTCAGTTTTAGCTTCTTCACTTTTTGATAGAGGGGCTACCCATAATTATGTATTTATTACTGTTGTGGAGAGCCTTGGGATCTGTATATTTACTTCTGAGGATTTCATGATGTGAGACACTCTGTTGGGGCTTAGGACAACTAGTGTATGTTAGTGCAAGGAGTTCCCTCTTGAGGTCAGTGGGTGTCACTTCTTATGAGACCTCTATATATTAGAGTTTATAGGCTTCATTTTCATTATTGTAATGGAATTCTTGGTCTTTTTCTAGGCCTTTGTTGACTGCTATCACCACAATGTGAGTTTCACGTCACCAGAGGGTGGGTCTTCTCTTCACAAGGAGGAATGGGATGTTCTGGGGAGAAGATCTGGACTCATGCATCTTGGTTTGGTAGGAATTACATCCTATATTTATAGTTTATATATGTATGACCAGAGGACTTCATAGATGTACTTTCCTCCAGTGGTGCATTGTTTCAGATATGTCTTCCTAGAAAACTTTTTAGGTTTACCTTCGGAGCGAGAGGTAGATTTCTCTATTGATATGGTTCCAGGTGCAGCACCGGTGTCAATTCCTCCTTATAGGATGGCTATACTAGATTTACAAGATCTCAAGATGCAGTTAGAGGAGTTATAGGCAAAGTGTTTCATCTGACCCAATAATTCTCCTTGGGGTTTTCCTGTTCTTTTTGTGAAGAAGACAAATGGTGCTCTCAGACTTTTTGAGGATTATTGGAAGCTGAACCAGTTGACAGTCAAGAAATGATATCCCTTATTGAGGATTGATGATATCTTTGATCATCTTTGAGGATCCCGAGTGTTCTCAAATATTGAATTGAGATCTGGTTATCATCATTTTCACATTAGACCATCAGATATACCCCTCAATACCTTTCTTAGTAGGTATGGTCTATACGAGTATGTAGTTATATCGTTCGGTATCACGAACGCGCCAGTAGTTTTCATGGAACTGATGAACCGAGTGTTCCATATTTATTTGTATTCTTTTTTGGTAGTCTTCATGGTTGATATCTTGGTGTACTCTCACACTCAACACGACCATATCACACATATTGAGATTGTTTTGAGTACACTAAGGGAGCATCGGTTATATGTCATGCTCTCAAAATTCCACTTTTGGATGGATCAGATTCACTTCTTGGTTCATGTCATCTTCGAGATAAGAGTGTTAGTAGACCCAGATAAAGTGAGAGAAGTAGTTTCTTGGGAGCATCTGAAGAATGACTTTGAGGTATAAAGTTTTATGGGGCTGTATGGTTACTACAAGAGCTTTATATAAAACTTTTCACATTTAGGAGTGCCACTAACGGGCCTAACTAAGAAGGGTGTGAAGTACTTGTGGACATAATCCAATGATTCATCCTTTCAAGAGATGAAGGGGAGATTGACTCCAGTACCAATACTAATTTTTCTCAAGCTGGGAATGATTTAAACTTTTTACTATGATGCATCGGGTATCGTATTGGGGGTAGTGCTTATGCAAGGGGAAAGAGTCATCACGTATGGGTCTTAGTAGTTGAGGCCACATGAGAGGAACTACTAGACTCATGATCTTGAGTTAGCTATATTTGTGAATGATTTACGCTTTTGGATACATTATCTTTTGGGAGAGTATTTTTTGGTATTCACTGACCACAAAACTCTCAAGTAAATACTTTACACAGCATGATCTAAATTTGAGACAACCAAGGTGGGTTGATCACCTTCAATACTTTGAATTTGAGTTTTCCTATATGCATTGGAAATGCAACGTAGTGGTTGATCCATTGAGAAGGAGGATTTAGATATAGGCAGTACAGGAGGCCAGTAGTGAGTGGAAGCTTGTGGATCTATTCTCTGAGATTCATTTGGAGGTGCACAAAATACAAGGGTAGATGTTTATTTATTTTATAGTTTTTACCTCTACTCTTCTAGACCAAGTATGAATGAGGTAGATATTAGATCATGAAGGCCTAGTCCTACAGGATAGTGTGTTAGGAGAGGACCCTTCTCCTGGGTGGACCATAGGTGAGGATGAGGTCCTACATTTTCATGGATGCATATGGGTGTCAGCATACATACGTGAGGAGTTGTTGTTGGTTTTTCATTCCACAGTTTGGGAATTTTATCCAGGTGTCGCCAAGATGCATCGAGATTTACACCATCAGTATTGGTGGCTAGGTATTAAGAGAGATGTAGTTGGTTTTGTTATGAGATGTTCCACCTGTCAGTAGGTAAAGGCGGAGCATCAATGACCAGTAGGGCTTTTCAATAGTTACCCATTCCTGAGTGGAAATGGAATGATGTCACAATGTATTTTGTAACGGATTTACCGAAATCACCTCGAGGGAATGATGTGGTTTGGGTTTTCATTAACAAAGTTACAATGGTTTCACACATTTACCGATCAAGGAAACTTTTAGTGTTGAAGAGCTTCGAAGGATGTACATCAGAGAGAATGTACATTTTCATGGGGTATTGTACTCCATCATTTCAGACAGGGATTCTCATTTTACTTCTTGTATATGGATGGGATTACAGAGGGCTTTGGGTACACAGGTACTTATGAGTACAACCTACCATCCCCAGACAGATGTCCAGTTTGAGTATACGATTCTTGTTTTGGAAGACATACTTCGATAATGCATCCCGGATTCCAGGGGGTCTTGGGAGAGACATATACCCCTAGTGGAGTTTTCCTACAATAATAGTTTTCAAGAAACAATTAATATAGCACCTTATGAGTATTTGTATGGTAGGTTATGCCGATCACCTCTATGTTGACTAGAGGTAGGATAGGAAGCTATGTTGGGACCTCGTCTTGTCTAGGAGACTGCTGATCTGGTGAAGTTTATTCGGAAGAAGATGGTTACTGCACAGTCTCGACAGAAATCTTACGCTGATAGATGGAGACGACCTCTGGAGTTTGAGGTTGGAGATCAGTTTTTCTTACGTATCACATAGAGGTTGGGAAACAGGATGATTATGAGATAGGAGAAGCTTCCACTGAGATACATTAGACCATTTGAGGGTTTGGAGAGATTCGGTTAGGTTTCATATCAATTGCAGTTACCTCATAGGTACTGGGATATACACGCCATCTTCCATGTTTCTCAGATACAGCATGACTTTTTCAGACCCATCTCACATTTTTCAACCCAAGGAGGTTGAGTTAGAGGTGAATTAATCCTTTGAGGAACACCCTATTTGGATTGTGGATCACAAAAATGAAGGTTATCCATGGTCGGTTTGTTCCTCTAGTATGGGTGTTATGGAAGCGCGGGCAGGTACATGATGAGACTTAGGAGTGGGAGGCTGACGTATGATCATAGTGGCCATATTTATTTGAAGTTTATTATTCAACACCCTTGGAAAGGAAATTTGGGGATGAATTGATTTAATGGGGGAAGTTTTTAAGAGCTCAGATTTTCGTTTTAGGTATGGATCTTTATTTTGGGTTGTTTTGAGGAAAAAGGAAGAATTGAGAATTTTATAAGTACACATCATGTACTCTTGAGTACATGTCATGTACCTGGTTTCCGTGCATAACTATGTACTGGCCATGAAATGGCCGAGTAAATGGCCATGTGGGTGACTTGAGAAGACTGCCTAAACCAGGGGCTAGTTGAGGCATGTACACAGCATGTACATTAAATGAACTTGCTGTGTAATTTTATTTTTATTTGATGAGTTAGAACAGAGTAGTACCTCATCTCCAGAAAACATCTCTTCTTCTCATTTCACATATAGGAGAGCAACGTACAGAAGAAGATCTTTGGCCTCCTCTCGTTCCTCCATCCGAGTTCTAATTGAGACACCACCAGGTGAATTGGATTCCTTCTAGTGAGTTCTCTCTTTCCCTAAATCCTCTCTTCCTGATTTCTCCTCCCTCTTGAGTTATCCAAGGTTGAACGGGTTTTGACCTTTTGTAGATTTATGATGTTCTAGGCTGATTCAAGGGCCTAATTTCAATAGTTTTCTTCATACAACATCATGGTAGGTGGTTTGTGCCTTTCTTTGATAGTAATTAGATTATATATGCTTAAAGTGATGAATATCCATGTTTAGGTTATTTATTATTTTGGAATTTAACCCTGATTAAGACCTATTATGGAGTGTTTGGTTGAGAAAGGGTTATTGATTATGCATTGGGTTTAACACCTTGATTATGGATGTGTTTCCTATGTTTGATTTTTTATGGCTATTTTTTCTTGAATGGCCCATTAGGCTTTCTTTTTTTTTCATGCCTAGTGTTGTTAGGATGCATTTATTGTTTATTTGAAATGAATGTGTTTCGCATTGTGAAAGTATGACCAAGTAGAATTGACTGTGAGAGCTTCCCGAGGTAGGGTCATTTATTTATAAATGTTATTATTGTTGACCAAAGGTATTGACTGTGAGAACTGTCATGGGTTTATTGAACAGAGGGGTTAGACTGTGAAAGCTGCCCATAAGGTCATTATTAAATGTATGTTAGACTATAGGGAATTGACTATGAGAGATTCCATAGGGTCATTATAATTATTGTTTCTATGCAGACTAAGGGGTATTGACAGTGAGAGATACCCAGGTGATTGGTTGTATTGAATTAATGATATGTTAAACCATAGGGGTTAGACTGTGAGAACTTTTACAGAGGGTTGCTCGTAAATGATTGATTGATTGTGATGAGCCTGCCAATCCAAAACACAAGCTTGGACTCGGTCTTACTTGATTGTTTAGATGGTCTTTTAAGACACATATTTGTTATTGTTATATATGGGGATACATGGCTTAGGCTAGTTCCTGATGTTAAATTATTCAACGGATTTATTAATTTATAAATGTAAATGAATGTAATTGAAAACTATAGGATTGTTTACTTTTGAGTACTTCCTAGTTTATTGATTCATTTCTGCATATTACCTGTAGTATATATTCACTTATAGTTAGAAATATATCTTTTGATGGTTGCCTACTGGGATTCATCTCACACCCCGTTTGGGTCATGATTTTGGAACCAAACATATTATATGGTTGTAGGTATAGAAAAGTGCAAGTGACCTTCTTCATCAGGTACTTGATTGCTATTCGAGATGGAGAGCATGAGGCCAAGCTAAGGCTTACGATGCTGTTGGAATCTACTATTTTCTGTACTTTGGTTTTAGTACAGTATTTCCATCATTGTGACTTGTTTGGATACATTCCTATTTACATGTGACATGCATAATTTATTTATATATATGCTACAGTTGTTTTATACTATCAGTCTTCTTCTGTTTACTTATGTTGTGTGTTATTACTGCTTTCACTTTTGTTTACTATTTGTTCCACTATGTTACTCTGCCAATGATGTTATAGTTTCCCCATTATCATAACTTGGAAATCATTGCTAGTCAGTAGCCTCTGGCATTTGTGGTAATGCGCTTGAGGTCATGTGACCAACCGGGTACAGTGCACCTTTGGGTGGCACCCAAAACTGGGATGTTACAAATTTATATCAGAGGGATTTCTTTGAAATTGTTACAGTTGATTTGATTTCACCATTGGTTGACGCACTAGTTTGGTGTTGTTATGATTAATATCATTGTGGTTCTATTTCTATTGCTACCTAATGAGATGAGGGTATTCCATCTCATGCATCATATAGGCACTTTCTAGAGATCACATGTCATGCTTTCTTGTCATTCCATTTAGGGCACATTACTAATTGAATATTTTTGTGATAGATGGTGTGTAATATATGCATGTTTTTGTGATAAAGGTCATGATAGAATACTTTCTATTTTGATAGGGTATTGGTAATTTTAAAGTTTCATTTTTATGGATGCCAAATTTTGGTCCCTGAGGTGTTATGGCCCTTCTTGGATCAGAATTTGGTGGATCATGTTTGAACTTTAATTGAATTTTTTCAAGTTATGATATGAAAAGGATGCCAAAATTTGATTTTTTGTAAGTATGGGCTCCCTCGAGTTGAAATATTTCATGCCTTGGACAAGATTATATGTTTTTTAAGGGTTCCATAGGAGTTTCAAAGGCCTACTATCAGGAAACCCATACAACATGGTGTGTCGTGTTATGAACATACACCATGTGTTATTCTATTCTAGAAGAAACAACTTTCCTTAAGTACACATTGTGTACTGTATATACACACCATGTAGTCTTTAAATGTTTGAAAGACTGTGTGAGCAGAGACACGAGGTGAGAAAATCATAGGTAGAACATGTTGTATACAAGGAGTACATGTCGTGTCGTAAGGACCGTGTGTCTGACCATGTGACTAACAACACTAGTGGATAAAACTTAGGTGGTACAAACCATGTCCCATTCTTGCACATCATGCAGAGATGATCATGTCTCCGACCGTGTGACTAATGACATAGGTGGTTAAAATTTTTGTGGTACACACCATGTGTAGAGTGAACATACTGTGTAGCATTACGCCGGCAGACCCCATGTGGTTTAGCCGTGTAGAAGTACCTGGGCATGAAAGAAAAATCAAGTACATGCCGTGTCTTGAGAGGAACACGTTGTGTGTAAGGGTGTTACACGACCTTGTTTATATGGGGTACACACGATATTAAAAACATAAGGTAACACCTTGTGTAGGGGATACACGTGTCGTGTACCCTTATTTTGTAAAACTTGATTGTTTTTCTTCTCCAGTTACTTTCTTGCACTTATAACTTTCAGTCCTTGATAATCGAACTGAGGTGTGTGATTGACCTTGAAGAGTCATGCCACAGAGACCTACTCCGGTTGTACGCTAGATACAAGGCGACAATCAGACAATAAAAATGGTATATTAGGGACTACCATGAGATCCTCCTGTCTTAACCGTCTTGGTCCTAGATGTTATACCAGACATAGGTGCTGATGCACAGTTCTGTGAGGGATTTATGAGGATAATTCATACTTTTCAAGGAGCACCGCATCCTACCCCATGTTTGGAAGAGCTGATGAGGCTGTTACGGCAGTAGCATCCTCCCACTTTTTCTGGGGATGGAGGACCACATGATGTAGAGTAATGGTTGGAGGTCATTTTTTCTATCTTTGATAATCTAGAGATGCATATGGAGAGGAGGGTAAAGCTTGAGACGTATATGTTACATTATTCCTCCCAAAGATGGTGGGATGTTATCTCACATGCATGACATCACCAGGATATGGTTTGGGAATAGTTTCTTAGAATCTTCTATGACTACTTCTATCTCGAGACATTGAGGGTGGATCAAGCCCGAGAGTTCATGAATTTGGAGAAGATATCTCTTTCAGTGATGGTCTACTCATCCTGTTTTACAGATCTTCAGTGCTTCACACCTGTTCTAAGAGGTGATGAGTTATCATTGGCTAGGTGATTTTGAGGATGGTCTCAGGTATGAAATCTGATCATAGGTGAATGTATTCATGCTAACTTCTGTGATAGCTATAGTGAACCAGGCACTGATTACTGAGTGTAATCTGAGGGAGTTGGGATATGTGAGCCAGGTTGGTTCAGCATCTACGATTGGTACTCCTTCGACAGATATCCAGAAGTGTCGTAGGAAGCCTTCACATGATGTTTCTTTAGGTATCCAAGTGGTATGATACTAGTGTGGTAAGAATGGGTATACGATACCACATTTCCCGAAGGACCTAGTTGAGTGTTATTATTGAGAAAATATGGGTCACCTTCCTCATTTTTTCTGGGTGTTCTCACTATCAGTGACTGATAGGGGTTCTTCTATGACACCACGTTCAGAAGAAAGACCACCAATTTCTCATCAATCAGGGAACATGATTTTGTCAGGCCGTTCAAGCCAAGGAGGTGGTCATAGATGTGGTATCCAGTTGGTAGGCTTATAGTGACAGTAGGGTGGATTAGCTCAGGGTTGTCAGGCAGGGTCACAGGGCCACAGTATAGGTCTTACTTTTACAGTAAAGACCTGGAAATTCCATGTAATTTTTTTTAATTATATGAGAATTTTATGAGTCCGTGAAAATTAATGGTGCGTGATTCCGATGCCTTGTGTTTCTGGAATGAATTTCTGAACTTTTTTTAGGTACGTTCAGTAAAAATACGAGTAGGTTTTTGTAACTTTTTAACCGATTCTCGGAATTTAAATCCAAGGACATCGTTGAACTCACAACGCCTGTATTCGCTTAAGGATACTTTCACCTCGACGACAGTTGGTTGAGGGTGAAATTTATTTTTTGTGTTTTTCGTGAAAGAATAAAATAAAATAAAAATGTTTAACATTTTTATTTGTTGAAACATTACATGTGGATGTTATTGAGGTGAGGACCATCGAGCGTAAAACCACCATTTTGAATTTCTAGTGGTGGGGACCACATGAACTATATTAATGAGAGAAACCCCCTGAACTCCCTCATTAATGAAGAGTTAACCCATGGACTCCCTCCAAATTTAATTATTCCAACAAATTTCATTTAATTGAGTCAATTAATTAAGCCAATTAATTATGACAACGTGCCAGCATAATTAATCTACCCAATTTAAATTATATTGGAACCTCTTTCCTTTGAGAGGATTTGGGTTGGCAATGGAGAAGGGGAGATCTTGGAGAACTTCTCTACAATGAAGAACAACCTCCATTGAAGAACAAATATATGACAAACCAACAAACGGGCCTGGGATCGGAGGCGTGTGGTGGGCAGGACGAATGTCAAAATCTTAGAATTCTTTCTCGAGACACATCAACGAAGCTTCGAGGTAGGGTGGTTGTTTGAATTGTTTTTTCCCTTGCCCGTTCTTGAAAATTCTTTGTAAATCAAGAATAAATTGTAGTCGCTTTCTACTGCTCTAACGCAGAGAGTGCGATCCAAACAAACATGGACCGTCCTCTCTGAATTTCTTGTGATTAATTGTTGTGTTCTTCGTGATGGAGGAGGACAACAACCAACACCAGTGGGGCACAAGAATGGTGGCCAACACCACAGTCGGTCGTGATGAAGGCGTCGACGCACCCGCAACGCTCGATGGAAGAGAACAGTTGTTTGTGTCGTGGAAGTAAAGGGAGGATGGACGGCCGAGCCGGCCACCGGTGAAAGCATGTCACGTGACCGAGCCACGCAGAGGGGATGGCGGTCCATCCGGCTAGCTGCGGCGGACCGCCGCACCGCATCCCCCGCGCCGCCCCATGGCCCCTGCACCGCCCCGTGGCCCTCGTGCCGCCCCGCGATCCCCATGCCGTTAGTGTGGGCCGGGCTTCCCAGCGTAGGTCGGGTCGGACCTAGTAGGCCAGGCCAAACCCGGCAGGCCGGGTCAATCTGACCAGGTCAGACCGGGCCCAGACCAGCTTCGACCCATTTTTCGCTCTTTTGGCCATAACATTGGAACCAAGTGTATGTTTGAAAAACCGTATATGGAACTAGACACCTTGGAGTGAGATGGTCCCTTTAGTATACCCCACTACATTTTTTGATAGAGTTGGGGAATAATCGGGTTGGATTGAGCACGAATCCAACCGGACCCTCAGAACTAAAAGTCTAACACCTTACCAACCGATCGTTTGTTTGACGCATCGTCTGTTGCATTGAGACCCCTATGACATGGTGGTCCTTTTGGATACTTCTTCTTGGGACTTTGTGATAGTTTGAGTATCGACTAGTGGCTTGAGGAGAGAACCCTCCTAGAGATAAGAGATCTTAGTGCAGGAACCCTGTAGCTGGTTGTGGCAATGTACTAGGATCCTGTGTGGTTCTGACGACGTACTGACGATGTACTAGGATCCTTTGTGGATCAGAGGACATAATGACAATGTACTATTATCTTGTGTGGGTCTGCCGACTTACTAATGATGTACAAGGATCCTGTGTGGGTCTGACGACGTACTGACAATGTACTAGGATCCTATGTGGGTCTGATGACTTACTGAAAATGTACAAGGATCATGTGTGGGTCTGATGACATACTGATGATGTACTAGGATCCTGTGTGAGTATGAAGACATACTGACGATGTACTATGATCCTGTGTGGGTCTGACGATGTACTAGGATCGTGTCTGGGTCTGACGGTGTACTGATGATGTACTAGGATCATGTGTGGGTATGACGATGTACTGACGATGTACTAAGATCTTGTGTGGGTCTAACGATGTACTTGTTGGAACCATGGTCATTCTATGCATGAATTGCAGTATGGTTTTTGTTTGTTGTCAATCCTCAGTGGAAGTTCAGAATGTGTGCCAGTAAAGTGATCATACAGAACAAGAAGATAATAATATTGAAGGTGGCACTATTTTCCAGTGTTTGCCAAATTTTTGGGTCTGAAAATCAACAAATGGAGAAAAGTGGTTTTTGGAAAAGAGACTTGCACACCGTTGACTTGAAAGAGAGAAAACTTGGGTGCCTTTTTTTTTTCGATAACAAAACATGAAAATATGGAAAAGGGAGAAGGGCGCCCAAGTTTTATGTTTGGTTGTGCAAGTGACTTGCGCACCGAGACTTGCATGTCGAGGGAAGACTTGTGCGCCATCGCGCAGGGTATCCAAATGCCTCTAAATAGAGGTTGACCCCTCCTCATTCGGTACGAAGTTCAGACTTAGAGAAAATCAGAGCTCCTGTTGCATAGGTGTAGTGGTCGCGCAAGTGGTGGTGGGTCGCTCAAGTTGAAGTTGCACGGAAGTTGTTTGATGCGCATCCAAGGTGGTTTGGGTGAGAAAGGGTGTTGGTCACCCAAGTTTGGAGTTGGGTAAGGAAGTGGTGCGCAGGTGGTTTGGTGACACTTTCACACCAGAATTTGAAGCAGCGCGACAGTTGATAGTTGTGCGCCAAAATCGGGTTGGGCGTAAAAGGAATTGAGTCGCGCAAGTTTGAAGTTGAAGAAGTGTGTGTCACGCAAGTGGGAGAGCTGGACTTGCACGCTGTCTTGAAACTTGCGAGTTGGGCTTGGAGAAGTGCGCCATGTGTGGTTGAAGTATGCTAGTCTTTCTGGGCTGCACGAAAGCTGTAATATTGCCTGATACTTGCAGTAAAAAAGTGATATTCATATATGGGAGAAAGTTGGACTTCAACAGAGCATCTACATGCAACAGAGGATGTATTTATTAGCGATATTGATGAGACCTTCACGTCTATAAGCTGAGTGGGACTTCACCAAAGGCAGTGAGCCAGGGGGAGTCAACGGGAGTGACTTGAGGGACACAGTGAGCTATCCCTGAACTTTTTAATGGCAGTGATCCTAGGACAGAGTGACTGTTCTCGAACCTTTGTATTCCAAAACTCGTGAAAAATAGTGGAATTAGGTATGACCGACAACTTGTCAGAATATTCTCCTTAGACGTAGCCCTTTGTGGTGAGCCAAGTAAAAGTATTGTGCCAACTTCCTACTTTCTTTTGTTTGACAGGTTTAACAAGTTCCTACCAACGTGGGAACAAGATCCACAGATTTAAAAATAAAACGTTAACACCATGATTCATCCCTACCCTATCAGGGTGTCCCGTGGTCCTACATGTGGTATTAGAGGCAAGGTTGCTGGTGTTTGATCTATCAATATACCGTTATGGAAAATTCAGCCAATTTCAGGGGAGTCCCTCTCTTCGATGGAAGTAATTTCCAGATTTGGAAGAATAGAATGAGATCTCATCTAAGATCCCTTGGAATGGATGTTATGTTTTCCACTATGCAAGGTATACATGTCCAACAGGTCTAGCTATGACTGATGGATATAGGAAAATCCTTGATGCAGATGCTAAAGCACAGAATGCTCTCACCGCAGCACTTTCTGATCGGATATATCTAAAAGTGATGAGTTTCACCTCAGCAAAGTCCATGTGGGATAAAATTGAAAATATTTATGAAGGAGATAGAAAAGTGAAGGAGGAGAAATTACAAGTCCTACACAATAGGTTTGATGATATGAAGATGCATCGTGATGAGAATGCAGACTCATTCTTCAATCAAATTACTAAATTGGTTGGAGCAATTCGGGGTCTAGGTGAAGAAATCAAAGACGTTGACATTGTAAAGAAAATATTAAGAAGACTTCCACCCATGTACAATGCAAAGGTGTCATCCCTTGAGGAATGAGATCTTTCCAAACTTTCTTTGGATGATCTGTTGGGCAGCTTAGTGGCATATGAAATGAGAGTCAAACCAGAAGATGCTACTACACGAGTAAGCAAGGAAATGGCATTCAAATCTACGGAGAAACTGAAAATCTCAAAAGATAGTAGTGGTGAAGACGATAAGGAAAAAAGAAATTATTTCTCTCATTGCCAAAAAGTTCCAGAAGGGAAAATGGAAATTAAAAGGGAAGTTACCTCTAGCTTGCTTTCGTTGTGGAAATGTTGGGCACATTGCTTCTCAGTGCTTAAGAAAGATCGATGATGGTGATAGCGATGATGAAAACTTGAGAAGCCTCAGAAAAGGTTTTTCAAGAAAGGAGACTTCAAATCTAGAAAGAAAGTTTTGAAGAAGAGTTTTTTCTGTGAAGTGGAAGAAGATGATAATGAACTCTATGATGAAGAAGAACCAGAATTTAAAACTGGGAACTATGATTCCATGATGGCCACTGTTGAAAAATCAGAAGATTCAGGTGTAAAAAATCAGTTGAAAACCAGTGCACATTCCGAGTTGTGACTTAAGGATGTTTTTAGTAAGCTTAAGATTAAATGTAAGAGTTTCAATAAGTGGAAATAAATTGTAGAATAATCAACTGAATATGTTGATCAACTTGAAGATGAAATTGAATGACTGGAAGAATTGGCGAAAGTATAGTCTAAAATACTTGAAATCAATGACAATGTAGTGGATATGAAGCTGAGAATTGAAGAGCAGGCAAAGGTCATCAATGACCTCACCTCTAGGCTAGAGTAAAAGTCCAAGAATGATGAGAGTCTTGAGGAGGAAGTTGTTACTATTATGAGTAAACGTGAAAAAGATTCAATTTCAAAAGAATCAAGGAAGAAAATACAATTTGGAAGGTTCTCAGATGCTGAGATGTTGGAGAGAGAAAAACGTGGCTCTAATTGAGTTGAAAAGATTTTAAATGATCAAAGACCTACCTGCATGGGAAATAGTGGAATTGGTTGTGAGGAAGAATCATCAAATGCTGCAAATAAAGGTAACCAAAATAAAGGCAAGCTGAAAGTGGGTGATATGGGAAAGTCTTCTGAAGTGATGAAACAGAAACCCCAAATTCAATCTGAAAGAATAAAAGAAGATTATCCTCAAGCCTCATGGAAAAAGGATCCCTCATAATATTATCCCACAGAAGAAGGAATGAGGAAAAATATAAGCGAGAAGACATTTCCTCTCATGAAGTGTTAGTTTTGTGGGTATTTGGGCCATACCATGTCTTATTGAAAAGAGGCAAGAAGCTATCAAAATGGAGAAGATGTAGGAGTTCAAAAAGGATAAAAAATTCATATCCAAATTATTTTAGAAGAAACAATTTCTATGGATATTGTTTTCGTTGTTCTAACTTTGGCCATAAGGCTGTTAATTGCAGGCAGAGAAGGTACATGGACACCTCATACTGAAGTTCGAGACAAGTCAAGTCTCGTCAGCAAGACAATGTTGCTCTTTCAAATGGGTTTTATCCTCTCGAATAAGATTTAAACTATGAAGAACCTAGGTACACAGAAGAGATAATTGAAAGGCCATCAGTGCTCTATACTCAATATAATGTCTCATGGAAAGAAAGGAAGAAAATTGAGAAATCCAACCTTGTAGAGGTGGCCCTCAAAGCTAGAAAAAGCAACAGTACCTGGATTCTGGATAGAGGTTTTTCATCTCATATGAAAGGTAATGATGTCCTGTTAATAGATATCAAAAGGAAGGTTGATGGTACAGTACAATTTGGTAATGATGGAGCTCTGAAAATCAAAGGCAGTGGAAGTACTGAATTAGCTAATGGAGAGCTAAAGAAGACTGAAGTCCTTTTTGTAGATGGCCTACGTCATAATCTACTTAGCATGAGTCAACTCTGTGACTCGAGACATATAGTTACTTTTAATTAGAAAGGTTTCACTATCATGGGAAAGATAGGCAATTCACTTATGAAGGGATTCAGAATAGAAGGAAACTTGTATCAGGTTAATAGTAATGAAAATGTTTGTTACATGACTATTGAAGAAGAAAACAATTTGTGGCATCGGAGACTGGGACACATCAATCAAAAAGACATGGAGAAAATATCAAAATTGATAATTTTCGTGGACATTCCTAACCTGAAGCGTGAGCGTGAAAAATCTTGTGATGCTTACATTCGTGGGAAGCTGGTCTGTAGTTCATATCATCCAAAGAAGAAAACGGCATCCCACCTTCTTGATCTTATTCATACAGATGTATGCGAGCTGATAAATGTTGCTGGAACTCATAGAGAAAGGTACTTTGTCCTTTTCATTGATGATTACAGTAGAATGGCATGTGTAATGGTCATTCACAAGAAACGACAAGTGTTTGACTGCACGAAAACATATCGGCGAATCTCCGAGAATGATACTGGATGAAAAATTAAAGTGTTGCGATTTGACAATGGAGGGGAATACACGTCCATTGAATTTGAAAATTACCTAGAGAAGCATGGTATACAACATGAGGTAGCTGCTGTGAGAAATCCACAACAAAATGGAGTTTTTGAACATAGGAATCGACAGGTGAACAACATGGCATGAACTATGCTAATTGAGAGTCTTATTCCATGACATTACTGAAAAGAGGCTATTCAAGCTGCAATGTATATTCAAAATCGAACATGAATTTATATGGGTGAGATGAATACACCATATGAATTGTGGCATGGAAGGAGGCCCTCTTTGAAATACTTTCGTGTTTTTGAAAGTAAATGATTCATCAGAAACAAAGAAGGAAATCAAGGGAAGTATGGTGATAATGAAGATGAAGGAATTTTCCTTGGATAGTCAATGAACATCAAATCCTACAAGTGTTTTAACAAGAGATTAGGAAGGATTGTGGAAAGTAGGGATGTTAATATAATTGAAGAGAAAACCACAAGTGCTTCAAGGGATGCATATGCTGATGTGATAGAAAGTGAGGAAGAAAGTGAACATAGAGAAAATACTAATACAAAAATAGAGGAAGTTGTAAAAAACACTCCGTAGTAACATCAATATGTTGACTTAGAAGAAGAATCTAAAGAAGAAACTATGGCTGGAGAGAATGCAACTGAGCCTCACAGGAGAAATCGAAGCATAAAGATTGATCCATCTAACATAATTGGGGATAGGAGTGCACCCACAAAAACAAGGAGGATGAGGAATAACATGAAATCTGAATTTCTGTCAGTTGTGGATCCATCCTCATTTGAAGAAGCTACAAAGTATGAATCATGGGTGAAAGCCATGAATTAAGATTTGGGTCAGATTGACAAGAATCAGACATGGGATCTTGTTCAGAGACCCGAAGGTCACAATGTCATTGGTACAAAATGGATCTTCAAGAACAAGTTTGATGAGCATGGAAGTGTTATTAGAAACAAGGCACAACTGGTATGTAAAGGATACTCCTAGATTGAAGTTTTTGATGTTGAAGAAACCTTTTCTCCAGTGGCTAGATTGGATTCAATCAGGATTTTTCTTTCCATGGATCCTCAAAGAGAATATAAAGTATATAAATAGATGTCAAGACAACATTCTTGAATGGTGTTCTTGAAGAAGAAGACTACATCAAACAACCAGTGGGTTTTGTTCTTGGTACTGATGAAACAAAGGTATACAAACTGAAGAAAGCTATATATGGTTTGAAGCAGGCACCATGAGCATGGTATTCTTTGCTGGACTTGTATCTCAAAAAGATGGAATTAAAAAGAGGAGGAGTAGACCACAATCTATATGTGAAGAATTCTCCAAAAGATCAGTTCATGGTTCTAGTATACATTTATGACATTATTTTTGGTGGCAGTAAGCAGAAATCAGTGTATGAATTTTCCAATCACATGAAATCGGAATTTAAAATGTCTATGATTTGGGAGCTCACATATTTCTTGGGGCTGCAGGTGATTCAAAAGAAGGATTACACTTTCATTTCTCATGAAAAGTATTCAAGAGAGATTCTCAAGAATTTTAGTATGCAAGACTCTAAACCAATGTCAACTCCGATCGCAGTTGGAACTAAACTTGGGAAGCATGAGTATGGGACCTCTGTAGATCCCACTATGTACACGAGGATAATTGGGAGCCTACTGTACCTGACAGCGACACGACCTGATATTGTCTTTGCAACCTGTCTAGTGGCCCGCTTTCAGAGTAATCCAAAGGAGGAACATATGGCAGCAGTAAAAAGAATCATGAGGTATATTCAAGGTACTCACAATTATGGATTATAGTTTTCTACAGGAAGGGACAGTGAATTATCAGTATTTTCTGATGTTGACTGGGCTGGCGATGTTGTGGACAGAAAGTCCACCAATGGTGGTGCATTCTATATTGGGAATAAATGTGTTGGCTGGTTGAGTAAGAAACAAGAAAGTACTTCTATTATTACTACTGAAGCTGAGTATATATTTGTCACAAAGTCATTCACTCAACTGGTATGGATGAAGCAACAACTAACAAATATTGGTGATGAGGTGAAGCAACCAATGGTAATTTACTATGATAACAAGAGCGCAATGGATCTTACAAAGAATCCTATTCAGAACTCTCATAAAAAACATATTGAAATCAGGTGTCACTTTATCAAAGAAAAAGTTGAGCAAGGCATGATTAGAATGGATCATGTGGGAACTGATGGGAAAGTGGATGATATCCTCACCAAGCCACTGTCAGCAACTGTGTTTGAGAAGCATCGGTTGAATCTCGGTGTTCAGACACCTCCCAGTGTATAAGGAGGTTATGAAAATCCTCTCTCCCCAGTTATGTTAACTATTTTTAATCTGTTTATTGATGTGATGTAGGTTTGTGGGGGAGATACTATCCAGGGGGAGTGTGGTTTGAGTTAAACAAGGAACAATTATCGATCTTTGGATTTATTGTCAATGGGGGAGAAAGGAATAAATTCTGGCATGTTCAGGCATGTAATGCTTCTGTGGCACGATGAGAATTCAGTTTCAGTGATAGGATGAGAAGGATGAGAAGGAATACATTGGACATGTAATGCTTCTGTGACACTGTAAGAGTATTTCTTGGGTGTCATTGAGAATTCCAAAACACGGGAACCCAATTCAAGATTCCTCTCTTGTTTTCTACACTGATCATTTCCCACATAGACTTAGAGTGTTGGCTGAGTTGATTCTTGAATTTGTCATTTGCCTATGGATGGTGCTCTATTTAATTTATTTACTGATTTCCAACACACCCAAAGGGGGATATTGTTGGAACCGTGGTCATTCTATGCATGAATTGGAGTATGGTTTGTGTTTTTTGTCAATCCTCGGTGGAAGTTCAGAATTTGTGCCAGCAAAGTGATCATACAGAACAAGAATATAACAATATTGAAGTTGGCACCGTTTTCCATTTTTTTTCCAACTTTGTGGGTCTGAAAATTGACAAATGGAGAAAAGTGGTTTCTGGAAAAGAGACTTGCGCATCGTTGACTTGAAGAAGAGGAAACTTGCGCGTCTTTTGTTTTTCAAGATCAGAACATAAAAATATGGCAAAGGGAGAAGGGCGCCCAAGTTTTATGTTTGGTCGCACAAGTGACTTGCGCGCTGAGACATGTGTGTCGAGGTAAGACTTGCGCTCCATCGCTCATGGTATGAAAATGTTTATAAATAGAGGTTGACCCCTCCTCATTCAGTACGATGTTCAGAATTAGAGAAAATGAGAGCTCCCATCATGCAGGTGTAGTGGTCGCGCAAGTGGTGGTGGGTCGTGCAAGTTGAAGTTGTACAGCAGTTGTTTGCTACACATCCAAGGTGGTTTGGTCGAGAGAGGGTGTTGTTCACCCAAGTTTGGAGTTGGGGAAGGAAGTGTCACACAGGTGGTTTGGTGACACTTGCGTGCCAGAATTTGAAGCAGTGTGACAGTTGATAGTTGCACGCCAAAATCATTTTGGGAGTAAAAGGAATTGATTCGTGAAAGTTTGAAGTTGAAGAAGTGTGTGTCACGCAAGTGGGAGAGCTGGACTTGCACGCTGTCTTGAAACTTGTGCACTAGGCTTGGAGAAGTGTGCCAGGTGTGGTTGAAGTACACCTGTCTTTCTGGGGCTGTGCAAAAGCTGGAAGATTTCCTGATACTTGTAGTAAAAAGTGAGATTCATCTACCGTAGAAATTTGGACTTCAATATATAATCTACATACAATAGAAGATGTATTCATTGGTGATAATGAGAAGAACTTGAACTTTATAAACTGAGTGGGACTTCACCAAAGGCAGTGAGCCAGGGTGAGTCAACGAGAGTGACCTGAGGGACGCAGTGGGCTATCCCTGAACTTTTGTAAAGGCAGTGAGCCTGATACAGAGTGACTGTTCGTGAACCTTTGTATTCCATAACTCGTGAAAAATAGTGGAATTAGGTACGACCGAAAACCTGTTGGCATATGCTCCTTGTACGTAGCCCTTTGTGGTGAACCAAGTAAAAGTGTTGTGTCAAATTCCTACTTTCTTTTGTTTGAAAGGTTTAACAAGTTCCTACCAATGTGGGAATAAGATCCACAACTTTAAAAATAAAAATTTAACACCCTGATTCACCCCTCCCCTCTCAGGGTGTCCCGGGGTCCTACAGTACTGACAATGTACAAGGATCCTGTGTGGGTCTGACGATGTACTAGGATCCTATGTGGGTCTAACGATGTACTGACGATGTACTAGGATCATGTGTGGGTTTGACGATGTACTGACTATGTACTAGGATCCTGTGTGGGTATGAATATGTAATGACGACGTACTAGGATCATGTGTGGGTATGATGATGTATTGACAATGTGCTCAGATCCTGTGTGGGTCTGAAGATGTACTGATAATGTACTAGGATCTTGTGTGGGTCTGACGATGTTCTGACAATGTACTAGGATCCTGTGTGGGTCAGCAATTTGGGATCCTTCATGGGTCTGCCTCTTAATAGAGTAATATGATTCAGTAGTTACATCTAATCATCTCTACTATTGTACCTATGTTATACCTAGTGTGAGCTGAGTCTGTACCTATGTGGTACTTTCCTTTTTGGTAATACCTTGGTGGTATTCTTCTGTGTGGTGTACCTATGTGGTACTTACCTTCATGGTACTTCTTCCTTCGTGGAACAGTTGAGCTTGGGATTTTGAGTTGGACTATGTGTTTCTTCATGATTGAGATGGGCATACTTGATAAATTATGTATATGTATGGGAATATACTTAAGTAGGGTTGTCAGTTGATTTCATGCCCTGTGTTTTATCCTTCGTGGATTTTGAGATACCTTCAGGGTCTTAGGGTCCCTACTAAGTAACGTTATACTCACCCCTACACAGGCTATGCTCGTACCCTGTTGTGTTTAGTGCAGACGACAGACAGCGCTGACTAAGGATGAGGGTACCAAGACTGGAGGCAGATCAAAGGTTGACCTAGATGAGGCATACTGTAAATACGACCATTTGAGAGATGTACATTCCCTTCATTTAGGATCCTTGGCGGGTGTTCATAGGATTTTTTCATGTTTATTTATACTTTTTATGTTTCCTATAATTTCTAGTTGGGCTTTTATTCTGGTCCCTTTTTTATTACTGTACTCACACTTTTAGTATATAGTTTACTTGTGTTCATATCTTGATGTGTGCTTGGTTGCGTGAGTTTACAGGATATAAAGGCAATGCCTTCCCGGTTTTAGGGAATATGCATTTCGGTGCTAGTCACCAGCCCCTAGCCTATGGAAGACGGGCTTGGGGTAGTCACGACATAGGTCCCGGGGGACGGGTCATGAAAAATTGGTAGCATAGGGATCGGTTCTACTGTAGAACATGGGACTCTGATCTTTTTAACGGTAATAGTGCTAAGTGTATTGGGTGTGGTTATTAGTTTAGGGAATCCAGTGTTGGTGTGGTGGTCGACGTATCCATACACCAGGACCTTGACTTCTGATTTCCTACTTAGTGCACAAAAACGCTAATTGCGTGTGTGTTTTAGAGAGTTTTCTTTGTGATCTCTTAGAGTTAGCTTACCAGGTATAAATTATTGACCGTGGTACACCTGTTTCTTTTTAGGATGCCTCTACGTAGACATCCATCTAGGGTTCTGGATATAGTACGCGTTGATAGCCCACCAAGCGATAAGGCCTCGGTGTAGGGCCCTCTTCCAGTAGAGGCACCAGCGGAGGCACCAGCGGTACCATTACCTGTTGGCCCACTGATACCACTATCCCCAGTAGCAGAGGGTTCATGCCACTTGAGCGCGTTGCATGAGTTCCATTGCTAGAGTCCACCCAGGTTTAGGGGATAGAAAGACCCACATGTAGCTAAGGATTGGTTAGAGGTCGTGGTGAGAGTCTTCCGACTGGTAGGGACACCAGCTGATCTCATGGTGATACTTGCTGCCAGCCTTCTACAGGAAGTATCTGGTAGATGGTGGATCTTGATGCTCCAAGTTCACGACGAGGTGACGCTTCTCTGGGAAGACTTCAAGAGCCTGTTTTGGGCAGAGTTTGTCCCAGTGACTCTTCGCGCAGTGCGCATACAGGAGCTACTTCATCTGTAGTAGGGAAGAATGACTATGGATCAGTACTCAGCAATGTTCACCAACCTCTCATGTTAATCCACTGATATGGTATGGGAACCATTCTTTAGGGCCCGAACTTTTGATCAGGGACTCAGGAAGGAGATCACGGTTTCGAAGATTTCTCTCAGCATCCCGACGCAAGAGGGGGTGTTATAGCAAGCCCTCTTAGTGGAGAGTTTTCATGATGAGTAGTCAACATCAGTGAGACCCACAACCAGATGTCACGTAGCGGAGTCTTCTGCAGCTGGTGGCAGATAGATGTCATAGAGGTCCAAGAGGACCAAACCTACAGGTGGATGACTGCATGACTCAGGATCGGTTGTGTGGGGCACCGGAGACAGATCCAGTCATGCGAGGAACAGGAAGTGTTTCACATGCGGCGGGCAGGGTCACATGGCTCGTGACTATCTGACCCGCCATACGGATGATCAACAAATGATCGAAGGACCGCCCAGATAGAGATAGAGGTTCGACTGAGGAGGTCTGCAGGGTGTAGGCGGATGTGGCAGCGGAGCTGGCCGTGTAGCTGGCGGTGGGTGACGATTCGAGATGTTACCTCCACCACCACCAGGTGGTCCACCCCGACCACATGGGAGAAGGAGTACAGGGGCGAGCTCATATCCAGGTAGCTAAGGCCTACGATCATGGCGCTCCGGAGATGATATGAGGTACGATCTGTGTCTACTCCACCTTAGTTGTAGTACTTATAGACACAGGTTCTAGCCATTATTTTATTGCCACTGCCCTCATTTGGAGCTCAGATATTCCAATGGAGTTTTTGGATCGATCCTTATGGCTAGAGACTCCTACAGGAGATGATTTGATGATTATGAATTAGTTTCGGTAGTGAGATCTTACTCTAGGAGGCGAGAGCTTCAGCTGGGATCTCCTAGTAGCGGCGTCAAGGCCTTATGACGCCATCTTGGGTATGGACTGGTTATCTACTATCCATGTTCAGATTGACTATATTAGGCACAAAGTGTAGTGTGTCAAAACAGATGGGACCAATTTTACCTTCACTAGCGAGAAGGGAGACCTTGAAGCACAAGATGGACTTACTCGGAGGAGGGTGCAACCGATTACACATGAGTTGGATAGACTTACCCTCAGAGTGGTTGATGTGGAGAGTTTGAGTTATCTTTTTGTGGTGGACCAGTATGCAGATGTCTTCCCTGATGATGTTTCGGGTCTACCTCCTTGTAGAGAAGTGGACTTTTACATTGACTTGTACCCCGAGATGGCACCGATATATACACCAGCATATCGGATGGCTCCCGTGGAGCTTCGTGAGCTGGGGGTACAACAAGAGGACTTGCAGGGGAAGGGATTCATCTGGCCCAGTGTTTCTCCTTGGGCAGCCCCAATTATGTTTTCCAAGAAGGTGGATAGGATCTTGAGACTTTTTGTTGACTATCAGCGCCTGAACCAGGTGAACGTGAAGAACAAGTACCCACTCCTGAGGATAGATGACCTCTTTGATCAGCTGAAGGGAGCACGATGGTTCTCAAAGATTGACCTCCGATCAGGCTATCAACAGCTTAGAGTGCGAGATGAAGATGTGTAGAAGACGGCTTTCAGATGTCGGTATAGCCATTATGAGTTCTTGGTTATTCCTTTATGCATGACCAATGCCCCAGAAGTGTTCGTGGGACTCATGAACAGGATATTTCAACCATACCTTGATCGCTTTGTAGTAGTCTTCATCGATGACAATCTGATCTACTTGGCTACTGAGGAGGAGCATGCCTATCATTTTCAGGTAGTACTGGACACACTCCGAGAGCACCAGCTTTATGGTAAGCTCTCAAAGTGCCAGTTCTAGATCTGTGAGGTTCACTTTCTGGGACATGTCATCTTGAAGGCTGGATTTGTAGTGGATCCAGCAAATATTGAGGTGGTACTTGCTTTGGATCCAACCAAGAGTGTGATGGAGGTACGGAGTTTCCTGGATTTGGTTGGATACTACCAGAGGTTTGTACCAGATTTCTCCAGAGTTGCAACACCTTTATTAGTGTTGAAGAAGTAGGGGAAACCCTTCGTGTGGTCGGAATGATTCTAGCAGAGTTTTTAGGAGCTGAGGCAAAGGCTGACTAGTGCATCCATCTTGAGGATTCTAGAGGAGGACGTTGGGTACGTAGTCTACTACGACGCATCAGGGACCGGGCTCAGATGTGTCCTGATGCAGGAGTGAGCAGTTATCGCATATGGTTCTGGACAGCTGAGACAATATGAGCAGAACTATGCTACCCATGAATTAGAGTTAGCAGTAGTGGTATTCAACTTGAAGATGTGGCGACATTACTTGATGGGCGAGCGTTTTACAGTGTACTCTGATCACAAGAGTCTCAGGTATATCTTCTCTCAGAAGGACCTGAAATTGAGATAGTGATATTGTCTTGAGCTCCTCCAAGACTGTGACTACAAGATAGTATATACTTCTGGGAAGGGGAACATTGTAGCAGAAGCAATCAATGGGAGATCTGGTATACAGCTTCTAGGAGAGGCAACGGAGCAGCTGTCTGCTTTGCAGATATCTTTTGTGGATCGAGATGGAGCAGCTTTTCTTTAGTCTCTTACAGTCACCCCCCCCCCTACTTCTTCAGCGATTCAGGGAGGCACAGTGTGGGGATACTAACTACGAGGCTCAACTTTCTCAGATATCCACAAGACATGCACCTGATGGATTCTCTAAAGGTGGGGAGAACGTCATTCTTTTTAGAGGATGTACCATGGTACCAATGTCGCTTCGGGAGGAAGTGTTGTGGTAGCTCCACACATCCCCACTAGCGGTACATCCAAGAGTGGCAAAGATGTACTAGGATCTTTGATGACAGCACTAGTGACTGGGAATGAAGAAATTAGTAGAAGAGTTTGTCTCTCGGTGCCTCACTTTTCAACAAGTGAAGGTGGATCATCAGGTACCAGCAGGCTTGGTTCAGCCTTTAGAGGTGATAGAGTGGAAGTGGGATAGGATTTCCATGGACTTCGTGACAGGACTTCCACGTAAATCCAGGGTTCATGATTCTATCTGGGTGATCATCGACCGACTCACCAAGTCGTCTCACTTCCTACCGATCAGAGAGTAGGGTTTAGAAGAGAGCTTATGATGCCTCTATGTCCAGAAGATTGTGCAGCTACATAGAGTAACCTCGTCCATTGTCTCCAATCATGATATGTGTTTAACTTCCTAATTATGGAAGGGGTTTCAGGAGGCTTTCAGGATGCATCTTCATTTGAGCACCGCCTTCCACCCTCAGACGGATGGCCAGATTGAGTAGACTATTCAGACCCTCGAGGAAATGATGTGTCATTGAATCCTTGACTTCAGTCACATCTGGGAGGATCACTTTCCCTTGGTAGAGTTTTCATACAACAACATCTATCACTCCACCATTGGGATAACACCTTTTTATGCGTTGTATGAATGACCTTGCAGATCACCTTTGTGATGGACTAACCCAGAGGAGTCAGCACTCGTGCGACTAGAGATGGTATGGGCTACCACAGAGAAAGTGCAGATCATCCTGGAGTGGATGAAGAATGCACAGAATAGGCAGAAGTCTTATGCCGATAGGAGACAAAGACCTCTGGAGTTCGAGGATGGCGACCACGTCTTTCTACAAGTCTCACCCTGACGAGGTTTATGGAGATTTGGCTGAGGCGGAAAGTTATCTCCGAGGTTAATTGGACCCTTCCAGGTCCTCATCAGAGTTGGCAAGGTGGATTACCACCCAAATCTTCCCCCTTATTTACACCGGGTGCATGATATCTTCCATGTATCCCAGCTGAGGAGATACATGCATTAACCTACCCACGTCATCGACCACAGAGAACTAGACATCAACGATGGGGCGACATTTACAGAGGTTCCAGTAGAGATTGAAGATCGACAAGAGTGGGTCCTTTGTGGATGGTTGATACCTCTGGTGCGCATTCTCTGGTAGCACAAGAACCTCCAGGAGAGCACATAGGAGTAGAAGGATCATATTCATGCTCAGTATCCCCACTTGTTTTCATATTTTTTGTGATGAGTCTTTCAGGGACGTAAATCCCTAAGATGGGGAGAATATAAAGACCTGGAAATTCCATGTATTTTTTTTAAAATTATATGAGAATTTTACGAGTCCACGAAAATTGACGGCGCGTGATTCTGAGGCCCGGTGTTCCTGGAATGAATTTCTGAACTTTTTTTGGGTACATTCAGTAAACGTGCGAGCGGGTTTTTGTAACTTTTGAACCGGTGCTCGAAATTGAAATCTGAGGACACCATTGAACTCGCCGCCTGGTTATTCTCTTAAGGACACTTTCACCTTGACGATAGTTGGTCGAGGGTGAAAGTTATTTTTTGTGTTTTTCATGAAATAATAAAATAAAATAAAAATGTTAACATTTTTATTTGTTGAAACCTCCCATATGGATGTTATGGCGGTGGGGACCACTGATCCAAAAATCCCCATTTTGAATTTATAGTGGTGGGGACCACCTGAACCCTCTTAATGGGAGAAACCCCATGAACTCTGTCATTAATGAAGAGTTAATCCATGGACTCCCTCCAAATTTAATTATGCCAACACATTTCATTTAATTGAGTTAATTAATTGAGGAAATTAATTATGCCAACGTGCCAATATAATTAATCTACCCAATTTAACTTATATTGGCACCTCTTTCTTTTGAGATCATTTGGGTAGGATAAGGATAAGGGGAGTTCTTGGAGAACTTCTCTCTAACAAATAACAACCTCCATCGAAGAACAAATATTTGACAAACTGACGAACGAGCCCGGGATCAGAGGCATGTGGTAGGAGCGACGAACGTCCAGATCTTTTAATTCTTTCTCATGACACATCAACAAACATTTGAGTTAGGGTGTTTGTTTTAATAGTTATTTTCCCCTTACTCGTCCTTGAAAATTATTGGTAAATCAATAAGAAATTATAGTCGCTTTCTACCGCTCTAAAGCGGAGAGTGCGAGCCAAACAAACATGGCCCGACCTATCCGAATCTCTTGTGATTAATTGTCGTGTTCTTCACAATGGAGGAAGATGACAACCAACACTGGTAGGGCATGATAACGGCGGTCAGCACCATGGTCGGCTGTGATGAAGGTGCCAGCGCAACCGCGCTACCCGACGAAAGAGAACTGTGGCTTGTGTCACGGCAGCAAAGGGAGGACGGTTGGCCAAGCCGGCTGTCGGAGAAGGCATGACATGCGACCGCACCGCACAGAGGTGATGGCTAGCCATCCATCCAGCCGCAGCGGACCGCTGAACCGTGCCCCTCACGCCGCCCCACGGCCCCACGCCGCCCCGCGGCCCTCTCACCACCCCATGGCCCCGGCACCGCACCGCGGCCGCCCCGTAGCCAAGTCGGGCCGCCAGGCTAGGCCACTAGGCCAGGTCACTAGGCCAGACCGCCCAGTGTGGGTCGGGCCAGACCCAGTGGCCCGAGCTAGACCTAGCAGGTCGGGTCGCCAGGCCGGGCCACTTCCAATGAGATACGTTGGACCGTTTGACATTTTGGAGAGAGTTAGGTAGGTTACCTATCAGTTGTAGTTACCTCAGAGGTACCAGGCTATGCACGACGTCTTCCACGTTTCTCAACTACAAAGTAACTTTACAGACTTGTCTCATGTTTTTAACCCCAATGATGTTGAGTTAGAGGTGTATTAATCCTTTAAGGATCACCCTATTCAGATTTTGGATCACAACACGAAGGTTCTCCATGACTGGTTTGTTCCTCTAGTATGGGTGCTATGGTAGCATGGGAGTTATAGAATGAGACATGGGAGAGGGAGGCCGACGTATGATCATAGTGTCTAGAGTTGTTTTAAGTTTCTTCTTCACCACCCTTGGAAGGGAAATTTGGGGATGAATATCTTTATGGGGAGAAGGTTTTAAGAGCTTGGATCTTCTTTTCAGGTATGGATCTTTATTTTGGATTGTTTTTTAGGAAAAAGAATGAATTGGGAATTTTCTAAGTACACATATGGTAATATTGAGTACACACCATGTACCTGGTTTCCACAAATAACCATGTACTAGTCGTGCAACGACCAAGTACATGGCCATGTGGGTGATTTGGAAGACCGCCTAAAGGGGGGATAGTTGATTCATGTACATAGCATGTACATTAAATGAACACACCATGTACTTTTCTTTTTATTTGATGAGTTGGAGCGGGGTAGTGCCTCATTTCTAGAAAACATATCTTCTTCTCACGTCTTGTACTGGAGAGCAACGTACGACCGAAGATCTTTGGCCTCCTCTCATTCTTCTATTTGAGCTTTGATTGAGACTCCACCGGGTGTGTTGGATTCCGGTTGGTGAGTTCTCTCTTTCCCTAGATCCTCTCTTTCTGATTTATCCTCCCTCTTGAGTTATCCAAGGTTGAATGAGTTTTTGCCTTTTGTAGATCTATGACGTTCTAGGATGATTCAAGGGCCGACGTTCAAGAGTATTCTTTCTACAACATCATGGTAGGTGGTTTGTGACTTTCTTTGATAGTATTTGAATTATATATGCTTAAAGTGACAAATATCCATTTTTAGGGTATTTTGTTTTTTGGAATTTATCCCTGATTAAGACCTATTATGGTGTGTTTGGTTGAGAAAGTTTTATTTATTATGCATTAGGTTTAACACCTTGATTATGGATGTGTTTCCCATGTTTGATTGTTTATGGTTGTTTGGTCAAGAATTTCCCATTAGTCTTGGTTTGTTTTACATGCCTAGTATTGTTATGATGGAGTTATTATTTATTTGAAATACATGTGTTTCTCATTGTGAAAGTATGGACAAGGGTAATTTATTGTGAGAGCATCCCGATGTAGGGTCATTTATGTATAAATGTTGTTATCATTGACCAGAGGTATTGACTGTGAGAACTGTCATGGGGTCATTGTCTAGAGGGGTTAGACCGTGAGATCTACCCATAGGGTCGTTATTAAATGCATGATAGACTATAAGACATTGATTGTGAGAGCTTCCATAGGGTCATTATAGTTATTGTTGCTATGCAGACTAAGGGGTATTGACCGTGAGAGCTACCCAGGTGGTCTGTTGTATTGAATTGATGATATGTTAAACCATAGGGGTTAGACTATGAGAACTTTTCCTGAGGGTTTCTTGTAAATTGTTGATTTATTGTGATGATCCAGACAATCCAAAACACAATATTAGACTCGTTCTTACTTGATTGTTTAGATAGTCTTTTGAGACACCTGTTTGTTATTGTTATACAAGGGATACATGGCTTAGGCTAGATCTTGAGGTTACATTATTCAACAAATTGAATAATTTATAAATGTAAATGAATGTAATTGAAAACTATAGTATTGTTTACTTTTGAGTAAATCCTAGTTTATTGCTTCATTTCTGCATATTACCTACAATATATATTCACTGACAGTTAGGAACAGATCATTTGATGGTTGGCTACTGGGATTCGTCTCACACCCTATTTGGGTCATGCTTTTGGACCCAAACAGATTATATGGTTACAGGTATAGAAAAGGGAAAGTTCCCTTCTTCATTAGTTACTTGATTGCTATTGGATTTGGAGAGCATGGGACCAAGCTAAGGCTTAAGATGCTGTTGGAGTTTACTATTTTTAGTAATTTGGTTTTAGTACTATATTTCCAGCATTTTGACTTGTTTGGATTCTTACCTATTTACATGTGACATGAATCATTTATTTATATATATGTTGTAGTTGTTTTATACTATCAATCTTCCATTGTTTACTTCTGTTGTGTGTTATTACTGCTTCCACTTTTGTTTACTGTTTGTTCTGTTGTGTTACTCTGCCAGTGAGGGCATAGTTTTTCCATTATCAAACCTTGGAACTCACTACTAGTTAGCAGCCTCTATCATTTTTGTAAATGCACTTGAGGTCATGTGACCGATTGTGTATGGGACACCTTTGGGCGGCACCCGGAACCGAGACATTACAAAGTTGTATCAAAGGGATTTATTTTCTAATTTTCCTTACTATTTGGAGCATATTGAAAGGGATAGGAATGAATAAATAGTAGGTAATATTTTATTCCCAGGATTATCTAACCCATTTATAGGGAAACACCAAGTTACCTAGAATATTGCAATTTTTATGGTTTTGCAATTGTTAAATTTTATTTGATTTCACTGTTGTGTGACACACTAGTTTTTTTATTGTTATGATTTATATCATTGTGGTTTTATTTATATTTCAACCTGATGAGATGAGGGTATACCATCTCATTCATCATATATGAACTTGCTATAGATCACATATCATGCATTTTTGTCATTCCATTTAGGGTTCATTACTAATTGCATGTTGTTGTGATAGATGTTGTGAAAGATATGCATGTTGTTAAGATAAAGGCTATAATAGAATACCTATTATTTTGATAGGGTATTGGTAATTTTAATGTTTCATTTGTATGTATGCCAAACTTTGGTCCGTGAGGTGTTATGGGACCTATTGGATCAGAATTTGGTGGATCATGTTTGAAATTTAATTGAATTTTTCAAGTTATGACATGAAAAAGGATGCAAAACTTTGATTCTAAGGAAGTATGGGCTCCACCGTGTCGAAATTTTTCATGCCTTGGAGAAATTTCTATTTTTTTTAAGGGTTCCATAGGAGTTTTAGAGGCCTGCTATCTAGAATCCTAGACAAAATAGTGTGTGGTGTTATGAACACACACCATGTGTTCTTCTGTTCTGGAAGAAACACCTTTTCTTAAGTACATGTTGTGTATTGTATGTAAAGGCCATGTAATCTTTAACCATGTGACAGACTATGTGAGAAGAGACATGGGGTGAGAAAAACTTTGGTATAACATACCGTGTATTAGGAGTACACGTCGTTCCATAAGGATCGTGTGTCTGCCCATGTGACAAATGACACGGGTGGATAAACCTTAGGCAGTACACTCTGTGTACCGTTCTTTCACGCCGTGTAGAGCCGACTGTGTCTCTAACTATGTGACTAATGACACAGGTGGTTAAAACATAGGTGTTAGATGCCATGTGTAGATTGAACACGTCGTGTAGCATTACGCCGATGGACCCCATGTGGTTAGCCCTGTAGAAGTACCTGGGTAGGAAGGAAAATTCAATTACATGTCGTGTATTGAGAGGAACATGCCATGTGTAAGGGTGTTACATGACCAGGTTTGTCTGGGGTACACATGATATTAAAAACTTAAGGGAACACGTTGTGTAGGGGTTATACATGTCGTGTACCCATGTTTTGTAAAACTTTATTTTTTTTTCTTCTCTTATTCTTTTCTTTCACTTTGAAGTTTCAGTCCTTGATAATCGAAATGAGATGTGTGCTTGACCTTGTGGAGTCATTCCACCAAGATGTCCTCTGATTGTATGCCAAATATAGGGCAATGATCAGACACCGAAAATGGTAGATTAGGAACTACCAGCAGATCCTCTTGTCATGCCCATCTTGGCACCATCTATTATACTGGACATAGGTGCTGATGTACAGTTCCGTGTAGGATTTATGAGGGTGATGAAGACTTTTCAGGGAGCACTACATCATTCCCCATTTGTGGAAGAGCTGATGAGGGTGTTCCAGCAGCAGAATCCTCCCACTTTTTCTAAGGATGGAGGACCACATGCTACATATTCATAGTTTTAGTCTGTGCTTAATATCATTGAGCATCTAGAGAAGCCTCCAGAGGGGAGGGTAAAGCTCAAGATGTACATGTTACGTGATTACTCCAAGATATGGTGGGATGTGTTTCTCACAGGCGGGATTTCATCAGGATATTATTTGGGAAGTATTTCATAGTATCTCTTATGAGTACTTCTATCCCGAGATGTTGAGGGCTGATCGAGCCTGAGATTTCATGCATTTGTAGCAGTGTGCTCTTTCAGTGATGGAATAATCATCCTATTTTACAAAGATTCATTGAATTACACATGTTTTGGGAGGTGACGAGTTATCATCAGCTTGGAAATTTCAGGATGGTCTCAAGTATGACATCTGGTCGCAGGTGAATGTCTTCTGGCTGACTTCTATGACGGCTATAATTAACCACATGCTGATTACCGAGTGTAATTTGAGGGAGTTGGGAGCTATGAGCTAGGGTAGTTCAACATCTAGGGATGGTAATCCTTTGATAGATAACAGGAATCATAGTAGGAATACTTCACATGATATTTCTTCAGGTATTCAGGTGGTATGCTACCAATGTGGGAAGAGTGGGCATATGAGACCACATTTCCTGAAGTACCCAGTTGAGTGTGGGTCTTGCAGAAAGATGGGTCACCTTCATCATTTTTTCAAGGTGTTCTCACTAGCAGCGAGTGATCGAGGTTCTTTTATGACTCTATGTTCAGGAGCAGGACCACCAGTTTCTCATTAGTAAGGGAACTTGAAATTTTTAGGCCATTCAAGCCGAGGAGGTGGTTGTGGACTTGGTATCCAGTCGGCATGCTTCCAGTGACAACAGGGTGGATCAGCTCAGGGTGGTCAGACAAGGTTGCTGGACCACAATAAAAGTCATAATTTTAAAGTAGATTAGACCCAGTAGGAGTAGGATCCCTAACCCTCTACTGTTAGCGGTACGATTCTAGTTTCCTCGGATTTAGATTCTTCTATTTTTAATACAGGGGATTCCCATATTTTTGTAACTTTTCCTATTGTGGAGAGACTTGGGCTCTGTATCTTTACTTATGAGGATGTCATGATGCTAGACACTTCGTTGGGGCTTAGGATGGCTAGTGTACCTTAGTGTATGGAGTTCCCTCTTGAGGCTGGTGGGTGTCGCTTCATATGAGACATCTATGTCTTAGAGATTCCAGACATCGATGTCAGTCTTGGAATGGACTTTTTGGTCTTTTTCTAGGACTTTATTGACCTATATCGCCATAGGGTGAGTTTCATGTCACCATAGGGAGGGTCTTTTCTACACAAGGGTGAATGTGATGTTCAGGCAAGCAGATTTGGACCTGAGAATCTTAGTTTGGGAGGAATTACAGCCCAGATTTCTAATTTATATCTGGATGACTAGGGGAATTCACATATAGACTTTCCTATAGTGGTGGATCATTTTAGATATGTCTTCCCAGATGTCTTTTTAGGCTTACCTATGGAGTGATAGGTATATTTCTCTATTAATCTTATGCCAGTAGTGACACTGGTGTCCATTCCTACTTATAGGATGGCTATACTAGAGTTACAGGAGCTCAACAAGCAGTTAGATGAGTTATAGAAAAAGGGTTTCATCTGAACTAGTATTTATCCTTAGGGTTTGCCTATTATTTTTTTGATGAAGGAAGATTATACCCTCAGAATTTTTGTGGATTATCAGAACCTGAACCAGTTAATGGTCAAGAACTAATATCCCTTGTCAAGGATTGATGATCTCTTTGATTAGTTTTTTGGAGCCTAAGTGTTCTTGAATATTGAATTGAGATTCAGTTATCATCAATTACACGTTAGACCCTCAGATATACCCCACATAGACTTTTGGAGTAGGTATGGTCTATACGAGTATGTAGTTATGTCGTTCAGTCTCACAAATGCGCCAGCGGTTTTTATGGCACTGAGGAACCGAGTGTTCCATCCTTATTTGGATTCTTTTGTGGTAGTCTCTGTGGAAAATATCTTGGTGTACTCTCACACCCAACACAACCATGCCACCCTTCTTGATATCATTTTGAGTACACTGAGGGAGAATTAGTTATATGTAAATATCTCAAAATGCAACTTTTGGATGGATCAGATTCACTTCATGGGTCATGCCATCTCAGAGACAGGAGTGTCAGTAGACCCAGAGAATGTGAGAGTAGTATTTTCCTAGGAGAATTCGAAGAAATTCTTTGAGGTATAGAGTTTTATAGGGATGGTTGTTTACTAGTGGTGATTTATAATGGACTTTTGACACTTAAAAGCACCACTAACAGGACTGACTAAGAAGGGTGTGAAGTACTTGTGGAAAAAATCCTACGATTCATCCTTTCAGGAGCTGAAGGGGAGGTTGACATCAGCATTGATACTGATTTTACCAAAGCTGGGACAAATTAACATTGTTTACTATAATGCATCAGTTATCAGGCTGGGGGAAGTTATTATGTAAGGGGAAAGAGTCATCATGTACGGGTCTCGGCAGTTGAGGCCACATGATAGGAACTACCCGACACATGACCTCAAGTTAGCTAAAGTTGTTCATGTTTTACGAAGTTGGAGACATTATCTTTTGGGAGAGAATTTTGTGGTATTTACTTACCAAAAAAGTCTCAATTATATATTTACTCATCTTGATCTAAATTTGAGACAGCAAAGGTGGGTTCAGTACCTTCAGTACTTTGACTTTGAGATTTCCTATACACCTGGGATAAGAAACGAAGTGGCTGATGTGTTGAGCAGAAGGACTCGGATACAGGAATTTCAGGAGGCCAGTAGTGAGTGGCAGCTTATGGCTCCATTCTCTAAGAAGCATTTAGAGGTGAATTAAAGACAATAGAAGATGTTTCTTTCTTCTATAGATGTTACTTCTATTCTTCTAGACCTAGTGATAATGATGCATCTATCAAATCCTAAAGGCCTAGTCCTATGGGAGAGTGTGTCAGGAGAGGACCCTACTCCTAGGTGGACCATAGGCGAGGATGAGGTCATGCATTTTCATTGACATATATGGGTGTCAGTAGAAAAATGTGAGGATTTGATGTGTGGTTTTCATTCCTCATTTTGGGCAGTTCATCGTGGTGTCACCAAGATGCATCGAGATTAACACCGTCAATATTGGTGTCCAGGTATGAAGAGGGATGTAGCTATTTTTGTTATGAGAAGTTCCACCTTTCAGCAGGTGAAGGTGGAGAATCAGCGACCAGTAGGTCTTTTACAGCAGTTACCCATTCCCAAGTAGAAATGGAATGATGCTGCAATAGATTTCGTGATAGGTTTACCAATGTCACCTTGAGGGAATGATGTGGTTTGGGTTGTCGTTTATAGACTCACAAAGGTTGTACAATTTTTACTAATCAAGGAAACATTCAGGGTGGAGAGATTTGAAGGTTATACATCTAATAGACTTTATGTTTTCATGGGGTTACGCACTCCATCATTTCAGACAGGGATGTCCATTTTACTTATCATGTCTGGTAGGGATTGCAAAGGGCTTTGGGTACACATGTAGTTCTGAGAACAGCTTACAATCCCCAGATAGATGGATAGTCTGAGCACACAATTCAGTTTTTTAAAGACACGCTTTGATCATGCATCTTGTATTTCAGTGGGTCTTGGGATAGACATATACCCATAGTGGATTTTCCCTATAATAATAGTTTTCAGGCGACAATTCATATTTCACCTTACGAGGATTTGTATGGTAGGTCATGCTTATCACCCTTGTGTTGGCTGGAGGTATGAGAGGTAGCTATGCTGGGACCTCGTCTTGTCTAGGAGACTAGTGAGTAGGTGGAGTTGATTCATAATTGGATGGCTACTGCACTATCTCGCTAGAAATATTATGTTGATCGATGGATACGACCTCTGGAGTTTGAGGTCGGAGATCAGGTTTTCTTATGTGTCACACCGAGGTTGGGACACGAGAGGATTAAGAGATAGGGGAATCTTTCACCAAGATATGTTGAGCTGTTTTAGGTTTTGTAGAGAGTCAGGATGGTTGCCTATCGATTACAATTACCTCAGAGGTACCGGGCTATGCACGACGTATTCCATTTTTCTCATCTACGACGTTACTTTTTAGACCTGTCTCACATTTTTCAACTCGAGGAGGTTGAGTTGGAGGTGGATTCATCCTTTGATGAGCACCCAATTCAGATTTTGGATCACAACATGAAGGTTCTCTGTGGCCGGTATGTTCCTCTAGTATGGGTACTATGGTGGCATGGGTGGGTATAGGACGAGACTTGAGAGAGGGAGGCCGACGTACAATCACAATGGCTAGAGTTGTTTGAAGTTTCTTCTTCACCACCATTTGAAGGGAAATTTGGGGAGGAATTTATTTAAGAGGGGAAGTTTTTAAGATCCTGGATATTCTTTTTAGGTATCGATATTTATTTTGGGTTGTTTTTTAGGAAAGTGGAAGAATTAGGAATTTTCTAAGTACACGCCGAGTACTCTTGAGTACATGCCGTGTACCCAGTTATCACTCATAACTGTGTATTGTCCATGTAACGGCTAAGTACATGGTCGTGTGGGTGACTTGGAAGACCACCTAAAGTGGGGGCCGATTGAGGCATGTACACAGAATGTACATTAAATGAACACACTATGTACTTTTCTATTTATTTGATGAGTCGGAGCGGGGTCACGTCTCATCTCCAGAAAACGTCTCTTCTTCCCTTGTCTCTTATAGGAGAGTGACGTATGGACAAAGATATTTAACCTCCTCCTATTCCTCCATCTAAGATCTGATTAAAATTTCATTAAGTGCGTTGGATTCCCACTGGTGAGTTCTCTCTTTCCCTAAAGCATCTCTTCCCGATTTCTCCTCTCTCTTGAGTTATCCAAGGTTTAACGGGTTTTGAACTTTTGTAGATCTACGACGTTCTAGGCCGATTCAAGGGCCTACATTCAAGAGTGTTCTTCGTACGACATCTTTTTAGGTGGTTTTTACCATTTTTTGATAGTCTTTGGATTATATATGTTAAAGTGATGAATATCCATTTTTAGGGTATTGCATATTTTGGAATTTAACCCTGATTAAGACCTATTATGGTGTGTTTGGTTGAGAAAGGGTTATTGATTATGCATTAGGTTTAACACCTTGATTATGGATATGTTTCCTACGTTTGATTGTTTATGGCCATTTGGTCTAGAATTTCTATTAGGATTGATTTGTTTTCCATTCCTAGTGTTGTTAGGATGGAGTTATTGTTTATTTAAAATGAATGTGTTTCACATTGTGAAATTATGGCCAAGGGTAATTAAATGTCATAGATTCACGAGGTAGGGTCATTTATGTATAAATATTATTACTATTGACTAGAGGTATTGACTATGAGAACTGTCGTGGGGTCATTGACCAGAGGGGTTAGACCCTGAGAGCTACCCAAAGGGTCATTATTAAATGTATGTTATACCATAGGGAATTGACTCTGAGAGCTACCTAAGGGTCATTATAATTATTTTTTCTATGAAAACAAATGGGTATTTACCGTGAGATATACCCAGGTGATTGGTTGTATTGAATTGATGATATGTTAAACCAGATGGGTTAGATTGTGAGAATTTTCCGAGAGGGTTTCTTGTGAATGATTAATTGATTGTAATGATCCTACCAAGCCAAAGCACAAGCTTGGACTTGGTCTTACTTGATTGTTTAGATGGTATTTTGAGATGCATGTTTGTTATTGTTATACAGGGGGTTATATGGATTAGGCTAGATCCCAAGGTTATATTATTCAAAGGATTGAATAATTTATAAATGTAAATGAATGTAATTGAAAACTTTGGGATTGTTTACTTTTGAGTACTTCCTAGTTTATTGCTTCATTTATGCATATTACCTGCTATATATATATATATTCATTTTCAGTTAGGCATAGATATTTTGGTGGTTGTCTATGGGGATTCGTATCACACCCTATTTGGGTCATGATTTTGGACCCAAACAGATTATATGGTTGCAGGTATAGAAAAGGGAAAGTTACCTTATTTATTAGGTACTTGATTGCTATTAGAGTTGGAGATCATGGGACCAAGCTAAGGCTTAAGATGATGTTGGAGTTTACTATTTTCAGTACTTTGGTTTTAGTACTATATTTCCAGAATTTTGACTTGTTTGGATGCTTTCCTAGTTACATGTGACATGCATAATTTATTTATATATATGTTGCATTTGTTTTATACTATCAGTCTTCCATTTTTTACTTCTATTGTGTGTTATTACTGCTTCCACATTTGTTCACTGTTTGTTCTGCTGTGTTACTCTGCCAGTGAGGGCATAGTTTTTCCATTATCAAACTTTGTCACTCACTACTAGTTAGCAGCCTCTATCATTTGTGTAAATGCACTTGAGGTCATGTGACTGATTGGGTACAGGGCACCTTTGGGCGACACACAGAACCGAAACGTTACAAAGTTGTATCAGAGGGATTTATTTTCTACTTTTACTTACTATTTGGAGCATATAGGAAGGGATAGGAATAAATAATTAGTAGGTAATAAGATATTCCCAGGATTAGCTAACCCTTTTACAGATTATATGTTTACATGTATAGAAAAGGGCAAGAATCCTTCTTCATCAGGTACTTGATTGTTGTTAAAGCTGGAGAGCATGAGACCAAGCTGAGACTTGTGATGTTGTCGGAGTTTACTATTTTCTGTACTTTGGTTTTAGTACTATATTTCTAGCATTGTGACTTGTTTGGTTGATTTCCTAGTTACATGTGACATGCACCATTTATTTATATACATGCTGCAATTTTTTTATACCATCAGTATTCCGCTGTTTACTTCAGGTGTATGTTATTACTCCTTCCACTTTTGTTTACTATTTTTTCTACTGTGTTAGTCTTACAATGAGGGAATATTTTACCCATTATCATACCATGGCCCTTACTGCTAGTTGGCAGCCTCTAGCATTTGAGTAAATGTGCTTGAGGTCATGTGACCAACCGGGTACGGGGTACCTTTGGGCGGCACCCAGAACTGGGACATTACAGAAAAAACATCTTAATAGAAAGTACAAGAAGAAATAAACTTGAAAGATTTAGTAAATATTATTATATCTTATTCAGTAGTCTTGATTTAGATATCCTCTTAATATTCCTAGGGTTGGTATTTTGGAAGGTCAAGAACCTATATGACTTGGATAAGGATGTTTATAAGGTAAATTTTTAGGGGGTTTTCAAGTTATGTTTCTCAATGTGGTGTAATGAAAAGAGAAAAGGGTGTCCTTTTATAAGTGCAGGGTGGGGTATTCTTGGAATTTCAAAGAGTATTAAATTAATATAAATTATGTTTTATTAACAAATAGAAACAAATAGAAACATATTGATGGAATTTCAAAAGGTATTAAATTAATATAAATTATGTAATATTAAAGTTTTATACAAATTAAGGGCCAAGAATGTAACAATAAAAGAAAAGACAATGCATAAATGGACATTGGTTTATGTTTTCAACATATCCTATTATGTTTTATAAAATTAAAATTTTTATGAATTTTAAATAATTTTATTAAATATTATTTATTATAAATATCATTAATGTCATTTTTGAAACTATTCATATAATTTGACATTTAATACTTGAAGATAAAGAAGTAATTCGAATATAATACTTTAACACATCCCTTCAATGTGATATATATCTATAAAATTTTTGGAACTTCGTATTTCATTATTTTAGTATTACTTTTAATATTTTAAAGATCATTTATTTTATTTTTATGTTAATTGAATAAATATTGTTCCGATATTGCGTAATCATTTAAGATAAATATTCAATGAATAAAAAATTAAAATAAAATATCATGATAAAAAAATTCAATCATATTCCATATAACATTTTATAATTATATATATGTTTTATTTATCCCTATTACAAAATTTTGTATATATTAAAAGATGAAATGTGACATTTGTGTCTTTATTAATCACTTAAATCTTATAAAGGTAAAAATAAAATAAATATGGAAATAAGATACCATATTTTTTAAACATGAATAGAAATGGATGAAATAAACTCTTCAAATAAGATAATTTCATGTGTTAGGGTCATTTTTAGTCTTTATGGTATTATTTTTTAACTCTAATTAGCCGATTGACCCTTACTGTGGGGATAAACCTTTCCATGATCACTATTCATAATGCCTAAAAATGAAATCACCTATTTACTTAATATTTGACTATTAATTAAAAATATGTAATCCATTTTTAATGAATCAATTTATATAAATTATACAAATTAGTTTATGATTAAAACACAAATGGCAGTGAGAAATAGTTTTTCCTAAAAAGTCATTTTATGTATAAAAATATTTTTATAATAAATTAAAAAATAAAATTGATTAAAATTAACTTAATTGGATTCTAAAAATTATAATATAAAAATTTTTACGTTGAAACCATTTTTATACAAATTGGATCTTTGTGAATTCTTGAAAAAAAAATAGAGTTTTCAATAAAGAGTATTTTTCACTATTCATTAAAAATAAAGCCTTTCATAAATATCCCAAAAGATCTCCCAAGGATGATTTATATATTTTTCTTTCAAAAATTTAATTATTTTTATTAAATATAATTAATAAATGTTTTGGATATTAATTAAAATATTCTCTCACTCAAAATAATAGAAACATTTTTGAAGAAAACCAATTTTTAAAAAATAAAATGAATCCTAAAAACTGAGTCCTTATTTCAAAATATTTAATTAAAAAAATAGTTGTTAAAAAAATTATATATTCTTCATAATATGGTTAATCCTATTCATACTCACCAATTCAATAACTAGTTTATAAATACAACATATGAATAATAATATTTTGTGGTTCATTTAGGCTTGATGTTAAATGTTGTATACCCTATCAAACATGGTGTTATTTTAAAATATCAGGATGTTACAACTAAGAAATTTATAGGAAATAATAGGAAATGATCCATGTTTGGTAAATGAAAATTATTGGAATGTTTTATAGGATTTATAAAGTGTTGCTTTTGTGGTATTATTGGTCATATGGCTCTTGAATTCTTGGAAAGAGTCTCAAATAATCCATGAATGGGATAACTGATAGCCAAAAAATAGTGACATGTATTAATTAAAATGAGTTAGAGAATTATGATAACATGTTTTTGAATATTGTTAATTAGGATGGAAATCATCATGAATGAATGTAAAAGGCATAGAAAGATAATTTCTTACTGATATGGTTGATGTTGGTTTATCTAATGAATTGGTGATAGGCACATTAATACATTATTTTAATTATGTTGATGCCTTGTTTGACACTAGATCTTCAAATTACATCATTTATGATAAATTTTCAAGAAAATGGGATTGTCATATCCTGAAAAGGTTATATAACATTTGGTGGAAACTCGTGGTGGAAGTATCAATGCAACCCTGATCTTTTGGAATCTTCATATTGTTATAAATTGGATATTTATTAATAAAAATAATGTTCAAAAAAGTAAAATTATTTATTTCTATTTGAATGGATTATATTTTAGTTATTATGATATAATAGATTTAAAATCTTTGAAATTTATATTCAATTATTTTATAACATTGATAACATATCAAGAAGATGATAAAATTATTAAATGTGGTAGTGAATGTTACCTGGATCATGTTATTTTAAAATTTTAATTGTTTATATTTCTAATGTTTCAGTTAGAAATGAATATATGTATTTATTTATTGATTATTTTATTATTACTATTCCTGATTGGGAGTTTTAATTTACTATTTACATTATTTCTGATGCCAATCCAATTTCAAAACCCCCTTATCAATTGGATAATGTTGAAATTTTAGAAATGAAAAATAATTTGCATTATTTTATTGATAAAGATTTCATTATTAATGGAATTTGTTAAAAAATTATGGTTCAAGGAGGATTTTCATTTATTATAGATATTTAAATACCAACACTATAAACATCTTTTATCCTTTTCCACAATGGATGATTTTTTTTATCAGCACCTAAGAGAGAGGCATTTTTTGAAGATTGATCATAGGACTGGATAACATTAGTTAAAGGTGAAGGAGGAAGATATTATGAAGATAATGTTTTATAATAGATGAAGATATTATGATTTTGTGGTTATACCCTTTGATTTATCTAATGGACCAACTATATTCATAGATCATACGAATAGAGTTTTCCATTAATATTTTTATAACTATATTTTTTGGTTTATTGATGATATATTGGTGTATTATATATGTCATTATAACCATGAAATACATAATAAAATAGGTTTTAAAAACATAAAATAAATGATGTTATATAAAAAATAAGTAAATATGAATTTGGTTGTAGTTGATTTCATTCCATGGGAATATTTATTCAAAATATAGTATAAAAATTGACCTACTAAATCTAAAGTTGTTGAAGAATGGTCATAACCAACAAATATCAATATGATTTATTATTTTCTTTTATTAATGGGTTTATATGGGTATCTTTTTAAATACTTTTCTTGTTTATCTGGACTACTATTTAAGTTAACTCAGATAGGAGTTAAATTAATCTTAAATAAATATTTTGATTAATTTTTCTAAAAAACAAAATAATATTGGTGAATTCTCTAGTTTTGTAATTCACCTCTATAAATGGTGAATTTTTTAATTAATAATATTATTCATTGGAGGTACTTTGTTCTATTCTGATGAACAATGATCATGTAATTTATTATTCTTTTCATCAATTGAAACATCATGGGAAATATTATCATACACATGATCTGGAACAATTGAATATAGTAAAATGTCGAAATATATTCTAATTATAAAATATTGAAAAATAAATTCAATGATAAATAGTTGAATGCATGGAAAATAAGATTACTACTACTGAAAATGGATTATGATGGCTGGAACATGATCATTTATTTAATTATTATATGTATAATGGTGTAGAAATAGAGGATTCAAGATCATACTATATTTTATTTTATATGTTTTGGTAGTCATAATTTTCATATATAATTATTGATGATCAGAATGAAGATTCTAATTTGAAATAAAAGGTAGAACTATTAATGAAATTGAAGTTGCCTAAATTTAACATTTTTAAGAAACTGTTTTATGATTTGGAAAAATGTTTAGTGTAAAAACAATGTCACGTTTGAAAAATTAATTTTTTAGTGAAGCTCACTTCACTCCCTTTTATGTTCATCCCGATAGTAATAAGATTTACAGAGACCTTTAGGAGTATTATTGGTGAGGAATAATAAAGAATTGTATTCATAATGTTACCATGAAATGTTTTCCTAGTCAATAAGTTAAAGTTGATTGTAAAATACCAAAAAATATTCTTCATCATTTTCCAATGCCTTAGTTGAAATGAGAAAACTATAGAAATGGATTTCATGATTGGGTTCCCAAATACATATTGAGTTAATAATGTGATTTGGTTTATTTTTGATCGATTAACAAAATCAATACATTTACTTCTTATTTAAGATATTCTGTCTGCATATCAGATTTATCAATTGTATATCAAGTAGATAGTATAGTTAACAAGAGTTTATCTCTCCATTTTATCTAACAATAATCCAAGGTTTACTTCCAATTTTTTTTAAAGTTCTTTAGAAGTCGTTGGGTACTAAATTAAATTTCACTGTAGTTTTTTCATCCCCAATATAATTGGGAGCCATAAAGAATGATTCAATCTTCATAAGATGTGTTTTTTTCTTGTTCAATATATTACCATGGAATTTGGTATCAACATATTTCATTATTTCAGTTTTCATATAATAAATATTTTTATTTTAGTAAACATGTAGAAAATTTTGTTATATTATATGTAAAATAATGTCAAACTCCGACTTGTTGGGTTAAAGTTGGTGAAGTAACATTGTCGAGAATATAGTTGATAGAGGATATTTTTGATAAGGTAAAGATGATTCAATATCACATGATAGAAGCTCATATTTTAAAAAAGAGAAATTCAGATAACCATTGGATAGATCATTCATTTGAGGTTAGCAATCATTGTTTCCATAAAGTATCTCCACGAGAAAATGTTATTTATTTTGTTAGAATGTTACATTAAAGCTCATAGTTCATTAAACCATATGAAATTATGGATACTTTCGGTAATTTTTCTTACCATGTAACCTTTCATATGATTTTATCCAAGTTACTTTATGTATTTCATGTTTTATTATTAAGGAAATATGTTCCAGTTGCATCACAAGTTTTGAGCCTAGAAGTAGTATAGTTGGAAGAAAATATTTTTTATATGGAGAAACTAGTTAAAATTATTTAACATGGAGAGTATGTGTTGTGGAGTAATGTGATCAACCATGTAATGGTTTTTTTTTAGAAAACATATAGTTAAAGAAGTAACAAGGGAATTAAGAAATGGTGTCGAGGGAAAATATCCCCACTTGTACGAGTAATGAATACAATTACGAGGAGAAATTATCCTAAAGTTGGGGAAGAATGTAAAAACTCTTGGTAATTTAAATATTAACACAATTTCATGCATTATTAATATTAATGAATTATTTTTCATAGAATCATATTCATTATAATAATAATAGGCAGTTTCTCAATCAAAAGTAAAAAAAGTATTAATATCAGTAAATTGGATTTAATTCAATTTTATTTAAAAAATTAATTTTAAACTTTTAAAATTTTAATTTTTAAAAAGGTAATCACCATTTAAATTATAATGTCAAATTTATCTTATAGTGAGACTTTGAAAAATTTCTGAATAAGTTGATTTTTAATTGAGTAGTAGAAAATACTGATTTTTAAGAAAATTATCCATTCATTTCTTATATTTACAATATCAAATTATATTATATTTATTTATTTATTAAAAATTTCATTAGTTAATTTTTAAACATAAATTAATAAGTATCATTGGAATCAACTTTACAATTTATTTTCTATAAAAAAATATGTGTAAAATGCATTTTTATGTAAAACTGTTCTTGGTCTAGTTTCTTATGTTTTATTTAAAATTAATTTTTACAACATATAGAAATTTAATTTTACTCAATATAATACATATTTTAAATCATCATGTGAAAATTCAGTAATGAGAAATTTTTTATTTTTTATTATGAATAGTAACTTCAGAAAAAAAAATTGAGTTACCATGGTAAGATCTAAAATGGGTTTAAATGATAAAAACTAAAATTATAGGGGTTTAAATGACCTAAAAAATATCTAAATCATGTTGAATGGTCATATGTAGGCTGTATCACATCACTTATTTTATGAAGAGTCTATTTTTATCCATTCTTCTTGAGTAAAACATTATAATGTCTTAATCATTTAAAAAATTCCATGTGTGTCCTCTCTCACACATATAAATGGACACCACCTATCATCTATTCAACACACATAGAGAGCCTCTCAGAAAAAACAATGCCTTCCCATATAATTTCCTAAAATCCCTAACCATGTCCAATAGATATTTTTTTATCATAATACAATACTAATAAGGGTTTATGTATAATCCTATGGATGTTTTTCGAAGAAGATTAATAATCAATTACTGAGTGATTTATTTATATTTCTTTATCAAATCCTTCAAACCTATGATAACCATTATTAAATAATAAAATAATTATCTATCATATACTTATATGTTATGATGTTTATGTTATGACTTTTTTCTTCTTCTAATTCATATAATGGAAAATGAAAACATCTTTCATGAATATGTACTGACCACAACCTCACAAATACGAAGCAATTCATTTTTCATCACTGAATCATATGGATGCTCAGAAAAATGGATCCAAATGAAATAATATTATATATGTGATATAAATTTCTATATTTAATGGTAAATAAATATTATAATTATTTACATAGCATTTAATGAAAATTTAAAACATCATGCATCCATATATATATTACTACTTCATAAACTGATGATTTTAATTTTCATAACCACCTTATAAAGATTATATATGTATATATATGTATTTAAATAGATAATATCGTATTTTTTATATAATTAAAATTATTTAATTATAAATTAATGCATACCATCATTCCCTCAGGTATATTGAAAAATGGAAATGTTACTCAAGAATACGTACAAACTACCATAACAATGTTGTAACATAATTCAATTTTCATAACTTCCTAACATAGTTGGTTCTAAACATATATTTAATTTACAAAAGTGATAATTATCACATAATTGTGATTTTTCAAATGGTATAATAATGTTTTATTTTACCATATACAACCTACCGATGTCATGTTTTGGATTTATGAACCAAACATCATCTAAATGTCTAATAGAAACTTAATAAATTAAGGGATTAGGTATGAAATGGTAATAAGTGAAATAAAAGAGTAAGAAAAAGACAATTAAATTGAACTATTATTATAAATAAGGTAAATATTAACATTAAATATTAATTTTGGATGATAAATAACATACATGATAAGTCAGAGTCAAGGTAAGGGATACATTAACTTAAAACCTTATTTAAATATTTAAAATATTTTATTTCAAATTTTACTTATTCTTGTCCAAAATAATAAACATTATTAAGGATTTATAAAACCACATATAAATTAATATAATTGGGAATTTTATCTCTCATTTTAATTTCTTACAAATGTATTCAAAAGGAATAAATTTACAAATTTCATACAAAACATTTTTACTTTCTTTAAAATGTGAAAACTAATAGTTCTATTTTAAATATACATCATCACAACCTTTTCACGAAATCATGAACATTATTAAATATTTTTCATCCTTAAAAATAGTCTATTGTTTCTAAATGAAAAATTATTTCCCTTTTTTGTGTGAATTATTAGTTTAAAAAATAGTTTTAAAAGGAAAGGGTATATCGACATTCGAAAGTGTTTAGCGTATGGGTTCAAAAGCGAATATCAAGGGATTTATGGTAAAAAGTTGAAATGATATAAATTTATTATTAATTATATGGTACTTGATCATTAAAAATTATTATGGGTGAGAATGATATAGCTTATGTGATGGGTGATCTTGATATATCTTATAGTATAGGTGAGACTGATATAGATCCCCAATGCATTGGGTAATATTCATTATCTTTAATGGAAGGAAGGTGGGATATTTTTTTGTAGGTTTCTCCTTTGGATTTAACAAGGCCTCAATTATTTCATACATGAGTGAATACATGTTATGAATATAATTCTATAAGATTCATACAAGGGATTTCATTTTCTTTTAATGGGTTTTAATGATTTTGTTTGAGAAAAAAGTGTCTCTGACATGTGGTTATTATTTATTTTAAATCCTTAATGAATAATGATAATATGGTTAGAATTTTATTATAGTTCATTTTTTCCTCTAGACTAATGGATTTCTATCTTATTTATCACAGACTGAGTTATTCGTGATCATCCCATGTCATAAAATGTTTTCCAGAGGGCTTAAGGATGGGTATGAATAATGAATAAGTCAAGTGGAAATTCATGAATATTTGACATGAAAAGAAAACATGTTTCACTTTAATTTTTTTATTTTGGGGAAAATATATATAGAAGAAAAAAAATTACACTTTATAATATATGGATTTTTTATCTAACAGTTATGGCCTAATTGTCTAAAAATCTAAGACTAAAATGGTGTCTGGGAATAAAATAATGTGAATCCTTGTATAAAAAGTGAAGATTATATAATTTTTTAAGGATTATTTATAATATAGGATGGTTATGAGAGGTATGACCACTAACCACATTTATATGAAGTGTCCATACTATGATATAGTCAACACATATAGGTTTTAGAGGATATTTTTTTAGGATTAAAATATACCTATGGTGAGCTTTTCATTTTGGTTCTGCATATGCAGTATAGCGACCCGGGCTTTACATGCATGGATATTACATCATTTTAGATGAATATTTAGTACATTGAAAAAATACATGCCTGGGGATAGTAATAGTTCAGTGTCTTTTGAAACATGGAAACAAAATCTTCTATCCTAGTGAAAGATCTGCAACATCTCCCATAAATATCAAAAACTTTAGTACTTATACCTAAACCTTTCAACATAACTCTAAGAAAGGAAATATATGAAATGGGTGAGCTCAGATGCTTAATAAGGGTAAATAAAGGAAATTTGTAATAATAACATGAACAAGTGGGGTATGGAACTTGACATAAAAAATCAAGATCATACCCTATATAATAGAGATCATAATAAAGATTGGAATTTTATAAGACATAGACTATAAGAGAATTAAGAGAATAAGTCGTGAAAGTATAACATAAGAATAATGCATGGAATTTGTGGCATGAAGATTGGTTTATAACTTTGTGAATGTGTATAAGTAGAAACAGGTTTACTCATTAAGTTAAGGACATGAAATCAGGCCCCAACATCAACTTGTGGACATGCAACCATGTCTATACATAACATTGTGAATATGTAATCAAGTTCACACATAACCTTTTGGATGTGAAACCAATTCCATTAATAACACTGTGAACATGTAATCAGGTTCATGCATAAACTTATGGATGTGAAACCAATTCCATGCATATCATTGTGAACATGTAATTAAGTTCACTCATAACATTGTGAACATCTAATCAGGTTCATGCATAAAATTATGGACATGCAACCAGGTCTAGGCATAACATTGTGAACATGTAATAAAGTTCACTCATAACATTGGGAACATGTAATTGGGTTCATGCATAAAATTTCGACAAGAAACCAGGTCCATGCATAACATTGTGAACATGTAATCAGGTTCACGCATAACATTTATACTCATGAGTCATCCATTTTTACCTAATTCATTATAGGGATATATAGGTCCCACCCATATCATAATAAAATAATCCATACATGTTCTAAAAGATAATTAAAACTTTCATCATATCATGACCCATAAAAAGAGAAGGGTTTTATAAACATAAAATAATAACCCATTAAATGAAATGGGTATCATCATCTTTTCATCACATCATAACCTATAAAAATAGATAGGTTTCATAATCACTTTATGAAATCATTACTCATGAAAGCGAAACAAATTTCATAAACATATATTCCACGATGAGAAATGGGTTTCATAAAGACCTTTAAATTAATCATAACTCATTCATAGAAAGGATATGGATGAAAACTTTAGACCACTTCCAATAAGGGAATTAGTAACATCAATATATTTCATCTCATATGGAAAATAATTTTGAAACATTTTTTCAGGAAAATATCATTTCTTATTTGGAAAACGTTTTTTATAATATAAAACCTTTTGAAAACCTTTTTATTTGAAAATTTCATTGAAAAAATATAAAGAAATATTTTTAAATAATAAAAAAATCATTTTTTCATTGAATATTATCTCTAAGGATCTTTTGAAAACATTTTCTAAAACATGGTTTTTGAATATAATAGATTTCCGACCGAAGAGAGAGACGGTCAGATTTTACATAAAAACATTATCTTAAGTAAAAAAGAGTAAAAAAATGGTACTAACACATTAATATGTGATGAAAAAATGAAGGAGAAGTAAACTCATAACTTTTCATTAGAGATGGATCATAATATCACATCAAAGGAAGCATCAACATAAACCATCACGAAAACCAATGAGATTATCTCAATAAAACTCTTATAACTTGGTAACTTGGGATCATACTCTCCATGTAAGAAAAAAATTACATTAAGCATATAATATAAAGAAAATATTTATATTCATGATATATCATGTAAAATGGAATTATATTCACCTTGAAAAAGAATTGAGGTGCATAACAAAACATGAGTCTCAAAGAAGGAAAATTGAGACAGAACTATTAAACTGATTTGGTAACTTTTGAAACATAAACCCCATGAAATTAGGATCATAAAATAGATATTCTAATACCCATAAATTTATTTATATGATACATAGAATAAAATCATGGTCAGTACATACACCACACCAAAGGAAAGAGTGGTGAACATAACCTGTATCTCACGAAAATAAAAAGTGAGATGAAATCCCCTTACCTTGTGTCCTGGATCTCTTTGTACTCATACAAGCATACTGTATGATAAATATAAGTTTATTATACATATTTTATATAAAAATATTCTTATAAAAAATACCATATATGGTTTTATTAATACCTTATATTACCCACTTGTTAACCATCATATTTTAAAGTTTCACTTCGGGTAAAATTTTCTTTGTTCGTCGCATGTGTCCTAATTTCTTATATTGTTGGTTCTTATACTTATATCATGATTCTAGATTTTAAAACATGATATAAATATCATGTATATCTATTATAGTTATATCATATTAATTTATATCATTAATTAGTATGAAATGGAATACGCAGTTCATGGAGATGGTAAGACATACATACGCATGAATGTTGTTTCGGTTTTTTATTATTGTATTGAAAGAAAGTATGTAAATTGAATATATATATATATATATGTATGTATAATTATTTAATTATCATTAATATATCATATATATCATATAATTTCACTATACTTGTCCTTAATTCATTCCATGTTGTGTGTGAACGAATCACATCGCTTTGAGGGGACGATAGTCCACACTTCCTCAAATGAGATTATCGTATTAACACCAAATGAAACTAAAGAGATGCATGTTTTAAAAGGAAAAAATAATATTAAATACATAATAAAAATAATATATTATAAATATAAATATAGTTTCCATCATAATGGCCACCATGATTGGTTCTAAAGGAGAAATGAACAATCATCGTTTCATGAGGCAGTAGTTCACCATACATAGAAACAGTATGTTCAATATCCATTAGATGTAGGTGTGTGAATGTTTTGGTCTAACTATTTGAATAAGAAATAATAGTATATTTAGGATACTTTTTTCAGACAATAATGGAATAAAGAGAGTGGAGGGGTGAATAAGGGAAATAAAGGAAAGCAGTTTGAGAGAAGACGTTACATCTAAATCGGATAACTCATTTTGGTTTGTGAAAACATATTTCTTTGAGAGGATTTATGCCCAAAGGGAGGATTATAATAGGACGTTATGTAATTGGGGAGATAATTTTATTAGAGTTTGGGTGATACAAGTGTATTTAGAGGTGTGATTAAGTGATAGAGTTCTCACATTTTTATAGTGGACGGGGAGTCTCACTCTTGTAAATACAAAAAACTATTCATTAATGGGTGGTCTACCCTACCTAAAGTGCCTCCAAAATGTGAAATTAATGGATTATAGAGGAATAATGGTCTATTAAAACCTCCATCACATAAAAATATGTTTATTTTAATAATTTTGTTCCTTAACTTATAAGATTCCCCAATTTTATAATTTTTTTATTAAAGCATCTAGTTTTCCAATCTAATTAATTTAACCATTAAGAATAAAATAAAGTGATAAATATTAGTAAATTTATATCCACTGAATTATTAATATGATATATATTTTATAAAGTAAAATTACAATGGTTTTTGGAAATTAATTTTAAAACAAGCGCACGTGATGCACTAAAATATTACTTAAACTTAGACCGTGTTAACAACATTTTTACAATATATGAGTCAATATGTTAATTATAAAAGCTAAATTGTTCCATTAATATACCATATAAAATATTTATTAACAAATAAAAATAAATTGGAATAATATTGAATTTTTATTAATTTTAAATCATTTAATAAAGTTTTATTTATTGGAAAATAACAATAATGTCAATTTTGACATTATTTATTTAATGTTAATTTTAAAATGTCAATATAAAATTGGAATTAAAATATATTAGGTTTAAATATGTGAAACATGATATATTCATCTACAAAAATAAATAAATACAATAATTCAATCAATTACCTTCACTTTTAATATTTATGGTGTCATTTATTTTATTTAATTATTAACTAAATAATCCCTATATTGGAATTTCTTAATCATTTTGGGTAAATAACCATATATAATAATTATTGATAAATTATTATAAAAGAACCCCATTTATATTTCAAAAGGATATGTATAACGGAGAGTATTATGTTTGGTACATATCCAAAAGTTTAATAAATGTTAAAGGTAAGGAAAGTCCCTTTTTTTGTCTTTTTCCTTACATAACCTTTTATATAGGGAACTTCCATTTAATAATCTCCCAATAACACATAAATTTTGAAATTTGTGGGTATATTCTCTAAATATTATAATAAAATAGATTTTGGACAAGTTTCTAGGTCATTTATGTCCTTTTGATTAAGGTTTAGTTTTTTATTAAGCTTAGTCATACCTTAATCACTATAATTAATTTTAATCACATTCACTAATAATTTTGGTAAAAAAATAAGTTGATATTATTAGAAAAAAAATATCATATTGATTAAAAACATGTATGTTGGATTTTAAAATTTTAAATCACAGAAGTGGGAACATTAAGATTAACATTAATCATGCAGATGGGGTGAAATAACAGGTTTTTAAAGTAGAAAAATGTTCAAAATCTTGTAAAGTTTTTATATTAAATTTCAAAGTGAAATTGATTATAATGAAGTAAATTGTGTAAATAGATGTATAATTAATATAATTTTACTTTAAAAAATCTAAAATAAAATTTATCATTAATAATTACTTAAATTAAAAGACTATTTTTAACTAAAATGCAGTAGTTTTCACTATTCATCAAAAAATTAAGTTTCTCAGAAAAATCCCAAAAACTCACCATAAGATAACTTAGACATTATAAATTCAAAAATTATTTTTATTTTACAAAATAAATTTCATGAAAGTGTATAAATTTAGTTTTAAAATAAGATTTCCCTTAAAAGACAGTAAAACTCGTTCTTGTGTGTACCGCAGGCTAACTCAGTATTTCATGTACCGCAAGCTAAGCTAAGTGTTGCGTGTAGTGTAAGATCCACTTGGTGTTGTGTATGTTTCAATAAAAATATAAAAATAATCTATTTTCAATGAATAAAAATATCAAAAAGATTAATTAAAGCCAAAAAATATATTTCACGAAATCTCAGGGTGTTATATTCTACCCCCCTTAAAATGAATTTCACCTTCGAAATTCGTCTGAGTTATCAAAGGTTTAATAATTGAATGTTTGATTAATATATACCCACATCGTAAAAATGAATACTAAAAATTCTCTTGAAAATGGAATGTTGGAACCATAATGGCTACCCAAAGTAACTCATAACGAGATTCCCACATAAGAGAACGTAGGTGGGAAACAAAAACATGGACACTGAAGAAAAATATGATAATAATGTTCTGATAGAGAGTGATAGAGAACAAGGTTGATAGATATTTAACTAACACAAATCCATAAATATTCTATGAAATATAGAACTATATAATTCATTAGAAATGGAGTTACTAGGATAACATTTTTGGTTTCAGTATCCTTTTTTCATAAAGTTGAATAATTTTCATTAAAACATATACTTGAATGATATATGGACAATGTCACCCCTTTATTGTTCATTGATCCACTTCACCTATTTATATAAAAATAAAGGTGAATTTTTTCATTCCTGAAGTACTAACATATCATGAGATCCATGATATTACATCCCATTTGTGATCAGTTATCATAATCAGAAAGTAGTTTGAACAGGCTATCCAATACGCATAAATACTCATATAGAGAGATTACACTTTAATCTTACTCACTTAATCTAATTTTTAACTTAAACTTTCCATAAATGGTTAACCTCATAACCCCTCTGAAAGATGGAAATTCAAGGATTTATAAATAAATTCATGAAATCAGTTTAACTTTGATCCCCCATATACCACAAAGTACTACTTGGTTTTCACATTCCCAACATGTGAATAACCTCATTTTATATTACCTTGAAACATGGTAATTACCATAAATCCTTTTATAAAACATATATTATTCATTATTTCAATGACTACTAGATATATTCTTTAAATCCAAGAAGTTATAATCTTCATCCTTGCTGACATAGAATAATTTGTCAATAATCAGTTCTTGGGTAATATGTACCGTCCAATTTACTTATTCATATCCGACATATCTTTATCCAAACATCATTATCTCAATACCAGAAATTAATTAACAGTTACCTTACCTTAAATCAAAATATCACCATCCCATGAAATCACTTTTCTATGTCTTCATCACCATTCAACATGTCATTTTCAGTCCTTAATGAAAAATTATACCAAAAATACTTATATATTTCATGATTCATAATATTTGAATTCCAAAACATAAATACTTCATCATTCAAACATTATTCTTAGACCATTACTCAGGTTTCATCAACTTATTACTTAATACCTCTTTTATAGAATATGAAATTTAAACCATGCATTAAGGTTCATCTACCTCAATATAATCATTCTTATTATGATTAAGGTAAACAATATTAGAAGAATATCACATACCTTTCACATGTCGTTTGCGGTCTCTTAATCTTCAGAAGTATAACCAATACTCATACCACATTCTTGATTATATTTATGAGATTTTAACTTGGTAAATAGATTTTTTTAAACTGCCTATACTTTCCACATATGAAACATTCAATGTTAAAAATGTTATTTATAGTTCTCTCCATTGACTAAAACCAGAAAGAACAGGGTGAGAAACACATATCATAGAAGAAAATCACATAATCATGAAAAATTACTTATAGGATGTATAAAGTGTGACACCTTACTTAATCTTGGACACCATAGGTTTATCCTAGGTTATTAATATCTAAATTATACTTATATATTTAATGATGTTTCGTGAAGATTTTGTGAATTCCCAAAGCATATCCACTGGGAGTGCCAAACCAGATGTGCAGTAAGACCCGTTTTCATGTACCAAATTACCCCGAGTCAGGACCAGTACATCTTGTCTAAGTTGTTACCCCTAGGTACATTTGTTCTAGAGAAAAATCCACTTTTATTATCCAGATATTGATTTATTTATAGTAAACCACTCAATCTATCCTTTACAAAAATTCTTGGAAATTTTTCTAAATGTTAACTCATCCTTATACTTATCCTTAGAGACATCCCTAGACATATCCTTCAAATTATAACTAGGGATATCATTAAATTTTTCTCATCCTAGTTTAAAAATTTGGACTAAACATTTCCTATGATACCAACTATAGTGACCTAGGCTTGACATAGATGGATATTACATCATTTTATATGAATATTTAGTACATTGAAAAAATACATGCCTGAGGACCGTAATATTTTATTGTCTTTGGAAACATGGAAACAAAATCATCTATATTAGTGAATGATCTTCCACATCTCCCATAAATATCTACACCTATAGTAATTCTACCTAAAACCTTGATTTATAACCTAGTTAAAGGAAACATGAGAAATGTGAGATCTCAGATTCTCAGTAAGGGTAAATAAAGGAAATGTGTAAGCATAACATAAACAAGTATGGTATAGAACTTGAGCATAACATTTGAAGATCATACCATGAATATGAGAGATCATAATAAATATTGGATGTTAAAAATACATATACCATAAGATAATTAAGATCATAAGTCATGAAATTATAAAATAGGAATAAGACATGGAATTTATGGCATGCACATTGGTTTATAATTTTGGGAACATGTATAAGTAGAAACAGGTCCACTCATTAAGTTAAGTACATGAAATCTGGCCCCAACATTAACTTGTGGACATGAAACTAGGTCCATACATTACATTGTGAACATGTAATCAGGTTCACACATAACCTTTTGGACATGAAACCAAGTCCATGAATAACATTTTGAATATGTAATCAGGTCCACGCATGAACTTATGGACGTGAAACCAAGTCCATGCATAACATTGTGAACATGTAATCAGGTTCATGCATAAACTTATGGACATGCATCCAAGTCCATAAATAACATTGTGAACATGTAATCAGGTTCACGCATAACCTTTTGGATGTGGAATCAAGTCCATGCATAACATTGTGAACATGTAATTAGGTTCACTCATAACATTGTGAACGTGCAATCAGGTTCACACATAAAATTATAGACATGCAACCAGATCCATGCATAACATTGTGAACATGTAATCAGGTTCACACATAACATTTATACTCATGAGTCATCAATCGTTACCCAATGCATTGGAGGGAGATATAGGTCTCACCCATAATAAAATACTTCATACATGTTCCGTAAGATAATTAAAAATTTCATCATATCATGACCCATAAAAAGAGATAGGTTTTATAAAAATCAAGTAATAACCCATTAAATGAAATGGTTATCATTATCATTTCATTAGAACATTTCCTATAAAAATAGATAGATTTCATTTTCACTTTATGAAAGCATAACTAGTGAAAGAGAAACAGATTTCATAAACGTATACCCTTGAAGAGAAATAGGTTCATAAAGACCATAACATTATGAATAACCCATTAATAGAAAGTATGAGAATTGAACCTTTATATCATTTACTATAAGGGAATGAGTAACATAAAAAATTTCATCTTATATGGAAAATAATTTTGAGACATTTCTTGAGAAAAATATACCTTTCTCTTTGAAAAATTATTATTATTATGTAAAACATTTTTAAAACCTTTTTCTTTGAAAATATATTTGAAAACATATAAAGGAATATTTTAAAATAATAAAAAAAAATTAAAATCCTTTTTCCTTAAATATTATCTCCAGGTATCTTTTGGAAACATTTTCAAAAACAAGGTTTTTGAATACAATATATTTCCGACCGAAGATAGCGACGATTATATTTTACATAAAAACATTATTTTAAACACCAAAGAGTGGAAATGGCACTAAAATATAAAGAAATATTTAAAAAATAGAGTATAATTAAACTCATAAGTTTTATTTAGAGATGGATTATAATATCTCATCAAAGGAAGTATAAGCATAAACAATCTCGAAAAGGAATGAGATTGTCTCAATAAAACTCTTATAACTTGGTATATTGGGATCATACTATCCATGTAAGAAAATGAAATTAAATTAAGCATATAATATCATTAAAAGATTGATATTCATGATATATCATTTAAAATGGAAGTATATTCACCTCAAAAAATATTTTATGTGCATAACAAAACATGAGTCTCGAAGATGGAAAATCAAGACAAAACTATTTTACCGATTTGGTAACTTTTGAAACTAAAACCCCATAAAAGAAGAATTATAAAGTAGAAATGTGAATACCAATAAATTTAATTATAATATATATATAGAATACAATCATGTTCAGTACATAAAACACACCAAATTAAAGAGTGGTGAACATAACATATATCTCACAGAAATAAAAAGTGAGATGAAATCCCCTTACCCTGCGTCTTGAATATCTCCATACTCGTACAAGATTCCTGTATAATAAATTTAATTTTATTATAAATATTTTATATAATAATATTCATATAAATAATACCATATATTTTTTTGATTATTACCTTATATAACATTCTTGTTAACGATCCTATGTTAAATTTTCACTTCAGGTAAAATTCGCTTTATTCTTCTTATGTGTATTAATTTGTTATATCGTTGGTTCTTATAAATATATCTAGATTAAAAAATTTAAATAATGATATAAATATAATTTATATAACATATATTTATATCATAATAATTTATATCATTAATAAGTATGAAATGGAATACACCATTCAAGGAGATGGTAAGTCATACGTACGCATGAACGTTGTTTCTGTTTTTATTGTCGTATTGAAAGGAAGTATGTATGTGTGTGTGTGTCTGTATATATAAAATTATTAAATTATAATTACTATACCATATATATCATATAATTTCACTATACTCATCCTTAATACATTCCATGTGGTGTGTGAATGGATCACATCATTTTGAGTGGGCGGTAGTCCACACTTCCTCAAACAAGATAATTGTATTAACACCAAATAGAAATTAGAGAGTTTTGTGTTTTAAAAATAATAAATAATATTAAATAAATAATAAAAATATTATATTACATATATAAATGTAATTTCCATCATAATGACCACCATGATTGGTGGTAAAGGAGAAATGAACAATCATCGTTTTGTGAGTCAGTAGTTCTCCTTAAACAGAAACAGTATGTTCAATATCCATTAGATATAGGTGTGTGAAAATTTAGGTCTAAAAATTTTCATAAAAACATCCTAGTATATGGAGGATACTTTGTTTCAAACAAGAATTTAATAAATAGAGTGGATGGGTGAAGAATGAAAATAAAGGAAAGTAGCTTGAGAGAAGACGTTACCTCTAAATCAGGCAAGTCCTTTTGGTTTATGCCAAAATGATACTTTGAGAGGATCTATTCCCAAAGTTATGATTATGGTATGAATTTATGGAATTGGGGAGATAATTTTAGCAGGTTTTGGGTGACCCAAGGGGCTTGGGGGGTGTGATGAAGTGATAGAGTTCTTGCCTTTTTATAGTGGAGGGGGAGTGGAACTCTTGTAAATACCAAAAGGTATTCATTAATGGGTAGTCAACCCTACCTAAAGTGCCTATAAAATGGAAACATAATGGATTATATAGGAATCATGGTAGATTAAAACCTCCACCAAACAAAAATATGTGCATTTTAATAATTTGGTTTCTTAACTTCTAAGATTACTCAATTTTATCATTTTGGTTTCTATTAAATCATCTAGTTTTATAATCTAATTAATTTTACAATTAAGACTAAAATAAATTTGTATTTATTAGTAAATATATAGAAACTTAGTTATTAATATTATATATAATTTATAAAATAAAAGTACAATGTGTTTTGGAAATTAATTTTAAAACCAGCGCTCGTGACGCACTAAAACACTGCTTAAACCCAGACCGTGTTAACAAACTTTTTAAAATATATGAGTCAATATGTTAATTATTAAAGATAAATTGGTCCATTAATATACCATATAAAATATTTATTAACACATACAAATAACTTGGAATAATATAGTATTTTTATTAATTTTAAATCATTTAATAAAATTCCATTTATTGTAAAATAACCATAATGTCTATTTTGACATTATTTATTTAATGTTAGTTTTAAAATATCAATCTAATATGGGAATTAAAATATAATAGGTTTACAGATGTGTAACTTGATATATTCATCTACAAAAACAATACAATAATTCAATCAATTAACCTCACTTTTAATATTTATAGTGTCATTTATTTTAGTTAATTATTAACTAAATAATCACTACATAAGAATTTCTTAAGAATTTTAGGTAACTAAACCATATCTAATAATTATTGATAAATTATTATGATTAAAAAAAACCCATTTATACTTCAAAGGTACATGTATAACCAAAAATATAATGTTTTTTACATATCTTAAAGTTTAATAAATGTTAAAGGTAAGTAAAGTTCCCTTTTTGTCTTTTTATATTAAGCATAACAATGTATAACCTTTTATAGGATACTTTCAGATATGTAAAAAAAACACCGTAATTAATTTCTAAAAATGTGGGGATATGGTATAAATATTGGAATCCAACGTATTTTGGACAATTTTCCAAGTCATTTAAGTCCTTTTGATTAAGGTTTAGTCCCTTATTAAGCTTAATCATACCTTAATCACCATAATTAATTTTAATCACATTCACTAATCATTTTGGTCAAACAAAATAATTTGATAGTATTAGAACAAAAATATCATACTGATTATAACTTTGTATATTGGATTTTGAAAATTCAAATCACAAAAGTGGAAAAATTAAGATTAACGCTAATCCCGCAGACTGGGTGAAATAACAGGGTTTTAAAGTAGAAAAGCGTTCAAAAGTTTATTTAGTTTTTATATTCAATTTCAAAGTGAAATTGACTATAATAAACTAAATTATGTAAATATATTTATAATTAATGTGACTTTAAAACAAATCTAAAATAAAATTTTTCATTAATAATTATTTAAACTAAAAGGATGTTTTTAACTAAAATGTAGTAGTTTTCACTATTCATCCAAATATGATGTTTCTCAAAAAAAATCCAAAAATTCACCCTAGGATAATTTCAATGTTATGAATTCAAAATTGATGTTTATTTTACAAAAATAAAATTTATATAAGTGTCAAAAATTATTTTTTTAAAATGTTCTCCCTTAAAAGACTATAAAACTCAGTCTTGTGTGTACCGCAAGCTAACTTTGTGTTGCATATACCGCAAGCTAAGATAAGTGTTCCGTGTAGTGAAATGTCAACTTGGTTCTACGTATATCACAAGAAAAACATAAAATAATTTATTTTCAATGGTGAAAAATATCAAAAATATTAATTTAATAGAAATAAATTCACAAAATCTCATGGTGTTACATTCAGACCCATATTGAGGAATTTATGCATAGTAAAGTAGTTATTTCCCTTATATATGGATTCAATCATCACCATATATCCTGAATGGTTTATATAAATATAATAAACATGAAAATAAAAGTATGGTTTATGGAAAAGGATTGTTCAGAAATGTATATGGATACATTCTAAACATGAGGCTAGCATTTAATGGCCATTACGAACCTTTATAAAGGAGTGAAAGTGGGAATTGATTTATAGATGAGTCCAAAATATATGGTCTTTACATTTATAATTTTCATAAAATAAAAAGAATCAATAAAATTTTAGTTATTAAATGGGAAACATTTTATCATTTTGTAGGGTCCCATATGTCATGCACTCCAACATGAATCTAGCTCTCACGTAGGATAGTTGGGTTATTTATCATTGGTTACTCTAACAGTTTATGGTAATGCATGATGGATCATATGTCATGAAATTTAATTTCATTTGAAAATTGATTTGATGTTATGTAGTTTGAAATCTAATTATAAGGAAATAAATTCCATGTAGTTTATCATCTTGTGACAACGACTTAAATGCCAGGATGTTTAAAGTCACGTTACTAGTATTTGGATTTCATGTACTTTAATGCTATGTGATAAGGAAATTAATATCATGTATTTTAACATCATGAAACAATGATTTATGTTTCATCCATTTTAAATTAATTTTATAAGGACATGTATATGGTGAATATTAACTTCATGGAACAAGGACTTGAATGTCATGAAGTTTATTATCTTGAGAAAAGTAAATAAATGTACGTTGATAATGAATTAATTTTCATGTTATTTAACATCATTCCATGAGGAGCTATATGTTATTCAATTTAATTTCATGTGAGATATAATTGGATTTCATATAGTTTATAATCATATAATAATGAATCAGAGGTCATATAATTTAATTCAACAAGACAAGGATATAAAATTCATGTAATGTATCAGTTTTTTCAATTTAAGACTTTGTAATATTTCTTGGAATATTTCCAGATCCAGAAACTAAGATGGAAAGATATTATAAATCAATGTGAGCCCATAATTTATATTTTAAAAGTATTAAATATAATAATATCATGAATGCACATTTTTTATGAAAAGTAAACTAACTCCCAAATGGTGCCCCAAATCCGAAATATGGGACCACTGTTGTGTTTAGAATGTGGATTTTAATCCAAGAATAACAAAATATTTTTCAGCATTTTGATTTTGGTTAAAAGCTACTGCAAGAACAAATAATTAAATAAATTATTTAATTTAACTTACTAATTATGTTGAAACAATGACCTAGTTTTTCCTATATAAATATGCTACTATAACTAATTTATAGGTTTAGTATCATAATCTTGATAATTTATAGGAGTGTGTGGAGGAATATAAGTATCCATCATGATCAGGTATTGATGATCAGAATACCTTAAGGATGGCCAATGATAACACAAATTGTGGATCTCATCAATGAAAACAATGTGTGATCTTTCTTTGTCATTGATTAATAAAAATCATGGAAAGAAATTTTATTTGTGTGATTCCATCCCATTATTTTAACATGGTAGAATGAAGATCAATTCCATGAACAATATTTTATTCCCTCATTAATGGTTGTTCTTATTTATGGTTGATTTATTTTTTCTTGTTGTTGATTATCTCTTTATTCATAAAATTATTTGAAAATAGATTGAGGATGAAAATTAATAAATCCTGAGGTTCATTCCTCACATTTTGAGTGTATCTGGAACTTTCTCCCCCCTCCCGATCGGAGGGGGGAGTCTCGCGCCTTCATCTGCATGGGAAGAGAAGACCCTCCTCAATCTCCCTTCCACCCTTCCTGAGGATCTCTATCTCGCCGAAGGTCCCAGATATCTTTCACGAGGCTCCACAACTTTCACTACTTCTAGCGAAGCACAACAGTGCTACGGATCTCTGCAATCTTACCTTGGTGGATCGATTCCGTCTCCATCATCCGTCAGTTGAATTTTTTGATCAATTCGTCGCTAATTCTTGGAAGCTAAAGGATCATGCGGTCGATGGTTTTCTTGACCGGAGAAATTTTATGATTCGATTAGTATCCAAAGAAGACTTAATCACCGTCTGGTCCAGGGCCCCTTGAAGATGCAACAGATCGTCATTATAACTATTTTTTTGGAGCTTCGATTTTCATTTCCGGCATGACCCTTCGACGATCATGACGTGGGTAAGCCTTCCTGGTCTTCCTCATTCTTTTCAAAATCCGTCGATTCTGTGTGCAATCAAGAATATGCTCGGGAGATATCTTTGTTCTGATCATCGTACTGAGGTTGTATGTCATCCTGTTTGTCTAAGAATATGTGTGGAAGTTGACGTTACAAGTTCACTAGTCCGTTGTATTTGGGTGATGGATGAGAAAGAGTTTCGCTGGAAGCAGGAGGTTGTTTTTGAATCATGGATGCCCTATTGTGTGTCCAGCATCCGTTTTGGTCATCTGGCATCGGGTTGTCATAGCGGTAGGATGGGTGGATTCTCACAAGTGTTGAAGACCAAATACAGTGGAGGTGGTGTTTCTACTGGTTTAGATAAGTCCTTGAGAACGGACCTCACTGAAAATGGTTTGATAGTGAGTAGGGATGAGAATGGGGCATTGCTCGGATGGGAGGTCCTCCAACCAGTAGTGAAGTGTTGGAGGAGTATTTGGCATAAGTTCAATTGCATAGGGTGAATTGGGAAGCGGCTACTGCATTCTATTTTGGTATGAAGTAGATGTTGGTGTCCCCAAATCCATCAGTGAGGAAAAATTTTGACAGATTGAGGAGTGATATGGGTGTTGGGCAGCAGCCCTTGCTGGAGAACACTGTTGGTTTATGTTAATTAGGACCTAGCATTGTTGAAACTACTGAATGAACAACTTGTGAGGCTAAGGAAATGCAGGTTGTCACCACCTGCAATCAATTTGAAGGATTGGAAGTTGAGGAGGTACCCATTGAGTTTGAAGGAGTTCAATCAATTGAAGATGTCCAGACTGCTCCCAAGGAAATAGAGGATGATGAGGGTGAATTAAAGAGGGTTTTATGTGATAATCTGGACATCACTTCGAACTCTCAATGTCTTTCCCCACTTGATCAGAACAGGGAATCTCAGAGGGATCTTGGCTGTTGCAGAGGATGCGCTAGTGCGGAAGGATGGTGGATGCAATGATCTTGTCTTTGTGAAGGTCACTGGAAAATGGGGAGATATTTCTAAAAGTGATAAGGAAAATAGTGGTGCTTCTAGACCCTATTTCAGTGATGTTGTTCAGAGTGGAATAAGGAAGGTCTCTGAAAATGATGGTGTTATGACTTCTCCCCCAAGGAGAAAACCCAGGAAAGATTATTCTCATCTGCCTAAGCCAGTGGCCACTAGGGCTTCATCTAAAAGGGGAAGTGGGGCCACCCTGGTGTCGTGTGTGCAATAATGTGAGGATCAATCATCGTTGGAGAAGTTGAAGCTTAGAAATAAGTATGCTAAAATATTGAAACAATATGAAACGTCATCATAATGAGAATCAGCTACTACAGAGGAAGCGCCTTATTCTGGATATGGTGAAGGGTATGATTATTATGACATATAGTTTTCTTGTTTTGGTTGGAATGGGTTGGATGTGGGAAAGATGTTCGCCTGCATTCCTCTTTTCTGTTTAATGTACCTTTTATTTTGTTTAATAAATGGTCAGGGTTTCTCCTCTAACTGAGCTTTCCAGGTATTTCTCCCCTATTTTTTTTGTATGTTCATTGTAGGAAATTACATTGGCATGTGGTTCGATGAATACCCGTTATTCGATCATTGTGAAACTATTCTTCAGTACAACAGATTAATACTGTAGGTATGGATTTTTATCGAGGGTGTGATGATAAAGGAATATGATCAAGGGAATATTAGAATAGATAAACGATTTCCATTCATATAGGGTCAACGGAACGTCTACGAATGATATGTATGGTAATTTATTAAGAGGTTTTGATGGCTAGATCATGACGATCGGTGAGGGGAATGGTCATACAACCTTAGATATGTGATTCCTTTCTAGAATCATGGTAGTGGTATCATGAACGGGGACATGGAGAAGGACTCTATGGTTTTATAAAATACCAATTTAAACAACATGTAATTTGAGGATACATTACACGTGTGACCTTTTGTGTGGATCTTAGGTTTCTATGAAGACATAAGTATCACATGCTGTGTGACACATGTTACACAATGTGTGACCCTTACCCAACCATCTTATAGTGTATAGGGGTACATGACCAGAAGTCCATGTATTATTACACCCTATGTGTTCCTAGTCATACGTTATGTAACACATGGAAGACGACTCAATGTTTATAGGGAGTACAAGCCAAGGAGGCCATGTGGCCACACACGTCATTTACATTGGAAGTATATGGGTGGGTTGTAATATACAGGTAGATCTATGTACTCAAAAAAAGACAAGTTCAATGGCACAAACCAGTTTACATGGGAATGGGTAGAACAATACACCATTTCTAGGGTGACATCTACACACCATGTACTCTTGGGAAGTTCTATGTATTGTGGAGAAGTGCATGTCGTCTGAGTTAGAGACATGAGTAGTTCTAGGTTTTGAGAGACATTTCATTTACCCTCAAGGACACATCATGTGCTCCTTTAAATATAGTTTGTAGTTAGATTTATTCTCACTTCATCTTCGTTGTGAGCTTATGTGATCTTCCTTGTTGAGTGTTTTCCCTTTGTCCATTCCTATTAAGGTTTGGTGTAACATACCATTATCATCATAAAAGGTGAACTCTCTACATATTCCTAATGATAATTGTAGTGTGTCTGAGTTCCCTTAACCTAGATTGATTCATATTAGTCATCTTTAATAGTTCCTCAATAGCATGGATCATGTATCCCTCTGAGAGGCCTAGAGAAATCCTCATTTCTTTCGTGTTTATTTAGATATATTTTGTGGAATTGGCATGACCAACACTACACTAGAATCGATCCACTACGAAGGAGGATGTTTCTAGTAGGGTATGGTTTTCCCCCTCCAATATCTGGGTGTTAAACCCCAAGCTATGTACTTATATTTGACCTTTCTGATGGGGTATTAGTCTAATGGAGTTTGTATCTCAGATGAACCCTCTCAGTTTCCTATATTCTTCTTATTGGGTAGACCTAATGAGCCTGACTAATAGGATGATTATTAAATGTGTAATTATAATTCAGGGAGTGGTTTCTACTATATGAGCATGAAATGTGGGATTAGTGTCATCAGTGGTAGCATAGATTTGGGAGTATTATCTCCTAGAAGAGCATGACCTTTGGGATGAGTTTCATCAATGGAAGTAAAGCTGATGGGGTATTTTATCCCAGACAAGCATAGATTATGGCATTTATATGATGTTCCATAAATTTATTGATACCTAATAAGAGATATCTATTGGTTGAGTACCATCAGGGATAACAGGGCTTATGGAGTGAGATCTGCTGGATGAGTGTTACCTTGAAACCTCACAACAAATCTTTGTCTAGCAGTGGTTGAGTATATTTTTGACTTGCAGTTGTTTATGAGTATATCTAGTATATCATTGGTTATTTTTATGTCTCATATATTATTGAGATACTAGTGTTTGATGAGCTGACTACTCTTCATGCTTTGTGTTTAGTGATTTTGGGGTGTCCTACTGGGTATTATTATACTCACCCTTACATGGTCTCTTGTTAAACATGTCATATATTATGTATATGTAAGACCTTTTAATATATTCTTTATAGAAATACGAGTCGGTGGATCTTAGTTTGGATAGATAGAATGAGGTTTAAACCATTGTTTCATTTGATAGCATCCCCTCCCTCTGAGCATCTCAGACATTTTTTTTAGTTATGGGTGGGTATGTATTTGGACCCTTTTTATGTTTCCTCATACTTTATTTCATTCTATGACTATGGGATTATATATATATGCGTGAATTAATATCATCTATTTTTTATTTCAAAAATCTATGGGCTTTGAGATGTGTTGATGTGTAAAAGTACATTAGGATAATTCCTCCCATGTGTGTGATATGACAACTCTGCACTAGTCATCAACCCCATACCAATTGGAGGTGGGCTTGGGGCAGTTTCAGGTCAAGCCCCACCCGAATAGGTCATAACAGAGTGTTATCATAGGGATAAGTAGCCTAAAGTTTTATGAAACTACCTAGGTTGAGATTTAGGGTCCATAAGAAGTTATATCCTAGGAACAGAGTATGAGAGATTGGTTTAGGTTTTATGGAAATAGTGTTAAGTGTTTTGAGTTCAGATTTCTAGCATGGGACTCTAATATTGATTCAGGATGTGACGTATCCATTCACCATGAATTTTATAACCTACTTGATAAATTCAAAAATGTAGGCATCATTTTCAGAGAAAATATTGGTAAATGCATCATATAAAAATGGGTTGTGGTTTCCCTATACTTTTTGAGATAAATCACCAGAGATACTCATTGATCTTGGTACATATTATCTTATTTTAGGATTTAATCATGATGAAAACCAAAATAGTTTCCAAAAAATGGTCAATATTTTGACCTAATGAGTGGTGAGGTCTCCCCAAAATAGGTTATTCATGAGGTGTTCTTTCTTTAGGATGGTCAACAGGTGGCACTTTCTCCTATTGATAAGTTCATAGACCCTCCTACAGTGGTTCAAGTAGATGTAGTATGCTAGATTGATTATTGGATGGATATTTTGGTGTTTTATTATGATGAATAGTTTTGAGATCATATTGTGAGATTACTAGGTAGGGAGTGCTTAGGATGCAGGGTTAATGGGACCTACCGATAGTAGACATGCGACACAAGTCACAAAACAAGAGGTTCCATTAGATATCTTGGGGACCTATCATTTATCTGAGCCTGAAAAATTAATATGATTTTTTTGGGAGAGGACATTTAATGTGAGATTTTATTACCCATCATCTTGTAGTCTGATATATTGTTGAAGAACCACCTAGGTAGAGGCAACAAATTGAGAAAGGAGGTCTGTAGAGTATCAGATGTGATAGAGGAACTAGGGGAGTAATATGAGGTTGTTGATTCTTTGGTGTGATTATAGAACCAACACCCCCTAGGTGGAATACTCTAGTCTCATGAATTTGGTGGTCATAATCTTTGATAGTTGTAGAGGTTGTAACTTCATTACCTAGAGGCTCTAGGAGGGTTTCAAGGTATGATCTATGTTCTTTATACTATTGGTATAGTAATGTTAGACACATGTATGATCCAATCTTATTCCTCCTTTTTCAAATTATTTTACTAGGATATGTAGGGATTCGGTATATCCATATGTTGGAGGTTTTTTATGCAACTTTGGACATGAAAGGAAGAGAGAAATTTCTCCCAAATGAGATGCATTCTTGAGACATGATCCAAAACCATGTGGACAATTTTGTGCCGCCCAATGAGGATAATTTCAAGGTGTAATGGATGAGTTCCAGTTACCTGTGTGTTTGATGTAATTTTGATATACTTTGGATTCAGACTAATCCATGGTTGTGGTAAATAGGTAGGAAAGGGAAAGGATGAGTTCTAAGCTATAGTAACTCATAGATTATTTGAGTGTAGTTCGAGGTACAATGTGTGTATTAACTTACCCAGTTGTAGTTTTCACATGGGGGTTATGATCCACTTATCCATGAGTATATAACCTATTCAATACCTAGTGATACTGGTGGATTCTTTTTTCTTTAACATTGTGTTTTAGGCTTCTGTAGAGAGGATAAGTGATTACACACTTCTATCAGAAGTGTAACCTGAATTTGGGAGGATATAGAGAGATCCTTGTATATAATATCATTGTATTTGTAGTAAGACTTATGATTTTTTCCTCAGTATGTACCAGTTTCCTACCATCCATTCATATTTGATACCAGAAGTGAGTATAGAGGTTTTAATAACTAGTTGAGATGGAGCTTTCCTCTAATAAGGAGTCATCCTAGGTGGAGTAGGATGATCTCATGCGTAGGAGGCCATAACCAACTTCTTATTATTTTTTAGTGATACCTATAGAGTAGCATATTATATGAGATTTGTTTCATATAGTGGTAATGGAGTATGAGGATTTCTCTGGGATAGGTTATCATCTGATTTAGTCGTGGATCATGATATACAAGAAGTGTCTTTCCAAAGCCACTGTAGTTGTTTTGAGTTCATGGGGATCCCCTATGGTGAGTTGTATCCCATAACAGGATCATGAGACTTGTGTGATGGATCCACAATCATTCTTGTATTAGTTCATAGTAGTCTTCTTTGATATAATCCATGTTTGACTCTCATCTGAGTTGGATCACATGAGACACTTGAAGATAGTGTGGTTTACCTGTAGTCAATAATTATTACCCCTCAAATTCTTTAGAGTGATAGGGAGGTATAATTCAGAAATATCAATTTTGGAATTTTTCATGACCATATATCCAGTGTATATATTCCAGATGGATTATTCCTAAGGTGGAAGGCTTTTCATCCTTGATTGAGGATGAACGGAGAAACTAGTCGTGTTGTAGAAGGAGGTGGTGAGGAGGTTTCTTTACCTTAGTTGTACATCGGGTGGATGTGAGGATGTTGCATTTAGTATTAAAGTTAAACTATTGTTTTCTCATCTGTTAATGGGTGATGACCAATAGAGATTTGTGGAGAGTTCAAAAAACTTGGGTGTGTAAAATTTAGTCCATCTTTATAGAATTTCCTTGATGATAATTGAAGGATGTGATGCTTACTTCATAGAATTATTAGGGAGATTGTGCATAAATATATGGGGACTCAGTTGTTGTTGATAAAATTATTTTACCCCAATCAACAGGAGAGGTAAAAGTGGAACATTAAGGTCCTGGTGCACATAATTTGAGTTTCCATTCTAGTTATAGGCCATATATATGAGAATAATATACTATTGTTATAGTTTTTGTATCATAGTGGATACCACTTCACCACTAGTGTAACATATTTTTTAAGGTCTTGTTTGAGGGACCTTATAGGTCACTATTATTCTGGTCGTGGCCAGTGGTTTATAGTACATGGGACGTCATTTTGGTATCAGTGATGGTTGTAAAGTTGTAGTTCATCTGGGGGTGGATGAGGAATACCCAAAAAAATTAGGAGTTCTTTTCAAAACTTATGACTTAGGACATTGGAGTTATAGAGTTATAGAGTTTTAACTAGGGTAGTTGGATATCTATGATATTCTTAGGACCATTATTTTTCTTGATGTTGTGTCAGGTTAATGAGGTGGTGTACCACTTCACCCCATAACCATAATAGTGTTGGTTTATTGTTGTTCTCAACATGTGATATCTGAGGAGGTACGTGCACGATTCATTGTACGATATCAACCTAGGTAAGCCGGGATGTGGGGGGTGGAGTTTCCTTTTTCAAGGATCCAATGATATTGAGAACGGATAGAGAAAGACCCTTTGTGGGAAAGTGTTTTCCTTTTATATGTGTGTATTGGCAGTATAAGAAATCATCAAGATAACTTGTGGGAGAGAGACACCCAATTGAGAGCTCAATATCCCTACATTTTGGTTTAGTTTGTGATTTTAGGGGATAAAATCCTTGAATAGTGGAATAATGTAATGTCTTGTTTTCTATTATTTTAGACTTTGGAATATTTCTAGGAATATTTACAGATCCAGGCACGGAGACAACATAACATTATGAGGCCTGAAGAGGCTAAAATATATATTTTATAAATATTTAATATATTTATTTTGTGAGGAGGCAGTTTTCCTAAAAAATAGGAATAACTAAAAAAATGAGTTTCATATCAGAAATCTAGGACCACCTTTGAGTTCATAAAATGGGTTTTATTATAAATGAGGCATAATATTTGTCATTGTTGGGTGTTTTGTTAAAATATATCAAGGTAAAAAATAATAAAATAATACAATTAAATTAACTTATTGATTATGTTGACACCATGAAATATTTTTCCCCCTATAAATATGTAATTATAACAAATTCATAGGTTTAGCCTCATAACCCTGAGAATTGGGAGGAGGGTGTGGAGGACATTAGAAGGAATTAGGATCATAGATCAACAATTGGAGTGTTGTAAGGATTGCTAATGGAAATATATCTTGTAGATCTCATCAATGAAAATAATGAGTGATCATTCTTCATTAGTGATTGATCCAAATTGAGTTATTAAATTTGATTTGTGTGATTTAATGCCATTATTTTATCAATGCCGAATACAGATCAATTCCAAAAACAAGAATTGATTCACACAATGATGGTTCATTTTATTTACAGCTGATTTACTTTTTCATGGTGTGTATTCCCTCTTTGTTAGTGAAATTATTTGAAAAAATATTGAGATAAAAAATGAATTAAGGATGAGGTTCATTCATCATATTTTATAGTTTATCGATTCCCCTCATCTCTTAAAATATTCATTATAGGAAATTCCTTTGGACCACGGTTTGATGAATACCCAATATTCGATCGTTGCACGACTGTTCTTTGGAATAATGGATTGATATTGTGGGAAGGGATTGTGATTGGGGTTGTGATCAAGGTGTAATAGTGAAAGAGTATGATCAAAGTTTAATTGGAAGGGATTAATAGTTTTTGTTCATCTTGGTTTAACAATGCAAATACAAATGACATGTGTTTACATTTCCCGAGTGGTTTCGAAGTCCAGATCCTAGAGATCGGTGAGGGAAAGTTTAGAACGACCATATATCCTCAATTAACTGCTATAATCATGGAAATAGTTGTGTTGATAATGATGTGGAGAATAATCTGATAGTTCTAAGAAATGATAAGTTACACATCTTGTTATCTGAAGATATACGCCATGTGAGACCTTCTGTGTGGCGTTAGGGTTTCCACATAGAGATAAGTATCACGCGCCATGTGAAATGTGTCCAACACCAGGTAACCCTTAGCTAACCAGCTCAACATGTAAAGGGGTACATTCCTAGGAGGCCATTTGGTTTTACCTATCTTGTCTACTTACCCACATATAGTGTAACACATGGAGAACGGCTTGGCGTGTGCAAGGAGTACATGCCCTGGTTTCCATTTGGCCCCACATGTCGTGTACTTGGGATATAAGGACCTGGCTTTAAAACGTTACTTAATCTTGAATTAAATGAATAATTAACATTGAGGATCTTTTCAGGTTTAGAGTTTTAGAGAATTAGGACATAACTATTACATCTCAAAGATTACAAGGTAGACACATCTACTCAGTTTCCGTTTTTTTCACAAAATATAAACTCCTGAACAAAACAGTCTTGTCTAGTTCCATGTTTTAGATATCGTGACATTTCCTTGATCCCATCCTTCACCGTATTCCACTTTAAGTCCTATGGAAAACATTTCAAAAACTTGGGATGAGAACAAAAAGCTCAGTAAGGGATATAAAAATATGGAAAGTAAACATTAGTCCACGTATATATAAGAATCAATGAAAACATGCTTTACTCATAAAAAATAAGCACTTTAACATACCTCATGAAATCATAAGATTTATGAATAACTCATAGAAATCATAATACATAAAAGAAACTTGAGGAATTCATAACATTTTTATGTAGGTAGTAACCCTCATGGTTACATTTGGAATACCCATTATAGTATATTCCCTAAATCTCTTCGGAGAAACCATAGAGTTTAACTCCTTCGCGTTACCCAATGCATTGGAGAGATATATCGGGATCACCTGCCCTTCGTTTATCATGGAACCACCCTATTTCATAAACATTTCCCAAGAACCATAACATAATCATAACACTTAAAACATGCATAAAAGAAACATAAAAATTCCACATTTCAATCACAAAAGATCACATCATGATGTTATCATAAATAAAAACATTAAAACTCTATGAGAGAAATATCCATTTATACTTTGAAAATATTAAAAAAAGACATTTAAAAGAGATTTTAGAATCAAAGTGTCCCATACCAATTTAAAACTTTTGAAAGGGTTTTAAAACATTCATGTCCCTATAAATAAATCCTTAAACCCATTTTTAAACCATGTACATGGATGATAAAATTTTAAAAGAATAAATCTTTAAAACAATTTAAAACAATGTTTTAATAAAAGAGTCATTTTCCATTTTGAACATTTAAATTATAAGCCACAAGAAATTAGACCATTTTCAAGACATTTAAATGACTTTAGTATAGACATAATATTGATATGGAATATCAAATGGGCTGTATATACACTTTATAAAATAATAAAAGTGCATATCATTAACAAATGTCTCAATGAGAAGAAATTGAGATGTAATCCCAATCAAGGATCATGCCATTAGAGAAAGGATAAAGAAATAACATAATTATGTGTGACAACTATAAATACACCAAATATAAGTGGATACTTAGTGTAAAATAATCAGATGTCATCCACACATATTTATATCCCAACATAATCAAGAAGTAGAGGTTTAACCCAAATAATTGAAATTGGGTTGAGAAGTTCCCCTACAGAAATTCGGCAACCTAACGATGTCCCATTAAAATTATGAAAATGAGATGATGAGAGATAAGAAGGGTATCACATCACATGTAAATAAAATTAACAGAAATAAGGATATATAAGAACATATCCCAAGATAAGAAGATGTAAATTAAAAGACCTAACAAAAAGAAGTCTTTTAAAAAGGGGAGGGTGAAAGGCTCCCTTACCGATTTGGGTAACATTCGAAACGTACACCCCATGAAATAAGGATCATACAATGAAGATGTAAATACTAATAAATTATAGTATATTACACAGATAATAAAATAATGGGCAGTACATATACCACACAAAAGGAAATAGTGGAAAATGTAGCATGAATCTCACGGGAACACAAAGTGAGATAAAAAGTCCCTTACGAAATTTCCGCAACCTAACGACGCCACATAAAACATCCAAAAATGGATTGATGAGATAAAATAGGGTCTCTCATCATATTAACATAAAAATTATAGTAAGAGGAATATCAAATAATATCCCCCAACATAGGAAAGAGGAGCTTAAAAGAATTGGCATAAAATAGAGTACTAAAAAAGAAAGAGAATGGTAGGATCCCTTACCTCAAGTCCGACTTGTCTTGTTTGTTTCTTTATATTCCTGAATAATAAACTAGAGTTAATTTATAATTGATTAAGAACCTTTTTCATGTTCATTATTTATTTTATATCACTTATTACCATGTTATGAACATTATTTAATTATTTAAGTTAATAACGGTCGTTTTGTCAATCATTGGCACTTGAGTTAAAAATAAACTTCTTATAATTACAAGTTGTTCATGTGGTAGAATATCCATTATATCAAGAATTATATTCATGATGAAGATATCATATATATAATATATATCCATTATATACTTGAATTTATAATATTACATAACATTTAGATGTAAGAAATGAAATTCACCGTTCATGGAGACGATAAGTCGTACGAACGCATGAACGCTAATTTCATTTCTATTTCGTATTTAACGGAATTAAAACTTAATGAGATATATATATATATTATAATTCCATTATAATATATATTTTATATAGGTTACATAATTTCATTAATTTAATTCTTTATACATTCCATGTATTGCATGAACGAGTCACATCACTTGAGGGGCGGTAGTCCACACTTCCTCAAATGAAATTATCGCATTTGCACAACATGCAAAGCATAAAGGTATGTTTTAAATGTAAAATACAGAAGAATATAGAGGAAATAAATATAATATATATCATAAATATATATAGTTCCATCATAATGGCCACCATGAGAGGTGTTAGGAGAATATAGAACAATCATCGTTTCGTGAGGCAGTAATTCGTCATCCATGGAAACAGTATGTTCATTAACCATTAGACGGAGGTGTGTGTAAGTTTAGCTCAGATACTTCACATAAAAACATCCTAGTATATTTAAGATACTATTTTTGTTACAAAATAAAGGAATAAAAAGAGTTTAGGGGGTTGGGGAAGCAAAATAAAACAAAAGAACATAAGAGAGGACATTACCTTTAAATCGGGTAACTCCCTTTGGTTTGAACCAATAGGGTTTCTTGAAGAGTTTTCTGCCTAAGGTAAGGATTCTAGGATGAATAGAGGGATATGGAGAGATAAAATTAGCAGAGTTTGGTCGAGCCAAAGGCTTGAGAGGTGTGGGTAAGGGGGTAGAGGTGGGGTCCTTTTATAAGAGGGAGGAGGGGCACTCTTGGAAAGTCTTGAAAAGTTACTTTATTATAAAATTATTTTCGGATATCAAAGGTCCCGCAATTATATATTTCAAGGATAAGGTTAAAAGGGTTATAAATCCACCCATAAAATAGGTTCTTGACAAGTGTAAGTCTTAGATTTTACCTTATCTTTTTATTTTATTTAAATCGTTCATTAATGAGGTAATCACTGCATCATCATGGTGTAATAAATAAATTTATTTATTTAATATCTAAAAATTATAAAAAAATATCATGATGTAGGAAATCTTTTTATATTTCCAATGAATATTTATAGTCAAAAATATTACTTGTATAACCCCATGTAAATTTTTTTTTATTAAAACAATACATGTTTGTGACATTTTTATTTTAACTTTAAATAAAAAGTTATTAATGTCATTTTCTACCAAAGTGGCTCCATGGGGTCCCGAAGTTGACCCATGTATTTTCTTGGTTGGCCATGACTCATCCAATAAGGGTAGGACATGTGTCAAGTTCATTTCATATTATTATAAAATTATCTTTACCTTAAATTACACTAATTACCTTTAATCGCGATTAATAAAACTTAAAAGTTACTATTCACAAAAAATTATTTTCATCCCATTGAACCAAATTTTACATCCTAATGACAACCATGTATGTCGGATTTTTTAGATTAAAATCACATAAGTGGTAAAATTTCATTTAAACCAAAAATCAGTTTTTTTAACTACCACTTAGTGGTTTCACTATTCATCAAAAATTGATGTTTTTCAGAAAAATACCAAAAATTCACCCTAAGATATATTTGATATTCAGAATTCTAAAATGATGTCTATTTTACAAAATTCAAAACATATATGTTTCATCAATCAATTTAATAATTAATTCCCGTTGTCAAAACAAATAGTGTGTTTTTAAGAAACAAAATATATCAAAAGATTGACACTAGTTTAAGTCCAATTTCAAAGTGAAATTAATTCCAATGACCACCATTAGATTAAATGGTAAAAAAATAATCTAATTGAACATTAAAACCAATTCAAAAGATAATCTAATCATATAAATAAATTAGATTAAAATGAGGTTTTGAATTAAAATACAACATTTTACACTATTCATTAAAAAATGAACTTTATCGGAAAAATACCAAAAAATTATACAAAGAAAATTTTGATGTCCCGATTCTAAAAATAATTTTATTTTGTCAAATATAACATATAAAATTTTCAAAAAGTGGATTTAAAAGGGGTTCTCAGTCTAAAGGCGGTTAATCGACCTTTTAAAGAATATTAGAATATTTATGCTTAAAATTGGATTTATTCACATTTTAACCATCTAACATTTATTGATTAAATGTAAAAATATTTGACAAGCATATATAATCATTTTTTAGTTAGTTTTGTTCATTCCCTCCATTACATCGACTAGGAGTTTACTACCATTTACAATAATATTATTATGTTATTAGTGCGCATCGTAAGATTTCAAAGAAACTCATTGTTGTGTATTGGGTACGCCATTGAACATAAAATCCCCTTTAAAGTAATATTAATATTCTATTCAGAAATATTAATAAATATGAAAAAGTAATATTATTTATGTACCTGGGGTGTTACATCCTTCCCCCCTTTTGGGAATTGCGTCCTCGCAATTTTAAAATTGGGCTTGGAAACTTCATTGAAAGTTCCACATCGGAAAAGGAGTCAGCAAAACTAACACTTTAAAAGAAAGAAAGAGAAGTACAAAGGTCACCAGAGTTAACCCATACTAGGATTCCATGTAGGAAAACATGGATATGGAAGAAAAAACAAAGGTTCAAGTTCTGATGGGGAGTGATAGAAAACATGATTAGAAGAAATTTAACCACCAGAAAATAACAAACTTTTGACGGGTTAAACGGTATTTGATACCCCAGTAATAGAATTTAACATAGAACATTTTTGTTTTATGTTACTTTTCATTGAGGAATTTATTTATGAGCTTAACTAAAACATAAAGAAACATACTTACTTGTTATGTTGACTTTCAACTTTACTAGATTTGTTACACAAACTCATATTTTCTCCTAAAGACGAGCATTTAGGAAGACTTGTTCATATTAATAGTATTATAATCAACTTCTTGAGAATCCCCTAATCCACAAAAGAGAAATATATATTTCCCAAGTCCTTAGACCTTAACCAAAATTAAAATTGTTAGTACGAGATCATATAATACCCAAAAAGGATAATTCTTTATAAAAAGAAACACTACTCTTAATCTCCAAAATTTGTCAACAAAACCCAAAGATCATCAAAGACCATTCAATAAACAGCTATCCATAAAATTCTTCAAAGTAAACCAAACTTTGATTGAAACCAAATTCTTTGAAGGATTTAATCACATAGTCTTCCAAGGTAAATATTAATATTTATCTTCAAATAACATCAGTTGATCTTAAAGTCTCATATTGAAAAGTAATTAACCTAATCATATATCCTCCATGATAGGTCAATAATTTCCTAGATAACCCAAAATCAACTTATTCCTGATTCATAAGAACATATAACTAAAAAAATTAGTTATACTAACCAGGGACTTCACGTAGTCCAGTGGTAGGCGATAAATACCAGTCACACTTTGGTTGTGGGTTCGATTCCCGCAGATTTGTCCGACGTGACGGGTTGTCACACGGTATGCGTGTTGTCCTTTTTCCAAAACTATATAATTCTTAAAACATTCCCCAAAAAGAGATAAAATCTTCAAAAATAATCATAACATAATTTAACCTCAATTTTACCCCATTCCTTTCATTTTCCATCATATAGTAACCCATAATTACCTCAAAAGTAAGGATCATATAAATACTAATGGTTACCATTATAATTATTACCTGAACATCCACATCGAGTTGGTTCTCTCATACATGATGCATCAGAGAACTCACCAAGGTTTAAGTGGTTAATCATGACTCCTAGATAGTTGGTGTAGAATAACCACGAGATTCCTCATTGAATCCCCCATTTCATCCAGTCTCTTAATCAGAGAACCACCACAGTTTCCTTCAAACCCACTGTCACTTTGGTGCCTACTAGATCCATACATTTACTAAAACAAAAAATTTCAGTGTGAGTATATCAAAAATATCATCATGTACTAATGAGGAAGATAAACACTAAGATATACTTACTCATTCACTTTATCTAAAAACTATGACTCTTTCTGAAATACTAGCCATTATGGTAATGTAACTTATACTTAAAGAATACCCTATCCTCTAAAGTTATCTAAACCGACCATTGATACCAACTGTAAGGACCTAGCCTTAAAACATTACTTAATCTTGAATTAAATTAATAATTCACATTGAGGATCTTTTCAGGTTTAGAGTTTTAGAGAATTAGGACATAACTATTACATCTCAAAGATTACAAGGTAGACACATCTACTCAGTTTCCATTTTTTTCACAAAATATAAGCTCTTGAACAAAAGATTCATGTCTAGTTCCATGTTTTAGACATAATGACATTTCCTTGATCCCATCCTTGACCGTATTCCACTTTAAGTCCTGTGGAAAACATTTCAAAAACTTGGGATGAGCACAAAAAGCTCAGTAAGGGATATAAAAATACGGAAAGGAATCATTAGTCCATGTATACATAAGAATCAATGAAAACAGACTTTACTCATAAAACATAATCACTTTAACATACCTCATGAAATCATAAGATTTATGAATAACTCATAGAAATCATAAGACATAAAAGTAACTTGAGGCATTCATAACATTCTTATGTAGGGAGTAACCCTCACGGTTACGTTTGGAATACCCATCACAGTATATTCCCTAAATATCTTTGGAGAAACCTTAGTGTTTAACTCCTTCGCGTTACCCAATGCATTGGAGGGCTATATCGGGCTCACCCCCCCTTAGTTTATCACGGAACCAACCTATTTCATAAACATTTCCCAAGAACCATAAAATAATCATAACACTTAAAACATGCATAAAATAAACATAAAACTTCCACATTTCAATCACAAGAGATCACATAATGATGTTTTCATAAATAAAAACATCTAATAAAATCATTAAAACTCTATGAGAGAAATATCCATTTATACTTTGAAAATATTAAAAGAAGACATTTAAAAAAGATTTTAGAGTCAAAGTGTCCCATACCACTTAGAAACTTTTGAAAGGGTTTTAAAACATTCATGTCCCTATAAATAAATCCTTAAAACAATTTTTAAACCATGGACATGGATGATAAATGTTTAAAAGAATAAATCTTTAAAACCATTTAAAACAATGTTTTAATAAAAGAGTCCTTTTTTATTTTGAGCATTTAAACTATAATCCAAAAGAAAGTAGACCATTTTAAAAACATTTAAATGACTTTAGTATAGACATAATATGGATATGGAATATAAAAGGGGTTGTATATACACTTTATAAAAGAATAAAAGTGCATATCATTAAGAAATGTCTCAATGAGAAGAAATTGAGATGTAATCCCAATCAAGGATCATGCCATTAGAGCAAGGATAAAGAAATGACATAGTTATGTGTGACAACTGTAAATACACCAAATATAAGTGGATAATCAGTGTAAAATAATCATATGTCATCCACACATATTTATAGCACAACATAATCAAGAAGTAGAGGTTTAACCCAAAGAATTGAAATTGGGTTGAGAAGTTCCCCTACAGAAATTCGACAGCCTAACGACGTCCCTTTAAAATTCTGAAAATGGGATGATGAGAGATAATAAGGGTATCTCATCAAATGTACATAACATTAACAGCAATAAGGATATATAATAACATATCCTTAGATAAGAAGATGTAAATTAAAATACCTAACAAAAAGAAGTCTTTTAAAAAGAGGAGGGTGAAAGGTTCCCTTACCGATTTGGGTAACATTCGAAACGTACACCTCATGAAAGAAGTATCATACAATGAAGATGTAAATACACATAAATTAAATTATATTACACAAACAATACAATCATGGGCAGTACATACACCACAAAAAAGGAAATAGTGGCAAATGTAGCATGAATCTCACAAGAACAAAAAGTGAGATAAAAAGTCCCTTACGAAATTTCAGCAACCTAGCGACACCGTATAAAGCATCCAAAAATGGATTGATGAGATAAAATAGGGTCTCTCATAATATTAAAATAAAAATTATAGTAATATTAATATCAAATAACATCCCCCAACATAGGAAAGAGGATCTTAAAAGAAGTGGCATAAAATAGAGTACTTAAAAAGAAAGAGAATGGTAGGATCCCTTACCTCAAGTCCGAATTGTCTTGTTCGCTTCTTTATATTACTGAATAATAAACTAGAGTTATTTTATAATTTATTAATAACCTTTTTCAAGTTAATTTTTTCTTTTATATCACTTATTACCATGTTATGAACATTATGTAATTATTTAAGTTAATAACGGTTGTTTTGTCAATCATTGGTACTTGAGTCAAAAATAAACTTCTTATAATTACAAGTTGTTCATGTGGTATAATATCCCTTATATCCAGAATTATATTCATGATTTAGATATCATATATATCATATATATCCATTATATACTTTCATTTATAATATTACATAACATTTAGATGTAAGAAATGAAATTCACCATTCATGGAGACGGTAAGCCGTACGAACGCATGAATGCTACTTTCATTTCTATTTCATATTTAATGGAATTAAAACTAAATGAGATATATATATTATAATTAAAGTATAATATATATGTTATATAGGTCACATAAGTTCATTAATTTCATTCATTATACATTCCATGTATTGCATGAACGAGTCACATCACTTGAGGTGGCGGTAGTCCACACTTCCTCAAATGAAATTATCGCATTTGCACAACATGCAAAACATAAAGGTATGTTTTAAATGTAAAATACAGAAGAATAGAGGGGAAATAAATATAATATATATAATAAATTTATATAGTTCCATCATAATGGCCACCATGAGAGGTGTTAGGAGAATATAGAACAATCATTGTTTCATGAGGCAGTAATTCGCCATCCACGGAAATAGTATGTTCTTTAACCATTAGACGAAGGTGTGTGTAAGTTTAGCTCTAATAATTCACATAAAAACATCCTAGTATATTTAAGATACTGGTTTTGTTACAAAATAAAGTAATAAAAAGAATTTAGGAGGTTGGGAAGCAAAATAAAACAAAAGAACATAAGAGAGGACATTACCTTTAAATCGGGTAACTCCCTTTGGTTTGAACCAATAGGGTTTCTTGAAGAGATTTATGCCTAAGTTAAGGATTCTAGGATGAATAGAGGGATGTGGAGAGATAAAATGAGCAGATTTTGTTCAATCCAAATGCTTGAGAGGTGTGGGTAAGGGGGTAGAGGTGGGGGCCTTTTATAAGAGGGAGGAGGGGCACTCTTGGAATGTCTTGAAAAGTTACTTTATTATAAAATTATTTTCTAATATCAAAGGTCCCACAATTATATATTTCTAGGATAAGGTTATAAGGGTTCTAAATCTACCCATAAAATAGGTTCTTGACAAGTGTAAGTCTTATATTTTACCTTATCTTATCATTTTTTTAAATCGTTCATTAATGAGGTAATCACTGCATCATCATGGTGTAATAAATAAATTTATTTATTTAATATATAAAAATTAAAATAAAAAACACGATGTAGGAAATATTTTTAGATTTCAAATGAATATTTATAGTAAAAAATATGACTTTTATAACCCCATGTAAAAATTGTTCTAGTAAAACAATACATGTTTGTTAAATTTTTATTTTAACTTTAAATAAAAAGTTATTGATGTCATTTTCCTACCAAAGTGGCTCTATGGGGTCCCCAAGTTGACCCATGGATTGTCTTGGACTTCCATGACTCATTCAATAAGGATAGGAAATGTTTCAAGGTCATTTAATATTATTATAACATTATCTTTACCTTAAATTACACTAATTACCTTTAATCGCGATTAATAAAACTTAAAAGTTACTATTCACCAAAAACTATTTTCATCCCATTGAACCAAATTTTACATCATAATGACAAAAATTTATGTAGGATTTTTTAAATTCAAATCACAGAGGGGGTAAAATTTCATTTAAACCAAAAATCAGTTTTTTTAACTACCACTTAGTGGTTTCACTATTCATCAAAAATTGATGTTTTTCAGAAAAATACCAAAAATTCACCCTAAGCTATATTTGATATTACGAATTCAGAAATGATTTATATTTTAAAAAATTCAAAACCTATAAGTTTCATTAATCAATTTAATAATTAATTCACGTTGTCAAAAGAAATAGCGTGTTTTTAAGAAACAAAATATATCAAAAGATTGACACTAGTTTAAGTCCAATTTCAAAGTGAAATTAATTACAATGACCACCATTGGATTAAATGGTAAAAAATTAATTTAATTTCACATTAAAACCAATTAAAAAGATAATCTAATCATATAAATAAGTTATATTAAAAGGAGGTTTTGAATTAAAATACAGCATTTTACACTATTAATTAAAAATGAACTTTATCGGAAAAATACCAAAAATTTATACAAAGTAAATTTTGATGTACCGATTATAAAAAGAATTTTATTTTCTCAAATATAACATATAAAATTTTCAAAAATTGGATTTAAAAGGGGTTCTCCATCTAAAGGCGGTTAATCGACCTTTTAAAGAATATTAGAATATTTACGCTTAAAATTGGATTCATTCGCATTTTAACTGTCTAACATTTATTGATTAAATGTAAAAATATTTGACAAGCATATATAATCACTTTTTAGTTAGTTATGTTCATTATCGCCATTACATCGACAAGGAGTTTACTACCATTTACAATAATATTATTATGTTATTTGTGTGCATCGTAAGATTTCAAAAAAAAAACAGTTGTTGCGTATTGGGTACGCCATTGAACATAGCATCCCATTTAAAGTAATATTAATATTCTATTCAAAAATATTAATAAATATGAAAAATTAATATTATTTATGTACCTAGGGTGTTACATGGGAAGTATATGGGAAATCCAGAGTATATGGGTAGAGCTAAGTACTCAAACATGTCTAAGTACATGAGAATGACCCAGTGTACATGAGAATAGGCAGAAAGGCTGGCTGAGTTCTATGGTGAAATATACACATCATATACTCTTGGGAGATTTTGTGTATTCTATAAAAGTTCATTCCATTTGAGAACATGACACAGGAAGTGACATTCTTTGAGAGACACAATGTTTACCCTTAAGGACACACCATTTATTCATTTAAGGATATTTTGGGGTCCTATTTCTTCTTAGATCATCTTTATTGTGAGATTATGTGAGCTTCCTTATACCCGTATCAGTTGAGTGCGTTCCCATGGTCCATTCCTATGAGGGTTCAGTGTTGTATCAAATTCATTTCATATAGGGTGACCCATCTACAGCTTACTATTGATTAGTGTTGTGTGGGAGAATTTTCTTATCCTAGACTAATTCATCTCAGTTTTCTTAGACAAACCCTAAATAACTTGGAACATGTATCCCTCTCAAGGGTGCAAAATTATCCTCATTTCCTTCAAGTTTCCTTGGATAGGGTTTGTTGAATTGGTGTGACCAAATCTACATGGTTTTCAATCCCCTATATAAGAGGATGTTTCCAGTAGGGTCTTGTGTCCCCCTATGAGCCTTGGGTGTTGACCCCTAGTTTTATATTGGTATCTGATCTTTTCGATAGAGTATTATTATGATGGAGTGTGTATCTCATATGGTCATTCTCGGTTTCCAATGTGCTTCTTCTTATAATGACCTGAAGATAATAGTATATGGGATGAGTGTGGTTAGGGAAGTATGTCATGGGGTTTAGTTTCTCCTGGATAAGCAAGACCTCTAGGATGAGTGTCCATAGTAGTTAAATAGCTTGGGGAGAAGTTTTTCTTGGATGAGGATAACCTATGGGAGGAGTATTATTAGTGGAAGTATAGCTTAGGGAGTGGTTTATCCCAGATGATCATGACCTTTGGAATAGAGGGTATGTTCCATAAAATTATTGATACTCAATGAGTGATATATCTTGGTTAAATTTCATCAGGGATAGAAAGTCTCATGGAGTGAGATCTCTTGGAATAACAGTAACTTGAAACCTCATAGTAGATATATGGTTGGTAGTAGTTGAGACCCTTTTCAACTTAGAGACTTTTATGGGTATATCGGTGATATCATTGGTTATATTTATATATCATATATGGTTAGCATGCCTATTTTTTATGAGATGACTACTCTTGATGATTTATTCTTTGTGATTTCAGGGTGTCCTACTAGGTATTATTATACCCACCCCTTCATGGGCTCTATCCACACATGAAATTTCTTATGTAGATGATAGAACTTTTTATGGACTCCTTAAAAGACTAAAAGAATGTGGAGAATAATTGGGCTAGATAGACCGAGGTGTATACTAGTGTTGCATTTGACAACGTTCCCCTCCTCTTGAGGAGGTTGGACTTTGTTTTCCAGTTTTCAGTGGGCTTTTATTTGGCCACTATTTTATGCTTCCTAGAACTTAATGTCATACTGTTATTGTGGGATTGTATATCTATTAATTAATTGTTATAAGCCATTTTACATTTCATAATTGTATGGGATTCAAGATGCATGTATATGTAAAGGTAAATTAGGAAAATGACTCCCATGTGGGTGATATGCCTACTCGGCACTGGCTGCCAACCCCTAGCATATTGAAGGTGGGCTTGGGGTAGTTGTGTATTGAGCCCTATCTAGCCGAGTTGTGAAAATTTAATCATTTTAACATCATGTTAGAGGGACTTATATTTTATGTTGTTTAATTTAATGCAACAAGAACAGAAACTCAAGGTAGTTTCGTATTTTACAATAAGGACTTGTATGTTATGAATTTTATCATAATGAGATAAAGACTTAAATGTCCTACATTTTAGCATCATGTGACATGGATTTGGATTTTATGTAATTTATATTAATTTTATAAGAACGTTTTTGTTTATAATTTTAACATCATATGACATGGAGTTAGATGTCATGTTGTATAACATCATGTTATAAGGACAAACATAATGAAACTTATGGTCATGATCCATAGACATACATATGATTAATGAATTATCGATATCTCATCCCTAGAATAATAAGGACATAACACTAGTGTGAAATATCTAATTTTTTAGGCTTTTATTAGAATAATCATGAGGTAAACAACCATAAAATGGAATCCATTTCTTTAGAAGGCTTACACATAACACCCAACAACATTTCCAAAATCTATAACAAGTGCTGAAAACATTGGTATAAGGATCATGAAAGGTAATCATTTTATTATAACATGTAGCTAGTCCTAATATAGAGGATCCACAAGTTACTATATATCATACAAGGATAAGAATTATTCTGCACAATGTTCTTATTAATAATATGAAAAAATCAATCTCATGTGAAAAGTAATTAACTTTGGTTAGCTTACTCTCATATGAGGTTATTACCAGAAAGGAAATATTAATGAAGAGAAACATTATTTTTAGAAACATGAATGTCTAGGACTAATTTAGGTCCTATGATAACAGATAAACACATCACTACATATCATTTGATAATTGTAATCATACCACGTATAGTTTTTAAAAGGGGGTACCTTTATCATATGACCAAAGATGAGGAATTCTATGTTGAAGGATCATATATATATCATAATCATATTTAGGAGAGGGAAAAGTTTGGTTAATATAATTTATAATTGGACCTAGGATTTGAGATATAGGTGTTACTTCATATAACATAATAATATGAATTGAGAAACACATAGTTATTAGAGGTCATTCTGACGATTAAGGCGACGAAGGAAGATGTTGATCAAATGATGGGAAGATTTCTCCCAATAGACACTACTAGAGAGAAATGTGAGTGTATTGACAATAAATACCACATATTTATTAGATTTTTTAACATGGAGAAGATTATAAAAGATGAATATATAAAATTTTGGGACTATCTAGCATATCATTATGAAGAAATCTTGAAGGATGATCCAGACATCCAGTTAAATTCTCTAATCCATAAATTGTTTAGGTAGATTGATTCCAACTGACTTAAACTCTTCTTTAAAAATTCTATAGTTTCTTTTGATTCTTGATCTGGTTATATGATAGTGTTCTCAGATTTCCCTTAAAAGTGTTTAAAAATAAAAAGTTACATTAAGAAGAAACACGTAGTTCTAAAAATAATGTATATAATCCTAGTGTGGGGTATAATATAGAAAAAACCAACCTAAATTAATATACTATACACCTAAATAAGTAATTTAGAAGAATATGAAATATATGTTTTGATCAAAGAAAGAAAATTCAAACGTCATTATGTATCCCATAAATATAGGAATCAAGAAAAACATTGTTCTTGTAAGGTATAAATATATCTGAATGTAGATAAATGCCCCACGAAACTCTTATAATGATCTAAATCTTGTGAAATGATTTGATTCCCCCCAAAAAATTATCTCCAATGGTTTTAGGAGTCATGTATGGTGATTCTAATTTTTTTAATAACATGTGAAAAAGACAAGATTCTTTTCCATTTAATAAATTGTAGTGTAGTCATTCTAGTCAAAGTGATTTAGAAGGACCCTTAACATCACATGAGTCATGCATAATGGAATAAAAATAGTTAAGAGGGAGATCATTACATGATAGGGAACATATGTGGTGAATTTTAATCTACATGGAATCAATAAAAATATCACAGCATATATTTTTCTCTCATGCTGGGATAAGAGGTTGAGATTCCTGATAATTCATGGATGGGACTAGAAAATAACTTATCACCTTCACTACATACCCTCTAAGATGTGAAATCAATTCACTCATAGTTATTATATAACGAGGTGCTTTTTTAAATTTAGGTAGTTTAGTAGAAGTAAGAATCCATACACTAAGGATTCTTACATGGATCTAGATCTCAAAAATGCAATTAGTCCATACAAGTTTGGTATCTCTAAGCAGTTAGAGATTTTCAATATTTTAATTCCTATAATTTAGTTTAACATTATGGTACTAGGATAAAATGGGGAACATTTTCCATGATTCCAAATTAAATATAGGGAAAACATGAATCATTTACTCAGCATATATATGGATCTAATGAAGATAATGAGAGGAATTTTTCTTCAGTGAAGGTCAATGAATGAGAGAAATTACCAAAGACTCCAACACTGGTTAAACCACCGTTCTAGGAAACAAATAAATAAATATAGTCAATTAAAAGGATCTTAATGTTATGTAGGGTGTAATTAAAATTTTTTATATGAAAATAACATGTAAAGAAATAATTCCATGAATTTTAGAATCTTATGGAATGTAATTTTGGGGGAATTTAATTTAAGTCCATGATATATGGACTAATGTGTAATGATATTTATGGTATTATGATGAGAACCATGATAAATTATTTTAGTCCCATACATTGATGAATTTGTTTTTTATTTTACATTTTATAGTGAGGATAACATTGTGAAATATTATTTCTTATGGCAAAGAAATTTCAAAGATAAAATTTAATATTTAACACCTTTGACATGCACCAAACAATTTAACATCACGAATAATGGATTTTAACTATATAGTTTTAAATTCTATAGTGTATAAAAAATAGAATAACTTTAATTTTAAACAATTTATTTCTGATGAAATATTTCATTGTTGGGGCTGTGATATGATATTCATCATTAGATGCTAAGAAATATGGTCCATTAGATTTTACCATGTATATGATATATGTTCCATTTATTTTTTTATTCATGTTTTAAATGTTTCTTCCCTGGTATCATGGAATTTATTAGTGTTAGAACTATTTCCCATTGAAAGAACAAGGGAAGATGATATCTTTTGTTGATGGATCGTGTGAATTGATTCTGATGGAATATAGGATGACCACCTCATGTAACCTTTTATCGTCTATTCATTCCAATTCAATAAGACTCTTATAAGATTTATCATCTTTATAAAATTTATTTAAATGGAAAGATTAAGTGAAGATGGTTTTACCTCAATTAGTAATACAACCTCCATCTCATAGACAATAAAATATGGTGATACCTTCATAGTATTACATGTTATTATGTTTTATATCTAGAAAGAATATAAATTTTTTTCTTATTGGGACATATTATCTTTGTTTACCATATTCTAGAGGATGTTTAATAAATTCTTATTAGAAACTTCTACCTTCCCATTGGTATCTACATGATATCAAGATGAGTGGTTAGAGTGGATGTTGTATTCCTAATATAAACTTTCCAACTCATAAGAAAATAAATTGGTGTCATTATCTTTAAATATTATATGAAAAACAAATAATATTGTGAAAGTTTTCATAATTAGGAAGTGGATAATTCTATTTGACCATAAATACTTGATGGGTATAGCCTTATAAAATTTGGTGAAGAAGTCGATGAAAGAATGTATATAATGGAATATCTAGACTATAGGTTTCGGATTTGGTCCCACAATATCCATTCCCCTTATGGATAATCGAAATTAATACCTAGTGGTATACAATAATTCTAGAGGTTGAAGGGTGTGTATCCATATGGGTTTTAATTTTCCCATGAACTTCATATAGTCCTTTATAATTGATTGAAAATAATAAAAATATATACTTACTTTTATGGGACAACTTGGATCTTAACTGATGGGTACTATAAAAAATGCTTGGATTTCCTATAAAAGAGAGAGGGACAATCCTCCTTCAATGAATCAAAGGATAACCCCATTGTGGCCTCATATATTGTGAACATTTTTTTTTATATTTTTCCATCTTCATAAAGAATTTTTATAAACCGATGATGGATCTTCTCCAAATTATCTCAATATAGTAGAAGGATTCTATTCTAGATATAGTCATTTATAGGATACATACATTTATTTATTGTGTCTCCTGATAGGTATATGAGATCATATTGTTCCTGTCCAATATTGATTTCCTTGGTTTCCATCATGTCATATCCAATTAATGGGGATAAAACCCTGTAATCTATAATACAGATAATCATATATTTTTGGTTTGTATGTTCTTGAGCTGTAATTGTATTTGATAATTCCTCATCACATGCATTCTACTAACACATAATATGAGATAACATTGTTTTTTATTGGTATTTGTTCATCAATCCTCATGTATGATCAAGTAATAGAATTAGTTTTTTACTTTATTATGGCATATTCACAATTGATTCTATGAGTCGCTAATTCTGAGTCACTCTAGATTCTTAGGTGGGACACAAGTATTTATAGTGATATATCTATAAAAATAATGAGGGATTCATATTTTTTCTATGATATTCATTCTCCCTCATGATAATAGAATCGAATAAGGTAGAACCTAATTTTCAAAGGTGTTGAGCATGATCCTACACCCAACTCTATTAAGTATCATATTCCCTATTCTTCTACAAATTAGGAACCCAGAGGACCCATAAAAATATATTTCCTATATCATGGGATTTTCATTGAAGAAGAATACTTCTTCATTAGGGAGGTTTTTATTTACCTAGTTAGTTTTTAAGTTAGGATGTTATTTGAGGAAATATATAACTTCCTTACCTTCAATGGACTTCTTAGGAACAATAAAAATTTTATACTATTGAAGGATGAATACCCACCATTTTGTATTTCTAGTTAGAATTGGGTGACTATGAATGTTCTTGATGGGTCTATACAAGAGTCAAAGATAACCTCATGTTTCCAGAGGTAGTTCCCATGCCTTTGTACTATAAAGATTAACACAAGGAATTCCTACTCAGCCTTAGAGTTTCGACTCTCCATAAGTAAAATATTTTTACCTAGAGTGTAAAGAATTTTTTCCTTTTATATAATAATGTTCTATGAAATAATATCACCAAGAAAACATTCCATAGTTTCCACATTCAAGATGATTATATTTCCTTAATGTTATGAAATGAGGAATGGTTGGTTTACATTATAATACTTTATTTTTTGAGATATTATTAACAATATTCATCCCACTAAAATGGAATTACCCTCTTCATAAATAATTTGAATGGAAATTATTTTTTATCATGGTTATAAATGAATCACCTAATATAGTCGACACCCCTTTATTGTCTGCATAGCTCTCTACAATTTTTAAGAGGTGGTATATCAAGGATTTTCTTGGTAATTTGTTGGTAGATATTAATTCCAAAAAGATTCAATATTAAGCTAGGAAACATTCCTAATGTTTTATCAAAAATAAACTCTATTGGATTTATTTTAAATCATTTCATCCATTGTTTTCTAAAAAATATTTTATAAAAAATTATGTTAAAAATATTATTGACATTGAGCAAACAGATCTTTGATATAACATTTTTATTATTATCCCCAAGAGGGCCATTATGATGCATTTCATGGTACATTGATATATGGTTCCCCTAGTTTAAAATACAAAAGACATCACTTGATAACAAAACAAAAATTAAGGACCTCTAAAATCAATGGACTATTCATCATTTGAGCCCATTCAGGTCTAGTTGTGTCCTAAATACCAATCCATGGTGGAGAGGGATTGGAAGCTACCCATTTCATAAATTATAATATCTATGATCCGGACTAGGATTTCAATCCCTATGAAATAATAGTAAAATCAACAACATCAATGAAGACACACATCTTCACATTATTATTTTTCCATAAAGATGATGTTGGTGATTCATGTGGGGAAATATACCTCCTAAATTATGTGGGATTTAATGATATGACCAACATTTTCCACTATATTAGTTCCATGAGTAAGATGAATTCTTATGGTCTCCTTTTTTAACTATAGTGGTATTTTAGTAGGCCCAAATGACAAGTAACTACATCAGGGTCTATGATAGGAATCTTTGTATATTTCCATGAAGTGATATATTGGTTCTTTTTTAGAATGGAGATTTATATGTCCTGCTTTTTAATAGAAATGTATAAACTATTTTATGTTCACTAGAAATAATTATTCATTCCCAAATTTACTTCATCCAATTGTTCAATAGTTATAGAGACTCCTTCATCAAATAAAAAAAAGGAATCAATATGATATTATTTATATATTTCTTGCCTTTTATTTTAAGAATATCAATAATGAGAGAATATAGAGAATTCATGGATTTAGATGGAAAAATTGGGAAATTTTTATCTTCTACGTACAACAAGTGGATTCCCCTAAATTCATAATGTTCTATAGTAGGGGTATTATTGACAAGGGATTTCAATACATTCTCCCACTCCTCTACACTATCATGAAGGGTTGAGAACATGTTCCCATCCTAAAACTTAGTAGATAGTAAGAGGGGATTCTTAACTATTTTGAATGATAAAGAGTTTAATGATGATTCTAAATCCACTGAGGAATTTTTAAAAGATGGTAATTTTCACTTGAATCACCTTTGATCATTATAACTAATATTATTAAAATTGGAGTTATGATTACAAAAACATCATATTCGCCTCCTAACATGATGGTTGTGGTTATATTGATCATAGAACCCTAGTTTCATTCTCTAAACACCTATCAAACCAATCCTCAATTAAAGGTTCTCGGGTGAAATAGATCAAGGATCAGTTTAATTATGGGTAATTATCTCGTATTTTTTTATTAGAAGCACATTTTCATTGTTGAGTCTATAAAATGGTATTATTCAAGGAAATACTTAAAGTATTGTTGGTGGTCATCCAAATAATACTTTTTATTGATGTGTACTTCCCCTATCTTGTATAGAATCCTTCCTCCATATACTAGGATTTTCATTGCTCGATGGGATTAATGTCATCATACAGAACTCCAACCTTCCCATTAAGAATGAATACAAAGAATTGATGGTGTGATGTGGGAATTTTGGAATGAATATAAATCCACAACATCTCTAAAAGGACATTTAAGATGTTTTCTTAATATAAAACCATAAATTTAGAGTCAAAAATGAATTCTCTAAATGTTATGAGAATAATCCGTCCAAGAGGTTTATTCTCACTCTTATCATATAATTTAATTGTCAATTTGAAAGGGGGAAATTGTTTTCACCATAACCTAGTAATCAGTTCTTTCATAAAGGTATGAGATTTATTCCATAACCATTATCAATAAAGGTTTAATAAATATCAATGTAACTAAATTTTACCATTATAAAAAAGGGTATAATGTTCCCTTGTATGGATATCCTCTGATCTTGTTTAGAGAAAGTGGTAACTACCCAATAATTAGTAGAACTGGTCTTTGTATGATATTATATTGATGTAGAGGCCAAAACAACAAATTAATTTGGGAATTTAAGGGGATATAATTATCAATTATCATATTTTACATTAGGTGAATTGAACCTATAATTGAGTTATTAGATAAGTCAATGAAAATATAAGGACCTAGCCTTAAACATTACATAATCTTGAGTTTTAGTAAATAAATTAATTTCCTTCACATTGAAGATTTTTCAAGTTTATATTTTTAGAGAATTAGGGAATAACTAATCCATAACAAAACCATATAATACAAAGTGGACACTTTAGAATAGTATCAACTTTTTACACCATATAATTTTTTTTTAAAATAAATCCTAACCTAATTTATGAAAATTCTTCATGACTTTAAACTGGACCTCTTCCAATCCCTTTCTCATCCTTAAATCCTATAAAAAAATTTAAAAACGTTAGATGAGCCTAAAAAACCCAGTAATTGATATAAGAAAAAGGAAATAATTATTCAATTGATAAAAATTAAAACATATGAAAACCCATTTCTTGAAAACATAAAATTTTACCCAAAAAGGTAAATATCGGTCTTTAATAAATATCATTTATTTTACATTTTTAAAACAAATTATTTCCATGAAAACACATTACAAAACATAGAAAACTCATGTATGTACCTTGGGACATCATCACATTGAACCCTTATATTAAACTTACTAAACCCTAACATATTGTAATATCCATATAACCAACTTCCAATATAATTCTCTAGAGAATATAATCATTGATGATTTAATTTAAGTGTTATCTAGGTACACCCATCATTTATTCTATAATAGGATCATCGATTATATCTAGGTGCATCCATCATTTATAATGTCCAAGAACAAAAAAATGAAATAAAATATTTCATCATTTGAAAAACTCTTTTAAACTGATATGAAAACCACTTTCAGATATTAAAATACTATTTTATTTCAAAAATACCATTTTCAATAAAAAATACACCTTTATTTTGAAAATCCATTTTCAATACCAAAATAACCAAAAAAGGAAACAATACTTTTCATTTAAGAAAACATGATATCTTAAAAATGATTCCAAAAATAAAATAACAGCCAGGGTGGCATATATGTCATCATCACCGTGTATGTGAAGAATAGAACATTCCTTTGTCATTTGTCAAAACGTTATTTATAAAACACATAAAAGATTACTTTTTGAAAACATTTGAATGAAATTAAAAATACTCATAAAATTTATTTTATTACACTTTCATATAAATAAATATATAAAATAATATGAATAATATTACCATGGGGAAAAATATTTGAAAATTAAAAACTTTAAACATCCAAAATTTCCCCTACCACTTTGAATGTTTAAATCGTAATCCCAATAAAATAATAAAAATTAAAAAATCATTAAATAACATGAGAATAGATACAAATTTGGATATATACTATCAAACATTCTGTATATACACCCTGTAAATGAATAAAGGTGTATATCATTGAGAAATGCCTTAATGAAATGAGATTCAGATGAAATCCCTTACCTTGATTTCGACTTTTCATGTGTATCTTTATCTTCCTGAATAATAAAATTATGTTAATTATTTACTTTCATCCTAAAAATTTCAATCTTATCATTATTTTTATTTCAATTATTATAATTCTGTAAACAACTACTTAAATAACTATGTTTACGTTTAGGATTTTGACCATATTCGGTTTATCTGTAAAAAACAACCTTGGTAGGTCAAATATGGTCAATGGGGTCATTATGAGAATAATAATAATTTAATAATTATAATATTTACACATAATTTATATTTTTAAAATTTATCATGAATTATGGTTATGAAAAATAAACCAACGTTACAATCCTGGAGATGGTTGGTCGTACGTACACGTGAGTAATGTTCCCATTTTTCAAAGATCATTATGGAAAGAAGGTTAGTAACATTTATCTTTATATAATGATAATTATATTATAAATACAATATTATTTAATCATATATACTTATATATATAATTATTCTGATGTAAAAGGAATCACATCACCTCGAGAAGGCGATACCCACACACCCACGAACGACGTTATAAATTTTTCAGTGTGTGAAAATGTATTAAAGAAAATGATATATTATATTTCCAAAAAAGTAATTATTTAATGAATATAATATATATATAATTTATTAAATATATATTTAAGTAAACACATCCTTAATATATTCCATGTAGAGTTTGAACGTATCGTATCGTTTTGAGGAGGCGGTAGTCCACACGTCCACAAACGATGTTATCATATTTACACAAAATGAAAAGAATAAAGGTATGTGTATTTAAAAATTTCAGAAGTATTATGACATAATAAATATCATATATATATATATATAATATAAAAATATTGTGTCCATCATAATTCTCAACCATGAGAGGTGGTAAAGAAAAAACAAACGACATCATTTCGTGAGTCAGTAGTTCATCGTACACGAATGGTAATTTTGTTACCCATTTAATGGAAATGTGTGTAGGTGTAGCTTTAACCCTTAAAACCACATATATGTATATTTAATATACTTATGTTCTTATAAAATAATATAATAAGAAGTATTTAATGGGTGGATAAATAAATAAAACAAAAATGATCGTTGAAGAGTGATACCTCTTTTTCGGGTAACTCATTTTGGTTTACTCCAAAGGACTTCCTTGGATTCCTTTTTTACCAAAGTGAGGCTTCTATGATGAGATGAGGGACGTCTAGAGATTATTTAGTCCATTATTAGATGATCCAAATGGTTTTATTAGTTTTAATAAGTGGGGTAGGGTGAGTGCCTTTTTATAAGTGGAGGGAGAGGACACATTTTCCATTTTTGAAAATAATTGTGTGCTTCCCACATTTTTACATACCAATAGGCATCCATTACAAACCAAATTAGACCCATGAATGGGTGAGGTCAAAATATGGACTTCTAATTGGTGTTTTATAATCATAGGTTCATTTTTATATCTTAAGTTTAAAGTTTAACCACCATGTATATTGTTTTTAAATTAATCATTGTAATTAATTTTAATCAGAGTCACTAAAATTTTTTGGTCAAAAACTAAGATGAAATTTTTATAAATTATAAATTTTTCTAATTAAAAATATTTAATTCCTTTTTCAAAATATCAATCACATAATTTGAATAAATTAATTTAAAATTTATTTTATAGACGGGACAACAAAGCATGTTTTTTAAGTTAAAATGGTCAAAAGATTACTGTGTTTTTATAACTAAATTCAATGTGAAATTATTTTAAATAACATAAATTGGTTTAATGGATATAACATTGATCTAATTATACTTTAAAACCAATTAAAAACATAATTTATCTATATAAATTATTTATATGAAAAAGAAGTTTTCAATTAAAATTCAGTATTATTTACTATCCATTAAAATATAAAAGTTCTCAGAAAAGTACCAAAAAATTCAACCAAAGTAAATTTTTATATTTCTATTTCAAAAATTAAGTTTATTTTTTTTATAAATTTTTTAAAAGTGTCAAAAATTATAATTAAATTATGTGCACCACTAAAAGGTGGTAAAACTTATTTTTAGAAAAAATAGAGTTAATGTAAAACTGGATTTATTCTTATCTTATACTGATAAAAATTTTTGTATGTATTTAAAAACATGGGTAACCAATTAAAATATTAATATTAATATTATATTATTGTTCAGTACAACTCAGTATTTTCATGCAATGAAATATTTCAAAGAACTCTTTGTTGCGTGTCGAGTATGCTATTGGATGTAGCATACGTTTTAAGCTAAAATTACTATCTAATTAATAAATATTAATAAATTTGAAAAATAATTATTATGTCATTACCTGGGATGTTACATTCTTCCCCCTTTTTTAAATTTCATCCTCGCAATTTTATTCACTTATCAAATAAGTTGGGATACATTTACCTCATATCATTTTTATATTCCCATATTTCTTATTCAACCATATGGTTTTCTCATAAAAACATAACATGGTGAATTAACGTATTCATCACCACTTTCTCTCCATGGTCAATAACATGAACTGGTTTTTTCTTATATGAAAGATTCTCTTCCAATAGAACTACTTCAGGGATCAAAACATGATTTGAATCAGGTACGTACTTCCTTAGCATTGAATCGTGAAATATGTTGTGTACCTGAGATAAACTCGGAGGAAAGGCCAATTAGTAGTAAATTGAACCAAATTTGTTAAGTATTTCAGAGGGTCCAATGAACCAGAAAATTAACTTCAACTTCTTACCAAATTTCATCACACTTTTCCATGGAGATACTTTAAGAAATACATGATAACCTACCTCGAAAGAAAGATATTTCCTTTGGTTATCCACATAAATTTTTTTCCTACTCTGAGCTACCCTCATACGTCACTGAATAGCATGAAAATTCTTTACCATTACCTCTATAAACTCTATTCCCATAAAATTAATTTCTCCTATATCATCCCAAAAAGAAGGTTTCCTACATTGTTTTCTATATAATTCATTAAATGGTGTCATCTTTATACCAGAATAAAATATATTATTATAAGAAAACTCAACCAAAGAAATATGTAAATCCCAACCTATTTGGTAATCTATTGAGCAAGAATAAAGAATATATTCTAAGGTATGAATCATTCTCTCAGACTGTCCATAAAATTTAGGACAAAAATTTATACTGAATTTTAATTTTATACCCAACAACTTCTAAATTCCTTTACAAAAAATTAATGTGAACCTATGATCATGGTCTAATACAGTATATAGAGGCACTCCATGTAACTTGATAATATCATTTATATATAATCTAGAATGCTTCTGTAATGACATTGTATCTCTAATTGGAAGAAAATTTGCAAATATAGTCAATAGATCAATAAAAATATGAATCACATTATTACATTGATAATTCTTTATCAATCTTACCATTAAATCCATTGATATATTCTCCCATTTCCACTATGGAACTAGAAATGGTTAAAGAAATCATTTCTATAACTGTCTTCTTACTTTAACCTGATGAAAATTAAAACACTTAAAGATAATGTAAACAATTTCTATTTTCATTCCATCCCACCAGTAATACTCCAGAAGGTCTCTGTACATGTTAGAGCTATCTGAATGAATGGAAAAAAGGAGAACTATGTGATTTAGTCAAAAACTCTTTCCTCAAATATGAATCACAAGGTACACATAATCATTTTAAAAATCACAAAAAACTTTCTTCTTCAATATTAAAATCAATAAACTTACCCTTCTTAATAGATTCTACCTTTTCTTTCAAACAATAATCCACCTTCATATCCCTCTTAATTATTTCTAAGAAATTTTACTACTCCGAAGCCTAAAACAATATAGATGATGTCCCTATATCCACAACTTCTATGAAAAAAATTCATCAAATAATTAACCAAATAATAACTTTCTAGATGTAACATGGTTAATATAGCATTAATTTTTCGACTCAAAGAATTATCAACCTTGTTTTCTTTTCCAGGAAGATAATGAATCATGAAATAATAATCCTTGATTATTTTTATCCATATTCTCTATCTTATGTTCAATTCTATCTGAGTGAATATATACATAAATCTTTTGTGATCAATATATGTTTCACACTTTAATCCATACAAATGATACCTCCAATTTTTTAAATCAAATAAAATAGTAGCTAGTTCCAAGTCATGTGTAGGGTAATTCAACTCCTGAGGATTTAATTTAAATGAAGTATAAGCAATTACCTGATCATTCTGGATTATGATACAACCAATTCATTTGTATTAAGAATCATTATAGATGGTGAATTAACAATTTATAAAAGGATAGACCAAAATAGAAGCATTCAATGATATTATTTTCCGTTCTTGATAAAAATCATTACATTCTCTCGTCAAGATGAACTTAACTCACTTTCAAGCTAACTTAGTCAACAAGATAGAAAAAGACTAATTATTTTAAAAAGGCCGGTAGTAACCTGTTAATCCAAGAAAACTATGAATCTTGGTGATATTTATGATCTTGTAAATTCTTCAACACCTTTAAGTTTACCAAGATCAACAGTTATGCCATCTTTATAAATAATGTGACCAAAGAATAGAATTTTTTGTAACAAAAATTACCACTTACTAAATTTATGAAATAGGTTATTTTATTTTAAGGTTTTAAAAACATCCCTTAGATTCCTTTCATGATCCTATTGACTTTTTAAAAATACTAAAATCTAAACAATAAACAAAACCACAAACTTATCAAATAAATCATGAAAAATTATATTCATATGATCCATGAATACAAAAGGTTCATTAGATAACCTAAACGACATAACTAAAAATTCATATTGTCCATATTTAGTTCAAAATGTAGTCTTTATAATATCATCCTCCTTCACTTTCAACTGATGGTACCCCAACCACAGGTCAACCTTTGAAAATACTATGATCCTTGGAGAGAAAAAAACAAATCATCAATATGAAGAAAATGATACTCATTATTAATAGTGATGTTAATTAAAGATCTATAATCAATGAAAAGTCTCATCAATCCATCTTTATTTTTAACAAAAAATATAGGAGCACCCCATGGTGAAGTTCTAGATTAGATGAAACCTTTATCTAATAACTCGTACAATTGTTTTTTTAAATCTAAAAGTTCCACTTGATCCATTCGATAAGGGGTTTAAAAATATTCTTAGCATTAAGTACTAAGTCAATAGAAAAATCAACCTATTGATTATGAATAAAACCAAGAAAATCATCTATAAAAACATCCATGTATTCATTTATTACTGGAACATCACTAATTTTAAAATTTTCATTATTTTCAACAATATGATCTAGATAAATTTGGTTTACATATCTAATAAATTTATTATCTTCTTGTTAAGTCATCAAAGGCATGAAATCATTGAACACAACATTATTAGCACTTAAATATATCTTATCGTGATAAAATAAAATACAATACATACCAATAATGATATCAAACTCTAATATAGATAGTTCAACAAGATTTATAGGAAATACTATCCAAATGATGAAAATAGTAATATTCCTAATAATATTGGTTTCTTTAAAACTTACACCCGAATTTTTTACCAAAATTTATATCTTTATTTCATTAGGTAATATTCTCAATTTACTTGAAAATTTCTCAAAAATGAAAGAATGCGATGATCCAGAGTCAAAATGGGTATTAGCATAATTCGAATACACAAGTAACATATCTATCACCATTTAATTTGACATAAAAACATTAACTTTAGTAGTAGAAAATGACCTCACTACACCTTTATGTTTCTGATCATGAATAATTACATCCTATGAAACTAACATCAGGCTATGTGACAAAACTTTCCACATTGGTTACAATTTCATATCTTTATAATGCATTATCTAGGGGGATTTTGACCACACTTGCTACAAGATTAGAAATTCATTTTCTTACCACCATATTTCTTTGTTTCATGTTTCCACATCACCTTCCATCTTTATGGCTTCTTAAATTCATAATCATGAGGCACATAAGAGTGAGAAAAATCATTCTCAACGTTTTTATCACAATGAAAAAATTTCTAATATCTTTTAAGTTATCACATAAACAAATATCTTCATAAAATTTGTTTTAATCTTGAGTAAAAATGCTAATTTTTTTATTAGTGTCTTGAATAAAATTCAGAAGATCCCTAGCCAATTTTGTGAAGTTTCCTTCATATGAAGTTTCAAAATCTTTATCTTTTTTCTTTAATTCCAAGAATTTTTTTTCCATTCAGAGTCGAACAACTTAGTGAAATATTTCTCAAGGAAAATTTCCTTAAATTTTTTCCATTCCATGTCATCAAGATCATATTTCTATACGTTATTCCTAACTAGAGACCACCATCAATCAGCCTCACCTTCAAAATGATAAACAACAAGGGTTACCTTTGGATGTTCTGAACATCCCATAACATCAAATATCTTTTCTAGAGCACTAATCCATCATTTGACTACCACTAGGTCAAATGATCCACAAAATGATGGGGGATGTTGCCTCATAAAATTCTACAAAATATAATTATTCCTTTAGGGTATATCGGGTTCCTCTCTAGTAAGGATAACGACACCATTTAACACCTAGGTAAATTGATCCATTACTACAAAAAAACTATTCAATTCCAATTCCAACCATCTCGGGATGATGACTTGGAAGGATATATTCCTCTCAGATCCTTCCCACTACCTCTTCCTAGTTTCCTCTATAGAAAACCATTCTAAACAGATATATTTTAGATGAAGCAACATGGTAAAATTTAAATGTTGTAACATTTAACTTGAAAATAACGTAAAATATTTAAATGAAAAGTTATTAATATTACCCAAACCTATAAAGTTATCAAAACCAACCTTTGATACCAACTATAAGTACCCAACCTTAAACATTACATAATCTTGAGTTTTATTCAAGATATTACTTTCTTTTATATTACAGATCTTTTTAGGTTTAGAGTTTTATAGAATTATTCCATAACTAATACATAAAAAACATATAATACAAAGTTGACACTTCCAAATAGTTTCCATTTTTATCCACCATGTAATTTTAAAAAAATACAACATGATCTCTTTTATGAAATCTCTTCATGCCTTTCAAATGGACCTCTTATAATTCCTTACTCATCATTAATTCCAATTAAAAAATTTAAAAATGTGGGATGAGCTTAAAAATCACAGTAAGGGATATAAAAAATAAATAAATCATTAGTCAATTGATAAGCATTAAAACTCGTGAAAAATACTTTCTTGAAAACATAACATTTTACCCAAAAAGGGAAATATAATTCTTTAATAAATATCATTTATTTTACATTTTTAAAACAAATTATTTCAATGAAAACTCAGTGAAAACATAGAAAATTCAAGTAGGTACCTTGGTACATCATCACATTGAACCCTTACATAACCCTTACCAAAACCATGTAGATTGTAATAACCATACGACCAAATTCCATTATAATTATCTAGAGAATATAATCATTAACCAATGTATTAGATCACTATCTGGGTACACCCATCATTTAAGATATAACGGGCTCACCCGGTGCTATCTAGGTGCATCCATAATTAATAATGTCTAAGAACCACAAAACGGAATAAAACAGTTCATCATTTGAAAGCTTTTTTAAATAGATATGAAAATGACCTTCTAATAATAAAATACCTTTTCGTTTCAAAGTTCTCATTCTCAATAAAAAATAATCCTTTCTTTTGAAAAACAAATTCAATACCAAAAGTACCAAAAAAAGTAAATAATATTTTTCATTTAATAAAACATGAAATATATCAAAGGAATCTAGAAATAAAATAATATCCATAATTGAAGAAAAGTCATTATCATTGTGTATGTTAAGAATAGAAGATTCCTTTTGTCGTTTGTCAAAACATTCCTTATAAAACACATAAAAAGGTTAAATTTGGAAAAAATATGAATGAAATAAAAAAATACATAAAATATACTTTGTAACCCTTTTATATAAATAAAAATATAAAATAATATCATTAATATTTACTTGAAGATATATATTTGAAAATTAAAATCTTTAAACATTCAACGTTTAAATCATAATACCCATGAAAGATTAAAATTTTAAAAACATTAAATAAAATTATAATATAAAAAATATGAATATATAATATCAAGGGGGCTATATATACACCTTATAAAATAATTAAGGTTCATATCATCAAGAAATGATTCAATGAAAGGAGATTGATACAAAATCCATTACTTTGAGTCTAAATTATCACATGTGTATTTATCTTTCTGAATAATAAACTTATGTTAATAATTTAATTTCATCATAAACATTTACAAGTTTATCATTAATTTTATTTCACTTATTATAATGTTGCAATAAACTACTTAAAAAATAAATTTTACATTGGTTTTTTTACCATATTAAATTTATGTTTCAAAAACAACTTTGGTAGGTCAACTATGGTAAAAGGGTAATTATATAAGCATATCCAGAATAATAATCATGAAATAATTATCATATTTATGCATCAATTATATTTTTAAAACCATTAATGAAACATGGTTATGAAAAATGAATCAATGTTATAATCATGGAGATTGTAGGCCATACGTACGCATGAGTAACAGTCCTATTTTTGAAACGATCATTACCAAAATAATTTAAGTAACATTTATCATTATAGAATGATAATTATATTATAAATATAATTTTATTAATCATATATTATTATATATATAATTATTTTGATTTAAAAGGAATACATCACGTCGGGGAGGAGGTATTCCACACGTCCATGAGCGACGTTATCACTTCTTCAGTGTTTTAAAAGGTGTTAAAGAAAATGATATATTATATTTACAAAATGTTAATTATATCATGAATAATATATATATTTAATTTATTCCACATATATTTAATTTAAACCATCCTTAATACATTCCATGTAAAGTATGAATGTATCGCATCACTTTGAGGAGGTGGTAGTCCACATGTCCACAAATGATTTTCTCATATTTACCCAAAATGAAAAGAATAAAGGAATGCTTATATAATAATTTAATAAGTATTAATAAATTATAAATATCATAAATATATTATGTAAAAATAGTTTTTTCATCATAATTCTCAACCATTATAGGTTTTAAATAAAAAGGAATAACATCGTTTTGTGAGGCGGTGGTTCATCGTACACAAATGGTAATTTTGTTACCCATTTGATGAAAGTGTGTATTTGTTTAGGTAGAAACCATAGCATTAAAAAATATCAGTATATTTTGGATACTTTTGTTATTATATAATAATAAAATAATTATAATTTAATGGGTGAATAAATAAATAAAACAAAAAGTGGTCGTTGAAGAATGTTACCTTTTTTCAGGTAACTCCTTTTGGTTTACACCAAAGGACATACTTGGATTGATTTTTGCTAGAAATTAGACCTCTATGATGAGAGGAGGTATTTTTTATACTTAAATGCGTATGGTTTTGATGAGTAAAATATCATTATAGGTGTCAAGAAGTGATGGAGGGAGATGACATATTTGAAATTTTTGAAAAGAATTATGTGATCACCATGTTTTTACCTACCAAGAGGCTTAAATAACACAAAAAATTAGACCCATTAAGGTTTTATGTAGTAATATAGACATAAATTTTTATTTTAAAATGTTTAGGTCTATTTTTGTATCTTAAGTTTAAAGATTAACCACTAAGTAATCTTATTTTTACCTTAATCACTGTAATTAATTTTAATCACATTCACTAATATTTTGGGTCAAAAACTAATTTGACCATATTAGACATTATAAATTATTCTGATTCTAAATATGGAATCCATTTTTCAAAATTACAATCACATGAGTGGAATAAATTAATGTAAAATTAATACCGTAGAGAAGATGACAAAGCATGTTTTTAAAGTAAATGTTTTCAAAATTTTGCTTAGTTTTAAAATCTAAATTCAATGTAAAATTGATTACAATTACCTAAATTGGTCTAACTAAAATAAAATTGACCTAATTATACTTTAAAACCAATTAAAAAAATAATTTAACTATATAAATTATTTAGATGAAAATCAGTATTCAATTAAAATTCAGTAATATTTACTCTATCAAAATATGAAATGTCTTAGAAAATTACCAAAAATACACCCAAAGTAATTTTTTATATTTATATTTCAAAAATGAAATTTATTTGGTCATATAAAAACCATAAATTTTCCAAAAATATATATTTAAAATAGGTATACCACTAAAAGGCGGGAAAACTTATTTTTTGAAAAGTTAGAGTTTTTAAAAATAAAAATGTATTTATTATTATATTCTGGAAATAAAATTTATTAAATAGATTTAAAAAATATATAAAAATTAGTAAACATAATATATTTATTTATATTCACACCCTCCAATACAATGGTTGGGCAATAAAAATCACTTAGTATAATAAAATTAACATTATATTATTTTTTGGTATAACCTAGTCTTGCATTCAACACAATATTTCAAAGAACTATTATTTTAATTTCGGGTATTCTATTGGATGTAGAATCCATTTTAAGGTAAAATTACTATCTAATTCATAAATATTAATAAATATGAAAAATAATTATCTTATCATTACTTGGGATGTTTCATAAAATCTTTATTTGGATGTCATATTTATACGCTAAGGGGTTGAAATTTTTATAATAAGGCTACTCCCTAGATTAGGGTTTTCCATTCGATGTTGATTGTGTTGGATATTTTATTCCATAACCTAAGTTAGGGTTTTTTTCATTTTTTACATGATGAATAAAGATATAATTATCACAATCTAATTATATAACCACATGTATTCATATTGATATTCTAATAGTGTTAGATCTCAATGAACCCTAGAGGATTCTAAGTAAACAAATATTCTAAAAGGTCCCATTAGAGTGATTGTCTTCAAATACTTTTGGAAAATATGGATTTTCATGATATAGTTATTGAAAAATAGGTATGTTTAAACCTTTTCATTCTTAGAATCCTTATCTCCTATGACCTTTCCCCTATTGTGAATTGATTTCTATGGTTTATATTTATCTTTTACGTCAAGGAAGGGTTTTGGAAAGTGAATGATGATGATGTAATAATATTGTGACTTAAAATATGATAGAAAGTTAATTTTATGGGATTTTTTGGTGATTTAATTTCATGGCATAGTTATAGTTCTTACAGTTACAGGGTCATAAATTCAAAGTGGGTTTAGAATATTTTGGGTACTAATGAATGTTATCCCTCTCACATCTTCTTATTTTGGTAATTTTTTGTTGAATATTAATATATTTTAAGGAAGAAGTTGTCTTCAACATTTTAGGTGGAGCTATTCAGTTATGACCTAAGGATAGACTACACTATATTATATAATTTATTATTTATACATTCATCATAGTATTGAGAACATTTTTTTAGTATTTTCTGTCATTCACTACATTATCTAAGTATACTGATAAAAATAGGAGATACATGTTCCAAAGGATTTCCCATTATCCTTTACTCATACGAAACCATTTTCTATAAAACATTTATAAAGATATAATTTTTCTATTTGTTATGCCCTAACATCATATGGTAGGGTAAGTAGTAAGTATGATTAGAGAGTATAATCTCATTGGGTATACTGGGTTATGAAAATATATGCAAATTTTTCATCAAAGATCGAATATAATATCCTAGTACTTATCACTTCTGAAAGAATATATATTTCTCATTATATCCTCAAGTGGTAGATTCCTATGTTCCTTATTTCCATTAAAATTTTTTTTTTCTACCACTTGGGAGGGGTGATATAATATATTTTATTATCTGAGGGGTAAGACTAAAGGGTTTGAGTGATAAATTTTTTGGTTCTTCTCTTTTTTCTTCTATTCCATGAGAAAACAAAATCAAGATTGAGTTTATGTTAGTCAAGTAGATAGAAACATCCAAAATCATTTCAACTGTAGAAAAATATTGAAATTTACTTGGGTATTTTAATGGATTCAGTGTCATTTTAAATTCATCCCATGTATTTTCTACACTTATCTCAAAAAACTACTCATTGGTGAGTTATTTATTAATGGAATATTGAAAGACATTCCATATGAAAATAAATTATGAGACCCCCTCCTTATCCTGATTTATGTAATTTAAGAGATCAAGGATAAAAATATTCTATAGTGTAAATAATAATTAATATAGAAACTATTTTCATATATATTCCCAACCCCTAACAGAACTGGTTAGTATGTTATTATACTAGGAATGTAATGTTCCTTATCTAGTATTTAGGAAATATATAAGATTATTACTTCATGTCTCCCATGTGTTCCAATTATGGGGACATATCAACATAAATAGTGTGTTAGATTCTATTTTGGGTCTCTTGTTCCATTAAAAACATGAAAAATTGTATTACTATTTGTAGAGGTGGTGTTGCATTTACCTTATTGGGGAACGGATTACTTTATAGTTACAAAGGTTCTCAACATAATTTCATGGGATTAATTTGACTAGCTAGGTATTTAATAAAGATAAGAATTTTGTTGGGATAATCGGTAGGATGGACACTTTAGTAAAAGAAAATATTGATTTCAATAATTTTTCTCACTCATGCCTACTATCGGTATTTAGTATGAGATAGTATTTGAATATAATTCCAAAAATTTCTCTGACTACTACCCTAATGTTTATAATTCATGAATGTTTTTTGCTACTAGGATTACAGATATCAGTTTCATAGATCCAAAGTTAGATAGATTGTTAGAATCTATTCACATTGGTTGATAGAAAATATATTGTTAGTAATAATTCAAAAGGAAGCAATTAACTTAAACATGGGTATTGTACTCATCCGGAATATATCTTTTGACTTTTTAAATGTTATTTTGTCTCAATTTCTCTAACTTGACTTTATATTCACTGAATTATTCCTCCATAGTTAAATATTAAGTCTATTTGGGTTATTGATGGGATGTGGTCACACCCATCCCATTTTAATTCACAAAAGTTTACTAAGAAGGTGGTAGCTAAACATTTTAGAGGACTCCCAGATTATGGGTCTGCCTCTAGTGATGGGTATGTTCACATTCATCATATGTTTTGGTGTGGAATGTATTTTCTAAAATTATTTCCTCACCATGCTATTCTTATTTGACATTATGCTCAAATTTATGTATGTGTTTGATAATGATGAAATTTAATATTGTGTAATATGTTATAGGAAACATATATTTATAAATATGATTAAGATATATATCGTATATATATTATTTTTTAAGGTATATATAGAATTATTTTCAGGAATATTCAATCTTTATTGGATACTTTGGCAGATGTCCCCTATGAGGTATTGTTTACTGTTCATGATAATCCGATAGAAATGATTTTCATAAGGTGTTACCAAGTGTTTTCCCAAAGGGATTTACTGAGAACATTCCTAACTATAAAGATGGATCAAACCACAGGATAAATAATTAGGGATTACCCTATGATGTTTCCCCATGTATTGAGAAGAATTATTTCTATGTGGAATGAGTAGGAATTTATATAAATTCCCAAATTAGTTTGGCACGGGTTGACTTGATTCTTCCACCATAAACCCTCAAATATGTTGGGGTTTTGAAAATAAAAATATTGATTTTGGTGATATGAATAATGAAAATTCTCCCATACTTAGAGGTGTTGGTGGCTCATGTGTTACTATTATGGTTTCCATCGCATCTACCCTTTTGATTTCCTTGACATTGATTTATTCATGATTAGGATAAAATAATTTTTCTGTGCATGAATTTATATCCATCAATAGTTGAGAACTTTTTCATCATCAAATTTAGATCTTGCTTTGCGTTTTTTGATTCCTAGAGAAATAACCATTCAAATACTCAATAACTTTAAGTAAGTTGTTTTTTATCATTAGAGATTATAGTTCCCTATAGGTCAGAAAAAGTGTGATATATAGATCCCATGACTAATTTATGACCTAAGTAAATGTAATTACATGATGGATTTCTTAGTATTCTCTATTGAAAATAGTGAATAGAAAAGGAAAACACTCCTTGTCCACCCCAACTTTTGATATGTACATTGAATGGGGAACTGGTGATTAATTCCCATGGATTCTTTATTGTTTCAAGTCATTCATATTGGATAATGATTTACTATATTCCTGAAATTGGATGTCAAGTAGTCTAAATAGAAGGGAAGTAAATTTTATAAAATATCTCACCATTATTCTTTATAATATTAGTATACTACCCATGAATTTTTTTTAATTTTATGGAAGATCTCATCAAACCATTTTTATGGGATTCTTTTATAATCTTGGTCAATCTTATAGATTTAAAGAATTTTTGTGAATCCTTCTCACATCCCTATGTGGGAATGATTACCCCTATTTTAATGATGTATTTAAATCCTTTTGGATAATTGTATATCTTTATGTTATAGGTTATTTATATATATTTTATTAATTCATGGTTATTTTTTTAAAGAATCATAGTTTGATATAATGGAGTTTATCATTATTTAGGGAGGTGGATGATGTTGTAGAGTTAGAATCAGGACCCTAAGTGGGATTCCTATATATCCATATAAAAGGATTCAAACCACCACAGAGTTTGGTGTGACTTAATAGGATAAATCATACCTTTTAAGGTTGTGTGATAAGTACCATTTCATGTAGTTAAAAATCATATGGTATGGATTTTTAAGCGAATGATGACTGGTAAAGGATAGTGGGGGATGTATGCAAGAGTAAACCTTTCTGGTTTTTACTATTTGTTGGTAACTATACCTAAGTATGTGTGATTAGGGACTATACCTGGTAGGCATCCCATGTTATCTTCTTCTAGTCTAGCCATGATGGAATCTCATGCCTATCGTTTAAGATATAATTGATCATCTCGAGATCATTACAAGAGTAATACTTGGATCATCACTGAATAAATATGATTTACATGATTATTTGTAACATAATAATATCCAATGATATTCACATGGGAGAGTCCTATGCTCTTTGATTAAGAGGAAGAGATATGAATTTGTAAAATAAACCTAGTAGGAGTCCCATATATAGAAACTAAGAGGATTATATCAGCAAGAAGAATATTTGAAGAAGAAAATAATTTTATGAAGGGTGGGGAAAGACATAATGATCACATAATAGAAGAGTTTTGTTTTATGATATCAGTTTTTAACCTCATTGAATAATATTATTTATACTACGAGAAAAAGATTAAAATCCCATGTATTTTGAATCACATAGTATACAGTTATATGTGAGGGATGACGCATGATATTTAATATTGTGTGGTAAGGATGTCTGTTATACAGATTAGAGCCATGTAGCTAAGGCTTTAAGGTTATTATTATGATATATCTCAATTATTATAATAGAAAGATCTAGTAATCCTCTATAACAATTTCGTTCAAGATAAGTGTGAGAAATAAGTTATAAAAGATCATTCAGATTGCATTGGAGCACCAAAAAAGGTATTGATTGGGGTGTACACATGAGCTACCCTGATGGAACTCCTATGTAGTGAAAGGATAAAAATAGGTGCCTGAGTTGGGATTATGAATTACTGATTCCCTTTGAGGTAATGTGGGGGATTACACCTAGTAGGATCCCAAAAATGGATTCAAGTTCCATAAAAGGTATGAAAATATAAGAGATATAAGAGTATACAGATTCACCATCCTAATATTCCAGACATAGTAAGTGACTCAAGTTGAGGAAATAATTATTGGGGATTACACCTAATTGGAGTCCCATATATGATTTGATAGGGAATGGGGTGATGTGATGGTTTGTTTTTTTTATTCCAATAGGAGTATCTCAATAGTTTTCTATCTAGTGAATGAAGAGAAGTATCTTTAATCAAAGAGCTTATGGGAATAAAGATGAGTTTCACAACTCTTAGTGTATATGGTATGGATGGTTTACTAGGTGTTAGGCATAAGTGAATCAGTTCCACAGGATGAGACCTACGTGGAGTGGTTATTAAACCTAGTGGTGGATATATAAGGTTATTAGCTAAGTGAGATTCTCACAAAATCATTTGGTGATATTGTGGGCCCAAAAAAGGTGTCCAAACCTACTGATGGCCAAGAAAAGTATTTTGACATGAGTGTGGTAAATCATCCCCTTCTAGAGGTGGTTGGAGGTTCGAATATATATTTCATGGTCCTCACTAGGTGGGAGAGGTCCATAACAAGTGAAAATTATGATGGGAATCTAGATACATGGTGAATTTTTCATAATTTTTTTCAATTAATGTTATGATATTAATATAGTTTACTTAATGTGTTTTGTTTAATGTGGGTCATTTAATGAGGTTAACTTTATGTGGTTTACCTAATGATATTTTATTAATGTCATTTACCTAAAAAAATTACTTAATGTGGTTCGCTTAACTCAATTCACGTAATTAAGTTCTATTTTTTGTCTCACATAATATTGTTCACCTAATGCAATTCTCATAACAACATTTTCCATGATAAAATTACTACTGAATTTATTCTAAGTTATTCTCTTCACCTTCACTCCATCACATTTATCCCATTTCTATATGTGTCTTATGAGAGAGTAATATGGGTATTTATAGTAAAATATATGGTGTTTATACCCTTTATTTAGTAGTTGTGCTTATGAATAAGATAGTGAATGTGATTGGTAACTTCACATCCAAGTGAAATTTCCTAAGTGCATAAAGGAAAAACCATGCATGATTCAATAAGGGAGATCATTATCAGTATAAGATCACCAAAGGTGTTCAATCAACATGTATCTTAATCTTGCATGATCATGTACATGGAATTTAATAATCACATTGTTTTTTAGGTGAGATAATGTGTAAAATTCATGTTATGAGTTTAAGTTTATCATATTTAGTTTCCCATAAGATTCCATCAATATCACATGCACCTTAGCCCGATCACCTACCTTGGTTAGGAGAGATCACACAATTCCTTCATGTATGATGGATTATTAGATCCAATTCAAGAACATGTAATATCTTTTTATCATCATTCATACCAATTTATGATCACATATTTATCATGGTGACATCACATCAGGAATTAGTGGACAACGATGTGGTTAAAGAGGTAGGTGAATCACATGGGTGATCAAATTATCAATTATTATTCCCCATAAATATTTCATGTGACCAGGTTTGATAACATACTTAGTTAATAATGTATTCATGATTTGTAATTAATCACACATAATGGAATTTCCATCATAAAAAACTTATTATTCTTCACATAAATATGGTTGTAATATTAAAATAGCAATAAATTTTGACATGTAGGTTCATTTTAGCTCCAGTGGTAGTAAAATTAAATCCTTTAAATCATATTATTCCTCTATTTATTTGTATATAGCATTATATAACAATTTTTTAGGAAAAACGTTCCCTAAACACCCTCAAAATTGGGTTTATCAACTTCGACACATTTTCCATTAGTTTTTTTGGAAAATCTATTCCTATTATGGCTATCTCACTAGTTAGGGGGTTTCAAAGAGGAGTGTCTAAACTCAATGCTCATGAATATTACTAGGAAGAGTATCTAAACTCAAGGAATTGAGTTTCTAAGAGGAATATATCAAATCAAGGAATTAATATCATTAATTAGATGGGGACCAAATTCTTGGTCAATAGAATGAATAGAGTGAATTATGGAATTTATAGTTATGTGTAAGTTAAGAGATCTAGATGTCTGTACAAAGCCTTTCATAATAAGAACGAATCCACATGTAGTATTAATAACCTGAATTTTCATGTAAAAAATGTGGTCCTTATGAGATTTATATAATGTTACTCTCATCCTAATTATTTCATAATCCATTGATAGAGAGGTTTAGTAGGATAAAATTCATCTTTTACAATAAAATCCAATTCTAGGTTTTTAAGTTAATAAATCTTGTTTCAATTTCCTTTTTTGACACTCAACACTTCCTAATCATTGAATAGTGTAGAAAAAAATATCAAAGACACTACTATTTATCAATTTTTCCTTTATTTATCAACATGGAATTTATTGTGTCTCTTTTAATGGTCCCTTTAATGTCATGCAAGTTGGACGAATATAGATGGCGTTTAAGGTCAAATAGATATGACCCTAGAAAATTGATGGAGTTTATAGAATAAATAGAGTGAGGAAAACTTGAAGTGAATTGAGAGCTTGATGTCACAAATGTGGAAAACCTCATGGTGTGGTGTACAATATTTAAGGTCATTGTAACTATACCTAGAGGTTATTGATGTTTAAGTTCAAACATCATTGATCGCATACCACTATAGTTTAACATCTCATATAATTAAATGAAATGTTATTGAGATAGTGTTTACATTGAGGGAACGAAGACAAGAAGTTTTAATGTATTTCCTAAAATATATATAGACTATTTTAAGAAAATAGGCATTCTATTTATTTTCATGAAGCTCAAACCCAAAGATACTGATATTTTATGTCTAACTACTTCGTCAAGATGAGTGGGGTAGATTATATATAAAGGTTAATAAAAACCCAAATTAAAATTCAGTGAAATTACATAAAAGAAAACCTTGGAAAGGGGGGGGGGGAATTCAGTTTATGGTAAAAAGATTAGACCATCATATTTTATAGTTTAGGGTCTCACGATGAGGGTTATGTCCCCAATAGGAACTTTTGTAAAAGGATATTCTCAAACCAAGGATTTGGAATTCCAAAAAGAGTAATACAGCCATCATTGTTTATTTTTTATAATATAAAAAATGCATGATCCTAGTACAAAAGGCAATAAGTAAACTATGGGGGTCTGAAATAGTGTATCTAAAGGGAATCCCCTCAAAAAAAGTCGACACCTTCAAATGTTAATGAGGCCAAAAATGGAAAAGCATGTTAAAATTACACTTTGGGGGTCCTGTATACAATGATATATGTGAATTTATTACCCTCACACCATGTATGAGGATGTACACACTATTTTTGATAATCCTCTTTCACTTGTGAATATTGTAGGTGACATTCCATAGAGCTCTTCATTTCCCAATAAAAGAGTTTAAAAGGGTTTTAGAGTTGGTTTCCACCACTTCTAGGTCATATTTTTTACATATACAAAGCTCAAGACCCATCAGTATTTCCTTAGCTTTGGCCTAAATAAAATATTAATAGATAGAGGATGCATTAAAGGTTAGAAAAAAGGATCCCCTGCTGTCATGAACAATACTACCTCCCCACATTATACCCATACCTAAAGATTCATCTGTGTTGAGTTTAAATCCATACCTGTGGGGATGCCAATGGATCCATAGGACATAATAGGTGTTAGCAGAAAAGTGGAAAAACCTAGTGTGAAACAGCAACCTGAGTGAAGGGGCCTCTGCCTAGTTGGAAATAATTCAGGATAGGTCGAGCAACAAACAGTTGTTTCTGCAAACCAAGACCATCCTAGAGTAGGTAACTCCCTCATAATGAGATTTGTTTCTAGCCTCCCAGATACACCAATAGGCAACCAAAAGGATACAAGAACATGCCTTCCTCTAAATCTTATTGTTCTTAGCACCTTGAAACCACCATTTTATTATTGAATCATCTAAATATTCCTATATATGTATCCCAATAAGTTATCTGAATTCCAACCACACCTCTCGAGCCTAGGAACCTTCAATGAACATGTGCTTTGAAGTTTCTTCCATAGGGATATTACAATATAAGAACTTAGATTCAATATGGATGCTGATATGTTTCAATTTATTATCTATTGAAAGCACATCATTTCAGATATTACAAACTAAAAAAGTTAAATTCAGAAGGTATTTCTTTGCACCAAAGAGAGCCACCCCAATTATCCCACACAATAAGAGGACACAGAATTATACGATACTCCCTTATTGAAAAATATATCAATGATGTCCCGGTAAAAAAAACATTTATCTGGGTTGGATAATAATTCAATGAGGTCAAAAAGGGTACACTGGTTCTCATCCAGGACTACTTTAGTGAAGACTGGGTGATTTTTAGCTTGCTTGAACGAAATGTCCGGAGTTGGGCAGCCCAGAAAAACCATCTTCAAACATGACCAGTTATGATTCCAGAAGTTGAGGTCACCCTTTCTAATGATCCAGTTAGAAAATGATGAAGATACTGGATATGGGGGTGAACCAAAATCCACAATGTATCGGATTTATTAATCAGGGTGTATGGACTTCTTCTGTATTTTTTCACCATGAGTCTTCACCGAACAATTATCCCCTCGATAACCTCCCACACATGATTGGAGTGCGGCCTGAGATTGTCTCCAAAATCACTATTAATGTTAATACCTCACTCTCTAATCTTCCTTTTCCATCTGATACAATGACTCCAAGTGATATTTTCCTTCTGAGTGATAGTCCCAAATGAAGGCAACTAGGATGTTTTCGATACCAGTGATGGTAGTTTTTAGAACCTTGAGGTCGGAGAGTATATTCATGGGAATTGAAGTGAGTACATTGTTTACCAATGTTATTCGACCACAAAATGATAAAAATTGGTTTTTTCAATTGCTTATATAACCAATTATACTATTGACCACCTCGTTAAAGTGGTGGATCCACATTCTTCCAGTTGATATTAGTTCATTTAGGTAATCCATCATGAAGTGCCTCTTGGATATTCACATACTCCATTACATGTCACTAAACCATATCTATGAGCATCAAGAGGAGATGAAAAGTCTTATCTTTTCATGATTAACTAATTTTCCAATCCATTTAAAATATTCTTCCAAGAGATTTTTGATGTCATGAATGGATCTTTTGCTGCCTTTGAGAAAAATGATGGTGTTGTCTACATACTTGAGATGAGAAACACTAAGTAAATACATACTTCACCTAAAAGGAAGAATGTTTCCATCCTCAATTTTTTTGATAATATACCTGATAAGGGTGTATTTCATGAGAATAAACAATTTGGGAGAGATAGGGTCTCCTTGTCTAAGACCTCACGTTGTTTTAAAGAAACTACAATTCCTACCCATGAAGGGTATATAAATACAGGGGGATCTTAATCTCCTGTATAAAAGGTCTAAAAACCAGAGAGAGAAACCCATGCATGATAAAACATTCAAAAATAAATTCCATTTGAGCCTATCATATTCTTTATCCATGTCCATCTTGATAACTACATTGTCTCCCACCATTTTTGGGTCATTATTCCAAACCATCTACTAAGAAAATCTAGTTTCTCCTCATATTGACCTCCCTTTTATGAACCCATGTTGTTAATCAATGACCCAATCAGGTAAGAAAATGATAAGTATTCTATTTATTATTATAGATAAAACATTATATGGGAAGTTAAACATGCTAATAGGCTGATATTATTTGAGTGATGTAGGGTCCTTGGTTTTAGTAATAAACACCAGTTTTGTGGAAAAAGCAACACAGGGGAAGTATACATCATGGAATTACTCCAGCACTACCTAAAAAACATCACCCCTAACTAGATCCCATGAGGAAATGTAGAATGGTCCTAGGAAACAATCTTAACTGGGTGAAATATCAGGCTTCAGTTCTTTCATGACTTCAAATGTCTATTACTTATCTGTGATTGAATCAAGGAATATGTTTTCATGAAAAAAACCATGAAATGTATAGCTTAGAGAATCCCAGATCTCCCCTAGGGTATTCACCTTATATGTGATGATTCAGCCCTACAAGTAGGGACTTAAAGTAAAACATGACCATATTCCCCACCACATCACAATTAGCGGTGAAAGTTCCATCATCAAGTCAAATATTCGGCTTAACAATCCTTCTTATTTATTTGATACATTCTTGAAAAAACATAGTATTCCTGTCACCTTCCCTCATCCATCTTATTCTGGCTTTCTCACACAATAATTTCTCCTAATCCAGAAACATATCATCCAGAAGAAGTAATCAAATTAAGTATTTTGGGTCTTTACATAGGAGGAACACCTTGATATGAAGGTGAACAAGAATATAATTTTATAATATTATATGGACAATGTGTATGATGAACTGTTATTTATTATTAAGGGTATTTGAACCAATATGAATAGTTGGGTTATGGAATGTGTAAATCATGACATAATAAAATATGAGTCAATGATAAATGGATACTAGATTCATTAATATGGGCCTTAGTAAAAGATTAAACTAGTGTTACACTTTAAATAAATATAAAAAGGGGTTAAGGGGGACACTTCCAATGATTCCAATACATCCCCCATTGGTTATATAATAGGCATAAAGGTAACTATTTTTCACCATATATTCATAGTGGACTCCTTTTAGATAAATCAATCTCTTTCACCAAGACTACATTGAATGGTTAACCAAGAGGTTCACTCTATGTTGGGAGATTTGAAGATAATTATTTCATATTTTAGAATGGGTTAGTGATGATTCATACATCAATTATATAAAGTAGGTTCATGGAGAATATGATATTGAAGGAGGGTTTCACCACCCTAATGTTTAGACAATCATTTACTAAAAATATTCTTTGGTTGAAGTAATATAACAAGAAATTATTTAGTATACAATAAATTAAAGGTGTAATCTACCCTGTGTGGGGACTTCATGCTATGCAGTTTATTGTAATTAAATGAGGAGTTAAATTTTTTTTGGTGGTCCGATAATATTATTTTTGGGAACCATAATGTATCCCATTGTAATAATAATCAAACCACATGTAGTTATAGAAATTTCACAGTGAAAGAGGTTACTTGAAAGAACTTTAAATATGTAGAATGTACTATAAAACAATAATTGGATAATTATATCGTATTCCTCATTTTATGTTTACTAACAAACCCACTTTAGAAGCTCCCAAAAATATTATGATTATATGTGGTATATGAGGACAATCTAATTGATTGAATTTATGGTTGGAACCCTTATTAGAGGTCTGGGAATTACTAGTCATCACATAGTAATTGGAATTGGGAAACAAACAGTTTTTATACGGTGGAGTATAATCTGAATATAGATCAATTCACCAAAATCTAGTAAAAAAATTTATATCTCATTTATAAAAGAATGGTCCATTCTGATAAACCATCTCAAATTTTTCATTATGTCAAATGTGGTAGATTTTATTGTTTAGTTCAATGTCGTCTAACAAGGATGAATTTTCTTTCTATTTGAGTAAGGTACAAAGAAATTATCTCTCCCAAATATATTAAATAGGTCCCTTAAGATCTTGTAATAAATGATTACTATGATAATAATGGTATTAAAAGGATCTATATGATGTTTCTTGAGTGTGAATTATAGGGGATAATTTGAAATGTACAACGAATGAATATTCTTATGGCTGGTGTTTACAATATTTCATTTTCTGGTGATGATTAGGTCCATACCCCATGAGTTCATATATTCATATGGATCTCATGAAAGATATTCAGACTATATGAGGAAGTTTTTTAGAGAAGACTATGTTATTTCTAGACACACTAAATGATATGTTGTTTAACATCACCCTATTATGATGATGTCATGAAATTCAATGACATGCTTCAAGAATGAAACTATGTAGTTTAATGTCATATAGAAATGATTAAATGAAATATTTTTCAATGTATTTATGTTAAGGCTAGATGAAATCCAACTTTGGGTTATTTTTTTGTGGGGTAACATTCAACCATTCATGATTAAACTCTATAGGGTTATTTGAACCTTCAACCGAATAAAAAGAGAGTAGTATTAGGGAAACACATGGATGAGTCTATGAAATGTAACCCTAAATGTCACTACATATCTTGTAATAATAGGAGTTAATAATTTAAGTGTTTATGAAGAATTAATGCATAAATATAGGTCATATGGAGGAGAATGTATATCAGGTCTCAAATAAGTGTAGTTATATTAGAAAAATAAAGAGATCCAAAACACTAAGGTATATGAGGAAATATTTTTGGTTTGAGGTTGGTCTTATGATATGAGTTCAAAATTTCACTACATATCACATGAAAATAGAAATCATGAAACTTGTAGTTCATAAAATTTCATAGCATATATCAAGATCATATGCAAGGTGAAATAAATTGGGTATCATCGTACTGTAGTTCCATAAGGAAATTAAAGAGAAAAAAACACTAAGGTGGAAGAGGTCAATTTTTTGGTTCATGGATGGTTATATAATAAGAGATAGGGTTTTCACTTTTTATCCTATGACATTAGGAATAAATCCACATGTATATAGTAAAATTAACCAGTATAAAACAAACTTATATATAGGGGAACATGGGTTTTTTTCACTTTATAGTTTCAAGGATAATGAAAATTATTCCTATGTATCCTATGTTGATATGGATTATATTTCATAGTAGTTATTTTTATATTTTTATATCACACACATGAATGGATCTAGGACCTAAGGATTTTTCTTGGCACTAAAATAATTTTAATAGTAGTGAAATAGTGTATGGGGCTAAGGAAAGGACCATGGGTGTCACTACATATCCCACATGTGCAGGAATCATGTCGCATGTAGTTTTAATAAAATATTTATAGTGGGATTCCAGTTAAAAGGAAATTTTTTCTCTCAAATGATGGTGGTGACCATGTTGTGTATCATCATGCAGGATATAAAATGTCATATAGTTTCATATCATACATCCAAGATGTTGGAATTGAATTTTAGCATAATAATATAGGTACTTTATCATCTTATTTTATGTCATTATAGTAGGACATTTACTATGTTTTTTTATGTTTTATGGTGAGGAATAGTGAACCAATGGGAAGATTATGAAAAGTAACTTCTAAGAAAACCATACTTTAGTGGAAGGTGTTTAAAGATGAGGGAAATTTTCATCCATTCATGAGAATATAGATGAAGATATATAATCTAGGGGTTCAAATGTAGATATGAATCATACTTAAGGAAGGTGGGTTTTGTGGACTTGACTGTTCTAATAATTTTAAGGTCATCTAGGGTAGAACAAATCATGAAAAGTTTATACTAATACGACTTGGATCATCATAAATGGAAACTATAGAGTATGATGACATAAAATATAGAAATATTTAGTATCCCTTTGATCATTATAAAATGGGTTAAGTCAATCTCATATTAATTGTTTTGAACCAATGATGATTGAATAATTTTTTGTGGGAGTAGTTTGACTATAGGTAGTCAAAGAAACTAGTATCACGCCATTAGGTAATAGCACATGGTGATTAAGGGAGACCCTTAATCAGGGAAAATAATATCCCCAAGGGGTTACTTCATAGGATTAAAGTTAACTATTCTATTAACCATTCAATATGTGTTCCATTTGGATCAATCAATTACCATTAATAATATTACTATAAATGTGGAATCGAAGTGGATTCTCTCATGGTGGTGGGATTCCAAGATGGGTATCAATACTCAAGGAATTTTATGATTCAGACATGAATAGATATGAAGTAGGTTGGGTGGAATAGAAGATGTTAAAAATGTTTTGGAATATTTTCTGGCTACACCATCATATGGTAGACATGTAAAGACCCTAACCTAAGTATCCTAGTGTTTATTATTTCATTATTACATTGGAATAAGATATAAGGAATCACATCCCAAAGGACCAAATAGTTTAATAGTATTGGTAAAATGGATACATACATGAATTTCTCATACATTTGAAAAAATAAAATAAAAAAAGTAATTTCATTGATATCATATTTATTTCCTCTAGAATATACCCATATATCAATCATAAAATACTTCCTGGAATCCTGGTGAAATGAAACATAAGAAAGGGGTGAGATATAATGCATAGTATGGGTATGCATGTAGAAGAAGTTATCCTGAATACATAATAAATAATCAATATGGAAAGGAAAACACCTAAGACATGTGTAATTTAATCTATAAACTATATATTATTAATAATATATTTGGAATAAATGATGATCAAATAATTCCGTATAAATAATCACATGATCTTGAAACTCAACCATGGATATTCTAACTAATCACATAATCACATGGAACATCAATAAATGATCTCAAAATGAGGTTATTAATAATTCCAAAAATCATAAACATATTTTCAAGACCTTCAACAATACATTTTAAAACTATTGGTAAAAACCCATTTAATTTGGCCCACTGATTCCTTCATGGGACTTACCGATGCATCGAGGGGCTTTGTAATTCTGAGCCCAAACCTTCACTTAATAATTAAAATGAATTCCAAATATTATAAGGGTGATTAATAATCAGTATATACATTCATATTGAAAAACTAAAATAGGAAATGTTAATACTTACCCCAATCATTAAACATAATAAAAAACTATCCTGATTAATATGGTGAATAGTAATAAAATTGTACATCCCTAGTCAAAATGATCATAAACCATACAAATAAATAATAAGGATGGTATAAATATAATATTTCCTCATTTTATTATAAGTAAAATAAAGGTTTTCTGTCATTTATGAATTCAAATACCATTAAAATTCAATTTAAAACATTCTTTAAGAAAATAACCTTTTCGTTTTGAAAATAACATTTTAAAAATAAATGTTCACAAAAAATTTGAACAAATTTTTCATTTAAAATAACCTTGGAAACATTTAAAATATTCTTTAAAATATTTATTGGTCATTAATATGGAAAAAAAATTCAGTACGTACACATTGAAATAATGATTCCTTTCTTATTTTTGGTAAAATCCAAATGAGCATTGTTAGGAAAATGACAAGAATATTCCTTTAAATTTCTTCTATAAAAATTTAGTCCTGGGTACAAATATATTTATTAAATCATTTTTGAGTGTTAAAAATATTTTTCAAATCAATTTTAGAAAACATGTTTTTGGTGGAAAAAGGATTTTTGGCTGAAGAGAGAAATAAATCAGGATTTTCTAAAAATTATTTTCATAATAATTTTAAGTAAAAAATAGATGAAAATGATACTATTATATGAAATTTTAATAAATAAACATATTATAATAAAATTCATGAGTTTCATGAATAATATATCATAATATTTCATCATAAAAAATTTAATCATATACAATCTAAATAGAAGATGAGTTTATAATATAAACCATTAAGACTTGGTATCTTTTGAATCGTAAGCCCCATGAAAGGAATGAAAAAAATGAAACATTAAATACAATGAATATAAATATATTCATGATATAACATATAAAATTGATTTTTATATATACCACACCAAAGTAATAAGTTGTGAATATGACATTTGTCTCATGGAAGTAAAAGTGAGACGAGAAACCCTTACCTCAGATATGATTTCCTTCATACGTGTTTGTACCGCATATATAATAAATATATATTTATCATACATATATTAAAGAAACATAATCATATATTTCATACCATATATTATTTAATTAGAGTATTTTATGACCCATCTATTAACAATTATTTGTTAAAATCACTATTTTGGGTGTTAATTGCTGCGTTTTTCATGAATGTTTTGGTTTGGTAATTTCAGTATTTTATATTGGTCATGGTTACGTCATCTCCATAATATTAACCATGATATAAATATAATATATATATATATATTCATTATATATTTATTTATATTAATATAAAAAATTTAGAGATAGAAAATGCTTTCCACTGTTCATGGAGATGGTAGGTCGTATATACACATGAACGTTTTTCCCGTTTTTTTGATGAGTTGAATGAAATGAAAATAAATATTAATTCACTATTATATAATAATTATTATTTAGTATATATAATTTATATCATTAAAATAAATCCTTATTATCATCTATGTATAAATAAAATTAAAAACATTTCGCATCGCTGCATGGAGGCGGTAGTCCACACATAGGCATGAGTGGTGTTATTATTTTCCAACATATTGGAAGGTAAGAAGTTATATGTGATATTATATTTCCAGAATTATTTTTTTGAAATAATTATCACATATATTCAATTATTTTGTCCTTAATACCTTCCATGTAAAGCGTAAGTAAAAAAGGAATCACACCACTTCATGAGGCGGTAGTCCACCATACACACGAGTGATGTTATCATCTCCCCCATGGAATGGAATGTAAAAAGTTATATATTATATCAAAATTAAAAAAGTATAATAGTTTCATAAATATAATATACGTATTCTATATCCATCATTATATAGTTCCTTGAAAGGTGTTGTTGGAAAGAAAAATACGTTGGTTCGTGAGGTGGTAGTCTGTCATGCACACGATCGACAATTTTGTTTCCCATTTTATGGAAGTTGAGATGGATCTTGATTATTACTTTAAAATAATAAAATATTATTATTATTGTTTAATTATGATATTATATTATAAAATATTAAAATTATTTTAAGTAGGTTTAAGAATAAATAAAAAATATATACACATTTAAGAATTTTATGTCTTCTATGGAGATCCACTTTAGGTTTATAACTAAAGAAATCATAGAGGGATTCTTAATTAAAATAAGGACTCTATGATGTGGGGAGGTAATTAAGGAATCTATTTGGACTAGTATTTTCTAAAACTAATGGTATTGTAAGAGTTAAGTGTAGAGGAGAATTGGTGGCCTTTTATAAATGTGGTAGAGTACACACATGAAATTTTTGAAAGGATAAAGTGATACCCACAATTTTCTCATGCCAAAATCCCTCAAAATGGGTCATTCTCAAAAATTATAGGTGATAATATCAAAATATATCCATAACATAAAAACAATAGTAATTATATAATAAATTACTCTCAGGTTTATAAATACTTTTATATTCATTATAAAAATATTATGTAATTTTTAAATCAAAAGGAAAATAGTTTTAATTAAGAAATTTGATTATAAGGTTTTTTCAAAGTATAATTTCTAAAATTTAAAATTTTAATATTAAAAAATTAATGTAAATATTTAAATAAAAATATCATAATTTAGTTATGATAAAAGTTTGGTATTTTTTGGAAAATGTTGGTTTTTTAGTTTATAGTGAAAAATAACGATTTTTGTTAAAATGTCATTTCTTTTAAATAAATTAAGTAATTTAAAAGAAAAAATTTGTTTTTAATATTATTTAAATGAAAATAATAATTATTTATTTATATTAAATCCACTTAAAAATTTAACAAACTTTATATTTTATTTTAGTATAAGTTTGTTTTTGGGTTTGAAAACATGATTTTTTCTGAAAATAGTTTTAAAGTGCATAATATTTCTCGATTTTATTTAATTAAAATAACACATAATTAGGAATGTTTTATATTAAAGATATATATTATATATAAATAAATTTTAATTTATAATCATTTAATTATTATTATTATTATTATTAGGGTTAATATAAAATCATTTTTTGCTTTAAAAATACACTTCATGAAAACTTTCTTTTTTGTCGCTTCTGTGGGTTTAATTTTAAATTAAAAGTTTACATTTATATGTATTGAATTTGGTAAAATGGATTTAATGTTTTTAATAATCATAATTTATATTATATAATGAGTTCAAATTAATCAGTGACCATAAATAGTGAAAACAGTAAAAAATAATTAGCACCGTTAAGGAAAAAATGGATTTATTAAGCGTGAAACTAAAATGATAAGGGTTAAAATTACCGAATAATTTTTATAAAATATATTTATATGAATATTTAGAACTTATCCTGTATAATTATTGATAATGATCAATTATATATCCTTTTTTAATCTGAAAAACATGTGTACACATTTTCATTTTCAAGCATTACAAGTGTTCCACTCACCTCGCTTATAAAAGGACACACCTCCCCTCTCCTATTCACATATTAAAATCTATTTAGATCATACATTAGCATACAAAATATCTTCCTTAATTACATTAACATTACCTAGTTCCCATATTTTGGTCATAAATCCATCCTATGAAGGATTTTGGTTCTTACCTATAGAGGTTGTCTGAAGAAGAGGTATTGTTATTTATAGGGAGTCTTTGTTTTATTTATTCTTCCACCTCTATAAAATATTATTAAATTATTATTATATAATAAAAAAATTATATAAAATTTACTGAGATGTTATTATGTTAATTTAACATACTAAATTTGTCTCATATTCCATCAAATGATATATAAAGTCACAATTCGTGTGTACGATGGACTACCACCCAGCGAACAAATGTCATTCATTTTCCATAATCGCCTCTCACGACATGTTTTAATAATGGATTAAAAGAATATATAATATTTTGAACATATTTATACTTATTTAGTGATGGTATCACATATAACTTCTTACCTTCCATTTCTTATGGGATACAATAACATCGCTCATGTGTACGGTGGACTACCACCTTACAAAGGGATGCGATTCGTTTTTCACTAACACTTTACATGGAAGGTGATAAGGATAAATTTATTTAATATATGTGATAGAAATTAAATAATAATTATATTAATTATATATGTTTCATTATTAAAATATAATATATCATATTCATTCTTACATTGAAAAATGACAACGTTGTTTATGTACGTGTAGACTACCGCCACCACAAAGTGATTTGATTCTTTTTTTTCATCACCACCTAAAAATAATGATATGTATATTAGTATATTTAATATAATAATATGGAATTTAGGATATTATGATCATTATTTAAAGAGAAAAAAATACATACCTTCCTTCTATAATGGTCATTGATAAATGGAAATGTTACTCTTGCGTATGTACAACCTACCATCTCCATGATCATAACATACTTAATTTTTATAAACCATATTTCATGATCAGTTTTAAAAATTATAATTTATGTATAAATATTTAAATTATGTAATGATTATTATTCTTTATATGTTTAAATAATTACCACTTTGACCATAGTCAACCTATTGAAGTCATTTGTTTCACATAATCTGAATATCATCAAAACAAACTATTTAAAATTAATTGATTAAGTAATCATATATAACATGGTAATAAGTGAAATAAAAGTAACAATAAAAATGAAAAAGACTCTATTAAAAGTAAATAATTAACATATGTTTATTATTTTAGAAGATAAATAATGAACGTGATGAATTGAACTTGAGATAGAGGACTTCATCTCAAAATCCTTTTATTTTGACATATTTTGATGTTATGTACAGATATTAATTTATGATATTTATATTAATACCCTATCACATTTTATGTCATGAATTTATTTATTCTCATGGTATTTATAGTTTTTTAATGTTATTATTTCAAGGGGGTTATGATTCAAATATTTCCAAAGTGATAAAGTACTTTTCTTTAAAAAATTATATTTTAATGTTTTCCTTCTAACTATATTTTTATTCTTTGTACATGTTTTTAAAATGATATTATTATAGAAATGAGAGTTTTATAAAGGGAATTTATATCTTTATTATCATTTTTTATGAAAATAAAGTGATATTTTTATGAAATGTTTGACTTTCTTTAAAAACGACAAAATAAATTTCATGTTTTAATGTATATGGCGACAATGAATTTTCCCTCCAGAGTAACCATTATTTGAAATTTTGATTCCATTAATATATTTTTTGTTTTATTCAATGAATAAACCTATTTACATTTTTGGGTATTTTTGAAGAAACATTGTGATAAATTGTTTTAACTAAGTTTTTATATTTTTTTGACAACTAACCATTTCGTATAAGAATGTTTTTATTATTCTAGAATTAGACCCAATACATTGTAATGATTTCTTAAGAAAGAGGAAAGTTTCTGAATTTTTAAACCCAAAGATAAATAGGGTTAAATTTTTTGTTTTAATGAAACATTTTTTAGGACTTATAGGATTATACTGACTAGCATCAGACAAAAATGTGGTCAGAAATATAAATTAATGTTTGGATTCACCATAATATTCAGATAATCAAATCCAAAATAATCAGATATAGAATTTGTTCATTGCTGGAAGTTTTACTTTTTCATAATTAGATAAAGAAAGAATTTACTGAGTGAATAATACATATTGTTTCTAAATATTTTTTAAAGAATATTGTGAATTCAATAGTTATAAATTATTTATACTTTATAAACTAAATCTGAGGATGATTTTCTTATCATGGATGTCTCAAAAATCATGAAAACTATCATGATAAAATATTTTTGAAGAAATAGAGGAATCTTATTTATTGTATCGGTTATAGAAATCCATACACAGATCGGATCCATAAGTATAAGACTTAGAAGTTTTTAAAAGTCATAATGTGTAAATCTAGTGATTTTTAAAGAATTTCAAAGTTACAAAGTGGATAATTTCAATATAATGAGAATTACACTATAATGAGAATTAGATTTTTATGAGGATTCCATCATACCAACTCTGAGAAGGAATGATTATCCAATTAACATTAAGCTAAGAAATAAAGGAAGATCGTAATGATATGAGAAATAAAGATAGAATGTAATGAGTTGAGAAAGAAACCCATGTCGTAATGAGGTGACAAAGAAAGGTAGATCGTAATGAGATGAGAAAGAAAGGAATATCATAATGAGTTGACAATGAAGTCCAGATGGTAATGAGATAAGAAACAAAGGTATATTGTAATGAGAAAAGTAAGCTGAAGGAGAGGAAGATTCATAGTATTTAAGCTAAGGAAGATGCATCGTATTAAATTTGGGGAATTTACATCATACTGAAGAAATGTTAGAAATTCCTAGAAGGATAATTACGATAAAAAATCAAAACAAAGATTCCTGAAGTTTTATGAAGAGTTTAAGAGGTCAAACTTGAAATTTAATTTCTTCATAAATCTTGGAGAAATCTATTATGGTTTGAAGAAGTAAAAATTTGAAGTTTAAAAGTGAGATATTTTTAGAGTTTTGAAATTTGAGGAAGTGTGGAAATTTTTCATGTTTCCCTCTATTATTTTTTTGAGTCACCTATAAATAGTTTCTTAGAACATTTGTTCTTTAAAACTTTTCCTAGAATCTCAAAAGTCATTGCTTTGAAGAATTCAAAGTGAAATTTATTTCCAAACTGAGATCTTATAATAATATCATACACTTGGAAGTTTTGTTTACTCGACAGGAGAATAATATTGAGAATCATAATATTTAGATGATCATATTGAGTTGATCGTATTGAAGATGATCATATTTAGTTTCTGAGAAGAGTTTGAGAATTGAAGATTGAGTAAGGGGGAATCATATTGAGTTAATGAGATTGGAAGAATATGATCTATCCAAATCATATTAAAGATCCAGATTGAGCATTTTTTGAGTAGTTTGAATAAAGTATTTATTGTTTTTTTGTCTCATTTGTTTTTTAAGAAATTTTTTAAACTAAAAGGAGTCAGTATAATCTTTCCTATTATGAGATAAAAGGTGTCTAATGGGATTTGGCATAATTTTTATTCACTTATTAATAATTTTTAATTTTCATAAACCCATGGGGGTGACAATGAAAATGATGTAGGTTCTAAAACTGAGAAAAAACCTTTTAAATCTTGGGTGATTTACTTTCTTTCCTACTTTTGCATGAATGAGTATTTAATAAAAGTTGATAAGTAAATAAATTGAATCCTTTATGTTTTTAAAAGTTTTAAAACTCATAAAAAGTAAACAACTAATTCACCCCCCCCCCCTCTCAGTTGTTATCCAAACCTTTAGAAATTAAATTGGAATTATAAGGAAGGTTCCCTTATTGAATCCTTATCTTGGATAATCTTAATTCTTTGATCAATAGAGGAATCCATTCATTTAATGTCAAAAATTATTATGGATAGAAAAATAGGATGATTCTGTATCCATTATCTCTTAGATTATAAGTTGTTGATGCTGCTACCTATTAAAAAATATGTTCCCATGACGTTTGCTGGTAATAAAAATATAGAAGTTGATGGAAAAGATAGAAATTATATCCTTATGTCCTTATCAAAAAATATTCATTAGAAAGTTATGGGTCTCAAAAAGTATTTGGAATAAGATGGAAATTATTTTTGAAGGGAATGCTAAAGTTAAGGAAGAAAAGCTACAAATCTGGAATAGTACATATGGAGACATCATGAGAGATGAAGAAACAATTGATGAATACTTTACTAGAGTAAATGAAATTATTTACAACATCAGAGGATTTAAAGATATCTAGGAATATTTTATAATTGTGAAGAAACTTATGAGAAACTTTCCAGATAGGTTTGATTTTAAAATTTATTCTTTATAAGATAAGAATGATTTATCACTTCATTAACTTCATAACTTTCTTATTTCTTATGAAATGGAAAAAATCCATTGCTCGAAAAAAATATAAAAGATAAAATGGATTTTGAATCCATGAAAAAAATGAAAATATAAGATGTTGAAGATTTTTATCCTTGTGACTATGAAGATAAAGAGGATGATGAGTTGAATCAGAAAATCATATCTATTATATCCAAGAACTATTGAAGACGAAGAGGAAAGTAGGAAGGTAAACTTCCTATCAAATGTTTTGTGTGTGTAATAATCATACACTTTGTAATGAATTTTCCCAAGAAGAAATTTGGTGAATATCGAGATGATTCTGATGAAAACCCTTGATGGAATAAGTAGAAAAAAAGTGAGAAATAAGAAAATCCATTAAAAATATAAGAATAATTTTACTGGAAATAAGAGAAGTATGTTGAGTAAGAAAGATGAATCTAACTCAACTGAAAACAAAAATCTTAAGAAGATGAAATTTCATAAAATGTTATAATATTAATTTAAAATGTAGAGATAGTTGAAGACTCATCAAATAGTGAAGGAGGGGAAGAATCATACAGAGAGTATCATCTTAGAATAGAACTTGTTTCATATCTTGATCAAAAAATCTATCAAGAAAGAAATTGCAGTAATAAATAAAGATTGTGAAGAAGTTTATGTAGTAAGAAAATATTTCATCAAGAAGGAGAAAGAATACATTCATGATATCTTAAGTTACAAACATGGAAAGATGATAGAAAATCTCAGTAAGAAGATGATAGATAAATAATAAGAAGTTAACAATGTTCAATCAAAAGTTCTTGTGTCTGAAAATACCAAGGTAAGATGAATGAAAACATTAACAAAGACTCAGAAGTAAATGTTGAGACTTTTAAAGTTTCTAAGAAAGATGAATTCAAGATTCATGTGAAATCCTCGTCCACCAAATATAATATTTCATCTGATTTTTATAACATTTCAGGTTCTGAAAGATTTATTGGGAAATATTGGGTGGGAAAATGGTGTGAGAAATGTATTTCATTTAAAGGGATGAAAACTCACTCAGGAGGAAAGATGGTCCATATCTAGAGATTTTTAAAGCTGAAAAAATTTATCAACATCAACAATGTTTCTATAGAAAAAGATCTTACTTCAATGGATAATTATGATTTTATGGCTGTTGCGGGTGTTGTGGAATCTATGGTCACATGGATTATAATTTTTTCACACATTATATCTACCCAGAATATGATTTGAACAAAGTAAAGTCAATAGTGTAAGAAGGGTGAGTAACTTTTCTAACCCATAGGAATTTAGAAAATAAAAATCTCAAGATGTCAGAAACCTTCCAACAAAAAATAAATTTGAATGTCTGGAAGAAATTTGTGGAATATTTGATGAGGCTGGTCATCTTTCCAAAAAAAATTATGACCCTCTTTCTAGAACAAGGTTATTATATTAGAAAATAAAATAAATCTATAAAGAATAAATCTAAAGAAAGATATTTTATTATCGAGATAGGTTTAAAAGCACGTAAAGGGAATAAATCTTGAATACATGATAGTGGTTGTTCTTCAACTATGATAGGTGATATAAAAATCCTGAAACATGTTTAAAGTCATGATGGGGAGTAATTACTCTTGGTAGTGATTGTTCTTTAAAAATAAAAGGAATCAGAATAGCTGAGATTGAAGCAGAAAAGTTAAAATATAAGGAAGTTTTATTTTTTGATGGGATAAAACATAAGTTACTTAGTGAAATTAAACTTTTTTTATGATGTAAAAGGAGTTATATTTATAAAAGATTTTTGTTTTATTAAAAGATTGAAATATGGAAAAAAAATTAAAAAGAAAAAAGAACCATTGGAAATCTCTTTCAGATTGGATAACTTAATAATTGATTTTATTTAAATGGTGAAGATGAGAATAAGTTGCGGCACCAGAGACTTAGCTACCTTGGGAATAAAAACATGAACAAACATTTAAAAGTTGATGCAGCTCGTTATTTTCTAGAATTTCAAATAAGAGATGAATATTTTTTTGTAACTTTTCAGAAAGGTAAGATGTCTAACAAAAGTCATAATATAGTACATATTCAGTTTACCAGGACTCTTGAACTTATTCATTACAATTTATATGGTCTAATGTCACATCAATCAAAAAATGAGATTTATACTGTATAACTTTTATTTATGATGTAACTCAGATGAAAAATATCATTTTTATGAAACACAGATCAAAAGTTGTGGAAATGTTCAGTTTTTTACAAAATAAGTTGATAAATAATTGAGGGTTTATATCAAAAATTTGAGAATAGATAATGGTAATGAATTCACTAGTAATTCTTTTGAAGCTTATATGAGAAAACATGGTATCAAAAATTATTATAGTGCTCCCCATACTAAAAAAATGGAGTAGTACAAATAAATATTACAATTTTGGGGGAAATGGGAAGAAATATGTTAGCTGAATACAAACATTAAAAGTTTTACTAGAAAGAAGGTGTTAGTACTATTGTAAATTTTCAGAATAGATGTTTGCTGAGACTAGAATCCAACATGAATTTATATGAAATATGGTATAACAAAAAACCATAATTGAATAACTTAAAAAAATTATAATTCTATGCTTACTTAAAATAAAAAAATCTAGATTTTGGAAAGTTTGATGAGAAAGTTGGGGAAGGAACTTTTATGCGTTATTCACTAAATAGAAGAAGTTAAAAATGTTGGAACAAATGTTTACAAAATTTGATGGACTCATAAGATGTGAAAGTAATTGAAAATGAAAATTCCTTAACAAAAGTGTTGATAATTCCAAGGAGGATAAATCGGAGATTTCCAAAAATAGTGAAAGTAAGTCAAAACATCCTTACCAAGATTCAGGAGAATCATGTGATGAGGAATTTTTATGTGAAAGAGAATCTTTAAAATTCCCTCCCTTAAAAAAACATTTTAATTTCGAAAACATTATTGGAAGTTAAAAGGCTCCATTTCAAAAAATAAAAAATTTGAGATTATAAAATAAGACTTCACTTATCTAAAAGTTTAACAAGAATTAATTTCAATAGCTACTTAGCACAAATACTGTGTGGATTCTATGAATAGAGATTTAGATTAGATTGAGAAAAACAAAATATGGGAACTTGTTCCATGACCAGAAAATAAAAATTCTATCAGAACAAAGTGGGTTTACAGAAATAAGTTAAATGAATGTAGAGAAGTTTTAAGAAACAAAGCCTGAATTTTTTTTGTAAAGGCTATGCACATGTGGAAGGTGTATATTTTGAAGAAACTTTCCCCCTATTTTAATATTATACGATATTATATTGTTTATTTTAGTGACCGCACATCATAATTAAAAAGTTCATCAGATGGATGTAAAGTTATATTTCTTAAATATTGATATTGAAGAATAATTTTACATTGAACAACCTTGTGGTTTTTAACTTGATGAGGATGAAAAAAAGTTTATAAACTGAATAAATATTTTTAGGGGATGAAACAAGATCCATGATCTTGGTATTTATAACTTTATAATTGTTTGAGTATATTGACTTTTTCTATAAGAAAATTTGATATAAAATTTTATGTGAAATATGTTGACTCCAAAACACTAATTGTAATTGTTTATGTTTATGACATAATTTTTTCTGGGGATGGAGAAGATCTTTTTAAAACATTTTTTACATAAATAAAGAATTATTTTAAAATGCCAATGTTTGGAGAATTAAATTTATTCCTTATCTTATAAGTTCAACAAAAATAAAAATATATTTTCTTATATCAAGAAATGTATTACAAGGAATTGTTAAAAAATATTTGGATGGTAGAATCCTAATAAATTTCTAGTCCAATATTTGTAATCACATAGTTCAGTAAAGATGAATCCAAAAAAAGTGTGAATAGTAAATACTTTCAGAAGCTGGTAGGAATTTTACTTTACCTTGCAACCTTAAGGCCTGATATTGTTTATGTGGTGAATTTGTGTTCCAGGTATCAAAGTAATCTGAAAGAATCACATAGGTTGGTAGAAAAAATAATTCTAAGATATACCAAAGGAAAAAATTTCAAAGGGGTGGTTATACAAAATATATTATGAGATGATGTTTCATGGTTATACTAATATAGACTTGATTAGAGATTTTAATTATAAAAAATCAACCCTAGGAGGAACATTTTTCTTGGGTGAATATTGTGTGAGTTGGAATAGTAATAAATAAAGTTCTGTAACTTTAATCTTATATGAATCCAAATATGATTCATCTACTCAATCTTTTACTCAAATATTGTGGATAAAATTTTAGCTGGAAGACTTGAAAGTGAGTGTTTCTAAACCATTGAATATACTTTATGATAATCATAGTGTCATTTATCTTTATAAGAATCATATCTAACATTCAAGATCAAAACATATTAATATAAAGTTTCAATTTATAAAAGAGAAATTTGCTACTAGATATGGTTTTTTATAATATATCTCAACAAAGAATCAAATTACTAATATCTTTACAAATGAAATTCCAAAAGAAGGGTTTGTTGAGTTAAAGATGCAACTTTATGTCTAACCTCCTCCCATGAATTTCTAATCCTCATAAGGAAGTACCCCAACCATGCTTTGGATTATCTTGCAAAAAGGGAGATAAAGTAACATCTTTTTATAGTAATAATTTTTTACTTATCATTATTCTATGAATTTTAATGTATGGATATCATTAAATGGGGGAGAGAAAAATAAAAGTGAGAGAAAAAGTAAAGTGATATAGGAGAAGATAAAAGTGAGGAATGTTTATATTTACATGGATACATAATTTTATTATCATCAAGGGATGGAATTCCTTCAAAAAATTACTTCATCTAGTAGTGTGGTGTTAGGATACTCTCTTTTGAGAAAGGATATGTTTTAATAAAAGAAAAAATACATGAGTTTTTAAAAAAGTTGAGTTGTGAAAATTTTATGACAGTTGAAAAAGTTATTAATGAGGGTTTCCAACAAATCCAAAGGGGTATATTGAAGAAACATTGTGATAAATTGTTTTAACAATGTTTTTGTATTTTTTGACAATTAACCTTTTTGTATAATATTTTTTTTATAATTCAAGAATCAGACCTAGTCCATTGTAATGAGTTTTATAAGAAAGAGGAAAGTAGCTGAAAGTTTGAACCCAAAAATAAAGGGGTAAAAAAGTTTTGTGTTTAATAAATTGTTTTTGACTTAGAGGATTAGACTGACCAGAATCAGACACAGAGTGAAGAATTCATATTATTACTAAAGATTTTTTAAAGAAGATTATGAGGTCAGGAGTTAGAAAGTTTTCATACTTTCAAAACTAAATTAGATGATGATTTTCTGATCATGGAGTTCTCAAAAATCATGAAAACTATCATGATAAAATATTTTTCAAGAAATGTGGGAATTTTAATTATTTTACCAGTTTTATATATCTGGACACAGATTAGATCCATAATTACCTAACTCAAAAGTTTTTAGAAGTGATAATGTGTAAATATGATTAAGTTTGAATAATTTCAAATTTTCACATTAGATAATTCCATTATAATGAGAATTACATCATAATGAGAATTGATTCATGATTAGAATTTCATAATTATGAGGATTCCAACATATTGACTATGAGAATGAAAGATAATCAGATTAAATCTGAGCTGAGAAAGAAAGGAAAATCATAATGAGTTGAGAAAGAAATGAAGATCGTAATGAGGTGAGAAAGAAAGCCAGATTGTAATGAGCTTAGAAATAAATGGATATTGTAATGAGCTAAGAAAGAAAGGGAGATTATAATGATCTATGAAATAAATACATATCATAATGGGATAAGAAAGAAAATAATATCAAAATGAGAAGAGAAAGATGTAGCTGAGGAAGATCCACAGTATTGAAGCTGAGGAAGATACATCGTATTGAATCTGAGGAAGTTACATTGGATTGAAGAAATGTTAGAAATTCTGAGAAGGCTGATTATGAAGTAGGATTAAAAATAATATTCTATAAGTTTTAGGAATATTTGAAGATCTAAAACATGAAATTCAATTTTTTCATATATCTTAGAGAAATATGAGAAGGTTTGTAGAAGTAAAAAGTTTAAGTTTAAATACGTTAGATTTTTGGATTTTTGAAAATTCAGGAAGCGGGGAAAGTTTTCATGTTTCCCGCTTCTATTTTTCTGAGTCTCCTATAAATAGTTACTCAGATAATTCATTCATTAATACTTTTCACAAAATCAAAAAAGGCATAGCTATGAAAATTTCTAAGTGAAATTTCCTTTCAGACTAAGATCTTAGACGAAGATCGTACACTTGGATGTTTTGTGTACCAGACAGGATAATCGTATTGAGAAACATCATATTGAGAATATCATATTGATTCGATCAGATTAAAGAAGATAAAATTGAGTTTTTGAGTAGATTTTGAGAAGTATATATTGAGTAAGGTATAATCGTATTGAGTTAATCATATTGAGATAATTAGATCTAGCCAAATAGTATTGAAGATCCAGATTGACCATTTGTGGAGCATTTTGAATGAGGTATTTATTATTTTGTCTTGGATCAATTTTTTTGTAAGAAACAATTTAAACTAACAGGAGTTAGTATAATCTTTCCTATTAGGATATAAAAGGTGTCTAACAAGGGTTGGCACAATTTTTATTCACTTATTCGTAATAGTGAATTTTTATATACCCATAGGAGTGACTATCAAAAGGATGTAGGTTCTCAAACTGAGACTGAACCTTGTAAATCTTGTGTTCTTTACTTGATTTCCTAATTTATAATGAATGAGTATTTACTAAAATTTTATAATAAAATAACTCTTAACAGGTTACAGGGGTTAAGTTTCTAAAATTTTTGAAACTCATAAAAAGTGAACAAATGATTCACCCCCACCTTATTAGTTCTTATTAGAACCCTTGGAACATTAATGTTTTTATTAAAAATGGATTTTAAAAGAAAATTATATTTTCCAATTGAAAATGGGGTTTTAAAAGAAAAGGGTATTTTGGTATTAAAATTGGGGTTTTTAAAATAATTGGGTATTTTGATATCTGAAAGTGTTTTGAAAATGGGTTTAAAAAGTTTTTCATGGTTTTATGATAAAAACTAGTAAGATTAAAATTTGGAAATAATGATATGGTCCTTGGGAAATTTTTACAATGGGATCACCCAAATAGCACTAGGTGAGCCCGTTATTTCTTATATGATGGGTGTTCCCAAATTGCACTCCAATGCATTGGGTAATTATTATGTTATCTGGAAAATACTATTTTATGTTGGCTATATGTCTATTCTAATTTGTAAGGGTTCGGTTAGATAATGTCATAAGGAACCTATATGAATTTTCTATGTTTTTAATGACTTTTCATGGAAATTTTTTTATTTCAAAAGGAAATATAATGATATTTTTAAGGAAAAATGAAAAACTTTTTTTGGAAAAATGAATGTTTATAAGAAACTAGTTTTATGGGTTTTCATGTTTTTCACTACACTAATAGACTTCTTCTTTTTTATTTCCCTTACTGATATTTTTGTTCTCATCCAATGTTTTAAAATATCTTTCATAGGTTTTAATAATGGGTAAAGGAAAGGAAAAAGTCATGCTTAAATTCATGATTTTTTTAATGAAATGATATCATGCATTATTTTTGAAGTTTTTTATTATGTAAAAAATGGATACTATTTGGAAGTTTCAAAATTTTAATTTATGTTTTTTTATGTATGATTTATGATGTAATTATCTAAAACTATAAACCTGAAAAGATCCTCAAATGTAAGAGAGTGAATTATTATCTTAAAACTCAAGATTATGTAATCATTAAGGATGGGTAATTATATTTGGTATCATAGGATAGTTTAGATAACTTTAGAGTTTAGGATAATGATAATAGAATATACTATGTGGATTTTACATTATGGTTATGTTGAAAAGATATAGAATTTAAATATTACCATGTTGCTTTATCCTAACTATGTCTTTTCAAAATGGTTTTCCCTAGAGGAAACATGGAAGCTATAATGGGAGGGAACATAGAGGAAAATATCCTTCCAAATCAGTATACAGAGATGGGTGGAATTTTAATAGGACAATTTGTTATAGCGATGGCATGGTTTACATAAGCTATAAATGGTGGTGGTATCCATTATAAGGAGTACTAAGCTCTACCATAGAGTAACATGTCTTTAGTAGAACATTTCATGATAAAATATCCCACATAAATCAATGTATCATCTGATGATATGTTATCTAAAGGATTTATTAATTACTTTTAGAAGATAGTTGAAGTCATGGGATGTTTGGAGCATTAAAATTTAACCCTTTATATTTATCATTGTGAAGGTGAATTAGATCGATGGTGGTCTTTGGTTAAGAATACCAGAGAGAGACGATCTTAATGAAATGGAATGTGAAACATTTATATATTTTCCATTAAAAAAATTTCACTAAGGTTGTTTGAATCCGTATGGAAAAAAATCTTGGAATTGAGGTAAAAATATAATGATTTTTTGCCCATGTATGAATCCAATTTTACAAGACTGGCCAGGTACATGCTAGATTTTATTTGGGACATTTATAGTAAAATAAATATATTTTAATCAATATTAAAACTATGTATATGATTAGATTTACCTATATTATATTTTAAAATATATGAGATAGTTTTTTATTTTTTTGAAATAGTTTATATGGAGTTTTCTCACACTTATTTTCCACATGATTATGAAAGTAAGAATTAGTTAGGATGGAAGATGATAGGGAAACAAACAAAAACAAATATAAAGGTAAGAAAATTATATTCCCATATTATGGTAATTGTGGTAAAAAACCTATTATAATGTCTTATAAAATCATGGATTTGGTAATGTGTAAAGTTTTTATATATGTCTTGTGGTTTAAATAAAAAAAATCTGAAGAATCAATGAATAGGGTAACTAATATCCATTTAATGATGAGGTGTTTTAGTTTCAATGAGTTGGGTAATTAAGATAACATGCTCCCAAATTTAGTAACTCAAGATAGAAAACTTTATGATCAAAAGAAAATGGATGTGGAAAAATAATTTTCTACTACTACAATTGATGTTGGGCCATCAAATGAAGTGGTGATAGGTATATTACTAATGTATTTGAATTATTTAAATACCTTATTTTACTTTCGATCTTCACACTCATTTATTTCTAAGAAATTTGAAAGAATATTGGGAATATCACATCATGAATATATGATAAAAAATTTGGTCAATACTTCAAATGGAAATATTAAAACAACCATGATTTATAGGAATATTCCTATTGTCATCAATGGGATGGTTCATCCTGAAAATATTGTTAAACTGTCTATAATAGAGTTTAATATCATTCTTTTCATGGATTGGATTTCAGTTTATCATTATACTATATATTTAAGAAAAAATAAATTTATGTTCAATGGTTTCATAACTTTTTTAACTTACCAAAAAGTTGATAAATTTAATAGATATAGTGGTGAAAGGTACATAGTTCATATTGTTGAAAATAAAGAAATTATTCAAATTAGTGATGTACCAGTAGGGAATGAATACATGGACATAATTCCCAATGATTTTTCCAATGTTATTACTGATAGGTAGGATGATTTTACTATTAAATTAGTTCCTTATGCTAATCTTACTTCTAAACCCTCTTATCAAATGGTTGCGGTAGAACTTTTAGAACTGAAAAAAATGAATGATTTTTTAGATAATGGTTTCTTTCAACCTAACACATCACCATGGGATTCTATTGTTTTATTTTCTAAAAATATAGATGGTTCAATGATACTTTTTTTTTATTATTGATCCTTTAATAAAATCATTATTAAGAAAAAATATTCCTATCCTCATATCAATGATTTGTTTGATCAACTCTAAGGTACTAAGTATTTTTCAATGGATGATTTGAGGTTTGGGTACCATCAGATAAAGGTGAAGGATAGTGAAATTTTTACTAATTATTTTTGGACTAAATATGATCATTATGAGTTTTTAGTTATGCCCCATGGGTTGTCCAATGCACTTATATATTTATGGACCTAATGAATAGAGCTTTCTATGAGTTATTATATTAGATTGTAGTTGTGTTTAGTGATGAAATTTTTTTATATTATAAAAGATAATATTAACATTAAAGACACCTAAGGATTGTTTTTCAAAAATTAAAGGAATATAAACAATATGGGAAATTTATTATATGTGATTTTTGGTTCAAAAAAATTCATTCCACGGATATATGTTTTCTAAATATGGTATAACTGTTGAACCTGCTAATAAAAGTTTTTGAACAATGGAAAAGACCCAGAATTATAACATAGATTCATAGATTTATTGGAATAGAAAGTTACTATTGGTGGGTTTTTTATAACTATTAATGGTTGTATAAACCACTAACTAAGTTAACTCGAAAATGAGATAAATTAATATAGACAAGAGAATGCGATGATTGTTTTCAATAACTAAAATGAATATTGTTGAATGATCTAGTTTTGTCCCTACCTTCCTAAAGTGGTCAATTCATCATCTAAAATGATGGTTCCTTGAAGGTAATTGGTTGTTTCTTGATAAAAAATGTCCAAGTAATTCTATATTCATCACATCATTTGAAACCTCATGAGTTAAATTATCCTACACATGACCTAGAATTATCTTCTATGGATTTTACTTTAAAATTTTCGAGGAATACTTTGTATGGAGTAAATTGTGAAATAGATAGTGATTAAAAATGTTTTAAGTATATATACACTCATAATTTACTGAATATGAGATTTATAATATGGATTTATCCAATCAAGGATTATGATTTCACAATTCATTAAAATCCTAGAAAAGAAAAAAAGTGGTTGATTCTTTGAGTAGGAAAATAATGCTTCATTAAACAATTTATGGTTGGAACATGACCCTTTGGTTAATTATTTGATGAATTTTTTTCAGGAAGTTTTGGAAATAGGTACATCATCTATTTTTTTAGGCTTCAGTGAAATCTACATTGTAAAAAGAATAATGAAAGCTGAGAAGAAGGAAAAGGTATAATATATTAATAAGTGTAAGTAACCTGATTTTAATATTGATGAAGAATGTTTTTTATGTTTTGTAAAAATATTATGTGTTCCATGTGATTCCCAAATGAATAAAGTGTTGTTGAGTGAAGCTCATAGTTCCTCATATTCAATTTATTCGGGAAGTACTAAGATGTAAAAATACATTCAAGAGTATTATTAATGGGATGGGATGAAAATAGATATTGAAACATTTACCATGAAGTGTTTTAATTTTCATTAGGTTAAAGAATAAAAAAATACCAAAATTAATTATTAAACCTTTTACATTTCTAGAGTGGAAATGAGAGAATATATCAATGGATTTCATGGTGGGATTACCAAAGACTTCTCAAGATAACAATGCGATTTGGGTTATTATTGAGTGATTAACAAAAATTTTCACATCTCCTTTCATTCCCAGATATTATGTATTTGTATTAGCTTTATCGATTATATATAAAGTATATAGTCATGTTAAATAGAGTTTCTCTCTCCATTTTATCAGGCCATGATCTTAAGTTCAAATCTATTTTTTGTAAAGGACGTCAGAAATAATTGGGTGCTAAATTAAATTTCAGTACATCTTTTCATCCTCAAATCATTGGTCAGTCTAAGTGAATGATTTAGATCATGGAATATATTATTAAATCTTGTTCAATATATTATAAGGGAAGTTGAGATCAACATATTTACTTGGTTGAGTTATCTTATAATAATATTTTTCATTCCAGTATACAAATGGAACCTTTTATGGAATTATATTGAAATTAGTGTCAGATAAAATATTTTTGGGATGAATTATGAGAAAGGATGGTAATGGGACCAAATTTATTATAGGAAATAGCTGTGAAGGTGTAGTTGATTTAGAGAAAATGAGGATGGCTCCGAGTAGGAAGAAAAGTGATGAAAATAACTAAAGGAAAAAACCTTTCTTTCAATGTAGGAGATCATGTTTTTATTAATGTATCACTAAGGAAAAGTGTTATGAATTATGGTAAAAGGGGATATCTAAGTCCATGGTTTATTGTACCATATGAAATCTTGGAGAAAGTTGAATCATTTTCATACTAAGTGGATTTTCTGTTATGGTTATCCTATGAACACAACGTTTTCATGTTTTATTGTTAAGGAAATATAAGATAGATCTATCTTGTGTTTTGAGCCATGAAGTATTTTATTCCAATCTCATTATTTCCTCATTACCACCAAACATTTTGAAATTTATTATTAATTTATATTTGAATAACATTACAAGGACCCTCCCAGATTATTTGGATATAGTTTTTCATGGTGATAAGGATATGAATAATACCAATTCATCTGTCCTTATGGTGAAAATAGGAGGAATGAAAATGGTAAGGTACACAAGTCTAAGCCCAAGATGAAGAAACTTATACACCATCCTTTCAAAAAAATCCATTGATAAAAAGGGAGGGTAATGAGTAGGAAGCTATGATCATTTCATTTAGAAAGAAAGTCTACTAGAATAGTAATTTTAGAGCTAGGAAGAATTATTAATGTGATGCTTCTATTTCTATTATTTTTTTATTAAATGAAAATTTTCATTATTTGAAAGTTGGGTTTTGGGTAAAGAATGTGTATAACACATTTTTATTCACATAGAAAAACAATGTAGATTTTAAAATATTGAAATGGGAAAGTTGGATGTTTGAGATGTGAATAGTATGACACTAGTAGCCTTGGAAGTGGGAGATTATCACCAAGCATTTCATAGTGGCTTGGTTCTTGTGTTAAAAAATTGTTATTATGTTTCTTTAGTTACCAGAAAAATAATCTATGTGTTAGGTTTGGACACCATGATAATTTTATTTCAAGTTTTGAGATAATTTTTTTCTCTTTTATAATGATAACATATATTCTAGTATGAAGCATCATAATAATGGATTCTATATAGTTGAACTAAAAATCCTAGTAATGATAATAAATAACAAAACCAACAAACATGAATCACATAACACCCACTAATGGAACTTAAGTCTTGGTCAAGTAAATGAGAAGCATATACATACATTACATAAAGTAAGTATTTTAGACACTAATAAGTCAAAACACTTTGATGTATCTCACACTTATTTATAGGGTAAAATGACCAAATCACCATTTTTAGGGAATGAAGTAAGAGCTAATGAATTACTAAAAATTTCACATACTAATATATGTGGTCTATTTCAATTAGATGAAAGGGGTAGGTTTTCATAACTCATTAGTTTTATCTATAAATATATTAGGTATATATATATCTACTTAATGAGTTATAAGTCAAATCAATTTCATATATTTAAAAAATATCATAATGAAGTCGAAAAAGAGCTTCGAATGAAGATTAAGTAAATATTCTCATAATGAGGTAGAGAATATATTAATGAAGGAATCATTGATGACTTAATAGAGTGTGAGATAGTATCACAACCCACTCCATCTAAAACAACTTAGTGGAATAGTGTTAGTGGAAGGAGGAATTATACCATGGTTAACATAGTCTGGTTGATGATTGGTTAGGAAACCCTTCCATTATCTTCTAAGGGATACACATTGCATAAAATGATATATACCCTTTACCAAGTACCAACTAAATCAATAGATTGAATTCCATATGAATTTTTAAATGAAAATTAACCCAATATGTCACACATACATGTATTAGGATGAGGAGATTTTTTCAAGACAATACCTAATGAAAAATTAGCATCCCGAAGCAAAAAGTGCATCTTTATAGTCTAGCCTAATGAAACCAAAGGATATTATCTATATAATCCATCTGATAAAGAAGTGAATGTGGTAAGACATTCCATATTTCTAGAATAGGAACACATTACTAATGGAAATAAATATATCAATATTGACTTTGATGATATTGATGCTCCATATGCACAAGAGTTGGTATGAGAACCTTCTCTATAAGAAGTAGTAGGAGATAAATAAGTTTCAGAGACAGAATTACTTCATAGGTTAACCCAATATGTTATATAACCAAAATAATATGGTTTTCTTATTATTGAGTTAGGTGAGAAATCACTCTTAGTGAATAGTGATCATTGAACCTAAAAGGAATTAGTATTAGGGAATAAATTCTCTAAATAGAAAGAATCCATGAATTCTATAATTGATTCCATGTATAGAAATCATATTTGGATTTTGGTGGATCCAAAAACTATTGTAATGTTATTACCTATAAGTAATGACTATCAGCGTAGTGTTTCAGGAAATTTCAAGGTATAGACTACAATGAAACCTTCTCATTAGTTTCGTTAATTAAATATATTATAATATTAAATGAAATAATAGTCATCCATGATTATGAAATTTGGAAAATTGATATACAGTCTTCTTTAATAAATGATAATTTGGTCAAATACATCTATATAACTAAACCTAAAGGGTTTGTAAGTCAAAGAGTGGAAATAAATTATCCAAGTAGCAAAGATATATTTATTGGTTGAAGAAGGAATCACGACCATGGAATGATCATTATGATAAGGATATAAGAGGATTTGGTTTCATCAAGAATGAAATAGGGCCCTGTTTTTATAATAAGTTCAGTGGGAATGCCATGATTTTCCTTGTATTATATGTTAGTGACCTATTAATCATGGGAAATGAAATACAATTCTTACGTTTAGTTAAGACATGGTTAAATCAATGCTTCTCCATGAAAGAAATAGGTAAAGAACACTATATTATATGGATTAATTTCTATTAAGATATATGTCAGAGGATGATTGGGATATGTCAATGTACAAATATTTTAAATGTAATCAAAAGGTATACTTTAGAGTAATCCAAGGGAGGATCATTTCAAATGTCAAGTGGTATCTATTTCTTCAAGAAAATTTTTCCACAAACATATGAGGATATTGTAAGAATGATTAGAATCCCCTATGCTTCATCATTGGTTTATATCATGTATTCCATGCTATATAATAGGTTTGAGGTTTCATTTTATTTAAGTATGTCGGGAAGATATAAATCTAGTCTAGGAGAGCTACAATGGAAACAATTAAAGACTATTTTGTAGTACCTAAGACATAAAAAGGTTATTTTCCTAGTGTATATAGGATATGAGGAATTATTAGAGAGGGTATACACTAATTCTATTTTCCAGATATATCACAATGATCTCAAATTATAGTAAGGATATGTCTTTTTTCAGAATGGTGGTACCATGAGATCGAGAAGCTCCAAGAAACCAATGGATTCTGATTTTACAATAGAATCCAAGTATATTCTGGTATCCAATGAAACTAAGGATATAGTCTAGAGATGCATATTTTTCTCAAACACTATTGTGGTTCCTAGTTGTACAGAACTTGTTATAGTTTATTATAATAATACTGCAACACTGGTGCATTCTAAGGAGACGAGGTAACACCAGAGGAAAATGAATATAATTTAAAAGTTTCACATGTTAATGGAATTTACTCAGAGTGGTGAAGTTTAATTTAGTTTAGAATAACTTGAGGATAACATTGAATTCCCTCTAACTAATTCTATAACTCATCATAATAATTATGCTTATGTGAGAGCTTGAGACATGTTAGCTATTTTATCATGTGAATGTGGGAATATTGAAAAGGGGTTCCCTAAACCCATCTAATTTATATACTTTGATTACCATTTTATATATATAGTTTGATATATACATGTTTTTATCTTTTGATAATAGTGTTGATACTTCTATATCCAAAATATTAATGTTAATTTCCTTATATTACATGTCTTATAAAATTGTTATAATAGTTCTCATGATATAATGATAACATAGAGATACCATTGTCGTAATTATAAAGTAATGTATAATGGTCAAGATAAATCATACTGGCAGGAAATAGATGATGTGTGACCATCATGTGATCTGGGATCATAAGCATTGAGACATCTTCTCATGAAATCAACACTTGGTGATCACTAGTAGATGAGATCATAAAGAAAAAACTTCCAATGGGAACACCACATGTCTCAGGTGCCATCGGTTATTCCTATCTAAAAAAATTTGTATTGGTCTCCTCACTAGATATTGTTATAACTATGTACCATTTGATCATGTACTTTTATATAAGGAAAAACCCATGATATTGAAGTTGTGGTGTGGTATGTTGTGTTGGGTGCATCTTTGGTGGTATGTAATTAGTTGAATGATATAAATTTTTCCCTTATAAGTAGAGGATTTTATATCTTGGTCCTAGTTTATTAGGATGATTGTACCTTCATTAAATCCATATCCATGATATAATAAGGTAAGTCCATATAGTTAGATCAACAAATAATAAAGCATTAATGGATGGTCACAAAACCAGTGCATCTAGATTTATGATAAAAATAGATTATATTACATGGTGTGTGTTTGTAATATGGTTTTCATTAATATGAATATTATATATAACCTTAGGGTACTTAATGGATTTATAAACTATGCTCTTGATATGAGAATAGTATTCTCTACTATCGAGATATGATCCTAGGGGTTAAAAATAGCATATTCAAGGGTCTGCTTATTTTTATGAATATTAATATATGACATGGTGGGCCTCCAAATGGGGGATAATATTTTTTTGAAAATTAAGGATCACTAATGAATAAATAAATTCGTTAATATTTTAATATAGAATAATTTGATTTGAATTTTTTTTATTAAAAATATTCACATGGTATTAATAGAATATTCAAAAAATATTACATGAAGGAATATTGTTTTTATATTCAAGGATTCTTTAATATTAGCAAGATTTTTGAGTTGAGTTAATTAAACAGGTTTATCACGCAATATATCTATTATTTATTACAGGTAAGTAATAAAACAAAAAATATGTCTATGACATAGTTAGTTTTTCCTCACATTTCATTTATTACTTATTTATTGGGAATTACTTATAAAAGGGTTTTTGAACCCCTTTTAAGTAATTAATATCCATTATATATATAGAAAGAAGAACTTTTATATGAGATTGTTCATTCCCCCAATTTTGAGTGCTCTTCTTTCTTCATTCTCTCATCTTGGAGGTAGGCTTACTCCTTTTAAGTGATCAATCAAACAATAATTTCACAGATCGATCACTACTATAAAATATGATTTTAGTAGTGCTAAAAATAGCCTTTATTAGAGCTAGAGAAACACTAACTACCAGAGTGAGAATTAAAGCCCTGGTATTTTATCATCACTTATAAAATCACTGATAAAGGACCCCTTTGTCCATGCTTGTATAAGTGTTGATAAATGGGAATACTTCAGTGTGCTATAACAGCACATCACAGTACCAAAAACAACAAAAAATAAATAAATTCAAGTAACAATACTGAATTTAAATGAAATAAAATTTACAACACAAATACAAGAAAAAAACACTATATTATAGACATTTGAAACATTGGTTTATAAAAACCCATAAGTTAAAATTATTACATACATTAAAAAACATCAGTGTTCCTTTGTCTTTTGATCCTAACCCTTTTTCTAGAAAAAAACACACTTGTATAAGAAAATAATTCTTATTTTAGTAATAATATAAAGAAATAAATTAACAAAAATATTTAATTATAAACTAAACTTCGATTCATACCAGGAACACAGTGTATCAGATTGAGTTTTGGTTGATTCTTGCATATCACACCATTTCTTTTCCAGATTCAAGTCTCATATTTGGGGAAATTAATAAATAAGTACAAAATAAAAAAGATAAAAAATTTAATTATGCGATAGAAGATATAATGATGAGAAAACTATATAGGCTTTTTTTCTTAGTTTTGGAAATGTGATACACGTTTTAAACTAAAATGAAACTTATATATTGAAAAGATGCACTTGAAGTCATAATAGTCACACAATGCATCAGATTGAGGTGTGGCTGATTCTTACACATCTCAAATGACTTATGAATCATTTTACTAAACTATAAAAACAATATGAATGTGTTTTCTCTCTTTTTAGTATTCTCTTGCCTTTTTTACTAATATTTCACTTTAAACTGGAAACACACACTTTGAATCATACCAATCACATCATGTGTTGGTTTGATGTGATATTAATTTCTACACATCACAAATGACTTAAAAATCATTTTCTTAAATTATCAAGATAATATTAGTGTGTTTTGTTGTTTTTTAATGGGTAACACTTTTTGAACTAAAATGTTGATTTTAAAGTGATAACAAACATATTGAGTCATAATGGGTACATAATGTATCATATTGATGTGAATTTTATTCCTACACATCAAAAATGACTTTTGAATCATTTTTATAAAGTATCAAAATAATAGTAATGTGTTTTCTCGATTTTGAGTTGTTCATTTTCCTTTTAACTAAAATTGATGTCAAATTTAAATAAAAATATGCATTTTGAGTCATACCGGTCACATCGTGTGTCATATTGAGGTTTCAATTATTTTACACATCCTAAATGACTTATAGATTATTTTTATAAAGTATCAAAATAATCAAAATTTGTTTTCTTAGTTTTCAGTACGTCGTTTGACTTTTTTACTAAAATGTCATTTTAAACTGGAAACATACACTTTGAATCATACTGGTCACTTCTTGTGTAATTTTTATGTGATAATATTTCTTACATATCAAAAATTAATTATAAATAATTTTAGTAACTTATGGAGACAATCCAATCATGTTTACTTAGTTTTCAGTGAGTGAAACTTTTTGAACTAAATGTTGATTTCAAACTGATAACAAACACATTGAGTCATACCAAGAACATAGTGTATCGATTTATTTGATTCATACATGTCAAAAATTACTTATGGATTTTTTTACTAAATTATCAAAACAATCTGAATGTGTTTTATTAGTTTTGAGTAGGTCAGTTTTCCTTTTTACTAAAATCGATGTCAATTTTAAATAAAAAGAGGCACTTTGAGTCATACCAGTCACACCATGATTTATATTGACATGAGTATGATTCATAAATGTATCAAATGCTTTATTTATCATTTTATAAACATATAAAAACAATATGAATTAATTTACACGATTTTGATTATGCCACTTGTCTTTTCTACTAAAATGCCATTTTAAACTAGAAACACACACTTTGACTCATACCGATCACACAGTGTATCTATTTTATGTGAGACTAATTCCTAAATGTCACAAATTAATTATTAAACTTTTCCCTAAATTATCAATAAAATAAGAGAGTGTTTTATTGGTTTCCAGTTAATGACTCATTTTGAACTAAATTATCGATTTTAAACGAATAACAAACACATTGGGTCATAACGGGCACATCGTGTGTCAAATTAAGGTGAAGATGATTAATAAAAATAAAAAATGACTTATTTAATTTTTACCTAAAGTTGCAAAACAATATGAATACATTTGATTAGTTTTGAGTAGGTCAGTTGTCCCTTTTCCCAAAATTTATGTCGATTTTAAATTTAAAGACGAACTTGGAGTCATATCGGTCACATTGTTCATCAGATTGAGGTGAGGCTAATTCATAAAAATCCTAAAAGAATTATTTATTATTTTCCTAAATTATTATAACAATTGGAATATGTTTTCTTAGTTTTTAGTATGTTAGTTATCCTTTTTACTAAAATTAATGTCAATTTTAAATAAAAAAGAAGCACTTAGAGTCATATCGGTCAAAACATGTGTCGGGTTAAGGTGAGATTAATTATTACATTTCAAAAATGTCCTATGGATAGTTTTTCTAAAGTATAAAAACAATCCAAATGCATTTTATTGGTTTTGAGTGCATCACATATCTTTTTTACTAAAATATCATTTAAAATTGGAAACATGCACTTTGACTCATACAGATCACATCGTGTATCAGTTTGACATGAGACCAATTCCTACATGTCACAAATTATATATAAATATATTTCCTAAATTATCAATAAAATCTGATAATTTTTTCTTATTTTTCAATGATTGGCACCTTTTAAACTAAAATGTCAATTTTAAACTGACATCATACACTTTTAGTCATGCTGGGCACATTTTGTATCATATTGAGGTGTGGCTGATTCCTATATTACAAAAATTACTTATGGATTGTTTTCTAAAAGTATCAAAATAATTGAAACAAATTTTCTTGGTTTTGAGTATGTTATTTGTCTTTTTTACTAAAATTAATGTCAATTTTAAATAAAAAGAAGAACTTAGAGTCATGTTGGTCACACCGTGTCTCATATTGAGGTGTAAATGGTTCCTACACATCTCAAAGTCTAAAAATAATCTCAATTACCAGTTTTACCATGATTTTCATTGCCTTTTTTTTAAAACCTCCAACACTTCATATTGAGATGATGTTCTTAACTTAAAACCTTTCTCATTGTTGATATCTAAAAGAGAAGAGGAAGATCATGTGCCCATTATATGATGAGAATTCACCCTAATGGGAACATGAGATCCCTATACTCTTATAGATATTAACCACGAGATAGGTTTTTTGGATAATAACTTAAATTCAATATGCAGTGTTGGAAATTCGATAAGAAAAAAAATGGAAATGGAAATCATGGTAACATTATAAGAAATAAACATTCTACCTATTTTGTGGCTTGTTGCAGATAGTTGAAAGAAAAATATGACTTCCCAAATAATATGTCAAAAAAAACTAAATAATTAATTTATAAAAATGATAAGTATATTAAATTATAAATAGTAGATAAAATGATGAAAAAATAATTAAATAAGTATTAGGAATTCACCTTTTCATTATGGTTGTATACATTCTTAACATATTTTCTTATTGTCATTATCTCAGTTATATGTTTGAAGTCTAATCTCTCGTGAGCATGAGCAGCTTCAGAAAAACCACCCAAACTTGAATAAAAGGAACCCCCTGTATAAGAAAACAAATATTATATGAGTAATACTAAAAATAAAAAAAATTAAACATAAATATGAAATAATACATTAATTCTATAGGTAATGATTTTATTGTATAGACATCAAGATTACCTCTATGATTGAGCAGATTCAGTGTTGTTTCTCTTCTTGAAAATTTAGTGGAAGGAACTTGAAGGAAAGTGATAAATACAACACTACATGGGTTAAAAGATTCTATGGGAGAAAAAGGCTAATAATTTTTTGGTGAAAAAAGGCTTGAAACATAGACAAAAATCTTCTAAAATAAATGAACTCTACAAGAAATAATGAAAATTAAATCAATGCTTTATTATATAATTTTTCGGTAAAATAGAGAATGTATATCATAAAATTACCTTTATATATTCCAAAATGGTCTCCTTCATTATAGTTTGTTCTTATGAGGGATTGATAACATCATCATGTGTAGGATACATTGTCTGCTTGAGTATAAAAAAATTAATTTAGATTATGTTAATGCATTATGAAACACCCTGATATTTTATGATAAGTATATTTTTTTATGTCTTATGTTATACGCAACATCAAAATAATCTTTCACTGCACACAACACTAGCTTGGCTTGCGTTACACGCAATCGGGACCTTCCTCGATAGTGTGTGTAGTACGCAATATCGAGTTTCACTAAACAATGATATATTATTATAATATTATAAACTAGCAGTTATGAATAGTATTAACTGAATTTTGAATTTTATAACATTATTATTCATCTTACATATTTTCTAGAACATGGTATGAGAGAAAAATAAATTTTTCAGGTAAAATAAGTATTTTTCAAAAAATGCAGTTTTGCCGCCTTTTGATGGAGAACCAACTTTAAATCTAGTTTTAACAATTTTATAAGTTCAATTTGACAAAATAAAATTTTTCTTTGGAATCAGGATATAAAAATTTACTTTGGGTAAATTTTTCATATTATTCTGATAACTTTCATATTTTAATGAATAGTAAAAACACGCTATATTTTAATTAAAAACAACTTTTTTAATCTTAATAATTTATATGGTTTAATTATAATATTGAATGGTTTTAAAGTATAAATAGAATATATTTTTACCATTTAATATAATTTATGTCATTAGCATTAATTTTACATTGAATTCATAGGTAAAAACATTTCAATCTTTGGCAATGTTTTAACTTTTAAAACCAGTTTGCTTAACAACGGGATTAATTTTAAATTAATTACTGCAACTTTTGTGTTTTGAATTTTGAAAAATGGATTCCATATTTGGATTCATTGGGTCTAAATTATGTTAATAGGTTACTTTTATTTTTTTGATATTATGAATAGTAACTATGGTAATTTTTATTTACTGCAGTTAAAGGTGAATCGGGTAATTAAGGGTAAATATAGGATTATAAAATTACCCTAACACTTTCCAAAACTCTATTGGATGAATAAAAGTCAACCCATATCACCTAAGGGTCGGACTATATTCATTTAATAGACTTTTGACCCTGAAATAATATAATTATTATTAAAACCAAAGAAAGTGACAACATGTCACTCTTAAATCTTAAAAGTGTAATAATTTTAATTTAGTGATAAACATCATAAAACATCAGATATAAATAGTCCCCATAAATATAATAAAATTATCTACATCATATGACTTTATTTATAATTTTTAGGTATTAAATAATTATCATTAATTATGACACAATAGTGATGTTGAAATTATTTTATTGGTTGAATTATCAAATAAATGATTTTAAAAGTATTAAAATAAATATTATATGAACTATTTAATGTGATCCACTAATTTTATAGATAAATATGAAATGTTATGAATCTATTAAATCTTTTAGTTCTAATATATATTCTGTGTATATTTTTTTTAAATTCAAATAAATCAATAGTGTCAAAATTGACACTTTTGTTATTTTATAAAAATTACATATTATAAAATCGTTTAAAATCACAAAATTATTTAAAAATTATAAATTAAAATTTATATGGTCTAAAATGTAATAAAGTATACAATTATGGAAAATTCACAACATATAAGTAATTATTTATAATGATTTAAAATTTATAATATTATTACCACAAATAAAATTAAATAGATTATATAAGGATAAGTCATGTTGATAATGTTTAAAATAAATTTCCAACTTGTCTAGATTTTATTGGTTGATGATATTACAACCCTATCTCATATAATATTTGTATTTTAGTCATTTTGGAGGTTTTTAAGTGGGGTTGGAATTTATTATAAATTAATATTTCTTATAATTCCAAAGGTGCTCCTCTCCTCCCTTATAAAAGGGCACCTCCTCCCTCTCCTCCTCACACCACTTTTAGCCTTCAAGCTCGGACAAACCCTACCAATTTATCTTCTCCACTTTCCTAGTAATATTCTAGAGGTCCTGGTATTCTTCAAAGACCAATTTTAGTGCCCTAAAAGGAGGTTTCAAAGAGGCGTGTTGAAGAAGAGGTAATATCCGTTACCGATTCTTTGAAATTTATTTCTTCTTCTAATTCCTCTTATTTTGTTGTTTCATTATGAATTAATAACATCAGTATCACTAATATACTGATATGTTATTATAAATATGAAACAACCCTATTTCACCTTCTATCCATCCTACGGAAAATGAAATCACCGCACCTGTGTACGTACGGAATACCGTCTCCACGCCGTGGTGTAATCTGTTTTCCATCACCACCTTACTTGGATGGGTATAATGGTGTAAAGAATAACTATATATAATTATTGTAAAGTGATATTGATTCTGAAATAGTATACATACACTACAATATAATTCCACGATCATGGGAACGATATCATCGCTCATGCGTACATACGGCCTACCATCTCCACGATGTGATACGACTCGTTCTACATGATCTTCATTGAATAATTATTATATAAATGAATTGAATAAATAAATATGATATATATTACACTAATACCGTTCTATAAATGAGGTATCTATAACCTAAAAATAAGAATAAGAATTTATTCGACAAAACACACATAAGAACAAAAAGCAATAAACACCCGAATAACAAGTATCAATGAAATATTACTAATAAGAAGCTAAGAATATGACCATATATGATATAATAACAATTATTGAGATTCTATAATAAGTCAATAACATTATTTAAATCATTATACAGGAGGTTTGGACACTTAAAAAGCAAATCTGACCTAAGGTAAGGGAAAATCTCACAATCTCATTTTTATCCAAGATTGTTTATACTTTGGTATTTACTGGGGTATATTTATCATCCACATCCATGTTTCCTCAATATGTAATATTATTTCCATACACATATAATTTTTTAAATCCAATTTTACCCATTGGTGAGTTTTTAGTAAAAGATATGAAAGGAATCTTTTGTCGTACAAGGTACTTTTTGACTTTTCCAGCCAAAGTACGAGAAGAATGTTTTTTTAACTTATACGTCATGAATGGATTTTTTATGATTTAATAAAAATTATTTCCATGAAGCTTCTTTTACAAGTTCTCAAGTTTATTTTTAATCAACTTCTTTTAGATTAAAATTGTATGACATGTTAAGAAAGGAAAAATGTTTTTGAAGTATAAAGGATATTTTACTCAAGAATGGAGTTCAAGTGTTTTATCAAAATTATTTTCCATCTAAGATAATATAGGGTTCTATTTCTATCCCTATTTTTACATTGATTTTATTATGTTATGATGGAATTAATTTTATGATGTCCTTTTATCTTATATGGATTATGTTATGATGGCATGATGTTTAAAAATCCCATTTTTATTACATGGGTTATGATATGATGTATGATTTATGATATTGTGGAACACATAAGAATGGTATCATTATGATATGGGTGGGACCTATATCTCCCTACAATTAATTGGGTAAAGATTTATATCTCATGAGATAGACATGGATGGAACGGCAAGTTAATCTGGTTCAGTGATACAAGACTGGAATGAGGAGTGAACTCGGTTCAGTAATGGACTTGGTCCGCTATGATGGTCTTGGCAATGATACTTGACTAATATGAAATGATTTTCTATGATTATGTGTGTATTCCATAAAGTTTCATGTTTTAAGTTATGATTATTGGGATTACATTCCACCACTATGATTTATCACATGTTATGATATTATGATCTCTTTTGCAGGTTAAGATATTCAAAATGTTATGTTATTATGAATATGATATGATTGATATTTCTTTTGTTTACCCTTACTGAGCATTTGAGCTCACCCTTTTGTATGTTTTCTTTTCCCCAGGTCTGGAAGAAGGGTATTAAGTAGGATATGCCAAAAAGGGACTCTAGATATGATGAAATAAGTGGGAGACAACGTAGATGATTTATGAACCAGTTGTTTATGTTTCCCAGTTTCTAAAGACACTATACCTATACGGTCCTTTCATGGTTTTGTTATATGTTGTAATAAGTATGCTTCAATTTTGAAGTAATAACAATGTATGTAGAGTATGGGTCGTTATAGTTGGTATCAGAGGAAAGGTATAGTCAACCTTTGGAAACTAGGATGTGAAAGCCTTAGTAAGAACCCTAAGGAGATTTCTAAGCATAGAACACAATATGAGTGTTTTAGAAATGGCCATGAATAACCTATGATAATACATTTAGTGTAAAATTTTATTCTTGATTATTTGGTTTTCCTATTATGATTAGTGTTTCTCACACTATGCTTATTGGTTTTAGTCAATGGCTAGAACCTGAAGGAACCGTGTTAATGCTGAATGCGACGGGCAATGCAATGATTGTCCCCCTGAGCAACCAAATGTTATGGGAGCTGTAATGAAAAATCTTGTAGCCATGCTCACACAACTTTATCAAGCTATGAACCTTGCAGGACTTCCAAACGAGCAAAGGAAGGAGCAACATTCTGCTGAATCTTTCATGAGGCAGCGTCCACCTTCATTCAGCGGGTCTTCTGATCCATTAGTGGCTGAACAATGGATTAGTACCACTGAAAAGATATTTTCAGTTCTACAATGTTATGAACATGACAAAGTCATCTTATTAGTGTATCGTTTGGAAGGTGATGTTGATCAATGGTGGAATCTTATCAATAATATGAGGCAAAGAGATGAAATTGAGTCCATGGAATGGGACGAGTTCAAGAACTAATTTTTCAATAAGTACTTCCCTCGCATTCTTCGAAAAAAGATGGAGAAGGAGTTTCTTGAACTGAAGAAAGAGGATGATGAATCTGTTGGTACCTATGAAGAAAAATTTATAAGACTTACAAGGTATGCTTCCGGAATTATTATCCAACCTGAGAGTAAGATCGATCGATTCTTTAGTGGCTTCAAACCAAGTCTTTGAAGGGCATTAGCCATAAGGGACTTCAATAGCTACGAGGAAATTGTTCGATGTGCTCTCAAGGTTGAGATGGAGATTGGATTAACCCATCAATCAATGGGTTTGATAAGAAGAGGAAAATGGAATTCAAAGGAAAATCTAAAGACCACACTGAATAGAAGATGATTTTTCCTCTATGCTCAAATTGTGGAAAGAAACATGGAGGGAATTGTCTTAAAAGGACAAGAAAATGTTTTAAGTGTGGAAAAGAAGGTCATCGGGAAATTGAATGTTGAAATAATGGGAAGAAGATGTCTAATGATGCGAACAAAGAAAGGGATACACAGAATGCACCTCCTACACTTCAATGTTTCAAGTGTAAGGAGATGGGGCATTATTCCAATCAATGACCAAATCCAAGGGTTTTTTATGATGATCGACGTCAAAAAACACTTAAAGACAAATACAAAGGAAAGTCACATGAAATTTCTATCGGTGATGTGGAGTATGATAACGAAGTGGTGAAAGGTACACTTACCATCCACTCTAAAGTAGAAAATGTTTTATTTGATTCTGAATCCACCCACTATTTTATTTCTGAAGAATTTTCTAAGGGTATCGCCATACTACCTCAACAATTAGGTGTTGAGTTAGCTGTGAAAACTTCTAATGGAACAAAATTCTCAACAAAAGTTTATAATTCTTCTCCAATTGACATTTGTGGGAAATTACTTCATGAAAATCTTGTGATCCTTCCTATAGTGGAATTTGATGTGATTCTTGTCATGGATTAGATTTCTTTATAAGGAGCTCATATCAATTGCCAAAGAAGGGAGATCACATTTAATATTCCCAATCAATCTACTATCATCTATCAATGCAAGGATGAATATAACCTTCCATTGGAAATTTCTTCCATCTTATGGGTCTTGCTTCCACTAAATGAAGGTTATTTATCTCAAATAGTTGGAGAGAAACTCACGATTAAAAATATGCCCATTGTACGGGAGTTTGATGATGTCTTTCCGGAGGAATTACCTAGTCTTCCACCAAATAGTAAAGTTGAGTTTTCAATAGAACTCGTACTGGGTGCTTTACCTATTTCAAAGAAACCTTATAGAATGGCCCCCATTGAGTTGCAGGAATTTAAGAAGCAACTCCAAGAGAATCTTGATAAGGGATTCATACGCCCTAGTGAATCATCTTGGGGAGCACCTGTTCTGTTTGTTAAGAAGAAAGATGGATCAATGAGACTCTGCATTGATTATCGAGAACTTAACAAGATCACTATAAAGAAAAAATATCCTCTCCCACGCATTTATGACTTATTTGACCAACTACGCGGATATCAATACTTTTCCAAGATTGATCTTTGTTCAGGGTATCATCAATTAAGGGTCAAAAGGGAGGATATACCAAAGACGGCTTTCCGTACAAGTTATAGACACTATGAATTTATAGTGATTCCATTTGTTCTAACTAATGCCCCTTCTATCTTCATGGATCTAATGAATAGAGTCTTTAGAGACTATCTTGATCAGTTTGTGGTAGTCTTTATAGACGATATTCTTGTCTATTCAAATAGAAAGGAAGATCATGAAGATCACTTGAGAATTGTATTAAAGACCCTATGAAAGGAGAATATTTATGCCAAATTTACCAAGTGTGAATTTTGGCTTTAAAAAGTTTCATTTTTGGGTCACATAATCTCAAAAGAGGGGATATATGTGGATCCAGCAAAGACAGAGGTTATCGAAAGATGGTCGAGACCAACAAAAGTAATTGAGATCCGAAGTTTTCTTGGTTTGGCTGGATATTATCGAGGTTTTGTGAATGATTTTTCACGATTATCAAATACACTCACCAGGTTGACTCAAAAAGGAGTTAAGTTCATGTGGACGAAGGAGTGTGATGAGAATTTCAAGGAGTTGAAAAGAATGTTATCCAGTGCACCTGTGCTCACACTACCTTGTAGTGGAGAAAGGTTTGTGATCTATAGTGATGCATCCAAGAAGGGATTGGGGTGTGTTCTCATGAAAAACGATATGGTGATAGCTTATGCCTCATGACAGTTGAAAATCCATGAGAAAAATTACCCAACTCGTGATTTGGAGTTAGTTGCGGTAATCTTTGCATTAAATATTTGGAGGCATTATCTTTATGGTGAATGGTGTGATATTTATACTGATCATAAAAGTTTAAAGTATATTTTCACACAAAAGGAGCTGAACATGCGCTAAAGAAGATGGTTGGAGTTGATTAAGGACTACGACTTCTCAATTCATTATCACCCTGGGAAAGCAAACAAGGTGGCAGACGCATTAAGTCGACAAGACCATGCTAGCTTATCCATGATGAGGATCACAAAAGATCCAATATTTATGGATTTACAAAGGATGGATCTTTGAATTATAATGGAAGGGGAAAATATTATCTTTCTTAAATGAATTTTCAACCATCTATACATGTGAAGATTAAAGAGGTACAAAAAGAAGATGTAGAGTTACAAAAGAAGGTGAGAAATGTTCCTGAATTCAACCTTGATTATGATGGGATAATAAGGTTCAGGAATCGGGTTTGTTTTCCTCCCATCCCAGAATTAAAGAAGGAGCTACTGGATGAGGCTCATAGTTCTTCATTCTCTATTCATCTTGGAAGCACGAAGATGTATAGGGACCTAAAAGAGTATTTCTGGTGGGATGGCATGAAAAGAGATATTGCTGAATATGTCTCTCGATTCTTGGTTTGTCAGCAAGTTAAAGTTGAGAGATAGAAGTCTAAGGGGATGTTACAACCATTACCCATACCTGAATGGAAATGGGAAAACATCACTATTGAATTTTTCACTGGACTTCCTAAAACATCCAAAGGCAATAATGCTATCTAGGTTCTAGTTGATCGTCTTATGAAGTCAGTACACTTCATTGCTATTAGAGAATATTTTTCTCTAGATCAGCTTTCCAGGATATATGTAAAGGAAGTGGTAAGATTGCATGGAGTACCACTTTCCATTATATCTGATTGGGATCCGAGGTTTACCTTGAAGTTCTGGCGAAGTCTTCAACATACTCTAGATACCGAGTTGAGTTTCAGCACTGCTTATCATCCTCAGACAGACGGTCAGTCTGAGAGGACAATTCAAACTCTAGAAGATATGTTAAGAGCTTTCTCTATGGATTCCAAAGGTGGTTGGGATCAACACCTACCTTTGGTGGAATTTTCTTATAATAATAGCTTTCACTCCAGTATTCAGATGACTCCTTATGAAGCTCTCTATGGAAATAAATGTCGAACTACAACTTATTGGGATGAAGTTGGAGAAAGAAATCTATTAGGACTTGATCTTGTTGATGAGATGGCAGAAAAGGTCCGATCTATTCAACAACACATAAGAGCATCTCAGAGTCGACAAAATAGTTATGCCAACAACCGAAGAAAAGACCTAGAGTTTGAAGTGGGTGATAAAGTGTTATTACGAATATCTCCTAGGAAGAGAGTAATGAGATTTGGAAAGAAGGGAAAGTTGAGCTCTAGGTATATCGGTCCTTTCGAAATACTAGATCTTGTTGGGAAGATAGCTTATCGATTGATGCTTCCACCGAATCTCTCTCAAGTTCACGATGTGTTCCATGTATCCCTCCTGAGAAAGTACATACTCGATCATTAACATGTACTAAGCTGAGAAGTTGTACCGTTGGAGATGGATCTTTCTTATGAAGAACAGCCGATAGAGATTCTGGATCGTAGCAAAAAAGTCCTACGAAACAAGACCACTCGCTTGGTGAAAATTTTATGGAGGAACCACCAATTAGAAGAAGCTACATGGGAGCTTGAGGATATGATGAGGGAGAGGTATCCTCACCTTTTTTTTACGAAGTGACGAATTTAGAGGGAGAAATTTATTTTAAGGGGGGTAGAATGTAACACCCTGATATTTTATGAGAAGTATATTTTTCTTATGTCTTATGTTATACACAACATCAAAGGAATCTTTCACTACACACAACACTAGCTTGGCTTGCGTTACACGCAATCGCGACCTTCCTCGATAGCGTGTGTAGTACGCAATACCGAGTTTCACTAAACAATGATATATTATTATAATATTATAAACTAGCTGTTATGAATAGTATTAACTGAATTTTGAATTTTATAACATTATTTTTCATCTCACATATTTTCTATAACATGCTATGAGAGAAAAATAAATTTTTCAGGTAAAATAATTATTTTTCAAAAAATGCAGTTTTGTCGCCTTTTGATGATGCACCAACTTTAAATCTAGTTTTTGACAAGTTTATAAGTTCAATTTGAAAAAATAAAATTCTTCTTTGGAATCTGGATATAAAAATTTACTTTGGATAAATTTTTCATATTATTCTGATAACTTTCATATTTTAATGAATAGTAAAAACACGCTATATTTTAATTAAAAACAACTTTTTTCATCATAATAATTTATATGGTTTAATTATAATATTTAATGGTTTTAAAGTATAAATAGAATATATTTTTACCATTTAATATAATGTATGTCATTATCATTAATTTTACATTGAATTCATAGGTAAAAACATTTCAATCTTTGGCAATGTTTTAACTTTTAAAACCCGTTTGCTTAACAACGAGATTAATTTTAAATTAATTACTGCAACTTCTGTGTTGTGAATTTTGAAAAATGGATTCCATATTTGGATTCAGTGGGTCCAAATTATGTTAATAGGTTACTTTTATTTTTTTGATATTATGAATAGTAACTACGGTAATTTTTATTTACTACAGTTAAAGTTAAATCGGGTAATTAAGGCTAAATATAGGATTATTAAATTACCCTAACACTTTAAAAAACTCTATTGGATAAATAAAAGTCGACCTATATCACCTAAGGGTCAGACTAGATTCATTTCATGGATTTTTGACCATGAAATAATATAATTATTATTAAAACCAAAGAAAGTGACAACATGTCACTCTCTTAAATCTTAAAAGTGTAATAATTTTGATTTTGTGATAAACATCATAAAACTTCAGATATAAATAGTCCCCATAAATCTAATAAAATTATATACATCATATGAATTTATTTATAATTTTTAGGGATTAAATAATTATCATTAATTATGACACAATAGTGATGTTGAAATAATTTTATTGATTGAATTATCAAACAAATGATTTTAAAAGTATTAAAATAAATATTATATGAACTATTTAATGTGCTCCACTAATTTTCTAGTTAAATGTGACATGTTATGAATCTATTAAATCTTTCATTTCGAACATATATTCTGTGTATATTTTATTTAAATTCAAATAAATGAATATCGTCAAAATTGACACTATTGTTATTTTATAAAAATTACATATTATAAAATCGTTTAAAAATCACAAAAATATTTAAAAATTATAAATTTAAATTTATATGGTCTAAAATGTAATAACTTATACAATTATGCACAATTCACAACATATAAGTAATTATTTATAATGATTTAAAATTTATAATATTATTACTACAAATAAAATTAAATAGATTATATAAGGATAAATCATGTTGATAATGTTTAAAATAAATTCCCAACTTGTCTAAATTTTATTCTTTGATGCAATTACAGCCCTATATCATCTAATATTCGGATTTGAGTCTTTTTTGGAGGTTTTTAAGTGGTTTTGGAATTTATTATAAATTAATATTTCTTATAATTCCAAAGGTGCCCCTCTCCTCCCTTATAAAAGGGAACCTCCTCCCTCTCCTCCTCACGCCACTTCGAGCCTTCGAGCTCGGCCAAACCCTACTAATTTATCTTCTACACTTCCCTATTAATATTCTAGAGGTCTTGGTCTTCTTCAAAGACCAATTTTAGTGCACTATGAGGAGGTTTCAAAGAGGCGTGTAGAAGAAGAGGTAATATCTGTTACTGATTCTTTGAAATTTATTTCTTCTTCTACTTCCTCTTATTTAGTTGTTTCATTATGAAGTAATAACATCAGTATCACTAATATACTGATATGTTATTATAAATATGAAACAACCTTATTTCACCTTCTATCCATCCTACGGAAAATGAAATCACCGCGCGTGCGTACGTACGGAATACCGTCTCCACGCCGTGGTGTAATCTATTTTCCATCACCACCTTACTTGGATGGGTATAATGGTGTAAATAATAACTATATATGATTATTGTAAAGTTATATTGATTCTGAAATAGTATACATACACTCCAATACAATTCCACGATCATGGGAATGATATCATCGCTCGTGCGTACGTACGGCCTACCGTCTCCACGATGTGATTCGGCTCGTTCCACATGATATTCATTGAATAATGATTATATAAATGAATTGAATGAATAAATATGATATATATTACACTAATAACATTATGGAAATGAGGTATCTATAACCTAAAAATATGAATAAGAATTTATTCGACAAAACACGCATAAGAACAAAAAGCAATAAACACCCAAATAACAGGTAGTAATGAAATATTACTAATAAGAAGCTAAGAATATGACCATATATGATATAATAACAATGAGTAAGATTCTAGAATAAGTCAATAACATTATTTAAATCATTATACAGGAGGTTCGGACACTTACAAAGCAAATCATACCTAAGGTAAGGGAAAATCTCACAATCTCATTTTTATCCGAGATTATTTATACTTTGGTATTTACTGGGGTATATTTATCATCCAAATCCATGTTTCCTCAATATGTAATATTATTTCCATCCAACTACAATTTTTTAAATCCAATTTTACCCATTGGTGAGTTTTTAGTAAAAGATATTAAAGGAATCTTTTGTCGTACGAGGTACTTTTTGACTTTTCCGGCCAAAGTATGTGAAGAATGTTTTTTTAACTTATATGGAATGAATGGATTTTTTATGATTTCATATAACATTATTTCCATGAAGATTATTTTACAATTTTTCAAGTTTATTTTTAATCAACTTCTTTTAGATTAAAATTGTATGACATTTTAAGAAAGGAAAAATGTTTTTGAAGTTGAAAGGATATTTTCCTCAAAAATGGAGTTCAAGTGTTTTATCAAAATTATTTTCCATCTAAGATAATATAGGGTTATGTTTCTATCCATATTTTTACATTGATTTGATTATGTTATGATGGAATTAATTTTATGATGTCCTTTTATCTTATATGGATTATGTTATGATGGCATGATGTTTAAGAATCCCATTTTTATTACATGGGTTATGCTATGGCGTATGATTTATGATCATGTGGCACACATAAGAATGGTATCATTATAAGATGGGTGGGACCTATATCTCCCTCCAATTCATTGGGTAAAGATTTATATCTCATGAGATAGACATGGCTGGAATGGAAAGTTAAACCGATTCAGTGAAACAGGACTGGAACGAGGAGTGAACTCGGTTCAGTAATGGACTTTGTCCGCTATGATGGTCTTGGAAATGAGCCTTGACTGATATGAAATGATTTTTTATGATTATGTGTGTATGTCACAATGTTTCATGTTTTAAGTTTTGATTATTGGGATTAATTTCACCACTATGATTTATCCCATGTTATGATATTATGATCTCTTTTTTAGGTTAAGATATTCAAAATGTTATGTTATTATGAATATGATTTGATTGATATTTCTTTTGTTTACCCTTATTGAGAATTTGAGCTCACCCTTTTGTATGTTTTATTTTCCCCAGGTCAGGAAGAAGGGTATTAAGTGGGATATGCCAAAAAGGGACTCCAGATATGATGAAATAAGTGGGAGACAACGTAGATGATTTATGAACCAGTTGTTTATGTTTCCCAGTTTCTAAAGACACTATACCTATATGGTCCTTTCATGGTTTTGTTATATGTTATAATAAGTATGCTTCAATTTTTAAGTAATAACAATGTATGTAGATTATGGGTCGTTATACATTATATAACATAAAATACTATGTGAAAAAATATATTTTATTATAAAAACTTTTACCTTGTCATTGAACTCTTTTTATTTTTTCAATGTTTTGGGGATTTGGTTTATCTATCAAGAATCCAATTCTCCTCTTTGTTTCCCCCTATAATATATGAGACATTGTATACATTGGTATTGGCATGAACTGATTATGATCTCCCAATGAAAGGTTCATCCTCGATTGTAATTCATTTAAAGGTGAAAGTTATAGATAACTATCATCTTCATCATATCATCTCTCGAACATTTATCATTTCATTTTGTTGTTTGAAACACATCCTCCATCTCTTGTGGACATACACCTATGTTTCTTAAAATACTCTAAGAAGTAGTCATCCATGGGATTAATAATGATTATAGTAGTACAAGAAACATAAAAGATATGGGGGATGAGTCTCAAGGAAAAAAAATGAAATAATAACTATTCTAGAGATGAAGCTGATGAGGATGAAAATTGTACTACATTGTGTTCTTAAAAAGGCTTAATGCCCTCCATTTTTAATAATTACACCATTGGCACTAGTTATTAACTCTTGGCCTATTGAAGGTAAGTCTTGGGGGCATAAACATTCTTGTATGTGATTCAAGGGGTATCAACGGAGACATGTTAGGATATATTAATCTTTGGGGACTCTATGAATTCTATATTTATAGGAGAAATACCACTTTTAATACTTTCAATTCTATGACTAATTCTAGTCCTACATATATTAAAATGATCCATCAAGTCTTTCCTCAATCTGCTAAACAAATTAAAATAAAACATTTTAAGGAGTAATAAGAAACCCAAATAAATAAAAATGTATTGATAGAACATTTTAATAAATAAATATTAATTTCATATACATGGATGGTAATCATAGATTCATAGGGTTAGAAACAATACATGTAGACCTAAAATGATTTTCAAGCAGATGAAGAGTAGGTTTTATAAGAAAATTTCATTTTCATGGCCATTATAGGTTCTATGGTGATTTTGGGAACATAGTATAAAATCTTAGTCCTAATGAAATAAATAATATTAATTATGGAATATATAGAGGTTTTAAGTTAAATAGGAGATGAACCACTACTACAAAAATACTTTCAAAGTGAGATGAATCTTCATAACAAATTCGTTATTTTTAATTGTATACATATAAATTTTTTGTAATATATTTGTATAACATTTTTGCATAATATATATTTTTATAATATAATTGTATAATATATTTATATAGTATATCTGCATAATATATTTATATAGTATATTTTCATAATATATTGGTACAATATATTTGTATAATATATATTTGTATAGTATAATATATATTTTTATTTGTATAATATATATATATTTTCATAATGTATTTGTATAATATATATATATACATATTAATTTTTAAAATATACATGTGTGTGTCTATATATATATATGAATAATATATAAATATATCATATATAATATAAATATATATCTGTATTTTTTATATATTTTTATTTTTTAAAAATTTATACATATACATATATAAATATTTAATATATTTATATATGTAATGTGATAAATCCATTTAATGTTATAATATATATATATATATATTACACACACATATGTATATTGGCATACATAAACTTAAATGTATTTATAAACATGTGTGTTGGTTTGTGTGTGTATGTAAATATAATTATATTATAAATTTACCAATATATATATATATATATATCATTATATTGATATGTTCCATGTGATGTGGGCATGCACTTACGTTCATTCCATAGATCCTATGGTCGAGTCTAATAAGAAGATTATTTCTTGTTTGGTGTTATCTATGTGTAAAAGGGTGGCGGTGGACACCTGTGCTGACAGGAGCGAGCACTTGAGGGGGGAGGTGATCCTGTGTAGAAAGAGGGAACTGTAAAGATGATATTTCTTCTATTTTAAAATTATGAAAAACATTAAGGGTTGGTGATCTCATGAAGAAGGAGTCAGTTGAATTAGGGTGGGTAGTTTGCACAAAATTAGCAAGCGGTGATAGTGTGGGAGTGCAAGGAACAATAGCCCTATCTCCTTTTAATCAAAAATCCCCAATAAAAAATGTTGACCATAGGGATATACTGATAGTAAGGAAAGAATGGTGATAAAAAATGAAAATAGATCTCACCAAACAAGAAATCAACGAGTGAGGTGGATGAGGAGAAAATAAGATACCTTGGATTGAAGCTTTGAATCATCTGAGATAAATTAGAGATATCAAAAACCTAGAAAACATTCAATCCTTGGATTCATTCAACACTTGAATAGTCTAAGCCTTGTATTTGAGCCTTGAAATTATTCGATCCTTAGATCTGAACCTTGATTTGAGCTTTGATTCACTGAGGAAGAGCGCCGACATAGGGTATCTTTTGCACAAATCTTTGGTATCTGACGAGTTCGTGATTGGTTAGGGTTATTTAAATAGATCGGGACACTTTTATTGGTGCTTAAAAAATGCTAATAAAGATCCCTTTTATCTGTGCTAAATAAATTAGCATTGATAAAAGGAATCTTTATCAATGCTAAAAATGCACTTATAAAATCCCTCTTTATTAGCACTGAAGTTTGAGCAGTGATAATGATGGATTTTATTAGTGATTTTTTAGTGTTGATAAATATGCATTTTATCAGTTCTAATTAATTAAGCACAGATAAAGGATTTATAATTACAATTATAAATAAAAAAAATTGTAAATATATTTATATAATTAAATATATATTTAATAAATATATAAAAATATAAATATAGTAGATATATTCTTTATTTAAATAAATTTATTATAATTTTATAATTATTTAATTATAATTATATAAATATATTTTTATAAAATAATATTTCTATCATTATATATATTTATATAATTATATATATTTATTTAATAAATAAATATAAATATAAATATAGTAAATATATTCATTATTTAAATAAATTCATTATAATTTTATAATTATTTATTTATAATTATATAAATACTTTTTTAAGAATAATATTTATTTATTTATAATTATAAATATTTAAATGTATAAAAATAGTAAATATAAATTTAAAAAAATTATTTATATATATTTTTTACATATATATTTTTTAAATTATTATTTTATATTTAATCTTAAGTGCATGCATGCTAAAATGGAGTGAAATTGAATAATTAAAAATTAATACACTTTAACAATATTGAAAAATAAACAATTTTTATTAATTAAAAAATATAATAAAAAATGGATATATATTGAAATAAAGATAAATACATATTAAAAATATTAAAACATAGTAAATAAATATATATCACATAAATAATAGAAATTGATTAAATTCCCAAAAAAATATTTTTGTGTGTGCATTGTATATAAAAAATGAATTATATACGTATATGTGAAATCAATATAACACATCATAGATCTATGTTAAATTTAAAAATAAAAAAATCAATTATGTCCATTACTCGATCCAATTAGTCAGTATTTTTAATTCATATTAATTTTTAATTATAAACCATTATTCACTAAATATATTACTATTTAATAAAAAACACAAATATTTTGTAGTATATAAATCATATTTATATACATTGATATATATATATATATAATATATATACTATTTATTATGATTATCAATAATTATTTAATTTATACTTTTTTTAATATTTTTCTCAATTTATTTATTTTTCATTTTTATTTGTTTAATTTTTATTTTACGTATATCTATATATTTACTATTTACTATTTATTAGTAGTTATGATTTATATATAGTATAATCAACTTATTCATTTTTATCAATAATTATTTAAATAATAAAATTTTTAATATTTTTTTAATAAACTCATTTTTATTCTTTATTTTTTTAATTATTTAATTTTATTCTGACATTTATTAGTGATAAATAAAGTTATGATAAAGAATCCATTGATGGGCTCTAAAAATAAAGCACTCATAAAGGGTACTATTTATCAATGCTAAAAATAAAGCACTAATAAAGAGTATCCTTTATCAGTGCTAAAAATAAAGCACTGAGAAAGGGTACCATTTATCAATGCTAAAAATAAAGCATTGATAAAGGATTTCTTTTATCAGTACTAAAAAACCCTGATAAAAAATACCATTTATCAGCAATTGTTTTCACGCAGATAAAGGGAACCTTTATCGGTGCTTTTTTTTCTAGCGCTGATAAAGGCCAGTGCTGTTAAAATCTGGTTTTGTAGTAGTGGATGGAAGGGAGTCATGGTCATCATCGATACATCGAATTCATCATAGAACTTATGCACTAGTACCCTATTTCTAAATAACAACATTTTCAGAGATCTTGAATCTTGGATGGATGATCTAGAGGGGATTGAGGTAAGATCCTTCAAGTAATGATCACTGGTGATGATCTATAGTTGAACATGCCACTGATTCGAATGGGGTAATCTTTTATGTTTATTTTGTGCCCAATTAATTCATACAAGATCCACAGAACTATACAAGGGATCAAATTAATATATATATATAAAGATGTTTTGTTTCTCCACTGATTAAATTTTTTAAACTACCCAACAAAATGACTTATGTTTTACACCCCGGCACAAACATGATCCACACAATTTAACATTGTGTGCTAAGGACATGAACTATATAGTTTAAAGTTATGTAACTAGGACATGATATTGATTCATGTGAAGCAACTCAATTATTATAACAATACTATCAATTGAACATATGCCCTAATGTGATTAAATATCATTCTTAGAAACAACAGATAGAATATTTAGTGGTATTTTTTTGGAGCACCTAATAGGGGATTGATTGGGGCTTACACATGAGAAACCCCAATGAGATTCATATGTCATGAAATATATATAACAGTAGACTGAGGGTGATTAATATATTAGAACTACCCTTTAAATTAGATTTTGTGATTACACCTAGTAGTAATCCCATGTAGGATTCTTGTTCTATAAAAGGGGTGAAAATAAGATAGATAGTGAGGATTATGTATTAGCTTCCATGGGATTCCAAACCACGTAAGTAACTTAAGAGTAAGAATAGAGGACTAGGGAATAAATCTAGTTGTATTCCTGTATATGATTCACTTCACTAAGTGAGTTAGGTGAATGTATGTTTTTGGTGCTAAGATGTGTATCTAGAGTCTTGGAATTTTGTAGATCCAATAGTAGTATCTTGAAAAAAAAATAGCTAATAGAAACCAAGGGGGTATCTTAACTCAAGGTGTATATGGTGGGGATGAGGGCCAAGGTGTAATACTTGGGTGAATTAGTTCCCAAGTGCATAACCCAAATAAAGTGGTTGTTAACCCCAGAGAGGGATAGCTAAGGTTCTTAAACCTTTTCATGGATTATTGATAGAGGATGGACCTATTGAGGTATTAGATATAGTGTTTAGTAATAGTGATGAAATAGATAAGGGGTTTAACCTGCAATTTCTTAACCTAGAAATTTTATATGTTTTTCGAGGAGCCACTATAGATCACATAGTCTTTAATATACACATGAGGTATATAATCATTTCACCAAATGAATACCATCATGATGTGTGGTGTATTATTCTTAATGTGGATCTCTTAATTTGGTTCCCTTAATGTCATTTTCTTAATGGAGGTATCTTAATGTATTTTTCTTAAGGAATTTTGTATAATAAATATCATTTAATGTGGTTTTCTTAATACATGACACATAATGGGGTCTGCTTAATGTTTCTAGTGAAATGTGGTTCGTCTAATACTATTTTACTACCAATATTTTCCTAGTGGATATTACATTTGAATTCATGTCAATATTGATTCATTTCCATCGCTCTGTATCCTTTTTAAACATACTTGATGTATGTTTTTAATTGAGTATTGTAGGTATTTATGAGAAATAATGGGGTATTGTTACACTGAACATGGTGTTTGTTCTTAGGAATCATATAATTACCACAAAGGGTAACATCGTGTCTAAAAAACCACTCAGGTGATTAAAAAATACTGATAATGATTGATCATGTAGATGAGAACGTGGTCATTCAGAGGTTGGAAATGGAGTTATTTTACTATTTCACATAACTCATCCCAATATCCACCTGTATCAGGTGAAATTAGGAGTCTTTCCATGCATAATCACGTGGTTTTTTTACATGAGGTGAGTGAGCTGATTATGTTTCACCTCTAAGAAGTTTCCATAAACATCGCACATACCTCAGTCTGATTCTATTCCACAGTTTTGTGAAATTTAGTATCTCCTTTATGTATGATGGGTAGGTGAATATAGATCATAGATATAGAAGATAATATCATCTTTACAAGTAATAAGGTATGATCCTATACCAAGATAGTCAAGGTCTCAAGGAGATTTAGAAGAAAACAATGAGGTTAATGAGGTAGGTTAATCACTTAGTTGATCAGTTTTCCCTCGAATGTTCCATAAATCTTATGTGTTTCCATGATCAATTTTGTTTCTTGTAAAGATAGCATGCATAATTCTTCAGCAATCACACATTATTGAATTTCCACTGTCAATTTTTTTGGCCTTCATACAAAAATAGTGGTTGTATTAAAATTACTATAACTTCTGATCTATATGTTTCTCAATGATAATTAAAATAAAATATTTTGAATAGGACTACACTATATTTTATGGTGTATAAACCATACCAATATGTTCTTCTAAGTCAAATAATTTTCCATAAATCCCTCAAAAATACATTTTCATCTTCAACACCCTTCTTAATTTTTATTGTGTGAAATCCTTAGCCTACTCTGAGGGGTAGGTTCTCAGCACCACAACACCAAACTATGTGATTTTTTTATGGAATCATCATCCCTTGGTGTCCATACTATAATGTTGTTCTTAGAAATTAATCCTAATTCTTTCAATAAAATGGATTATTTTTTCTAAAGAAATTTGGAATCTACTTTATAAGTTAGGATTTCATGATTGGTCTTCTAAAGTAGTGCAAGGAACCATATAATAGGTTCTAATATTAACTAGAGATGGCTCCTCAATCTCTTAGATCCTGGCGCTCTCATCGCTTTTATGCCTTCCCTTACCTCTAGGTTTTCTCTGCTCAGTGCGATAGTGATCCTTGCCTCGCTTGTTTCTTTCTCAGGCTCTTCTTCTCTTCCCCCTCCTCGACCGAAGTTGTGGCTGGTGTAGATTTTGTTTGCCTCTCACCGCCCCTCTTACCAACTAACCCTTGTGCATCGGACCTCCATCTGGGTCCGGGTGATGGTGCTTCAGACAGCTTGGGTCGGTACCGGTGGGGGTGTCCATTCCTCTCATTCTCCTATTCCCTTGATGGCCAACCCATCAGGTTTGACTCCATCTTGGTTGGGCTTGATGTGGGTCTCAAGTTATCTTAGGATGGTGCTGGAGGGGGACCGGTAGAAGTCTTGGTCTTGTTTCTTTTTCAGAATTGCTTTCCTTTCCATTCCTCCTCGGCTTAGTCATCTTGGTCCTTTCATTCATTCTTTTTCATGTTTTCTTTTTGATGGTGGGTTTCAGCTTATATTTGGGTCTTTGTTTGTAATTTATGTTTCTGTGTGGATGGCTAATGTTGTGATATGATTTGAAATGGCTATGGTTTTTATGGGCTTCTTCAAGACGGAGGAATCAAATCTCTATGGAAGCTTAATCTTCCCAACTCTACCCTGGCCTCGAGTCCCACCTCCCCTCTCCAGGTCGGTCTCATGTGGTGGTTCCTTGGTACTCTGGGAAGTGGTGTTCGGGTGGCCAACAGCTTTCCAGGAGGATGTTTTATGGGGTCAACTCATGATGCAACGTTGGAGTAATGATGTTTGTGAGGGTGATTATGGTAGATTGGTGATATCTTCTACTAGTTTCTAGTTTTCATTTCTTCATGGGGGCTGCAGAGTGGCGTTGATCAGCTCCGAAAGACAGAGGCTCTGATGGACGGCAACTCTGACGCACTAGTGTGATGATGAATGGTGATGACGTTGGAGGTTAGGTCTGTGTCATCGTCTGGTGTGACTCACAATGGTGATGGCAGATGATAGTGAAGGTACATGCATTTGTGGGCGCATGTTGTGGGTTGGTTTGTGGACCGAGATTAGTTATGATGCTTTTTTGTCTTTTTGAAATTTGAATTTTTGAAAGTTGGTATGTTCTTGGTTTTTTCCCTTTTTGAATTCTGAAGTGGGTAGGTCGTGATGTTGTATTTCCTTGATGGTTTTTATTTGCTTGGAATTGTGTTAAGGTTCACACTAAGCCTTAAAAGTTTCATTTGAAAATATAAAAATATGGATTGTGGAAGAGGTGGTTCTAATAGTGGTTCTCCAATGTTGACATAGAGACCTGAAATGCATCATCTCATAGACACAGTGACATAATGTATCCATGATAAGGAAAGTAACATTGTGGAAATAATACCTAACTAGGTCATTTGTATCTTTTTGGTGAAGAAACTATATAGAATATGATTCCCTCTTTATCATGAGGGACACACCTTTTATGACATCTATAACATATGTTTGTTTATTAAATGATTCTATTGATTTTGGAACAATATGTTCTCTTTCATAATTTTTTTTGAAAGGATCAATAAAAAATAGGAAAAATATTTAAGGCATCATCCCATGTATGAAATGCTTGTGTGATCTATTTTTTTATTTAAGGATTCAGGTCAAGTTCTCCAATTTTGATTCAAATTAAGAAATGTTTGTTTGGGAAACTCTCCCATAAGCTTCCAAGCACGGCGTCTCGGTGGGGCTCGGCGGCTACGGTTTCTTCCACTCGGCGAGGCTCGCATCTCCTGCTTCATGGCTTGGCGGTAGTGGATCGGAGTTCGCATGTGCTTACGATGATGTAGCTCAACCCTTCAGGGTCTCTTGGCTCGGCCGGCGTGACCCGGTGGTCTTTAGAGGTTCCAGTGCGGCTCGCCCAGATCTGTGTTTCCTGGAGGGGGAGGCGTTGTTCTCTGGTTTCGGTTTGTGGTTTTACAGGTATAATTTTGGGATGTTGTGATTATGCATTTGGTTGAACTGGTTTTTTTGGTTTGGTTCATCACTGGCGGTTCTTCTATGCCCTTCCACTATTTCCTCGTCATTGTGAGGCTAGTTTCGGAACCTGATGAGGTGTATCTTCGGTACTGATTGTAGCAGATCCATGCCTAGAGCGGCATTTCTATTTCAGGATGACCAAGATTACTTCATTGGTGGCATTCTCTCAGCGTGGGGTTGGGCCATACAGTCCTAGGTGACTATGGTTTGATCTCGCGCCTTTGAATTGTCTTCCAGACTTGTGAAGCTGCGGTAGCGGGGGTGTCTAGTGGAGGGCGGTGAGGTTTGGTGCTTGGTTCTTATTTTTGTAATGGTGGAATGGTTTTGAATTGTGTGGTCTGTTGGTTTGGTGATGCACCCGGACTCCACTTGGATCGGGCCCCAGAGGAGGTTCTTGATCTTGCTTTTCACTGCTGTTGTGCTTTTTGGATTTGGATGTTTGAGAGGGTATGACGTCGCCATCATATCGAGCATGTTATTTGACACAGGACACTTTTTTTCCTGTCATTCATGCTTTGGTGGGGAGCTTTGTCATGGTTATATGCTGGGAGGGGGTTGCTCCATGTTGTTGTTTTGGTTTGTCTCACTTGACCTTTTGATCATGATTGTCTTATTTCGATGATGCCTGTTTGGGTTTTTCCCTTCTTCCCTTAAAAAGGGGGTTTTTATAATAATAATAAAAAATTGAAGGCCTTTGGGTTGTTGGATGGATGAGAGTTTTGGCTAATATCTCCCTTTTTTGGATAATTATTGCATACTTTTGGACTCTCTTATAGATTTATTTCATATTCATGAATGCCTCTCAAATACAATTATGGGATGGGTTACCTTGATTTTAGAAATAGTTTAAAAAATCTTATTAATGGGATTTCTATATAAAATAGAGGCTCCCATTCAATGTGAACATATGTATATATAAAAGGTTATAAATTGATGGTACCTTTAGTATGTATAAAAACCTCTATGAAATTCCTTTTTTTTGTGATTCAACCTTTTTTAGAGCCACATATCCTAGAACTCTGGAATTTATCACCATCCTGGTACATTTTAGATGCTCATGGTGTTGGGAGTAGTCCTATAATAATGGATTCTAACATATAATTGGAAAATAAATTAGAACCCATACAGTTTCGCTCTATATAACAGGATATGCCACGCTTCTTATTGTTGTTTGACGAAGACCATCATGATTCCCTTTAAGTTCATGCAACCATGTGTTATTAACTATTTGGTAAATGGTTTCTAGAAATGGATAGTGTGGTATCTATAGAAGAATAACCATTTAATTTTTATTGTAAATTTAATATATCCCTATGAGATGGATTTGGTTTATGGGTGAAATATCCTGAAATTTACAATCAATTTTTTTTTTTTTGAATTTTCATTTAAAAAATATATATATAAAGGCTAAATAAATGTCATTCCTTAAAATAACCAATTATTTATAAAAATATTTAAAACCTAAGTTATCCATTTACATATTCTTTATGAAAAATATATATGTATTTTTTTAAAAAAATTTAGAAAATGTTCACATCATAGGTTGAGAAACAATCTATTGCATCTGGTATGGCTATGAGGCTGAAACCTATGACTAGAGGGTGATAAAGATGTGTCTCCTTCGGTTATCCTTCATTATTCTCTACTTCTATCCTCCATGCATTTTATATATATTCATATATTTTATTATATACATGATTAATTTAAATATATAGTTTTAATTTATAACAGATTACTTTTACTCATAGTTTTATCTTAAAACCATCTTAGTTATTAAGTTATTTTATTTTAATGGTTAAAAAAACATGGTGCATTTTTTCAATATCATAATTTAGATGTAAAATCAGTTGATATTTTATGTACATTTAAATATAAATACTAAATCATGATACATTTTAAATTTTCATTATAGTTCATTAAAAAAAATTATTAATCTATTTATATTTTTTATTACTTTAAAATATTCCTTTTAAAATGTTTTGTAACAATTTTCATAATAATAATTCAATAAAGATTTATTTTATTCATTTAGAACAATAAATTTATTGTATGGTTATATCCAAGAAAATACGCACTATTAAAAAAATTATACACATAGAAATACTCTTAAATTTCATAAGAACATTCCGAATTATATACAAATATGAAGGTTTACAACTAGGAGTTATAAAGGGATATACACATTGAATAATAGTACATTCACTAGAACAAACTCCATCGACTTGAAATCCTCCAAGTGAATTTCTCCTACTATAATGACTATAGAAAGGTAGAAAAGTGTTATGATGAAAAGTGTGTGTGGTCAGGTATATCTTGTCCATCATAAATTTTAAGTCATGTTAACATAATAGTTATGTCATAAAATCATAGTTCTTTCATAAGCTACAATTTTCTCTTTTTTGGAAAAAAATAAACTTTTTCAGAAAATTTTAAAAAGTCACCCTGAGATCATTTTTATGTTTTGAGTCAAAAATTAAGATTATTTTATAAATTTATTTCTATAAATATTATAATTTAACATTTAAATAAATGTCAATTTTTTTTTGAAATTTATAAATTTCATTGAAAAATAAACATTTTGACCATTATAAAAATTAATAAGACTTCAGTAAAATATAATATAATTTAAAACGTAATTTTAATATTATTTTAGAAAAATAGATTTTATTTAAAACTCCTACATTTATCATAAAACATATTATTAGTGGTAAATATTTATATTCTAAAATAAAACAAATTTAGTTATATAATTAAAATAATCATGATGGCTACCTAATTGCATCTAGATAACCAAGAAATAATAATTCTAGAATATCTTATTGAATAATTTTCATAATTTTAATCAACATATTGGCCAATAATTAAAATGAAACATGAAACATTTTCCTATAAATAAACCTTCATTCTCACTTCTTCACTCAATACTTTGGTTAAAAAGTTTCTTACAAATCCCTCCTCAAGTATAAATACCCCTTTACATCCTCACTTTAAACACCAAAGAATTTGATAAAGATTTGTATCTAAATTACCCACTCAATATTATCTCCAAGGTGGTTATAATCATCCAAGAAGTTCATCTCCGACTTTAATAATAATCCTTCCATGTTTGGGGGTCTTTTTCTACACTTTTCTGATTCAAGTACTTCTTTTGTATAAGCCTTTTATTTTCAATTTTTTATGATGTAAAGTTATTACAAATACCTATATTATTTTGAATATGATGTTTTTAATAGGAGAATTTATTTGCATATAATAATAGATTTTCCCTAAGTCGTTACTCTACTGAAGTAAGGGTCCCCAATCCTCCTCTTCCATTTTTAATTTCATTAAATTTGTTATATTTACTTTTAAAATTTCAAACTTTTATACTAAAATTATTTTTATTGAATTATATTATCTTTAATTTAATATGTTTTGAATGTGAGTTTATTTATTCTCTCTCATTGTATCCTTTTCATAATCCATCACAATTACAAAGAATGGGTTCCGTGAATCCTCCACTTCCATTTTCATGTACTTTACATTTGTTATATTTTCTTTCTAAATTCATTTATCATATTCCTAAATATATGTGCTTACATGTAATTATATTCTATTTGATATGTTATAAGTGGGAGTTTATTTATTCCATATCATTATATCCTTTTCTTAAGCCATTTATATGCCAAAGTAATGACCCCAATCATCCTCATCCATTTTCAAGTACACTACTCTCGTTATATTGAATTTATAAATTTCTTTTTCATCTACATCCACATATATAATTTTTTGGTATTATATTAAATCTGATATGTTATAAATGAGTGTTTATTTATTCCCTCTCATTATATCCTTTTTTAAAGTTATTATAATAATTAGACTATTCCATAACCGTAAAACCATCCAAAAATTTGGTTAAGAAATGTTTGTGGGGTTTTACTAAGCAATGAAATCCTTGTATGTACACTAAAATTATATGTGGTTTTAGCTCATATGCATCTATAGATTAAAAACCTAAAAAGGATTGTTCTGATATATCCCAGCCAGCATTCTGTTGCATGGTGAGTGGGCCCTTGATTTGCACCTACTTTAACACACATAGGGTATATTCTTTTGTTAATATACACACTACTTACAAAAAATTTTTAAATAATCTATTAATAAATTCTTTTTTCTTATACCATTGAAAATATTTGTATTCCAACTACCTAGATAATATTATTAATTATATTATTGGGAAAAATAATGTTGTACCATATAATACATTATTTTATATAGGAAAAACTTTTAAGATATTCCTCATTGAAGAATTTTTATAAGTATTTTTCCATTAATTCTGTGAAAAAATTTCCATGTAATATTTTTATATGTGATGGAATATATTGGAATTTTATGTGATGGGTGGGGTTCAGAATTATTTAGCCTCTCAGTGTACTAGTAGGTCTCATGAGACAACTAAGATAGGGCAATGTGAGTTTCCTTATGCATTATGTAAGATTTATTGTCCCAATTCCTTAATTATGCGATTAATATGTCTTCAATTGTGAATTTACATCACTATATGTTCATTTATTAGTATCTAGGAATCTATCCAATTTCCTGTTGGCCATGGATTTTTTTATTCTCTCAATTTCATTTTGTAGAATAAATTAGTTATTTATTAATCCCTCCCTTAACTGTATGATAAGTTATTTATATACTATAATCTATTCATTTTTATGTGGGACATGGGTTTATATATTCTCCCATTATCATTAGTTATGGCACATGTCAATATATTTTTTTGTTCCATAACAACTTTTTCTATGCACTGTTCCCTTACTGAGTGTCTGATCTCACCCCTTTTTATTATTTTCCTTTTCCTAAATAATCCAATAGAAGTAATATGTATGAAAAAATAGATTTCTATGATAATAATAATGGTTTTAATTTTTTCAGATCATGTATTTTTAGTTTCAAATTAATGTAAAACTTGTTTATGTATCTAGTTTCTTGAGGAAACTAAACTATTGGATCTAATATATTGTAATCTATGCACCAATGTAATAAAACAACCATTGGATATAGGGTGAAAGGTTCGGGGTTGTTATAGTTGGTATTAAAGGATAGTTTAGTAGAAACATTAGGAACATGATTTAGGAGAACATACTTAGAACCTAGTGGGGAAATGATCATAGATAATGTAGATTAAAAAAATATAATTTCTTAATTTATAAAATATATTAAATGGATTATAATTTTATGGATAAATAATATGATAAAATTTAAGATCATATATTTTAATGATTTTTGGAAATTTCAAGAAAATTTTAGGATAGTCATTTAAGGAATTGGGATATGAGTATAAGAATACCCAAACTAAAGAAATCCATATTTATCCAATAATGATATAGGTTTACCTTAAAGTGGACTAGTCTAAAATTTGGGCACCATAGTCATTCATAAGATGTATTATTTCTGATTTATATACTTTATTCTCTTAAGATATGGTTGATCACTCAAGATTTTCTATATTGGTTTTATTTTAATACTGTAAATAAAATTAAGTAGATTACATTATAATTAGGTGGAGGGTAGTTCATTTCATATAATAATGATATTTTTTAAAAATATATTAAAGTTATTTTTCATGATGGAATGAGGAAGATAAAGAACAACTCTTCTCTCCATTCAAGAATATCTACTTACAAGGATTGTCCATAATTCATACTCAGATGACTTCAAAACGTTTTCCAATATCCATGTTACTTACAAAAAACATTACGAGTCTTTTTATTCCTCTTCCATCCCTAGATTATTTCAAGTATCATGTACTATTTTTTAGTGAATCTTGAACTCTCAACTTTCTCACCATGATAAGCGTAGTGTGTACCATTAGGGCCTTTTTCTTATTCTTTTCTTTATATTAAACACATGAAGCACTTAATGATTTCATAGATATTGCAGAGGAGGAAGAACTTTGAGTTGCCTATATGAATCTAATAAGAGATTTATTCCTATATATAAATATCAAATTTTATTTAGGATAACCCTATTTTTGAATATTTGAATATGAATCCATAATATTGTTTTATAAAAAAAGGTTCACGAATATGTTTTAAAAATATATATTAGAAAACAAATTAATGATATATCGATTATTCAATCAATTTAATCAAAGCTGCATGAATTCCATTTGTAGAAATGAAGTATATGATTTTGAAAATATCATGAGGTATTATGGTGATGCATAAACCCTCTCTCCTTGAAGGAAATTCCAATAGGGAAAACTAAATACCTTATTTAAGGGATGAATTATTTGATGGTAATTATTAAATATAATTATAGGTGAATGAAATAATTTTTTTAAGAATGAAAAGCCACAATATTGAATCTTGTAAAGTGATATTTATTGTTTTATCATATAAAAATTTAATAAAACTTTTAAGGATTAATTTTTTTAAGGGTGGTGAATAAAAAATAATAAAATTTCTAATTAATTTTTTTTTTTGAATTTTCATTCAGTAATATAAATATAAATTCTAAATAATTTTTATTCTTTCAAATAACCAACTATTTAAACAAATATTTATCACCTATGTTATTCATTTACATATTTTTCAAATAAAAAAAATTATATATTAAAATGGTTTTATAAAAATTGAATCTCATCGGTTGAGAAATAACCTGTCGCGTCTGACATAAACAAGAGGCTCAAACCAATTAATGGAGGGAGACTAGGATGTATCTCCTTTTTTCAACTTTTATGACACCCTAAATCTGTCTTCAATTATTTTTATATATAAAAATATATTTTATTATATACATGATTATTTTAAATATATTGGTTTATTTGATAACTACGTTCCTTTTACTGATATTTTTATTTCCAAATCATCTCTGTCATTAAGTCATCATTTAATGGTTAAAAAAACATTGTGCATGTTTTTATTTTCCTAAAATTTGATATACCATAATTTGAAATTTTATGTATGGTTAAATAAAATTAATACATTTTGATGAATTTTCAACTTTAATTATAGTTCATTTAAATGTTTTTATTTTATCTTAATCAATGTATATGTTTTTTAATTTAAAATTTTCCTTTTAAAAGGTTATGTAACACATTTCATAATTAAAATTCAATAAAGATTTATTTTATGCATTGAGAAAAATATATTTATTATACAATCATATCCAGTAAAATACCCAATTTGACAAAAAGTTGACACATAGAAAGACATTTACATTTCATAATAACATTACAATTTTTGTTTAGATATAGACTAGTGAAACTAGGAACAGTAAAGAGATATATATATTAGAGAATGGTACATTCACTAAAACAAACTCAATCATCTCAAAATCCTCCAAGAGGATCACTCATATTATAAATATTTTAAAAAGCATGAGAATCATTAAGAAGACAATGGACATTATCAAAGGATGTGTAAGAACCTTTGTGAGCAAATTAGTGAGTGACGAAGTGAGAATGAAAGTGCATTTATTGGGAAGCATGTTGGTTATAAGTATAATTTTCATCCAATATAGTTGATCGACATTATGAACATTAGTCAATAAGACAGTTGGTTTCTATTATTATTAGTTATTTATACATAATTAAGTGACCCATAAGATTATTTCAATGATATAATAAAAATCATTTTATTAGAGAATATAAATATTTCCCAATAAGAATATGTTTATGATAAATTTATAAATTTTAAATAAAACTTATTTTCATTAAATAATCATAAAAATACTTTTTAAATGAAATTATATTTTAACAAATTCATAATTAAGATTTTATAATGGTCAAAATGTTAATTTTATAGGAAATTCATAAATCTAAATAAATAATGATATTTATTTAAAATTTAAAAATATAATATTTATAGAATTATTTTGATAAAATAAACTTCATTTTTGACTCATAACATCAAAATTATCTTTGGGTAAATTTTTTGGATTTTTTTAACAAAATTGATTTTTTGGTGAAGTGAAAGTTGCTGATTTACAAAGCACTTTAATTTTATGAAATCATTATTTTTACAGCTTGACTAAAAATTCATGAAGCATTTTATTCAGAAGAAATAAATTTAAATAATTATAAAAAAAATTTAAAAATATCTATTTCAAAATATAAATTTATACTTTATATCTTTGAACCAATTTTTTTGAAATGAAAGTTATTTTTTTTTTGAAAAAAAAAATAATTGTATTGATTGGGATGTATGTTTCAATTTGTACATGCCTTGAAAATCCAACCAACTTCTCCAAAAAATTAATAATACAGAAAATTGGTTGGAATTTATTAACCACATAATTGGTCAGATTATATAATAAAATAACATATATTGTAACCCTTAAAACCACCCACCTATAAATATGAATACCAACTTTATATCCTTACATCACATAGAAAATATTTTTATTACTATTTAAATATTAATTACCATCTAAAGAGTCACTTCAATTAATTTACAATATTATTTTAAATCCACTCTAGCTTTATCAATCATCCTTCCAAGGTAAGGGTTTTTTTCCTCCACTATTTATATTCAAGTTCTTCTTTTGTATAAGCCTTTGATTATAAATTTTTTATATTTTAAATTGATTTTAAGTACCTGAATTACTATTAATATTATTTATTGTTAATGATATACTTAATTTACCTCTCATTATAGATTTTTCCTAAGTCATTACTCTATAAAAGTAAGGTTCCCCAATCCTCTTCTTCCCTTTTCAGGTTCACTAAATTTTATAAATTGTATTTTTAAATTTAATTTTCATATAATTACATTATTTTTATTTTAACACCCCAAGATTTAATAGTACATTATTTCTTCAAAGTAATTCAACAACTTGCACTACACGCAACACCGAGTTCTAGCACACCCTGACTTACCAAACTAGCCGCTCAAAAGCAGTTATCAATAGTATTAACTGAATTTTTAACTTTATATAATCCTTATAATTCTAGAATCCATATTATGATTTTCTTAGACATAATGTAAGAACAAATACATTTTTTTCAGATAAAAGAAGTATTTTTCAAAAATTGCAATTTTACCGCCTTTTAATGGTGAAGCCTTTTTAAATCCAATATTTGAAACTTTTATATATTGCATTTAACAAAATAAACTTCTTATTTATAATCGGGACATAAGAATTTAGTTTAAATAATTTTTTGGTGTTTTTCTGATAACTTTCATATTTGGGTGAATAGTGAAAAATACTATATTTTAACTAAAAACAACTTTTTTAATCAAAATAATTTATAGTGTTGAATTATACATTTTAATGTTTTGTAAGTTTAATTAGATTATATTTTTACCCTTTAATCTAATTTTGGTCATTGGAATTAATTTAACATTGAAATTATACATAAACAAGTGTCAATCTTTTGATAGTTATTGTTTCTTAAAAACACGCTATTTGTTTTGACAACGAGAAATAATTTTAAATTAATAAATGAAACTTCTATGATTTTAATTTGGTAAAATAGACTTTATTTTTGGATTTGGAATATCTAAATTAGACTAGGGTAAATTTTTGGTATTTTTCTGAAAACATTTAATTTTTGATGAATAATGAAAAACACTGAGTTATAGTTTAAAATTGAATTTTTATTTAAATAACTATTTATTTTATTTAAATTTATTTTAGGTCAAAATAGATACATAATACCTATATAAGTTCAATGTAATTTATTAGAGTCATTTTATAATAATTTTAGATATATAAAAATTTTATTGAACTTTTCACCGTTGTTTACCCACCTCCTAGGAGAATTTGTAAATTCACATAAAACTTAATTTTTCCACTTCTGTGAGTTGAATTTCGGAAATCCGAGTGCCATGGTTAATATCAAGGAGTAAAATTTGGTTCAATAAGATAAAAATAATTTTTGGTGAATAGTAACGTTTTACTTTTATTTATCACGGTTAAAAGTAAAATAGGGTAATTAAGGGTAAAAATGATATTAATATTACCCTAACACATTTCCTAATTCTATTGTAAAAGTTTATCTAGACCAAAAACAACCTTGGTAATAAAATATTATCATTTAGGTCCACTTGGATTAGATTAGGACATTTATTATTATTTAATTCAAAGAAGAGTTAAAAGATTTAAAATCACAGTTTAAAAAAAAACTTAATATAGGGTTATATTTAAGAAAAATTAGATTATAAATATTAATTAGAAAGATAAAAAAGATTTCCTACATAATTTTATTTTATTTATAATTTTTAGAAATTAAATAATTTAATTTATTTATGACACAATGATGATGAAGTAATTACCATATTAATGAAAAATTAAGGTAATTGATATTATAAATACCCAAATAAATGTAATTTGAGACATTTTATGAATTCCAATAATTTTATAGGTTAATATGACATATTATTATTGGTTATATGAATTTTTTTAGAAGTAATAATGCTTTTATGAATTTATCAAAAACAAAATACCCAATAGTGTCAAAATTGACATAAAAGTGTTTTTAAAACAAATATTATATTATTAATTGATATTCTATTCCTAAAAATATAAGGTTAAGCCAAAGGACTTATATCATGATAGGTGTATCATTAATGGACCACTTTGGGGTCTATTGGAAGTTTATAGTAAGTTTATTAACCATATAATATAAAAATACAAAGAGACATGATAAATGTCAAACTAATTAACTAAGACTTAAAACTAAAAGATAAGGTTAATAAAGTGACCAAAACTATCTAAAACCTATTGGTTGAGTGTATCTAGAACCATCCCCACCTTATCCTCTAAATAAATCAATTTATAGCCATTATAAACTGAATATGATTTTATTATAAAATAATATTTTAAGTTTTTCCTTAGGTGCCCCTCACCCCTCTTATAAAAGGGCACTCCCCCTTCACTCTAATTCACACCTTATAAGCCATTTGGCTCGGACAAACCCTGCCTAAATAGCCTCTCAAATATCCCCCCTTCAACCTAGAGGCCTTATTTTTATCATAAAGCCATCCTAAGGAGCCTTTTTGATCAAATAAAAAGGAACAACCTGAAGAAGAGGTAATGATTTCACCACCTTTTTTCAAGTTCCTTTCTTATTCCACTTCTTCTTTCTTTGTTGTTTCCATTATAAAATAATAAATCCTGTATATTCTATATAATTTAATGTTATTATAAATATTTCACAACTATATTCATTATTCTATCCATCTTATGAATGATAATGTCACCATGCATGCGTACCTACAGCTTACCATCTCCACGTCATGGTGTAATTTGTTATTCAACCATATGTTATTTGGATGGATATAATGATGAGTAATATGTATATAAATAATGAAAATAACATAATAATATCTCTGTAAAATTAATATACCATCCAATTCCACACCTTTAAGGAAATGATATTGTCGCTCGTGCGTACGTACGGATTACCGTCTCCATGACGCGATGAGATTTATTTCCACATTCACCATTCATCGACGATTATAAAAATATATATTACTAATATGTTTGTAATATATGACATAATAATGCTACTGGAGATATATATATGTGTGTGTGTGTGTGTGTGTGTGTGTTTGACTGTGTGTGTGTGTGTACTTACATATATTTTATTCACTTAGTTCCGTTCAATACGTTATAAAAACAAAAACAGCGTTTATGCATACGTACGGACTACCGTCTCCATAAACGGTGTTTTCCATTTCATATATATGTCTATTATAAATATTTATATTCTAAATTTATATGATATATAAATCATGTTTTATATTATGGAAGTATTTAAATCATAATCTAAGTGATACAATCAAGAGTAACAAGTTAAAACACGTACGATAAAGAAAGCGATTATTACCCGAAATGTTAATTTAACATGGAAATTATTATTAAATGGGTAGTATAAAGTCATAAATGAATAATGTATGATATCAAAAATATTAATATGGTTTTGGTATAATTTAATAACATACTATGGACTTCATACAGGAGGTTAAATGTACCCTCGACTAAAGGAAAGTGCAAGGTAAGGGGTTTTTCATCTCACTCTTTATTCCCGTGAGACCCATGCCATATTGCCACTATTATCTTTTGTGTGGTGTATGTACTGCCCATAATTTTATTCTTTGTGTAATAAACTTTAATTTATGTGTATTTACATATTCATTGTATTATACCTCTTTCATGGGGTGTATGTTTCATAAGTTACCAAATTGGTAAGGGTTAATTCCTCAATCTCATTATTATCCGTGATTGTTTATGTGTAAGTATTTACTGGGACATTTTTATCATCCATGTCCATTTTTCATAAAAATGATTTCAAAATAAATATTTTAAGGATTTGTGAAAGTTAACCTTTATCAAGATCATAATTTTAAATGTTTTAAAGAATTATCTTTCTAAATATTTTTAATTAATGTCCATGTTTTCAAAATGATTTTAAGGATTTATTTATATGGAAATGAATTTTTTGAAATGATAACTCTTTCCAAAAGTTTCAAAGTGGTATGGGACACTTTGATTCAAAAATATCTTTTACATTACTTCCTTTATAAATATGTTACTTTTAAATAATTTTACAAAAAGGTTATTTCTCTCAAAAAAAATTACTCATCATTTTCAACTATGTCACCATCCTTTACTGGTTATTATTTTTGATTGAGGTTGATTTATTATGATACAAAACTTCCATATAGTATTTAAGGTTTTGTGTATGTTTTAATGTGGATGTTTTATTTTTATACTATTCATGGTTTATGGATAATGTATTGACATTTCGTATGCTAGTTTTAATACGAATGTTAATGTTATGTTTAAACCTTTTCATATGAGGAATGCATTGGACTTAGTAAGTGACGGGTGGAGCCCGCTATAGCTCCTTGATGCATCAGTAGGTCTCATGACACAAACTAGTGTCTTAGAACAAGGCCTTGAAAAAATCTTATTTGTAGTCTTGGCACAAGTCCTTGACTATGTGGTTATGATAGTCTGGCATTATGCATTTCATCATTATGAAAGTGGTTAGTGATATTTCATGTGATTATTCGACTAGTAGAATATTCATGTGAATAAGTAAATGGAATTACTTAATTTTATTTTTTCCATATTATGCTGAAGTTCAAGTTTAAATAGCTTTTTTTTAGTTATACATTGCCTTAAATGTTTATGCTTATTTATGAAAGTTTTCACTATATTGTTATCCTTACTGAGCATTTGAGCTCACCCCTTTCTATGTTTTATTTTTCACAGGATTTCGAGAAGTGTATTTTGATTGATATGCAGGTTTAATCCAAGGTAATAATGGATTTCATAACATATTATTTATATTGTTTTGTATGTTATAAAGTGTAATGTGACATTCATGTATATAATCTATTTTCCAAGACTGCTAAACTGATCGGTCCTTCGGGACTTGATTCCTTGTAATCATGCCAATGTATTAAAATAATGCACCGACTCTGGGTAACTGGGGTCGGGGCGTTACAGTTGGTATCAGAGGAAGTTTAGCAATAACCTTGGAAGCTAGATTTAGAAAAACTCTGATTAGATCACATAGACCTAAGATAGAATTTGAGGATTATAATAGAATAAATTCCTAGAATTTTGGTAATGTAGATATTTTGTGAGTTTTCCAAGAAAATACATCCCTGTCTCGATATAAGTAGGTAGAGGCGGATCTGGAACAGATGTACCTAGGGGTAAAACCCGAAAACACCGCTTTGATCTAGACTTAAACGGGAACTAGTCCACGACAACGGGCCTTGCTGCACTCTTGGTTACAACACTCCCGGGGGATATGCTTAGGATAATTCTCGTTTTCTTTACAAACCACTATGAATGGTTTATGAGTATATACCTTCTCAAAGAAAACATTTTTGTAATTATGGATTATATTCATAAACTGTTCAATTTATGTTAGGTATTTTACATGTTTAGAATTATGAATTTTGATTCATAAACTGACCTAGTATATTTCATTGTTTAGAAATGGCGCCCAGTAGAAGGAATGAGAACTCCCGCAGTACGTATGATCCAAAGAGTAAGAAGGGCCATATCATTCATGGTATTAATCCAACATTTAGAAAGGATATAGTCTCCCACATCTTATAATCATATTAATAACTAGTATCATGTGTTAATAAGATCAGTAAAGAATTCTCTGAATCCTATGGATTTGAAAGGAAGCCAGAGAAGAAAAGGATGGTAAAAATAAAGATGGATAAAGGGAATAAGGGAAAGAAGGATTTTCCAATATGTGATAAATGTGGAATGAATCAACTTGGAAAATGATTGAAGGGAACGGGAGTTTGTTATAAGTGTGGATAAAAGGGACACCAAGTACGTGATTGCAAGGGTAAGAAAAAGTTTTCAAATGTAAAATTCTTCATCTGCAAGGCCTTGAGACACTACGTGAATCAATGTCCCATTCATAAGAGTATACCGCAAATGATGTTATTGTATAATAATCAAGTTATGATACTACCTCAGATGAAGAAGAATGACTAGTGTTCTTATGTTGTTATTATAGAATTATTTCATTAGAGTGTTGTATCAATAGTATACTGGTTACATGAATTATGGAGATAAATAAGGATTGTACTATAGTACTATTTTATTGAGGATTTGAGATTATATGGTTCTAAGAAAAGTGACTTAATAGTAAGATACACTTTTTGGAAAATAAATGGTTGAAGGAAAGGTATTCTTTAATATGGTCCTGATAATGAGGTAGTGATTTTGGAATAAGAGATGGTTGATTTTAGTAATTCAGGATGTTGCGGTGTTATAAAAAATACACGATGAAGGCGTTCACATGTTATTACCTGGAAAAAAAGGATCCTCATTATGTTTAACTTCCTTATAAACTTTGGACTGAGAGTTTGGATATAATTATTTTGGATAATTCAAAAGTTTGGAATGGATTAAGTTTGAATTGGATACTATTGTTAAGGTTATTTTTGGATTTCCATAAAAATGACAACCTAGAGGACGGGCGGCAACCCGTCACGTCCGGCAAGGCCGCGAGACTTGAACCCGCAATCGAGGGGAGGCAAGGGTGTATAACCTATCACTGACCCACAAGATGTCATGGATTGAATAATGTAGTTTTTTAAAGGGTATGATATGTGAATTATAAATACATTATTTTTGTAACCCTATACGATTAGGATAAATAGAATATATTTTTTTGAAATCTTTTAGAGTGAAAGATGAGTTTGTGGTAGGAATTAGTTGAAGGATGAAACTCTACTTGTCAAGCATATTTATACATATATATATATATATATATATATATATATATTTCCCTCTTATTTTATGGATAAATTAATTATTAAACTTTATGGAAGGGATCTTAAAACCAAAAATGTGTTATCCTAATACCTTACGTTTTGTTGAACCGATGGTATTTTAAATCATCATATATTGGTGGCTTTAAGGCCCACAATTCTATAATTGTTTATGATTGATGAACTCAATAACTCCCTATAAATATTTACATTTTTCCTCCAATTATGTGTCTCTAATTTCCACCAATGTTCTCCTAACCGAGATCATAATTTGGTGGTGACTTTTTCATTCTCTTTTTCCTCTTATTAAGACTAAATTTTATTAACCCAATTTCTTATGTGGTATTTCCCACAAAGGTATTTTCTATTTTCAACCTTTTATATTCAAAGAATAATTTCAAATTTCGAGGACGCAATTTATTTAAGGAGGGAAGAATGTAACACCCCAAGAATTCATATTACGTTATTTCTTCAAAGTAATTCAATAACTTGCACTACACGCAACACCGTGTTCTAGCACACCATGACTTACCAAACTAGCTGCTCAAAAGCAGTTATGAATAGTATTAACTGAATTTTGAACTTCAAATAATCCTTATAATTTTAGAATCCATATTAAGAGTTTCTTAGAAATAATTTAAGAACAAATACATATTTTTCAGATAAAAGATGTATTTTTCAAAAATTGCAATTTTACCGCCTTTTAATGGAGAAGCCTTTTTAAATACAATATTTGAAACTTTTATATATTTGATTTAACAAAATAAACTTCTTCTTTAGAATCGGGACATAAGAATTTAGTTTCAATAATTTTTTGTTGTTTTTCTGTTAACTTTCATATTTGGGTGAATAGTGAAAATACTATATTTTAACTGAAAACAACTTTTTTAATAAAAATAATTTATAGCATTGAATTATACATTTTAATGTTTTGGAAGTTTAATTAGATTATATTTTTACCCTTTAATCCAATGTTGGTCATTGGAATTAATTTCACATTGAAATTATACATAAACAAGTGTCAATCTTTTGATAATTATTGTTTCTTAAAAACACGCTATTTATTTTGACAACGAGAATTAATTTTAAATTAATAAATGCAACTTCTATGTTTTTAATTTAGTAAAATATACTTCATTTTTGGATTTGGAATATCTAAATTATATTAGGGTGAATTTTTGGTATTTTTCTTAAAACATTTAATTTTTGATGAATAGTGAAAAACACTAAGTTATAGTTTAAAACCAAATTTTTATTTAAATAATTATTTATTTTATTTAAATTTATTTTAGGTCAAAATAGATACATAATACCTATATAAGTTCAATGTAATTCATTAGAGTCAGTTTATAATAATTTTAGATATATAAAAAATTTATTGAACTTTTCACTGTCTTTTACCCACCTCCTAGGAGAATTTGTAAATTCACATAAAACTTAATTTTACCACTTCTGTGATTTGAATTTCAGAAATCTGAGTGACATGGTTAATATAAAGGATTAAAATGTGGTTCAATATGATAAAAATAATTTTTGGTGAATTGTAACGTTCTACTTTTTTTTACCACGGTTAAAAGTAAATAGGGTACTTAAGGGTAAAAATGATATTAATATTACCCTAACACATTTCCTAATTCTATTGTAAAAGTGTATCTCGACCAAAAAAAACCTTGGGAATAAAATATTATCATTTAGGTCCACTTGGATTAGATTAGGACATTTATTATTATTTAATTCAAAGAAGAGTTAAAAGAGTTAAAATCACAGTTTAAAAAAAACTTAATATAGGGTTATATATAAGAAAAATTCGATTATAAATATTAATTAGAAAGATAAAAAAGGTTTCCTACATAATGTTATTTTATTTATAATTTTTAGAAATTAAATAATTTAATTTATTTATGACACAATGATGATGAAGTAATTACCATATTAATGAAAGATTAAGGTAATTGATATTATAAATACCCAAATAAATTTAATTTGAGACATTTTATGAATTCCAATAATTTTATAGGTTAATATGACATATTAGTATTGGTTATATGAATTGTTTTAGAAGTAATAATGCTTTTATGAATTTGTCAAAAACAAAATACCCAATAGTGTCAAAATTGACATAAAAGTGTTTTTAAAACAAATATTATATTATTAATTGATATTCTATTCCTAAAAATATAAGGTTCATCCAAAGGACTTATATCATGATAGGTGTATCATTAATGGACCACTTGGGGGTCTATTGGAAGTTTATAGTAAGTTTATTAACCATATAATATAAAAATACAAAGAGACATGATAAATGTCAAACTAATTAACTAAGACTTAAAACTAAAAGATAAGGTTAATAAAGTGACCAAAACTATCTAAAAACTATTGGTTGAGTGTATATAGAACCATCCCCACCTTATCCTCTAAATAAATCAATTTTTATCCATTATAAACCGAATATGAATTTATTATAAAATAATATTTTAAGTTTTTCCTTAGGTGCCCCTCACCCCTCTTATAAAAGGGAACTCCCCCTTCACTCTAATTCACACCTTATAAGCCATTTGGCTCGGCCAAACCCTGCCTAAATAGCCTCTAAAATATCCTCCCTTCAACCTAGAGGCCTTAGTTTGATCATAAAGCCATCCTAAGGAGCCTTTTTGATCAAATAAAAAGGAACAACCTGAAGAAGAGGTAATGATTTCACCACCTTTTTTCAAGTTCCTTTCTTCTTCCACTTCTTATTTCTTTGTTGTTTCCATTATAAAATAATAAATCCTGTATATTCTATATAATTTAATGTTATTATAAATATTTCACAACTATATTCATTATTCTATCCATCTTATGAATGATAATGTCACCATGCATGCGTACCTACAGCTTACCATCTCCACGTCATGGTGTAATTTGTTATTCAACCATATGTTATTTGGATGGATATAATGATGAGTAATATGTATATAAATAATGAAAATAACATAATAATATCTCTGTAAAATTAATATACCATCAAATTCCACACCTTTAAGGAAATGATATTGTCGCTCGTGCGTACGTACGGATTACCGTCTCCACGACGCGATGAGATTCATTTCCACATTCACCATTCATCGACGATTATAAAAATATATATTACTAATATGTTTGTAATATATGACATAATAATTCTACTGGAGATATATATATATTTATATATATATATATGTACTTACATATATTTTATTCACTTAGTTCTGTTCAATACGTTATGAAAACGGAAACAGCGTTTATGCGTACGTACGGACTACCATCTCCATAAACAGTGTTTTCCATTTCATATATATGTCTATTATACATATTTATATTCTAAATATGTATGATATATAAATAATTTTTTATATTCTGGAATTATTTAAATCATAATCTAAGTGATACAATCAAGAGTAACAAGTTAAAACACGTACGATAAAGAAAGCGATTATTACCCAAAATGTTAATTTAACATGGAAATTATTGTTAAATGGGTAGTATAAAGTCATAAATGAATAGTGTATGATATCATAAATATTAATATGGTTTGGGTATAATTTAATAACATACTATGGTCTTCATACAGGAGGTTAAACATACCCTCGACTAAAGGAAAGTGCAAGGTAAGGGGTTTTTCATCTCACTCTTTATTCCCGTGAGATTCATCCCAAATTTCCACTATTACCTTTTGTGTGGTGTATGTACTACCCATAATTTTATTCTTTGTGTAATACACTTTAATTTATGTTTATTTACATATTCATTATATGATACCTCTTTCATGTGGTGTATGCTTCGTAAGTTACCAAATTGGTAATGATTAATTCCTCAATCTCAATATTATCCAAGATTGTTTATTTGTAAGTATTTACTGGGAAATTTTTATCATCCATGTCCATTTTTCATAAAAATGATTTTAAAATGAATATTTTAAGGATTTTTTAAAGGTATCCTTTATCAAGATCATAATTTTAAATGTTTTAAATATTTATCTTTCTAAATATTTTTAATTAATGTCCATGTTTTCAAAATGATTTTAAGGATTTATTTATATGGAAATGAATGTTTTGAAATGGTAAATATTTTCAAAAGTTTCAAAGTTGTATGGGAAACTTTGATTCAAAAATCTCTTTTAAATTACTTCCTTTATAAATGTGTGACTTTTAAATAATTTTAAAAAAAAATTATTTCTCTCAAAAAGTTTTACTCATCATTTTCAACTATGTCAGCATCCTTTACTGGATATTATTTTAGATTGAGGTTGATTAATTATGATACAAAACTTCCATATAGTATTGATGGTTTTGTGATATGTTTTACTGTGGATGTGTTATTTTTATACCATTCATGGTTTATGGATAAAGTATTTACATTTAGTATGCTAGTTTTAATACGAATGTTTATGTTATGTTTAAACCTTTTCATATGAGGAATGCATTGGACTTAGTAAGTGACGGGTGGAGCCCGTTATAGCTCCTCGATGCATCGGTAGGTCTCATGAGACAAACTAGTGTCTTGGCACAAGGCCTTGACAAAATCTTATTGGTAGTCTTGGCACAAGGCCTTGACTATGTGGTTATGATAGTCTGGCATTATGCATTCCATCATTATGAAAGTGGTTAGTGATATTTCATGTGATTATTAGACTAGTAGAATATTCATGTGAATAATTAAATAGCATTACTTCATTTTACTTTTTCCATATTATTCTAAAGTTCAAGTTTAAATGGATTTTGTTTTAGTTATACGTTGCCTTAAATGTTTATGCTTATTTATGAAAGGTCCACTGTATTGTTATCCTTACTAAGCATTTGATCTCACTCCTTTCTATGTTTTATTTTTCCCATGATTCCAAGAAGTGTATTGTGATTGATATGCAGGGTTAAGACAAGGGAATAATGGATTTCATAAAATATTATTTATGTTTTTTTTATGTTATAAAGTGTAATGTAACAGTCATGTATGTAATCTATTTTCCAAGATTTCTAAACTGATCGGTCCTTCGGGACTTGATTCCTTGTAATCCTGCCAATGTATTAAAATAATGCACCGACTATGGGTAACTGGGGTTGGGGCGTTACATTTATTCCATGGTATTATATTCTATTTTATATGTTTTTAATGGTATTTTATTTATACCCTATCAATACATCCTTTTCCTAATCTGTTATTATGCTGAAGTAAGGGTTCCTTCAATCCCCCTCTTCCATTTTCAAGTAAATTAATTTTGTTATATTTTATTTACAAATTCCATTTTTATAAAATAAAATGTCTATCATTACATGGTATTATATTAAATTTTATATCTTTTAAATGAGGTTTTATCTATTACCTCTCATTATATCCTTTTCCTAAGTCGTTTCTATGCTGAAGTAAGTGTTCTCAATCCTTCTATTCCATTTTCAATTACATTACATTTTTTATATTACATTTCTAAATTCCTTTTTCATATACATCCGTGTTTTATATTATATTTTATTATATTTTATTATATTCTATTTTATATTATATAAATGATATTTTATTTATTCTCTCTAATTAAATACTTTTTCAAGATGTTATAATACTCAGATTGTCTCATATCCATAAAGCCTTACTAAAATTTGTAAAGAAAAATGTGTGTGGTTTTCCTATGAAATGAAATCCTTGTCTGGATACTATAAGTGGATATGGTTTTGGATTATATGAATATAGGGATTAAAACATTTAAAATAGTTGGTCAGGTATATCCTAACCATCATTTTGGTGGATGATGAGTGGGCCCTTACTGTGCACTTGGTTTAACATTCTCAAGGGATATTCTTTGGTTAATTTATATACCCTTTAAATAACCATTTTAAATTATTTATTCATCATTTATGTGTTATCAAACCTTTTCAAATATATGTACTCTAACTACTTGGATGTCTTTATTAATTTCTTGATATGGGAAAAATAATTGTTTACTATTTAATTCATTCTTCTATATGGGAAAATATTTTAAGATATGCCTCATTGAGAAATTATGCTAAGTATTTTTGTTCTTCATTCCTTGAAAATTACAGAATTAAGTCATTCTATATATGATGGAATGAATTGGATATTTATATTGGGGCCTAAAATTATATATCCCCTCAATACACTAGTAAGTATCATGAGAAAACTATGATTGGGTAATGGAAGCATATATACACTTAATGTAAGATATCTTAGAATAAGGACATTATGTTATTTTCATGATTTTCAGAATTATTAATTTATATCACTATATATTCAGCTATTATTATCTAGGAATTTATTCATTATCATGTTGGCCATGGATTTATTTTTTCTCTCACTTTAATTGTTATAAAATTACTCTTTTTTTATTTACACCACCCTTCACTATATGATCAGTTATTGAAATATTGTAATCTTTTCATTGTTATGTTGGCCATGGATTTATCTATGCTCTCAATCTCATTAGTTATAAAAAATATCAATTTATTTATTTGTACCATAACAACTACTTCTATATGACATTCCCTTGCTGAGCATTTGTGATCACCCCTTTCTATTTCTTTCATTTTCCCTAGGAATCCAGGAGTAGTACTACATATGAAAAATGGATTTTTAGGGGAATAATAATGTCTTTTATGATTTTAGATGATTTATTTTTAGTTTCCATATTATATAAAACCCATTTATGTATCTAGATTCCTAAAGAAACTAAACTATTGGATCCTCTATATTGTGATTGATGTACCAATGTAATAAAAATACCATTAGATCTAGGGTGCTGGATTTGGGTCTATTATAATTGGTATTTTATCCCCATGTAGTACATGGCTATTTTTTCTACTATGGATATAACCCACCTTGTTGTACATTTCAAATATAACCAATATGAAATGGATATGGTAATTATCTAGAGGGAATCTGGACATGTGGGTGGTTGCAAGATTGTATTTGTAATATGTCTCAATGAGATAGTTAATTGGGCTTATGTGGATATAGACGTTGAGTATTATATGAACTAATCAATAATATGTCCTAGAGAAATATTTTTATTGGGGAATATGAACCTTATAAAATTACATCCATTCTTGTAGGGAACATAGTCTGACACCAAAGGATATAAGGGGCTTCATGGAGAATATTTCCATATAAAGATGGATATGAAAGTTTAATTATATTGGGTTTTGAACATAACAAAAGAGTCTTATTTATCCTTGTGAATATGAATGAAAGACCTTTTGTGTTATTTACATATTTTATGATCACATGGTAGGAACATACCAAACTATTTAACATCATGTTGTAAGAACGTTTTTGTGTTGTTTTACATCATGTTACAAGGATTGTTTTAGTAGAATTTATTATCACATGCCTAGGAAATCTATGTCATGATAGAGGAAACACCAGATAATAGAGCTTGGCTTAAACATTTGGGTTTCCATTAAATTTATAACTAATGAATGATTAATATGAAATCATTGGTGTAGGAATTATTGGTTGGGTATAACACTAAGGTAAGATGCATGTTTAATTACTCAGGAACTAGGAGAGAATCATTGCGGATTAAACATATGTTTGGGATTCTCAGATGTGGGGTTTTTCAGTATTTTATGACTAATGCTAGTGAAATAATTAATGAGAACATTCATTAGGCTTACACATAGATTAGAATCAAATTGGAACATGACTAATTCATTTTAATCAAGAGCCATGGTAATCATGATGATTCCAGAGAGAAAAATCTAGTTCAACCATGATGAGAATCATCACTATAAAAGAAATATATAATTTTTGTTTTCATGGGGGTCTTACCACACTAGGGAAAACAATTCGAGCCTTATTTTATCAATGGAACACAAGATATAATGAGATCCATCAAATTCACTCATTGATATTATCATTCATGTAAGGTAGACTTGGGAGAGGTTTTGACATGGATTTTTAGGGTTCTGATCATGGTGAAGGGGAACCATGAAGATCATTTAAATTGATTCATTCTAAGTAAATTACTTGACAAATTATTGGGATTAATATGGTTTCATATTTATATCATTTTTTTGATACATGTGGTGCCTTAAAAAGTACAAATCTATGCAAGTAGAAGGAATTGTTTCTTGATCCTGTTTTTCATGAAGAATCTACACAATGCAAAATTATGTTGCTGTTGTCAATTTTTCAGACAAATACAAGTATGATTGCAGGATATTGAATTTTGCAAGAAGAATTTAATGATGACCAGGGAATTGGGGTTGATGCTTTGATGATTATGTAGCTTTATTCTATTATATGTCAAATTGTTGGGCATCATTCCTTGCTGAGCTCGGTTTCCCTCTTATGGATGATTTATAGGTTTTTCTTGGCACCTTCTTTTTCTATTCTTTTTTTCTCTTGGTGGTATAAACTCATTTTAACTCGTGTAATCACCTAAAATTTACTTTTTTTTAATAAATTTTGGGGATAATGGGTTTTAACTCATGATTTGAGTCTTTCTGGTAAAAAAGGCATTGCTAGTATACTAATGGGAACCTTGGATTTCTTATGGTTTATATATGAGTAGTACTAAATGAAATGAGGGTCCTTTTTATTGGTAATATTTTTATCCTACTTTTTAATTAATTCTACATGAAATCACCCTCCACAATCTATGTCCATGGGATACTATCATAAAGTATCTCTTATGAAGGAAATGGTTTTTGGAATTTCTTTGAGAAATAAATACTTCATCTAGAACACGCACATTATTGTTTGGGGTGTTTTAACATTGAGAGTACCTATGGGAATCTTTATAAATAGGTCTCAATTTATTAATCTTATATATATGGTGAACAATCATGTCAATTATAGGGATAATTATAAGATATTTATGTCACACTAGATAACTAAATTCCCAAAAGGGAAGTCATAGAGTATGTTTGTGAACACATAATGATCACATGATAGGGTGGAAATGATAGGATTGTGTGAAGTAACACTATAGTAGGCCCAAAATAACCTCATCTACATTACATAGACAACTCGTGGTATGTCCCAAAAGATTTCCTTTTAATCACATATGTGGTTTGTGGTGGATTTAGAAATAGATGATATTTTATCACCATGTAGCTACTATGTGTCTTGTATTGTTTTATACAGAATTATCCATTTTTAGTTATTTTTCAGAAGAATACATTTCCAATTTCTATATAATCTTCAGTCATCCATTCCAATTTATATCTTTATCATGGAAATTTTTGAAACTTTTCTTACCATAATAGAATCTGAAGGTGGTGATTTCATAAAATGATAAGATTTTGAAATTCCATAATGAAAAGGATGACTCAATAAAATAGAGTTTAATAAGACACATTATTTGTGTCATAAAGTTGAAAATTCCTAGAGGATTATGATAAAAAATAATGCAGAATCTACCGATATTTAGTCTAGATCTACATTAGTTGTTATGAAAATATGATAAAGAAAATAGAATAAGTTCTTTGTGTTTATTTATATGTCAGGAAATATATTTCATTAAATAATACTGATTTTGTATATAATGATGAATTAGTATAAGATAAGTAATGAAATGAATACTTCACTTCTATATAAATGCAAATTGAGGTTGAGTTGTGAGGAAAATATTCAATAAGTGAGAGGGAAATTCAATTCTTGAATGGGCCTAGATAACATGAAATTATAATGCCTCGACCCAAGTTGCCCAGATTCAGTGCATTATTACATAATATTGGCATTATATAAGGAATCATATCTCAAAAGACCGATCAGTTTAGTAGCCTTGGAAGTACTAGATACATTCATAAGTTTTACATTACATCATGAAATAAAAACATCAACAACATTTTGTCCCCTTTTCAACACACTTATATCCTTTTCCTATCCCTGTAGGTCAACCATAAAATACTTCTTTACATCCTCAGAAAAATAAAACATAGAAAGGGGTGAGCTCAGATGCTCAGTAAGGATAACAATATAGCGTAAACTTTCATAAATAAGCATAAACATTTAAGGCAATGTATTAGACTAAAACAAAATCCTTTTAAACTTAAACTTCTTCATAATATGGAAAAGATAAAATCAAATAATTCCATTTACTTATTTCCATGGATATTCTACTAGTCAAATAATCACATGCAATATCAATATTCACTTTCATAATTATGGAGTGCATAATGTCAGACTTCATAACCACATAGTCAAGGCCCTGTCCCAAGACTACAAATAAGATTTTGTCAAGGCCTTATTCCAAGACACTAGTTTGTCTCATGAGACCTACCGATGCATAGAGGATCTATAGCAGGCTCCACCCGTCACTTACTAAGTTCAATGAATTCCTTATATGAAAAGGTTTAAACATAACATAAACATTCATATTAAAAATAGCATATGAAATGTCACTAATTTATCCATAAACCATGAATGGTGTAAAAATAACACATCCATAGTAAAAAATATCACAAAACCTTCAATAAAATATGAAAGTTTTGTATCATAATAAATAAACTTCAAACAAGCTTAAAATACATTAGAGGATGTCGACATAGATGAAATCAAAACTTTTTTTAGAGAAATATATCTTTCTATTTTCAAATCATTTAAAATTTATATAATTATAAAAGAAAACATTTATTTTGAAAATATTCTTATAATATTGTATGGGAAGCTTCTACGATGTTATAACGGTGGAAAATAGCCGCACCCGCTGTATAAGTTAAAAAAAGACATTCTTACCTTAATTTTGTCGAAAAGGTTATAAAGTACCTTGTTTGGAAAATGACGGAAAGATTCCTTTAAAAACATATAAGGTCAAATAAGTGTATATATTACTTTAACCCATTGTCTAGTAATAATTTTTTGAAATACATTTTTAAGAAAACACGGATGTGTATGATAAAGAGGTCCTAGTAGATACTTACGTAAAAATAACCTCTGATAATAAAGAGATTGTGAAATTAACCCTTACCTTGTACTTTTCATTGGTCAAGGGTACATTAACGTCCTGTATAATAGTTAAATTATTTTTATTAAATTATAAAAAAACTATATACATAAATATAATATCATATATGATCCTCTAATATTGATTTCTTAATAATATTTAAGTAATATCATCTTTTTGGGTGTTAACTGGTTTGTTTTCCTTTAAATGCTCGGTTATGTAAGCCATGTTTGTTATAGATAGGATGTATTTTATTCATATCCAGAATGATATTAAGTTATTAAACAATATTTTTAATCATAAAATGAAAATTATTCTTGAATGATTACGATGGGTTATGAATCTCATCGCGTTCGTGGAGAAGGGGAAGTGCCCTTTTATAAGAGAGGCGAGGGTCACTTTAGGAAAATCTTGAAATAGTTTTTTTATAATATAATATTTTCAGTTTATAATGGCTCTAAAATGAATTATTTAAAGTATAAGATAGTTATTTGTCTAAAACATCTCAACTAACAGTTTTTAGATAGGTTTAGGTCATCATATTAACCTTATCTTTTAGATTTAACTCTTAGTTAAATAGTTTGACATTTACCATGTCTCTTTGTATTTTTATATTATATGGTTAATAAACTTACTATAACAAGCCAAGAGAACCCCATGTGGTTCATTATTAATATATATAACCTTATCTAAGTCCTTTGTTCGATCCTTATATTTTTATGAATATTATATCAATTAATAATATAATATTTGTTTTAAAAACTCAATTATGTCAATTTTGACACTATTTAGTATTTGATTTTTTTGAAATCCATAAAAACTTTATCACTTCAAATAAAATTTATTTTAGCAACCTTAACATGTCATATTAACAAATATAATTAGTTTAATTCATTAGAAGTCTCAATTTACATTTATTTGGATATTTATAATATCAATTATTTTAATATTTCATTAATAAGGTAATTACTACATCATCATTGTGTCATAAATAAATTAACTTATATAATGTCTAAAAATTATAAATAAAATAAAATTATGTAGGAAATATTTTTATATTTCTAATTAATATTTATAGTCGAATTTATATTGTTTATAACCCTATATTAAAAATGGTTTAGTTATTAAACTTTTAATTTAACTCTTTCAACTCTTCTTTAAATAAAATAATAATAAATGTCCTAATCTAATACAAGTGGACCAAAGAGAATCATATTGTATTCCTAAGGTTTTTTTTGGTCTAATTATACTTATCCAATATAATTAGGACATGTTTTAGGGTAATTATGATATAATTTTTACCATTAATTAACCTATTTACTTTCAACTGTGGTAAATAAAAGTCAAAAGTTACTATTTACAAAAAATTAATTTCATCTTATTAAACCACATTGTACTTAATGATATTAACCGTGTCTCTTAGATTTTTTAAATTCAACTCATAGTAGCGGTAAAATTAAGTTTTATACAAATTTGCAAATGTTGTTAGGAGGTGGGTAAAAGAAGGTAAGAAGTTCGATAAAATTTTATATATCTAAACTTATTATAAAATGACTCCAATGAATTATGTTGAACATATATAGGTATTATATATCTCTTTTGACCTAAAATAAAATAACTAATTATTTAAATAAAAATTTGGTTTTAACCAATAACACAGTATTTTTCACTATTCATCAAAAATTGAAAGTTTTCAAAAAAATACCAAAAATTCATACTAAGCTAATTTCAATATTATGAATTCAAAAATGAAGTCCATTTTGAAAAATAAAATTTATAAAATTTTAAAAAGTTGGTATTACTATTCATAACGGCTAGTTTGATTGGTCGCGGTGTGTTAGAATCTCGAAGTTGCGTACAATGCAAGATATTGCATTATTCAAAGGGAAGTGTGTTGTGGAAGCTTGGGGTGTTATAAAAAATTTTATCCATTAGGAAAATAAAAAATATGTAAAAGAACTTGAAATGGTATTGTTGGTGTTATTGAATATTATTTTGCAAATACTATGAATTGTGTTCCAAAATTTCACTCCCTTAAAATTATCAAGAATCAAGGGAGATAATCTCTAAAAAATCAATAAAATCCATGAGAAAGAGAAAATATTATAGAATATAGAAATTTGGGACTAAAAATCATCATTCATTTCTAAAAAAATAATTATTCATGCATATGAAAAAATGAATGATGTGACCAACCTGGACACATTTCCAATGAATGTATGTAAACACTTCTATGAAAATTTGTACATGTTACTTGAGTTATGAATGATCATTGATGAGAGTTGATACATGAACATCTAGTTTATATGGTTCTTCTAAAAAATGAATGATGAAGAAAACAAAAGAAAGTTCTTGTGGTAATAGAAATCAAGAGTGATCACATAATTAAACTATAATTTGAGTTAGGTTATCAATAAAATAATAACATAGTAACTAATGAGTTACTATGTGGGTGGTTCAAGAAGACTGGTCATAATTCAAAAGAGTATCTGAAAATTCTTCCAACTCATGTGTAAAGGATAATGAAGAAAAACAAAAAACATATGATTAATGTTATTTTATATTTTAAGTTAAAAATGTATTCTATAATAAGATAATTTTTGAAAAGAATTTGATAAATGTGTTTCCAATGAAGAATCATGGAAAAAAATTTAGAAATAGAAACATGAATTCAACAATGTATGTTAAAGCTTTAAGGAGAACGGAATCACTAATGGGAGAAAAATCTTAGAAAATATTCATTCAATAAGGAACAATGAAGGTCAGATTTATTACCTATTATTTTTTTTGTTTATATCTCAATGATAGTAAATGAATTTGATTCTTATATTTCAAGAATAAAATGATTTGACAATTATTTGAAAATTTTAGTTTTTCACTATTGAGTATTTCAAGCATCCTTGTAGAACTATAATTGTTATAAGAAGACGCTTGGATTTTACTTTGAATACAAGATAAAATAATTATGATTTATTAGAGTAATACCATTGTAATATAAGTGAATAAGTAAATGAGTTTTCTATAAAAAAAATAATATAAACATAAACTTATAGGAACAAATATAAAAAGGTAGAATTTTAGGTTTGAAAATCATATTGCCCATCCTTGGATTGATTGAATCAATTTTGGTCATTAATAGGGAGTGATAGTTGACCTAAATCATAAATTTAAGGGGGAAAATACTCTTACACATTAATATTATTAACATGTTTGTTAGGATGAGTTTCAATATGGGATTTATAGGAAATATATTGAACATACCTTATAATGTGATGAATTAAAATTTGTATCGCACACTCGAAAATTTCTTGGACAATTATGATGCCTAGAATGACCACTCTTATTTTATACACTGATTATTTCTCATAAATGCATAGATTTGATTTAAGTAATGTGAATTAATATGTAAGGTGTGATTCCATCCTTCATTAGTGATAATGAATATTTAACATTAAATAAATATTAGAAGACACAATTTTTTATCACAATGAAGAATGATATTTAGTAGTTCATTCCCCTACATTATCACATTTTAAATTATTTTTAATAAGGTAAAAAAATAAAATTTACTTTATAATTTATCATATTATTGAAAAAAATATAAAGGGATATATTGATGAACTAAAATGGATTAATTATGTTGAATTTGAATTCATTATTTTTATGGTTATGTTATTGAAATTCAATGTGTGCTAAAATTGGGTGATATAGTAAGATCCTAATGAGGATGATATGTTTTCTCTATTATGGATTAATGAAAAATAATATTGATATTATCATCATGAATAAATTGGAATTATAAATTAAGTATGCTTTATATATTTTTCTTAATGACCAAATAAAGACTACTGCATTAACAAAAGATTATTATCAAACTAATCATAATGTGAATGAAATGTTATAATGTAGAGAATTAAAATTATACAACATGATACAAATGAAGTATGATTTAGATATATTTTTTAGAATCCATACATGTATTACTAATCATGAAGGATACTACTAATAGTGTGTAATATAACTTTGTTAAAATTTGAGGTGTCTTATTTGAGGTTGGAATTAATATAGTTGTGGAGGTAATATAATTAATCAAATCTTGTGATGAAATATAATGGATGTATTTGAAATTTTATATGAAACTTTTTGAAATGATAATGAAATTTTAAAAATCCTTTTAATATATCTTGAGATGTTTGGAAGTAACTAAGGATTCCTTGAGAAGAGTTAATGTGTTTCAAAGTAGTTTTCATTGTGTTAGGATTAATATATAAGATATTTGATAGGGATCATAACTGAGAAAATGGTAAAGTAATCAGAGATCCCTAGATAAATATGTTATTATATCTATACATGATTTTAATAATGTAAAAGACATTAGTTGTGTAATATATTTCTTTAAATCAAATAATTAACACTATATTTGAATGTTACATGAGATATAAAACAAATTTGTATGTTACATAAGATATAACATTGATATTTTTAAAAATATTTCTAGTTTTTAGGAAATATGGAATAGAAATTCAATACATAATATACAATCATTCAAACGTATTTTATTTTCCTATAGAATAAGAAAATAGGATAAGTGAAAAATGTTATGTTTGAGTCTTTTAATTAAGGAAATGTGATAAAGGGTAATTTTTACATTGATGTTTGTATGATTAAATTTATCTTATGTAAGAATCATTAGTTAGAATAGATGATGTTTTTCCAAAGTAAAAAATCTTATGTTTGTTTGTATGACTTTCATAGGAATCTTTAATATAATTAAATCTAAAATTTAGATATATAATATTTTATAGATCATATTTATGATTCTATAGTTTAAAAAATTCTATATTTCCAGATGTGTTTAGTTTGTTGAATTTAAGAAATTAAAGAGTTTTTCTTTAGTGAAATAAATATCATAGTTATTCAAATAACCTATGATTCATTCGGATTGATTTAAAAATAATGATTTTATCATTATTCTAAGAACAATAAAAGCACAAAAAAGTAATACTAAGGGAGAAGAACAAGCCAACGAGCCCCTACCCGAGTGGTAAGGGTTCCTGCTTGGCACCCAAGAGACCCAGGTTCAAAACTGGGTGGAGGTGAATTTCCGAGTACTGTAGCAGTACTATAGCAGGTATTGTTCGGTATTGTAGCAGCCATAACTATTCACCCAATTTGGGCCTTCTGGACACCGGTTTGGGCCTACGGGTCTCAAGGGCCTTCAGTCCATCAAAGGCCTTCGGGATACAGGGCCTTCGGGCACAGGGCCTTCGGGCCACAAAAAGACCACGGTGTAGCCCAGTTCACATAGAGTAGGCCCCAGAAGAGGATCAGAGCAACAAGAGTAGCAGTCACCAGATGCAGAGCTAATCGGATTGGAAGAATAAGAGGGTATGGCAACCGCCATCGGGACCAGGCACCATGCAGCTTTGTACGGGGCAATGCTAGCTAATCAGCAATGCAAGGTGGGGAGCTAGGAGATCAATGATGCAGAAGCTGGGGAGGGGCAGTTTTAGTGGGTTGGGCCAACGGGTCATGTATTGGGCATTTTATGCCTCTGGGCCTTCGGGTCATGTATTTCAGGTCATGTTGGGCCTTGTGCCTTGAGCCTACGGGTCATGTCTGGGTTCCCCTTCAACCCTTAAAAGGGGGATTATCCATAATAAAATAAAAAATAAGGCCTTCGGTCCATTCGGAGAAGGGAGAAGAACAAGAGTAAGGGTATTCTATAAAAGTAGAATAATGTGTTATAGTTAATTAATAAGAAAGAGTTATTAAGATACATTTTCATAGCAATGGATGATGAAACAGACACAAAAGGATATATTATATATCATCATACATTTTTTGATATATTAATATATAGTTTTTTATGAATATTTAAATGAGAGGTAATTATTGGATAATTTTAATATTTTGTGAAGAATTTAAATCCCATGTTTCTTGGAATATTTAATCCAATTTGAATGAGAATTAGAAGGTGCAAGATATTGTTGACTATAATAAATAAAAATATATATTACTATAAAATATATATATGATTCCATATTTAAAATATGGAAAACATTATTATCATAATTCATTAAATAAAAATTGTAGATGAAGATAATGTAAATTTGAGAAGAATATTCGATACAACTTTTATTATTTATTTCCTTCATATGGAAGGAAAAATTTGATTGTATCCAAGAGAAAAAATCTTGTTTTTTTAATAATAGAAATATTAAGATGATATATTTTGACTGAAATCACAGTGAGTTCACGTGAGAATGAATTATTCTCTTGATTCTTTTTAAGATAAGGATGTGAGGACATGAAAAATAATGTATGCGTGGTGCTATATTAGAATATAGATGTATTCTATTAATTATTCATGTGTTTTTTTGGAAAGTTACTTTTAAGAACATGTTGGATCTAGTACAAAGTACCTATTGAGAGACTACTTAGGATTTTTGAGACATAACACATTCTAGAGGAAGCTGGTACGATAAAATATTATAAAGATGGAAATGTATTTTTTGGATATGTCCCTCCACAATAGTCACTAGTTTTCATGATTATAAGGAGATACTATTTAAAATAATAACTAAATTTTACTAGTGAAATTTTATTCCTCAGACTCAAACTAAATGTTGCAAGGAGTAGGTACCTGCATTTGGACTGAAACAAGTAAAAATACTCACATATGTTACTATTCTATACTTGGATTCGTATAGGAAAGTGTGAGATATTGTTGAAAGATATGATATATAATTTAACCAATTATAGGGGTTTATTTTATTGAATAAATAATAAAAAATTATAACTAATCCACACCCCAACAAAGTAATATATATTGGAACCTGGGCATGTTAGTCTCCACAAGATAAGTGGAAATTTGAAATCCTCCTCTATATCTATAATGATGTAGTTCATGGGAAAAATATATTTTCAAAAAACAATTTAATGAAATCCCTTAGAAAAACTAACTAAATGGTTATCCAATTGTAGATACATTCATATGTGATCTAAAAAATATTACATGAGTTTATTGAATAAACCCATGGGTATGAGGGTTATTATTATTCCAAAAATCAAAATGTTACATTCCAAATTCAAAAAAGAAAATCAAACATGGCATACAAATTCAAAATGGTTCTTGAAATTTCAAATACAATTTATATTACATTTTCTGTGAGAAATCCAATCTTTGAGAAATAACCCCCATTTCCTTTAAAATCAACTTATTGAAATTCACTTGCATTAAAAACTATTTATAAGATAATATTAGAAATTGGTCCATTATAAATGGTATAATAATATATAATAATTTAATAAAACTATAAAATACCTAAATTGGTTGTCTATATTTTATTACATCAAATATTCCCAAATGGTAGTTGAGGGACATAAGCTTCAGCTCCATTCCATTCCTTCTCTTAGAAAACATCCATACCATATAATGTTGTTTAATCTAGTTGAGAGGTATCCTACTTATCAACATTATCATGATTCTTTAGAGTAGTTTTCTTTTTAGTTGTGTTAAATATTCAAAAAACGTATTTATAAATGTATATTCCTTCCAATTTCTTATGGATAAAGTTGTTTCCACTATTTCAAGCTTTTTTATAGTATTAAATAGAATTGTGAAAGTTTTTCTACACAATATATTTTTATATATCTAACTAAACAATGATTTATTAATTGGAATGATGTATTATTTATTTTTAAACCTTGTTTTAGTGGTATTAATTAATCTTATTATAATTTATTCTAATAATTAATGAGTTCCTTATACTGATGCTCTTATTATTACTATTGATATTGATTATGATTTTTTATATTGGTGGGATAAAGGTTTTTGAACCCCTTATACTTAAATTTCTCTTAATTAAAATGATTTACTTGATATAGATCTACAATTTTGATTTGATAATGGGGTTTATTGCAAACCAATGACAATTAAGGCCTCATTTTTATTTTAGTTATTATTTTAAACTCCGCATATGGTTTGTAATCTATTAACCCGTGAGGTATGAAATACTAGAATAGGTTTTAGGCCTTATTTTGAGAAGCAAAATTTTCATTCCTCATTTATAAGTTGTGTAACACCTCGTGTTTTTAAGAAGAATCTTATTTCCATAAACTATATGTTTATAAAATTTAATTTTTCTTTTTTATTTGTTTAACGAAACTAAGATAGATTAGGAATAAATTAACACATGATAGGAACTAAAATAACAAAACTTTATACTTTCATATTAAAACAATACAAAAAAAATGAAAATGTGAATATTTATTACACACCATAGATTATTACTCACTATAGACTATTTCATCCTTTAAAATAGAATAAAATAATAGGGGAAAACAAAAAATAAAAAAATCATCAATATAAAGAGTTCTAATGGACTATCATCACCCATGAGGATAACTAATTTCTAAAGAAAACATATTATTATGAAGAACATCATGAAAGGAGAAGGAGTATTATGATATATAAAATGAAAAATATGGAAATGAGAAGTGTGATGTAAGAAGCAGTAATGGAATGAATGAGTTTAGAAAGGATATATAAGCAAACAAAATCCAAACATTATGGTTTTTGAAAATATGGTCATTGGATATACATGTATCTAGTATGTATACATAGTTGTGTATCGTTATTAATTAATTTAATACATTATAAAAAACGATGAAATAAAATTATAAAAATAAAATATTTTAAATATATATTATATGAATCATAAATTTAAATTAATATTATTAAAATATTATATAATGTAGTTATATAATAAAAATTAATATATTAATACCAATATATTAGAAAAAAAATTAGACTAAAAATAATTAATGATAATGGTATTTGTTAAAGTTATATGATATAAATTTAACATTTTTAATTTTTTTTATCTAGTATAATTTATATGATAAAAAATAAATTGACCAATTTAAAAATATTATAATATATTAATGTTCTTTATATTATAAATTGAAATCAAATAATATTAACAATACTTAATGTTTAAAAAACCTTTTAAATCAAACTAATATTTATTTATTTTCATTTAGAAGATAAATTTATAGATATTAGAATTTAAATTAGATTAAATGAAAATAATTTTTAATATTTTATGGTCAAAAATAGCTTCGTATTAATTTTTTTAGATTCTCTAAAATGGAATATTTTCAGTTGAATAGTTAAGATATGATTTTTACCAAAAATGTAAATTAAAAATTATGTAAAAATGATCATAATATTTATTAAACCTACTAATATTTCAAATATTTATTTAATAATTAAAACTCTCCATTTTAAATAATTTTTTTGATTATTGAAACCTTATGATCAATATTTTATGGACTTATATAATATTTTACTAATAAAAATCGTTTCAGGTCATTTAATGTAATTAAATATTATTTAGGTAAAACTCATCTTTGGATTGTTTTTAAAACATAACTTTTATTTTGTTATCATAAAATAATACATATCATGATGATTGAATACAATGATATTTTTAGTATATACATATGTTTTAAAGCTTAAAAAATCTTTTTTTAAAAAGGGGTTTTATGTGTTACATGCGCTAATGATAAAATTCATTTTCCTCACAAAAAGAAATTTTACATGATAAAATATAATTTTTATAATGATTTTTAGGCAAAATTTATTTAATAATTCCCATGTTATTTTTATGAATTAAAATTAAATTGCTTAGTTATAAATAATTTATCGTGGTAAAATAGTTATATTCTAAATAATGATACATTTCTAAATATTTTTTAAATTTTAAAATAAATCGATCAATATTAAATTAAGACCTTAATATGAATTTTTAACATATATATTTAAATTAACCATCATTTAATTTATAATTAATATTAAATAATATTATAACACTTAATGACTAAAACATTATATTCAATAAAAATGGTTTTCTATATAATATATTTTTTATTTAAAATTTAATGTACCCATATTTAGAAATTGAATTGTGTTAAATGGAACCCAATTTTAGATTCTTCCCATGAATATTTGGTATAAAGGGTCATCTTATATTTTTAGTGATAAATTAATTTCCCTGGATAATATTTATTCCAGATTAATAAGTATTACAATGTAAAATGAAATGTGGATCAAATTTTACTTAATAAATTTGACACATATATGTTTTAAAATACTTTTTTGGATAGGAATTAATAATTCTATGTCTCTCCAATATTTCCCCAACATATTATCTTAACTCACAAAAATAACCTAACCCCCATGTGATACCATTGTTACCCCAAACCTAATACTATATTCCATGAAAATGACCCTCTTTTTCACCTATAATATGAGATCAATACCACCCATTATCTCTTCCCTCTCAACCCTAAAGAAATTTTTGAGAATTTTTAATACCATATACCTCTCTAAATGACTTATATATAGTTCTTGTGGTTCTATGGAGTCATCCCAAATAAAGTAGAATATACATAATAAGGAAAGGTTTCTCCTCGTCCTTCTATTGATTCACGCACATAATTTTTAATAAGCCTTTTCGATTTATATATAATTATTGTTATATCTATTCTTAATAAATCCTTAAAATTAAAATTTATTCACTATTATTGATATAATTCCATTAGATCTCACGAAACCCATCCTATAATACATTATGTATATTCTTCATTCAGCTGAAATCACTATTTTATTTTTAGTTTCAAAGTTTCACATTGTACACCTTTTGATTTCCATGTGTTCATAATTAGTACTATAAAATCCAAATGATTCCCTATTGATGATATACTAACCTTCTCTATCATTAAAATAATTCTATAATCTATTTTGAATACCTTTTATGCTACAAAAATCAATCCCCTATTTTCCATGACATATATTTATGTTGTAAATACCTAACTCTAATATCATTCAATGGTATCCATATATATGTAATATTCATTTATTGATTTTGTAGTTACATTTTTGAAAATAATATTACCTAATAATGGGTAAAAATGATATTTTATTATGATATTTGATTGCGTGGAACTTATAATGATAGACATATGAAGGGTGCACCCTGATTGAGCTCTAATGCATTAGGTAAGAAATAAATCCCTAAAGTTGACATGTTGATGATTTCATAGTAGTATGCCTTAGAAATGTATTATGATACATTGGTGAATAATATTCATAAAATATTTTTAAAACATCTATGTGATGATCCATAAAGGTTAGGACAGATCCCTTTTTATTATAAAAGGAAAAGAAAATAAAAAAGGGATATGGATGGGGTCATACAAGCATTCATGCCCTCGTGCTAAGCGTAACCAAGGAAATGAAAAAATAAATATCAAAGTCACATTGGTAGGAATAATCATAATCACCATACCAATCATAATCATAATATAAAGGACTATGAGACCGAGTATCCATAGTTGGCTTCATATATGAGTAGTCTTTACTACATCTTGCTTTACTTGGGGTAACAGGTTGTAAATATTAATCATCCATAACAACAAAAATTACTTTGGTCAAATCCTAAATTTAGGTTTGTTTTTTTGGGATCCATCCTCTAAATCATCTCACCTTCCAAGGATTCCCTTTATTTCATTTAATTTAATAATTTCTTCTTGAATCCTTGGAAGGTTCTCACCATCACTGGTAATGTTTTTCTCCTCGATCGAGGGACCAAATCCTTCCTGAGTCTTTTCCAAAATCACTCCAGATTCCATTTCACCCTTAGGTTGTACATTAACACCATGATCAGGCACCAAATTCAGGGCCAGCCCTATCTTGGATCTAGTCAAGACATGTCTACATTCCTCTATTTCATACACTAGAAACGTTGTCAAAATCCTTATCCACTTGAGGCTCTTGTTCAAGTTCTTGTGAGGAATATTATAATGATTTAGAACACATATAATCATTACCACTATCAGTAGGGGATTTCCTTCAACCAACATAAATCTCTTTATGCTTCATTTTTTTCCTCCTCAACTTCTTCCTACATGAAGTCTCAATATTCCCTTTTACTAAACAAAACGCGCATACAAAATTTTACAAAACCTCTCTTTAGAATGTTCAATAACTTGATAGTAACTACAGAAGTTAGGTAATCTCTCATATTCCACTTTTAAGGAGATATAATCATCCAATGTAGACAAAACTATATTATGAATAAGTTAAGAACTTAGATCAACTTCCCCAATAACCCTAGCATAATGACCAAATTTTGACATCCTCAGTGGTCCTATCCATTTTAATTGAAATACCCACAGTAGAATCAATGTTATAAATAATCTAAGCATTCCATAGGATCAATTAGAGAACAAAAATTTTGACCTAGACTTGAGCACTGGTATTTTTTATAGAGAAAGGATTGAAACAGAAATCCCATTCGTAAAAGAACATCATACATAGATTTAGAGAAATTGATACAATCCCCCATGTTTTTCACTTCAGATCCTCTAATGAGAAAATAATGTGGAAAAATAATCATCCCAAAGGTATACATCTCCAATCAGAAAACCCCCATATAGAAGTTAACTTTTGAACCAGATCATCTACCTTCCAAATTTTTCCTCCACTAAGAAGAACAAGTATGGCGAAAATTGAATGCTCACAAAGCTTAAATATGTTCAGGATACACTCCCTATTAGAAAAAACATGGGTAGTTTCACCCTTTATGATGATTCTATCAGTATTACCATCACATAAAAATGTGAAATTCCATCTATTGGAAACCCTTTCAACTTCTGTAAGGCCCCTGCTAGAGTTCCCCACAACTATCAAATTACTATATGGAGGTCTTATCTCCCCCTTATCAAAAGGGAGGTTCTCAATCACCTTTTACACTATAGTTAAAGGAATCTCAGCCTCATCCAAAGGGAGAACCATGGTCTCCTTACCCATATATCATCCATCCTTGTTCAAATTAGTCTTCACCTTTGTTGCACTATTTTGGTGAACATTTTCTTCCTCTAGTCCCACCGTAGTCATGTCAACCCCCATAGATCTATGAGATCTATCATTCTAGGAATCCACTACTACATTACATCATATATATTTCATCTCATCAACCACTATTGTTTAGAGAACATCATCATTTTTACTCTCTACTACTGTAATCAAGTTTCGTGAAGATATATGGGATATGTCCCTCATGATGGACAAAGATACCCTAAAACCGGAGCACCGAAAACTACTAATATCGACGTTAGGAGTCGCTCAAGGAACTATTGTAGGGATCTTGCCTCCATAGAGAAGGATGGAGATAAGAAAATGGTGTAATACCATTGTTAACCTTGCACAACACCAGATATTCCATAATCTCCATCAGTGCAAACCCAAACCCTCACCATCTCCCTCACTAAGAATTCTCTATGTGATGATCTTTATGGATATTATTATTAATTTTTTGTGTTTATGTTGTAACCATATTTACTTATTATTTCTAATGTACAGACGGCCAAGTTATTCCTCATGTAGTTATGATCTTGTTATGGAACTTGAACTTATATTTATGTTCTTATATTATACCTTGGGTTTTACCGATGGAATTAATTTATACTCTATTATCATTTTTTATCCCTAATTGAATTTATTATTACTAATTTCTTTTGAAAAATGTATCTATAAAAACATATTCCATGAGTTAATATATTATGTGATGATAATTAAGTATTTCATCAGAGTTAAAATATTTTTATGACTTTTTATGTGATCCCTATAGGTTTGAGGTGCTACGAAAGCGTAATAGATGCTATGAAAAACATGGATTTTAGTATGAATTTACATGTAATAATTTCTTCACATGATTGAATTGTAATGTCCAACAAATAATATAAATTACATGACTACATTATAATGCTAAAACTATAATAATAGGATCTTCACATGTAATTTATAATTAATTTATGAGCAAATATATAATCACATTTTCTTGTAATTATCTCTTCATTGATGATCATATGGACTAGATCTCATTGTACCATCATTTCACTATAGGATCAAACTAAATAATTCCTCTAGTAGTGATCCACATGTGTACCAGAATCTTTAAAAATTTCTATAGAATTTTTGGGTACTAGAACTGTTGATACTAACCACTTTCATTATTCATGGTTGATCATGAGTTAATTCTTAATTAAGAATAAGGAACTCTTTGTGTTCTCTCTATTTCTAGGGAGATAAGGATCAAAGAGTGAACTATATATCTCTATATATCTATCTATATATTTATAGAGTCTATTCCAATATTTTTTTCACAAAAATAATTTATTATAGAAATTGTTCTAATTAGATAGTTATTATGATAGGTTTAGAATTAAAAAATAGAACACAAGACCCTTATCAACATTATTATTCTTCGATAACCTCATTATTGATGCCCTCCAAATGATCATCAGAAAATCTACAATCAAAGAAATACCTAATTCATGAGAATTATTTTATCTACAAAAGAAAGGAAGAGAATGTGGAAAAAATACGTGGATCATGTAACCTTCAAAAGGAAACATTATCGCTTGAACTTCAAAATTTCATGTGAATGTGTTATTCAAAGCGCATAACTTTCTTGAGATCATGCATAACCCCTTTTACAAGCCTCATTGTTCTTGAGAAGGCACCTATACAAGCACTGGTGATCGAATGAGGGATACCAAGTGAGCTCCTCCACATCATATGACTTTTCAACCAGCAAGCGCCTGATGATCATCCAAAATCCATGTAAAATAAAGTATCAAAATATGTAAAAGGTGGAGACCTTATGTGGTCATTGATATTCATGTGATGCACACATATGGTTTTCAAGACATTGTGATTCCCATTAAGACATACTCACCATGTCATACAAGAGCCTTTTGACATGCCACCATCATCATTGAAAGGTTCTCATAAATGTTCCTTTAATTTTGTACTACCCCTTTAGCTCCATAGACAATAAGAGGGGATTTCCATGATAATGTTTGTGCATCACTATAAGACCCACTATTGTTCACGTGATGCATCACAGGCAAGGAGAGTTATTTTCTTTTGAAACACTCACTCAACTATATGATATCTCTTATCCTTTCTAAATAAAGAAGTAAATAAAAAAGTAAAATGGTGGAAGATTTATGAAGAGTGAGGATGCATTTGCCTTCACGTGAAAGGGGACATATGTTCCGGGTGATCACCATTGATCATGCAAGGCCCCCTTGAAAATCCAGTATTGTCTCACAAAGTCATTATACATGTCAGCCTAATCTCATGAAGTCTCCCATAACAAGCCACCTTAGTCTCATGAATGACCCCAAACATGTTCTCTTTAACCATGCAAGAACCTCTCCATTGGCTTATTGATCTTGTGAAGACCCCTATAAATGTCATCCTAACCTCTTGGAATCTCCTTGACATGTACACATAGCCAAGTAAAATCCATTAGATTGTCCTAGGTCCAAAAAATATGGAAAAGGTTGAACATTCTCATAGTTACTGAATATCACGTGATTCCATGGATAACCCATGACATAATCATTTGAAGTGCATGATTCCAAAACCCCACATTGACTACAGCTCAAATCCATGATATATGTTCCATATAAGGAAACATATAATCGTAGATACAAGGCCTATATATACCTCCCCCATTATAAAAAAAGGAGATTGATTACACATGAGATTGCAGGAGCAGACTTCTCTGAGAAAAAATTCACTTGATCGCAAAGGTCTTCCACTATATAAAATTCAAGGAATAACCTAAGGGGTCATGAGGCATTAATATGTGCATCGCGTGATCACTAGATATCAAGTGAAAGACTTCGGGCATGTCTTTTGGTTCATGTGAAGGAGGTATCACATGTTATAGGGTCACACATATCCTAAAACAAGCTATCACTTCATAAATCTAAGGCCCATATACAATAAAGTTTTGAATAAAGAATAAAAAATAAGTGACACTTATTCAAATATGGATACACTAATATTCTTGCGCTTGTCATGAAAAACCCAAATCATGATACAACACTGAGACATGTCACCCAAATCATGAAAAACTCCTTAAAATTTATATTTTAAACACAATATGTCCCTTGGAAATGTGAATAAAGTTTCATGATTCCCTTTGGGTATGCCACCCAAGTCTTGTTAAGTTCTCATAACTTTCTAGAAAAATATTTTGATGACCTACATGAATGTTGATCGAGTTATTTAGTGGAACTAGGACATGTCATCTAGGTCTCATGATGTAACCAAGACATGTTGGACAAGTCTCATGATGTCACTATGACATTTCAGCCTTGATCACGTGGAACCCTCCAAACATGTCATCCTTGATCATAAGATATCATTTGGATAACTCATCGTTCATGCAGCACCCTCCATACATTTCAACCTTGATCATGTGATTTCCTATAGAAAATTCAACTTAGATCATGAGACAACCTAATATATGTTTCATTAAGGTCTTGTGAATCCCTCCATGCGCATCGTCCAAGTCTTGAGACACCTTCCAAACATGTCATCCTTGATTTTGCAGTGTCTTCTATACATTCCATGAAGATCATGTGATTTCTCCTAGACCAGTCAACTTGATAATGTGATTTTATTAAGATATTTCAGGAAAATACTAAGGATATATCAGACATCCATTCAAGACATGTCATACAGAAACTCAGGGTATGTTAGATAGACAATCATGACATGTCATGCGGGCATCCCGATACAAGATAACCTGGTCAATTTGATATATTTGGGCATACCCCCAATGTAATTGAACTATGAGAACTCTTATTCCTGATATAATCAGGATACATATGACTCCTTCCTATGGCCTATTATCAAATAGGAATCCACCCTTGTGTAAGTCCCTCCATGTCTCTAAAATTCTAACCCTCAGGATACAATCTCCCCTATGGGATTATATTTCCTCCTCATCCCCCCATGGATTGAGAAATAAATTGAACTATAATGACTCTGATTCATGCCATAACCATGATATGTATGATTCCTTCTTAAGTTCTAATATCTATATCAAACATCCAAAGGTTCATCCCAACACATATGTTTTTCATCCATATGTCATGAGACTGATTACATTTTATCACTTACTTCTCACACCAATCATGGATCACTTAGGCTTAGGGATTTGAAATGATCATATCATTCACATTATTAATCTCCAACATCCAAAGAAACCTTAGTGTGTAACCCTTGATCAGTGGAATGATATGACTGACCCTATATAAGGGCATCCACTATGAGGTAAGTCCTAAGGGTGTGATCAAACTATGATGACTCAAATTCCTACCATAACCAGGATATGTAGGATTCGCCTAAGGCTCGAGCTCAATACTCAGTGCCTAATTTTCCTCATATGTGTCCTTTTTCATGACATTAAACTGCATGGGGTCAATGAACCAAATGTTTTTTTATTCTTATTATAAACAGGATATATAGGATTCCTCATAAAGGTTCAATCCCATCCTCGAGATATTAATTGCCTCCCTGGATGTCAATGAATTTAGGAGTGCCTAGTTGTATGGATTCAAAATATAAACAACTTCCTAACAATGGAAAATGGATGAGTATCCTCATATATATACATATATACTCATTAATATATCCCCCTTTACACATGGTAGGGTCCAAAACTTGATTATTTTTTAGGGTAAAAAATCATGTATCAGGATTAGGAAGATACTATCAAACATATCTTAAATCTATAAGAGAGTCTCAAAGTTGGCATCATCCCCCCCCCCAGGGTGAGATGATACTGACCTCCCATCCTCTCGACTGATGTGATCTTCTAATTACTATTGGGTATGAAACCCCAATTGACCACCTACCATTAGAAAGAAAGACCATACCCAGTTACATATATGGGAGTCATTCAGAGTTCCTATGATATATGGAAATAGTGGACCTGACATGAATGATTTTATAGACATTAAACCATCCACAGTAAAAATTTAAGGAAAAGATATCCATCACATCCTTTTTCTCATGAAACAAAAATGGTGAACCCATTTTGAAACTCTTAAATAATAAAATTATTGGTTTACCATGCGACATAAAATTTTCTTTGCATATCCTATGAAAAATATTGGTTCACCTGAAATTAATTTTTCAAATTAAAAAAATGATCAATTGATCCTATGTAGCAAGGGTTAACATGAAATAAGTCCACCATTATCGTGACATTTCAATGCTAGACAAATGGTCAAACTAAAAATAATAAAGGAAAATTTCATTAACCTTGCATATATAATTTATCATGTTTCATTCCTACAATGATGTGATAATTAGTGATCATGTTCCTTGTTATATTCATGACTACAGATACTTCCCTTACAAATAGGACCCAACCTGAGATCATGTCTTCATATAGAGACCATTCTAGAAAATCTGATATGGCTAAAACCCTTGTGAGTCGCAAAATGGCCTCATGCACCTAACATATTGAGTTTCATGTGGATAATTCAATGGTCTGAGAATACCACTGATATGGTATAATCCGAACCCTTGAGGCTACACGAAAGGGTCTCTAGATGCTGAAACTGATGAGTTCCCATCATCTAAAGAAAGATGAATTACAAACATTGGTGCTCATTGCCACTACCAACTGCTTTAGAAACCTGTCCCTAGAGTGAAAAAATCACCACCTTTATAATCCAATAAAGGTTGATCAAGTAGTGAACTATGAATTCCTTTTAGTTTTCAATCCATTGAGGTGGATCCATTCAAGCGCTATCAACAACACTGTCCCACTAATTCCACTCAATCACCTTCTAGGTGAACCAATAAACACATTTCCACCTATTTCTCCCATGCACAAGAAACAAGGAAGAAGTGTCAGGTGTATAAATATTTGTATAACTAGGAGTGGGATCATATACCTACTTCTACTGATGGATATTTCCATCATATTTCAATGGTAGTCAGTGAGAAGCCTCATATTCTTGCTCACTTGGAGCAGGTTTGTGGGCATATTCCAATAGTAAGTATGGGGATGGAACATATTCCTTCATGCACAGATGAATCCCATCAAAATATTCAATTGAATAAGAAGGATATAAGTGATCCCATATCCCTTATTCAATTGAATATATTTTTCTATACATATTGGAGATATAAAATGTATAGGCCTACAATCATACACACTCTTTTCTAAAATGTCCCTACATCTTAACAATATCTGAAGAACTTTGTCTGCATATTATGGAACTCGTATAGATATAGGGATAGGTGAATATTCATATCCCTATTTTCAGGATATTATAACACTCTGATTATCATGAAAAAGTGGGTTCTCAAAAGGAAGCTCACATTATTTCTCCCGTTTGGGAGGATTGTCAGCATATTCTTGTAAAGTAAAAGGAAACAGAACAAACTCATACTATCATTCCAAAATGATGTCACCAAGTTAGAGTAGAACATGCCTAAGGACATGCGTGAATTCCTGTTGAAAAAATACATTTGAAATACTCCCAAGGCACCATACTTTTATCATACTCTCATTCCAACTAGGGCTCACCAAGTGAGAGTAGCACATACCTCGGGAGAATCCCATATCACTAGCAAAAAAGACAAATAGTATATTCCAAAAGAACATGATTAGGCTCATATACATGCTCCAACCAAGTCCCACTAGGTGAGTGTGGGACATGCCTCAAGCCAGGCTCATATTCCTATCAGTGAAGCTACTGGTCATATTCTAACATCTCACAGAATTCAAGCTCAAATCCTTATTTTTGTCAACAAATGAATACACCAACATCCTTTTGAGGACATACAGAAGGAGGCTCATATGCCTTATCCCATTAAAAAATTCTATCGGTATCTTTAGATAGGGATTGAACATTTTAATCAAGAACATATCCCTACTTCATCTTGGGTTGACCAAACATTTCCCGACAACCACCCCTGGTTAGGCTCATATTCCTACCGATAATGAATAATCCCATTAGTGTACTCTAGTAGATTCGGAGCAGTAGGCTCATATTATCATTGTACCATAAGGATATCAATATATACCAGCATCCATCATACAATAGCCCCATATCCTTCTATAATCCCAAAAGGTAGGTTGACATATTTTGTCTAGAATGCAAAACGAGGCTCATATTTCTAATTTTTTCAATGCTAGTGTACTTGAAGTTGTTCGAGACACATTCTCAAGACCCTAGTTATGCCATCTCTTCACCCAAATTATATGGGATTCATTACCATGATATTCCACCTCATGGTAGTATAGATATGGATCATAGGGACTCTGCTCATGAAATTTGTCACGGTTAACCTACCCATGGTGATATCTCCCTTGGGAAAAGAAATCCTCCCTATTTTGAGATAACTTTAAATATATAGGTTCTAAAAACTCAAACACATTCTTATAGAGAGTTTCTTGAAAAATCAGTATCAACCATATATAGTTCCCCACCAACTACCAACTACCCTTTACCACATCCTGCAGATGACCCTGAGAAGAAAATTTTGTGGTCTGAGCAAGTAAAGGCATGTATGTTTGATGAAGAGGAATCACACAATGAAATGTGGGGAGATTTATCTAGTTAAAACCTCCCCACTATGTTTTTTCCCCATGCCACTTATGACTATGATATCCCAGATGAGCTAGAAAAGGAGTTCATGCCTTACCTATTCCAAAAATATATGGGAAACTCATCAGCGATTGAAGGATAGACACCTCTCTTGTCTAGGATATGAGTATCACCTTAAAACCATCAATATAATATGTTGCTAGATATACCTAGTTGTTGACTCCATGGATCAGGACCCAAAACCATAAAATCACATCATGAATCTACAACATTATTTCCACCATTGTATCATGAATTTTTGGAAACTGATCATTGAATCCTCTTCATGTATCTATATCCAAGGACGAGGAAAGTATGGAGATTTCAAATCCACTATACGCCTAGAACAACAAAACTCCCAAAATGAGAATCTGATAATGTCATAGCCTCCAGAAAAATCAGAAAACTTGGTAATGCATGCGCCAGTTGGTCACTATAAAGGAATTAACCATTTTAATGATGCTGATACATCATGGTTGGAGGGATAGGTCTACAAAAAATACAAGAACTAGAACCCTATAAATAATGGGAACACATTTTATACATTGAAACTGATGTTATGATTGACCTAAAAACTTCTTGTAAATAATGACTCCCATCATGGGCTTCCATTGCACCCAAAACATACACGATCATAGTTTCACTAAATCGAGAAAATCATAGTAGAAACTACCATAATAGCCATCTAGGAATGAACCCTAACCATCAGGAAAAGGGAATATCTACCCCAAACTCCACCCCTCATATCATCAGTACCTAAGAGGATATAGGATGTATTGGTAGCAGTTTCAAGTCAAAACTATCTCATAGTGTTGGGAGAATTTATATCTCAATCTCCATATCCAGTTTCATCACCCCCCAAGAGGGTCCTATAGAAATTATCAATGGTTCTAGATCAACCCCATCCCATTGGGATTGGGGGAATTTATATCTCAATACAAATCCCAGGATTTATCAAATCCTTGACAAGAATCTTCAAATCCTCAGCAGCGAGGTCAAAAACTTCCAATGTACACCCTTGATAGGTCCCAGCCCATAGGGATATGGGAACTTTCATTATCATCATCACCACCATATAAGGAATTAGTATTATCCATACTGGGAGGTAAATATTGATGGTTTTCATCCCATATTTTCCATCCACTGCAAGATGAACCTATTCTATTCAAGGAACATTTGGAAAGAATGACTGAAAACTCTCTCAAGGTTACCATTCACAAGAAGAGATGGAAGGAACTTACGAAGAAGGAAATCAATCCTTGTATGGGGGCATAAGACGAAGAGGTACAACATGGACAAGGGTTTGAAAAATGTCTATGATGCAGGTAGTAAAAAATCTTCATGTTGCATTGAAAGTAATGGGATAACTATCATCGCCTAATACACCTCTTTGAATGTCATCACCATCAATAAAACGAATAATGTGGATCACGACAATAATGTGAAGGGATGAAATAAAAAAATATACCATAAGAGGAAGGTGATCTGGATGCACCAATTAAGGTAGCACGAACATAGAACTAGAAGAGAACCCAAAACCTGGAACCTATGAATATTGAGTTTTCATCTCTATAGTGCAACCCTACCAAGGATAAATGGAGTGGAGTGTTCACATCCCACTTGTCACCCAAAAGAGATAATTTTCCTTCCATATAGGAATATTTGGCATAGTATGAGGATGATATAAAAAATATTAGTCAACTAAATGAGGAGATACTTAGGGGAAACATTCCCACTATGTATCTTCATCAAGCTAGGATGAATATCCCTCCTCTTATAGACCATGAAAGAGATGATCTGCCTGCAAGAGTAGAATATACTCATCAGACTATCTCCAAATCCAGGAAATCGTTATACATAAATGAGTAACTTGAATATGATCACAACTTCTATAAATTGTAGAAACAATCTATACCTTTCTAGTATTAGTATTCAGTCTTTTCATAGATTGAGAATCAGTGAGAGATTAAAATGAGGCCACCTCATCAAGTCTTTCCTACTCCAAATAGATGGGAGGAGGCTCAGATAGTAGTACCTCCATAACAAATCAATGATATTGAACCCATGTATACTCTAATTCACTACCACAAAACTGGGCAAGGCATGCGCCTGCCTTTATCAGCGCTTACGGAAAAGTGCTGATAAAGGGCCGGACCTTTATCAGCGCTTTTTTAGCGCTGATAAAGGCCTTCCACTGTATCAGTGCTAGAAAAGCGCTGATAAAGGGTCCCGCAGATTTATTAAAAACCCACGGGTCCTCTTCCTCCTCCCCGCACACAATCAAGATCTCGCAGAATCCCTCGTCTGCGCCGCTGCCGCTGCTGCCGCCGTTGTCGCCGCTGCCGTTGTTGTCGCCGATGCCGCCGCCTCCTTCTCCTCTGCCGCGGACGCCGCCTCCTCCTCTGCTTCTGCTCCTCCTCCTCCTCCTCTGGTGCCTCCCCCGCCTCCGCCCTGCCTCAGCCCTGCCTCCGCGCCGCTGCCGCCGGTGCCTCCTCCTCCACCGCGGCCTCCTCCTCCTCCGCCGATGCCTCCTCCTCCGCCGGTGCCTCCTCCTCCACCGCGGCCTCCTCCTCCACCGCGGCCTCCTCCTCCTCCGCCGGTGCCTCCGCGGCCTCCTCCTCCTCCACAGCCTCCTCCTCCTCCATTGTGTGGTATGCTATGCCTGTAATTTGCTTTGTTTTTTGTTTTTGTTCTATATTTCAACTATCATGATTTGTGTGAATCAATTTTATTTGAAGTGGGGGGTGCAGGTGCTGCGGGTGTAGTGGGTGGGGGCTGTTTAGGTGGGGGTGTTTAGGTGGGGGAGATGTTTAGTGGGTGAACATGTAGGTGGGGCGTATAATGGGGGGTCCAAATACCGTATCTTCCTCATCCTAAAAGGTGCGATCTTTTTCAATACCATTTTATTTCACTGTCCATAAAACATAGCATTCACCCGTTTTCTCTTTTCCCATCCAACACTATCATATCCAGTACCATTACCTATAAAATAACACATTATGCATGCGTTCTTAAAAATATAATAAGCGAGTAGTAAAACTCCGCCGCCTCCTCCTCTGCTCCTACTCCTCCTCCTCCTCCTCCATCGGCCTCATCCTCCTCCTCCTCCGCTACCTCCGCCGATGCCTCCTCCTCCTCCGCCGGTGCCACCGGTGCCTCCGCGGCCTCCCCCTCCTTCGTCGGTGCCTCCGCGGCCTCCTACTCCTCCGCCGTCACCCCACGGTCAAGCCGCGGTCACACCGCGGTCACGCCGCGGTCACGCCGCGGTCACGTCGCGGTCACGCCGCGGTCACGCCGCGGTCATGCCGGTGCCTCCGCGGCCGCCTCCTCCTCCTCCTCCACCGCGGCTGCCTCCTCCTCCTCTGCTCCTGCTCCTCCTCCTCCTCCTCCACCGACCTCATCCTCCTCCTCCTCCGCTGCCTCCGCTGCCTCCGCCCTGCCTCCGCCCTGCCTCCGCCCTGCCTCTGCGTTGCCGCTGGTGCCTCCTCCTCCACCGTGGCCTCCTCCTCCACCGCGGCCTCCTCCTCCTCCTCCGCTGCCTCCTCCTCCGCCGCCGCAGTCGTCGCCTCCTCCTCTGCTCCTGCTCCTCCTCCCCTCCACCGGCCTCATCCTCCTCCTCCTCCGCTGCCTTCGTTGCCTCCGCCCTACCTCCGCCCTGCCTCTGCCCTGCCTCCGCGCTGTTGTCGGTGCCTTCGGTGCCTCCTCCTCCACCGCGGCCTCCTCCTCCTCTGTCGATGCCTCCTCCTCCTCCGCCGGTGCCGCCAGTGCCTCCATGTCTCCTCCTCCTCTGCGCGTTACGGTCACGCCACGGTCACGCCGCAGTCACGCCGCGGTCACGCCGCGGTCACGCCGCGGTCACGCCGCGGTCACGCCGCGGTCACGCCGCGGTCACGCCGCGGTCAGGCCGCGGTCACGCCGCGGTCACGCCGCGGTCACGCCACGGTCACGCCATGGTCACGCCGCGGTCACGCCGGTGCCTCCGCGGCCGCCTCCTCCTCCTATTACGCCACGGCCGCCGCCTCCTCCTCTGCTCCTGCTCCTCCTCCTCCTCCTCCACCGGCCTCATCCTCCTCCTCCTCCGCTGCCTCCGCTACCTCCGCTGCCTCCGCCCTGCCTCTGCGCTGCCGCCGGTGCCTCCTCATCCACCGCGGCCTCATCCTCCTCCGCTGATGCCTCCTCCTCCTCCGCCAGTGCCGCTGGTGCCTCCGCGGCCGCCTCCTCCTCTGCAGTCACACCGCGGTCACGCCGCGGTCACGCCGGTGCCTCTGCGGCCACCGCCTCCTCCTCTGCTCCTGCTCCTCCTCCCCTCCACCGGCCTCATCCTCCTCCTCCTCCGCTGCCTTCGCTGCCTCCTCCCTGCCTCCGCCCTGCCTCCGCGCTACCTCCGGTGCCTCCTCCTCCACCGCGGCCTCCTCCTCCTCCGCCGATGCCTCCTCCTCCTCCACCAGTGCCGCCAGTGCCTCAACGTCTCCTCCTCCTCCGCGCGCTCGCGGCCACGCCGCGGTCACGCCGTGGTCACGCCGCGGTCACGCCGCGGTCACGCCGCGGTCACGCCGCGGTCACGCCGCGGTCACGCCGCGGTCACGCCGCGGTCACGCCGCGGTCACGCCGCGGTCACGCCGCGGTCACGCCGCGGTCACGCCGCGGTCACGCCGCGGTCACCCCGCGGTCACGCCGCGGTCACGCCGGTGCCTCTACGGTCGTCGCCTCCTCCTCTGCTCCTGCTCCTCCTCCCCTCCACCGGCCTCATCCTCCTCCTCCTTCACTGCCTTCGCTGCCTCCACCCTGCCTCTGCCCTGCCTCCGCGCTGCCACTGGTGCCTCCGGTGCCTCCTCCTCTACCGCGGCCTCCTCCTCCTCCACCGATGCCTCCTCCTCCTCCGCTGGTGCCACCAGTGCCTCCACGTCTCCTCATCCTCTGCGTGCTGCGGTCACGCTGCGGTCACGCCGCGGTCACGCCGCGGTCACGCCGCGGTCACGCCGCGGTCACGCCGCGGTCACGCCGCGGTCAAGCCGCGGTCACGCCGCGGTCACGCCGCGGTCACGCCACGGTCACGCCGGTGCCTCCGCGGCCGCTGCCTCCTCCTATTACGCCGCGGCCGCTGCCTCCTCCTTTGCTCCTTCTCCTCCTCATCCTCCACCACCGGCCTCATCCTCCTCCTCCTCCGCTGCCTCCGCTACCTCCGCCCTGCCTCCGCCCTGCCTCTGTGCTGCCGCCGGTGCCTCCTCCTCCACCGCGGCCTCCTCCTCCTCCGCCGATTCCTCCTCCTCCTCTGCCGGTGTCGCCGGTGCCTCCGCGGCCGCCTCCTCCTCTACGGTCATGCCGCGGTCACGCCGCGGTCACGCCGGTGCCTCTGCGGCCGCCGCCTCCTCCTCTGCTCCTGCTCCTCCTCCCCTCCACCGGCCTCATCCTCCTCCTCCTCCGCTGCCTTCGCTGCCTCCGCCCTGCCTCCGCCCTGCCTCCGCGCTGCCGCTGGTGCCTCCGGTGCCTCCTCCTCCACCGCGGCCTCCTCCTCCTCCACCGGTGCCTCCTCCTCCTCCGTCGGTGCCGCCAGTGCTTCCACGTCTCCTCCTCCTCCGCGCGCTGCGGTCACGCTGCGGTCACGCCATGGTCATGCCGCGGTCACGCCGCGGTCACGCCGGTGCCTCCGCGGCCGCTGCCTCCTCCTACTACGCCACGGCCGCCACCTCCTCCTCTGCTCCTGCTCCTCCTCCTCCTCCTCCACCCGCCTCATCCTCCTCCTCCTCCGCTGCCTCCGCTGCCTCCGCCCTGCCTCCGCCCTGCCTCTGCGCTGCCGTCGGTGCCTCCTCCTCCACCGCGGCCTCCTCCTCCTCCGCTGATGCCTCCTCCTCCTCCACCGATGCCGCCGGTTCCTCCGCGGCCGCCTCCTCCTCTGCGGTCACGCCACGGTCATGTCGGTGCCTCTGCGGCCGCCGCCTCCTCCTCTGCTCCTGGTCCTCCTCCCCTCCACCGGCCTCATCCTCCTCCTCCTATGCTGCCTTCGCTGCCTCCGCCCTGCCTCCGCCCTGCCTTTGCGCTGCCGCCGGTGCCTCCGGTGCCTCCTCCTCCACCGCGGCCTCCTCCTCCTCCGCCGATGCCTCCTCCTCCTCCGCCGGTGCCGCCAGTGTCTCCACGTCTCCTCCTCCTCCACGCGCTGCGGTCACGCTGCGGTCACGCTGCGGTCACGTCGCGGTCACGCCGCGGTCACGCCGCGGTCACGCCGCGGTCACGCCGCGGTCACGCCGCGGTCACGCCGCGGTCACGCCGCGGTCACGCCGGTGCCTCCTCCTCCACCGCGGCCTCCTCCTCCTCCACCGAGGCCTCCTCCTCCTCCTTCGCTGCCTCTGCTTCCTCCTCCTCCGCCGCGGCTGCCACCTCCTCCTCTGCTCCTGCTCCTCCTCCCCTCCACCGGCCTCATCCTCCTCCTCCTCAGCTGCCTCCGCCTCCTCCTCCTCTGCTCCTCCTCCTCCTCCTCCTTCTCCTCCACCGCAGCCTCGTCCTCCTCCTCCTCCATCGGCACTTCCTCCTCCTCCTCCTAGTCCGCTGCCTCATCCTCCTCCTCCACCGGCGCCTCCTCCTCCTCCTCCTCTGTCTACTCTGCTGCCTCCTCCTCCACCGCGGTTTGAGAGGTGCCTCAAGTGATTTCACCATCTTCCTTACCATTTTATTCTTTATATTTAGTTTCTATTGATTTTTGATTTATCTAGATTAGGTTTTATGGGTGATTCAACTGGCGCACGGTGGTATCATATTGATGTGAGGCTTGGGGATTGTAGTGGTTCCCAATATATTTTTTATTTTGGTATTTATTTATTCCTTTATTTCCTTGAAGTATCTTGTTTTTTATCTAAATTATACTCATATTCCTTCTCCTTTAACCTATATAATTATCCTATGGATTTTAAATAGGATGAATATAAATAAAGAATGGATGAATGCCAATCGGTTGACAAAAGAGTATGAAGAAGGCGTGAAAGAATTTATCAAGTTTGCAATAGATCATGCATGTGACTCTTCTCAAATCCTTTGTCCGTGTTTACGCTGTTGTTATTCAAAACAAATTAGTCCAGATGAGTTGGAAGAACACTTGATCTGTCATGGAATAGATCAAAGTTATACATGTTGGAATAAACACGGGGAAACAACGAATGTAGGTAGTGACTGGGGTGACACTGCGTTTTATGGATCATCTGATATGATTACAAACATGAACAATGAAGATGACTGTATGGAGGATGTGATTACAGATGTGAATGATGATGAAGATCGTATTGAGAAAATGACAAGGACCTTCGAAGATGAACTTCGTGATTGCCCAAAATTGTTTGAGAAGTTAAAAAGTCGTGCAAAGACGCCATTGTATGCTGGTTGCACTAAATATACAGCATTGTCAGCCATACTGAAGCTGTATAATTTGAAAGCAGATAACGGGTGGAGTGACGACAGTTTTACGAAACTACTTGCCCTCTTGAATGACATGCTCCCAGAAGACAATGAGCTCTCGAGCCGAACATACGATGCCAAACGAATGCTATGCTCTATGGGTATGATCTCTGAAAGAATACACGCCTGTCCAAATGACTGTATACTGTTTCGCAAGGACCACAAATCACTTAAAGAATGCCCAAAGTGTGGTGCTTCTAGATACAAGAAAGATGAATCCAGTCCTACTAAATTTGTATGGTACATTCCAATCATTCCAAGGTTTAGACGCCTATATGGAAGTGAGGAGACTACAGAATAATTAACATGGCATGCAGATACAAGAATTAAATATGGGATACTACGTCACCCGGAAGACTCTCCTCGGTGGAAGAGAATCGATCATGAGTATCCTGAATTTGGAAACGAGTCGAGAAACCTTCGTCTTGCATTATCTACAGATGGAGTGAATCCTTTTGGTTTTCAAAGCAGCAGTCACAGTACATGGCCGATTATGTTGATAAATTATAACTTACCACCGTGGTTATGCATGAAACGAAAATACATCATGTTATCTATGCTTATATCAGGACCAAAACAACCGGGTAATGATATTGATGTTTATTTAGCTCCATTGATCGAAGATTTGAAATTATTGTGGGATACAGGTGTTACATTGTATGATGCTTAAAGAAAGGAAGATTTCACTTTGAGAGTCATGTTGTATGGGACGATAAATGACTTCCCAGCGTATGGAAATTTGTCAGGATATAGCATTAAAGGAACTCAAGGTTGTCCCGTTTGCGAAGAAGGTACACAATCAATTAGGTTGAAACATTCATTGAAAACCGTGTTTCTAGGACATCGCAGATTTCTACCGCGACGACATAAGTACCATTCTTGGAAGACATCATTCGATGGAAGTTCAGAAGAACGTACAACACCGTCTCCACTAACAGGCGATCAATTATTTGAGAAAGTTAAAAATTTGGACACTACTTTTGGTAAACCGGCTTTGAAAAACCTTACGAAAATCGGTTGGAAAAAGAAATAAATTTTTTTGAATTAAAATACTGGAATTGTCTGTATGTAAGACATTTTATTGATGTTATGCATGTAGAAAAAAATGTATTTGACAGTGTTATCGGCACGTTGCTAAATACATCTGGCAAAACAAAAGATGGAATTAAGGCTAGGTTGGACATGGTTGAGATGGGAATATGAGAAGAGTTGGCACCAGTAAAGGGTAAAAAACGAGCATTTCTTCCTCCTGCTGCTTACACTCTTTCCAGGCAGGAGAGATATCAGTTTTGCAACTTCTTGAATGACGTAAAAGTTCCAGGGGGGTATTCATCAAATATAAGTAACCTTGTGTCAATGAGCGACTTGAAGTTAAAAGGTCTGAAATCACATGACTGTCATGTTTTGATGCAAAATCTCATTCCAATTGCTTTACGTTGCATTTTTCCCAAGAATTCCGCCATACATTAACTAAACTGTGTTTCTTCTTCAAAGCTATATGCAGCAAAGTTATAGACACGGCGAAATTGCCAACTATGGAAAAATAAATTACCGTCATATTATGTGAATTAGAAATGTTCTTCCCGCCTTCATTTTTTGATATGATGGTTCATTTGATGGTCCACTTGGTGAGAGAGATTTGACTATGTGGTCCTGTACATTACAGATGGATGTACCCCATTGAACGGTATATGAAGATTTTGAAAGGGTATGTCAAAAATTGAAGTCGTCCAGAGGGTTGTATTGCAGAGCGATATATTGTTGAGGAAGCCGTTGAATTCTGTACCAAATACTTTTCTGGTGTGGAGAGCATTGGCTTATCGAAATCTCATCACACTGGGCGGTTAGAGGGTGAAGGAATTTCTGGAAGAAAGGTTGTCACAATCAATATTACAGATCGGGAGCAGGCCCACCTTTATGTTTTGCATAACAGTTTGGACGTTGACCCATATGTTGAAATCCACAAAGAAATTATTAGGCAATTGAATCCATCAAGGGCTGAAAAATGGATATCAAATACACATAGTCGACAGTTTATAGGATGGTTTCGAGATCATATTTTTAAGAAGTCAGATGAAAATCCAAAGTCTATTTCGGAACGACTTCGATGGCTAGCCGGAGGACCAAGTGTGTATGCATTATCTTACAATGCTTATGTAGTTAATGGTTATACATTTTATACTAATGAACATGATGAAGATAGTACCATGCAGAATAGTGGGGTTACACTTGTGGCTGAAGCGATGCATGTTTCCGGTGCTAAGGACAGAAATCCAATTTATGTGAATATGTCATACTTTGGCATCATCAAACAAATATGGGAGTTGGATTATACGGAATTTCAAGTTCCGATATTTCAATGCAAGTGGGTTGATAACAGGAGTGCTGTTAAAATAGATGATTTGGGATTTGTGAAAGTTGATTTCAGTAAGGAAGGGGAGAAAGACGAACCATTTATAATGGCATCACAGGCAGTGCAAGTATTTTATGTTCCTGATCCCGCAAACCGAAACTGGTCAATTGTTCTGTTATCGACCAAAACAGCTGAAGGGTCAGATGAAAATTCAACGGAAGATGATCCTTTCATTGGGATTTTGCAATCATTTCGCAGTGGTCTCAATGTAGACGACGTTTTGTATGTCAGAGGATACCACAATGAAGGGATATGGATAGTTGATAGAGGGGTCAAATCCCTTCATCCTTTTAAAAAAAGGGAGTTCAATAATCAGGTTATTGATTTTTATTGTAATATAGATTGTGTTACATTATGTTATTATCTGTTCGCTGCTGCTTTTATGTGATCTAACTTAAATTTTAAACCAGTTCTGCAGATAATGACTTCTTCACCTGCTGATGCACCCAATCCCGAGACACAACACGTCTCTCACCCTGTTGCAGCTGGTCCCATTGCTGAGAGACAACAGGTCTCTCAACCTGTTGCAGCTGGTCCCACTGCTGACGTACAACAGGTCTCTCAACCTGTTGCAGCTGGTCCCACTTCTGAGAGACAATAGGTCTCTCAACCTGTTGCAGCTGGTCCCACTGCTGATGTACAACAGGTCTCTCAACCTGTTGCAGCTGGTTTCAGTGCCGAAGCTAGTGTTTCAGAGAAACATAATGATGATGCAGAAACTGAGGAAATGGTAGGCGATGAAACCCCAGCGACACAAAAAAAATAGGTGTGCCGTAGTTTGACAGTTTTAGCAAAAATCCTTAAGGCAAAAGCAAAATCCATCAAATTTGAGGTGGGATGGAATAAGCTAGGCCAGCATGTAAACCCCAACAAAGCCATTTTTAGTAGCTACATTGGAATCGTCACTCGACAACGTGTGCTGATTGATGTAGAGTCGTGGCACCATGTTGTCAGCGGGTTGAAAACATTAATGTGGGAAGAGATTACGGTAACATTACGATATCATCTATTTAATTTATTAAAATAAAATAAAATATTGAAATATTGACTAACCCTTCATCATCTCTTGCAGAGTGCATTTATAGTAGATGTTTCGCACAAAGAATATGTTTTCAGACTGGCAGGAAGGATTCATAGAGGCTTTCGCACCATTTTAATGAAAAATCATCTGAAAGATGCCGAAGGGAAAATCAAGCCGCACCCACCTCCTCTTTATGCACACTTGATATCCCAAGGAACGTGGGATGTGTTTTGCAACCGTCGTGCAGAAAAGAATTTTCAGGTACATTGTGTTTGGTTACACGTTGTGTAACATTGCTTGTATTCATCACATTTATTGATAGGTTTTTATTTATGAAACAGCAACTGAGTGCTGGAAATAAAGAACAGGCAGCAAAACCAGCGTACCCCTACCATAAAGCAAGGTTGGGGTACGCTTCAATTGAAAAACAATTGGTATGTATTTTAAAAGTACTGTAATAATTTTATGTGACATAAAACAACACTGTAACCATGTTTCTCTGTTTATAAGCAGATTGATGAAGCAAAATCTCAAGTCACTTCCATTCCACTCCATGTGCTATGGAAGGAGGCTCGTGTTAATAAAGAGGGGAAACTGATAGATGAAAACACACAAAAAGTGTGGGAAACATGTGTAAGTATGACATAATATAAACTTGTTTTTCTTTAAATCACTATTACATAACGATGCTTACTTATTTTTTCATATTTTCTATTTGACATAGTCACAGGAAACATCAACACCCGCACCGGATGCAGACATACTTTCAACGGCCTTGAAACAGCCAGAACAGTATGGCCGCGTCAGAGGTGTGGGTTTTGGGGTGTCACCCAAGACATATTTTAAGAAAAAAAACAAGAGGATGAACAAACTAAAGAATTGCATGTAATGAGAGATAGAGTATATACCCTTGAAGAACTAATCCAAACTCAGGGAGAGATGCTAAAGAGTTTGATGGAGGAGAGGCGAAGAGAATAAACAACTCAAGAACAACCCCCGCGAGAAGATCCACCCCTCACCAGCTTTGAGGCGAGCCATTCCCCTCAAAGACCTGACTTAACCGAGGTAATCAATGTTATAATATTAGTTTTTGTGAGATGTGAATCACATAGACACTGATAACTTTCATTTAATGATATTCTGCAGGGTGAAAATGACTGTGATTTATATCTGTCAACTCCCACCCATCGCCTTGTAGCGAGGGCTACGGTGTTCAATATGCAGAATGACACGCTAAACTCCAGACCACTTCCAACCGGTCATGTCAAAGTGTCGATTAACGTAGCTAATGAGCCGAGCGCCGAGCTACCCGTGCCAAATGATGATGACGACATTCATACGGTGGAAAAAGCTATTGGAACATTCGTTGCATGGCTGTCAAATCTTGTAAAAAAACACGTCGAGCAGGAGGTATTCATTTCCAGTTCATTTTTCAAGCAGAACCTTTAACATTAAATTAGAAAATGGCTGAACCGATGAATGTTATTACAGAAGGATAAAATGGAGAAGCTAAAATGAAAGAGAGGCTCCAAGATTGGATCAACCAACCGATCAAAACGATCTACTGAGAGCACATTCACCCCGCTCGTTCTATATCCACATTTAATATCATTGCAAGCTCATGTGGATATGAAAATGAAAGACGGAAAGAATCATACAATTGTTTGTGAAAAAGATATGTACGGAGAGGAAACAATGGATTTAGTTAGTGCAGACGTTGTTTCTGAGATCATCACATACGACTAGCTAGGCGCCTCAGTTATAAATGTATACATGAGGTATGTTTTCATGATTTGATTTTACAGAAGCTGATATACTTTGATAATTATGGATAAATACATCTCATATTTTTCACAGGCGTATATATGAAAAACAGTTGAAGGGATTTTCCCATGAATACAAATTTGGACTCATTAGTCCTCACACCATTTCTACACAACGAACAGAAATAGATTCTAATTTTCAGGCTGAATTGATGTCAAATCTGCTCAGAACGTTTCAAAGAAGAATTATTACTGACAGGCTCTTTTTAATACCAACGATGAAAGGTTAAAACTCTACATTTTAATCATATCAATTATATTTTCATTTCTATCAGTAATTATTTCTTTTTTTGTTTTTAGGGAACATTGGATGCTCATTGCAGTCAATTTGGATACTCCAAAGATTTATTTTCTGGATTCACTGCATGGATATCCAACTAACCGGCCACACATGATGGCGATTGTCAATTTGTAATACACTAGATCCAACATTTTAGAACTAAATATCTAGTTATATAATTTATATTATCTTTTAATGAGGATTTTGTTATGATAGGGCGGTGTATGAATATCGTCTAAAGGCTGGAATGAATCTAGGGCGTAAGGACGACAATGCCCACAAGATCTACAAATGGAGAAGTATATGGGTATATATAATTATATTTCACTATCCAAATACATATCAAAACAAATTACTTATTTTTCTCAATGTTTCTGCAGTGTCCGAAACAAACAAATGACAAGGACTGCGGTTATTATGTTTGTAAATTTATGAAAGAGATCGTATTTCATGGACAAACTAGCATCCCTGAAGAGGTATTTTTGAAAATAATTACTACTTTATTTAAAATAATTATTAATCCCTTGAGTATTTATATTTTTTCAGTACTACTATGACTGTCGCAAAAAATCCTATTCAGAAGATGATATAAATGTCTTTAGAAACGAATGGGCAGCGTACCTGATCGAAGAATGTAAACAAATAAGACAATGAAGGTGAATTCCTAATACTTATGTTATCTTTATATGGTCATTGATATCTCCCTTTACACTTATTGAGCATCTATGATCTCCCTTTCTTATGTTTCATATCCTTAGATTAGTGAATTCCTACTACTTAGTTTGAAAATGAGATAAACTTTGGAAAACAACACCAATGACATACTCCAAACCGAGAAAACGTGTTCGGATTGTTTTGATACTTTAGGACAACGATCCACGAGTCATTTGTGACGCATAAAAATTGACCGCACCTCAATCCGACGCACGGTGTGACCGGTATGGCTAAAATTGTCTGATATCAGTTTGAAAATGACATGAACTTTGGAAAACAACACCAATGACATACGTAAAACTGAGAAAACACGTACGGATTGTTTTTATACTTTAGGAAAATGATCCACGAGTCATTTGTGACGCGTACGAATCGACCGCACCTCAATCCGACGCACGGTGTGACCGGTATGGCTAAAAGTGTCTGATATCAGTTTGAAAATGAGATAAACTTTGGAAAACAACACCAATGACATACGCCAAACTGAGCAAACGCATTTGGATTGTTTTGATACTTTTGGAAAACGATCCAAGAGTCATTTGTGACGCGTACAAATCGACCGCACCTCAATCTAACGCACGGTGTGACCGGTATGGCTAAAAGTGTCTGATATCAGTTTGAAAATGACATGAAATTTGGAAAACAACACCAATGACATACGCCAAACCGAGCAAACACGTTCGGATTGTTTTGATACTTTAGTACAACGATCCACAAGACATTTTTGACGCATACGAATTGACCTCACCTCAATCCGACGCACGGTGTGACCGGTATGGCTAAAAGTGTCTGATATCAGTTTCAAATTGAGATAAACTTTGGAAAACAACACCAATGACATACGCCAAACCGAGAAAACACCTTAGGATTGTTTTGATACTTTAGGAAAACGATCCACGAGTCATTTGTGACGTGTACGAATCGACCACACCTCAATCCGACGCACGGTGTGACCAGTATGGCTAAAATTATCTGATATCAGTTTGAAAATGACATGAACTTTGGAAAACAACACCAATGACATACGCCAAACCGAGAAAACGCCTTTGGATTGTTTTGATACTTTAGGACAACGATCCACGAGTCATTTGTGACATGTACGAATCAACCGCACCTCAACCCGACGCACGGTGTGACCGGTATAGCTAAAAGTGTCTGATATCAGTTTGAAAATGAGATAAACTTTGGAAAACAACACCAATGACATACGCCAAACCGAGAAAACGCCTTTGGATTGTTCTGATACTTTAGGAAAACGATCCACGAGTCATTTGTGACACGTACGAATTGACCGCACCTCAATCCGACGCACGGTGTGACCGGTATGGCCAAAAGTGTCTGATATCAGTTTGAAAATGACATGAACTTTGGAAAACAACACCAACGACATACGCCAAACCGAGCAAACACATTCAGATTTTTTTTTATACTTTAGTACAACGATCCACGAGTCATTTGTGACGCGTACGAATTGACCGCACCTCAATCCGACGCACGGTGTGACCGGTATGGCTAAAAGTGTCTGATATCAGTTTCAAATTGAGATAAACTTTGGAAAACAACACCAATGACATACGCTAAACTGATCAAACGCCTTCAGATTGTTTTGATACTTTAGTAAAACAATCCACGAGTCATTTTTGACGTGTACGAATTGACCGCACCTCAATCTGACGCACGGTGTGACCGGTATGGCTAAAATTGTCTGATATCAGTTTGAAAATGACATGAACTTTGGAAAACAACACCAATGACATACGCCAAACCGAGAAAACGCCTTTGGATTGTTTTGATACTTTAGGAGAACGATCCACGAGTCATTTGTGACGCGTATGAATCGACCGAATCTCAATCCGATGCACGGTGTGACCGGTATGGCTAAAAGTGTCTGATATCAGTTTGAAAATGAGATAAACTTTGGAAAACAACACCAATGACATACACCAAACCGAGAAAACGCCTTCGGATTGTTTTGATACTTTAGTACAATAATCCACGAGTCATTTATGATGCGTACAAATCGACCGCACCTCAATCCGACGCACGGTGTGACCGGTATGGCTAAAAGTGTCTGATATCAGTTTCAAATTGAGATAAACTTTGGAAAACAACACCAATGACATACGCCAAACCGAGAAAACGCCTTCGGATTGTTTTGATACTTTAGGACAACGATCCACGAGTCATTTGTGACGCGTACGAATCGACCGCACCTCAATCCAACGCACAGTGTGACAGGTAAGGCTAAAATTGTCTGATATCAGTTTGAAAATGACATGAACTTTGGAAAACAACACCAATGACATACGCCAAACCAAGAAAACGCGTTCTGATTGTTTTGATACTTTAGGAAAACGATCCACGAGTTATTTGTGACGTGTACAAATCGACCGCACCTCAATCCGACGCACGGTGTGACCGGTATGGCTAAAAGTGTCTGATATCAGTTTGAAAATGAGATAAACTTTGGAAAACAACACCAATGACATACGCCAAACCGAGCAAAGGCATTCGGATTGTTTTGATACTTTAGGACAACGATCCACGAGTCATTTGTGACGCGTACGAATCGACCGCACCTCAATCCGACGCACGGTGTGATCGGTATGGCTAAAATTGTCTGATATCAGTTTGAAAATGACATGAACTTTGGAAAACAACACCAATGACATACGCCAAACCGAGAAAACGCATTCGGATTGTTTTGATACTTTAGGACAACAATCCACGAGTCATTTGTGACATGTACGAATTGACCGCACCTCAATCCGACGCATGGTGTGACTGGTATGGCTAAAATTTCCTGATATCAGTTTGAAAATGACATGAACTTTGGAAAACAACACCAATGACATACGCCAAACCGAGCAAATGCGTTCGGATTGTTTTTATACTTTAGGACAACGATCCACGAGTCATTTGTGATGCGTATGAATTGACTGCACCTTAATCTGACGCACGGTGTGACCGGTATGGCTAAAAGTGTCTGATATCAGTTTCAAATTGAGATAAACTTTGGAAAACAACACCAATGACATACGCCAAACCGAGAAAACGCCTTCGGATTGTTTTGATACTTTAGGAAAACGATCCACGAGTCATTTGTGACGTGTAAGAATCGACCACACCTCAATCCGACGCACGGTGTGACCGGTATGGCTAAAAGTATCTGATATCATTTTGAAAATGAGATAAACTTTGGAAAACAACACCAATGACATACACCAAACCAAGAAAACGCCTTCGGATTGTTTTGATACTTTAGGAAAACGATCCAAGAGTCATTTGTGACGCGTACGAATCGACTGCACCTCAATCCGACGCACGGTGTGACCGGTATGGCTAAAATTGTCTGATATCAGTTTGAAAATGACAGGAACTTTGGAAAACAACACCAATGACATACGCCAAACCGAGAAAACGCCTTCGGAATGTTTTGATACTTTAGGACAACGATACATGAGTCATTTTTGACGTGTACGAATTGATCGGACCTCAATCTGACGCACGGTGTGACCGGTATGGCTAAAAGTGTCTGATATCAGTTTGAAAATGAGATAAACTTTGGAAAACAACACCACTGACATACTCCAAACTGAGCAAACGCCTTCGTATTGTTTTGATACTTTAGGACAACGATCCACGAGTCATTTTTGACATGTACGAATTGACCGCACTTCAATCCGACGCACGGTGTGACCGGTATGGCTAAAATTGTCTGATATCAGTTTGAAAATGACATGAACTTTGGAAAACAACACCAATGACATACGCCAAACTGAGCAAACGCGTTCGGATTGTTTTGATACTTTAGTACAACGATCCACGAGTCATTTGTGATGTGTACGAATTGACCTCACCTCAATCCGACGCACGGTGTGACCGGTATGGCTAAAAGTGTCTGATATCAGTTTGAAAATGAGATAAACTTTGGAAAACAACACCAATGACATACTCCAAACCAAGAAAACGCATTCGGATTGTTTTGATACTTTAGGACAACGATCCACAAGTCATTTTTGACGTGTACGAATCAACCGCACCTCAATCCGATGCACGGTGTGACCGGTATGGCTAAAATTGTCTGATATCAGTTTGAAAATGACATGAACTTTGGAAAACAACACCAATGACATACGCCAAACCGAGCAAACGCCTTCGGATTGTTTTGATACTTTAGGACAACGATCCACGAGTCATTTGTGATGTGTAAAAATCGACCGCACCTCAATCCGACGCACGGTGTGACTGGTATGGCTAAAATTGTCTGATATCAGTTTGAAAATGACATGAACTTTGGAAAACAACACCAATGACATGTGCCAAACTGAGAAAACGCGTTCGGATTGTTTTTATACTTTAGTACAACGATCCAAGAGTCATTTTTGACGCGTACGAATCGACCGCACCTCAATCCGACTCACGGTGTGACCGGTATGGCTAAAAGTGTCTGATATCAGTTTCAAATTGAGATAAACTTTGGAAAACAACACCAATGACATACACCAAACCAAGAAAACGCCTTCGGATTGTTTTGATACTTTAGGACAACGATCCATGAGTCATTTTTGACGCGTACGAATCGACCTCACCTCAATCCGACGCACGGTGTGACCGGTATGGCTAAAATTGTCTGATATCAGTTTGAAAATGACATGAACTTTGGAAAACAACACCAATGACATACGCCAATCCGAGTAAACGCATTCGTATTGTTTTGATACTTTAGGAAAATGATCCACGAGTCATTTGTGATGCGTACGAATCGACCGCACTTCAATCTGACGCACGGTGTGACCGGTATGGCTAAAATTGTCTGATATCAGTTTGAAAATGACATGAACTTTGGAAAACAACACCAATGACATACGCCAAACCAAGAAAACGCCTTCGGATTGTTTTGATACTTTAGGAAAACGATCCACGAGTCATTTGTGACGTGTACGAATTGACCGCACCTCAATCCGACGCACGGTGTGACCGGTATGGCTAAAATTGTCTGATATCAGTTTGAAAATGACATGAACTTTGGAAAACAACACCAATGACATACGCCAAACCGAGAAAACACGTTCGGATTGTTTTGATACTTTAGGACAACGATCCAAGAGTCATTTTTGACGCATAAAAATCGACTGCACCTCAATCCGACGCACGGTGTGACCGGTATGGCTAAAATTGTCTGATATCAGTTTGAAAATGACATGAACTTTGGAAAACAACACCAATGACATACACCAAACTGAGCAAACGCCTTCGGATTGTTTTGATACTTTAGGACAACGATGCACGAGTCCTTTGTGACGTGTACAAATTGACCGCACCTCAATCCGACGCACGGTGTGACTGGTATGGCTAAAAGTGTCTGATATCATTTTGAAAATGAGATAAACTTTGGAAAACAACACCAATGACATACGCCAAACCGAGCAAATGCCTTCGGAGTGTTTTGATACTTTAGGACAACGATCCACGGGTCATTTGTGACGTGTACGAATCGACCGCACCTCAATCCGACGCACGGTGTGACCGGTAAAGCTTTTCATTAGATAAAGAATCAGTATTTATTAAATGAGATAAATCAATCAAAAACATATAGATTTTACATTATTCCCTTTCATTGTTATGAAAATGAAAACTTTTGAGTTTAAAATTTAATATTTTAGTTTCACATTTCCATATTAATGTATTCTTTCATATTCTGTTTTAATTTCTTTCATTATTGCATTACTAACATAATATTTGTTTTCATATATTGGTGATTTTTTTTCCTTGAGTTCGGATGCTTTGTTCGGCAACAAATACCATCGAGAGAAGATCACGGATATCAAAGGATGAAACATGAATGTTTATAACTGTTGTTGAATAATTGTAAATGTAACCATGTAAAACAATTTTTGAAATGTATATAGCAATGCGTTTTTTTGTATTTATGATGTTAAGTAAATGTATATACCGTTGTCAGTCAAAATACTGGGTGTGGGTGCTATGGTGTGCAGGTGTGCATGTGCTACTTTGTGCAGGTATTCTGGTGTGCAGGTGTGCAGGTACTGTTTTTTAGGTGCAGGCGTTGGGCCCTTTATCATCTCTTTTTTAGCGCTGATAAAGTAACCTATATCAGCACTCCGAGAAGCGTTGATATAGTTGACCTTTATCAGCGCTCCACCGCGTGCTGATAAAGGACCTCTTTATCAGCGCTCCTAGAAGCGTTGATATAGGGGACCCCCCCCCCCCTTATCTACGCCGGAATTAACAGCGCTTTTCTAGCGCTGTTAATGATGGTTTTTAGTGCTGATAAAGGCGCAGGTTGTAGTAGTGATTGAATCCATAGAGGGGTGACTCATACTTGTGAATCCTAATAAAAAAATCCATATCCCGAATGGGTGGGTGATGATTTTCCACCACTCAATTTTGGAAATCCTACCTTATCCAACATTTATGGAATGTGATATCTAAAATAGTATCTCACTCAATTTTAATCTCAGTGTAGTCCAATGATGGCCAATCGAGATCAATAAGAGGCGGCCAATCTGAGTTGTTTTATACAAACTCTGATAGGGCCAGCCTTTATTTGGTACAACAACCCTCTAAAAAGGACCTTTTCAGGATGGGAATACCTTCTTCATAATCTCATTTATCAGTTCATATCTACACTAAGGAAAACAAAAAAAAATTACTAGAGGAACTAAAAGAAACATTAGAATTATAGGTTTTATGACTTCATAACCTGATGGAAAGGATTAACCTATTCAGTCAACATCCCTCTATCACACGAGAAATTGCAAGAACATTATCTTAAAAATATTTTGGATGAGATGTAGACACCTATGATCCTAATTAATTATCTAAGGGATGACATCCCAAACAATAAGTGGGATAAATTTTTAATCATGAATACCAATAATTAACCCATGGATAATAATCCCAAATAATTTCCATCATGATAATCTCATGTGGAAATGGGTTGTTATTGTATAACAGTTGATGAAGGAAGATTTAGTAACTGGGGGTGGATGGTCATGTCTCGAGCCTACCAAAAAGTTGAACAGGATAGATTTGTAGAAATGTAAATAACCACGTACTTGTTTCTATCCAGATATAAGGGTGGAGTGACACTCTCTATTATTATGATTTTGGTGGAAATGTCATGTGGCAATGTTTTATGCCCGTTTGTGATGGGTCCATTTCCAACAGGGTTTGTTCATGGAACCAAAAACACCCAATGGATCTCATATCCATGATGAATCATAGATCTTATTTCTAAAGGAAGGTTTTTGTTGGAAAATTTAACCAAGGACACAAAAAAAACACATTGTTCAAGAGGATGGAAGGTTGGGATCATCACACCCTTTTTGGGGAATTATTACCTACTTTGTAACTATCTTATAGATTTATCATATTTCCATGATTCCAATATTAACTACCATGTATGACATGATTTTTCCATATATTAACAATCAATTATTTTCATTCATGAACTTTAGGGTCATATGTATGCATTTTAGGTCCTACATCGGTGAATACATCTACATGTATCCAAGGTTCTCCATTGATGGTACCATTTTTATGTGGATCAAATAATCCTATATCATTTATCAATGTGATGGTGGTTTTAAGCCACATAATATGGTGAAATGGAATTTACTATCATCTAGAAAGATGAGAATTATTTTGATTTTAAGATAGGGCCCATGATATAGGCTTCCTATATATGGTTGTAAAAGGAATTAGAACCCATGTAATTCAGTGCCACTTAACGGTACACATCATACCTTTTAAGATCATGTGGTAAGAACCAGACCATGTATTTTAATGGAATATAAAAAGGAATTCTAGGAGGAAGTTTCATAGCTAAGTCTAGTGTTGGACTTATGCTAAAGAGGCATGAAGGATCTGGAAGGGATATGGTCTCCCTGGTGGAGAAATTATCTTACTAGGAATATAGTCAATAAATAATGTTGATGAAAGGGAGCCTAAAGGAATATATCCCTTTGGGTTGTATATGACCCTGCTGGGGATTTATCTTGAAGAACATTAGGGTGAATTTGGGGTGTCAGGTTTGGATCTCATGGAGGATTCCTATATATCCCAGTTAGCCAAGAATCAAAGCTCACATAGTTTTTAAGGGTTGGGTATTATACTTAATAGGTGGACTATTTCTTATTTATTGGGAATATAGGCCTCTAAAGGTTTCTCTCATAGGGAATATAGACCTTTGAGTAGATAGTAACATAGTTGGGGATTATACCTATAGAGGAGGAACTTTTGGTGAGTAATTTATTGTGTTGATGACATGATCTCTACAAACATCTAAGCCCATGTGAGTCATGATCAGTGTGAGAAATAAGAGGAAGTGGAAGATCCGTCATTTCACACCAAATCCTTCATCTACTAGTGGATGAGGCCAGAGTGATGGGAGATAGAAAGGGTTATGGTGCCCATATACTCTCTCTTTTTTGTAACCTAGATAAGGACTTACATACCTAGGAAGATAAGGCCCTGGAAAAAAATTCTAGGGGATAACTCTAGAAGGGATACCCTATACCTAATTTCTGAGAAGATGAGAGGAGGGTTAGGCACTATACCACATCAAAGGGGATGGAAATTGTCTCCCCTCATTGTCTGAAATGGGGAGGTTCCAATAATTTACACCAAGTTTGGGATCCTCGTTACCACATGAATGTATAACCGAGAACACTTAGAGGATCCCACCTATTATGTAAGATAAATGAAATATCTCTATTACCATGGGAATGTATAATCTAAAGGACATTTTGATGTTCCATATGTTCTAATTATATGAGTATGGAGGCATTGGGGGTGGCCTTTCTCTGATACCTCATACGAGGACCATTAAGTGATTAATGATTTGTAGAAAAGAGGTTGACCTAGAAATCCATTAGGACTATTTCCAAGTTCTTTGGTGTATTGATCTTCCAATCTCATGATTCCCATACAAGTGTTAGGGTCTACACCTTGAAAATAATATCCACATTGTCCAAGGAACAACCCATCAACCTATTTGTACCCACTCTCCCTCACATTTATGATTTATTGGTCCATATACAAGAGGGTATATCCCTACATCATCTTTGTAGACCATTTCAGTTTTTATATGGCTGGGTGGTGGAACACTTTTGATGTTATGGATAATAGTATACCAAAAAATCTCTCACTCTGTATCTCACCATGCACTAATTAATATTTCTTCCATTCATTATACTTCCTTGGGAATTAATAATGTTGTTGAGTTGTTAAATGATTTCTCTCAATTTTATTTCACTCCTTTTTAAAAACCCTCTAGAGTGGTGGTATATAATGGTGGAGGTTCTCTAGAAGAATTATCCTACGTCATTTATTTGTTAGATGGTATTATGAATTCTTGGGAAAATGGGGTAATAATTTTCAAACTTTATTCACCTTATAGGTTTGAATGAAAATTTGGATGCCTGCAACAGGATTCCTATTTACCTCTTACCAAGATTAAAAAGGAATCACACCCATTCATCCTTTTACAACTATGGCTGATGATGATGCATGAAGATTCTTGCAAGGAAATTTATTTACCTCCCATGAATGTTTCGAATAACGTGTAATGGGGTTATTCCAAAATGTGGGTGGAATATTATCCTGATGGGGTGATGGGGAAGCCAATCTGATAGGTGCAGAAACCACTGGTCTCTCCTAGTTATTTTCACATCGTGCTATCTTCACCAATTTATGAAGAAAAAATATGTTTTTTCCAATGTTTTAAGAATTATGAGGGAGTCTCATCATCATGTTATCCTTTTGTAGGGAGTTGTGTGGACCCTACACTTATGACTGGTACCATTGGAAGCACTACTAATGTTGGTCCTAGTGGAATAAAATTGCTAATTCCATCGATTTATTCAAAACTTAACAGTTTAAATCCAAAGATTAAGAAGGAGGTGGTCATGGAGGATTTTATACCTTCAGTGTTGCAATTTATAGCATACCTATATTGAGTGAATATGATCTTTAAATATACACTCATAACCATAGGTAAACAAGATCTAAACCCAAGTGTTTCCATCGAACATCAGGCTATGTAAAAATGGGCTTAGAACCAAGTTTACATAATATTCATGGAGACTCATTTTGGAATATTACAAATAGTATAGATATAATCCATCAACCTTTCCTTGTCTTAGGTTCATGTGGGTTTTATTACCGATAGTTTCATGTCCTTATCCATAAAATTATCATCTCTAGGGAGGAGTTAGGCAATCATGAATCTGATTTTCTCCAATTTAATCTTTCCAATCAACATGCAGAATCTTAAACGGATACTACTACTAAGTTTCATCACTTAGTTGCTGAAGATGTGAAATTTTAAGATCATATAGTTTCATATATTGTAGAGCTGCAAGAATATGAGGCTTGCATAGCTAATATAAAGGTGAAACTGTCATTAAAAAATACAAAATTGGAATCCCTCAAATAGAAAGTTCAAGAGATAAATTCATTCATTAAACAAATGAATCTATCAATTGAATCTAAATATGGGAGGATAATCAATCATGATCAATCCCTTGACGACTCATTTAAGGTATTAGCTGATCTTCTGAATAAATTAGGTCATGTTTTACTATAATAACTTCATTTGTTTCTCATTTCCCAAAAATTTCAATGAGAGACACCTGAATGTGAATGCTAATCCCTTTTTACATACAATAAATAAATTAAATATTTTTCACCCTCAAGTACCTATCCATTATCTTAGCATGTATTATCAATCAATAATAACTTATATTGTTTTGAAAGATAATCTCCTATATAACATGAATGGTTTTATCACTAGATATAAATATCGACTACAACCCAGGATAGTCAAGTTGAAATTATATTTTTTACAGTATTGGTCATGGACCGGTATAAGCATAATTAGTATCACCTTAACACAATATTTATCTTATTTGGATGAAATATCAGGTAAATATCTAATATTTTTTCACATCAAGGGACCTAATGAGCATAGTTTTTACTATTTATAGGGTTACATGGTAAACCATACAAACTTTTCATCTTTTCTATTACAACCCAAATTTTTTCCTAAGTCCCATGTGGTGCGGACATAGTGGGGTTGACTCAAACTTTATCCAGGGTTCCCTTTGTGGGGTTTTAGCAGGGTGAATACTATGTACCCTTACATGGATAGTTTAGATTCTTTCATGACATACTAATGAAACCACTGTTTTAAGTTCAATAGTTTCAAACATGAGTTATGGAAAGAATTCCTAAGAAGGTTCAGCTATCCAAGAATGTGAAAAAAATATTTATACATATAAAGGGGAATTTTAATCCCTAGTTTTGTGATTTTTTAATTCAAATCATGATATGGGACCAGTGCGTGAGTAATGGAAACTAGGGTTTATTATTTCATATTCAAAACAAATGTGTCCTCAATAATATGAAATTCTATTATAGATTACATGGTAGTTTGTGAAGATCCGGATTTCTGAAGACCATGAAGGGTGGTTTTTGAAGTTAATTTTTCTAAAAATTAAGGGATAATCAATGTTGTTATTGGTCACCAAATGGAATTTCCCCTCCTACACAAATAAGGGGGAATGATCCTTCCATAAAAAAGGTTGAAGAATCATGAAATTTACCTCCATGAAACTAGGAAATGGACCATTCAAATTAATGTCTTATTATATGGAATTTAGGGGATACAATTTAAAGATGTTTAGATTTGACCGCAAGATTAGTGATTTTCCCTTTCACAGTAATCTATCCAAGAATGTTCCATCCATTTTAAGAAGGAAGGGGGGAAGGTTTTAAGATGTAATATGAGGTTTTTTAATTCTAATATTGATATCAGATAGAAAAATCCTTGGGGATTATAGAGATAAAATATGTATCTCTTGAAGAAGAACGTTCCTTTGGTTGACATGACCTTTTGGTAGGCGACTTATAAAATGACAACTAGGACATATTAATTCATAGTAAGATAAAAGTGTCTTTAGGAATCTGAAATTCTATTACAAATGGCCAGAGAAATATTATGGATATTTATATTATCCTATACATAGAGTTTATTTTGTGGAAGGAATGTTACATAATATAGAAGGACCATTTCCTATCAAAATCTCCCAAAAATGTGGATAGATGTTTCCCTATGTGGGTCTGAACCATATATAGGAAATGGGAAGTTTATTTTGTCAAATACGAGCTCATGAATATGGTGAGAACCCATATTGGAACCTCTTGTGTAGATATGACCTATATATATGAGATTAGGGGAATTTTTGTAATGATGTTTGACTTGGATGTAGGATCTAGGTGTCACTATGTATCTCTTCAAAACAAGAATCAAGACACACATAGTTATTGATTTATGACATGAAAGATACATCAACCATGCAATTTAATGTCATAAGGTAAGGATGTATGGTGATCCTTTTATGTTTTTTCAAACCAAACCATGGTTATCCCAATATGAACTGATTTTATTTGATCATGCAGGGAATCCTTTACCCAAACTACTAATACAATGTGAACTATGCTCAGTGTGAGAAACAAGGAGTAAAAAAGGTTTATTCTACTAGACAAAGGAAATTAAAAATAAGTACATGGAAATTTTAATCTTGTGGTGGCTATACTATGATGTAAGATCCATTTGTATCTATGTATCTCATGGGAATGAGAATTAATCCATATATAGTTTTAGGAAACTAGATAGTTTAATTTCATAAAAAAATAAGAATTTGTCTTTTATTTTTGGGTCATACGTCTTGGACCATACATCAGGGAAACAATGATTGATAAAATACTTACCAGCCTAAGATGTTATGATGTGCCTTAGGTGTGAATAGGTAAATTATAAACCATGGTCTTGGGGTTTATCATATCAAGATAAATAATATTAGACCAAAAAGAAAGGAAATACCATGGTAAATATTAAAAAAATGATTTCCATCATGATTTTTTTGGGTCTTATTGAGGTAGAAGGAGTATATTTTAAGGACGAATGTGCCTCAGATTGGCGGTCCCTTTTGGTGGGAGACATATGTAAATCAAATAGGAGTGTATAAAATCATAGTCAAATGAAGGCTTCCTCTAGAATCTGACAACTTATTACTAATGGATGAGTAAATTTTATGGAGATATGAAATTGATGAGAATAAAAAGTATGATATGTGGAAGAAATGTTTTTGAGTATACAAGTATTTAGACCAATATTGGACATAGAGTGTAAAGTTCCCTACATAGTTTTTTCTCATATATAAAGAAGGGGACTTTTTTTGTAAAATGTGGATGGTCCATAAAAAAGGATCTGGGAGTTATGACGTATCTTGTGTGGATAGAAATCAAGCCATACATAGTTATGAAAGATGGAATGGTAGAAGAAAAATGCTGGAAATGGGGGTATCATCTATGAAATTTAAATTGAGGCATCCCACGGATGTTGTGAGGCATACCAAATTTATGGTATGAGGTACGACTAATGTTTATCATCATGTGCTTAGGATGTTTTGATTTGTTCCTCTCATAGTCGGATGCGTGAGGTATCCCCGGTCTACTATGAGGTAATGTTTTAATTTACCATCACATAGATTTGATGATTATGGGGTGATAATATTTTAAATGGATTTGTGTGAATATAAATAAGTGATTAAATGACATGAAAGGAATCCTAGGGGACACTTTGATACATAAACTCTCAAAACATATTACACAGGGGACACTGTCATGATGCTGAAGGGAAAGGACTTTGTGATGAGTTGATTATAAGGATGGACATGGGATAATATAATTGGAAATCACTATGTATCCTATGAGGATGGGAATAAATCCATACATAGTTCTATAGCATGACATGGTAGAAGATCGATTTTGAACATGGTGTTCTCTCTAGTGAGGACATTGAAACATATTACATTTGAGACATGAGTCATCCCATGTTTATAAAATTGGGACAGGATATTGTTTAACATTATGTGCTAATGAATTTTACCATGTAGTTTAATTTAATGCAGTAAGTATTTTTACCATGCATTTTAACACCATGTGATTAGGATGAATGTAATGTGATTATATGAAATATTTACCGAGGAACCTTTCATTGGTGGGGGATGTTATAATATTTCCATCCATCGAGATTAAACAATAATATCTATTGGAGTATAATTTGTGTATGGAATAATATCCCTGCCAATTTTTCTCTATATTTGGTCATTTCTCTCCTTTAAGGAATGACCACAGGTGAGCTTTTTTCTTAAAGGCTTACATAATCTGGTTTTGGTGGGCTTCAAAATGATGCAATTTATGAAATCTATTCTCATACAGTCACTCTAATTCATCAATCCCATATTAGGACTTCTTGTATTCGAACAAATTCTCACAAATGGAAATGTAATGTAAGGGAAATTGAACCTCAATGGGTAGGACAACCTCTATCTCGTATACTAATGAGTATAGGGTCACTTGTGTGGTGGTGTAGGTTGTAGTTAGGTAATACCACAAGGCATACTAGAGCTTTTCCATACAATAATTTTTATTTATATCTACCATATTTTGGAGCATATTTTATAAGGTATTTATGAAGGCTTTTATGTTTCTATTATCCACTGCATGAGAGTGAGATGAATGGTTGGAGTTGATTTTATACTCCATATACAGCCTTCCCAACTCATTAGAGAGGATTTTTGTTCCATTATCCATTAGTATCATTTTAATGGATTCCAAACATAGTGATGATTTTTGATCTCATGAAGTTGATAATATTTCTTTACTCAAATTCTTTGAGGGGTACAACATCATCCCACTTGAATAAAAAGTCATTCGTAGTGAGTATTTACATGAAATTATTGTATTTCATAGGATTATATGATCTCAGAATTTCTATTCCCCATATAAAAATGGATAGGAGTATTTTGTAGTGTGAAAAAACTCATGGGGTTGATGAGTGAAGTTGGAATGAATCTTTTAGGGATGACACTTTCTGGTGAATTTCATGAAATCCTATGTCATTCTAGTCTAATAGTACCCAATCCTTAAATTTTGATGATAAATATTGAACCCTTTCTCATTCTTTCTTTAAGCTCTAGTGTGCGCGTATTTTCTGATAGCAGTAGTGTCATCCCCATAAATTCACCTGAGAAGGACCCCATCAAGGCCCATCTTATAGAAAATCATTTGATGATATGTTCAATTATAAAGAAAAAAGTTAATTACCCCCCATTGGATTTTTTTCTTTCCCAGCTCTATATGATGGGAGTACACCATTTTGGATGTAGTCCATAATGGGTGTAATCTAACATATCATATCACCCTCTGGTTTAGGGGTGGGATTGACCTAATTTATCTTCTAAATGTTTTCATGAACAAAATTAACCACCATTTGATGATGTGAAATGTTAATGAATGTTTCATCCTGTTATATATTTTCCAAATATGTAGCTACATTTTCTGGGGAATCAAATTGGGCATTTTTTGAGTGCAAGATGTGAACTAATTCCATCTTTGAGGGAAATTAGTCCCTCAATCCTCATACATATCCAAGAATAGAGAGAAATTCTTATTTTTTGATAGCATAATCACTAATGACTATCTTTATGGACAATTTAAAATTTCCCTTTATCTACAAGTGATTTAATGGTGCCTGAAGTTCCAACTCTAGCCTCATGATGAGGGCCTAATAATATACTTAATTGATTGTGCAACCTTATGATATTAGGAAGGAGTAGTGTATGAATTACTTTACTAAGGAAATGATCATGAATCCCAACCCTATTTTGTTGAGATTGGGGTCTTCCATCCTCTTACCTATTGGACTTCTGGATGCACCATCAAAATAAATCTCCCATATATAGGGTCCTCTTTAATAGAGAAGGTCTCTTCATCAGGTAATTTGATATCCAATGAAATTATTTCTATTTAGGTACTTTCTATAAGGAAGTTTAACAATGCCTGGCCTTTTACCAATTTTTGGAGAACAAACTAAATATCAAACTATTGAAAGGTGACTTCCCATCATTACAGATGCCTAATCAACATATTATAGATGATAATGTATTTGAGGATTTTTTTAATGAGATAAAAAAACCTTATGATGATTCAAGTTAGGACTTAATTTTTGGACTACAAAGATTACACCAAACAGCTCTTTAAATAACAAGTCTTGGCATTGAGAATGGTTCAACTGAGGTAATAAAGGATGGTTTCATTCATGACGTCATTTTTTGTGTAAGGCACCCAGTAACCTCTCTAAGGATGTCACATAAAAAATGTGTCATAATCCTCTAAAAGGAAACATCATCACTGGTAGGCTCAAAATATATTTCTTGAGGTTGTTGAATGCTTCCTAACAGTCATCAATCCACTGATATGTAACCAATTTTTCATAAACCTGGTGAAGTTAAAACATTTTTTTGCAAGGTTTCATATAAAGCTTTGAATTTGGTCCAATTGTACTTTATGTCCTCTCAACTGTTTGAGGTTTTGAGGAACTAAAATGTTAAGGATAGACTTTCTATTTTTATGGTCAACTTTGATTCCATGATGGCATACCATGAATCCATGAAATTTCCCTGAGGTAATACAGAAATAATATTTTATGGGGTTCATTTTCAGGTTGTTTTGTCATAATTTATCAAATATGGTATTAAGTTCAGTGAGGTGGTATGATAATTGTCGATATTTAACCAAAATATCATCGATCTAGTATTCAAAAAACTTTTCCAAAAAGGTATTTAAGATGTGATGCATGGAACGCTAGTATATAGCACTGATATTATTCAAACCAAAGGGAATCACCTAGTAGAAATATACTCCTTGTGGTGATCTAAAAGTGGTGGATTCATCATCTTTAGGGTCTATATGAATTATTTTTTATTCTAAATAGCTATACATGAAGGAAAGGGATTGATACTCAACCATAACATCAATCAAAAGTTTTGTAATCGGAATCAGGAAGTCATATTTTGGACAATACTGACTAAGATCTATGAAGTCAGAATATACTCTAATTTTACCATTATTCTTCTTATTAGGGACTATATTGGCTACAAATTTTGTATATTGGACCTCCCAAATTAAGTTGACCCTAATGAGCATGTCAACTTCATCATCAATTTTGGGAGTGTGAGTCTTATATATCCTTCTGGCTTCCTGCTTATAGCCCTGATGTTTTTTTGGTAAGCCTAGTTGATGAGTGGACACCTTTGGATCAAGACCCTATATTTCTATGTAATTATAGGAAAAAATCATAATGATTCTTTATAAAGGTATTATATACCTCTAGTTTCTCAGGATTCATGGCCACACTAATTCAGGTGGGTCATGGGCCTTCCTATATACCCAAGTTTATTTTTATGAGTTCAAAAATGGTGGTGGAAAAATCCTTCTAAAATTCTAGAGTGGCATCCCTGATGTCTTCTTCTTCCTCTCCTTCCTTTTCCTATTCTTATTTATTTTAGTAGAAGTAGGTAATGTAGGAATCTCTCCAGAGTTAAGAGAGGATTCAAAATTTTGACATCCAAAAGACGAAGTGGCTTCCTCACACCTAGTTAATAGTGTGGGGTCTATTTTAAGTTCTGGAGGGGATGGTGTGAGGGATAGAGAAGGATTAAATTCATCCTATCATGGTGAAATGAAAAACTATTTGGACTCACCTGATGATGTAGGGATTTTTTGAGGCTTGGGGCATGGAATGACAGCATTTCCATCAGATCTTTTACCACTATCTGGAGACTTGGTAACTTTATCATCACTAATGAGCTCAATTGTTATGACTGATATCATGAATTTTTCTGAATATGTGTCTGAATTAGGACTCATATTCTCTACTTGATTAATGGGTAACACATATTCTTTGATGAGCTATTTGAAGGGGTTGGTCAGGGTCATTTTTAGAATGTTTGGGGCAATGATTCAAGTGACACCATCAACCATGGGATATTTCCCCTCTCTTTGATATAGTCCTTCATCGATATAATACGAATTGAAATATTCTAATGGGGTCTTATCAACATGAAACGTACCAATTTTTCCCTTGGTGAAATATTTCAAGAATTGATAGTATAATGAGAATATTTCCATGTGTTGATGAAACCAAGTCCTTCCTATAATAACATTGAAGGTCGTATCCTACCAAAAAATTAGAAATTATGAGTTGGATACAAGGTCCCAAAACTTATCCCTAACTCTAATATATCCTAGGGGATTTTTCTCACTTTTTTCATAACCCTAGAGCATCAGAGTAAAGGCATTAAGTTAGCATAAATTTATCCTAGTCAGGGAAGTGTTCTTACTAGAATGATATTAACTACCGATCCATTATCAATTAATTCCCCTTAGACATCAATACCACTTATTCTATCAGGAATTTATAAGGGTCTAATATTCAAATTTATAATGGGATATTTATCTTGCTCTATAAATGATATAATCATGTGACATTCCTCAGGATAAACCTCTTCTCGATAGGCCTCGGTAGTAGAAACCTCATCTTCAAACTCTTGGGGTCTCAGCAAAGCCTTTATGTGTACTTCCTTGAGGAATTTTGATAAACTCAAGGCATCCAGGATTGATAACTTGGCTGGAACTAGGGATAATTTCTTCCTAATTTCATACTTTTAGGCTAAAGTTTAGTGCTTCCCAGCATGAGGATGCACTTTCATAGGCACTTTAGGATCTTAAGTAATTAACATAGGTGGATCATCCCTCAAAAAAAGAGTTCAAGGCTCTCCTTTTATTGGTAGGTTAGGCAAAACAGAGTGGCCTTCCTACTGAGGGTGATTAGACATTGTCACATCAATTGATTTATATTCTATAATAGTCAAGTTATGATGAATTTTATCATATTAAGGTGAATTTTCCTACTTCTTTTGGACTTGTTGATGGGATATTACATGAGTTTCGGCAACACTGACAGTCCAAGTAGGGTCATGGATAGAATTATGGTTCTTGTAGTGACTTTTTATTCCCATGTATCCTCAGATCATGTAGTCTCTTCCTCTAGTTCCACAATTGGGTGTGGGGAACTCAATTTCATATCATTACTCTTCATCAGATAAGGGATAAATTAAATGAATGATATTAATGGAATCAAATATTAACACCTCATTCAATGAGGATTCTATTTGGATGAATAATTTTGGTCATACTATTTGGCGGGGTGGCACCCGTTTTTCCAAAACTAAAGGCATGAAGAATGAGAGAGAACCAAATCTAACTTTGGAATTGTTATAGGTTTATCTTCCTACCTTTTCTCCCCACCCTTCTAACCATGTTTTTAAGAGATTGGATTTTAGAGGATTGTAGTTCTAACAGAGTCAATTTTTTCACCACATAAGTGGGTAGGGGCATAACTAAGTGCTTCAATTGTGATTAGAGGATAGAAAAAGTTCATTTGATTTTATTTCAAGTAATCCAATAAAAAATATATTTTCCTTCATTAGAAACTTCTTTCCACTAACCTTCTTCCTCATGAGTAGTAGAAGGAATATACACTATTTATGTTGGTGGTTTCCCTAGCATTACTTTCCTAGGGTCCACCAATTTTTTTTGGATGTATTTAAAAAGAGAATTCATAAATTGTGTGATCCAATGTCTAGTGAAAGGGGAAATAATTTTGAAGATCATCGAGGCCAACCTGGTTGGGACTCTTGGGCTCTATAAAGAAGAGTAAATCATTATTCATAGCTACTATAAATAAGCTATGGACTTTCTCATATCAAAATGAATAAGAATTATTCTTTCACTCTTTTAATTGATTTATCCTTATTCCCCGCCACTCTTCATGATGAGGTGGGTATTTATATTGATTCTCAGTGGGTTCCACATGATATGGTTTGGTTTTTGGATTTAGTGAATACATAGAGACTGTCTTAACTATAATGGCTACAACCTCTTCCTTTCCCATTCTCTTCCCTACGGTTGAACAAATCATTTTGGACATGATCTTAGTTTTTTGTATGGAATATTTCATTATTTGAGAAACTACAGTGAGATATCATGACCCACCTGTATATATCACCGGGATGAGCATCATTCATAACTCGTCGTGGAGGTTCTCTATATAGAGAGAAATCAAATCTTCTTGGGGAAACTAATGTTCAAGGATTAGGTCAACCCATTCCACCTAAAAATGAAATCTAAGACCCTCTCATTCTATCGTTATTTTTAGTTATAGAGGTAAATAATCATTTTCTTTTACAGTGTTGTGATGAATTGAAAGATAAACTCCCAAAAAATATATTACCATCCCGTGATTGACCAAGATGAAAAATTGATATACCATACAAAGTTTATACCTTGCAATATTTTCACGAAGAATCTAAGTTTCGTAGGTTATTTTTATACAAGGTTTCCCATCATGGGATCACAATGATACAAAAAATGTGTCAGATTCTACTTTGGGCCTCCAGATCCATTTAATATTAGAAATTTAGGGCTCCATAATTTTGGAGGGGGTGGGATCGCGGTCACTCATTCAGGGTAAGGCTTATGTTCTATATGTACTGGTGTGTGTTGTTCCATCAAATATTCCAATAAATTTGAGTCTTTGGTGTTGATAATACTTTGATGAATGTTTAGTTGAATAGGATATTGAATAGGGGTCGTAATAGGTAGTTCATGAAGAGATAGATCCACCAATATCTATGGCTGACATTAGGTAGGGAATATCTTTTGAGGGTTCACCTAAATCCATTCTGGTTTCTTCCCTAATAGAGGGAATTCTTGATATCCTTCCATGTATGGGTACAAGTAAACTAGTGTACTAGGAAAAATATTGAGTATAAGTTGTGGCTGAGATCTCATTAGTATCATGACCCCCTCTGGTTGAGGTGTATCAATTATGAGGCTAAGATGGGGATTTTCTTAAAGGATATACCCAATGAGAATATTTTTCATGAGAAGTTATGTATTTGACATTATCAAATCATGCATATCAACTGCATATTAGGTATGTATTTCTTCTAATGTGACTTATCCAGCTCCTCCTAATAAACTCTAGGACATAGCCGGTCCTTTACACTTTTCCTTGGCAGAAACACGTCAAGGGGGTAGTGGTGGAACATTTTCCAGAGCCTTGTTATTTTGGGAAATATCATGATTCTTGTTGTGCACACCTTCTTCATTTAACTTAGTGTGGACTATGTTTTGAATGTAACTATTATATCCTTGATCATCTACATTGGTTTTATCTTTAACACCATCCATATAAGTGACGCCCATGATGTTCACTGACTCATAATACATTATAGGGGTCATATTAGATATTGAATGATAGATGGGTTGTTTGTGACCTTTACTGGACCTATTCCCTCCTTTATTAGATCCTCTTCAAGTTTCTTATTGAATATTTACTCATAGGGAACTTTTATACAAAATTTTCATATGTTTACCTTTTAAGGGAAGTGGGTCACGAGATGGGAAAAACTTATAGACCTCATTTCTTAATATTCCCCCCAAATGGGAAAATATTTATTTCCTTAAATATGAGGTTGGGGTAAAAATTACCCCAGTCCTGTGGGTTGGGGTTTCACTAGTTCTCCCATTTCCATGTATTAGGATGAATTTATTGGCTTTTAAGGGGTATTTTGGGTTCAAAATTCCACCAGCCTTATGGGTTGGGGTTGAACCTGTATTGCGGAGGTTTCTACTACTTACATAACTCTATTCATCTTGTCCATCCTCATTCAAGAATGATCTAAGTGTAATACATTATCTTAATGAGAACCTCCTTCTTCTAAAGGCATCAGTAGTTCTTGATAATTGGGTTCTCTTAAGTGATAAGCCTGGTTAATGTTCTTAGTTTACTGATTCATGAGATTTTAGATAGAATTTTCTCATTAGACTAGTTGTTTTTGAGATTTATTTAGGGATGATTCCAACTAAGGGAACTATCTTTTCTAAGTGGGTGAATTGTCTGATAGCCTCCCTAGAGTAATGAAATTATAGTATGTAACCTCTAGTGGAATTTTATGACCATGTCATGGGGTGAAATACAAAGCTCTATGTTTTCCCCATCCTCATATTTTAACACCATGCAGGACATTTATGATTAGAAAACATTATTTATGCAATGAATTGAGGTAGTATAGTTGAGGATATTTCTGCTTCTTCCTCGACTATGGTTTTCGTGTAGTTGGAAGGGCTCCCAAGTTTATTTGAAGAAGAAGATATCATTGTACTTTAATATGGTCTTCATAACCATCATACGGAAATAACTTCTCTTTCGATGGATGAGACTTTTATAGAGATTTATAAGAATTTAATGTATTATTTCTTCTGATAGTACCTTAGGAATGTTGAACTGAGAAGTGTTTGAGGGCCCAAACATTAAGGTTTTATTATCCCTAGTCCATTGTCTTCTCATAAGTAATGTATTTTTTATTCTTCAGCTAGAGGTTCCTCCACATGATAAAACCAACATGGGTTCTTATTGGATATATTATCATAAGTAGTGGGGATACTAGGGGTATTTTTGTAATGGTAAAGATCCATAGGTGGTTTAAAGTATGATTTTTTCCTTATACCATCAATCTATTGAGAAAGAATGTCGCATGTCATTGATAGGGTGTCAGGAATGACTGACCCCGTATTTTTAATCAATTTAGAATATGAGGAATTCCCAAAATTTAATATGGTAATGGGAGGACCTTCATTTTGATTGATATTCTAAACATGAGTATGGATGTTGTGTAACTCATAAAGATATGAGCTCTCATGATCAATTGAATTATTCTCTTAAGGAATTCCTTCATAGTAAACATTTTGGGAAGGACCTCCAGAGCTCTTGGTAGTAGTTCTATGTGGAGGAACTTCATGAATGATACTTATACTTCAATAATTTGGTAATCTATTAGTAGGATCTTGTGATACCATTGATAGATTTTTTATGGCCTCAAGAGCACTAGCCTTTAACAGAGAAGGTTCATGAGTCTTCTTTGAAATTTTAAACTTCCCAGGGTGGGATTTATTTTTTGATGATCTCCCATGGGTAGTTTGAATTTAATGTTGTGAATGGTGATTCCCATGCATGGAATTGGGTTTTTATGACTCTCATGTTTCTATCAGATCATGTCGATGAGTTTTTATGGTTTCATTAGGGATAGATGTCTGTCCGAGATCTACCCCTAAAATTGGCTAATAATCCCTAGTTAGAATTAATATGTAGACATGATCCATATGTCCATTTATTGTAAAATATTACCAACATCCCTCCTGGATAGGATAATGGGTGTACATTAGTTCTTGAGTGACCCTCTATTGTTTGGGTGAGTCACCTTTCTTGGGGAGTCATATTCATACTCCTGACTCCTCTCCTGACTCCTATCTATTACCGTTGATGTGATTACGTCTTGGAAAGTATATAGGATGTGGTTAGGAATTGATGTATAACCTTACATAATTTCCTAGACATGATAAGAAACATTCTTAGAAGGAATGGGGATATACAACCATTCTGGAATTTGAGGAGGAATATGATTCTTCCCCCAATTCATAACTGAGGTACGCTGACTAGGTCCTCCAATTTCCATTGTACATGACTAGAAGGATTGATATATATGAGCAAAAAATTTCATCTTATCATAGATTTACATAATATCTTACGGGATGTATTGATATAAAAGAGTAAGTATTTTCATATTCTTATAGTTTTCTACCATATTATATTGGAGGTCTTGATATGCATGAGCAGGGATTTTCATTTTCTCATAATTTTCCACCATATTTGATCAGTGGGTAAGATATATAGATATAGTTATTTGAATATTCTTGTTCTTTGGCATTTTATTTTATTGTAGATCTATTTTAGAAGGAAAAATAACATTGGAATGTCCCTTATTGTTTCACTATTATTGGGCTTCCTAAGGGTTCTAGGTTTGAATGACTTGGGATGGAGCCTGTCGGGAGATATCCTCTTCATGATGAGGATGTTGGGTTGTGAGGCGTTGGCTATAGTGACTGCTGGTAAGATCCCTTAGGAGGGACCCTAGTGTCACCAATATGAATTCATTGGAGATCAGTTGATCATACTCCCAAATTTAAGGGAAGAACCTGTTATTGTGTTATAGGGAAAGGATCCTGAAACAATGTGAGATGGTTATTAGTTCGATCGACTTCAGGGCCACTGATCATCACTTAGTCAATGGATAGTGGGGATTGATAAACTAAAGGGAATATCATGTAGCCTCTAGGGTTGGGAGAGTACCATTGATGTGGTAATACTAAATCATCATACTTGACACCTGATGTTGAAGGGGTTGTGTCAGTGATAACATCCTTTGATTGGATGAAGATCCATCTTGCACAACAGTCGAGGCATATGTCTACTCAAATTGGTGATATTCCATTTGGATCAAAGGTAGTTTTGCTGAAATTACCTAGGAGATATGAAAAACACAAAAAAGGAAACATTTTCAAATTAACATATTTATAAACATACTCATTCTTAATTTATCATTTTGGATCAATGTTTGGCCCATTTTCATTTTATGATAGCACAAAAGGGTCCAGACATGTGGAAGACACAATCATCTTGGTTATGGATTCATGTCAGGTTCACCATTTTTGTTTCGCACCAATTTTCCATGGGTTAGTTTTCAATTGGGTTTGTTCATGGAATAAAAAATACCCAATGGATCTCATATTTGTGGTGACTCATAGACCTACTTTCCAAACAAAGGTGTTTTTTTGGGAACTTGGCCAACAAAACTTAAGAAATAACATTGTGAGATATGATGAGAGGTTGGGATCATCATGCTCTTTTGGGGGGAATTATTTCCTACATCATGAATCTCTTATAGATTTAAGTTATGTTTTTTCATCATTTATTAACTCTCATGTACAACACTAGTTTCCCTTATATTAACAATCAACTATTAGCATTCATGAACTTTAGAATCATCTATATGTATATGAGGTTCTCCATCAATGAAGACATATGTTTGTATCTAAGTTTCTCCATAGAAGACACCATTTTTATGAGTATTAGATACTCTTATATTGTCTTCCATCACAATTATAGTTTTAAGCCACATAATGGGGATATCTAGAATTTACTATCATCTAGGAATATGGGAATTGTTCTGATGTCAGGATTGATCCCATGAGATGGGATTCCTACATGTCCTTGTAAAATGAATCATAATACCTATAATTTAGTTCCACATAATGGGACACAACATACCTTTTAAGGTCATGTGACATAGAAAAAATCATGTTGTATAACGTCATGTGGAAATCACATCTAGGTGGAAGGTTCTTAGTTAAGGATGGTGTGGGGCATATATCAAAGCAGCCCAAAGGATCTGGAAGGGATATGGCCTCCCAAGTGAGGACATGATTTTTCTAGGAATGTAGTTTGATAAGGATGATGATGAAAGGGACTCGAAAAGAATATATCCCTTTAGGTTGGATATGACCCTACTGGGGATGTATCCTTAAGAACATTAGGTTGAATTTGGGGTGTTGGTTTTAGAACTGAGGGAGGATTCCTATGTATCCCAATTATTTGAGATTGAAAGACAACATATTTCAGAAGGGTCGTGGATTATACCAAATAGGAGGTCTATTTTTGTTTCATTGGGAATATGTCCATCTGAAGTTTTTTATCATAGGGAATATATCCCTTTGAGAAGATATTAACATGTTTGGGGCTTACACCTATGGAGGAGTCCCATTTAGTGACTACATGATCATGATAATGACATGATCATCACTAAGCTCTAAGCCCACATGAGTCTGCTTGATTTGAGAAAGAAGATAAAGTGTAAGATCTATCATTTCATACCATCGCCTTTATCTGTTGGTGGATTAGGACAAAGAAAAAGGAGAGATAAAGGTCTCTAGTTCATTTATACTCTCTTGTTTTCTTAACATAAATAGTTATTGACACACCTAAGAAGATATAGCCTCGTAATAAATGCTACAAGATTACTCCGAGAGGGATTCTATATCACTAATTTCATAAAAGATGAATGGATGATTAGGCACTATACCCAATTAAAGGGAAAGGTTATTGCCTACCCTCATCATCTAAAATAGGGAGGTTCTTTGAATTTTCACCAACTTTGGGAACCTCATTTCCATAGGAATGTATAATTGAGAACACTTTGAGGATCCCACCTACTAGGTTGGATAAATGTAGTAACTCTATTACCAAAGGAATGTATAATTTATAGGACACACTAATGTTCCCTATGCTATTATTACACATGTCTAATGGCTTTGGTGGAGTCCATTCTCTGATACCTCGCACAAGGGGGCCATTTAGGGATTAAAGCTTTTTAGAAAAGAGGTTGACCGTGAAGTCCATTAGGATAGTTCGCAGAGGGGCCAAGGTTGGGCCAAACACTAAACCAGATTAATGTAATGAGATAAATAAAGGGGAACACCCCAAGATTCCCCATCCCACATAGAGTTTTTTCTTGCCTTATGGGGTTCCCTCCACTAAACATTTTACTATGTGGGTCTGGGTTCCCTCCGCATAGAATTTTTCTACATGGGTTTGAGTTCTTTCCATGCATCATTTTTCTACACCAAGAATGGATATTTTTTCATATATTATTGCTTAGATAGTTGATCTAATATGAAGATACCATCCAAATATGGTTCGGAGAATGGTTTTTATAAAGGACTATGTGTATGCGGATGGTCGGGTGATTTACCTTTCTAACTTAGCATTATGTGGTTAGTTTATCTACTACAAATTGATTATTATCAAAAAAAATGATCTATTTTTCTTCCTCTTATTTTTCAACATTGTTCCTCATTTTTCATCCTCCTCAGGGTTTATATAGAGGAACAAGTGTAACAGCCTAATGGGAGAGCCATTTGACCATGGTTGACCATGGGAATTCTTTGTCCATAGGATCCCAAAAAGATTACACGGGCCCACAAATGAAAATTTGTTTGCAGGAGCTGTAAAAATACATCACAACCCTATAAACAAAATTTTCATTATGGTATCCAGAAAAATATTTCACCACGCTACAATTGGCTATTCATGTGCAGGATCTGAAAAACCCGTCATGGACTTGAAATGATTTTTCATTTTTGGGAAACCATGTTGAGTGGCAGTCCACATAGCAATACTATTATGTGGAAAAGATCCACATGTGCATTATCACCCCCCTTAACAATTTTTCAACTCCTTTTCCCTTTTTTTCAGCAGATCCTCACTTAAATTTTCATCAAAGTATTTTCATATTCTTTCCATAGTTTTCAAGACCCAACAGGAAGCATATTGGTTTGTTCATTCACTTCATAGCCAAACTATACTACCAACCATGCCCCGCCATTAGGTGAAGGTCCCCATACATGATCTTCATATCAATCAAATTGTTAAGGGGTTATATGGGGGACCATATGGGTGGTTATAAGTTTTTCATCACTTATGATATCACTGGTTTCAGTTTAGGACACTTCTACCAAGTATTATTGAGGCCATACCTTCCTCACTAAGGAATTGTGAAATAAGGAGTAGGATGAACCGGTATGACTAGTTCATTTTTATGTCATATAGAGACATCACCTTACACCATCAATCGTGATTTTAAGGGTGATCGTGGGTCCCTAGACTATTTTATATCCAACCTTGAGGGAACCCTAACTATATAGATCAATTATAAGATCCTTTGTGAGTGTACACACCCTTTCAATTTAGGTGGGAATTTTTTGTATTCGAATAGGGTTCCCCCACTACTCCCCACATTTAGTAAGAGATATATACTATAGTGGATCTCCAATTAGGGATAATGATCATTAGGGGGAGAGTCATGTATAGTTTACCTTCCTTTGAAATGATGAAAATTTTGGTCTCTCTAAATACTAAATCGATTCCTAGATCAAATCATAGCTAAAGGGAAAATTGGTTGTGCTAGTGAAAAGGGACATTGTTTTTTCAACAGTGGCTAGGGGTGAGGTTGCATAAGCTCCAACAAAATCAGAAGACAAGTTTCTTAGAGATCATCCATCATCTGGCAGATCTATGGATCTGATGATTTCTTATAATCTTGTGAGACTTCTGGAGTCAAATACATCATCAGGAAAAGTTCCAATGGATTAGGAAATGACAAGTGATGTTCCTATGAGTAGAGTCCTAGAATATATACTTAATTCTCGATATGTGTTTTAATTTCCAATTATGTTCTAGAAATGGGAAATTTGGATATAAGGATAACATTATAGCTGAGTCCTAGAGGGTGTTTCACCAGGAAAATCTGGAGCTTAAGGGTTTTTAAAATGTTACAGATCCTCGGGGAATTTATTTGAACAATAGCCTATTGAAGTCAATACATTTATTTTGGACTATAGCATCTAGGATCATTGTAACATGGTAAAATTCTACTACACCTTTTGATTTCAACAAATGATGATTCCCAACACGATAGTGGTCATACAATATGGGGGGATCCGGGATGACTCCGGTGAATACGTAATATATATATCATCACTATCTTCAAGTATGTTTTGATCCTTAATGTAACTATTATGATATTCCACTTTTCTAGATGTTATTTTATAATTGATATATCCACCTACCTCTCCTCTCTGCAATGTATCATCCTGGGGGAACAATGTAACAATTAGGCACTTTAGGCATTACGGTTTACCTGTATACATGTGTTTTCCCCTCCCTAGGTCCCACCCATATTCCCCAATGGTCCATCAAAATAATGAATGCCCCCATACTCCATCACATGTTCTTTAAAATGTGTTTTTTCATCACTCTCACAAACCTTGGGAAACATTCCATGAGTTCTCCCATATAGATAACAAATCTAGGAAAAAGATATTTAACTGTAGAGCTTATATATGGTAGGCTCTAAAAAACAAAGTTTCACCTAGTTTACATGGGTAGTAACATTTAACCTTCTAACCCTTTATCATTCTATGAAATTACATTCACCCCCTTTAGAGGACAATTTTCCTGGTTGTGGTCCCTATATGTAAACCCACGAAGTGCTACCACACTTCTGTTTGGGTTCATCATCTGATACCAACATAAAAACTAGGCACCTAAGACACCCTAGTTTCCATATAGACATGTGTTATCCCCTATATGGGTTCCTCAAACATGCTTAAATGGGTCATCATACTAAAAAATATCCCCATACGCCAATAAATTTTATTTCTAGTTTTCTTTTTCTTCACTCATTGACATCATAGGAAACATCACGGGAGGTTTCCCATCAAGATCACTACTCCAAGGAAACCCACTTAAAATTTGGAGTTATAATATAGTAAATTACAAAATATAAAGGTTAAGATTGATTTCATGGGTAGTAATATTTATTCATTTAACACTTTAACATTTTAGGGTGTCACACACAATGGATAAGGATGACGCATATAGTGAACATTAGGTCGATGATCTAGGATCATCTAGCTAGATGGAATTAATGGAGATATTACTTTTTTATCTAGAAGAAACATTGTGTGTGACTATTCTAGTGATACCTTCAACACATTTTATGTCATATCCTTCTATTCTAACACCTCTAGTGTTTTCCACTTTTGATGGTTCTTACTCAGGGAAGATAAGGAAGAGTCACCATGCTCAGTCATCAATTCATCCTCACCAAAAATCAGCATGTAAGTGTTATATTTTGTAGAATATATACTTTTCTTATATCTATAGTAGATTATGATCACCCTTTTGACTGTTTAGGACCTTCCCAAGTCCACTCAGAGATACATACATCTATGGAAGGGGAGGAGGACACATGTTCCATCCCTCTAGTGGAACCTCCAACATTATGTGAGGATCATGAATAGGTGTAATCGGATGGGGTAAAAGTAGGGTAAGTCCCAATGTTTACTACTTATGCACTAGAACATGTGGAATTTCACTCAGTATGTGAATGTTCCCTCTTGGAAGATTTTTATGTTGGAATTTATTCCTCTATTTCCCTACCGATCATGGATGCATCACTAGGTGAGTGTAAGAAAATCCTATTATATGCAATAAAATGTTGGGTATGTATCATATTATATAACAATTTTTTATGTCTACAACCATTTAATGTGAAAATAAGATAGAATATATTAATATAAAATCATTTAAACCTCTAAGTCATGAATCAAATGAATGTGTCACTGTAACCCCTCTTATTAAGGCTGAGGTTATTGATATAGCTTATGCCATGGTTGATAAAGGTATAGCCTCAGTTTCTAAGAGGAATACTATTGTCTGACCACTTAATTTAATTATAAATAAATATTTTCCATATGATTTTTCATAGAATTTCCTCCTTATATATCATAGGTCCCTAATTCCACTTCTTTAGTGTCCCACCCTTACTAAGTTGCTAAAACACAAGACTGTCCCACACCAAGACCTTTAATTGACTCAAATACAAGTCTCTCACATAGTGAAATGGTCTTAGAATGTAGTTATGTTCCTGGACTAGGCCTGATTTGAGGCTTTAGGAACACATTGTTTCATCAGCAGTTGAGGTGGGAGGTGTAGGGGGAATATTTCATGTCTAATCATAAAGGCTACCTTTGAAGAGCTAATGGATTTTTTTGGGAAAATCTAGTACTTTTACAAAAACCTATATTACAGAGGGTTCAAAAATTGGACTCTTCATGCTCGGGTAGAGAATGTAGATTCCATATGGGAGTATAAAATGGCCATCGATCTAAGAGTATTGGAAGCAAGGGCCTCATCATTAGTTAGGTAATTTCAAAATGACGCTTTGAATGATGCTTATCATTGTGAGACATATATAACTACTCATAAAGATATGTCCATTGCTATGAAGAATTAGATTGAAAGGATCCAATAGGACTTTCCCCATCTATAATACATGCAGAAAACTATGTGAAATATGGTAACAAAGTAACATAAACATACAAACATGGCAGAGAAGGCTAGGATTGATGATGTTTCCAGGGTGGAGGAAATACAATAGGCTACAGAGGCATAGACTGAATCGGTACATAAACTATGAAAAAAAATAGTTTCCTTAGATTATATGTTGGAAGAGATCATGATTTCTCCTAATAATATGTTGTAATAGTTTTCTGGTTTTAGGAGCCTCTATTTTATTTGGGGGATTATATGAAAGATGCTGGGATGTAGAGATTCCTCCCTCATTTTGTACATACCAATGAATAAAATATCATGATCTCCCTATGTTTCTGTAAAGTCATATTTATTTATTATACCTTATTTTGTAATTATACTAATGATATGATGATAACTCAGTATTTTTTTTAGTACAAATTAATCTTTAATAAAATATCGACACCTTTCATACTCAACCAGACGGACGTGCACACCCCAGTGAAAGCATCGGAAACAAAAATGGTGAACCTGATGTGAATATCTTCTCCGAAATATGGAGATTAGTAGCATTCAAGACATCAGTGGATTAGCGTGTCACCTGATCCAGTAATCTGGTGTCGGGTCCCGCCAGGCAAATAGTGGGCATGGAGTGAAACTCACCAGAAGTTGGGGCAATAGAACATTGTATGTCCCGGTCTGTGACGTTGTCAGCATGGATCCATCTTACCAGCCATGGAATATGGAATGGCACTAGAACACTGGTCATAGATTTCCTTTTTCTTTTAGCACTGATGAGTTAATCTCCCTGCTTTCAGAAACCAAGATACTGCACCCGGAACTCAGTTGCCACCTACCCACTGACACAGGGGTAGGGGCAGTGCCAACATGGTAGTCCCGCGGGGCTCCGCCTCTTCCGCAATAGCCTCTACACCCATGACCATGGGGCACCCACACCCCATCTCCCCATACAAGGTCATCCAACAAAGGGTGATCAATGACCTCATATGCCGGTACGAGGAGGGAATTATCCCAACTCAGGATATGGCCCGCCTGGATTTAGAGGCGTCTTCACTTCATCATCAAAGTCACCCCCGAGGGCCGCGCAGGGAGCCACTACTCTCCACTCCAACATATAACCATTTCAGGATCCTATCCCTGAAATTATTCGATGAATCCCTACCCTACGCCGATGAGGAAGGGGATTTCTGGGCCAGCCCAGTTAGAGCCTCATTCCAGGGGCTCCTAGCGAGGGCTCCCACTCGACCGTGTCAATGTCACCACCTGGTCTTACTGGACGAGGAGTAGGTAATCCATGCACCTACACCATCGGCTCTGGTCCGTCTAACCCGACGCCAGCGTCGGGCGCAAGCCGAAGAGGATGTCCGCCAAGGGGAGTCAATGTCAGTGGCTACTGTGGCCCGAGCCACCGCTGACGCATACCACAAACTCCTTGTGTATGCTGAACAGGGACATCCATATGCCCGGCCTAGATCGAGGCCCCAACCTCCCCATGGGTAGGCTAGGTCGACTCTCTTGGTCGTCGGCACAGGCAGTGGCCGCTGCGGACTAACCCATAGTGATTCCACCCAGTACGGAGGTCCTCCCTGTACTACTATCATGGATAACACAGGCCTTACCATCTTCCAGGATCTACATGGAGGTCTTACCCATGCCACATTCAGTCCAAATGAGGGTCCTCCCCGTGGCAGTGATGCTCACTACGGAAGTCTCTCCCGTTCCCACTACACTGAATATGGAGTCATTCCTCCTACCACGTACCATTGGTATGGGGACGTTGCACATATTGTCACTCTTCAACATGGGGACCCTCCCCATGTCCTCATAGAATTTGGAGAATGTCCTCCTCTCCCCAGAAATCAGAGGAGTGAGGGCCAGCTTCGTCTCACCAGTGCCCAGAACAGAAGTCCTACCCGTGTTCAGATCAACCAGTAAGAGGCCTCTCCTCATACTGATTTCATCAGAGGGAACAATCATGGGGTCCCACTTGTTCTTCTATGTGCTCGAGAAGAGGTCCTACCCACTCTAGTACTTCCCATAGAGGTCCTCCCTACATCCCTTTTGATATCTGCCCTGGTGCTCCTCACACCCCGGATTTCTCGGGTGGAAGTCCTCCCCGCCCTAGCACTAGTATGGCCAAAGGACCTCCTCATGTCAGAAATATGCCCTGTTCGGAAGAGCCATCCAGGGGCAGGGAGGCATATCGTCGCCGCCATAAAAAGGATTTGGGGAAGGTCCGGATAGAGATCAAACCAATCAGCTTCTCAGACTCCGAAGTAGAGTACGACTCAGCACAGGAACCCTCCCCTCGCTCCTCCAATCCAAGGGCTGGGGCAGGAACAAGGTGCATTAGCCTAGTACTCCCGGATTGCGAGGTCCATCGGATTACCGCCTCCCTCCATAGGTATATATAGGAGGATGAAAATTTGGCAGCCCCGTAGGTTACGGTCGTGCAATCACCACCATCGTCACTAGAAGCACTCTCTATGTTGACTAGAGATCATAGAGAAATGTTCTGGGGACCAATGGTGGGCGAGCAGTAGCACAAACTGTCACCATTAGCCCTAGCCCCTATGCTAGTAACTACGGCTGTTATCCCGTCTTATCATGACATAGTGTCCAAGTCGCTACACTCTTTGGAGGACAGCCCGAGATTCGGCACCAGTCAACCCATTCGCTGTATTCCCCACCGGCCAGCCTGTCGTCCCAGCGGTCTGCTTCAGTACCGTTTCTAGTTCCTCATCCACCTATAGTTGACGAGTGGGGTAATTAAGGGCCAGACTCTGAATCCTAGCCAAGGATCCTGTGGAATATCCTCACATCCAACCACTTCCCTGAGATGTTCTGGCTAATTTAGGTGCTAAATTTTAGTGCGCCAGAATCCCTCACCCCATAGAAAGTAGAGTGTTTCCACCAAACCCTCTGGGAGACACACTTCTGCCTTCATCATCAGCGAGTGGTTTACCCCAAGAGCCAAGTGAATTTCAAGGGCATCAGTGAGCAGCACCGTCTGGTCGACCTGGCTGCAGTCCCTTTGACCTAGCACCCTGGGTCACCAGTCAGTCGTAAGTCCCTCCAACAGCAATGCATTCATAGTTTCAAGGTACTCCGCAAGATTATCAAGGAGGCTTCCCCCTACATGAAAATTTGTGGCTGGGGCAGTATGTTTCCCTCCTCTTCAGTCCTATCCAACAGCAGCCCGACTCGCTAGTTGATACTGAGGACATGCCCCCAGGAATGGTCATGGTCAACATGGTTGACATATTGGACGAGGAGAACGAGATGGATCTTCTTGATTGGGACTTACCCCCTAAGGGCGTTCCACCACTACTGGATCCATCATGAAGAGTTACTCACCAGTATAGGAATCTACTAGGTCTCCTTGTGCCCACTGAGGCATTGGTCCTTAGCCAAAATCAAGGTAAGGGTAAAGAGCACCTCGGAGCTGCCAAACACTCCGACCCGTCTGCCTCAGTGCAGAAGACGGAGGAGGACCCTGAGAAGGTTGTGTTGTACCAACAACTTTCCGAACAGAAGAAGTTGGTCGATGAAATCCTCGCTGAATGTGCAGTAGAGTGACGGCCAGACTATGGCAATCCTAAGCCAGGGTAGCAAGGGCAGGAACAACTTCCCCTCAGCGAGCTACCTCTAGGTGACCCCAACAATCCTGCCCCCGTAGATAGGGTTGAGGTCGGAACTTATGGAAAGAGGTCATAGTATGTCTTGACAAACCCTCCGAAACGGCGCGACAATCTAAGGAACCCATCTTGGGTTCCCCCAACTGCCCCACAGGTCGCTCCAACAGCCGCTCCACAATCCACCAAGCCACCTTACCATGTTGAAGAACCTGCCAACGCAATCGTGTTTAGGGACCCCCGTCAAGATAGGGACCCTTGCCCATATGATCCAATAGAGGCACTCATCGCCCGCCTTGAGGCGTTGGAAACGCGATAGGTGGCACTACCACCTGATGGAAATCCATATTCATCATGGGTGGATGATATGTCGGCACCTCTGGGTTTCGGGAATCCCACCTTTTCTCCCTCCAATGGGACAGGGGACCCGCCACAACATCTGTCCCACTTCACCTCAAGGTGTGGGCCCATGTTAGGGACTCCAGTGCAGCAGGAGGCTGCCAAGCTCCAATGTTTTGTGCAGACATTGTAGGGGCCTACATTTTTCTGGTACATCCAGCTCCCCATTGGATCAGTGAATGGATGGGAGGACCTCCGTAGACAATTCCTCTACCATTTCAACTCCACCACGCGTAAAATGAGCTTCACAGACCTCTTCAAGTGAAAACAGAGGATTGATGAGCATGTCGCGGACTTTATCTCCCGGTGTAAAGGGCTTAAATACTCCCTTGACATGCCACTGACTCAGGAATAATTACTGACGATGTGTGTAGGGAATGTTAAAACAGAACTGGTTCCCTCTCTGATCACCCAGAAATACCCTGGAGGATTCCGAGACTTCTCTGATAAGGCCCAGCACCTGGAAGATTCCCTACAATAGGCCAGCCAAGCATTTCTATTGCCCCTTTTAATTCCCATAAGGAGAGATTCTAGAGCTGAGTCCACTACAGTGGCCCAAATAGAGGCCCCCAGACAGCTGTAATTATTACCAGTGGAGCTGCCTCCACAACCTCGTAGAGGCCCGCCACCATAGGCGCAGCCTCCAGCTCAACAGCGTCTGCCTCAGAATCGGTAAGTGCCCCCACACAACGCGCACCCACCCCCCAAGTAGGACAATCATTCCCTACCTCCTCGACAGACTCTTCCAACCCCCCATCAGGTTCAGGTTCCAAGGGCCCCCTTTCCGGACAGAAGAAACCGAACCTACTCGTTTGATGGGAATCAGGTTCCCAGTTATTTCCAAAGTGCCTTGGAATAGGGGATTGTGCATTTTTCTGAGTGCAGAAGGCCAGAAGAGGCGAACCTCACTGATCGCCCCAACTACTACCCCTATCACCAGATCATGGGACATACTCTTAAGAAGTGCTATGGGTTCAAACACTGGCTTCAAGACTAGGTCGATAACAACATAGTCAGGTTGGGCCCAGCCCTGGCACAAGTGGCATGTGTTGTCGTAAGGCCAGACAGCAGCAGTGAAAGCGAGGGAGAGTGGCAGTAGGTTTCTAACCATGGGTCCCATAAGTATGATGACTGTATGGCTCGAAAAACGGTCACTCATGCCCATGGTATCATCCGTGCATGCCTGAATCAGTCGGAGCCTTTAGAAGCTGTAGCAACCACTTCTGCATTGGCATCTTAGTCGGTCTCTTCCCAGAAGAGAAAACAATGGCGGCGCAAGGGAAAGCAATGTTCCCCACCAATGCCATCATCATCCCGTACTCTCAATGAATTCATGCCCCCGGAGATGGGGATTCCTCCCAGGATCCACCCAGTAGTGGATGACTCTTCGAGTGATAGTCAAGGGTACGCTTCGGTTAATACCATAGAGTTGGTAAACCCCTACATGACCCCCGATGATGAGGAGCGCTAGGCAGATCTCCCCAACATCCCCATATGATGCCAACATCGGTGGATCCGCGGCCATATGGGTCATCGAGGCACATCAGTTGGTACTTCTATCCAAGCCGTGCACGCTACTGAGACCAGAAAGCAGACTCAGTGCAAAGCTCAGCACGCGCAACCTCCTCATCTGGTGTCATCAGGCCCACCTTCACCGCCATTTGTGCTACTAGATCAGGCAGAGCCACCTCGACCATGTCGCGACCAGCCACGCCCTGCTACAGGCTGGTCTCAATCATCCGACCGTCATCCGGTAGCCACTCTGTAGGCTCCGACTAGTGAGTAGCGGGATATGCCCAGCACCAGTCAGTCGTTGGCCCAGCCGGCATGGGCCACCGTACCGCCTGTCATAGAGTGACCTCCTTCAAGCAGAAGTTCACGCCTGGCGCAAAAGTACAATGTTCTCAAGAACCTTACCATCATCCCATCAAGTCTTTCCATCCTCGAGGCCCTTTTCTTATCGGTAGATATGTGTGAGGCCCTCGCTGAGGCTTTAAGAAGCATCATCTAGTTTGAGATGGAGGTAGAAGCTGCAGAGTATTTTCATGAAGAAGCGATAGAGAATGATGAATTCTATGCCATTATCTCATTCTTCGGAGAAGATGAAGGTTCTCCCATACAGTGGAACATTCTCCCACTATATATCACTGACTAATTCAATGGTGTGGAGGTTCACCACTATCTTATTGTCACCGGCTCCAGGATTAACCTTATCCCAACATGGACACTGCGGAAGCTGGGGTTATCTGAAGAGGACTTGACTCCCTCTGAACTGAAAATTTAGGGATACGACAGGATAGAGCAGACCCTGGTTGGAAATATTCATTTAAAGACCCAGTTCGGTGGCCTAGTTGCCAGTACCGAGTTTATGGTTGTCTCCCAATACACTGCATACAATGCATTGATGGGCAGACCATGGCTCTACCTGCAGGTGGTGGTTTCCTCATCATATCACCAGTGCCTCAAGTACTCCCTCAATGGTTGAGTGGGCGTGCTCTAATGTGACATCTCCTTTTGCCTCTTGTGAATCCCACTACCTAGATTCCGACTATTACAAGAGCAAGGAAAAGTAGATTCAGGCCAATGAGGTCGATCATTCCATGGTTGCAACTAACCCCTGGGTAGGTCTGGATGACACCTATGTCTTCCTGATCCATCGATTGGAGGCCACAACCCCTGATATGGGGCAATGTTTTGTTGTCTCTACCACAAGGGGGAAGCATATTCTCAGGTCCAAGCAACTTCGGGAGATTACTTTGTATTCTTATAAGAATAAAGCAATGGTGATCCCTGAGCCCCCTACTCCAATAAGGTATCGGGATGTCCGCCCCATGCCAATGGAGATATGTTATACTTGCCTGTTTCGCTGGGCTGGAATTAACTGACTCAAGCCGACGTGCCACTATTGCTTTTATATCATCAAGTGTGGCCCCTTGGGCCGAAGACCAGATGGGATCAGGTCGACAACCTTCATTGCTATGGTTTCGGCAGTACCGGAATCTCCCAATGTGGTGACCACTACTGCTCAGGCTGGTACCAGCCTCCCATCGGAATCTGCCGACCTAGAGGAAGCTCCTCCCATTGGGATCCCTCCACCTCAAATAAAGAAGAGGATTTGGTGGAGGCTCCCCCTACCTTTGAAGAGGGAATTTTCGCCACGGTCGATGAGTTGGTACAGGTAAACCTCGGTAGCGAGGTAGATCTGAGACCTACATTAATCAATGCCACCATGTCCCTCAAGGAGTATCAGCGGTACGTAGACTTCCTAAAACAACATCGTGGTGTATTCGCCTGAAGCTATGATAAGATTCCAGGACTAGATCCTCAAGTAGGCGTCCACTGCCTCGGTCTCTCTACAAATCATCGCAGGTTCAAACAGCCTCCCAGGAATATTCACCCATCTCATGGCGCCATAGTGTAGGTGGAAGTTGATAAGATCATCATATCCAATTTTGTTAAGGAGGTCCAGTGCCCCAAATGGCTATCCAACATTGTGCCAGTCAGGAAGAAGAACGGACAGATCAAAGTCTGCATCGACTTCGGGGATCTCAACCGTCACTGTCCGAAGGATGATTTTCCCCTTCCTGTGATGGAGTTACTGATTGATGTTATGGCTGGGTTCCAAGCCTAATCCTTCATGGATGTTTACTCCGGATATAACCAGATCCGAATGGCCCCTGAGGAAAATGAGTCCATATCCATAAGGGTGCCACAAGGTACGTTTTGTTACCAGGTCATTCCCTTCAACTTAAAGAATGCAGGTGCCACCTATCAGCGGGCCATGCATCACAAATTTGAGCCAATCCTTGGGACATTGGTGGTATGTTATGTGGAAAATCTGGTGGTCAAATATTTCCAATTCCAGGACCATCTCAAGGACCTTGATAAAGTTTTCGGCTTCCTATTTTCCCACCACCTGTAGATGAACCCATTGAAATGTGCCTTCGGGGTCACCTCTGGGAAGTTCCTCAGATTTTTTGTTAGGTATCGGGGCATCAAGATCAACTCAGATAAGATCAAGGCCATCATCCAGATGCCTCCCCCGAGCAATATTTGGGAGATTACAGGTTTTCAAGTCCACTTAGCCTACATACGTGAATTCATTGTGAATCTGGCCAGTAAGTGTAAGACCTTTTCTCGGCTCCTGAAGAAAGGAAACACTTACGAATGGGATGAAGAGTGTCTGACCACGTTCAAGGAAATCAAGCAGTATCTTCTCCAGCCTCCGGTCTTGATTCCACATGTCTTCGGAAAGTCATTGGTCCTTTATGTGACCACCCTGGAATGATCTCTCGGTTCCCTTATCGCCCAGAAGAATAATGAGGGGATATAAAACAGCCTCTACTACCTCAGTCATATGCTCATTGATACAGAGACCAGATACTCTCCCATCAAAAAGAGTTTCCTTGCACTGGTATTCATAGTACAGAAATTGCGACATTACTTGAAGCACCACAAGGTACAGCTGGTATCTCGGGTAGACCCACTGAATCACATTCTGAACCACCCCATGTTGATAGGTCGTCTAGCTCAGTGGGTAGTGATTCTTTAGCAGTTCGATATCAGGTTTTCCCCTCAGATAGATATTAAGGGGAAATCATTGGAAGACTTCCTTGCTGCCCATCCAGCTCTCGCTGACTAGTCCTTGGATCTTGATTTTCCTGATGTGGAAATACTCTCAGTAGATCATTCCATGTTGTGCTGGAAGATGCACTTCGATGGTACTTCCTGGAGTCCTACCGACAGGAGGCTCAATGATCCCAATCTCAATAGGGTAGTATTGGGTATTGTCTTTATTACCCCATCACAAGCCATTCTTTTGTACTCATTCCTATTGTCAGGAGGCTACACCAACAATGAGGCAGAGTATCAGGCTCTTATCACTAGCCTCGAGCTGGCCCTCGAGATTGATGTGCCCCATTTTCTTGTGAAAGGGGATTCTGAACTAGTCGTCAAGCAGATTAACGGTTACTACGTCGTTAGAAAGTCGGAGCTCATACCATTGTTGGAGCGCACTCTACAGCTAATGGCCCAGTTCCCATCTCGGCTGGAAGTTACTCATGTCCCTCAATCTCAGAACGGTCAAGCTGACGCCCTGGATGGCCTGGCTACATCACTTACAAAACCTAAGCAGGATGATCTGATTATCCATGTGGCACATCAGAGAGTCATTGCTCCCGTCACCCCAGGTGACGATGATGGCCTGCAGGTGAGCCATCTTACCACTGGAGCCTCCACGCCAGGACCCCTAGGTCCCTCAGATGTAGTGGTTGAAGTGACTCTCGACTGGAGATCCCCCTTTGTCAAGTATCTCCAAAATGGTTACCTCCCAGGTGATCGGCCCGAGCGCGAGAGAATCCAACGTCGCGCACTACAGTTTACCCTACAGAGTGGTCCCCATCTTGAGAAGGTCCTCTACAAGTGCAGGTTTGAGGATGTTCTCTTTCATTGCATCCAAGGAGTTGATATTTCTCTGGTCATGCAGGAGCTTCAATCCGATTCCTGTGGCGGCCACCAGACTAGGCCAAAGCTATCTCACCAGATCCAGAGACTGGGGTACTTTTGTCCCTCTATGATCCATGATTGCATCGAGTTTTCCAAGAAAATTCATGTGTGCCAAGTTCATTCCAACTTCATGAATCGACCATCGAAGCCTCTCCACACTACCAAGTACTCTTGGTCCTTCACAGTCTGGGACCATATCCACCGGTGATAGCTCGCCAGTGCAAGTTCATCCTGGCCGCTACGGATTTCTTTTCCAAGTGGGAAGAGGCAATTTCTCTCAAGGAGGTCAAGGTCTGTTATATCGTTGAATTTGTGATCTCCAATATCATTTACCGATTTAGAGTCCCTCTCGCCATGCTCACCAATAATAGCACCAACTTCCGAGCAGCTGAGTTGAAGAAATTTTACACCAAGTACAACATCCATTCTAACCATACCTCCCGCTATCGTGCGTGAGAAAATGGGCAGATCGAGGCATTCATCAAGACCCACTCTAACATTTTTCAGAAAATGGTTGGTCTGAACAAGAAGAGTTGGCCGGATAAGTTCCCCAATTCCCTCTGGGCTTATCATACAATGACTCATAATTCCACACAGGTGACCCCATATTCCCTGGTATATGGAACAGAATCCCTATTGCCTATCGAGATTCAATTGCCTTTATTATACAAAGCGGTCTACGACCAGCAGGCACCAGATAAGGTAGCTGAAATTCGTCTGGATGAATTGGAAGAACTTGACGATAATAGGCTTCGTGCCCTGCACAACCTGGAAAAACACCAGAACAATATGGACAGAGCCTTCAACAAGAAGGTCCACCTTCGCTCTTTCCTACAAGGTGATCTGGTATTGTCCCTCTGGACACTAATGATACCTGGCAGGAAACCACCCAAGTTAGAGCCCAAATGGGAAGGACCTTTCATTGTTCATAAGGTTTACCCCAATGGTGTGTACTCACTGGTGACCATGGATGGTGAGCGTATAAATCCTCCCACCAATGCCAAATTCTTCAAGCAATACTTTTCCTAAGCCAGTAGGTCTGACATGACTCTAAACTATTTGGTCCGACATGACCCTAAACTATTTGGTCTAGCATAATCCTAAATTGTTTGGTCTGGCATGACTCTAAACTGTTTGGTCCCACATGAACCTAAACTGTTTGATCCCACACGACCCTAAACCGCCCAGTCCTACATGAATTTAAACTGTAAAACGTCCCGCATGACGTTAAACTGTATTTTGTCCTGCAAGACATTAAACTGCACCCTTATAACTATGTACGGCTTGATTCCCATCCGCATGGGATACGTAGTAACGCTCAGATGCTCAGCCCAGAGTCCAGCCCCCAAACTCTTCTCTTTGACTATCCCCCTAGGTATAGTTTTCTCAGAGGGTCCCTGTATAGTATAGTGTAGTCTCATTTAGCCCCACTCATGTTCATATTACGACAGTCGCACCATGTACCCCCCCTATTCTTCTATCCTCCCACGTCCTCACTGCACGACGTTAAACTGTATGGCCTTTAAGAACTACGTACAGCTTGATTCCCATCCTCATGGGATACGTAGGAACACCTGGACATTTTGTTTATTGGCCCAACCCAAATGTTAGAATTCCCCCTCAGGTCGGGACACATGGTATGGTACTGTATTTTTCCCCAATTCACCTCGAGCTCATCTCGATCCCGCCATATGTCTCACTCCCCAGAGATGTTCATCACTTTCACCACCGCTTGACATTAAAATGCATGGGAATAACTATGCTTCACACACTCCTCTAATTGGGACTCCATCATCTTTCATATCCAAAATGACCCCCAACTGGCATGGATGCTCGACCTAAGGGATCTCCTACCACTTTGGGCCAACTCCCTTGAGGATGTTGAGCAATAAATTGATATAAATCCCACGTTGTGAATATAGTCAGGGTTCGATGCTCATTTGTTATTCCCATTTCAGGTCACACTATAAGGAAGCTGTTTTCGAACATGGTCAATGGCTATCCTTTATTGTTGTCACCACCCCCATAGATCCCAAACATTGAGTGTGGTGGTTCACCCTTCCCACTGCATCTTCAAGTTGCGACTCCCTTCAAGCGATGCCAGCTATCATACCCATATATGATAGGGAAATATGAATCTGTCTTCGTGTTTCCCACATCTAGAACTGCTCAAGTGGTATTAGGAACTATGATGAGGCGGTAACCACATAAGAGGTCATATGGATACAGTTGGCTGGGACGCCCATCCTCAGTTCCTTCGACCCTTTCAGGCCCCTCTCCCAAGTTCTCATTTAGGATTTTGTGGTGCGGTGCAGACTCATGTCCTCATTCACATTGGGCTATTTAGCCATGCCACACATATCCCCTTGAGATATCCATTCCTTCATTTATCATCCGTTCTATGAGCACAGGCCCTTCCATGCTCGGCATGACCCATCATTTGGGTTTCCATCACCATCTATACCCAGAAGGGCCCCTGAATGGCATGGATACTCGGCCCAAGGGCTCTCCTACCGTTACGAGCTAACGCCCTCGAGGATTGTGAGTGACAAGTTGATGCAATTCCCATGTTGCGAATATGGTCAGTGGTCGACGCTCAATTGTTCTCCCCCCCTTTGGGTCACATAAGGGTGGATACTGTGTTGTGAACCTGGTTAATAGTTGTCTTCAATCATCATTGCTGCTTTGTGGTATTCCATAATCATGACGATTTTCCCTTTCTGTCCCACGCATATGACATTAAACTAGGCATATATGGTCTGAGTTATATGACCCTAAACTAATATCACATCCGTCCTCACTACAAGACATTAAACTGTAAGGTAGACATGACGCTCTGTCTATGGCCCAGCCTCAGGACCTTGGCCTTTTGGGACCCTGGTCCAATTTCTCACTTAGGGTTGTACGGTGTAGTGTGTGATTATGTCCTCATTCACATCGGGTTACTCGCCGCACCATACACCTCCCTTGTTTGAGGTATCTTGCCCCTTTCTTCGTCCTCACCACAAGACGTTAAACTACAAGCTGGCTGGGACTTTCCGTCTGATTCCCAACCTCAGGACCCTTGGCCTTCTCAAGCCCCCGACCTAAGTTCTCACTTAGGGTGTACAGTGTGGTGTGGGATTATTTCCTCATTCACGTCGGGTTACTCATTGCGTCGTACACCTCCTTTGTGTGGGGTATCTTACCCATTTGCGTTCTTGTTGCATGATAGTAAAATGCACATTACCCTCTTCTAGAACTACGTGTGGCTTGATTCCCATCCTCATGGGATACGTAGGAACGCCCAGACATTTATTCTATTGGCCCATCCCCATATTGTAGAGATCTCCTTGTTATCTAGGCCCCTTGGCCTGCATTCTTCCATGAGAGGGATATATGGTGCGGTATGGGATTATGTCTTCATTCACGTTGGGTTTGTAACAACCATTCCATGTATCTCTTTCTCTTGAGAGTTCTCCATATCTATGTTCTATACTCATCTTTTCAAATTGGATACTCTCACGTTGAGCCCCTAGAACCTCTACAGTGGTTCACCAATGTGCCCAAGAGTACTCTGGTTCAGCGTCTGGAGTGTCGGATTTTACCTGGACATACTTTCGCCCATTTTCCAGGCTTCGTGTTCCCCTTTATTTGGGCTTCCATAATCTTTCACACCTGAAGGGACCCCCAAATGGAATGGATTCTAGGCCTAAGGGCTCTCCTACTATTATGGGCCAACATCTTTGAGGGTTTCAGACAACAAATCAATACAAGTCCCACATTGTGAATATGGTCAGTGGTCGACGCTCGTTTGTTTGTCCCCATTTTAGGCTAACGTGATATGGATGTTGTGTTTCTAACACGGTCAGCAGTTATCCTCCATTGTCACGCCATCCCCTTTAATCCTTGAATGTTGGTTACATGATTCACATTATTTTCCACCACATCATGTCCAAATGGAATTTTGACACTCCTAAAATTATCCCTCAGTGCGCATTTGCACTTTAGGAGGACAAAATCTGCGGTAAAGGAATCATTCGGGGCTCCGCACCGATTTCCCTTTGGTGTGCATTCCAGGTATTGAAAAAACCTATTTCTCCCTTGTTTCCCACACTGAGTTTGACTCACATGGGCTTAGGGATTTGGTTGAGGTCTTCACTGATTTGTAAGTATTTCGATTCTCTATGGTCTGAGCATTAATACCATAAACTAAGATCTCTTTTAGAACTACGTACATCTTGATTCCCATTCCCATGGAATACGTAGGAATGCCTAGACATCTTGTCTTTGGGTCCAACACGAGTTCCACTAATTTATCTATTCTATTCTGCCTTTGGGGATCTAACTCTTACGGGGCTGCGTGGCATGGTATGGTATTATGTCCTCATTCACGTCGGGTTTTCATTAACCACACCATGTACGACCCTTTCTAGGAGTTATCCCCCCTACTTCCTGTCCCACATGACATTAAATTGTATGTTGTCCCACATGATGTTAAAAGGCACCTTCGAGAACTACGTGTGGCTTGATTCCCATTCTCATGGGATACGTAGGAACACATGGACATATCATCTTCAGGTCCAGCTCAATTGGAAGCTAGTTTCTCCTGCCCCTTATCCTCTAATCTTTCCTGGCCCCTTGGCCCGAGGTTTCCTCCTCAGAATCGCACACGGTATGGTGTGGACCTCATCCTCATATGCTTTATCACGTCGTGCACATCCCCTATGGAAACTCATCTCTCTTGTATACATCTGATCCATATGAATTTAAACTATGATTCTTAGTCCCACACGACTTTAAATTGTTGCATTTATCCTCCACAACATTAAAAATGCATGGTTGTTCCCATCACATAACCCTAAACCGTGACATTATCATCCTGGACACACGATGAAAAACAACACTTCACTGTGATATCCTCACTCGAGGAGGCATCATGTTTGGTATCAGTCATACACCATACCATTTTTCAGCACCTACACACGGCTTGATTTTTGTGGTGATGCATCTAATTTCTATCCTAGGTCTATCGCTACACCCAAAAAAACACTCATTCATCCTAAAGGACAAACAAGATCTATCAAATACTGCTTATTTCGGTGCAAGGGCCAGACCTGTGCGACCTTTTAGAACTACGTGTGGCTTGATTCCTGCCTGCATGGGATACATATGAATGCCCAGGAATTTTTGTCTCTAGTTCTAGCCCCAGGAATCTACAAATCCTATCCCTTCTTTTTCAGCCCCTTTCCCCGAACTCATTTGGGAACATGTGGTGTGGCGAGTACCTCGTATGTTCTCATTCATGTCAGGTTTTTCAATTGCTGCACCATGTGCTTCTCATATCTTTTCCCAGTATGGTTTGAGTTCTATGACCCAAAACTAAGATCTCCCTATGGGAACTGCGCGTCATGTTTGGCTATTTCACCACCCTGTGCATAGTCCATTAAATCAATCCCCCCTTAATGGTCCACCATAGGACCTTAAGTTTAAAGCGTGCAACCCCAGGACCCTTGTCCTTGGTAAGGGAATCGACTCCCTCTATCTGATGTGTCTCATTGTCATACTCAGATGCGTTCTGACAAAGAACCTGAAGTGTGAAATTTTCACAGGGACATTCCCCTCATTCCTTGTCCAAGCTTCGTGAGCCCATTATTTGGATCCTCCTCCTCTTCCACATCTGAAGGTACCCTCTTCACGTCCTGGTCTCATGCCTCCTTGGCTCACCTACCGTTTTGGGCCAACGTCCCTACAGATCTTGGACAACATTTGTGATAGGTCCCGTGTTTCAAACATGGTCATCCATCGACCCTCATTTGCATGTCCCCGTTCCAGGCTAACGCGATATGGTTACTATGTTTCAAACATGGTCAACAGTTATCCCCTATAGTCATTCCACCATCATTGTGGTCCAGATCTCGAGCATCATGATTCACATATTTCCACTTCCTTATGTTCAAGTGGAATTCCAACATACTCGGCTTTACTCTTCAACACATCTAGCTTTATTATATAGGCGGGTAAGCATCATTGGGATGTCATTCACCTAGTGTCCCATCATCCCTAACGTGTGACTCCCTATGCTAGGAAAGTCCCATCACTACTTCTTGTTTCCCACATTGAGCATGACTCACATGGGCTTAGTAGTTCTGGTAGGACGTGTACTAGCGCAGCCATGCCACACGTACCTTTCCTTGTCCTACATGCTGTTAAACCGCACTCTCAGAACTATGTATGGATTGATTCCCATTCTCATGGAGTACGTAGGAACGTCTGACCACTTTTCTTTGGGACCAACCTAATTTTCACTTTTGGTCCCTTGACCTGAAGATGTTTCTCCAGGGATACGTGATGTGATCCAGACTCCAGGTCCTCATTCATGTCGGATTTATAGCTACCACACCACATACTCCCTTCCTGGGATCTTCCCTTTCACTCCACATCTTATTTTATGATGTTAAACTTCATGAGTTCATATTTCCTCAATGCATGACACTAAACTGTGGTTCTACCCTGAACAAATTCCGGATGCCCTTTGTTAATCATGGGATGCGTCAATTTCCTCTCCAGAGAGGATTCTCCCTATCGGTGTTGGTCTATAACCACACTGTGCCCCAAGAACTATGTTTGTCTTGATTCCCATTCTCATGGGATACATAAGAACCCCCAGACATCTTTTCTCCGGGTCCAGCCCCAATAATCATAATTCCTGCTCCCCCCTCTTTTTTCGGCCCCTTGACCAGAGCTCTTTTGTGGAACCATGAAATTGCGGCTTTACCCTGAACAAGTTCAGGATTCCCCATGATAACATTGGGAGGAAACAGTTTCCTCATCATAGAAGTCATGTTTGGAAGTACGTTTGATCCCTGATCAGACTGATGTACCCACCTAATGTGTTTCCACCATGGAGGCATAATTTAATGAGTGTTGGACTCCAGTCGAACAAACCCATCACTCCAATCTCCATGCTTTGCGTGCCCTTTATTCAGATCCTCTCCCTCTTTCACGTCCTGAGGAACCCCCTAATAGTATGGATGCATGGCCTATGGCTTGCCTAATATCCTGGGATAATGTTCCGGAAGACTAATGGATAACATTCTAAGTCAGGCCCCATGTTTCGAACATGGTCAGCGATCGGCCCTCATTTGTTATCCCCATTTCAGGCTAATGCAATAAGGATACTGTGTTTCGAACACAGTCAACAGTCATTCTTAATTTTCATGCCATCACTTCAGTGTTCCAAATCTTGGGTATTGTGATTCACACCTTCCATTCCCACCTGTTCGGGTTTATTCCAGCGCCCCTGGCATCACCCCATTCGTGCACAAGAGCACATTGGGAAAACGGTAATTTGACTATTCTGAGAGCTTCATTATCCATTCAGGTCTCTCCCTTATCTTCCCAGGAATCCGGATTGGTTGTTCAGACCACAGATACCCAAATCTTGGTCAGCACTCTTATGTTTGGGCAGAATAACATGGCGATCATCCCTTTTTGTCACATTAGGCTCGACCCGTGTGAGCTTAGGGATTGATCATTGGGTGTTTCTTGAATATAAAAGATGCGTGTAAAACTAGTACAAATAATGGGACTCATGCATACTATGGAATCCAAATAATAAAATCATGAAGGTGTGTTAGATGGTTTGTGATCTTTACAGCACCCGAGGGTCTACCCCTCCCATGGACGGGTTAATATCGTCAAAAGAAAGTTGTAGGTATGCCACCCTCCGGCCTGTGGAATCTAGGATTTTCTTCCACCTGTTCATTTCTCGCCCCTCCTTGGTAGCGATAGGGCGCAATTCATTGGCTGCAATCTGGGCCTGCTCTACATCAGTCCGGATAACGATCATCTTCTCAGAGGCTCGCTGCAGGCCCTCTTCGGCCTCTTCCAGCTGGGCCTTCAATCACAATATCAGCCATGATTTCATGGTAAGAGTGGCTGAGTGCTCATCTGCCCAGACATGTAGCCACTGAACTTCATTATCAGCCTTCCAGAGTTTTTTGATGTTCACCGCTTTCCTCCTCTGCCATCTCACACCAAGTCCATGGTCATACTCCCTAATCTTCACTGCCATAATATCTCGGACAAGCATGTGAGGGTGCTGGGCATCCACTCTCCCAACACATAGTTCACGTAGTCATGATAAAAGTCTCTCCATCTCATCCATCCATCATGATTGGGGAGTGTCATCAATGAAGCGCTTGATCAGCTTCCACGATCAGCGACAGACTATTTCGTTGTTCTCTTCATCAAAGGTCATCTCATCCCAGTCAGCACAGTTGGCAGGCTCATATGTAGGGAACACCCTCAGGAACTCGTCAGCAAGGTCTACATCTGGAATTTGATCAGGCAAAATGGGACATGGGCTATTTGATCTATCATCATCATCGGATCCCACCTCAATAATCTCGGGTACAGCCACACTGGCGGTCCCACCAGCGATCGGGAGCACCGCTGTTCGGTTAGTCTGGATATCCACCTCCATGATCACCAGCATTACCGTGGGAATGGTGATTCCAGAAGTCCCAACCAACCTCGTCGTAGCGTCCCATGCCAATCGAAGAACTGTACACACCGAGAATGGGATCATGAATGTCGGTTAACACGGTCAGTGGGTGACAATCATGAATTTGGTAGAAGATACTTACAGAGATCAAATCCATGGTATCGTTCTTGGGTTGACGTCATTGGGACCCCAAGGCGTGGCCCCATATATATTTTTAGAAGGTATAAAATCTCTAGAGGGCTCACCTCAGGTGTCCTGGCCCCACTGGATTTAGCAATTGATACAGCCACAGGTGTGGATCCTGAAGGCCCCGCACCTGCATCCACTGAGGGACGAGAACGGGTTTTGTGTATGAGGATCTCCTGCACAGTTCAAGTATTAGCAAGGAGTCCAGAACAACCTGGGAGCAGACCCTGAGGAAGGGGCTTGGGATTTTACCTCAAGAGCCTCTGAAAATTCTTCGAGGTCTGAGTCCTAATCGCCGAATTTTCCCTCCTCCAACGGGCTCCCTCTATAGGCCTCATCCCCCCAAGAGTAATCATCTGATTCTTCCCACAGAGGGAAGCGCTCTCTTTGTTCAGTGGAAGAAAATTGTGGAGGGACCATGAGATCTAGAATCACCTTTACACGGTCTGTCATTGGACACGGTGCACCCCGAGAATGCAAAAAGTCCTCTAGCTCGTCCAAGTATTGCTCTGCCTCTGCCCAAGACACCGCAAAGCCGGCCTTGATAGTTCCTATCCCCGGTAAATCCATCCCGAGACGGTTCAAGTGTTTCCACATATTGGGAACGATTAGGAATTTCCGGTTGACTTCCCAGATGTCCCAAGCCTCCAGGAAGATATCATTCTCCGGCATGTCTATATGGCGCAACCACTTCCCCGGAGCCTGGGTGCGTATCCTACAGAACCCTCTTGGTGGTCTCCCCTCTAGATGACTATGTTCTTCTGGAACCACCGGGTCCGCTACCTCTATTGAATCTATCGCCGCTACCTCACCCTCAACGGGTGCGGGTCTCGTCGCCATGGCATCCCCACCACCGTGAGATGCCCTTTCCGCCTTCCAGCCCTGGCCTCGGGGTTGGGAAGGCTCACTATCACCGACCCGAACAGTTGGCTGCTTCAGCATCTCCCCTGGGTAGGCCACCTCCCAGCTTTGGGTGTACTCTTTTACCAACCCGAAGTCAGCAGTAAGCGGAGACAGCTCGTTCTGTATCTTCCCGTCTTCATGTGTGAACATGAGCCACATCTGCCTCATCACACACGGGTGTTCCTCATGGCGCACCCCTAGATAGACCATCGGGGTCATTCGCTGCATGCACCTAAATTTTCGGTAAAATTGATGTGGGGTGTACGGCTCACAGAGGGGCTCACGGTCCACCCTTACCACCAAGACTCCACCTCAAAAGGCTAGGAGATAAGACTGGTGCTCTTCCATTCCTTGTTCGTCATCAGTAAAATCACCCATTGGCAATGGAAATGGGTGAAAGTTGAATTACTCCACCTTCTACATCTGGTTCGGTACCAATTTTGTGGTCATCTTGGCTGGAAATCTTCCTACGGCATTCAGAATAGAGGAGAAAAAGTTCCACCCCAGAGGCAAGATGGGGTTCGAGTATTCATAAACCCCCCTAACATGTGTTGCTATCCACCCATACAGGAGATAGAATGGCCCGCATATCCTCTGTGGCCTCTTCCCCTCACTGATGTGCCATAACATATTGTATAGATTGGTGAGCATCAAGATCTCGAGGTTGACTCGTCTTCCTGTTTCCAACATGGACACCATGATAAATGTGATGGGTCACATGACCATGTTTGTATCCCTCACTGGTAGAATCCAACCACAAATGAGATCCATGATGAATGTCGCCAGCCTGACTATCGGCTGCTACTCAGTGTTGACGATGAATCCCCAGGTTTTTCCACTGGCTGTCCTCCAAGATCCACTAGTACGAGTGCTTCTTTCCTCATTGAGCCCCCTTTTGGAAAGTCTGAGGCCTCACTGGAAACTGCCTGTCTTCTGGGAAGTTTAGAAACTACTTGAACCAACACCTGAAATGTACATCCCTCATGACTTATTTTTATTCTCTTGGTACCAGATCCATCAACGCCATTTTCAGCCATGACATTTGCTCTAGATCCTCCCATGCACTCATGAAGGGGATGAATTCATCATACATCACCCCCAATATCGGGACCCCTGAGATCTGGTGCATGTCCCACAAGCTGATACCAACCTCCCTATGGTGTAGGTGGAAGGTGTTGGTCCTTGATGACCACCTACTCAGCAGCTCCGACATCAGCTACTTTGGCCGATAGATGTGAAACTGGGAGGCCCAAGCCACCTCATATATTCTCACTCTCCTCATCTCGGCCCCAAACTCTTCACATGAGGTACCTACCCAGTAGGACCAAGCCCAATCATCTGTGAAGTTGCCGCCCTGGCGCAGGTCCCACTCCTCAGACCATTCCTTCCTCGGGTTCCTCAAGGCTGCATTCAATATTGTCTGATATAGAGGGGGGACATCTCCGACTGCAATGCCTCCCCATCCACGTTTTTTAGGTGGTTATACAAGTAGTCAGCATCGACGGGCATGGAGTCTGCTCGGGCATGGCTGTCAGCCACCCTGAACCATTGGCGTCGATACGGCATACTCCTGAACCAGTGAGCTGGCTCATCCCTACTTGCTTCAGGAATGAAGACATTATACCTCATCCCGAAGCTATACAAAGGCAACCTCTTGCATAGTGGATAGTTCATATGGCTCTCCTATAGCAGCTCCACCAACGAACCATGGTCGGAATGGATTTGTATTAACTCTCTTAGTCCCAAGTCATTCACTATCTCCTCCCTTCAGGAAGCATCTTCAAGGACCCCCTGGAAGCTTCCTGATGATCCATTCAGTTTTAAGTTTGATCATTTTCTATGTCCTATTCGTGAATCCCTTTCATGGAGCAATGTCATGGAGCTCATTCACGAAGAATTCTGTGGATCCCTACCCCGACCTTCCAAAAGAAAGTCGCTAGGCATTGTCACGGAGTTGGAGACTCGCTGTGCGCCACAAAGCAGAAGCTCTAATTCGCAGAGGGAAAGTGCGGAGTATGCGGAGCTTCACAAATCGAGAGCACTACGATCCGAAGACACAAAGGAAAGAAAGGAAAAAAGAGGGGCTAGTTCCCTTATTTATAGGTGACGACCTTCGGAGCTTCGTGGCATGTCCATGCCACGCTGAGATTTGCAGAATGCCCAGTCGGCACGTCGCCTATCCTCTTCGCGAGACCTCTTCGCAGAACAGCTTCACGGACGGTGAGAGATTTTGGCGATTGACCCTCAGATTTTGACCCTTGATTTCTCCTTAGTTCCAAGTCTGAGGGGGGTATTTATTGACGCCAAAAAATTGGGAAGATGAAGAACAAGAGGGATGCCTCCCAGTCTACCCTATGGAGCCCTTTCACGGAGCCCCATGGCCTCGCACCTGGCATGGATCAAGGAGGTGGTAACACTCTGTATGCTGTTTTGACGTTCATGCCCGGCGCGGAGCAAGGAGGCGGTAATGCTTCTCGAGTCGTTTTGATGTTCACAGCCCACCACAGAGCAAGGAGGTGGAAACCCTCCGTGACCACATGTGATGTTCATAACCCGCCGTGCAGCAAGGAGGCGGTAATGCTCCGCGATCTCATTATACATTCGCGATCCACCGCGGAGCTAACTCCATATTCACACCGAGTGAACTCTTCTTCGTGGTGCCTCTTGCCTATAAATACAGGTCTCACCTCGAGCCCAAATGATGGAAAATCCAACCTTTCACCTTCTGAGCTCTCAAATCACGAATCACTTCTTTCTCTGCGAACCATGACCTCCTCAAGGTACTTTTTCTTTGCGAAGTTCCCCCCTGGCCTTAATTCAGCCCCTCTTTTGAGAGATATGCCTTTTTCAAATCCCATGGGCCTTCGTGAAGGAAGAATATCCCCATGGGGACTTGGGTTGTCGTGAAGCATTTATGCTTCGTGAAACATCCACCACACCCACATGACCTGTATGCTAAGGTAGGGTCACTGTGCTTTGCGAAGCACATTGCTTCACGACATCCTACTTTGTGAGGCACCCCTACTTCGTGAGGCATTACTTCGTGAATACCTTTCCACTTCATGAAGCACCTCCCATATACACCTATTCCCTATGCCTAGCCCAGGAAACTTCACTTCATGAAGCACATACCTTCACAAAGCCCCTCTACTTCATGGAGCACCAGGGCTTTACAAGGCTTCTACTTATGGCCCATTTTTCTCTACAACTCTTTTTCATGTGCAGGCCTTCAGTTTTGCATGAAGCAACTTCAAATTCCCTTGGATGATACTGCCCATTGCGCTGCTTCGCCTCATGCTTCTTTACATAGGCACGCTAATGGCTATTGCTTCTTCGCATAGCCACACTAATGTGGACCCCCCAATGGTTCACTCCATAACACCCCCCAACCACGGCATTCCTAGTCCCTTCACTTTAATAAGGTGTAGAGGGTGCCGGTTATGTAAGTCCTAGGGGTGCAGAGTAAACCCACGTTGTCTGAGCTGCAGGATGTTAAACTACCAATCACCTTCGTCCTCAGCACATGATGTTAAATCGTGGCCTCACCCCGTGCATCATATGTGGGGTACCCCACCTTGGAAATTCTCTACACCCACTGGTCTCCATGGGAGTGAAATCATTACGCACATGGAATGAGATCCTCTTTATCGAAGCGGTGTCTGTCCGTAGGGAAAGAGAAACCACTCTTGTGTAAGCCCCTAGCTTTCCTTGCAGGAGGCAGCACCCCTTCTCCTCCTCTCTTCCTGGGTGCAAAATCCCTCTCTCATTGGGCTTTGTCACCACCCGGGCCTCCCTCATGGAGTAAGTTCCAATCTCTATCTCCCTGGGTGGAAAACTGTGCATAAGACCCTGTTTCCTCTTTAGCCCGCTAACCACACATGAGCCCCACTTCACTTCCCATGGACACACCTTTCGTGACGTGATCGTCAGGTCTTTGTTGTCTCTTGTTTCTCACACCGATCATGACTCACGTGGGGTTAGAGTAAGCATCAACCATGACATCATCTTCGGGTATCCTAGAGTGTAAGCCCCAATCCTACCTGAACTATGAGGTCTTTGATCCTTTCCAAGGCAGGGTACGTAGGAATCATCCACGAGGTTCAATCCCACCACCCCGATCATTCCGACCTCCTTCACGTTGGTTCACCAAACCCAACCTAAACTACGAGGTCTTTAATCCTTGACAAGCTAGGGTACGTAGGAAGCCTCCCTGAGGTTCAATCCCACCACCTCGGTTGTTCCGACCTCCTTCATGTTGATTCACCAACACCTTGGGAAGCCTAGAGTGTAAGCCCCCACACCCATACCTGAACTATGTGGTCTTTGATCCTTCCAAGGCAAGGTACGTAGGAAGCCTCCCTGAGGTTCAAGCCCACCACCCATTGGTTCTGACCCCCTTCACTTCAGTTCCCACACCTCATGAACTATGAGGTCTTTGATCCTTTCCAAGGTAAGGTACGTAGGAAGACTCCACGAAGTTCAAGCCCACCATCTATCTGGGCCTCAGGTCCTCCTTCACATCGGTTCACCCTCGTCCTGCATGACGTTAAACTATGAACCTCAATTAGAGGTAAGCCGTTATCTCCCCCGATCAGTAGTAAGATGTTGTTTCCCCCAGTTAGTGGTAATTCGTTACACCCATACCTGAACTACGAGTACTTTGATCCTTGCCAAGGTAGGGTACATAGGACACCTCCCTGAGGCTCAAACCCAACAACTATTGGACCCCAGGTCTTCCTCCACATCAGTTTGTTGACCCCAATCCCATAGTAACTATGTGGGTTTGATTCTTGTCTCCTAGATAAGGTACGTATAAAGACTCCCTGAGGTTCGAACTCGTCCAACGGTAAGCCGTTGCGACTCCATTCAGCGGTAAGCCGTTGTCAACCCTGTCTAGTGGTAAGCCGTTGCGACTCCATTCAGCAGTAATCCATTGTCAACTCCATCTAGCGGTAAGCCGTTGTGACCCCATTTAGCAGTAAGACGTTGACTTCCCCATCTAGTGGAAATCCATTGAAATCCCATTTTGGAAGTAATCCGTCATCAGATGAACTACGAGGACTTTGATTCCCTGCCACGGGGATACGTAGGAAGCCTCTTTGAGGCTCAAGCCCAACATTACCATCGTCCTCATGACAGTTCCATCTCATCCACCATCCACTTCATTCAAACACTCCATTATCCATATTGATTCTTACCCAGGCCGCCACATCCCGGTGAGGTCATGGAAACTCACCCCCCAACGTCAGTGTTCCCTCCAGAGGTTGCACCCATATGATCCACTTTAATCAATGTTCTGATCAGTCTGATCTGTCTCCATCGGACGTGAAACATGTGGCATACCCTATGTTAAACATGGAAAGCTGAGAAAAATTTTAGATACATGCCTATGGCATATGATTCCCTGCATTCAATGTGGGATTCCTCGGGCTTCCACGCCCTCAAGAATCCATATAATAAAGGGAAGAAACCCAAACGTGCCAGTGTTTCAGTGTCCAGACATGCCAGTGATTTCCAATGTGACTACTCCCCTAATCTAAGGTTGTTGCCCTAACCGGACCCTTTGGAATGTCCCGACAGAAGCAGTGTAATTAACTGGTGTCCATGAAGATATGCACTAAGAAGAGTTTCACGAACAAAGTCTTAAATCTATAAGGGAGACCCAGACTACGTGACAAGTTCTAAGGATGAATACACGGAAGGAAGAACCGACATCCCATCATCCCTTTTTAATCAAGGAGAAAACTTCCCTGAACAAGGAGTGGATATCACTCGCCTTTGGAAAGCGGGAATGTGGGGCAACGAAATCGTACCTTTCGTACTCAAGAAGACGGACGTGTGCGCCCCGGCGAAAGCGTCGAAAACAACAATGTTGGGTATGTATCATATTATATAACTTGTTTTTATGTATACAACCATTTTATGTGAAAATAAGATAGCATATATTAATATAAAATCATTTAATCCTCTAAGTCATGAATCAAATGAATGTGTCACTCTAACCCCTCTTATTAAGGTTGAGGTGATTGATATATCTTATGTCATGGTTGATAAAGGTATAGCCTCAATTTCTAAGAGGAATATTATTGTCTGAACACTAAATTTAATTATAAATAAATATTTTCCATATGATTTTTCATATAATTTCCTCCTCATATATAAAAGGACCCTGATTCCACTTCTTTAGTGTCCCACCCTCAAGAAGTTTCTAAAACACAAGACTGTCCCACACCATGACCTCTAATTGACTCAAATACAAGTCTATCACATAGTGAAATGGTCTTCGAATGTAGCTATGTTCCTGTAATAGGCCTGATTTGAGGCTTTGAGAACACATTGTTTCATCAGCAGCTGAGGTGGGAAGTGTAGGGGGGATATTTCATGTCTAATCATAAAGGGTCCCTTCGAAGAGCTAATGGAATTTTTTGGGAAAATCTAGTACTTTTTCAAAAACCTCTATTATGGAGGGTTCAACAATTGGACTCTTCATGCTCGGGTGGAGAATGTAGATTCCATATGGGAGTAGAAAATGGCCATCGAGCTAAGAGTATTGGAAGCAAGGGCCTCATCATTAGTTAGGTAATGTCAAAATGAGGCTTTGAATGATGATTATCATTGTGAGATAGATATAACTACTCATAAAGATCTGTCCATCACTATGAAGACTCAGATTGAAAGGATCCAATAGGAATTTCCCCATCTAAAATACATGAAGAAAAATATGTGAAATATGGTAACAAAGTAACATAAACATACAAACATGGCAGATAAGGCTAGGATTGATGATGTTTCCAGGGTGGAGGAAATACAAAAGGCTATAAAGGCATAGACTGAACTGGTACATAAACTATTCCAAACAATAGTTTCCTTAGATTATATGTTGGAAGAGATCATGGGTTCTCCTAAGAATATGTTGTAATAGTTTTCTAGATTTAGGAGCCTCTATTTTATTTGGGGGATTATATGAAAGACACTAGGCTGTGGAGATTCCTCCCTCATTTTTTACATACCAATGAATAAAATATCATGAACTCCATGTGTTTATATAAAGTTATATTTATTTATTATACCTTATTTTATAATTATACTAACGATATGATGACAACTCAGTATTTTTTTATTTTTTAGTACAGATTAATCTTCAATAAAATATTGATTTCATCCAAACCCAAACTCGGAAAGTCAAGACATTATAAATTCTTCATAGTCATGGATTGTGGTTGTATTCTTGTATATACACCATTTTTTATTCACTATGACCTATACATTTGAAATATTTATGAATTTATAGGTTCAAAGGTGTTTCTTGGTAGTGTATGTCTTAGAGAGAGGGTGCTCTAACTATTTCATAAGTTGGGGACTAGCGAGCATAGCTCCACTGTTGTTTGGACCATAGGCTAGACCTCACAAACATTATATCTTTTCCTTTTATTTCCCCTACATTTTCCTATATTTCATATAAGGAATTATTTTTAGGTAGGGGCTTGACTTTTTCTTAAGTCTCCATTTATGGTTTATTGACCTAGAATGTTTTCTATAACTATTTTAGCACTCAATTTTTCCTAGTTGGAAATGTGCATTTAATGAAAAGAGAATCATATTTTTCCAGTCCTAGAAATTACATGTTTTTATCCAAGTGATTATTATGGCCCTTTCCATAGGTATTCTATGTTCATGAAATTCAGACCAATATAGATTGTGTATAATGTTAAAGATATTTTCACTATGACTGTTAATGTTTATGTTTGTATAACTAGAACCATAATTTTTGTGTGGTTTATGGTCATATAGTTTGGACTATGTATTGAGATTAAAATGGAACTTCATTAATGATAAACTCATAAAAATAGGATTCATGTGTCAATGATCTTAAATCTTGGTGATGAGATGGGACACACATGTCGAAGATGCTATTGAATCACATTAGGTTGTTGAGTTCCATTGTAGTGTTATCAAGGCTCACAAGGGTCAATGGAATATTTTTTCAACGAAAAGAGATATATAGTTGTCATAATAAGGGATCATATGAATTTTCTTGGGGATTATATTCATATTCTTGTAGATGGTAACCTGAAGATACATACAATCATAAAAAAGGGCTATGAAATATTTTAGGGGGAATCTAGATTCTCAATACATGAAGTGGTTCATGGAGGATGAATATTCATTATGGGGTCTGGAACCCTGCATCCTTTTTAAAAAATTGAGTATTCATTAATGGTTTGTCTCATTGAATCATTTTAGAAAATATGAGTATTCAATAATGGGTTGGGAAACCTACATTATTGCTTTAAATATTTTTTTTAGAAGGTGACATAACGACATGGTTATCAGTTCAATGTGCATAGATGGTTTATGGGATTTGTAAATCACGACTCAATGATTCAGAACTAAGGATGATGGTATGAGAAATACATGTCTGGGATGATCATAAATCACACTAAGGTGATTAATTCATCCAAAAAATTTTCAAGGTACACAAGGATCAATGGACCCTTTTAAATATGAAGACACATCTAGAGGACAGGTTTGAGGATCATATTCAAGTATGAGGGGATTAAATTCATATCCAAATAAAATGTCCCTTAGAAATGGATATTCTCTATTTCAAGGGCCATAGTTTATTTTGGAGACTAAAAACTTGTGAAATGAATCATTTTATAGAGGAAAGGTTGTCCAATTAGGGTTCTGGTGCCTAGGGTACATTTTATAGACTACCTCAAAAAATGGGTTCTCGGTTTATAGTCATAATGGTTTGGATTGTATATAATGTGGTCTATGTTCATGTGATATGAATCTCTAAAAGGCTCAATAATGAGACCCCATATCCCAACTTTGAAAAGAGACATGGTATACATTGATTTAATATAATGGTTGTCCAATCCATATGAATTTTTGGATTATGGGTTGTGTAAATCATCACTTATACTGTTTAAACCAAGGATAATGAGATGAGGCATGAACATAGTGCCTAACTCCTATCAGCAATTATAATATTCCAAGTACCCATGAATTTTAGGTAGTGATATAATCCTACAATGAGGTAACTATAAAAAATATTGTTAAAGACCTGAGTTAGAGAGGGAATATGTTTTAGATCCTCATTTGACTTTATAAAATTTCACTATACTTATTCGATAATAATATACAAATTTATTGAGGTGATTTTAAAGTTGGATTGATTAACCATAGTTTGAACAGTTATATGGTACCAGTCTGGTGCCTCATACTTATACTAAATATGCTGGTAATCCTCTAATAATGGTGAAAGAATATATGCTTTCATCAGAATAGTTTTATGATCATGTTAGAAAATATGATATTATTCTCTTGATAAGATTATGTTATAATACCTACATCATCGCCATAATATTCTAGAAAATACCCTCCATTACTACTAGGATATACTGTCACATTAAAAGGTTATGTGAAAAAATATAGTCTTGCACATTTTCAATCACTAGGATATGATTGCAGACATCATTGATTTAATTGGTGATATTTTCAAATTATTTTCCATCATATTACATTGGAATATGCTGATGGGTTTCTTGTGTGGGGGTGAGAATATGTTCATGCCCCTATTCACTACCAAAATATATAAACATTCTTAGCATGCACAGGTATGGATATGATCCTGGTAGGTGGGTGCCTCCATGGTATGTTGGAAGACTTGATATGTGCAATATGGTTTATGATTCTAATTATTGGATTCCACCATAATATATAGACATACTTTGTTAGTATAATTAGGGATATACCATTGATCTATATGATCCACCACTTGAGGAACCTAGAAAGATCTCCTTGGTTCACAGATATGATTGTCTAAGTAGGAAACCTACAGGACAACACCCTTAGTAGGAAAATAAGAGTTCTTAGTACCATGTAACTACTATTGGTAGTTGAAATAAACCCTCCTAGGTCACTCCTAAACAAAATTGGAGCCATATTAAACTTCCTAGTAAAACATAATAACATAAATAAGGTGTTTATTGTCACACTCAGGGGATATACTTTTTAATTAGTTGGTGATTTTGAAGGGGGTAATCGGATTCCCTGTAGCTCTCCATGGGAAAGATGTTTTGATATGCTTCATCACCTAGAGACACTTCCATGATTCCTCTAGGATTGGGATAGTTATATGAAATTAGTATTCCATGACCATCATACTCACCACCCAAGAATTGGGTTGGTTTCTTTATCCTTATGTTCCTGGAGGTAGTGACTCCCATGGAAGAGAAAACAATGGATTGTTTTTCTAATGATGATACCATTTACTTTTAATTTAATTTGTTTTATGAGATAGTTACATTTGGTCACATAGGAAACATGAATAAGGATTCTAATTGGTACAACATCATAAGTAATAAATATGATTAACCATCAAATCATGTGCAACTCTGTTATTTATTCTTGTTGATGTGAGATTCATTTCAGGTTGTTTGTATATGAAACATAGAGAAAAATAAATGAACCTATATCCAACACATTTTACTGAAATCATTGAATCTGGTTCACCATTTTTATTTCCCAACAGGAATTTGAGTAGAAACAAAATTTCCCTCCATGTGGTTAACCCATTTTTTCCTTGTTATTGAAAGATTTATGTCGAGTTCACCATTTTTGTTTCCTAAACCAAACATGGAATGGAAGAAAATGACTGATGAGAATTGGAAGATATATTCATTTTAAAGAGGTTAACATAGGTTACATATTAAAATCAAGATCATATTTTTTTTTTATAATAAAAACTCCCAATAGATTCTATATCTATGATGAGATACATGTCTGATTTTCTTAAGGGAGGTAGTCTTTAGGGTTCCTTGACAAATACCCTTAGGAACTAACATTGGTTGATAGAATGGTATTTCATGATAATCACACCCTATCAGAGGTAATTTTTTCCTAGTTATACAATCTCTTAGATATTTATGATATATTTGGAAATATTTCCCAGATCTTGATTTAAGACTAGTTACCCAAAAAAATTAACAATTGGTTGATTTCATGCATCTATGTGTGCTTGGGTATCCTGTTGTTATGATCACCAATATTAATCATAGGTTCTCCATCAATTATACCTATTACAAATATAATATGTTTCCCCAACATGTTACTTTTTATTACTTATATATGTTGTTTTCAGTGTTGTTATATTTTAAAGTCTTACAACTAGGTGATCTGGATGATATTTCCATCTAAGAAGGATATGGGTGATTATGATGTGACGATCGGGCCTATGATGGGTTTCCAACATATCATTATGAATGGAATTAGAACCCATATAGTTTGGTTCCACCTAATGTGACCCATTATGACGTTTAAGGTTTTGGGATAAGGATTGATCCATGTTGTTTAATTTCATGTTGTAAGGTATACTAGATGAAAGGTTCCATGAAATTAATTGTGTGGGGGATTACACAAGTTCTATATTTTGGTTAAACTTAAAGTTAATATCGACTCTCAATGATGAGTTGGATTTATAGGGGACATGGACCTGTGAATATAGACCCTACTAAGGATATGACCCAACAAGGATTATTGGTTTTGTAAAAAATGGCCCTACAAAGGTGGCCCCAATTGGTTATATATTCAAATGAGGATGTATTGATGTCACAATTAATATGGACTTATGAATATATACCTAGTTAGGGATATGAATCAATGAGTATGGTTTTTTTAATAAGGAATGTGTCCCTATGAATATAGCCCCCATTAATAATATAGGCCAATAAGGATGGCTTCATGTCACTAGGAGATGTACCTATAAATATTTCCTCTATTAGGGACATGAACCAGTGAGGATGGTTTAAGGTCATAAATAATATGTCCATGTGAAGAGGATCCCCACCAGAAGTATATCTTGGTGAAGAAATATTATAGGACTTGGAATGAATATGGCCCTCTAGGTTGGGGAATGCTTTTATCAGGGATGTATCCTGGTAAAATGGAATTCAAAGGGAATATTGTAATAACCCAAACTTTTTAATAATTTTTGTTTCCAATTTTTGTGTGTTACTTTATTTTATACTCAACAAAACTATTTAATTTAATGAAATGAGTATAATAAGAATAAGACCGTTGGGTTTCGACTGTTATATGACTGTTGGTCAATATGACCGTTGGAAACTAAATGTTGCGATTGTTGTCACTAAATACAAGTGATCTTGGTTAATTAATACAGAAAGAAGATTTGATGGCCTCATCTAGTAGTCTCTGGCCGATTGAATCCCATTTGACGGAACTTGGGAAGGAGGTAGCACCATTGGGCTTTGCTCTGGACCAAACTCAAGCCGAACTTCATCATGTGAAGCTGGAACAGAATCGCCTTCGGGAGAAGTTCAAGCTGATAGAAATCACCACTCGAGCAATGTTGGTTGAGTCGCCCCAAGATTCTATCATCTTATCACACCTTACACTTAGGTCCTATGCTGGTGCTATAAGGGGCTATGTAACGAGACCGTAACTGCCTTGTGTAATCCTTTGAGATAAATAAAATGGTGATTTCTTCTTATGGTGAAGTTTGTGAATTTTCAAATATCTGGATAAATATAGGATGTATATTATTGATGAATTTTGAAAAATATATATATTTTTTAAAATATTTATTTAAACCTTAAATAATTAATAATGTCTAATGATTTTCAAAAAATGGTCTTCTACAATTGTGTACAGTAAGAAACTTAGAGTCTAATAAGATCAACTTAATTTTTGGTGAATAGTAAATTATGAATAGTGATTTTACGCTTATGATTAGTAATGTGACCAAATGGATTAAGTAACCTCACTTAATAAAGTATTAATATAATTTAGGCACCTTGATTAAGTATTGTGATTCAATAAAATAGGTAAATAACTGTTTCAGAAATTATTGGTTAAGTATTAGTATTTTCGGGTGAATAGTGTTTTTATACAAAAATTAAATTAAAAATATTTAGAAAATTATTTTTATAAAATGGAGTTCATTTTTTAATTTAGAGCATCGATATTAGGTTAAGGTGATTTTTGGAGATTTTTCTGAAAAAGTTGTATTTTCGGTGAATAGTGAAAATACAGTTTTTAGTTTCAGGTGTTTAATGACATCATTAAGGATGTAATAATTATGTAATAATTCTGGTCGACTTATGAATATTAATATAAGGTATGAGTTGTCCCAAGTGGCTAATACCATGGGAAAATACCATGGGCAAGCCCATGGTTTTGCCAATACCACGGATGAGGTGTCCCTTGGAAATTAATGATTTGTTCCCTCACTTCCCCTATAAATACCAATCCATTCCCTCATCCTTTGGATTACAAAATCCTCCTCAACTAAGTTCTGGTATACTTACCTCCCAATGAGTCCTCCCAAGGTGCCTTCAAGCCTCCCAAGGTACCTACCTTCAAGCTTTCGAAGTTACTCTTCAAGGTAAGGGATCCTTTCACCCTCCTCTTTTAAGTCATGACTTCCTTTATGTTGTGCCTTATAATTTCAATCTATTTATGTTGAGGGTATGTTCTTATATATTCTCATTACTTTCCATTTAATGTCTAATTTTTTATATAACCTTTCTGCTCTCATCAATTTGTTTTCTAAATTTTTAAGTGATGTCGTTAGGCTGCCGAATTTCTCATAAAAGAAATTGCATCTTCTCTTTTCTTTCATGTTTCCTTTTCATATGGTATGTCATTAAAATATCCATACCATGATCTTATTCAGTAACCATACTGTATGATTAATTATTTATGATTGGGTGACCCTTTTCCCCTATCTTTTTAATGTTTTCTAAAACCATGTTATATAGTCGTTATGCTGCAGAAATTTCACCTCAAAATTTCTATCTCTTTCTCTCAAAAAAATTCTCTTGTTTTATTTATGTGAATACCTAGACCTATTTTGTTTCTATGGGTGTTCATAAATATATAAAGATGATAAATTTTATTCTGTAATTGACATACATATAACTCTCACTCCTTTTCCATGGGTTATAAATGATATAATGATCTTATTTTTAAGCACTCTTAAAATGTCACGATTTTGAAATGAAACCCATTTATTTGATTCTATTTGGGTTATTTATGAAATGTTTTATTATGATCTATATGTATAACATGAAAGTAAAGAAAAATTAAGGGTTTTCTCTGATATCACCCCAATGCATTGGTTCAATAATTAATCTCTAGAGATGACAAGTTTCACAATACCTTGGTGAATAACCTTGGTAATTTTTATGACACCTTGGGGATGGACCTTGGTGATATGTTCATGAATGTATAAATGAAATGTTGTAGACACATATTCAAGTTATGTTTCAAGTTATTTTTATTATGATATTCCTATACTTCCATTTCTAATTTCCTTATGTTTTTTATTTAAGTTCTTATTGATATCACAAGTAAACTAATTCCCTTGTTTACCCTTACTGGGCCTTCTTCTCACCCTTTCCTTTGATGTATGTCTCCAGGATATGAGATGAAGTAATTGTACATAGTATGAACATATTATTAATCCTTACAAGTGGATTAAAATAATGTTTTATGTTTTTTTCAAGTGTTTTTGTTCCTGATTTCCAAGACACTAGACTTTAAAGATCCTCTGTTTGTAAAATGTAATGAAAAGTTATGTATTAAAAAGGCTGGATGCCACAAATATAGACTTAATAATCAAGTTTTCCAGAATCAAAGGAGTATCACTAGGATAGGAAATGACTAAAATGAGTAATATGGTCTCACATGGATGAATCATTAATTATATTGGGTTTGAACCTCAGGGTGATGTCCTATGTATCTAGTCAATATGGAAATCAAATCTAACCTAGTTTGAGTGATATAGTTTAACGATATATAATAGTATTGTACCATAAAGATTAACACCATATGGTATGGAAATATGTGGGAACATCTGAATACGATATGTGGGGGCTTGGGCCTCAGAGGGCATTATTATGAATCCTATGAGGAAAGAATCTGAGTCTACATAGTTATTATATTGTTAGGTCTTACACCTAAGGTGGAGGATCGTACTATATACATTTGTATCATGCTAGTGGAACAATCATCATAGATCTCTAAGACCACATGATCCATGCCCCATGTGAGAAACAAGAGACAAAATTAGATCAGAGACATCACATATGGGTCCCTAATTGAATTTTTATCAATATTACATGCTAAGGATACCTTGAGATTCTATATTTTGGAGTGTGGAACTTTAAAAAAAGGAGATATGGTTGGGGATTAAACCTTTGTATGATCCCCAATATAAGGGTATCTTTTTATACTAATGGAATAATCATTGAAAATAACTAAGTCCAATTGAGTTTCACTTAGTGTGAGAAATAAGATATGATAGAAGATCCCACACATTACATTATAGTGAAAGATTGTACATGTTATGGGATTATACACTGAGGTTACATTAAGAGGAGTTATGGGATTCCACATGGAATTTTGGGAGCTATATATGGGGGCATTTGAGGTTAATTTCATGAAAATTTCTTTCTATTTATGGGGATTAAGGCCTAATAGAATTACCAATATTAGTATATTCAATATAGGGAACTAAAATTAAAAGTATCCCAACTTATCTTGATTTTAATCAAAATCAGAGCCCTCATTGTTCATTTTTCTTGTAGTTTGTCATCATGTGAAAAGTAGTTTAACCATGCAGTTTAAAATTATCTTGTGAGGATATTTTGGTATTAATATTAGGTATCCAACCATAAAATCCACCATATGTATCCTAATTATTTTAATAATCAATGTTCTTGTGGATCATTTTCTTCTATCCCACTGATTGGAAAGGGAGTATAATTGGATACATAGATATTATTGCCATAGATTTTGAGAATATTAGAGGATAATAAGGGATAAGGCCTTATGGGAGAAAAGAGTTACATGGACTTGTGATATTTTGGAATTCCCTCTTTAAGAGTTAGGAGATCTCATGAATGTTATGAGTTCATGCACTTCACATGATGTTAGAGGGTTTAAGTACTTCATGTGAGGGTAGAGGTATTATACAATCATATAAATGAAAGTTGGTATTTTGATCAAATAAAGTAAAATTGTTAGACAAAATCCATTTTTGGATGTTTTTGAGTGTTGTTTTTTGTTGACAATGTTATGAAGGATGCTTTGAAGAGGAATTTTTTCTCCAAGAAAAAGTTCATTTCATAGAAACCTTTACTATGACACAACCTTGTTGGTTAGTCCGTAAAAAAGAAGGCTAACCATTGCAATGAATCCAAGATAGCTCTACCCAAATTTTTTGTAGTAATATCAACCATGTAGGTGAACCATCTAGGCTAGCCATCCATAGCCACACTAGGGAGGTAGACAAGCATGCATGCAGGGAAGTGTGCACATGGAGCAGTGGTCTGTGCCCTAGGGGAAAAAGTGAAGAGGAAGTTGTCCATGGTTTTGTGTAGTATCATATAGGAGGCCGATAGAGGACCCTGTTACATTTATCTAGAATATGAATGGAATGAGATATCATATATTATATGATATTTTTGAATTCAAGTGCAATGTAGGACTTGAATTTTTAGGCTACACCGTAGCTATGGTCACCACGACATTCACTAATACAAAACACACCTTTAATAGCACTGGCATTTATCAACACTAAAAAAATGTGCTGATAAATTCCATCTTTATCATCACTAAAATAAGCACAGATAAAGGGATCACTTTATCAATGCTTATTTTATCACTCATAAAGGTTACCCTTTATTAGTGATTTATTTTTAATACTGATAAAGGATACACATTATCAACTCTTTTTTTAGCACTGATAAAGGGTGCCCTTTATCAACATTTTTTTAGCGCTGATAAAGGTCCAGAATAAAATGAAATAATTAAACAAATAAAAATAAAAAAATTAATAATTTCATTAATTAAATAATATTGTTAAAAATGAATAAATTGAATATACATATATATAAATTTTAAAAATTCATAAATAGTATATATTACATATATAAATATGTAAAATGAAAAAAATGAAATAATTAAACAAAAAAAATTAAAATGAGTAAATTAAGAAAAATATTAACCATTTTATTAATTAAATAATTATTGATAAAAATGAATAATCTTGATATATATGTAAATAGATTATAAATATTAATAAATAGTATATATTAAATATAGATATATAAAATAAATAAATTGAAAATAATTAAACAAAAAAATTAAAAGGAATAAATTATAAAATTATTTACAAATTTATTAATGAAATAATTATTAATAAAAATGAATTAATATATATATATATATTATAAATAGTAATAAATAATATATATTATATATAAATATATATAAAATGAATAAAATGTTAATTAAAAGCATATTAATGACTTATTCATTTTTATTGTTGTCTGATTTTTCAATTTAACATATATCAAATGTCGTGTGTTATATTGATTTCACGTACATACATATATATAATTCATTTCTATATACAAACGCACACAAAAATATATTTACACAATATATATAGAAACACATACACCTAATATTTATGTAATTTATTCAAATTTTAGTATATTTTAGAATTTCATTATAAAATGATAAATTTAATATATTATGTTTTTAATCAGTCAATTTTATTTATTTTTTTAATACTATTACAATTAGGGTATTTATTTTTATTATTTTTTATTTTTTATTTTATTTTAGAATTTTATCATTTTCTATTGTTTATTTATATATATTTTTTTTAAATTTGAGGGGTTCAATCCTCGCAAATTTATTTATAAAAGAGAGTCAAGGGGAGAAACATATGAAAACAGTGAAAACAAATACATTAACGTCCCCTTCCTTGGGAACCAATATTTTTCCTCACCTTATCTTTAATTTTGTGTTCTTGGTCTCTCAGTTCATTCCACAGTTTGGCGCTGATATGCCCCCGACCTCTTCCTCCGGAGCAGCGGTCTGAAATCTCTTGAGCTTGCTGCAATAATGTTTCAATATCTTCATCAGAGCTGGAAGTTTGATCGTCTTCCTTCTTCTTCATTTCTTCCTTTCTTTCCTTTTTCCATTGGCTTCTTGTTCTTGCTTGTTGCCAATTGCAATTCTCTATTTCTTTTTTGTCATCTTCAATCCCTGCTGTATCAGGCGCCTGCATATTGGCAATCTGATATTCATAATAAACTCCCCCGAAGGAGTCATGGTTCTATCCCCTGCTTATGGATCCAAATCCCCTAGAACAGGAGAAACAAGATCAACATTATAAAAAACATTAATAGCATTTGAAGGAGTTACAGTGTGATCAACATCACTGCACTGCACACTATGCAGTTTTTCCACCGGAGTAACCAAAATAGAGTTCTGTTTGGATGGCCCTTCCTCAGCTTGGGGCTTTGAGCATCCGGCATTATAAAGCCTCTCAACATCAGGAACACAGTCCATCTTTGATTTCTTTTTGTTATAATTATCTGTCACTTTAGATGGATCAGATGAAGGCATCAGAATATGAGATGTAGCCAGTGCTACATTCTGTATCTGTCCAGAATTAGACCTAGGTTGAAAATCCTGATGCAAGTTCCCTTGTGATCCCATAGAAGTGTCAACCATATCAGAGGTAGTCTGCACTGTAACCAAATTTTCAGAACAAACATAAGTGTGAGCAGGAGATTTCAAAGCCATAGTTGTCCTATTTGCTATCACATCTTCCTTCCTAGCTTGCAAGGATGAAGAGGTATCTCCCTCCTCCACAATCTCAACCCAGGATTTCTTAGTTTGATTACAGGTCCTATTAAAATTCAAAGAGTTTGTAACTTCAGGTCTCTGGACATCATTACTGTTAGAAATAGTAGGCAAGAAATCTTTGCTCTATTGATCCAGATTAACAGAGCTAGGTTTCACCCTCTCAACCTTTCCACATGACTTGGAGTCATGTCCTCTAAGGGAGCATATGCTGCACACTATAGCCTTCCTACACGTTGTAGCATCATGACCTAAAACCTTACAGCTTTGGCAGAATTTAGGTACCCTTTCAAACTCAATTCTCAGCTCTAATTCTTCATCATCCGTGGATAAATAAACCCTATCAACAAGTGTTTAACAAAGATAAATCTCAATGACGCATCTAGCATAGTGACTGAATCTAGCCATTTCTATTTCTCTATCCATTCTAATAGGAACTCCAATGGAAAGTGAAATATCGTAAAGAATTCTAGGATGCCATAAAATCCAATTAAGACCAAAAATTTTGATCCATACCTGAGCTGAGGTGTTACCTAATTCAGAAGGGTTGAAACTCTTGTCCCATTCCTGGATATGGAAAGCACCTGGCCTAAATGAGATTGAGCCGAAGCTCCAGGCTTTAAGTTTGAGGTCTGCAGAAGGGAAAATTAGGTGGTAATATCCTTTTCCAAGAGAAACGCACTGCCAAGAGTCAAAACCCCAGGCATCTGCAAGTATTTGCTGAAGATAGTCCATTTTCTAGGGAATACTTCCCTTCGGAAGAATCAATCTACTAATTATAGAGTTATCTCCCAAATGCATACGCTCCGCAATCGCAGTGGAGTCTGCCTTGACATGATCCACAAATCCCCTTTTGTGAATGCCTGCAAACGAACTTTTGAACTGGGAAAAGGACCTACTAGCTTCACTGGCCTCAGGTATGCCTGGATTTCTAGGGTCAGCTCCATCCATTCCTGATGCGTTTACATGGGAGTTGAATCTCCCAGGTAGTAGAAAGTCAGCCTCCATATCGCGTCGCTTCCGCTAAAACCCTAATTGCCATGATAGCGCGAGAGTCGGCTAGACATTTCTCCCCCCTTTATTTATATATATTTATTTACTATGTTTTAGTATTTTCAATATGTATTCATCCACTTCAATATATATATATATATATATATATATATATTTATTTATATATCCATATTTTTTATAATTTATATTTAATTAATAAAACTTATTCATTTTTTAAATATTTTCAAATTGTACTCATTTTGAATTATTCAATTTCACTCATTTTTAAAATACACGTATTTAAGATTATATATCAGCTAATAATGTTAAAAATATATTTGTAAACAAATATTTATAAATAAATATATCTATAAATGTATATTTACTATATTTATAAATTTATATATTTATAATTATTATAAAAAAATAATTATAAAATTATAAAAAAATTATTTAAACAATTATAATAATAAATCCTTTATGAGTGCTAAATTTTTAGCACTGATAAAAGGAACATTTATCAAGGCTATTTTAGTGCTGATAAAGATCGATCTTTATCTATGCTAAAATGGTGTTGTTAAAATAAATATTTATCTACGCTAAAATGTTAGTGCTAATAAATATGTCTTTTATTAGTGATGATAAATTTCAAGATTTATTAGTGCTAAAAGAGTGCTGATAAATATCTCTTTTATCAATGCTTATCAATTTAGTGCTTCTAAAAGGAATATTTATCATCACTTTTCTGAAAGCACTGTTAAAAGTGTCCCCAATCTATTTAAAAGATCTCTAACCAGGACTCAGTCACTCGTGATTCTCAAGCTCTCATGGGACTCCTCTGTTGTTGGCATGACTCCTCTACATTCCCTCAGATTAATCAAGTATAGAATCCAATGTATATTTTTTTCTAATTTTCCTCTATCGTTGTTTTATTTTTTGGGTTCTACATTTTGTTCTTTTGTGTTGTTATTAACCATAAAGAACCCTACATCTCATCTTCTCACCACTGAAATGCTATGAGTGGTTCTATTTAATCTTTTTCCTCCATAAACAATGGTTTTGAAGAAATAGAAGGATTTTTTCATATGGTAAGATCAATCAACATATGTGTATGTTCTTGTATGGATAAATAAATTGTTTTTTTGCCACACACTACTACAAAGGTAATGTTGGATTTATAGTATGATCAAATTGAGTTTAGTTAAACATTGAAGAGGTTAATCCATTTCTCAAACATGTTATCTATACCCCTTGGTATTGAAACAAGACTGTAGTGATTGGGAAGTGTGTCTGAGGTGATGTGCTGACCTAAATTGGGAACTATTTGGGTATACAGGGTAATAAATTTTACAAAATTGAGTTAGGGTGAAACTATGGATATTGGTATTGATTAAATCTAAAATAAAAAACTTTTCATACATAGGAAGTAATCCATAAATATTTTTGAATAGCATAATTATGTTATATACTTGAGTTACCATAACAAGTCTAGGTTATTTTTTGTTTATTGTTTTCTTGACCTATCTTCTTGAGTCTCATGCCTCTTATTTAAGAGTTGATAGGTAGGAATCAGTAATAATATATAAAATTTCATGTTCTTATGTGTCTTTGTATATTTTTTATAGAATAGATTATAAATTTATATTAATAGAAACATGAATAATAAATAAATAGTGCATTATTATTTACTTATTAGTGATGATTAGGTTTATATAACTTATTAATTGATTGAGTTTATTTTGTATCCCCCTTTATTGATATTATTAGTTATTTGTTTCATATTTATATTTAAAAGAATGCTTCTAAAATCTTTTAAATTATATATAAAGTATGAAAATACTTATTAAAAAGGAAATTAATGAGAGAGAGGGGTAGGGAATTCACATATAATATTAATTATTTGTGCATATTTCTAAAAGATTATTGCTTTTTAGAAGGGGAAAATTAAGTGAATCTCTACATTAATATATAATATGTCCTCATGAAAGCCCCTATATATCTATATAAAGAAGCCAATGAACATCCTTTGTATTCTAGAACTTATATTGATTATCATGTCCTAGAGGTAATTGTAGATCTACATCAAGCTATGTGGTATAATTTTCAATAATGGGAACATATGGTATATATGGTCCCTCTAATATTTTTTGGAAATATATCAAAATAATAAATTTAGGATTACATTAAATAGATTAATTTCATTTATAAGAGTAAAAAAATTCTAGATCAATATTGAGCATAAGTTGAAAAATTCACCATTTAAAGGGATGTATGCTATTGGAGGGTTCTTATGGTGGATTAAAAAAATTCAAAAATTGGAAGGTGAGGAATCCTTGAGTAGACAGAAGTGGTATCGAATATAGGTGGGGTGAGATTAATTTCTTCAAGACCATTAAATTGGAGGTATTCCTATTCCTCTTCAATTGAGGAGACTTTTGAGTGATTCCATAAATGTAGGTTCCTATGACACTTTAATCCTTATTTCATCTTTGATGTGAAACATTTCTATTGATGTGGTTATTTGGGGAACCTTCAATGGTTCTTCTATAGTGATAGGTACGATCCTAGTATATTATACTCTTTTTTTATGGTCTTAGGACACCGAATCTTCCTATTATTCATTTATGATTATCTTATATTTCATCTGGGATTGGTATTAGAACTTATTCATAATGTTATTAACATAAAAATTATCTATAAGTAAATATATGGAAAGAGAGTAATCAGTGTCAATTTTATACAATAGTGGTAGTCACAAGTGAGTATATCTTCCTGAATTAAAAGTGAAAGTTTCCTCAAAGTTTATGAGTATTGATACACCTAGATAATATAGATGTAATATGTGGTAGATTTATAAATTGAGATATTATAATGGGTATATAGTCATTTTAAATATTTTTATATCATTATTATGATGTATTTTGATTTTATTTTTTATATGAGACCACTATGAACAACATCTTCATCCATCATTGTTAAAGAATCATACAACACATAATAGTTGTAACCAACATAAATAACTTTTTATAAAAAGAACCATAGGTTTCACAAATAAGGTTTTGTAAATAATGATTCATTTTAGTAATATTGATATACAATACACTCCATGCATAAAAGTCAACAATTGCATGAATCTTGCATGAAAATTTTTACAGTCTTAAACAGAGATATAATACTTCAATACTACAGTACAACTAACCTTCACTAACATTATTTAATCCATCCTTAGATGCTTTATTTCCTTCTATCTCTTTATGATGGATTGAACTCCCTCTTTCAAACTAGACTTCCTTCCATCATTTTGGTTCCAAAGTTCCTTGATGAAATACCCCCACTCAGATTGTATTCATTAATCTCCATCAAAGAGTCTGCCATGGCTTTGAATATTACATCTCCCAACTCATTCTTCAACTCTTTCATCCTTTTATTCTCCTCGTTTACTACTTCCTAAGAACACAAAAAATGACACTGAAAAATAAATAAAAACATAATGAATGAATCTGTTTGGTTTCTTGATATGCATTTTATTATATGAATCACTCGGTTACTTTTGACAAGACTTCATAAAAATTTACTTTTATTTTTGAGTTTGATCACATTGGATCCTATTATAACTCTATAGTTAAGCATACTTGAATGATAATAATACTATGATGAGTGATCTCCTAAAAATAATCATGTTGCACATTTTTTTGTGAAAAAAAATACCAAACACACCTTTTGATTCTCTTCCCCTTCACCCTTGATAAATTTAAAAGGGTTCCAATATAAATCTCAAAGGAATTCCTCCCACAATGAGAATAACTCTCTAGCCATGTTTTGGATTCATCTTCAGTATAAATTCTCTTGGCATCTTGAAGAAATGACTGGTTGTCAAGATCTCTCATCTACCTCACACCAATACCACGACAAGTTTTTATCTCCTCTAATCCCTTCCAAAAAAAATAAACATTTCAGAGGAAGTGTCAAATAATAAATGTTTGTGAGTGGAAGTAAATTATTTTGAGTGGAATTCATGTCGATTTGAATGGTCATTCCATCATTTTTGTAATGTAATATGTTAGAATCCATAATTAAAATTTCATTTACATTATTTTTTAACCTCAGTGGAAACTCGACTTTCATATCCTAAATTGTTATTATTTCATTTTGTTTCTTGAGACTCATATCCCATCTCTTCTATGTTTTTTTAACTACTTGGAGTAGTATTCATCCAAAATGATCACCATAACATGGTATAGGATGCCTTTTGGTTATAGTAGTTCAATAAAAATAGGTGGATGTCCAAAAAATATGGAAGATAAATATCAAACAACAAAATACAATAATAACTATTCAGGAGGTATGTCATCAATGAAATTTGGAACAATAATGATGAGAGGAAGGCTAGTTTAAAAGAGGGAGTCAAATCCATCATCAAGATATGGAGGACAATCAATGTCTAAGGACAGATTTAATAAAGGTAGTGAAGTTTAGTTTTACTATAGTATTGAATTATTATATCTCTGTTCAAGATAGTAACAATTTTCATGCAAGATGCATGAAATTGTGGACTTTTATATAGGTAGTGTATTGTATTATTATTATTCAAGACAAATTAAATGTTGGACTACTCATGCAGACAATGTCTTCTAAACATGATGATGTTACCAATCCCGAGGAAGAAAATACTTTTAATGATTAAACTATGGAATTATTAGGGGATCAAAAACATGTTGATGAAAAAAACAACAATGACACATCATCATAGTATTGAATAAAATTATCAAGGTGAGAATTCAGGGTATAAAATTTGAGGTTGGTTGGAATCAATGCAGCCAACCTATTGAACCCAATAAGTCAACGTTAATTAGTTATATTGGGGTCACAATGAGGATTAATGTGACGATTGATATTGACTTATAGCGATGCATCCAACTTGTAACGAAGGAAATCCTTTGGAAATATATAATGGTGATGTTACAATATACTTCATCTAGTTTACTGAAAATTTATTTGATGAAACATTGATTTAATTTTCATTATTCCTTGAAGAATTTGTTTATTTTAGAATATTTCTATAAGAAATTTGTTTTAATGACTGATAGAAAATCCCATAGAGGCTTCCATACTCTTTTGATGAAGTTACATCTTAGGGATGTTAAGGGGAAAATAAATCCCCACCCACCACTTAGTTATTCACACATTATAAATAAGATAATATGGGCTGCTTTCATCAATAATTGTAATAAGAAATCATTTCAGATTCATTTTATTCGATAATATATTATTTTACATTATTTATTTTATCCAACTTGATTCAAAATTGTTATTTTATGAAACAACAAAATATTGATGAAAATAAAGAACGTTCATCAAATCCAATGTACTCATATCGCAAAGGATGGGATATGCTTCATTAGATAAGTAATTGGTATGTTTTTTAAATCAAAAATAAAAGTTTAATTATGTGATATGAAACAACATATGTTCCTTTGTTTATATGAATATTGATGAATAAAAATCTGAAGCCACTTCAATCCCACATCTTTTGCTATAAAAGGATGGTCATGTAAATAAAGAGGGAAAATTAGTTGATGAAAACATAAAATAAGAATGGAAATAATGTGTAAGTATGAAATAATTGTAATTCATTATGATTTATAACAATATTACATAAAAATATCTATTAATGTTTATATTTTTATATATGGTTTAGACACATGAATCGATAACAACTATTCCATAAGAAAAGCTACTTTCTGTAGCTTTGAAGCAGCCTAAACAGTATGGCCGTATTAGAGGATTAGGATTTGGAGTCTCTCTTAGAACATATTTTGAGAAGATAAAGCCACATTAAGATACATATAATATAGTGAGATTATTTTAGACACAAATTGACCCACTGTAAGATATTATTTTGTGGTCTGGTTTGGAAGACAAATGTATAATAATGGATCAAAGCAAATCGAAATTGGAGAAAATATCCACACATGAACCAAATGATCCCACTAGTTTTGAGGCTAGTCATTCCCCACAACCACATACCTTTCCCAGGATAATCAATTTTTTCATTACTCTTTCTCCTAAATGTGAATCAAATAACTTCTAATAACTTTATATTACTAAAATTTTGTAGGGTATAGTTGTATGTGATTTTTATCTTTCAACACCGACGTACCACCATGTTGTGATGGGTAAAGTGTATAATATCTCATGATACCAACTACATAATCAATATATCCTAAAATATTACATGAGAGTGGGGATTGAGGTATCTTATGAGCTGACTGGTGAGTTTCATGTTCCGCATGATGGTCCAGATATTACAATGGTCAAAGATGCTATTGGGGCTTTCATAGCATGGTTGTATAATCTTATGAAGACGTATGAGGAACATATTTAACAAAAAAATCATATTAAAAACATATAAAATTTGATGATAAAAGGTCTGACGTGAGGTATGATATTACAGATGGATAAATTAGTGGACAAACAGAAGGTCAAATCAAGAAAATCTAGTGAATCAACCAAGAAAAAAATGACCTTCTAAAAGTAACTTCTCCCCTCCAGTTATATAGAAACATTTATTATCATTACAAAGTCATGTAGAGATGACATTTAGATATAAAAATATTTCTTACATTTAATATGAAGAAAAAATATGTGGATATTTTTTTACAGACATAATTGGCCTTGATACTCTAACTGGGATTCTTAAGCATGAATGGTTGGACGTCTCAGTTGTGAATACATAGATAAGGTACATTTTCATAATACAGCTGTCTAAATAGTGAGCTAATATGTTTATTAAAGTTAATAACTATTCATATTTTGTATAGTAATTTATATCAAAACTATATAAATGGAATATCATTCGAATAATGATTTGGATTCATTAATCCATGTATCATTTCTATGCTAGAACTTACTTTGAATGAAGAATAAAAAAATAATAAAAAAGATGAGTTACTCGAAGCGTTTAATAAAAAAATATCAGATGATTGAATCTTTTTTATGTCTAAAATGAAAATTAATATCTATAAAATATAATCACATAAAATATATTTTTAATTTTTTCATTAATTAATTGTTTTTGTTTTTTAGGATACACTGGATGCTGATAGAAGTCAATATAAACACCCCGAATATCTATTTTTTGGATCCAATTCATGGATATTCAACCAACCGACCACACATGATGTGTATTTTGAATATGTAATACACTACAATCAATATTTTATATATAAACTTATAATTATATGTTTATATAGTGTTTTAACAAGAATTTTGTTGTGATAGGGTGGTCGCTCCATACAAGATAGATCATGGCATGATGTCGGTGTCTAAATGGATAAAGCTCGTAGATTACTAAAAATTGAAAAAAATTAAGGTATATATAGAAATATTTAACTATCAAAACATTTAAAAACAATTTAATTATTTTGTTCAATGTTTATACAATTTCTAAAACAATATAATGACATCGATTGTGGATATTATGTTTACAAATTTATGAGAGAAATCATAAATCATGAGAAGAAAAGCATCCCCCCAACTGGTAATTTTTGAAGATAAATACAATTTCATTAAATATATTTCATAATTATTTGTTTGTATATATTTTCTTAGTACAATAAAGATTTCCTAAAACCTATTTACTCAAACAAATAAATCAATTTGTTTATAGATGAGTGGGTAGCGTAATTTTTGTCAGAATGTTTGCCTATGACAAATTTAGGTGATTACCTACTATGTTTGTGATATAGTATAAGTTATGAACATTGAAATATATTTGGGTTGTGAAGAATTAGTGTTATAATTCTTATATATTATTTTTGATATCTCTCTCAAGGATAAGAATAATGGAGGAAATCAATTTGTTTAGAAGTGCTGACCATTAGAAAATAAAATTTTTGGGAAATCGCGGAGGCATAGGTGGTGGTGGAGGAAAAGTCAAAGGCAGAGGTAGAGGCAAAGGTATAGGTAGATCCAGAGCATATTTATATTAGGGTACCAATATAGAGGAGGAGGTAGAGGTGAAGACCAAGGTGTAGACTGAGGAAGAAGAGGATAAGAAGTTCTGGCTTGCAAACAATAAAATTGTTGGGTAATGAAGTAGAATGAGTATCATAAAATGATTGTGTTTGAGAATACTTATTTAAAATTTCACACAACACTTTTCACTTAAGATAAGATCCATTGTGAAATTGTTTCAGGTGACTTATTGAAATAATGTTTTTCACTGCTTGTTTAAGTGATTTTATACAAGGTAGTAATCCACTTGTAAGATCATTTTGTGTAGGAAGCTTCAATTTCTCCACTATTGTTATTGAATAAACATCTGTACAAATCCCGATCATCAAATAGGTACATAATCCAACTTATATGTTTGAATAAATATGTGTTTAATAAACAACCAAATTCAGCAGGAGTATGAAAGAACTTTTGGAGGAAAACCAGCGTTGATATATTGTGGTCATCAAGGAGGGTTGGTGTCAAAGTGTCTATTATCCGAGAAAATGCGCTCTTATTATATTAATAGTTTGGGAAAAAATCATAATTCATTTTTTATGTGTATGAATCAGTCTCATATCAAACCCACACATGATGCCACCTATATGGATCAAAGTGTGTGTTTCTAGTTTAAATATACATTTTAGTTAAAAACACAAGTGGTGTACTCAAAACTGAGGAAACACATTCTTATTATTTTGATACTTTATTATGATGATACATTATTCATTTGGAATGTGTATAAATCAGCTTCACCTCAATCTGACACATGGTCTGACCAGTATGACTCAAAGTACGTTTTTATTCAAAATTGACGATAATTTTAGTGAAAATGAACTGACATAATAAAAACAAATAAAACACATTTTAATTGTTTTAGTACTTTAGTTTAATGATCCATAAGTAATTTTTGATGTGTAGGAATCATTCATACCTCACTCTGATGCACGGTGTGACTGATATGACTCTAAGTGTTCGTTGTCAGTTTAAAATTGACATTTTAATACAAAAAAAGTGTCACCTACTAAAAATTGAGAAAACATGCTCGTATTGTCTTGATAATTTGGGAAAACAATTAATATTTCATTTTTTATGTGTATGAATCAGTCTCATTTCAAACCCACGCATGATGCCACCTATATGGATCAAAGTGCTTATTTCCAGTTTAAAATGGCATTTTAGTAAAACAAAGTGACATAATCAAAACCAAGGAAAACATTATGATTGTTTTTATAATTTATCAAAATGATACATTATTCATTTGGGACATTTATAAGTCATTTTGACTTCAATTTGGTGCATGGTGTGACCAGTATGACTCAAAGTGTTTCCTTTTATTCAAAATTGACATTAATTTTAGTGAAAAAAAATAACTGACATACTCAAAACTGAGAAAACACATTCGGATTGTTTTGGTAATTTAGTATAATGATCCATCAGTCATTTTTGACATGTACGAATCAGTCTCAACTCAATCTGATGCATGGTGTGACCGGCATGACTCCAAGTGTTCGTTGTCAGTTTAAAATTGACATTTTAAAAAAAAGTGTCACTCACTAAAAATTGAGAAAACATACTTGTATTATCTTGATAATTTGGTATAATGATTCATAATTCATTTTTTATGTGTATGAATTAGTATCATGTCAAACCCATACATGATTCCACCTGTATGGTTCAAAGTGCGTGTTTCCGGTTTAAAATTACATTTTAGTGAAAAACACAAGTGGTGTACTCAAAACCAAGTAAATATATTCTGATTGTTTTTATACTATATTAAAATGATCCATGATTCATTTGGGACATATAGTAATCATCTTCACTTAAATAGAACACACGGTGTGACCGGTATGACTCTAAGTGCATCTTTTTACTCAAAATTGACATTAATTTTAGTGAAAAAACAATCAACATGCTCTAAAACTAAGAAAAAGAATTTGGATTATTTTGGTAATTTAATAGAATGATACATAAGTAATTTTTGAAATTTATGATTTCTCCACATCTCAATCCAATGCACAGTGTGGCCAGTATGACTCCAAGTGCCTGTTATTAGTTTAAAATTGACATTTTATTAAAAAAAGTGTCACTCACTAAAACTGAGAAAACATCCTCGGATTGTCTTGATAATTTAGTAAAATTATTAATAATTAATTTTTTATGTGTATGAATTATTATCATGTCAATCCCAAACATTATGCCACATGTATGGTTAAAAGTGTGTGTTTCTAGTTTAAAATAACATTTTAGTAAAACAAATTGCATACTAAAAATAAAGAAAACACATTCTGATTGTTTTGATAATTTATGAAAACAATTTATGAGTCATTTGGGACATGTATCAATCATCCAACCCTAAATTTGATGCATTTTGTGACCATTATGACTCCAATTATGTCTTTTTATTCAAAATTCACATTAATTTTAGTAAAAAAACAACTGACATTCTCAAAACCGAGCAAACACATTCAGATTGTTTTGGTACTTTAGGAAAAATATCCATATGTAATTTTTGAGATGTAGGAATTAGTCTCACCTCAATTTGATGCATTTTGTTACCGGTATGACTCTAAGTGCATCTTTTTATTCAAAACTGACATTAATGTTAATAAAAAAAACAACTAGCATACTCAAAATTGAGAAAACACATTTATATTATTTTGATAATTTAGAAAAAATATCCATAAGTCATTTTTGACATTGAGGAATTAGTCACACCTCAATTAGACTCGTGATGTGACTGGTATGACTCAAAGTGGACCTTTTTATTCAAAATTTACATTAATTTTAATAAAAAAATAACGGACATACTCTATAATAGTGTTTTTTTTCTTGTGTTTGTGTTAGAAATTTTATTTCATTTAAATTCAGTATTTTTATCTTATTTTGGTAATTATTTTTATTGTTTCTAGTGATTCAGTGTGTTGTTACAGCACACTACACTTGTTTTTGGTGATGCAGTGTGTTGTATCATCACACTGCAATTTTCACCTTTATCGGTGCTACTAAATGCGCTGATAAAGATAGCCCCTATCATAACTTTTTAAAGCTCTGATAAAGGTGTATTTATAAGTGTTTCTAAAAGCACTGATAAATAGTATCTTTATTAGTTCTTATAGAAGCGCTGATAAATCCTACTTTTATTAGAACTTTTTAAAGTGCTGATAAAGGAATCTTTATTAGTGCTTCTAAAAGCACTGATAAATGGTCTCTTTATCAGCACTTTTATTTGCACTGATAAAGCTACCTTTTCTCAGTGCTTTTCTATCACTGATAAAAGCCTTGTCCTTTTAACCATGTTGAGGTAGTTAATGTTTTTCTAGCACTGATAAAGGATGATTCTAGCATTGTCAAAGGTGTGTTTTATAGTAGTGATTGAGTGGTTCATATATGATTTCAGTGACTCTAGAGTTTTCATGGTGTCGATTCCCCAACATGTAGGGCTATGTTGCAGTCCCATTTTAGAGGAAGTTATACATTTTTTAACTTGGTAATGCATTGTTAAGTGTCCTAAATTGGTAAAAGATAGTAATTTGGATTTATTTGATTTTCCGGTTTCCATGATGCTACCAAAATGGCTACGCCACAACCTAATTAGATAGGAAGGATTGCTTGCAGTAGCCACACCATCTGACATAGAGAGTCATAATTTTGCAGAATATAATATTCCTAGGAATTAATTTCTATTGGAGTCTATATTGTATAATTTTTGTCCATTCCATATACAATTCAGTGTGAGATATGTATTCATGGATATTGTGCCTAAAATCATGAATGGTAGTTTTTAGAGGAGTAATGTGTGAGAAAAATGGATCTAGTCAAATAAATATAGCATCCCACCTTTTTATAACATAAGTTTTCATTACATTTTACAAAACTGAGGATCTTTAAGGTTTAGTGTCTTGGAAACCAGGATCTTAATACTGAAACAAAAAAACATTATTCTTAAACACTTGAAAGTATTCTCCTTATGTTCATCCTAGGTTCATTACTGTATCTCATAACCTGGGGACATACATCAAAAGAAAGGGTGAGCAGAAGGCCCAGTAAGGGAAACAAGGGAAACATTTAACATGTGAACTTGAGATACATCAACAATGTCATGAAAAAGAACTTTAAGGCATGAGAAAGAAATAATGAGGCATATCATAATAAAAATAATGTATTTCATAACTTGAAGATGTGGCTACAACATTTAACATAGACAATCATTTCCGTTTCACCAAGGTTCATCCCCAAGGTGTCATTAAAAAAATTACCAAGGTTATTCACCAAGGTATCAGTCCAAATGGTCATCTCTAGAGATTAAGTCTTTACCCAATGCATTGGAGCGCTATCAGGGCGCACCCTTGACATGTCTTTATTATCATGTGAGCCACATATATCATCATCAATCATTTCATAAACAACCCATATAGCATAAAAGGAATGGGTTTCATTTCATAATCATAATGTTTTAAAAACTGCTTTAAAAACATGATCTTTGTGTCACTTTAAAACCCACAGAAAAGGAAGGTGGGTCTCATGTATGTAAATCTCAGAATTTAAAATAGAAAATTTTGGTATATATTTGAATACCCATATAGAATAGAGAGATTTGATTATTCACTTAATAAAATAAAAGAACATTAGAACAAGAGAGAGAGACATTTTGAGACGGAAATTCTGCAGCATAACGACTATGTTTCGGGGTATTAGAAAACATTGAAAAGAGAGGGGACATGGGTCAAACATTCATAAATGACCCATAAAACAGTATAGGGACAGAATATGAAGGATATATAAACATGGTAATGAAATTTTAAAGATATACAATATGAAATGAATAACATGAAAGGAAGACAAAAATTAGATTTCTCTTATTAAAATTCGGCAGCCTAACGGCGTCACTTAAACTTCAAAAAATTAATTGACGAGATCAAATAGGGTCCCTCATCATATGAACATAAAATATCAGTATTATAGATATATATATCATACCCCAACACAATAAAAAGGAACTTGAAATACTTGAAATGAAATTAGAACCTTGAAAATTGAGAAATGTGAACGAATCCCTTAAAAATTTGACAGCCTAACGGCGCCACTTAAAACTTCAAAATACTGAATTGAAGAGATAAAATAAGGTCTCTCATCATATGAACATAAAATATCAGTATGATAGATATAGATATCATACCCCAAAAAAATAAAAAGTAACTTGAAAGACTTGACATGAAAGTAGAACTTTGAAAAATGAGAAAGGTGAACGAATCCCTTAAAAATTCGGCAGCCTAACGGCACCACTTAAAACATAAAAATACTGAATTGAAGAGATAAAATAGGGTCTCTAATCATATGAACATAAAATATCATTATGATAGATTTAGAGACCATAACCCAACAAAATAAAAAGGAAGTTGAAATACTTGACATGAAAATAGAACTTGAGAAGGGTGAAAGAATCCCTTAAAAATTCGGCAGCCTAACGGCGCCACTTTAACATTATTAAAATGAAATGATGAGAGAAAGAGGGGGTCTCTCATCATATGAACATGAAAAATACAGTAGGATGAATATAAAAGAACATCCTCCAATATAAGATCATGGAGCATAAAAGAAATGACATAAAAGAGATTACTTGAAAAGAAAGAGGGAGGGAGGATCCCTTACCTTAAAACGTAACTCTTAAAACTCAAAGGTTGGGACCTTGAGGTCTTGGAGGAACCTTGGGAGGACTCCTTGTGAGGTAATGAGACCATATCTTCATTGGGAAAGAGTTGGGGGTCGAATGGATGAGAGGATGGCTTGGTATTTATAGGGAAAGTGAGGGGACAAGGCATTAATGGCCAAGGGACACCTCATTGGTGGTTTGGGAAAAACCATGGGGTTTCCCATGGTATTGGCCACTTGGGACACATAATACCTTATCTTACTATTCATAAGTCGACCATATTTATTACATACTTAATACATCATTTAATGATGTCATTAAACACCCGTAACTTAAAAACTGTATTTTCACTATTCATCGAAAATTCAACTTTCTCAGAAAAATCCCAAAATTTCATCTTAACCAAATATTGATGCTCTGATTTCAAAAAATGAAATCCATTTTATAAAAATAATTTTCTAAATATTTTTAATTTAATTTTTAAATAAATACACTATTCACTGAAAATTCATTTTTTTCAGAAAAATCCCCAAAAATTACCTTAACATAATACTGATGCTATGAGTTCAAAAATGAAATCCATTTTATAAAAATAATTTTTTAAATATTTTTAATTAAATTTTTAATTAAAAAACACTATTCACCTGATAAAACTAATACTTGACTAATAATTTATGAAACTGTTATTTAACCATTTTATTGAATCACATTACTTAATCAAGGTGCCTAGATTATATTAATACTTTCTTTAAATGAGATTACTAATCCTAAGCATAAAATCACTATTCATAATTTACTATTCATCAAAAATTAAGTTGATCTTATTAGAATCTAAATTTCGTACTGAACATAATTGTAGAAGACCATTTTTTGAAAACCATTACACGTTTTTAATTATTTAGGGTTTACATAAACATTTTTAGAATATCCTTTCTCTAAAATTCATCAAAAATCTGCATAATATATTTATCCAGACATTTGAAAATTCATAAACTTCATCATAAGAAGAAATCAAACATTTTTATTTAAAACAAATTACACAAGGCAGTTACGGTCTCCTTACATAGCCCCTTATCACACCAGAATAGGACCTAAGTGTAAGGTGTGCTAAGGTGAGAGAATCTAAGGGAGGCTCGGCCAACATCGCACGAGTAGTAATTTCTATCAGTTTGAACTTCTCGCGAAGGTGATTCCGTTCTAACTTCACACGATGAAGTTTGGCTTGGGTTTGGTCCAGATCAAAGCCCAGTGGTGCTACCTCCTTCCCAAGTTCTGTTAGATGGGCTTCGATCGGTCCAAGACTACTGGGTGAGGCCATCGAATCTCCTTTCTATATTAATTAACCAAGGTCACTTGTATTTAGAGACAAAAGTCGCAACATTCAGTTTTTAACGGTCATACTAACTAATGATCATATAATAGTCAAAACCCAACAGTCTCATTTTTATTATACTCATGTTATCAAACGAAACAGTTTTGTTGAGTATGAAAAATAAAATAACACACAAAATTATGAAACAATATTTATTCAAAATTTCAGGTCGTTATAATAAATGTCTTAATACCACAACACTAATGACCATTCCATAGGCTGTTCATAAGAATTAGTGATTGGCCATTGTAAATGTGGCACATAATAGTATATGTAAAACAAGTAATGATATGGTGTAATATCCTTAGCCATGCCATAGCCATGACATTTTTAGTTTATAGACTGCCTTTAATATAGGGGAGTTATGGTTTGAAATTCCAAATATTTTTTCCAGTTTATATAGTGAAAGATGGACCCATTTAACCCAAGGGACAATAAGAACAATACTCATGATAGAAGGTTCAATCCCATTAGTTGGATTGAAATAAAGAGGAAGGAATCTACTATGAAACACATAACATACAGGTAAAAACAAAGGTATAGACACACAAATTTTTTCTAGAGATGATTCTAGAGGTATTTTTCCATATCTCATTTGAATGTTTTGAAGGTCAATGAAGGATTTAATCATGGAACACACTAGAAGTAAAAATTGTTTTGGTGAATAGAAACCCCAATGTGGGTATATGTTCATATCAACCCTATGTAAAAAAGGAGGATCCAGTAGTTGAAGTAGTGATTTTCTCATTGAAGTGGAACATTGAGTTCTCCAATTGTTTATGGTAGTAAACTAGGAGGGTTTATGAGACTTCAAAAAAATGTTAACTAGAAATGAGTGAACTTTTATGGAATTTATTGCATTGGTCATTATTGTGCATACTCTTTGGACATAGTCCGGTGTTGGTGGACAATTTGAAATCCCTTGTGTTGTTTTCTGCTTTCATTTCTCATTCATAAGAAAGGTATAGAGATATAAAAGTGTTCCTTAAAGTGAGAGAATATGATACTCATCAAAGGAATAATTTCCTATACCTTTATTCACCCCCTCCTCTTAGGGTGAAATCATATATAGGATTCTAACAAGTGGTATCGAAGGGGTGTTTATTATTCTTCTATATTGGATGTATTAGAATAGTTTTCATCCATAAATTAATTCATATCATTAAAGGAAATAATTTCTAATTATGTAAAATCCAGATGAAAATTTATTTTCTGATCTATGGGAATTGATGTTTACACTATATCCCACTATGGAATCACTAAAAATATTGAAAGTGTACCCTTGATGGAAAGTGATCACTATAATTAGTTGCATATAAAAAATCCATTAATAATTTCACATGATATATTCCCAATCACTTCATTACAAAGGTAATTTCCAATTAAAAACTCTTATGTCATGTGGGAAAATCTTTTTAATTTTTATGTAGTTGATTCAATGGTTCAGAAGTCCAAGTTACATGTTCTATGGAAAAAATATGGATATTTTAGAATTAATATGAATGTGAATATTAATACCTTTTTCAATCATCTAAATGTTCTTATTGAAGATATTAAAGGTCTAAGTGAGGATTAAAAATATGGTAATATCATATAGAGAATCATGAGATGACTACCTCCTAGTTTTAATTTGAATGTGTTGGTTTTAGAAGACAATGATCTGAAATGGATCACTCATGATAGCTTTTAAATCACTCTAGTGACTTATGAAATGAGAAATGAAGATAATATGTCAAGCATATTTTAAAGTGATCGTGATGTGGCATTTAATTCCTTGAATAATCTCTTAATAAAATAATATTCAAATGTTGAATAATTTGACATGGTGAATTCATTCTTTACCTATAATATTAAAAGAAAAAAAATTAAGGATTATTAATAACGTTACCCTTCCTCATATGTGAAAAGGTGGGAAATATTGCAACCGAATGTCCAAATAAATATCAAGAAGATGATGGTGAAGACAAATATCTCAAAAATATGAAAAATTAATGTTTAAATAATTGTCAAGAAAGGTCCATCAAAAGAAGAAATATTTATTCTAAAGAAGAAGATAGTTTTGGAGAAAGTGATGTGGATGAAGTTGAAAACATTAAAGATAATTTTTTGTTGATGGATATAATAAATAATCCAAGAAATAATAATAGTAATGACAAGAATTAATGAATTGTTGGAAGGGTTGATATGCAGACTAAACTTAAGTAATCCCTTGAAGAACATCATGTACGAAGAGAAAAGACTAAAAAGTACAATGTTGTGGTTCATTATTCTATGATCTATAGGTAATGAACCAGATTAGATACCCTGGTACCCTAATAACTGAGCCATTCCTAACATAGATCGAAGGGCATTCCCAATCCCTATGAGTTGGCGACTAGAACCCAACATCATACAATATGAAAGTGGGAACAATTTCACTACCAAAATAATGGAAGAAAGAGATACATGTCAGTATGAATACAAGAAAAACTCCATCCGGAGAACTATACCAGAAGTCAAATAAGTTAAAAAAATCAAAGTACTACCACAAAGTACTAAAACATAGGATAAATAACTCAAGTCCCAACTGAAATAAATCTACAAGCCTAAGGATCAGCAACAAGAACCACCTCTAAGTGGGGCTTTACCCTTGATCGAACCTCAAATAAGATAATCAACGAATGCCTGAAGGCACATGTAGGGTGTGAGCTCAATTCCAAGTAGTGTCTCACCAAGGATTCCATAATTCGATTTCATAATTAATAACTAAATAAAACATTCAATTTTAAATAAACAGGCATGGAATTTCAAAATAATGTTTTAAAAAAATCATTCTTTACATTTCAATTAATTGAAATACCTTATTCGAATGGTTTATAAACATTCTATATAAAATGATTTATATAAATTAATAAGTCATGTGTAAAAACATTTACAAACAATGACATATATATCATATATAAAAATATTAGAAACATAGTCATCTACCAAAAGGTATGATAGTTATAGGTTATGGGATCCTTACACAGTTATATAATGAAAATGGAAATGTGCACACACATCCCTTTAACACTGGTCAAAGAGGAATAACCAACATCATAGTGAGGATAAGATATTATAATATTTTTATGATAGAGTTTTAAAGAGACAATATGTTCCTAGGGTATCCCATCTTAGTGTGTTTTTTCCTAATAACACACTAACTACCTAGGGTTTAATCTTTTTTAATAACAATCAATAATGAGTAATTTATTTCAAAACTATTAAAAATTCAATTCAACCCATTTTCCATTTCAATGTTCCAACTTAAATTTAAAAAAACAGGTTTTAATCAAATCATGACTTTTTCTAGGATAATAAAAATGGGTTTCCAAAAATACGTTTTAATCCATTTTTCTCGAATATGAATTTGAAATCAATTTCAAAATTCAATTTCAAAATTTAAATTCCACAATTTAAATTTCTCAATTTAATTTCACAAAATTCTATCAAAATTCCATAAACACACCCCAAATAAATGAAATTGAGGGGTTTTCCCAATTTCATGCCAATTCAAATACAAATCCCCAATTTACTAGAATTGTGTTTTTAAAAAAATTGAAATAAATTTAATTTAAATCAAGAAATTTAGGGTTAATAAAATTGTAAAATCTTAATAGAACCACCTATCTTGGGTTCATAATGTCATGAAACACAAATCCCTAAATAGAAAACTCCAATAAAGAACATCAGCAATAAAGATCCTATAATCAAACCTAGATTCAAGATCTGAAATATTGGGTATTAGATCCTATAATAATATAGAGTTCTATAATAACCCAAGGGAGGATATAAGGAGAGAGTGGGAAATAGAGAATGAGAATAAAAAAATACCGGGAAAGGATCGAACAATAGTCACCACACTTCGATCCACCTTGGAAGGCATTTGGTGGATCCAAAATCAGTTCTTGGGATCCCCAAAACCTAGGTAAAACTTAATAATGAAAGTAAGGCCCAAGCAGTAGTCAAAAAGGGGGGGTGGAAATTTTTAATTAATTTTCAAATTAATTAAAAGATGCATGCATGGTTAGTTGGAAATGGTCACACAGTTAGACAAACTATGAACCCTAATTGTGTGCCCCCTTCTGTAGGGTTACACGACTTCTTCTTGCTGGGTGTAAGGTTTTTCATACCATGCGCCAACTATTTATAGCCCAAGAGCTTCCAAATTTTTCAAAAATTTTACCTTAGGAATCCCCAAACAAAACTCAACCAAATAATGATCAAAAGAGGGGTTTAGGAGTACCTGAAAATAGTAATAGTATGTTACAACCTCCCAACTATAGAAACTTTATGTCCCTAGAAAGACTGTTAAGAAGCTTCCATATGAAAAAGATGAGGTAACTACTCTCTCATCAGTTCCTCTCTCTCCCGCATCTCATGATTATCCGAACCATGATTCCATAGCACTCAAACCAAAGTTATCCTCCTCACATGAAGTACCTTGGTTTTAGAATTAACTATCCTAACTGGATGATTAGTCATGGATAAATCATGCTTGACATTAAAATCACTTCAACTCATCATATGAGATGGATCAAAAAGATACTTTCATAGATTAGATACATGGAAGACGTTATGTATCTACATCAGCTACGGTGGAAGTGATAAATGGTAAGACACTTTCCCCATATTCTCAACAACCTCAAAAGGTCCCACAAAATAAGGAACAAGTTTCCCTTGCCTCCCAATCTATCGATGACCCAAACAGGGTGAAAAATTCAAGAACACCTAGTAATCAACTGAAATTTACAACGGTCTATAGTGATGACCAACAAAATATTTATACAGCCTCAATGTCATAAAAATTATATAATGAATCAATTTAATCTTTGATGTCATCTATTGGACCAAGCTCAGTCCAACCAAGGAACTTTCACCAATCTATGTCTAACACAATGGATATTTACAAGGCCTTTCATACAAGGCCTCAAAATGAGACATTCAGATCATGGACTGGTAATTATTGTTATAAGAAAACTCAACTAGACCTATATGGTCTTCCTAATACCTTACAATTTTAAGTACATAGGCGTGAATAATATCCTCAAGAATCTATATAGCTCTTTCTATCTGGCCATCCAACTACAGATAGTATGCCAAACTCATAAGAACATGTGATCTCAGTGCCTCTTGAAGGACTATACAAAAATGAGAAGTGAACCGAGGATCCTTATCAGAGACTATAGCATATGGAACTCCATGAAAATGAATAATCTCTTTCACATATATATTTTACAACTCCTCAACATTAGTTGTATCATGAATCGGTATAAAGTCAGCCAATTTTTTCAAGTTATTGATCACAACCCATACCACATTCTTCATTATCTAGGTACATGGAAACCCAACCAAAAATTCCATTTATATATCATCCCACTTATGAGTTTTCACTTGATATTGTTGAAATAAACCTGAAGGCCTTTTATGATCGACCTTGACCTCCAGGAATATATAATAATGGGATAAAAAATCAGTAATTCCCCATCTTATAACTGGCCACTAGAATCTACTCTGCTTGTTAAATAGCATCTTTATGGTTCTTGGGTGAACTTTCCTCTAGGAATTATGGAAATCCTTATCATAGATTTCCTTACCTCTAATAGTACAATAAAATTATTCTGATAACATAGAATTCCCTCCAAATAGAATAAAGAATTAACCATGGTCTCCCCCCATAAAGAGAGTATCTAATGCTATCAAACTCATCATCAAGCTGTTTTTCCTGAAGAATCAATTCAAAAAGAGTGTATGTCAACCAAAAACCAGCCAAGGAGACCTTGGCCTCTTATTCCCAACTCTAATATGCAACTGTGCAAAAATGGCCATCAATTTCTACTCTTCTGATGATTCTTTCACAGAATGGGTTGGAAGTTTCCTTCTTAAGGCATCTGCAATGACATCCCCATTACCTAGGGTATAGGTGATGTCAAATTCAAAATATTTCAGGCATTCCACCCAAAAAATCTAGCATAGATTCAAATAGTTTTATGAGAAGTTATAACTCAAGATTTTGTTGTCAGAATAAATGATAAACCATTCTCTGAAAAGGTAATGTCACCAACTCTTAATCACGTGCATCAAAACTACATGTTCAAGGTTATAAGTCATGTAATTATTATCATGTTTCCTAAGTTTCTAAGATCCATAAGAAATGACATAGTGACTCTATATAATAACAAATCCCAAACTTGAACTTGATGGATCACAAAAGACCACATAGCCCTACCCGGCCTCTAGAAGTGTCAACACTAGTGCAGTAGTCAAAATTAATTTCAGATCAGAAAAAAAAATTCTAAAGATTTTCATCCTAAGGAAAAATGACTCCCTTCAAAGTTAGATAACTCACCAGAGAAGACAACTTAGAGAAATATTTAATGAACCAGTGTTAATATTCAACTAAGCCTGAGGAGCTACGAATCTCAAATGCATTTTGTGATTTCTCCCATGTCATAACAACTTTCACCTTCTCAGGATCAAATGAGATATCATGTTTTGACTTAAAACATCCTAATAAATTCACTTCCCAAATCCATAAATCACATTTTGATAGCTTTTTATAAATTCAATGCTTTCTCAACAATTCTTGAACTGCTCTTAGAAGATGCACATGATCCTCCTAGGAAATAGAGTAAACAATGATTTCATTCATAAGTACTACAAAATAACATATCAAGATACTCATGAAGATCATGTTCATTAAATCCATAAATATTGTAGGAGAATTGGTAATACCAAATGGAATTAAAAGGAACTCATAATGGTATTACCTGCTCTGAAAGGCTATTTTCTGAATATCAAATTATTTTATCCTCAACTTATTGTAACAAGAATTAAGATCAATAATTGAAAACCACTTCTCCCCTTTTAACTGGTCAAACAAATCATCAGTCCATGGAAAAATATATTTTTTATTTACTATAACTCTATTGAGTTTTTAGTAATCAACACAAAGGTGAAGTGAACCATCATCTTTCTTAGAAAATAGAATTGGGGATTCCCAAGGTAAAACACTCGGGGTTTATGAATCCTTTCTCTAAAATATTATCCAACTGAGTCTTCATATCTTTCATTTTAGTTGGTTACATGTGGTAAGAAGTAATAGAAACTGGTTGAGTACTAAGCAATAAGTCAATATAAAACTCTACCTCCCTTATTTATGGAAAACCAAATAATTTTGAAGGAAAAATGTTAGGAAACTAGATGATAGTTAGAGGGAGATCACCACTCAAATATTCTTACTCTACATCAAAAGAGAACACATATATCACTTTCCCCGTATTTGGATAATAAGGTCTAACTCTACTCAACCTAGGCTCCCATTCTTATTAAAATACATGACACACCCCATTGGGTATAGTAAAGGAGACCCATCGAAGATAACATTAAATTTCGGATTTATTGGCAATGAGACAATCCATCCCAAAAATGATGTCAAGTTGTTTCATGTTGAGAACCATAAAATACAAATCAAAATCAATATTATATAGAGAGAAAACACAAGTGGGGATAAAGAGACCTTATTCTCTCTTTGTTTCGAGGGGTGTAGTAATATCCATCACATAAGATAAAATATCTATAGGAAGATTTAGAATATTGACAATACATGTTGAAATAAAAAAAATGAGTTTCATCGGTATCAAATAAAGCAGTCACTAATGAAAAATATAAAGTGGTGGTACTTGTCACCATTGATAAACCTGTATTTACTTCCTCTAGAGACACTTCCACTGCATGAAGAAGCTTCATTCTAGATACTTATGGATGTAACCCCTATTCTCATAAAGTAGTTGATTTCACTTCAGTTTTAATAGGTGAAGATGATCCCATTCCACTATGCAAAGTGGAATATATATGGAAGAACTTATAGAAGTGACTTGAAAATCCACAGGAACCACATACCATGGGTGGATTAGTGAAAACCCTCTATGAGTTTCTTGGCTTGCTGCACTGGTAAAAAATCAAAGGGCCTCTTCCAAGAACTTCATGAGGTCTATAAAAAACCCTGCAACCAAGATCTCTCATGAGAATCGTCATTCTTCCTCTTCCATTTAAAGGAATTTGTAGAACTTATATATAGAGAAAAATGGACTCCCTCTAACCCTTCCATACTAGCCAGGTCCATTTCAACCATCAACGCCCTATCCATAACCTTATCATAAGGATTCACCTTCAGTAAGAAAACCTAATAATGAATATCAGATTAAAGTCCCATCTATAATGATTGATTATTAATCTTTTCATTCTATACTATCTTAGGTGAAAACCTCAAAAGCTAAGAAAATTTGTTTTCATATTCTATCACGATCCTATCATCCTGCTTGAGTTTGAAAAAATATATAGCCTTAGCCAAAACCATCGACTCTGGATATAACTAGGTGGTGAAAATATATTTAAATTATTTCCACTATAATCCCTCATGCTTATTCACCATCAATATCATGTCCCACCATCTCCTATTTGGTCCCTCCAGCGTGAAGGTGGAACACTTCACCTTGATTTTATTAGGTGTCTCCAAGAACTCAAACAAATTCTCAATTATACTCAATAAATTCCCACCCTCTTGAGGATCATTGGAGCCTTTGAATGCTGGTGTCTTTTATCAAAGGAACTCCTGATCATGATTTCAGAAAAAAATACCTCCGAGGTTCCACATTTGGATCCTAAATTGGAACTGGTGTAGGTGCATGTCCCAAAGCATGGATAGTACGCATAATGGATTCAACCATATTCTATTACATAAGAGGATTTTATCACTATGGTTCATCAGCAGCTTCCTCCTAAATATTATTTACAAGTATTCTTAGAGGCATGATGCTACACCACATTAGAATATGACATTGAATATATTATATTAACTTTTAAATAGAGAAACCAGGTAAATTAATTCAACTGATAGATAAAAAATATTTGGATTTCAATCTACCCAAATCAAAAGTAAGGAAAAGACTAGAAATAATCCTCAATACATCTTTACCAAACCACCACCGGTGACTTAAGGCTCATTAAAGTGATAACTAGTTAAACAATCATTCATAACTACCTCTTAAGTCCTGAAAAGTTTACAGAACTACATATTGATATCAAGGAAAGATGCTTAACCTAAACCTCTAATACCACTTTGTCATGAACCAGCCCAGATACCTCAGTACCCTGATAACCAATCTGGACATGAAGTTTCTTGAAGGTCATTCCTAATCTCCATGGGTTGGAAACTAGCACTTGGAATTATACAATATGAATGTAAGAATTAATTTTCTACAAACACAAATAAAGTAAGAGATACAAGTCAGTATGCATACAAGAAAATTTACATACCAGAATTTAAATAGGTAAATAAACCAAATGTGCTACCATAAAGTACCCAAAAATAGGATAAACAACCCAGTTCCCAACATATACAAGTCTCAAATCCCAAGGATCAACAACAATAACCACCTCCATGCGGTGCTTTACCCTTGCTCAAACCTAGAAGAAGATAATATGAAAATAACCAAAGGCACATGTAGGGTGTGAGCTAAAATCCTAGTAGGATCTCATTAAGGGTTCCATAATAAGATTCCACAATGAGTTACTAAATAAAACTTTCAGTTTAAAATAAATAGGTATGGAATTTACAGAGCATATTTAAAAAAATCATGCTTAAAATTTCAATTTATGTAAATACCTTAAACAAATGGCTAAATAAATATTTTATATAAAACAATTTATATAAATTCATAAGGCATGTGTAATTTTTTTTCAAAAAATGGCATATATATGAGATATAAATAAATAAGCAACATGGTTATCTTTAAAGAGGTACGATAGTTCCAGGTTATGGGATCCTCACACATTTATATAATTAAAATGGCAATGTGAACACATGTCCCTTAGACACTGGTCAAAGAGGAATAACTAATATACTACTGAGGATAAGGTCTTCCAATATGTTTATGTTAGAGTTATAAAGAATCAATCTGTTTCTAGGGAATTCCCATCCAAGAATTTTTTCCCTAATAACTCACTAACTTACTAGGATTTCATGTTCTCTAATAACAATCAATAAAGGGTAATTTATTTCAAAAAAATTCAAAATAAAATTCAACCCATTTTCTTTTATTTCAATATGCCAATTTCCATTTAAAAATAAAAATGGGTTTTGAATCAAATCAGGCCTTTTCCAAGATTAAACCAATGGGTTTTTATCAAAACAATTTAATCCATTTTTTCAAAATAAGAATTTGAAATCAATTTCACAATTCAATTTCACAATTTAAATTTAAAATTTAAAATTCCTCAATTCTGTTTCACAACATTCCATAAAATTTCCACAAACACACCCCAATTCAATGTAATTGGGGTTTTTTCCAATTTTATGCCAAATCAAATACAAATCCCCAGTTAACTAGAAGTGGGTTTTTAATTAACCAATTAAAATTAATTTAATTTAAATCAAGAAATTTAATTTAAATTAAGTAATTTAGGGTTAATAAAATTGAAAAATATTAGCATAACCACTTATCTTGGGATCACATGATCACGAAACACAAATACCAAAATGGAAAACTTTAATGAAGAACATCAGAAAGAAAGATACAAGAATAAAACCTAGATTCATGATTTGAAAAAATGGGGATTAGATCCTCCAACAACATAGATATCTATTATACCCTAAGTACGAGATAAGGATAGAGATGTAGATAGATAATGAGAAGAGGAAGCTTACTGGGAAATGATCGAACAATAATGGACACACTTTAATCCACCTTCTAAGGGGTTTGGAGGATCCAAAATCAGATCTTGAGATCCCCAAATCCTATGGAAAATGTAATAGGGTGATTTAGGGTAGAGAAAGGGTCAAAATGGGGGTTTGTGAATCTTTAATAATTTTTCATATTAATTAAAAGACGCTTTCATAGTTAGTTGGGAAGGGCCACATGGTTCGAAAAACTGTGTGTCCTAACTGTGCGCCCCATGTAGTAGGGTTTCATGATTTCTCAATGGTGGTAACATGGTTTTTCAAACCATGTGCCAACCGTGAAAACCCTAACCATCTCATTTTGTATTAGTAGGGTGTACAATTTATGAAAAAAATGTGACAACCATGCACAACCCAAGAACTACCAAATTTTTTAAAATTTTCACCCGAAGAATACCTAAATAAAACCCAAACAAATAATGATAAAAAGGGTGGTTTAGAAGTACATGAAAATAGTAACAAGATGTTACACAAGATGAAAAAATAAGAAGAATAAAATTTATAGCTAAACTTTGAAATTAGAAAACTGATATCTAAATATTCAGAAAATTAAGGGATGGAAGTTGAACTGAAGCTTTAAATTGAGGAAAAAACACAAATCATCAATGGTTTGGATAAAACTATCAAAAAAAATTGTGAATATAATTGAGGATCTATAAGAAGATGTTATGAGTTGGTGTCAGAGGTGTAAAGATGGAGATTAATTATTTACACTGATAATGATGATAAGAAATATATGTAGGTTCCGGGCACAACGGAAGTGCATTGGTGGGTCGGCCCAACTTTAATTTTAGCATTAACAACGATCGATCTGAGATCCGTCACGATGTAAAACACTGGATCTTAAGAATAGAACGAATAATGAAAAAAAAAGAGGGAGTCCCAGAACCATAGAGATAGGATCATCATATGTTGGTTATAATTAATTTAATTAATTGACAAGAATTACCTTGATGGAATTCTTTCTTCGTTGATGTCTCCGATCACGATCTGGTGTGATCCGTCGTTGTGTTGTAGAATCCAAGTGTAGGATTCCTCTAGCGGTGATCCACACGTGCTCCACATACCACTGGACATTGCCGAAGGGATCTCTGGGTGCTAGCATAGAAGAACCTATGCTTGCGATGTCCACCTTCGATCGCCTTGATCCAGTGGTGGTGGATCTCTCTCGGTCTTGAGAGCGTTCTTGGAGGAAAGAGTTCTTTCAGCCTTGAGAGAACTCTCCATAATTATTGTGCACAATGATTGGGGGAAAGTGTTGGGGTTGTGAGGATATTTATAATCAGGTTTGAGGTTATAGAGTTATGACAATAAATAAACGTGTTACGCATTTTATTTATTTCATTAACTCTTATTGAAAACCCCCCATGTCAAATGATTAATTCCTTGACATGCGCCCATGCTGATTATAATAAATATCATTTAATAAAACGATATTATTTCCTCAAAATCCCGACTGGAAAAACTACACGTCGTGTAATCATTAATACACGGTGTGTACTCATTTTCCATAAAACTACACGGCGTGTATATTCAATATACACGGTGTGTAATTTTATTTTCCATTTTTCTTTATTTCCTCCACTACATTTATTAGTCCTTGAGTAATGGATATTTATTTTTTAAATAAATTTAACTACATTACTCGCTAATAAATATATATTATTTCATCCACAATATATTCTCTCGAATAACTAGTGTCAAAATAAATGAAATTAGGCATCCTTAAATAATTATTAAACCACAGTCGGGAATAATCTTTATTTAACTTGTTAAATTAATATTTAACTGAGATACATGGACACACTTAGTGTGTGACCCTCTAGGCCACTTTCTCATTGGCATTAGGCAGGCTTTCCTAAAGTCCAAGATTACTGTCTAGCAATGGGTCAAGGAACCCAAGAGAAATAAGTTGATGCCGCATTGATGTGCCACCTAATACGAATGCTTATCATGTAATATAATCCCTTTGTCATGATATCTCGAATCAAGTGGGTTGCATGCTAGTGCCATCAACCCATGTGCTTGATTATTCTTTCTTTGACTTTATGGAATTGAACTCATCCCTACCTGACCATGGCCATGGATTTATTTAGGCTATATCAATTCCATAAAAGGGCCTGAGATATCTACTTCTGTTATCGAATAGAAGGGACAAATCCTTTTTCGCATTATCTATTAATGCAGTATTACTCGTGACGCACCCAACGTATCCTACCTCACTACGAACAGTGTGTCGTCACAATTTTCTTCAATACATCTAAGTGAAAGAGTTGTAATACCCATTAATAATAATCTTAAAGTCTAAGGACCAATACACATGTCTGCTTATAGGAACATCCAATGACACTATGAAATGTGGATTTTCTACTGGCGGGTCTCGTTCTCATAATATCCTCCTGGATATTACCAAGGGCACACACCATGAGAAGGTGCCTCAAAGTTTTTTGATTCCTCACCCCTAATGGCCTGTATTATTTGTGTCCCTCAAATAACATCATCCGGACATAGAACATATATTCAAGAACAGTGTTATGGAACTTCTGGGTTCTCATCATAGCAGGGATCTGCTATGACACTTTAATGAAACAGCTATCCTTAGGACATTATCACATGCATTGTCACACAGAAGAACAATCAAGATGTGATAAGGCTTTTATTAATGAATAAATTACAAAGTAGTTGGTTCTATTCTACCAACTCCAACAGACTCCCACTTAGACTAGATCCAACTGCTAACAACCTTTAACTCGCTAGCTATCACATGATATTCATGCTTTTGCTGAGATAGGCCTTTAGTCCTGAGGTCTGCCACGTTCTCTTCCGTGGACACTCTACTCACTACAACTTCACCCCTTTGATAGAAATCCCTCAATAGGTGATACTTTCAGAGTATGTGATTTTTCTGTTGATGTGACCTTGGTTCTTCTCACAAGAGCCACCGCTGTAGTATTATCACAATACAACGTGATAGGATCTTTACTATTAGGCACCACATCAAGCTCTTGGACAAAGTTCCGAATCCATACAGATTTCTTGGCTGTATCAGAAGCCACTATATATTCAGACTCCACTGTAGAATCGGCGACAACTGGATGCATTGAACTCTTCCAGCTACAGCTCCTCCATTGAGAGAGAAAACATATCCAGATTGTGACTTCAGATCTTTCTGATCTATCTGAAAACTAGCATCAGTATACCCTCTGATGACAATCTCCTCACCTCCTCTATACACCAGGAACATATCCTTAGTTCTTCTCAGATACTTAAGGATATTCTTAACAGCAGTCCAATGTTGTTCTCCTGGATCTACTTGATATCTGCCTACCATGCTCAGTGCATAGGCAACATCAAGACCAGTACATAACCTGGCATAAATGATGGATCGTATAGCTAAAGTGTATGGGATATTACTCATTCAATCTTTCTCCTGTTGTGTCTGGGGACACATTTTCTTAGAAAGATGTAAGCCATGTGACAATGGAACCAATACCCTCTTGGATTGTTCCATAATAAATCAATTTAGTATCTGGTCAATGTATGTACCCTGACTTAGTCTAAGAATCCTCTTGGATCTATTACAAATGATCTTGATCCCTAGAATGTAGGTTGTTTTACCCAAGTCCTTCATGAAGAAACACTTGTTCAGCCAGTCCTTAATTGACTGTAAGACTGGAACATCATTTCCAATAAGTAATATGTCATCAACATATACTACTAAGATAATGATTTCATTCCCATTAAACCGCTTATAAACACATGGCTCACATTCATTCTTAATGAAACCAAATTCCTTTACGGCTTCATCAAATCGAATGTTCCATGACCTGGATGCTTTCTTTAATCTATAAATGGATTTCTACAACTTGTAAACCCGTTTGGCTTCACCTGGTGTCACAAACCCTTCTAATTATATCATATAGACATCTTCCTAAAGGTTCCCATTAAGGAATGCCATTTTGACATCCATCTACCAAATCTCATAGTCATGGTAAGCTTCTATGGAAAGTATGGTTCTTATAGATTTAAACATGGAAACTGGCGAGAAGGTTTCATCATAGTCAATTCCTTGACTCTTTCTGAATCCTTTAGCCACTAGCCTTGCTTTATAGGTGCTAACTTGACCTTTCATGTCCAGTTTTCTCTTGAATACCCATTTTCATTCAATAGGCTTTACATCAACTGGATCATCGACCAGAACCTAGACTTGGTTCTGATACATGGAATCCATCTCAGAATTCATAGCTTCTAGCCATATTGCAGCTTCTGGGCTTTCTACTGCTTCCTTGTAGGAGAGAGGTTCATCATTGTCCAACAATAATGATTCACCATCCTCAGTGACTAGGAAACCAAATCTCTCTGGTTCCCTTACCTCTCTTGAGCTCCTACGCAGTACTTGTGTTTCTGGAACCTCTTCCACGGGGACCTATGGAACTTGTTCCTGTACCAACTCATGTGTATCTTGAGCATCAACTTCATCGAAGTCAATCTTTCTCCCACTATCCTTATTGAGTATGTGCTCCCTCTCAAGAAAGATGGCGTGTCTGGCGACAGTCACTTTCTTGTCTGAAGGGTTATATAGGTAATATCTTTTCGTTTCCTTAGGATATCCTATAAAGATACACCTCGTGCCCCTAAGTTCTAGTTTGTTGCCTGAGAAGGCCTTAAAAAATGTCTCGCATCCCCATACACATGTGTGCGAAAAAGTGGGTTTCCTTCCATTCCATAACTCAGATGGAATTTCATTTTCCACCTTAGTTGGTACTCAGTTTAATGTGTATGATGCAGTTTGTAATGCATATCCCCAAAAGGATAATGGAAGATCTGCATGACTCATCATCGACCTCGCCATGTCTAACAAGGTTCGATTCCTCCTTTCACTAACACCGTTTCACTGTGGTGTATAAGGAGGAGTGAGCTGAGATAGAATCCCTGACTCCTATAGAAGATCGATGAACTCTTGGTTCAGATATTCTTCACCTCAATCCGATTGAAGTTTCTTTATCTTCTTACCAAGATTATTCTCTACTTCATTCTTGAATTCCTTAAATTTATCTAAGGATTATGACTTATACCTCATTAAGTAGACATAGACATATCTAATCAAATCATCAGTAAAAGTAATTAAGTAAGAATATCCACCTCTAGATTCTACTGGAAATGGTCTACACACATCCGTGTGCACCAATCCTAGAATATCTATGGCCCTTTCACCTTGTACACCGAAGGGAGGTTTGGTCATTTTTCCTTGTAAACAAGCATGGCATCTATCAAGTGGTTTTAGCTCAGTAGAGTCCAAATAACCATCTTGGTAGAGCTTTGTCAAGCGCTTCTCATTTACATGACCGAGACGGTGATGCCACAACTGGGTGATGTATGAGTCATGTGAGTTTGTTTTGTTATCGATTACCAACACTTGGTTTTTGTAATTTAATACATACAAACCATTATTTAAATGTGTCATACCATAACATATGTTGTTATTATAAAAGAGACAACCCTTATTTACAAACTTGAAAATAAATCCATCTATATCCAAACAAGATAGAGAAATTATGTTCTTGGTAACACTAGGAACATAATAACAGTTATGTAAAACTAAAATCATCCCAGTCAGTAATGAGAGGTAGTAATTTCCAATAGCCAATGCAGCCAGCCTTACACCATTGGCAGCTCGAAGATCCACCTCTCTTCTGGTAATCTTTTTAAATCTACTTGGTTCCTACATTTGAATACATATGTGAGCCCCACAAGATATATCTAATACCCAATGAGTAGAAATATAAAGATTACACTTGATAACGAATGCACCTTTAGCGTCCCCATGCTTTTGGGTGCAGTTTCTCTTCCAGTGGCCTTGCTTGCCACATGAAAAACACACTGCCTCTCGTTCCTTTCCCAGCCTCTGGATCTTCCCCTTCTTGGAAAGACAGCGCTCAGGGGCTTCAGACCATTTATAAGTCTTTGGCCCCTTTGCCTTGTCCTTCCTTTTCTTATTCACCATAAGGACTGTGGGTTTTTCACGCCCCATGTCCTTATCTACCTAGCGAGTTAAGGTCAGAATTTCTGATAGAATCTTCGCATTATTGCTCATGTTATAATTGATAATGAATCTAGAGAAGGTCTTGGGCAGTGATGATAGGATGAGATTTGTATGCAACTCATCTGAGAACTTAATCCCTAAGATGTACACGCATTCAATGTAGCCAATAAGCTTGACTACATGAGGCCCAGCTGGCGCAGACTCTCCAAGATTAGTTGTTAACAAAGCGTTGGAGATCTCATATATCTCTTGTCTCACCTTCTCTTGGTAGATATCCTTAAGGTGAGACATCATGCTATACACGTCCATGTTTTCATGTTACTTCAAGAGCTCATTAGACATGGCCGATAGCATGAAAACTGGACATCTGTGGCATCATCCATGTGTTTCATGTAGAGAGATAGTTCCTCATCACTGGCCTCCTTTCCAAGCTCAACTGGAATAGGCTCTTCCAGCACATACAATTTCCTTTCGTGGTGAAGGATGATGCGTAAACGCCTCTGCCACTCTTGGAAATTGGTGTTGGTGAGAAGGTTTTCCTTATTGGGTATGGTTCGCAATGATATGTTTGAAGTCATTTTTCTTGTCGTTTCTACAAATTAATATGATCAAAGGTTTAGTACTTTATTTTAAAAATGAGACAAATAAATAAATTAATACTTATTAGTCACCCACTATTTTATCGAAATCCAATAGCCCTCACCATTGACTTCAGAATATTATGTTGCCTGAATATTCTAGTGGAAAGGATCCATATTGCCCTTCGCATTACCCCAACTAGGGTCGGTCAAGAAACTTGAAGGGTTTTAGGTAGGCATTCCAAATTCCAACTGCATTAACTCGTAGCTCCTTGATCCGCTGAGTGGACTCCCCAATCCTGAAATCCTTTTATTTTGGACTTCCTCAACCTTTGCCTCTTGGTCACACCAAGTCCTGCTGTGGCAGTCAACCCTTAATTCGAACCAAGTCAAGTCAACCCAAAACCTTGAATTAGAATTCCCTGATAATTGAAAGCACCCCAACTAGGGTTGGTCAAGTACTTTGAACTATGGTTCGATTCTAACCAAGATTATGGAAGGCTATACCGACTTAATATTTCTTTGAGCGATTTTATCCTTATACATAAATTTCCAATTTATTATCTTTTATTACATGATTTTTAATATTAAGTGGGATATACTTAAGTGATTAACCATGTCTAAGATAATATTTATGTATAATCTAGTTTTATTTTAGTTCCATCTTTCATGCTCTTTTTAATTCATTAATTGTGTGATCGTGACAACACACCCACAATAAATAAACCATGCAACTGGCAGAAATAAAATAAATGGTATGATCATGAGATTTTTCTATTGGTTAGTTTATCTAATGGTTGATAAACTAACCCAAGACCTAGGGGAGAAACACCTTGAACCTTTAGGGTTCGTGTTTACATCTTTCCATCTGTCTACCTTTGTATCTCCTTGGATTGGTTTCACCTTGGCTCCTGACTTGAGCCACCTCCACCAGCTTGGGAGTTCCATCCATTACATATGCATTTATCTCACATGCAGGTGAAGGGTAAAAAAAGGGGGTTTTACATAAAAGAATCCTTGGGCGCGTAGGCCCTACATATTAATGAGGATAAGGCTCACAGGCCAACAAATTTAATTTAAATAAATAAATTAAAAGAAACCATTCACATACAAAGGTCTTGGTCTAGCTCATGATTATCCATACATGCAACGATATTTACGCATAAATAAAACTAGAATTCAATTATTTAATAGTTCTTGTTTAAGATAAATCATGCTCGAATCAATTAATTATATTTAATTAATCAATACTTTTATCTTAAACCCCTTTCTAAATTTCCTTGAGATTCTCATCCATCATAATTTTAAACAAATAAATTCATTTAAAATTATCCTTGTACGTAACTTGTACCTTGGAGGCAACCTGGTAAATTTCCATTAATTACGCAGATGTTAAATTAAACACATATATATAAAACACCTATCACGGGTTGTGCCTCAGCTTTACGCCTACACTATGGTACACGTCTCAAGGGTTTGTATAAAATAATAATAAATTTTAATAAATCTGCGTAATTTGGATGAGTACACGGCGTGTAGTTCCGACTATACAGCGTGTAATTTTTGTTTACCGTCCATCCAAAGTACACGCCTGGGGACATAGCGTGTTGATGTACTTTGGAAATTTTGGAGTACACGGTGTGTTTAGTGGGACACACGCCATGTAGTTTCCACGTTACACGGTTTCCATCCAGGCAAGCCATGTACGGGGTACATGGTCCAACCCTAACCTGAAGGGACTACATGACGTGTTCTGTTGGACCACATGGCATGTAATCTGAAAACTGTGTGCCACATGTTCCTGGTCAACACACGGTGTCATAAATGGATTAGATAGGATCCAATACACGGCCTGATTTGGCAGATCAGTCAATGCATTGAACCTAGACTACACAGAATGTACTTCTGAATACACGTCGTGTATTTTGGTGTTGTACGGTCAGGAGCATTTGGCACCTCCGGATGAGTTCCTTTAATTTATTTTAATCAAAATTAAAATAAAAATTTATTTTTTTAAGGTGAACGAGAAACAAGAGGGGAGGAACAGATCTAGAGATTCATATTTTTTTAAGAACGATTAACTTGAATTGAAACAACTAAATTATTAAATGCGTAAATCACCAACGAAAAACTAAATAATTATAATCAACGATATGACCCCTCTAATACCACTTGTAGGTTCCGGGTGTAGTGGAAGCGCATTGGTGGTTCGGTCCAACTTTAATTTTAGCGTTAACAATGATCAATCCGAGATCTATCATGTTGTAAAACATCAGATCTTTAGAATAGAACGAAGAATGAAAAACAAAAGAGGGAGTCCCAGAACCATAGAGATAGGATCATCATATATTGGTTATAATTAATTTAATTAATTGACAATAATTACCTTGATGGAATTCTTTCTTCATTGATGTCTCTGGTCACGATCCAGTGTGATCCGTCATTGCATTGTAGAATCCAAGTATAGGATTCCTCTAGCAGTAATCCACAAGTTCTCCACATATCTCTGGACATCGCTGAAGGGATCTCCGGGTGCTAGCAAGGAAGAACCTTCGCTTTCGATGTCCTCCTTCAATCACCTTGATCTGGTGGTGGTGGATCTCTCTCAGTCTTGAGAGGATTCTTGGAGGAAAGAGTTCTTTCGGCCTTGAGAGAAATCTCTAGAATTTTTGTGCACAACGACTGGGGAAAAGTGCTGGGGTTGTGAGGATATTTATAATCGGGTTTGAGGTTATAGAGTTATGACAATAAATAAACGCGTTACGCATTTTATTTATTTCATTAACTCTTATTAAAAACCCCCCATGTAAAATGATTAATTCCTTGACATGCGCTCATGATGATTATAATAAATATCATTTAATAAAACGATATTATTTACTCAAAATCCTGACTGGAAAAACTACACGTCGTGTAATCATTAATACATGGCATGTACTTATTTTCCACAAAACTACACGGAATGTATATTCAATATACACAGTGTGTACTTTTATTTTCCATTTTTCTTTATTTCCTCCACCACATTTATTAGTCCTTGATTAATGGCTATTTATTTCTTAAATAAATGTAATTGCATTACTCGCTAATAAATATATATTATTTCATCCACAATATATTCTCTCGAATAACTAGTGTTGAAATAAATGTGATCAGGAATCCTTAAATAATTATTAAACCACAGTTGGGAATAATCTTTATTTAACTTGTTAAATTAATATTTAACTGAGATACATGGACACACTTAGTGTGTGAACCTCTAGGCCTCTTCTCGTTGGCATTGGGTGGGCTTGCCTAAATTCCAAGATTACTATCTAGCAACGGGTCAAGGGGCCCAAGAGAAAGAATTTTACGCCGCATTGATGTGCCACCTCATACGAACGCTTACCATGTAATATAATCCCTTTGTCACAATATCTTGAATCAAGCGGGTTTCATTATAGTTCCATCAACCCATGTGCTTGATTATTCTTTATTTGACTTTCTGGAATTGAACTCGCCCATACCTTACCATGGCCATGGATTTATTTAGGCTATATCAATTCCATCAAAGAGCCTGAGATATCTACATCTGTTAAGGAACAGAAGGGAAAAAATCCTTTCTCGCGTTATCTATTAATGAAGTATTACTCGTGGCGCACCCAACGTATCCTACCTCACTGCGAACAGTGTGTCGTCACGGTTTTCGTTAATACATCTAAGTGTATGAGTTGTAATGCCCATTAATAATAATCTTAAAGTCTAAGGACCAATACACACATCCGTAGATAGGAACATCTAATGACACTATGAAATGTGGATTTCCTACTGGTGGGTCTCATTCTCATAATATCCTCCTGGATATTACCAAGGGCGCACACCATGAGAAGGTGCCTCAAAGTTTTATGAGTCCTCACCCCTATTGGCCTGTATTATTTGTGTCCCTCAAATAAAATCATCTGGCCATAGAACATATATTCAAGAACAGCATTATGGAACTTCCAATTTCTCATCATAGTAGGGATCTGCTATGACCCTTTAATGCAACAGTTATCCTTAGGACATTATCACATGCATTGTTACGTAGAAGAACAATCAAGATGTGATAAGGCTAATATTAATGAATAAATTACAAAGTGGTTGGATCTAGGCCACCAACTCCAAAAATATATAGGCATAATCGTCATTTAATTAAAATGGAATTCCTCATGTTGAAAATATAATATTCATCGTGTTCAGTAGTTCAAACAAAGGGAAAATATGTTATTATTTTAAAACCTCAAGCACTGAACCCTCAGAAGAATGTTGATCTTCACAAAACTAGAAGAAAAAATAATTATGTGGCCAAGATGAATTCTAATTCTTCAAGAGTTATATGTTTCTTCTATATAATTTTGGGACATACATATGATGTGATTATTATTTCTAGAAGTTAATTTGGATAGGAACATAAATCAAAATAGGTAAGAAGAATTTCATATTAATCTTTTTCATTTAACAGATTTTTTTTGTGAATGATATGAGAATAAGGAAATTTATTACACTTCAATAATGAAACAAGTGTCATCAAGAATTTCTTAGTATGGAAGAAAGAAAAAATTGGGTCCATCACCCAAGAACAATGAAACAAAAAATATATTTTTAGTTTTGTAAGTATAATAAGACCTCATGGAGCCAGATACTGAGAAGTCACACTCATAACCAACATGAGTAATGAAGCATAGTTTATAGAAGGATAATGTTTTTGAAATTTCCTTAGGGAAAATATAAAATTAAAGATGGTTGACTGTGGAAAGTGAATACACATCATATATGACTAGAAATAAAGACCACATTGTGAACATAAATCACAACAATGATGGAAACATTCATTTTGGGAACGATGAAGGTATATCAATTTTTATTTCAAAAAAATTAAATATTAGAGGAAAATATCTTAGGAGAACTAATATTCTCTTAGTTTATGGAATGAGTCATAATATTATTATCGTCATCCAATTGTGTGATGATAGACATATGGTGGAGTTCAATGAAAAGTCTTGTATCATGAAAGAAAAATATGGTTCACTTATTCTCTAGAGAAAAAGAAATATGGGAAATATATAACACATTTGGGAAGTAAATATCTATATTCTTTATATATAAGGGGATAATAGGTTATGGCATAAATGGTTTATAAATTTTAACTAAACATCTTTGGAAAGGTTGGTAAAGATAAATAGAGCTAATGATTTTCTTCATCTTATATATGATAACACTCATATATGTGATTCATATAAAAAAAAATATTATATGGAATTATGATAAGCCAAAGAAGTTAAAGGAATCAAGGCTTCTTGATCTTATTTGTATGTATGTTTGTAACCCAATATAACCCAATAGAGTGGATGGATGCATGTATTATGTACTTCTTATTGATGAATACTATAAAATGGAATGGGTTATACCTATCACACAAAATACCGGGGTATAAAAATGTATGACTCTATATCAAAGGAGATCTAGAAAGATATTTGGTATGAAAATCTCGAGGTTTTCATACTAAAAATGGTACAAAATTCAAAAAACATAAAATCGATGATTAACTAGAAAATCTTGGAATTAAACATTCGGTATCAGAATTCAGAATATCCCAAAAGAATGGGGATGTGGAAAGATAAAATTAAATAATAAAAAACATGGGTTGAATGATATTGATTGAAGAGTCTCTCAAAGATAAATATTGGAATGAAGTGGCACTTTTAGCTGTTTATATCTTTAACAGAGCATTTCTATTTGAAAATAAAGGGGAAATCATATAATATGTTGTATGGAAAGAAACATACCCTCAACTACTTTTTTGAGAGTTTGGAAGTAAATGTTTTATTATTAGTGTGTAAAGGAGCAGAAATTTTGAAGGCCCAGTAGATGTGGGGATATTTTTTGGATACTCCTCAAAGAGTAAATATTATATTCATTATAATAAGAATATTAAAAAGATGATTGAAAGTAACGATATTGTGGTGTTTAAATATGGAAAAATAAAATCAACACATGAGAATATTGTGTATGAAAACAACCAAATTTATGAATCTAGGAGTGATTAATAAGAACAAGATTCAGTTAGAATTAAATGGTAGGAAGATAAATTAGATAAAGACCCAGACTATAAGGAAATAAATTAAATTCTAGCAGGTTTAGAGATACATACAAGAAGGTATGAAATCACTTAAATAAGAATTGTTGGAGAAAGAACATGCCTTGTCCAAACAATAAGAACAAAGGATCAATAGTAGGTATTTATTTATCATGGGAAGAACTAGAATATTTTAAATAGTAAATAAAAAATTAATGTTGGGTCAAGTCTATGAATGTAGATCTTGACCAAATGGTGAAAAAAATACTCTGAAAATATTTCCACGACCAAGTGACAAGAATATGATTGGAACCATGTTGATGTTATGAAATAAACTAAATGAATTTGACATGGTGATTTGGAACAAATCATAACTTGTTTTCAATGTATATTCCCAATTTTAAGGCATTGATGTGGATGAGATGTATGCACCCATTGAACATCATAAAACTATATAGTAATTTTAAGCCATGAAAATTCAAAATGGGTTCAAAATAATTGAAATCTATATCAAATTTTCCTTCATGAATGGTTTGCTTAAAGAAGAAATATATATTGAGAACCCATATGGGTTTCTCATTGAATATGATGAATGAAAATAATTTCAGTTAAATAAAGCCTTGTATGGCCTCAAGAAATAACCAAGGGTACAATATTCTAGATTAGACCATTCTCTATAAAATATTATCCTTTATTGGGAAGGATTTGGTCAAAACATATATATCAATAAGGATAATGAACAGTGTTTAATAGTGATAATTTATGCTAAAGATATAATTTTTATAGGCTCAGATAACAACCAATGAAATAAGTTTTCAAAACTTCTGAGGTTCAAATTCAAGATTCCTCAAATTGGTGAAATTTAATTTGTTTTCCTTGACTTGTGGGTTTCTCAAATATTGGATGGGACATTTATCTCATAAACTAAATATGCCAAGGATGTTGTAAGAAGATTTAAATGGATGAATCGAGGCCCACAGAAACTCTGGTTGATACAAGACAAATATTATCAAAATATGTGTTGGGAAAAAATGTTTATGTAACCATGTATCTGAGAATTATTGAGAGTTTAATCTATTTTTCATCCACTTGAATAGAAATAATATTTTATACTTTTCAAGATACTTTATTTCAATTTAATCCCAAGGAGATCCATATGAAATATGATAAACAAATTCTTTGATATATTCATAAAATGATAAACTATGGGTTGTTTTATCATAATGATACATAGAATAATTTTGCAGGATTAACTGATTCAGATTGGTATGATTTAGTAGATGATTGAAAATAAAAATCCATGGGTGATTTATATCTTTGGAGTTAAAATATTTCATGTAAAATTAATAAGTAAGATTTCATTTCATTGAGCACCATAGAGTCTGATTATATTTTTATCATTCCAATTATGTGTGGTTTTAGAGTATGTGTCAACACATGTTCATAATGCTGATATATAAACAAAGGGACTACCCAAAGTGGTGCTTGAGAATAATCAGTTGTCTATTAGATTATAACCACCTCTTTCAACATAATTTATTTTGGGATGGACCCCTACACCCCATATTTTTATTAATGAGAAAGGTATGTTTTATTACCTCAAATTTTTGGATTTCTAGTGAAATATTATGAAATTTTAAGAGTGTTTAACTCTTTCAAGTTGTTTTAAAGTGGGGAGAAAAGTTCTAATATTTTTTGATAGGAGGAGAAAAGGGTAGAGAAGTAGGTGGAGAGTATTTCCATGTCAAATATGGGGGATATTTTATTTTATTAAAATGATTCAAAGATGATATTAAAAAAAATTTCCCTCAATTATTGTTTCTCACACTAATAATTACTCATGTGGGCATATAATTGATGGTTAGTGGTCTTTGAAATTATTCTTGAATATAGTCTATTTTTTAATGTGGTTGGAGTGTTTGAAGAATTTTCAACAAACCCAAATGAGAACATTGTTGGCCAAAATCCATTTTGTAAGTTTTTAATTGTTTTATTTTTTAATATAATGTCAATGTATTATTTAAATAATAATTATTTCTCTATGAAAGAGGAAATTATCTTTTCATGGTGACTATTCTTCACCTTTTTTGGTTTTTCCACAAAAAGAAGGCTAACCTTGTCTAGGAAACTAAATTAGATCAACCTCATGTATGTGGAAACATGCTCAACCACACGGGGGAACCAGCTAGGCCAGCCAAACACATTGTAACTAATGTGGAAGGCAAGCAAACATGTGTTATAGTGTTCCCATGGAATAGTGGTTCATGCTGTAGGTAAAAAACTGTGGAGGAAGTGGTCCATGGTGTAGAGTGAAAACATGGAGGAGGCTAGGAGCAGACCTCGTTACTCACTTATTTCCAATCAATGGAATTTTATATATTATATGGTATATTATTTCTATAATCAATTCCATTATGGGACTTGAATATTTCATTCAACATGGAATTCAAATCCATCATGACACATAGTGAGTCCAAGAGGATTTTGATGCCAATAGATTTTTTTTGGACCCCATGCCATAACATGCATGGCCACACTGTAGTACTATATGAGAGGAAGTTGTCCATGACACAATTAGGAATTTAAACATAGAGATTATGAAATTGAATGAATCTATGAATTCAAATATCTCAATATTTCGAGTTTGAATGCCACAATTGTAAGGGATACATTGTAGCCTCGGTGGACAAGAAGGAGTCCAGGATATAGCCACACCTTGTAACATCAAGAGTCTGAATTTTATAGAAGTGAATATTCAAGTTATCTCCATTCCTATAGGAGGCTATACCATATTAATTGTGTCGATAATTCAGTTAGTTCGATGTGAGATTCTATTTCAATGAGATTATGCATGAAATTGTGTGGGGGATTTTTTGAAGTTGTAATGCATGAGAAAAATCAATATGTTCAAATGTAATCCCTCATGCCATATAATTGATAACCACTACAAAGAATCTTAAATGGAAATAATTTATTATTCCATAGTAAAGGTATCCATATTTTAGTATATATAAAATAGGTGATACTATGCTGCAACATTAATGGTCATGTAGTAGCCTGACCATTTTTAGTCTACTGAAATTTTGTAAAATATAGGAGTTATGGGTTGATACCCCTGGTGTTGTTTTGGTTTATATGGTGAAATATATCCCTATTATACTAAGGTGACACATGTAATAATCCTAAATATATAGGGATTAATAACATAAATTTTATTGAAATAAAATAGAAAGTGATCTATTGTGAAATAGAGAACGTGGAGGGAAAAACGGTGGTATAGACAAAGAGATTTTTTCTAGAGCATATTTCCTGAGTTATTGTTCCAAATATCATATGGATGTATTATTGTTAAATAAGGAGTTATTTAAGGATACTTTTCCTCACTATAATTTTACATAAGTATTATTAATATAAATCCTAATGTTTATTTATATTCAAATCATACTTACGTAATGAATGAGGATTCAATAAATGGATCAAGGAGTTCCTCATTGAAGGAGAATATTGAGTTCTCTAACTGTTTATTGTAGTGAACCTAGAGAGTCAGTGAGACTCCTAGAAAAATTGTAAAATTAAATAAGTTAAATTTTAGTGAATTTGGTGTAGTGGGTCATTTTCATGCTCCTCATTGGACATATCCTAGTGTCGATGAACCGTGTAAAATCCCTTATGTTGTTTACTACTTCAATCACTCATTGATAGCAATGGTAGATAAAAAACAAATTGTTCTTAAATTTGAGAAAAAAAACTCATCAAATAAATAATTTTTTATACCCTAATTCAGTCCCATCTAAGGCTGTTATCATGTATATGATTCTAACACAAAGGGAGGTTTTGCAAGAACACTAGGGAATAAATGTTTTGTGAAAAAATCACCTGACTGAGGGGGAATCTTGAGATCACATGACTAGGAAATAAATGTTTTGTGAAAAAATCACCTGACTGAGGGGGAATCTTGAGATCACATGACTAGGAAATAAATATATGATCACATTCCCAATGGTTCACTAAGTGATCTATTCTTAGACCACTACTATTGATGAAAATTCTCACATGAAAACTTTTTGTGGTGGTAAAAACCATCCTTCTAAATTACATATTTTTTTTAAAAATTAGGGTCATCGAAATCTCAAGACTCCTTATCTCTAGAAATTCCATTCTCTCTACATATCCTCTTCCTTTTTAAAATTCTTATCTCTCTATACCCACTTATTTTGAGTGTCATGGTTTTATATAGATTCATTCTCCATATATCCATGCCACTTTGAATGATGGTGGGACACATCATTGTGTTATGTTGCCATAGGATTGTATGTATAAGTCAGTGGTGTCTTTTGTGTCACATGTGACTATGTTGCACATCATAAATGAAATCTCCCCAATGAATCATATGAAAAAAAAATATTTTGTGATATAACCATAAAATATAGCTTCACCTAGCCTATTCATGTGAAAAGTTTTTCATGGGTTGATTTTATAACTCTAAAGGTTGTCAATAATGGATTTAAGCTACAAGACCCTCCCTACTTAGACATATTTTTCCACACAACACCCTCAGTGCTAGGATATCCAGTGTCTCTTTGGGTGTCTCATAAAGATCAATGACCCTATAAAGTCTCCAATATGTATAGGCTTAGTCACATAACTCTTTTGTAATTAGGTGATTCAGTGTCCATTGGAAGTCATTGTGTGAGCATGTACAGGTGATACAATCTTGTATCCCTGTGAGGATTATGTGATTGCATGAACCAATCACATTAAGCTTATGTGGTCATGAAATTTGGGTATAAAATTTTCCTTTTATTCTTTTCATGTGCACCAAAATGGTACTTTTTATTCAGGTATTTTCCCAACTTCATATTTTCCTAACTTTCATCTTTCAGGTGTCAACAGTATCAAAGGAATGACTAGTTATTTTTTGAGATTATGATGAAATAACCATAGGCGAACCATTGGGAGTAATATAAGTGATAATACTAAGTATAGGAGAACAAATTTTTTTGTAAAGTATATATTGTATGGATTACCTTAGAATTACATATTTATATGGATACTAGAATATTGATGTAGGCTCTAGAAAATTTGTTTAATAACCCTGAAGAGGAAATTTTGTGTATTAACTAGTTCATGAAAAAGTCCCAAAAAACAAATGGATAGAAACTCAAAGGGAATATACTTTGGTTAATCATATACAATTTATAAAAAACTTTAAAGGATAGATTTTCTAATTACATTGAGGGCCTTATTTGAGAAGTATAAGATAACTCAACATAATGTAACCTAGGTTAAACTATGTCTGATATAGTTTTAATCAAGGATGATATGAGTTGATATAATAATTATATAGGATAAACTATGAATTATATTTTTTATAAAAAGTGTGATATATCATGAACTAAAATAATTAAGGGGTAATGTGATGGTAATATAAAGTGACACATCTTCAGGTTAAATTTCCCTTTAGTAATCTAGGATTCTTCTCTTATGATCATAATTATTCATCACTCTTATCAACCAGTTTTTTTAGTAGTTTATGGGACAATAAGGAACTGAGATAATAATTCATTTAAGGTAAAATACTATGGTTATTTTAATTATCAACCCATTGAAGTGGGAGTTGGATATATATTCCAAGTGATAATTCTAAAACAACTATCTTGAAATATGATTATCCATGTAAGCATTATTCAAATCCTAATTCCTCCAAAGGAGAGAGGGGTGGAGTATCATGGGAAAATGATTGATGAAGATGATTTGGGAAAGAATTTTAAAAATCCTATAAGTAAAAAATGTTAGAAAAACACCATGGAGATTTCCTCCAGGGGGTTTATGGAGATTTAGTTTTGGTAAATTATGGAATTAATCAAAAAGATATCAATGGAAAATAATGGATACAATAATTGAAGATAATTATTTTCCTAAGGATCCGCTACCAATTCATTGTTTTAGATTTGAATATTTTTTGTCACTATGAATCCCAATTTACCAATCCAAAATTTAAAGCATAAAACCTTCACTGACCACCTCCATGATCATGGGAATAAGGAAATCATATACAACTACATCTATTGTGGAAGATTGTGATTTTTAACTCTATATTTTTTATGATTGCATGTAAGATTTATACTATTAGGTACTGAGCTATAAAGAAAATAAATGTTTTTTGGTATAATTACTATATACACAGTTTATGATACTTCATCAATGTTTGAGGAAAGTTATACCTTATAGATGTATTTATTCTTATATTACTATGATTCTATTAAGAATTAATTAACATTATTTACCAAGAGTTCATATCAAAATATGTATTGAAAAATATCAATTCATATCCAAAATAACTCCATTATCAACTGCTATTGTACGGTTAATTAGTATCTACCAATGGAAATTACTCTCATCATATGATTTTTAAAGTTGTGAGGATGAAGTTTATTTAAAGGAGGAGAATGTAATGACCATAGATATTAATATATGTTTTATTGTAATTAATTCAACTATGTTTGATTGCTTGATCCACATATAAAACCAAATAAAAATAAAATCATGATATGGTTAGACCGTTAAAACCTATCCATTTAATTTGTAGTTATGAAGAGGATAAACCAAATTGTAATATATGGTTAATTACTGTTGTATGGTTAATTATTATCTCCTAATGGAAATTACTCTCATCATATGATTTTTAAAGTTGCAAGGATGAAATTTATTTAAAGGGGAAGAATGTAACGACAATAGATTTTAAAATATTTTTTTATTGTAATTAATTAAAATTTGTTTGATTGATTTCTCCATATTAAAAAACAAAGAAAAACAAAATCATGATATGGTTAGACCGTTAAAACCTATCCATTTCATTTTTAGTTATGATGAGGATAAACTAAATTACAATATATATATAAATAATTGTAAATAAACATATATTATTCATTATTTTTCTTAAGAATATATCTTTTTTAGATATGTAATTTTTATTTTATAAAACTAAATACATTATTGTTAAATGAAGTATTTAGTTTTATTAGTGATTTATAGAAATTAGGAATATGAACAACTTGTAATTAAAAATGTTATTATCCTATAAAAATTGCTATCTATTATAATTTATAACTTTAATTAAATATTAAAATAGAAAATTCAAGAAATTTTATTTCACTAAATATAAATATTTTTTATTTATAATTTCAATATTAGTTTAAGATTAATTTTTAGGTTTTTTTCTATAATGTTTGATTTTTTGGTATATTGTTAAAAACACTGTTTTTATAAATAAAATGACTTTTATGACATTATTATTAAATAAGTATGAATTTAAAATTCATTAAACCTTTTTAAAAGTCAAAATCTTTATTTTTAAGAAGATTTAAAATTTTAAAAATGTTTTTTTTAATTTACTTAATGATATTTGTCATTTTAGAACTTATATTATAGTTTTAAAAGAAATTATTTTTCTACATTATGAATTGAGACTTTTAAAATTAATTTTTATCACATATATAAGTTTAATATAAAAAATGAATTCCATTTTTAGATCAATCATGAAAAATCAGCATAGGTTTAATTTTTGGCTTTTATCTAAAATAATTTATTTTTAGAAGAAGAGTGAATAATATAGTTTTTTTCCAAAATGATGACTTTTATTATAATATCTGAATTAAAGTGGGGAATATAATTTTATAAAACCATTTAAATTATAATATATATAGTTATGTAATTTTTTTTCATTTTATATGTTTTTTTAACTTATAAATCCTTTAAAAAGTTAATATTTTAATTCTAATTAAAAAATTATTTTCGTCTTTACATTTAATTATTTTTTTGTAAAATTAAATTTTCAATTGTGTTAAAAGTGACATAAATATTTTTATTAAAATAAACTAATTTATGTATTGAAAATCAAAAACATTAATAATCTTATCCAACACATAAATATTATGTTTCAAATGAACTTTTCTAAGAAATTTTTTTTACATGTTTTGTGCACTAATAATAAAATTAATGTCTCTAACTCATAGAAATATAAATTTATTAAATTAGATATGTATTTAAAATCATCATGTTTAAATTATTAAATATTTTAAATTTTAAACTTTTCCACTAAAATTAGTTTTCAAGGATGAAAGTGGAGTTACCAAGGTAATAGAGAGTTAGTGTAAAAGTGTTCTAACATAGTGAAAAGGATAAAATATGTGAAAAAAATGTTTATATTGGATGTTATATGGTTTATCAAACTTATCCCAATAATAAAACCATTATTGGAAATTTTTGGAGCCTCTGGCCTTGAATAATTAAGTAATATTATTGAAAAATAACGAGTTTTTACAAAAGTTATCTTTTAATCACTAATAAATAGAGACTACCTAATCCTAATTTCTATACACATTAAAATTACTTATATCAAAAAATAAAAGGACCTAGTATCTCCTAAAAACACTCCCCGTGTCTTTTAATCCTTAGTCTCACCAAAATCCCAAGCTATGGAGTCTTAAGGAGTTACCTAAGGGAGAACTTCCTAGGGGAGGTAATACTCTCAACACAACTTCTCTAGGATTTTCTTCATATACACCACTAAATTATTATTTATACATGATTTTATGAGAAAAAAAATTACTTTGTTTAATTTTTATTTTAAAAATGTAATATCAATTTTATACGCTTTTCAAAATTCATTTAGAAAAAAATCATCATCATGCATTTGTGCATACTACAACCTCTATAAATGAGTTTCTTCCACTTCCATTTTCAGCTAACATGGATGAATTTAAAAATTTATTCATTATGTAAAAATGATATTTTTGACATTATTAGTATTACATAATAAAAATATATTAAATTAACTTCTTAATAAGAATAATAAATCACTTTCTAATAATAATAATAAAATTTTATAGTAACATTATACGCCTTAAATGGAAATATCAAAGAAACTTTCTTAATTTGGATATATTTTTTGGATTTCCTTTGATATTGTATAATTATTATAAAAAAATAATAATAAATTACATAAAACTCAAAAAAAAATTAGTCTTATTAATCTATTTTAAAACACCTTTGACCATGGTCAGCAAACCAAATTTTTTTTGAAGAAATTAACTGAACAACTCTGATTAAATGATGTATGAAAAATATATATTAAAGATAAATTCAAAAAGATAATATATGGAAGATATAAAAATTAATTTATATGAATAATTTTCATGGTTATTTATTTTAGGATACAAATTTTGTTATTCATTTCGTTAAGCACAAGTGCAGAGCACATTCGGTTATGAGTTAAGAGTTTCATCTCAAAACTTCCTTATTTGAGACACGTGATATTTTATGCACCTAGTTTAATTTAAATGGTTTGTATACTTCCAATTTGATATATAATTTCGTGAATTATTTTTATTCATTGTATTTTACCTTCAAATTAAATATTTCACTCTTTAAATGGATTTTTAATTAATATATCTTAAGTCATAATGGTTCTTTATATCAATTTTTACTCATTCAGACATGTTATAATGTTATGTACTAATTTATTATTACTATGGTGTATATACTTTACAAGAATGTATTTTTAAATAATGTATTATTAAATTAGTGGTATTTATAGAACAAAATTATTTACATGATTCATGTGACATTTAATTCAAAAATTACTGTAGTCATATTGGTTTCATCTCAAAATTTCCTTCCATGAGAGACATTTTATTTTATGCATAAATCTTCATTTAAACAATACTTATACTAAAAATGGATATATAATCTCATGTATTATCTTTATTCATGGTATTTTAACTTAAAATTAAAGATATATCCCTTTTAGTGGGTTCTATTACAATTTTTCTTTAGTCATAAGGGATCTTCCGCACCCCCCTCGTTACATTTCAGTTACATGTTCTCTTTCTTTTTCTACCTTTTTATAAAATATTATTCTCATGAAGTTCTTCTATTTTTTATTATATTTACATTAAATATATACCTATACAAATATAATTTGTATTTCACGGGTTATACATATTTTTATTTCACATCTAAATTCCAACTATTAAGAAGACCTTAATTAAGGGAACTTACCTACTTCTTATATAAGGTCAATAATAACCCCAAACCAATATTTTTAAATGATGAGTAGATTCTAAAAGCACAAATTATTTTTTTATAACCATCTTGGTTCAATTATATATTTATAGATAATATTATGCACTTTACTTTATTTAAAATAGCATTTAGTTTTTTCAAAATTCTTAACCTATGTGGTTCATTTTTAATCTTTATTATACTGATAATTCTAATTAATTTTCTCTATTTGAACTCTATGTTCAAGAAAAAATACCCCATTTTGAATTATAAAATTACAAATAACATTAATTACTTCTCCACTTTGGAATATTTATGATTTATCCTTTTTTTATTACTTGAATCATAATTATTAAACCCACATCCATCACATGGGTTCAAAAATGCTTTTTGATTATGTATGGTTTCTTTTTCTGAAGTGTAGCACAAAAGTATTATTTTCAATATATTATGGGAGGTACCATAATTATATACCACTCTAATGCTTTCAATATAGATTTATATTTCATAAAATGTAATTTACAGTATTATGGAGTGAACCCGGTCCACTATGGGAATTTTTTCACTATGTATGGTTCACGTGCAATTTTCTTAAGCAAATTATGCTAGGTGACTGGTGGGTATGGAATTATATATCCCTTTAATTCATTATTTAAAGAATTATATCTCTTTATATGTTATTTATGATATTTGGGAGTGAACCTAATTCACTATGGGTAATTTTCCACTATGTTTATGGGATTGGGGAGTGACCCAATCCACCATGGGACTTTTCCCACTATGTTAATGGGAATGGGGAGTAAACCCAATCCACCCTAGGACTCTTTCCACTTTATGATTATGGTCTTAGGAGATACCCTTGACATATGTTTTTTATTTAAGGTCTTATTTTTTCCAGATATTCCATTATTACAATATATTATGATTTCATTTCATTTTTTCATGTTTATATGCTAATGATTATTCTATTTAAGATATCTTATAATTCCTCTTGACACAAATGTTATCATTTATTGCCACATTTATTCACATACTAGTCTCTTAATTCCACACTCTTCATTATTCCTTCTCCATAACATGTATTATGAAGTTTTATAATATCTATGGAAATTAGGATCATTATGTGGATCTCTAAAAAATGATTTTGTTTTTATATTTGATATGATTTTTTCATGTATAAAATCATACAAATACACTAGTCCTCTCAATACTTAGTTTTTTTGTTTATTTTAAAATTATGTGGATAATCATGAAATAATATGTTTTTATGGATTGGTTCATTATATAGGAGATCACTGTCTCAATATTAACATTGTTGCATGATGTCAGGGCCTAGGACTTCAAAACTTCCTAAAAACTCATGGGGGATATGATTTAGAAATTATAATTCCCTTCATGAACCATTATGAGGGATTTAAACACATTTAGGTAGTAGAACTTAAATGGATATTTTTAACATTGTGTTACCTTCTTTAAGGTATTCATTGACCCTTTTTTGATCCCTTATATGTTGGGTCTCATCTCAGGGTGTTTTGGGGGGAAGTTTGGAGATTTTTTTAGGAATGTTGTGTGGTAAATAGTTGGTGCATGGTTTTCCCAAACCATATTCCCCCATGATGGAAATTACACACCCCCAAAATGTAGGGGATTCATGGTTGGCATATGGTTTCCCGAACTGTGCACCAACCCAGGTGAAACCATGTGCCCCAAATAGTAGGGGCACATTACAGGAATTGGGTTTTCCCAAATCATGTCCCCCCCACCATCTAACCATGTGTGTAGTATTTTAATCCCCAAAAAAATTGATTAAAAACTAGACCCCCCCCCCAACAGACTTAACCACTAATTTCCCCATTTGACCCTAACATTATTTTGTTGGATCTTAGAGGATCTCAAGAGGTAAAATTGACTCCTCTAAATCATTTTCTTAATGGATTAAAGTGATAGTGATCTGAATGGATATTCTTTTAATAATTTAATTTCTCCCGGTGAAGTTTATTTCTATCTCCTCTTCTCTCCTATATATATATTGATAGATCATCGTGTTCTTGATTAATTTGATCTATGTTTGATGGATCTTGATTCTAGGTTGTGTTCCTAGATCTTCCACGCCTTTGTTATCCATTTTCATTACATGTTGCAGGTTTTGTGCTTTATAATCTCTTAGTTTAAAGGTATGTTGTTCCATATGATTTTGACCTATAATAGAAACCATAAATTTCATTATTGATTTTAAATGAGTTTTTAAAGGATCTAAAAACCTATAATTGAAATTATTTGACATGTGATTTGTAATGGAATGTAAATTGTTACAAACCCCCAATTTCAATGGAATTGAAATAATTGGGTGGATTTGAGATAAAATTGATGGCTTGGGATGAAATTTATTAGATAGATTTATTTTATGTTGATCCTTTATAAAAATGGATTAAATAGAAAAATTATTTGAAAGTTAATGAATTGATAAAACCCAATGTTTTTGTTTTTGGAATGAGAAGGCATGTTGAAAACTAAAATTGCTCAATTGACATTTGAATATTGAAATGATTTGAAATGATTGATTTTCCCATGTTTTTTTGATTAATTGTTTGAAGCGCATGTGATACTAGGTAGTGAGTGGGTGGCTAGGAAAACAATACAAACATATTGATCCCCAAGTAATGGAATGACAATGACAACACTATCTAAACATGTTCTGACTTGTAATTTTCCCAGATGGGGAGTGGATATTTTTAATTTTTCCTAATACGGAGTGGATATTTTAATTGTGATAACTGATTGAGTGGTGATATAATCCTATAGCCTATAAATAATAGAAAATCAGTGATTATAAAAAAAAATATTGGATTTTGACTTGATGATACATGCCATTAATTGTGAATTGTTTTTATTCATACGAATAGATTTATATAAATGTTTTATATAAAATCTTCATATAATCCTATTTGAAACCTATATAGATATATCTTTCATATATTTGTTATGAAAGTATGTTTTGGTTTATAATATGAAAAATGGAATGTCATACCATATTTTATTTAAATTGATTGGATAAATGGTGTATTATAATAGATATGATTATTGAACACTTAGTGAGATTGAACTAGGATTTATAGCTCAAAACCAAGATTTGGATTTGAGAATTTGTAGACTTTCTTATGCCAGGTCCAAGAAAATGGAAAGAGACGCTTGGAGGTAGAGTATTTTTATAATCCTTGGGACCTTAGAGTGATGATGGTGACTAGTAGAAATTTGATCCACTTTTTTCACGGGAACCTTGATATTTTTTTCCTATTAATGTTGTCATATTGGGATGATATATCCGTCTAGATTTTTATCTTTCTATTGGGTATTATATTACCTATTTGATTCTGGAATTTTCTCCCTTTGAAGTGTGGAGTGTACTAAATTTGTATCATTTTATCTTCCTCTATTTTTTTTCATAAATCATTATGTCTTGTTTCTATTATGATGACAGGATCTAGTTTCAATCCCATGGAGATTGGGAATACCCTTAGATTTATGTTAAGGATGACTTGGGTATCAGGGTACCATGGTATATGGGCTTATTATTGATACTTTGGTGTCAATTTTTTAGTTTACATTTCTTTATTTGAAGTTAGTATGCAGTTTGATTTGTCATGGTATACTATAGGTATGATTTATGGGGCATAAAAAGTAGTTATGAGTGAGTTCCTAACCAAATCTCATAGTAACAAACCTTAAGTCTCCATGGGTGATTTAGGAAAAGTGTATTTGAGGATAATTTCTTGATTTATTTCTAGTAGTTTACCTTATTTTGATATGATTATATTAAAAAATAATAGTGTTTATCTCTATTTTATGGAATTGATATTCATGCATCTCATATTTTATTTGTTGATCGGTGTACATTTTCCAACACTTCAGTGTTGTATGTTGATGTTGTGTAGCATCATGCCTCTGATAAGATAATTGGATAATCCCAAAGGGGAAGCTACTGGTGAAACATAGTGAGTGAATCCTCCAGTCAAACAAAATCTTGTAGAGATAGAGGTGTACACTATCCAACCATTGGTACTAGTGCCTCCACCCATTCCCATTCAACCTCTAGTTGTTGAAAATCAAAGGGATGAATCTGATGATCATTTTGAAGAGTTTATTCATTAGAAACCACCTAATTTTCAAGGATCTATTGATCCTCAATAGTATGAGGATTTTCTAAAAATTATATATCTTCATTTTGAGTTTATGTAAACACAAGAAACTATTAAGATTAAATGTACTAACTTAAAGATACAAGGGCCTAGTAGTATATGGAAGGATTAGATGGTGAAAATGAATAATCATGAGGTTTTGGAGTGGAAATACTTTCACATTTTTTTCACTGATCAATTATATCCAAAATATATGGTATTAGAAAAATCCATGGAGTGAATAAACCTCTAGTATAGTGAAAATACTGTGAGACAGTATGCAAAACATTTTGTTATGTTTGTTCTGTTTTCCCTCATGGTAGTGAAAAATGAGAAGCTAATGGCATGAAGGGTTAAGGTGGGTCTTCATTAAGACATCAGATATTATATTTTCATACTTATGTTGACTTCTTATACTGATTTTTTGGATACTTTATGTATTATATTGATCTAGCTGGCATGTCAAGGTTGATAGGAGTTCCTTTTTCTCTTAGTGGTAGTCCTATTAGTCCCTTTAAAGGGAATAAGAAGCATGATGAGTCTCATGGTGGATCTCGATAGAAGGAATTATTTTGACCACCTAAAGTTCCTATGAGAGGCCCTTTGGATTGATTTCAGTGTGGAAAGGATGATTATTTGTGATGGGTTGGCACTAAAGCTCCCAAGATATGTGGTTCATGTCAATTATCGGGTCCCTTGGAGAAGTTTTGTCACTACTTTTCTACTTCACCCAGTGTAACGGGTTCATCCACACCAAAAAGTACTTTTGTTCAATCAAGTTCTTCATTATCTAAGGGGATAAAACCACATGAATCCAAAATGAAGCATCTTCACATTATGGAAGAGTCTCTAGAGGATACTGATGTGGGTCTAATGACTGTGAGAGGTACCATCACTCTAGATTCATCTTTAGTGGTTGCATTATTTTATACTAGTGGTTTTCACTCATTTACATCGACAAAATTCATGATCCTACTAAACCTTATTATGGATATATTGTCATATGTTATAGATATTATTATTCCCCTTAAAATGAAGAGAGGGAAGGGTCTTTATTGTCCTACTTATGCTTTTTCTCTATTAGAGTCAGAGCCTACCTGGACTTTCTGGTTCTTGACACGAAAACCCATGACATAATTTTTGGGATAGATTGGATAATTTATCATAAGTCCCACATTGAATGTTATATTTGACCAATTTTGTTTACTAACCTCGATGGTGTGTGTTGTGTCTTTCAGTTAGAATGGAACCCGAGGTCGAGTAGATTCAAACCTTCTTTTTGAGAGTTATATAGGGTAATATCTATTTTTTCTTTTGATTTTGAGTTAGAATATTTGAGTTATGACCTCCCTCAATCTTTCATCGAGCTTCATGAAATTTTTCCTTCTGATTTCATTGGTATTTCACCAATAAGAGGGGTATATTTTTCTATTGATTTTTGTACCTAATATGCAACCAGTATCGATTCCTTCTTCCCTTATGTCACTAGATGAATTTAAAGAGTTGAAGGATCAAATGTATGATTTTATATAGAAAGGTTTTATATGACAGAGTGTGTAACCATTGGAGGAGTAAGAACAATTTTAAATGAAAGATAATGAACACACATTTTCTATGTATTAATTAACAGAAACTCAATCGATTTATGATAAATAAAAAATATTTTTTTAGGGATAGATGATATGTTTGATGAGTTGAATGGTGTGAAGTGTTTTAAGAATATTTAACTTTTATTTGGTTATCACTAGTTGTGAATAAAATAATCTAACATTTTGAATACATCCTTCAAGAGTGTGTATTTCCATTATAATTATCTTTTTATGCCCTTTGGTCCAAGTAATTCTCTTGTGGTTTTTATATTATTGATTAATTGTATATTCCATGAGTACCTTGACTTTTTTGAATTAGTCTTTTTAGATTAAATATCTGTTTACTTAAAAACTGAGGATGATCATGTGTTCCATTTTAGATTAGTTATATAAAACATGAGGAATCATCAAATTTATACCAGGTTATCAAAGTGTAGTTTCTAGATTTGGGATGTAATGTTCTTGGGAAACATTGTGTTAGAACATGGTATTTTAGTTGATCCAGACAAGGTGAAATATTTTTTGACATGGTAGAAACTACGTGATATTTTCAAGATATAGAGATTATTATGTTTGACTAGATATTACCTAAAAATTTTCAATGATTTCTCAAATCCATCCTCTCCAATGACCGATATCACATAAAAATTTGTGATGTTCATTCAGGATGAAAATTTTCAGAGTTCTTTTGTTGAGTTAAATAGTCTATTGACTTCTGTGCTAGTTTTGACTCTTTAAGAGGCCATGAAGTGATATGTTTCTCTCTATCATACACCAGGTTAAGGTTTTGGCTATGTTATTATGTAGGGTGACAACATAGAATCCTATGGTTCCAGACAGCTTTGGCCGCATGGGAGAATTATGCGACCCATGATCTCAAACTCATGGTTATGATGCAAGATCTTAGGAGTTGGCAGCATTACCTTTTCATTGAGAGGTTTATTATTTATTCATACCACAAATTCCTAAGTTATATCTTATATTAAAAATATTTTAACCTTCTATAGAGGAATTAGATGGAGTGTCTGCAACCCTTTGATTTTAACATTTCATAAACCCGTGGTAAGGGGAATGTTTTCATTGATTAATTGAGTAGGAAACTTCCAACCCAATCCATGGTTGAATCATAAAAAGAGTTAAACATAATGGATATTTTTTATTAGTTTAATTTGGGAGTCTGGAAGAATGAGTTAGAGGTGGTTTTATTAAGTGTGTAGTTGACCTCCTCTATTCTTGAGAGGACTATTCTAGAATAGCATAATGATGATGAATTCCATGACATAAGGGAATATCTTTAAGGTGGGGATACCATCGATGATTTTTCATTTTCTTTAGAGGGTGTTATATGTTTCCAAAACCTATTTTTTTCACCTTATCTAGTTAGAAAGTTCATGATAGATAAATTCCATAACTCTCAATGAGCATTGCACCCTGGATCTACAAAGATGTTCTATGAAATTAAGTAACGATTCTGGTACCAAGGTATAATATGATGCATCACCAAAATTGTATCTCATTATTATACCTTCTAAAAAGTGAATTCTGAACACTAGAGGCCTTTAGGTAGGCTTTAACTCCATCTAGTTCTAAATTGGATTTGGGATGAGATATATATTGAAATTTTGGATTCATTCCCTCATACCCCTCAAAATAATAATGGGATATGGTTTGTGATTGATTGGCTTAAAAAATTATCAAAATTTATACCCATTCGAGATATGACCAAAGTTGAATACCTAGGATGTCCCTACATATGGGATATTTTAATATTTCATGGTGTTCCATCTATTATATTATATTATGGGGATCCCTATTTTATATCTCTAATTTGGAAAGGACTTTTAGATGGAATTATATTCAAGGTACATTTGAGCACGACATATCATCCACGGACAGATGGACAGATAGAACGAGAAATTCAGATTTTGGAGGACATGTTATGTGCTTTCATTCCTAACTTTGGTGGTGCTTGAGATGACTATTTGGTACTTTTTGAGTTTTCTTATAACAATCGTTACTAGTATTCGATCATAATGGATATTTTTTAAGAACTTATATGGATGGAATTTTATAACTCCATTGTATTGGTGGGATATTGGTGAATATTCCTTGGTTGGACCAAGTTCAGTTCAAGAGATGATAATGAAGATTCAGTTGGTTCATCATATAATTCCAATGACACTAATCTTTTAGAAATCCTATCACGATTATCATTGATGATCATTGGATTTTTTCTTAGGTGATCATTTTTTCTTGAGAGTTTCACCTCAGATGGGTCACTGATGTCTCAGGATGTAGGGAATGTTTCCACTGAGGATTGTGGGTCCTTTTGAGTTTGTTGAGTATGTGGGGAATTTGGATTACCATTTATAATTTCCACCATAGTTAAAATTTATCCACAACGTGTTTAATGTATGGAAGCTTCAAACGTATATTTTGACCATTCTCTTATCTTGAGTTGGGTGGATCTTGTTGTTGATCCTATTTTTTTCATGATTGAGCGTCCATTCAAGACTATTGATTCTGATAAAAAGTTACTTCATAGGAGGATGATACCTTTGGTTTATGTTCCATTTAGGAAAGAATTTCATTCATGTGAGACTTGGGAATGTGAGGCACCGATGAGACAATAGTTTTCTCAACTATTTGATATAAAAACATCTTGATAGGCTTTCTGAGGAATGAAAATATTTATGGTGGGGACTGTTGAAACTCCCTTTTTATAAAGGAGGAAAACAGATTATGAAGAGGTCCTTGAGCATGTTAAATTGTAAAGTAACCTTAAAAAGAGCCAAGAGATTTGTCTAAATGAACCTCCATGCAATAAAACCTACATGCCAAGAGGCCAGTGCAGGCCCTACCCATGCAGTCCAGAAGGAGCACCCCCCCCTGCATGGTACACCAACGCCAAGCACGAACAATGAGGACCTATATGGACCAATTATTTTTCCACCCCTACGTAGGATAGTTGCATCGTAGACCTACACTATGGACCTACGCCAACAACCTCCTTCGACCAGGGTGTCATACTTGCCTATAAATAGGACCCTTGGGATCCCCATTTCAACAACTAAAAAATAGGAAGAAACCCCAAATCTCTCATTTCATAGAACCTTTTCCTAGGTCCCCCAAACTTTCTCAGGTATCTCTCTAAAACATGAGAGAAGAGATAATTAAATGGGATAAGTAAGATCAAAGTCTCTTCAGGGTCTAAAATAGAGGACACCTATTTGAGGATCCTTATTCTATAAGAATAAGTCACCTGTGTGAGTACCCTTTCTTTAATAAATGACCTATGTGATACTCTTCCAAGGACACTATAGGATACCTAGTCTGCTTAGGTTAAGGTATCACCCAAGTTTTTTTTCCCTGGTAGTCTATTTTCCCAAGGCATATCCAGCTTGTGTAGGCCTGTTTCCCCCGTGTGAGGCACTTTAAGTTCCTCCTAGGCCCTACGTGTCACACCTATGTGGAACACCTATATCAAGAACCTATGACTAGGACCTACACAAGACACCCTTTAATCCCTCTTCCAATCCACCTATGGCATGGATCCTCTCTCCTTGGTTCCCTTATCTGAAAGATACCAAGTTGAAACCTCCACCAAGACCTCCAAATTTACACAACCTTTCATAGGTTCACACCAGCATGTCCTCCATTTGGTTATGTATTACTGATTCATGCTCAAATTTACCCAAGTGATGAAGGTAGAACGGTCCTTGTAGTCTAGCTTGGGTTGTTGAATCCTCAGAGACCTAAGAAGTAACCTATAGACACGCACATTCTAAAGACTGTTTTTGGATATGAAGTGGCCAACTTGGGTTGATTTTAGATGGTTTTAAAGGATAACTAATAGATTTAAGTGAATTCAATTTAAAATAATGAGTTGATCCTAGGTTATCGCTCGGGGTGGATTGGATGAAATTCTTTTTCAACTATTTCAATTTCTAATATTTGAGATGGGTTCATTTAAGAAGATCAAACAACATCCTCACTTACTGGTTTAATACCTACACACTTTAATACTAATCACCTATACACTTGAAGGATCAAAGTTTTGAGCACTTCAAGGTAAAGGTTTGTATTAGAACTTGAAGTGTACGGCCTTAAATTCAACAAGGACGATGGAGTTTAAAAATCATCAAATAAAAATATCAATTAAAAGAAGTGATTAGACATTAATGGGGTGATAAATAACATCCAATCAAGACCCTTTCTACTCCCTTGAATCAACCCATAAGTGGGTTATCCCTCCATTTATTCTATGGTTTCAATGGAAGTGGAAAGTAGACTCATGAGGGTGGAAATGGAGAAGTAAATAAAACAATAAAAATAAAATGATCACTCCACCATTGTGTGAATAATTTCACAAGATTTGGTGTGAATAAATTCACACCTTGAGGAAATGGTATAAAATTGATATGTAGAACAACAGAATAAGAGGAGAAGAAGAACTTTTATTAAGAAACTAGGATTAATTAAAAAAACTTACATGTGAATGAAGAACGTTACAAAGACAAATTGGCAGCATAACATTAAGATGAAAACAAAGATCAAAGATGAAAAAATCCTCCACCAACACTACCTTAAATATGAATTTTGGGAGCCTTGGGTCAATCCTCAAATAGTACAAATCATACCACTTGATTATGGTAGGCCTAGGGTGGTGAAAAGATTGTGGAACTTGGACTTTTCTACACTTGACCTGAGGTGGCAGCCATCTTTCATCCACCGAACAGATGTGCTTTTAAGACCTTATAGATGGCCGAATCAGAGTGGGATATATAATAATAAAATGGATCCCCGGATTTCTTCTAAACCTTTGTAAAATTTTGTCCCATTTGGAGTTGTGTATTCTGATATATGATCATATTTGTAGTATTTTTATTCTGGGTCGCGGAATCTGGCCCAGAATTTATCTCCAAATTGGTCCACATTAATGACCACCATGGAGGCCGAATTAGCATTGGATCCTAAAGAGTTATTTGTTCCTATACATGTATTATATCATCCCACGAAATTTGGGATTCATTGGGCCTGTATGTTGGGCCCCACATTCTCATTAGTGGGATGGTGTCCAATCTGACTTCTCCAGAATTGTTTCCTTTCATCACAAAATATCTCCATCATCTTCCATGAATTCTCCATTGATCCATGAATCAAAAATGTTCATATTGAAGTGTAGATAAATTTACCAAAATATAAAATTAAAATATTTATAATTATATTCCATAAAATCAGATGAATCATTGGGTACTTTAATGTTCAAAAATGTACCACATAATAGTGCATTTTAAGAAGGAATTACAATCATAATGTGAAATGATGTTCAAAGTGTAAAATGCACTAAAATTGTGTTTATGAATAATAAATAACATAAATATTATATATATTAATAATGAATATTACCCTCATTTAGTGGCTAATAAATTACTATGGTCAGAGGTTCCCCGCACTTTTCTGGTTGGATGGTCATAGTCCTTAGGATGCATGTGAGTATGTGTCCCTATGGTCATGATAACCCTTACCCCAGGGATAGTGTTGGGGAGTTCCTGGTATCAAATTCCAGGGATAGGACCATGTTTTTCCCATCTCATTTATGATATTTAGAGCCTCTAATTCCCAGTAGGTAGGGTAAGGATCACACTTGATTTTTTACTTCAACATGGGATTAGATCCTCCTCCCATTGTGGAATAGATTTTAGGGCATCCCTCCTAGAGTAATCCCCTAGCCTTTCTTTTAGCAGATTGCAGTCTTGATCCTCTCTACCTCGTGTCCTTCACCTTCATCCCTTCCTTACCTTGTACTCATGTCCAATGTAAAGTGAATAGAGAGAAGTTTCATAACCCCAGCCTCATCCACCACCAGGGAAAAAGTGTATCGTTTGTTGAATGTTCTGCTTCCTCTTGTTTTTTACATTGAGCATTACTCATGTGGTATTAGAGGTTAGTGGTGATAATTACACCCACAAAATCCACCTAAATTAATGAACTACGAGAACTCTAATTCCTGCAATAACTAGGATATGTAGGATGCCTTATTAAGGCCTAAGGTCAACTAAACATACAATATAATATAAGCCCCATGTATTTGAAATTTAAACCATTGAAACCTATTCATTCCCATGGGCTGATATATCTACCTCATCCCTTAGTAGACTGAGAATTATTGAACCATGAGAACTCTGATTCCTACTCTAATCAGGATACGTAGGACACCTATCTAAGGCCCAAACTCAAGGGTCATTCTCCTCAAAAGTTAGACCCAGTCATAACCCTAAATTCACCAGGGAATTATTATTAGGAGTAAGCCCCACAATCCATCCTATGGGCCTCCTTTTTAGGTATAATCCCCAAAAAAACCTAAAAAATACCATGAAAAATACACCACTCATGGTCCCTTTTACTGGGCATCCTCTTGAGGAGTAATCCCCAACTTATTTATCTCAAAGTACCATACTCTCCTATGAGACTTACTGAACTACATAGGATTTGATTCCCATCTAGATGGGATACATAGGAATCCTCCTTGAGGTTCAAACCCAACACCACAAATCAACCATGTTCTCTCTAAACCATATCTCTAGTAGGGTCTAATTCAACTTGGAAACATATATCTCTTTTAGGTTCCTTAGGCTGCTCTAGAATAAGTCCCACACCAAACTTTGACTAGGAATCATCCACCTAGAAGTCCTTACCACATGATGTTAAACTATACAGTTAAGTCCTTATCACATGACACTAAAAGATATGATGTTCCCCATTAAGCAGCACCAAACTACATGTTTTCTGATTCCTTTCATAGGGATATGTAGTAATTCCATCTATGGGTTCAATCCCAATATCAAAACAACTCCCATCTCCCTGGATGGTTATAAATTCTAGAGTGACCTTCATCTACCTAGATGACAATAATATCCATAGGTCCCCACTGTGTGACTAGAAAACTAGCATCATCATAATAACGACCAAAGAATCTCTAGGTAGTATATAAGAGGATACCATAGATGGAGAACCTCAGATATATATAGATATCTTCATTGATGATGGACCTCAAATACATACAGATGATTCTGAATTCAATACATGCTAATAATTGATTTCTAATTTGAAGGGAAACTCACATCATACATGGAAATTAATAAAGGGTTCATTAACATATATTAAATCTATTAGAGAGTCTCGGATTAGTCAAAAATTCTCCCCAAAAGGGTGTGATGAGCTCAACCTCCCATCCACTCAACCAATGGGAGTTCTTAAGCATCGTGGGTCAAAATTCATAATGAGCACCTACCTTTAGAAGCATGTCCCAATGGATACATAAACGTTGGGTGTTTTTGGTTCCACAAACAAACTCATTCAAAAGCGTTTTGAAATAGAGATTCCTAACCAAAATGTGAATTATGAGGGGAACAAAAAATGGTGAACCTAATGTGAATCCTTAACCAATATGATAGTGTTACCCATATGTCAAGCCCCTTTTAATAAAAGAGAGACATAAAAGGAGATCAATCTCACATGTGTTCATCCAAAAAGTATCTACTTTAATAGGGATTTCTTTCTCATATCTATCATATATTCAGGAACTCATTTTCATAACTCCCTTCTATCCAATAGATTACTTCAAGTTTTCACCAATGAATGCCTCGACTGATACTCAGGCTGGATCTTCATCCGCACAAAGGATTTCATCACCAATTTAGTGTTTTCAATGTTGTATCTCAAATGCACTGGTTCAATAATACTATCAATATGTTACCATCCCAACCTTGGAGGCCACCCAAAAGGCCCTCCAGCTTAACAAGCACCCCTGATCATCCGTTCAGCAATGATTGGTGGTCCTAAAGTAGACGGCACTGACTGCCGTATTCAACCATTTCAAGAGCTTATCCCTAGAATGCAATAACCATTCCCTACCATATCATAGGGATTCGATCAATAGTTAACATTAGACCTCATCTTAGAGACATATAAGTCCTTCTCAAGGGATCCTACAAACAATTTTCATCTCCAATGTTATGTGGTAGTGAACCCTCAACATGATGAGGGTGCTACCTTCGACTGTCCAGACCAGGTTCATCAAACCCAATCATACAAGATTAATTGTTGGGTATGAAAACTAGCCAATAGGGAGTAGTTTAACACCTTTTCTCCTTCTAAGAAGTACACAAATCTAGTTTGGTGGAAAATAGTGAGCGGGCATATACACCGGTCTGCCTTCATTCAGCCAGCCAGCAGACTCATCTGGCGGCATTCAAAGAAGCCTAACAACCAAATACAACAGCAACCTGCAAGCAGGAATACACACCTACCTTCACCCACCAAGCTTGATAGAAGACTCATCTGGTAGCACTCAAATAATTCTTCTAAACATGTTTTTCAGTGAACAACGAGTAGGCACATACACTTTCCTACATCCACCAAGCCTACCAACAACCTCATTTGGCAGCACCCGGAGAAGCCAGTCAGAAATTCCCAATGAAAAGCATGGGCAGACTCAAATCTCTGCCCCCACACATGAGTACTGTCAGTATCCACTGGTAGGAAAGGAGGACAGAAGCAGGCATATACACCTAATCTAGATATGGAATGGACGTATATTGTTATTCCATTTGGTGAAGTCACCAAACACATCCTGTAAATGGTGAAAGGGCATATGAAAATCTATACCCATATCCTATAAGCTTTCTAGAAAATCATAACAGTGAAAAAAAATAGTACCCAAGGGACGAACACATAATTATGTCCCCACAAGTGGGGTGTCTCATCAGTATATAACCCTAGATTAGATACATGTCTATTCTCCCATCTAGGAGGGTCGTGGGGAAAACTTCCTCATATAATATGGACAACTGGATCGGGAACATACACCTGATCCAACTAGAGATAATAAGCCTATACTAATGGGAACTCCAAGGAAGGAACATGCACCTTCCCATGAAAACAACTTCTCCCATAAAATGTACCCAACTTCTTGTAAGAAGGCGTCCAAGAAGAAGTCTCATCAAACATTGTTAGAGAATCAATAACTGATCTATGATTTGGATCCTCTTAATGTTGGAGTTCATGAAGCCCTCAGAAATTTATCTATGGAATATCAAGATCTTACCCTCCTATTACCAAATTACAAGAGTAGTAGCAGTAATTATAAAGGTATTTGTTGGATACATCCTCATGAAGGGTTTATTCATGACACTCTGGTCAATATCGAGAGTCAATCTCTTGATGAGAGCTGCGAAAATGCTCTGTGTGGCTAGAAGACCAAATAAAAAGAGGGTCTTCCCCTTATTGAAATCCACCATGATGGTCCTCCCTAGAATGGAATTCTCTATAAAAGTTATCTCTATAGTAGTTATTCACATTTTCAAGAGAATTCTTCAATGGGTAGTGTAGTGATGAGAAACCCCTCTTATCATGAGGCACCTTCAAACACAAGTCCAATCATGCCTGATGCCTTATCACAGGCGGTTGAAATATTTTCTTAATCAAAAGATATTCCAAGGTGATGGTGGTTCTCCAAACCACACTTGGGCCACTTACCTTCCATTGCAATGGAGTAAATCCTTACCAATCTTGCTGATTCTGATAAAATGGAAGGAAAATGCCAACTTTGGTCCAATTGGGTAGAGGAGCCTCTGAAAAAATATGAAAAGGATATGTTAATCATGAGGAAACAACTATCTAAATATGAAATACCAGTCATATTTTGGCCTTTATCCACCCCTCAATATATAATTCCATAGGTGTTGGTGGAAGATTATATGCATGACATTCACCTCAATATATGGAAAACTCTTCATCACATAAAAGAAAAATTATTACCTTATAATGAGTATCAAAGTCATATCAAGGTAATAGGAGGGTTAAAATTCCAAATTGACTTGAAATATCTCCTAGATTCCTGATATCCAAAGATCGAGAAATAGAAATGATTCATTCAATGTGCATGCCTATATGAATTAATGAGGTTGTGATGACTGATTGTAGATACCCCATTTGGTGTTCGTATTAGATGATGGAGAGAACATGGAGCGTTTCATTTAACTACACTCTCTATACAGAAAATCCCGCTAAAGGTGGTATCATGCAATGTCATTACCCAAGGAAGGTTGCAACTAATAGATTTTTTCCATGATCTAAGATTTGATTAAAAAGAATAGGCCCTAACCGACTCTCACCAATGTAAGACCCGAAGAGAGCAAGTTGTTGAGATACTTTTGCATGAAGCATTTGAGAATATCAATCAGGCCTCCCATTTAGAGTATTTCAGCTGTCAGATTGTGCAGATGTCTAAAATAGTACAATGGACTTTGGAAACAGGTGGTTCAAGTGTGTGTTGAATAATTCACTCATCCCAAGTCCGAACAAAAATCTATAAAATAAGAAAAGAATTTGTAGTAATATTAGCCATAGTAATTCGGGAGCAACCCCATCCTGTAGGGCCAGGTTATTTTTTAACCCAACCCTCATACCCAGTAAACTAGACCTGAAGGTTTGTGAAAGCAGAACATGAACAATCCTAGCCCTCAAGGTTGGGGGATTTTTCACCTCAATAGTCCCCTCCTCAGTGAGAATAATTTTTCTCCAGATTGGAGAATAATCTGTGAAATGAATCATCTCAGTTCATTCTATCTTGTGATTCGGTACCTTCACTTGGAATGTACATGACTGAACTATTAGGGGATTCCATTTGGGTTACTTTCCACCAAACAATTCATGGGGAACAAACAAACAAAAGGATAAGGTATCATGGAGGATGCAGAAGAAGGCTATCTTGTAGAGATGCTAACAGAATACCTGCAATACATTATGAGTCAATGAACAGCATCAATTATATCATTGAAACTCCACTAGGATAGGAGTCCAATTTAGAGGAGTCATAAGAGTAAGTTCATGTTCATCATGCGGTCCACACCAAAATGAATAAAGGGAGTGTGCATACCTGAAACTAGAGGCTTGCTCGAAATTTGGGTGTCCCCTCAAATAATCCACCTCTACCTCCTTGAAAGGAACCTAATAGGGAAAAAGGTAAGATTCTGACTATGTATCACCTTCCCCTTGGAGTGGGTCATTCCCTTTCATTAGAGGAATAATTTTATCATCAAGAGGAAGAAATTAAAGAGTTGAGAAGACTCAATGTAGAGTTAATACAAGGTAGGATTCCTTCTAGATATGCTCTGAAAGCAGATCCTCAAATTGCACGTCTAGTTGGATCACTTCAATAAAGTGGTTTTGTTGCGAAAAACTAAGGCAGATCATGAATTCCCTCTATTGAAAGTGTAACTAGAACTGGGTCAGGCACATCCTTGTAGTACAATCCCTATGGATTACCCATGATATATTCTAGAAGTACTTACACCCATGGTAGTACCAGTCACTGCACCCATTCAAGCTCTAGCCGCTGCACCTATTCAGGTTCTGGCTTAGCCGGATGTTTCCCAAATGCTTTTTAACACTATTGATTCATTAACAACTTTATTGGAATCTATGGAATAATGGTGTGCACCATTAAAACTAGAAAAGAAGGCTTACCCTAAATGGGTATACCTGACTCCTCCCCCACCAAACTTTGGAAATCCTACATTTCCAATCTTTAATGAATCAGGAGACCCGGAGCAGCAGTTGACACATTTCATTTCTCATTGTGATCCCATGATAGGGGCCCTGAACAATATGAGGTAGTGAAACTAAAATGATTCATGGAATCACTACAAGGGATAGCCTTTGTATGGTACACGAGTTTTCAATCTCGATCAATCACTAGATGGGAAAATATTTGTCAGAAGTTCCTCTTCTAGTTCAGCTCAATTTTGTAGAATAAAATAGTCTTTGATCTCATGAATTGCAAGAAAATAGAGAATGAACAAGTCTAAGATTTAAATCTTATTGAAAAGGATTGACATACTCTTTAAACAAACCACTCCCTCAAGAATACTTGTTGCCTATATGTGTATCAAATCTTCATGATGAGTTGTTCCCACAATTGATCCCTATGAAATACACAATAGGGTTTTGGGACATTTCCTCAATTGCTCAATAGGTGGAGAACTCCATTGCAAAGACTAAATCTAATTCCCGAGTAATTCCATCAGCTCAGGAAATGAGAATAGGAAAACAAAGGCTGCTACAGTTACACTTAAGAAGACCCCTATACCCACTCCTACTTCTAAGACCATATCATACCATAGGGATCCACCTCATGAGTGTCAATAACAACAACCACCTCATTAGGATGATCAAAGGGATCATAGGTGGAAATAGCTTCAGAAGTTGAAAAAAAAGGTATTTTCTTTTCAAAATAACCAAGTCCTCAGCTAATTTATCTCGGATATGGAAAAAAACTTAGTTCAGTTTCCAAAGCCCAAGAATCCTAACAAAGAAGGTGATGAGGATCTCCCAAACTATTTCCCCTTCTATAAAATGTCAGGTCACACCATCCATGAGTATTTTGTTTTTAAATACCTCCAAAAAAATATGGTGGACTCTGGGAAAGTAAGACTGAAAAATTTTCTAGCCCAATTATCATGTGTTTCTTCTACTAATCTGGAGGAGCAAGGTGAGTGGAAAGAAGTTAAAATCAAGAGTGTGCAGAAGTTTAGTGATTGGATTGTTAGGAAAAAAATCAACAAAACTCATGAAATTCTTTGAACACAATTGAAATAATAGACTGTCCCTCATACCGCTTCTGCTATAGCAAATCCAGCTTCATCAAAAGCCCAGTCCTCTAAATTCTAATCCTAAAAAATGACATATTCAAAAGGATAAAGAGAAAACAGAATAATATGAACTCATATCAAGTCCAAATTTGTTCTTGACCTTAGCAGACTTCATGACAGCCATCCCAAAAGCATGGGAACCACCCCACCAAATGGAACAACATGATTTTAACTTTTATGAAGATTCATCATCAGATGAGGATTTGATTTTCAGTTCCATTAATGTTATTCACCTAATAGATCCCTTCTCAAGTGATGATTATGATTATGAAACCAATTTTCCTATGCTTGATTGGGGAACCAAAGGAAAAGGTCATTGAGTTCGAGGATATATGGGAATATGTGGTCATGATAGGAATCACTACTTCAACCGCACCCATACTAGAGAACCGTTTATGCATTCGAAACGTGTAGGAGATCCCTCCAATTAGCTCAGTATAAAAAAGGGAACTCCCCCACACATAATTGGTTATTCCCTGGAATGATCATCTTGGAAGAATAGTTAGAGGATATGCCACCACCTCCTCAACATATGGTCAGATCTATTTGTCCTAATCTACTAAGAGCATAAGCACTTCCATATCCTGCCCTAAAGGATGGTCCATCCACATCAGGAACATCATCTCTCAAGGCATATGAAAAAGAGAATCCCTATGAAGGTAAGCACAAACCTTTAGATCAAAAGTATGATGTTTTAAAGCAACTAGAACAAGTACCAACCAAGATATCAATCTTGGATTCCTCGGGTCTATAAAAAGACATTCAGAAAGCACTTATTGAGGCTTTTTCAAGCCCTCAATAGTGTTAAGTATAGGTTGCTTCCATGGAGTTTTACCATATAGAGAAATATCTATAAGAATTCCATGTGTTCGTATATTTCAAATACTAGGATGAGGATGTTGTTTTATAAGTACACATCAGGCCCCTATACATATCTATAAGGATTAATGACACTGATGTCAAACAAGACTTTATTGACAATGTCTCAGGGGTAAATCTCATTCTAATCCAAACACTTCACCAATTGGGTCTTACTGAATCCCACTTGTCTCCCTCCACTATGATGTTACAGGGTTATGATAAGAATGAGAAAGAAACTCTTGGAATGATTACACTCAAAACTCAGTTTAGGGATCTTGTGTGTGATTCAGAGTTCATGGTTATCTAACAGGACACAAATTTCAATGTTTTGCTAGGAATACCTTAGCTACATCAGTATGTGTCCATCCCTTCATCATACCACTATTGTCTCAAATATTGCATCAATGGTCAAATTGGGACATTTCATGGTGACAAGGGCCCATTAAAATCTTGTTAATCTCATTACATTGATGCAGGGTTCTGTCACAAGGGAGGAAAACAATCCATGGTGGATGATGTTACTTGAATCATTTCCCCGAATGGTCTGGAGAAGAGCCCATCTAACCCATTCAAGAAGATTAGTGAATATTACATATATCATATTGATCAAATTGAAAGGGTAATCCCAAATCCAAGCACTTGTTAAGTGGATTATATAATGGTAATTGTGGAAACTGAACCTGAAAACACAGGAGAAGTCATTAAATCTCCAAATAGTGATGGAATCCTGGGTGAAATTTTCTTCATTCCATCCTCTGAGCATCAATAAATCTCTGCTTCATTAGCCTGGCTGGAAGAAGTTGTCACACTAATGAAAAAATATAGGGATGCTAGTTCTCAACCCTTTATCTTCCCTTCAAATCTTCAACAAGACCCTTCATCATTAGTTGAGCCGAAAATGGTTGCCTCCTCTTCTAGATGTCCAAATACTGACTCTTCCCCTAGATCTGAGATTCTTGCTTCATCACCTACCCTCCAATTAGAGTCAGAAGAAGTAAAGAATGAGGAAGAGGAAGAAGAGTAAGACCTTAGGGATTCTCCTCCAAAATTTTATGAAGGCGTATCCACTACTGTGGATGAACTCGGAGAGATAAATATGGGTACATCGGAAGATCCACGGTCCACTCTTGTTAGTTGTCCATGACCCCTGAAGAACAATAGGTGTATAATTCCTTTCTAAAGAAACACTAGGATGTGTTTTCTTGGAATTATATAGAGATGTTAGTCCTTGACCCCAAGGTGGCCACCCATCATTTGGGTTTTCTAAAAGAACATCGGGGATACAATTAGGCAATAAGAAGAACACACTCGACTCACACCTCAAAAATTGAGGCTTAAGTTGAAAAGATAATAAAAAATGACTTTATCCGAGAGGTGAAATATCCAAAATGGCTAGAAAATATTTTCTTGATGAAAAATAAGAACTGAAAGATCATATTTTTCATTGATTCTAGAGATCTCAAATGGCATTGTCCCAAAGATGACTTCTCAATTCCAATCACATAACTCTTGATTAATGAAAAAACTAGCTACCAAACTATCTCATTCATGGATGGATACTATAGGTACAACCAAATATGGATTTCCCCAAAAGATAAAGAATCCACCACCTTTACATCCCCTCAAGGCATATTTGTATATCGGGTAATGACCTTTGGCCTAAAGAATGTTGGTGCCACATACCAACATGAAATGCTTAAAATGTTCAAAAAATTCTTGGGAAATGTTTTTTTAAATATATGTTGATGATCTAGTGGTCAAGTCCTGACAATGTTCTGACCACCTATATGACTTAGATACTATATTCAGTAAGCTTTAACAACATAATATGAAGATTAACCCCTTGAAATGTGCTTTTGGGTAACCTGAGGAAAATTTCTTGGATTTTTTGTACGTCATTGCAACATTGATGTTGATCCTAAGAAGAATAAATCTATCCCTATCATGTCTCCTCAAAATATTAAAGAGTTGAGAGGACTTCAAGGACACTTTTCCTACATCTGACACTCCATATACAACTTCATAGAAAATTGTTTACCCTTAACCAAATTGATGAAGAAGGGGGTCAGATATCCATGGACCAATGACTATCAGGAAGCATTTGAAACCCTCTAGAAATACCTCTTGATCTCACTACTATTAATTCCACATGTTGAAGGAAATCCACTCATTTTTTATGTGATGGCCTTGGGGCGATCACTGAGCACCTTTCTTGTGAAAAAGAATGATGTTGGGAATGAAAAAAAACATTTATTATCTCAGTCAAACCATTATCAACACAAATACTTGATATTCATATATTGAGAAGAGCTACCTGACATTAATCTTTGTAGTTCAGAAGTAGAGGCACTATCTGTAGCATCACGAGGTCCACTTGGTTTATCATAATAACCCACTCAAATTTATCCTCAATCATCCTATTCTGACAAGATGTCTATAATAGTGGACAGTTATTCTGCAATAGTTTTATATACAATTCATGCCTCAAAGAGTAGTGAAATTCCTAGCCTTGCTAGAATTCCTTGGTAGGCACCTATCTACAGAAGAGATTTCATTAAATACTGAACTTCCCAATGAAGAGATATTTTCTATTCAAGACATTCCCCGAACATGGGAAATTTATTTTGACGATGCTTCTAGGAGTCTAATGGGGAAGATAATGGAAGACCATAATCTCAACAAAGTTGGGTTAGGAATTATACTTATCACTCTAGAGAAGTCACTATTTCCATACTCCTTCCTGTTATCATAAGATTGTACCAACAACAAGGTAGAATATTAGGCTCTCATTTCAAGCCTGGAATTGGAACTCCAAGTATAGGTAAACCACCTGGAGGTGAAGGGTGATTCATAGTTTATAATCAAGTAGATCAATAGGGATTATGACATCAGAAAATAGGAGCTAATTCTCCTATGTGATTATGTCTAAGGGTTAATGGAAGAATTTCCCTCAGAGCCAACATTGTCTTACATTCCATGGTTAAAAAATGCCCAGGTTGATGCATTATAAAATGTATCCATAGCCCTGGAAGATCCAAATTGGAATGAAACAATCATCAACATTGCCTATCATCATGTAGTTTCACCTTTTTTTCAAAACAAAACAGTAAAATCACTAAAATCATCTTCATTCTCAGACCATGTGATCCTACCATGGGATGGATGACACCCATCATGGAATATATCCAAGATGGAGTAATTCCACTAGATAGATATGGAAAAGAGAAAATTTGGAAATTTGTGGTCAATTTCACTCTTTATGATGGCCTAAATCACTGGAAGATCCTCTAAAAATGAGGCTTCAATGGAATCCTCCTCATATTCATCGATGGGGAAGAGACTACAGCTATCATGGAAGAAGTACATGTAAGATCCCGTGGTTCCCACCAGTCTGGGTATATTCGTTCCAATCAAATACAAAGTCTTATATATTTCTAGTCTTCAATGACACAGGATTGTATAAAATTCACTAATAAGTGTCATCCCTACCAGGTGCATGCCAATTTCATCCATCAACCCCCAGAGTTGATACATAAAGCTAAATACTCATAGTCGTTTTCTAAATGGGGAATTAATGTATTGGGGCCTTATCCTCTAACTACGGCTAAGTAGTTCAAGTATATCCTTACTACGACCGATTTCTTCTCCAAATGGGCAAAGACAATACCACTCAAACAAGTCGGGCCCAAAAGCATTTTCATCTTCTTCAAAACCTATATCATCACCATGGATGGTGTCCCTCATACCATATTGACAAACAATGGCACCAATTTATTTTCTTCTGAGGTAGAAAACCTATATCAGGAATACAATAACAAATTCATCCATTCATCCTAATATCATGCAGCGACCAATGAATAGATAGAGGTTTTTAACAAGACCATTTCAAGCATACTCTAGAAGATAGTGGATAAAGATAAGCAGTATTGGCCTGAAAATCACTTGTATACCTTATGTTCCTACCGAACTATGACCTATACTACTACACGAGAAACCCTGGATTTGCTGGTATATGGGACAGAAGCAGTCCTACCCATTAAGGTTCGGCTTTCATCACTCCGAGTTTCCATATGCGATCATCTATCCACATATGAGAAATCTCAGAAATCACTAGATGAGTTGTAATGACTGGATGGAAATATATTCAATAACTTGCATCACTTGGAATTCTATCAAAACGGAATAGCATGGGCCTTTAAAAAGAAAGTTTACCTTCATTCATTCATCCAAGTAGAATTGGTATTGGTCCTTAGGAATTGATAAAACACATTTTTATTGAATATTTTATTAATATTAAATGATAAAATTTCCTCACATTGTGTTACATATGTTTATTTATAAAATATTTGGGATTAAATCATTTATTTGAAAATTTGATGGAAATTCCAGTTTTACCCTTTATAGTGCACTATAGTATTTCGATCATAAATAATTTTATTTGAATTATTTGAATTTAATATTTTGTAAATGTGTTACTGACTTAATTTTATACAACTTTCATTTAGGACATTGGAGCTAAATAATGCATTTGTTTGATGAAAATGGGCCATAAAGTCAAAGTTGGGCTGGACTCACCAGATTGGACATAAGTTCTGTATTTGGGACATAACTTCTACATAATTGCATGTATTAAGCCCAAATTTTGAGAGGATGTCTAAAACCCAATTTAAAAAAAAATTATCCTTATGAAATAACAGTTGGTTCATGCGTTTTGAAGGTAAAATGGGCAGTTCAAGTTGGAGTAAAATATTTGTCTGAGATTCCTCATTCACACTTGAATCCACTTTGAACATAGCTTCCCCAACACTCTATAAATGGGTGTTTTCACTCTTTGGGATGGTTGTTAGAGGAATTGGGAAGGTTTTTCCGAAAGTTTGTCTCTTGGGAGACCCTCACAACTCTTGGAAGGAGTAAGACTTTGTGCAAACATCTCTTCCAAAAAGGCTCTCCTCTCCCACCTCCTCTTTGTATTTCTTTGCTTTCATGCTTGTATCTTGAATTTTTCTTCAATTAATCTTTTGTTTTTCCCTTTTAATATTCTTATCTTCCTCTTTGAGCTTTAATTCAAAAGTGGAGACTATATTGGGTTTTACCCTTTCAATCCTTTGCTCATGCAAAATGTCTCCACGATGACCACACCGCCCATGGAAGAGTAGTTTTCTTAGTGATCGATCTATTTTCTACCCTCTTCATTTAATTATTTTGAATAATTGAGATAATTTAATTCAATTCATATGATCTATGAATTGAGTTTTTAAATTAGAAGAAACTAATCAAGCAATTGAACAATTAACACCAAAACACGCGAGGTCGAGTATTGTGTGAATTGTGAGAGTGCGATCTTAATTGGTAATACAAGACCACACGGAATAAGTTTGTAGAGTTCAAATATAATCTCTAAACTCAATTAATCCTCATATACAAAATGGATATGTTCTATAATTAACCACTGACCATAATCTATCCTTATAACATCAATCAAAGTAGATTGTTGTGATTGCGTGTTCCGAAGCTAGCCTAGGGTTAAAGTAATTTCATCTTTGTGGTTAAGTTAACTCTTGTAGGGTTTGAGGGTTAACAAATTAGGGGATAATAATTAAGTGGGTATTAATTTAAATGATAATGATTAATAATTAAATTAAGAGATAGAGTTATATCGATTACCCCTTTTAAATATTTTCTAAAAAAAATCTTCTTGTTGTGTCATTTTAATCGAACTTCATTTAAAAAAATAAAAATTAAAAAAAATAAAATCTTTTTTCAGAAAACTTATTCTAGTTTTATAAATGATAAACAACCCATCATCCTTTCAAGTAGTGTTTTTATTCTCTTTTATGGTATTTTTATAATACTTTAAGAATTTGTTTTAATTCACTTACTCCTTTGAGAGACGGCCTTGGTCAGCCATTATGTTGCACCTAAATACCCAAAAACCACTAATCATTTGAGAGCGCCCATGACAGCGTCTTTCAAGAATCCAATGATACTAGGAAATAAGCCTTCGAATATTGAGATAAAGTGGGAGGGACCTCAATCCATACATTAGGTTCACTTTAATGGAGTGTATTCCTTAATCTCAATAGATGGATAACACACTACATCACCAACCAATTCAAGGTTCCTAAAGAAGTACTTTGTGTAATCACACAGAGTCCATATTAGATGCAAGATTTTAAACTTCATAGCACCATATATGTCCACGTTTCATGACATTAAATTGTGTAGCATCATTTTCTTTGTCACGTGATGATACACTGCATAACATGAGGTCCTAGTCGCATGACCTGAAACTAAAAACACCATTTTTCCTCACCAAATGACATTAAACTATACGGTTGATGTATACCTCATTTTACATTAAGAAATCCTCCAAAAAACCATGAGTAGATACTCCTTGTGGTCCTTAAAAAGATGAGTAGCTTCCATGCATAAGCCTCACTCACATCATTGTCACTTCCTAGTGGCACTTGAGCCCCATTTCTCCCTGTGTTTGGATCAAACCTACATGGGGAACCACTATCAAGAACTACATGTGGCTTGATTCTCATTCCAATGGGGTTAATAGTGATGCCCAGATCTCCAATCTCGAGCCCAGCCGTGACCATAAAGAAACAATTTCCTTGTTCCCTATGTGTGAACCAAATATATACAGGGAACTCTTCTAGAAAATATGTATTGATTCTAATACCATATGATGTCTTGGGCCCAACCATTATTATGGAAAATTTTAAAGCCCCTTCCTCCCATCAAAACCCAATTGGTGTGGGGAACCATTGTCAAGAACTACGTGTGGCTTGATTCTCATACCTATGAGATATGTTGTAACACCCCGAGCTTCCACGATACGCTTCTCATTCAATAATACAATAGCTTGCATTGTACGCAACTTCGAGTTCTAAAACATCGCGACAAATCAAAGTAGCCGTTATGAATAGTAATAACCACTTTTTAAAATTATAGAAATTTTATATTTCAAAATGGACTTCATTTTTGTATTCCTAATATTGAAATTAGGCTATGTTGAATTTTTTGTAATTTTCTGAGAACTTCAAAATTTTTATGAATAGTGAAAAATACTTAAAACAACTTTTTTAATCAAAATAATTCATAGTGATAAATTATACTATTGAGTGGTTTTAGAGTATAATTAGAATATATTTTTACCATTTTATCCAATGGTGGTCATTAGAATTAATTTGACATTGAAATTGGACATAAACAATTGTCAATCTTTTGATATAAATTGTTTCTTAAAAACACGCTATTTGTTGTAACAGCGGGAATTAATTATAAAATTAATTAATGCAACTTATATGTTTGGAATTTTTTAAAATAGGCATCATTTTTGAATTCGGAATATCAATTATAGCTTAGGGTGAAATTTTGGCCTTATTCTGAAAAACTTCAATTTTTGATGAATAGTGAAACCACTAAGTGGTAATCAAGCAAACTGATTCTTCAGTTAAATCAAAGTTTACCACTAATGTGTATTGAATTTTGAAAATCCGACATACATGGTTGTAATTAGTATGTAAAATGTGGTTCAATGAGATTATAATAATTTTTTGGTGAATAGTAACTTATTAAGTTCTCAATCGCGATTAGTGGTAATTAGGGTAGTTTAAGGTATAAATAATACTTTAATAATATTAAATGACCTAGAAACATGTCCCAACCTCATTGGTTGTGTCATGGCCGACCAAGACAAGCCATGGCCTAACTTGGGGACCCCATGGATCCACTTTAGTTAGAAAATGACATAAACACCTTTTATTTAATGTTAAAGTAAAAAAAATGACACAAACATAAAATGTTTTACTAAAACAATGTTTATGTAGGGTTACACAAGTCCAAATTTTGATTATAAATATTAATTAGAAATCTAAAACGATTTCCTACATTATAGTATTTTTTTTATAATTTTTAGACATTAAATAAATTAAATTATTTATGACACCATGATGATGCAGTGATGACCTCATTATTTAACGATTTAAATAAAATGAGAAGATAATGCAAAATCCAAGGCTTACACTTGTCCAAAGCCTATTGGATGAAGATAGTTCGAAACCTTATCACCTTAGCCTCGAATTATATGAGTGTGGGACCTTTAGAAACCGAAAAGCATTGTATAATTGAATAACATTTCATTACTTTCCAAAAGTGCCCCTCCTCTCCACTTATAAAAGGCCCCCACCTCTCCCACCTCATTTACACATTCAAGCCATTTGGCTCGCCCAACCTCTTCCCAAATACTCTCCCAACATTCCTCCCTTACTCCTAGAAGCCTCACTTTGGGCAGAATTCTTCCCAAGGAAGCCTTTGGCTCAAATCAAAAAGAGTTACCCGATTTTGAGGTAATGTCTTTTCTAATGTTGTTTTGTTTTATTTTTCTTCTCCAACCCCCTAAACTCTTTTTATTAATTTCTTTTGTAACAACACCAGTATCCTCAATATACTAGGATGTTTTTATAAGAAGGATTCGAGCTACACTTACACACACCTACATCTAATGGTTAAAGAACATACGGTTTCTGTGGATGGCGAATTTCTGCCTCACGAAACGATGATTGTTCAACACTCATATAACACCTCCAAAGGTGGCCATTTGATGTCACTATTTTTATATATGATATATAATATGTTTATGTTTTCCTTAAGCTTCTGTTTTTTTCATTTTGGGCATACCTTTATGGTTTCCATTATGGGTAAAACACGATATCTTCATTTTAGGAAGCGCGGACTACCGCCCCCTGAAAGTGATTTGATTCGTTAATACCATATGTGGGATGTGTGAAGGATAAAGTTAATGATATTATATATGTTATTATACTGGAATTATAATATACTCTCATATCATTATGATTCCATTCCAGAAAATATGAAATAGAAATGGAAGTAGCGTTCATGCGTACGTACGGCTTACCGTCTCCATGAACGGTGCATTTCATTTCTTACCTCTAAATGTTACGTAATATTATAAATGAATGTATATACTGGATATATAAGATATATATGACATCTAAATTATGAATATAATGGATATTTCACCACATTAACAACTTGTAATCATAAGAAGTTTATTTTTGACTCAAGTACCAAAGGTCGACAAAACGACCGTTATTAACTTAAATAATTACATAATGATCATATCATTGTAATAAGTGATATAATAAGGATAATGAAGTTGAAAATGGTTCTTAATAAGGTATATATTAACTCTAGTTTATTATTCAGGAGGTTAAAGAACGGTTGAGTCAAGTCAGACACGAGGTAAGGGAACTTCTTAACCCAATTTTCGTTCTTTGGGTTAATATCCTACTTTCAAATTATGTCATGATATTATTATGTCATATCCTGTATTTGTACATTATTTATGTGTACTTTTAGTGAATACACATAATAGATCTATTTTATTTTAAAAATGCTCTTTGTAAGGGAATTTCTTAACCCAACTTCAATTCTTTGGGTTAATCTCCTACTTTCAAATTATGTCATGATATTATTATGTCCTATTTTGTATTTTTACTTTCTTTATGTGTACCTATAGTGAATACACATAATAGATCTATTTTATTTTAAAAATGATCTTTTTAAGGACTTTGTCTCAATCTCCTTTCATTGAGGCATATTTGGCTTTATACACAACTTTCTTTTATACGGTGTATAAACCCCTTTGACTTTCATGTTTATTCAAAAGGAATTTTTTTTATACGAAGCATTTTACTAAACGACAAAAAGGGAATGTTTTTCTTTCCGTACTTATGCGGCGACAACGACTACTCCGCCGTCGTGACCGTTATTTGAGTTTCGGCTTCCTCTATAAGCCATCTTTTTTTTAATGAAAAATAAATACAAAGTTTTAACTTTCTTTTATTTTGGTATTGAAAATGGTTTTGAAAGAATTTTTATTATATCAATGTGCTGTATTGATATCTTGTGATTGAAATGTGGAAATGTTATGTTTCCTTTATGCATGTTTTATGTGATACAATTATGTTATGGTTTATGATATGTTTAAACCTATTCATATGAGGAATTCATTGGACTTAATAAGTGACGGGTGGAGCCCGCTATAGCTCCTCGATGCATCGGCAGGTCTCATGAGACAAACTAGTGTCTTGGCACGAGGCCTTGACAAAATCTTATTTGTGGTCTTGGCACGAGGCCTTGACTACGTGGTTATGATAGTCTGGCATTATGCATTCCATCATTATGAAAGTGGTTATTGATATTGCATGTGATTATTCGACCAGTAGAATATCCATGTGAAGAAGTAAATGGCATTATCTCATTTTACTTTTGCCATATTATGTTGATGTTCAAGTTTAAAAGGCTTTTGTTTTAGTTATACATTGCCTTAAATGTTTATGTTTATTTATGAAAGCTTCCGCAATATTGTTATCCTTACTGAGCATCTGAGCTCACCCCTTTCAATGTTTTAATATTTTCCAGGATGTGAAGAAGTATTTTATGAATGACCTGCAGGGATAGTCAGAAGAGGATATGAGTGTGGACTATGGAGACTTTGTTATTGTAGTTTTTCACTTTATGATGTAATGTAACGTTTATGAATGTATCTAGTGTTTCCAAGGCTACTAAACTAATCGGTCTTTCGAGACTTGATCTTTTGGGATCATGCCAATGTTACGAAGTAATGCACCGGCTCTGGGTAGCTGGGGTCGGGGCGTTACAGTTGGTATCAGAGGCAGTTTAGTACTAACCTTGGAAGCTAGATTTAGATAAACTCTGATTAGAGCACATAGCCCAAAGATAGACTTTGAGGATTAGTATAGAAGAACTTCCTAGAATTTTGGTATTATAGAGATGTTATGACTTTTCTGAGCAATACATCCCTGTCTGGATACGAGCAGGTAGAGGCGGCTCTGGCACAGATGTACCTAGGGGTAAAACCCGAAAACACCGCTTTGAGCTAGACTCGAACGAGAACTGGTGCACGACAACGGGCCTTGCTGCACTCTTGGTTACGACACTCCCGGGGGATATGCTTAGGATAATTCTCATTTTATTTACAAACCACTATGAAGGGTTATGAGTACATACTTCCTCAAAGAAAACATTTCTTTTTATGATTATGGATTATATCCATAAATAGTTCAATTTATGTTAAGTGTTTTATAAGTATGGAATTATGTATTTTGATTCATAAACTAATCTAGTTTATGCCATTGTTTAGAAATGGCGCCTAGTGGAAGGAATGGAAACCATATCAATGCACGAACTCCGTGTAGGGATTGCCCTCCTGATCAAGATAATTATTGTGGATCTGGAGATACAACTGGTGTTGATCAACTTATTACCATACTTGGACAACTCACTCAGGTTATGAATAATAACCTTACTCGTATGGAGCACCCTGATCCGCAACGTGGAGGATCAATGTTAGACCGCTTCATGAGGCAACAACCACCAACCTTCAATGGGAGTACAAATCCTATAGTAGCTGAGCAATGGATAAATTCCTTAGAGAAAATATTCCATGCCTTGGGGAGTAGTGAAAGGGAGAAGGTTGTCATGGTAGTTTACCGCCTCAATGGAGATGCCGATCAGTGGTGGTCGCTGATTCGAAACACAAAGGAAGATGATGACGTATCGAATATGGAATGGAGGGAGTTCAAAGAGCTTTTCTTAGAAAAATACTTTCCTCGTGACCATCGAGCAGATATGGAAAGGCAATTTCTGAGTCTGAGGCAGAAGGAGGATGAGAATGTCACAAAGTATGAGGCTAACTTTACAAGGTTAGCGAGGCATGCTGCCGATTATATACGTAACCCAAGAAGTAAGATTGATCGTTTCTTTGATGGGTTAAAACCATTTCTCCGTCGAGCTCTAGTGTCACAATCTTTCTCAACATACGAAGATATAGTCTCATGTGCTATCAAGACAGAAAAGGAATTCTCTAAGTCTTATGACAACAAAGTAAAGCAAGAGAAGAAGAGAACGGTGGAACAAGAGACAGATAAAGGGAAAAAGGGAAAGACGGATTTTCCATTATGTGATAATTGTGGGAAGAATCACCCTGGTACTTGCCTAAAAGGAATGGGAGTCTGTTATAAATGTGGAGAAAAAGGTCACCAGGCACGTGATTGCAAGGGAAAGAAAGAGGCTGTCAAAGTTGAATGCTACAATTGTAGAGAAATGGGTCATTATGCAAATGAATGTCCTAAGCGTCAAGGAAACTTACCTCAGAAAAGGCCAAGGGATCAAGGACAATCTTATGCTATTACTACAGTTGAAGCAGAATAACTAATGTATTGGTGCTTTTGGACTCATGGATTATATTCTGGTTATTAGAATAATGTGATCTATATAAGGATTGTACTGCAGTACTTGTTGGTTTCAGTAAGGTTTTAATATGATGAAGGTAATTATATTTTTAGTATGTGACAATAAGAGAAACTTTACTTTGTTTGGGGAATCTGATAAATTTATTTTGGAATTAAGAGACCTTTTAGAGAAAGTCTGGATGAAGGTATTTTGGATAACTATAAAGGTTGGAGTGGATTAAGTTGAATTGTGGATAGTATTGTTTAAGGATAAAACATTTATGAAGATTATTTTTGGAATAGTATAGTACTATATTTTTAGGAAAAAGGACAACCTGCAGGGTGGGGAATAACCCGTCGCGTCGGACAAAGCTGCAGGAATCGAACCCACAACCATAGTGCGACAAGCCTTTATTTCCTACCACTAGCCTACAGGAAGTCCCTGGTTATTACAAAATAGTTTTACTAATCTAAATGGTATGTGTTAACATTTTGAACCTTATACAATTAGGATAAATAGAATATTTTTGAGTTCCGTTACCATTTGGAGTAAAAGTTGGGGTTGTGGTAAAAAAAAAAATTTAACGAATGAAAGTATACATAACAAGTATGTATATTCCCTTACGTTCTTAGTAAATCTCCTAAATAAATTCCTTAACATTATAAAAGGTAACTTAAAACAAAAATGTTGTCGGTTAACTTTTCCAACTGGGGATTCAATGACCGTTTAACCAATCACAAGTTTGTGATTTTCTTGTGGTTAAACTTTCTCCTAATCCTGTTTTCTATAACTCTCCATCAGACCTTGATGGTTTGTTTCTCCTCCATATCCATATTTTCATATAATCCTAGAATGGGCTATATCGGGTGACCTTTGTACTTATCCTGCTTTCTTTTAATGTTATATATTTATTAACCTTATTTCCGATGTGGGTTTTCCTCAAAGGTATTTTCTCTTTTCAACCTTTTATTATCAAAGAAAAATTTCAAATTGCGAGGACGCAATTTATTGAAGGAGGGGAGAATGTAACACCCCGAGCTTCCACGATACGCTTCTCATTCAATAATACAATAGCTTGCATTGTACGCAACTTCGAGTTCTAAAACATCGCGACAAATCAAAGTAGCCGTTATGAATAGTAATAACCACTTTTTAAAATTATAGAAATTTTATATTTCAAAATGGACTTCATTTTTGTATTCCTAATATTGAAATTAGCCTATGTTGAATTTTTTGTAATTTTCTGAGAACTTCAAAATTTTTATGAATAGTGAAAAATACTTAAAACAACTTTTTTAATCAAAATAATTCATAGTGATAAATTATACTATTGAGTGGTTTTAGAGTATAATTAGAATATATTTTTACCATTTTATCCAATGGTGGTCATTAGAATTAATTTGACATTGAAATTGGACATAAACAATTGTCAATCTTTTGATATAAATTGTTTCTTAAAAACACGCTATTTGTTGTAACAGCGGGAATTAATTATAAAATTAATTAATGCAACTTATATGTTTGGAATTTTTTAAAATAGGCATCATTTTTGAATTCGGAATATCAATTATAGCTTAGGGTGAAATTTTGGCCTTATTCTGAAAAACTTCAATTTTTGATGAATAGTGAAACCACTAAGTGGTAATCAAGCAAACTGATTCTTCAGTTAAATCAAAGTTTACCACTAATGTGTATTGAATTTTGAAAATCCGACATACATGGTTGTAATTAGTATGTAAAATGTGGTTCAATGAGATTATAATAATTTTTTGGTGAATAGTAACTTATTAAGTTCTCAATCGCGATTAGTGGTAATTAGGGTAGTTTAAGGTATAAATAATACTTTAATAATATTAAATGACCTAGACACATGTCCCAACCTCATTGGTTGTGTCATGGCCGACCAAGACAAGCCATGGCCTAACTTGGGGACCCCATGGATCCACTTTAGTTAGAAAATGACATAAACACCTTTTATTTAATGTTAAAGTAAAAAAAATGACACAAACATAAAATGTTTTACTAAAACAATGTTTATGTAGGGTTACACAAGTCCAAATTTTGATTATAAATATTAATTAGAAATCTAAAACGATTTCCTACATTATAGTATTTTTTTTATAATTTTTAGACATTAAATAAATTAAATTATTTATGACACCATGATGATGCAGTGATGACCTCATTATTTAACGATTTAAATAAAATGAGAAGATAATGCAAAATCCAAGGCTTACACTTGTCCAAAGCCTATTGGATGAAGATAGTTCGAAACCTTATCACCTTAGCCTCGAATTATATGAGTGTGGGACCTTTAGAAACCGAAAAGCATTGTATAATTGAATAACATTTCATTACTTTCCCAAAGTGCCCCTCCTCTCCACTTATAAAAGGCCCCCACCTCTCCCACCTCATTTACACATTCAAGCCATTTGGCTCGCCCAAACTCTTCCCAAATACTCTCCCAACATTCCTCCCTTACTCCTAGAAGCCTCACTTTGGGCAGAATTCTTCCCAAGGAAGCCTTTGGCTCAAATCAAAAAGAGTTACCCGATTTTGAGGTAATGTCTTTTCTAATGTTGTTTTGTTTTATTTTTCTTCTCCAACCCCCTAAACTCTTTTTATTAATTTCTTTTGTAACAACAACAGTATCCTCAATATACTAGGATGTTTTTATAAGAAGGATTCGAGCTACACTTACACACACCTACATCTAATGGTTAAAGAACATACGGTTTCTGTGGATGGCGAATTTCTGCCTCACGAAACGATGATTGTTCAACACTCATATAACACCTCCAAAGGTGGCCATTTGATGTCACTATTTTTATATATGATATATAATATGTTTATGTTTTCCTTAAGCTTCTGTTTTTTTCATTTTGGGCATACCTTTATGGTTTCCATTATGGGTAAAACACGATATCTTCATTTTAGGAAGCGCGGACTACCGCCCCCTGAAAGTGATTTGATTCGTTAATACCATATGTGGGATGTGTGAAGGATAAAGTTAATGATATTATATATGTTATTATACTGGAATTATAATATACTCTCATATCATTATGATTCCATTCCAGAAAATATGAAATAGAAATGGAAGTAGCGTTCATGCGTACGTACGGCTTACCGTCTCCATGAACGGTGCATTTCATTTCTTACCTCTAAATGTTACGTAATATTATAAATGAATGTATATACTGGATATATAAGATATATATGAAATCTAAATTATGAATATAATGGATATTTCACCACATTAACAACTTGTAATCATAAGAAGTTTATTTTTGACTCAAGTACCAAAGGTCGACAAAACGACCGTTATTAACTTAAATAATTACATAATGATCATATCATTGTAATAAGTGATATAATAAGGATAATGAAGTTGAAAATGGTTCTTAATAAGGTATATATTAACTCTAGTTTATTATTCAGGAGGTTAAAGAACGGTTGAGTCAAGTCAGACACGAGGTAAGGGAACTTCTTAACCCAATTTTCGTTCTTTGGGTTAATATCCTACTTTCAAATTATGTCATGATATTATTATGTCATATCCTGTATTTGTACATTATTTATGTGTACTTGTAGTGAATACACATAATAGATCTATTTTATTTTAAAAATGCTCTTTGTAAGGGAATTTCTTAACCCAACTTCAATTCTTTGGGTTAATCTCCTACTTTCAAATTATGTCATGATATTATTATGTCCTATTTTGTATTTTTACTTTCTTTATGTGTACCTATAGTGAATACACATAATAGATCTATTTTATTTTAAAAATGATCTTTTTAAGGACTTTGTCTCAATCTCCTTTCATTGAGGCATATTTGGCTTTATACACAACTTTCTTTTATACGGTGTATAAACCCCTTTGACTTTCATGTTTATTCAAAAGGAATTTTTTTTATACGAAGCATTTTACTAAACGACAAAAAGGGAATGTTTTTCTTTCCGTACTTATGCGGCGACAACGACTACTCCGCCGTCGTGACCGTTATTTGAGTTTCGGCTTCCTCTATAAGCCATCTTTTTTTTAATGAAAAATAAATACAAAGTTTTAACTTTCTTTTATTTTGGTATTGAAAATGGTTTTGAAAGAATTTTTATTATATCAATGTGCTGTATTGATATCTTGTGATTGAAATGTGGAAATGTTATGTTTCCTTTATGCATGTTTTATGTGATACAATTATGTTATGGTTTATGATATGTTTAAACCTATTCATATGAGGAATGCATTGGACTTAATAAGTGACGGGTGGAGCCCGCTATAGCTCCTCGATGCATCGGCAGGTCTCATGAGACAAACTAGTGTCTTGGCACGAGGCCTTGACAAAATCTTATTTGTGGTATTGGCACGAGGCCTTGACTACGTGGTTATGATAGTCTGGCATTATGCATTCCATCATTATGAAAGTGGTTATTGATATTGCATGTGATTATTCGACCAGTAGAATATCCATGTGAAGAAGTAAATGGCATTATCTCATTTTACTTTTGCCATATTATGTTGATGTTCAAGTTTAAAAGGCTTTTGTTTTAGTTATACATTGCCTTAAATGTTTATGTTTATTTATGAAAGCTTCCGCAATATTGTTATCCTTACTGAGCATCTGAGCTCACCCCTTTCAATGTTTTAATATTTTCCAGGATGTGAAGAAGTATTTTATGAATGACCTGCAGGGATAGTCAGAAGAGGATATGAGTGTGGACTATGGAGACTTTGTTATTGTAGTTTTTCACTTTATGATGTAATGTAACGTTTATGAATGTATCTAGTGTTTCCAAGGCTACTAAACTAATCGGTCTTTCGAGACTTGATCTTTTGGGATCATGCCAATGTTACGAAGTAATGCACCGGCTCTGGGTAGCTGGGGTCGGGGCGTTACATATGTAGTGATGCCAAGATTTCCAATCTTGGGTCCAGCCACAATATTTCCATCTTTTTATGTCAGTTCATATTCATTCATACTGCATCATGTTAAAATTTATGGTAATCCAAGAACTATGTGGGGCTTGATTCTCATCCTAATGAGATACGTAGTGACACCCAGATCTCCTATCTCGGGTCTAGTCGCATTTTTAAAAAAAAACCTTTAATCCCTCCATGTATGAATCAAACATGCATAGGGAATATATCAAGAACTATTTATGGCTTGATTCTCATACCGATGAGGTACGTAGTGACACCCAATTATCCAATCCTGGGTCCAGCTACGATTTTGGAACAAAAAATCCCCTTCCTTTTCCTCATGCATGAATCAGATCTTTATAAGGAACTTTTACAGGACTTATGAATTAATTATCATTGCAATGAGATAAATGGTGATACATAGGATTTATTATTTAGGCCCAAAAATCAGTCTAGAAATTATCAAAATCCCTTTTCCCCACATCAAAACCCGATTGATGTGGGAAATAATTTTCAAGAGCTATGTGTGGCTTTATTCTTTCCCCAGTAAGATACATAGTGAATCATGGGTCCTATACCCTGAATCAGCCACCATATAATCATCATAAACCTATCCTTCACTTGTGTTACCTTTGTGTTGTATAAGAATCTTTTACCACTCCTTGTTCGTTCACACTAATCATAACTCATGTGGTCTTGGGAATTTATTAAAGGAGTTCTCTACATAAACAAAGTGTCTCAATTCCCATTAGGTTTATCAATGGTCATGGATATAAAACATTAAAATGCACACTAGATTTCCTCATTGAATGAAAATATACTACATTATCTTCTTAAAAACTATGTGTGGATTGATTCTTGCCTCAGTAAGATATGTAGTAACACCTTGGTTCTATCCCCTGGTCCAACCACAATATTCCTTTTCCATGTTGGAATCACTCATGTCCCCACCACATGATGATAAACTGCATTATTCTTAGAGAACTACATGTGGATTGATTATCACCCATATGAGATACTTAGTGACATATAGATCTTCAATCTCAAGCCCAACTGCATCACAACATGAAAAAGCATATACCCTCTCATGTACAAATCATATATATACAAGGAGATCCAATACGAGTTCTCATTTTATGTGTGAACCCAAATCTGTTAGAACTATGTGTGAATTGATTCTTACTCTGACAAGATATGTAGTGATTATTGGGCCTTATGCCATGGTTTAGCCGCATTTTTCAATTTCTATTCATGTAGAAACACCTTTATTTTTACCATATGACATTAAACTTCATGGCTAATGTCCTTGTTGCATGAATTTAAACTAAATGGTACCTAGAGAACTAAATATGGATTAATTCTCATCCCATTGAGATATATAGTGAATACAAGGCCTTAGATTATAGTCCCAGCCATGGGGTGAAGAAAAAAAACCTCTCTTGTATACAATCAAAAATCTATACAGGAGATTTTATTTTGGGTCCTCTCCTTAGAGATTCCACCAAGGAAACAAGATATTTCCCCATTCTACATATGAGTTAGAGAAATTAAAGGGACTCCAAACTCATAGAGAATATCAGTCCAAATGCTTCCTTTGTGTGTTGTATAGTTTCTATTTTTCATTTCATACTCCTAATCTTGAATACCTTCATATATTTATAATCTTTCCTCAGATTTTGGTGGCATAATTTCTGATACCTGAGAGCTCCTTTACCTGACTATGCAGTAAGTTCCCCAGTTATCCTTGTATAAGGTGCCCACATAAAGGGCATGTCATCTAAAGGATTCCATTGCTTGACTATCCAGTACATTCCATAGTTTTCCTTGCATAAAATATCCCACACAATGTGTTTTTCAAATGGTGGTAATTCCTCCCTTGGGGAAAGCCTCTTTTGTCCCTTTAATCTTTGATAACGGTATACATGAACCTAGGATTTAGAATCAGTAGTCATCCTTTTACATATTTTTCCCATGTCCTTTCTCCCAACTTGAAAGTCTCCAAGACTGTGGTTTACATTTTCCCACTTCATATGTTAAAATAATATTGGAATAACCATGTACCATTTGACCACATACCATCAATAATTTCCATAATATTATGGTCCTACTCATATGACCTAAAACTAAAGGCACCATACTTCCTGAGTTTAGGTTAGACCTTTGTAGAGAACCTATTCCCCTAATTCTTTTGAAATTATTACTTGAAATACCCCTTCTGTATTAAATAACTTTTCTACACAAACCAAACTCTGTGCTTGGGGACATTTAAATCTCCATAAACATTCATCGGATTTTGGTGATAGAATGTCATAATTATTGAGAGCTCCTTTGGCTTACTATATAGTACACGCCCCAGTTTTTCTTACATAAGTTGTCCATATAATGGGTCTACCAGCCAAAGGATGCCACTATTGACTATGCAGTACATGCCCTAGCTGGCATTGCATAAAGTATCCCCATAATGATTTTTTCAATCAGTGGTAACTTTGTTCTCATGAGAGACCTCCTCTAATGCCATTATCCCTTTATCCCATATCACACTTCAGATCTGGGAATCCCCAAATCAAAGCTTATAACTCTCTCCTTCCATACCTGAATATAGTAGTACATTTCCAGACAAATTTTCAAGAATGGGGAAACCATAAAATCTTCAGTCGAAGCTAAATACCTTAAATTATATCCCCTATAATATCCTTATTGCATGAATTTAAATTGGACAACATAATGTCCTTGATGCATGAATTTAAACTACATAGCATAATATTTTAATTGTAATACTTTAAACTGCACAACATAATGTCCTTGCTACATGACTTTAAAATGAACAACATAATGTCCTTATTGCATGAATTTAAACTATATAGCATAATTTCTTTACTACATGACTTTAAACTGCACAAAATAATGTCCTTGCTACATGAATTTAGCCCGCACAACATAATTTCCTTGTTTCATGACTTTAAAGTGCATAACATAATTTACTTACTGTAATATGTTAAACTACATAGTTAATGTCTTAGTATCATGAAATTAAACTGCACGATAACTTCATCCATCGTCATAAAGGGGTCGTCTCCCCCTGATAATGGTTATCTAACAAAATGTACCATCTTCCACACCTCATATTCGTGTATGGAGTGGATTCCTATTCATGGCCTATGTCAGTATAGATGATACCTTTATTCTCAAACATCTTTCCTTGGAAAAACCATCCACTGTTATCTTGAGATATCAAAATATTAAACTTCCTTTGTTTATCATTAATAGAATTTTGGAATTCCTGGGAACTCCTTTACCTGACTATGCAGTATGCGCCATAATTAGCCTTGCATAAGTTACCCACATAATGATCTTGTTAGCCTAAGGATTCCACTACTTGACTATGCAGTATATACCTTATTTGGACTTATATAAAGTATCCCTCATAATGGGTTTGTCAGCTAGATGTAACTTCGTCCTCATGAGAGACCTGGTATATTACCATATTTCACATTTTAGATTTAGAAACCATACAAATCATAACTCAAGATTCTCATTTGAAGTATATAAAACATCTCATAACATTCCAAACCATCAAGCCTTGTTTGGGTTATCATTTAAAACTTTATGGTCAAATCCGTTCAAACTAAAACACTAAATTTATTAGTCTAACATTCATGACTTTAAACTACCCACACAAAGAGACATAGTACTCACCAGGTTGAAAACCTTCAAAGGTCACTCTGGAAAAAATTCTAGACTCAACTCACTAGAACTAAACTACATATAGTTTAGGAAAAATTCAAGAAATTAAAAGATAAAAGGTACAAATATTGTTAGGATGAAAACCATAAAAGGGTGGCCTATTAAAAATCCAAGTATTTCATGTTAAGTATCCTCCATATTGAGTTTAGGAAAAAATTAGGGTGACGAAACAAAATGCACAAAGTTTGTAGGGTTGTCCATACAACCCTAGTAATAGTCGAGCTATGCTCACTAGGCCCCTTGGTTTAGGTAAAAGTTAAATCACCCCATTCTTATAATTTTAATTATGATTATCTCTTATAAAGTTAAAAAACATTCCTTCCTTGCTTTTGTTGAAAAATTCACGAAGTACCTCATTTGAAAAATAACAAAAATATTCATTTCAAATCATGTAGTAAAAAGGTAAAAATGAGTAAAAATGGATTTAAACATCCATATTAGAATAGTAAAAACATTTTTTTTAAACTTAGAAAACATGGAAATGGAAGATAATTATTCCCCAATGGAGACTTAAAATGAAAAAAATGAAAATATTTGATGAGATTGTGAAATAAATACTCATCACTTTATAATCAGTAGAATCATATTCCCTATGAAATAAATAAAATTATATGGACATGAAAATACCATAATATATTTTATAAGACTCATAAAAGACATTTATGGTCAGTATATACACCATGTATAAGAAACAAGTAGTGTATATGGAATGTTCCCCATAGAAATAAAAGTGAGACATAAATACCTTACCTTAAGTCTTGACTTCCTTCATATGCATTCAAACCACCTATATAATAAATATAATTTTACTATAAATATATCATATAACCATATTCATATATACAATACCATATATTATTTTCTTATAAATTTATATTACTCGCTCATTAACAATTTTGTATTAAAGTTATGTTTCGGGTAATAACTGCTTTGTTTTTTGCTCATGTTTTGACTTATTATCCTTAGTAATCTTACATAGATCATTATTTCATAATCTCTAGAATGATAAACATGATATAAATATCATATATATATTCATTATATATGTATTCATAGTGATTAATAAAAGTTATAGATAGAAAATAAAATACACCGTTCATGGAGACGGTAGGCCGTATGTACGCATAAACGCTATTTTCATTTTCTTATCATATTAAAAGAAAGAAAATTATATGATATATTATAATTAAATAATAATTTTTATGTTATATATATCATATATATTCATAAAATTCATCCTTATTATGACCTATGTGAAATATAGATGAAAAATGAATCACATCGCATCGTGGAGATGGTAAGACATACGTATGCACAAGTGACGTTATCATTTTCCAAAAGATTAGGTGGTAAAAAGGTCGATATGATATTATCATTAAAAAAGTATAATAATTTAATAAATATAAACATTAAACCCATCATAATTCTCACATATAAAATATGGTGATGGAAAATGAATTGTATCGCTATGTGGAGACGGTAAGTCGTACGTACGCACGAGGGATACTTTCACTTCTTGTTTAATGGGAAAGGGGTTTTATAATGGTGTGTTCATAATCATAATAATATTTCAGAATATTTATAATACTAAAGTTATTATTTTATTATATATATCATATATTTATATGAGGTATAGAAGAGTAGAAAAAGAGAGTGATCGGTTAGAGCGATTACCTCTTCTTTGAAACGGCTCCTTTAGATATCCTCTAAAGTACTCTAGAGTTGGTCTTTTAGGAAGTACAGAAACTCTAGAATGTGTCTAGGGAAGTTGAGAATAAAATTTTTCATATATTGGTTGAACAATGAGGCTCATAGTGATGAAATGGGATGAGTTAGGAGGTGTCCTTTTATAATGAAGGTGAGGGGTACTTTGGGGATTTCTCAAAAGATTAAATTATAATAAATTAAATATCAATCAAAATAACTCCAAATGGAAATGAATTAGAAGATAATATGGTATAGGGTGTAATACCATCAACTAATATATTTTATACAAGTTTTTTTGTAATTTTAAACCTTATATTTTTTATTAACCCTTTGTTAACCGATTTTAATTTTAACTACGATAACAACATTTTCAATATTAAAAGGTGAATATTTTTATTTATAATGTGTAAATTTAAATTTAAATGGTAAATTTATGATATTTTAGACCATAATTTATCCCCTTTTTCCTTATTATTTTTAGACCGTAATTTATCCCCTTTGTCCTTACTTAGGAGTTTTATGATTTTTAAATAATTTAATAAAATATTATTTTCATAAAATATCATTAGTGTCAATTTTGACACTATTAATTACATTGAATTTAATAAAATCAATACAACAAGATAATGTTGAAACAATTACTTTAATACACCCCTAATATGTCATATTAACCTATAAAATTTCTGGATCACATTAATTAATTCAAATTATATTTATTTTAATATTTTTAATACCACTTAATTTGGTTTTTCATTAATTAAATAATTACTAAATCATCATTTTCTATTTATTTATGATAATTATTTATTAACTATAAATTAAAAATAAATTTTCATGATTTATATAAACCTTTTAGATTTCATAATAATATATATAGTCGACCATAACTTCTATTTAACCTCATATTAAAAATATTTTACTTATTAAAAGTAAGAGTGTGACATTTTGTCACTCTCTTTGATTTTAATAATATCCAAGTTATTTCATGTAAAAGTGTCCATTAAATTATTAAATTTAAATACTTATGTATTAAGGGTCAAATTAACTTCATCCAATAACATTTAGACAAGTATTAGGGTAGTTTTCTAATGTTTATAATATTATTTTTACCCTCAATTGCCTGATTTACCCATAACTATGGTAACAAAAATTAAAAAAGTTATTATTAATATATAAAAAAATAAAAGGGACCTAATTAATAAATTTTAACCTTATTATTCTAAATATGAAATCCATTTTTTCAAAATTCAATTCATAGAATTTGTTGAAATTGGTTAAAAAATTAATCTCGTAGATGGGACAAAATAGCAGGTTTTTAAAGTGAAAACGTTCAAAATATTGAAATATTTTTATACTCAAATTCAATATAAAATTTATTAAAATTACCTAAATTGTATTAAAATATAAAAAATTTAAACTAATTAAAAATATAATATAATACTATCAATTATTTAGATGAAACAATTGTTTTCAATTAAAATGAAATATTTTTCATTATTCATTAAAACATGAAAGTTAACAAAAAAATACCAAAAAATCAACCAAATTAAATTTTGATATACCATTTTTAAATAAGAATTTTATTTTTTCAAATATAATTTCTAAAAGTGTCAAAAATTAGATTTAAAACAAGTGTGACATCAAAAGATGGTAAAACTATCTTTTTATAAAAATATGTCTTTTAAGTGTAAAATTGGATTTATTCTTATATCATGTATAGAAAAAAAAAATAGGATGAATGTTAAAAATTATATTGAATATATTGTATATATTTCATTAATATAATCAAAAAATGTTTATTTGTTTTTTTATTGGTATAAAACACACTTGTTCACATTTAAATAGTTTTTCAGGAAAAAAAATCCTTTTATTTTAAAAAAGGTTTTACATTCATTTATAATTAATTGGTCAATGAATTATATATATGTGTGTGTGTGTAAAATATAATTTAATAATATATTAAATAATATTCATACCCTCCATTATAACGGCTATGTTATAATTTTATTTTTTAAATAATTATAATAATAAAATGATGTTTTGTAGAAACTCATTGTTGCGTGTAACGTAAGCTAAGCTAGTGTTGCATGTAGTGAAAGCTTAACATGATGTAGTTTTCAATGAAAGGAATCAAGGAAATAAGAAAATTTATTTCATAAAAATCATGGGGTGTTACACTTATTCCTTAGCCACTCCTTGGGGTTTCAAAATAGAGAAGATGTGTGTCAATTCTTGTATGTGTTTATTGGGTTCTTCACCTACTTGACCATGGAACTTTTCCAAAAGTTGAAACAAGCCAGATTTCAATTCAAATTCATTTTTAAATTATGAAATAAATACTTTATTTATTTTATTAATAAATTTTGGGGCACATGGATCTATTAGGTTTTTGTTGAGATTTTTAGCCATGTCTATAGGCCTAAAGTGAACACTGGTGATTTCACCTAAGTCTACAAGAGTTATTTATTCAATGAAAGTATTCAAGTTTAAATTTTAAGTATTTTTAGTAATTTTCTCTCTATTTTAGTTCAAGAGATATAATTTAGTCATTAGAAGATCTGTTCATGCAAACCAAATTTTAGTTTTTTGTTTTTTGCACTACCTACCTAGAAACGGTGTCAAGTTTTGATGCATTCCTATCATGGGTCATGGAAAAAGATTTTTATTAAATAATTTAAATGTAGTTATAGTGGTAACCTAGGTTATATCCTTGATATTATTGCGTAAAAATTAGTTTGTCATGTTTTTATTAGTTAAGGGATTGGGGGGTTTTATTTTGAGTTTGTGATTTTGAAAACAAAAGTAAAAAACTAAAGTAATAAAAAGGGATTGAAAGCATTAGATGAGAAAGGTGATTGAGTCAATATCATATTTCCAATTTCAATGTTATCATAGTTATAAAATAGCTTTACTTATTTCATTTTTAAATTTATTAGTGCAATATTACTCTATTGATTTATCTAAACACCTTTGGATGAAGTGTATTATGAAGATTGACCTAACATTGATTACTATTTGTTTAGACTCCCTTCCTAGTTGTATAAAAATTCAGAAAGATTCACTATATTGAGGGTGATTATCAATTATAAACTGAAACAGTAATAGTGAACTAGTTGGAATCCTTAAGCACCATTGCATTCAAAGTATAAAACAATCACTCAGAACCAAAAATAAATCAACATAAAAAGAGATTTTATTCATTAAATTATAAGGAATCAAGAATTACAATGGAGATATTTTTGTTACCCAATCACATAAGAATTACTCCACTATGTGAAGAGTAACATACATGATTGGGGAGGAATAATTTATTGCATACTAAGTAAACAGAAAATAAAACTAAGAATAAAACAACAATAGAAGATTCTCCAACATGAATTCATGATTCAAGTCTTTATCGACCCCAAAAATGGCCTCCTATTTCTTTCATAAATGATTGGGTTACTTCTCCTTAAGCTTTTTCAAATGTCATGTAGTCTTTTCTTTTTCAAAAATCACTATCTTTCCTCTTTCCTCAGATATTTCCTCTTTCACGATCTTCAAATCTCCATGAAATCTGCAACTTTTATTTTGAGTTTTAATGTTTCCTTACCTATTATTTTATTAAAAATAATTCATATAGAATAATTTTATTTATTACATGCATTCTGATGTAGCATCCCTAAGATTTTCCTTCTCACAACCTGCTTTTTTTTCATCTAGTGGATTCCTTAAAGATTCACTAATTCTTGGATCAACCATGAGGTTCAATTTCAATGGATCGACTTCATGGAATGATATTTATATAGAAAAAATGATACATATGAAGGATTTTCCCTAATTAAGTGGGAATTTTTAGGTCTAGTATGATGTTTACATTGAATATGAGTGATGGTTGATGGTTACGCATGACTGAATCATGGTTACACAACACCATATTCAAGATTACGTAGGCTATAAATAATGGTTATGAACATAGTGTTTGGGGCTTGTTTAATGCATACATAGGGGGAAAATGATCCCTAAATAACCCACCAATGGTTATTATGTAGTTGTTTCCTTTTTTATTTCTTTAAGATTCCTTCGAGGGGGTGAATCCATAGCAATCCTCTAAGAATCATCAGTTCCTTCCACAACTATCTTATCAAGAACGACTTTGTACTCAAATTTCTTCATAATAGTAAGATAATTGGTATCAAGACATTTTAAAAATTATTTAAGTGAATTTATTTCACAATTTAGCCACTTTAAACAATATTCACACATACAAATCATTTGACACTTAAATTTCAAAACATGTTAGAGCACTATGAATTGATAAATATGGGGGATTAGAATGAACCAAATATTAATAAAATATCATGTATTTATGTATTATGTCATGGGGAATTTACATAACCTTTTAGTATGAAAATTAACCTTTGGACATTATCACATATATTTCAAATGGAATAATGATCATCATGTGATATGATATTAATTAATATTCAAGATTATGAATATTTTGGTAATAAATTTTAAAAAGTATTTTGTTTTAGGGAACAAACTACAATAGACTCCCACTTTCACTAAATTCAACTACAATATATCCAACTGGTCAGCCTCATATGATGAAAAATATTCTACTGAGATATGACTATATCTGATGATCCCATTAGGATACTCAGGTTTTTCTGTTTAGTGAGACCTTATCTCTCTTGAGAACATTCCTCACGAGACGATATCACCGAGTATATAAATTTTTTCCCCTATCATCCCTAACATATTGGATAATACCATGGTTAAAATTCATCATGATATGATTTAATTTTTACTATTAGGGTAAAAATACAAAATTTAGAACAAAATATTTCTAAACTTGCTTCTTAGGTTACATCAGAAGCCATAAATTACTCAATCGAATGTAGATATGACAACTATTAATTGTAATATGGTTTAACCTTTCAAATTAAATTATCCTTACTATGATACCAGATAAATATGATATAAAAATAATAGTTTTATATCCCTTAAAAACTATTTTTCCCATTTATCTAATTATCAAGAACTCATCCAGTTTTTTTTCTTAAGCACTGTCAAATAATTTTGTCTACCAACTTATATAGTTCTCCTGGTCTTATTTGATATTTTCGTTTTATTATTTAAATATATGAAATACCAAACCTAAGTACATATCATGTGATGTGAGATATATGTCCAAATTACTCTTATGTATGTGTATTTTATCCATCACAAGAATTACATGTGACACTGGAAGTAATTCAAATAAATTATTCCATCTTGTATTTTTCAATACCATGTCAACTATGTACTATCAATTAAATTAATAAACCCCTAAATATAATATAATATATTATGTTATATATAACTTGGGTTTATAATTAAGTTATTTTTATAGAAATTTACCTTAGTCTTAATTAATCATAAGACTAATTACATGTTTTCCATATGTTTTTAAACATATCTATCTTGAAAAAATAGAGCACTCTCACTAACCATTTGTAGAAACTTGACAAAATTTAATTTAAAATGAATATACTATGATAATTATACTTATTTTATCATATAAATGGATCCATGTAACTTCTATTCTATATTGTCATTCATTGATGTTTCCAACCTTTTTGGTCACTCCATATAAATATGTTCCATTAAGTTGCCTTCAAGAGAGGTGGCCTTGAAATCAGATGCCTAATATATTGATCATAGTATCTATGATAAATAGAATTCAAATTAATTCAAAAATTATGGTTTGGTATAACCACTCAAGCCTTATTGGTACCTTTCTTATACAATCCATGTATAGTTTTCGTTAAATACACACTAACAACTTTACATCAAATACAGAATAAATTTTGGTACATGGAATCCATCTTTGAATTGATGAGAACTTTTCAATCATAGATAGTTTCAACTTACTAATTCTTGAAGGATTTATTCTTATCAAATAATATATCACCCTCTATAGTGATTATAAAACCACCACTATAGTTTTAACCATCCTATATAGTATATATCTCTAGAATAATTCATCCCACTACTAATTATGAAGTTTAATTTCTCTTATACCAAATTTTTCATCGATAGACAAGATTAAACTTAAGTCGTTTTTTATTCCATAATCTCAAAAGATTTATACTTTTTGTATTTCCCAAATTTACCTTATAGGTAGAAGCGGTCTCTTACAGCACAGGTGGGGTTTGAATCCATAAAGACCTAAGAAATAAATCATAACACTTGGATGTTTTTAAGAGTTTTGGATATGAAGTGGCCAACTATTTGTGGAGAATTTATTTTAAGAAGAAAACAAACTAAGATTTAAATTAATGAAATTAATGAATATGGGTAAATCATAGGTTATTTCAAGGGCTAGATTGGTAAATCATATGGTTTTTTTTTCATTGAAAATTTTAGATCATCAATTCAAAAAGAATCCATTTGTTGAGATAAAAAAACTCCATAATTAACTAATTTAATCCCAAAAATAATACAATGCTAATAAATAATGCACTTATATGATTAATTTGATGATCACTTTAAGGAATTGGGTTATACTACTACTCAAAATATGTAATCATCAAAACCAGTGAAAATGAAGATGAAAATAAGTCATCGAATGAAACTCTAAAATAAAATAAATGATTGATAGTTTAAATAAAATGAAATAACATCCAATCCATCCATAATAAACTCTATAAAATCAACCTATAATAGGTTATACTTTTATTTATGTGAATCTATCAATGGAATATGGGAAGTTGATCGATAAAAGTGGGATTTTAGAAGAGAAGACAAAAAAATAATGAACACTCCACCATTTTTTTTAATTAATTCACACCGTGAAATAAATAGTATCATAGTGGTAATGATGATATGAAAAATAATTAATAATAATAAATACTTTTAATTAGAAAACTATAGTGAATTAGAACAACTTACAAGTTAAAAACAAGCTTACGAAAACAAGATTATAGCATAACAATACAAAGAAATACAAGTAAAAAAAAGCTTTTATTTTCTCCTCCAAATTCACCTTAAATAGAAATTTGGATCCAATCTAGTCTATCCATTTCAATAAAATTGGTCCCATTCAATATGGTAATCCAAAAGGTGGTGGAAAGTGGGTGGTTAATTGATTTCCATCATTACCAAGGTAGCATGCATTCCTTTTATCTTTCAAAATTTACGGGCCATAATGACCTCCATGATAAGCTAGTTTGGATGAGTTTTAGAAGAGCAAATGTTTTCCATATATGTCACCTAATATTTAGAAAAATTTAATCCCAATTGGATAATCCATTAGGAAGTTATGGTCAAAATTACGGAAAGACTTCGTGGGCCTTGAAATATGGCTCAAAATATAAACTTCAACTTGATCTACATAAATAACCATATAAATGATAGAATTAGATTTTTATATAGTTAAATTAAATTTTACTAGTGAATTACTGTATCTCAAGTTAAAATTTAAGCTTCATTGGATGTGTATTTTGGGACTAAATATCATTTTAATGGACTGAGGTCGAATCTTCTTTTCCAAAAAATTTCTATATTTGAAACCCAATATGTCAATCTTCCTTTATGAATCTTCCATTGCTCCATAAGGATAAAAAAATTCTCAAAAAATATTTAAATGATCTTGGAATTTAAAATTCAAATCATGAATAGATGGTGATCTATAATGTGATGTAAAAATAGACCGAGATTAATACATTTTAAACATGACTTGCATATATGATGAGAAATGAAGTTTAAATTTTAAAATGTATTAACCTAGCCTTTTATGAATAATATAGAACATCAAAACACATAAAAATATAATTAAATTTATTCAATTTCAATGGATAATCAACTTAACTCGTAGAAATAAATTTTATATTATTAATACCTTATTCTAACTTGGGTTATTAGTATCCTTAATAGTAATAGGATCATTAACTAAGATCCGCTATGTGTTTTTCATGATGTACATTTGAAGATTTCACAATCTTTACAAATGGATCCCATCATATCACCTTAATCTATGGAATAATGTGCTTTCTTCATATCATAACTTATATGATATTCATTGGTCTATATAGTTTTCATATAGTTATTTGTTACATTATTATTTTTAAAACATATATGTTGATACCAAGTGTTACATTTGTTGTCAATTGGTCAATATGTGAAGTTATGACGCTTGAATAATTATTATGGATTCACTTAATGGAATTATATTTCATGCTTGAACAATTCTCCAATTTTAAATGTGATTATTTTTTATCTAATCTTTAATGACAAAGATATGTGAAAAAGGAATTTTAAGAGGTACACATTATTTTAAAAAAGTTAAATATGAACATGAAAATATTTATTTGCATAAGGATTTGAATATTTCCATGAAAAATGATATAAATTTCATGAAAATTAATTTAATAATCCCATGTAAAATATATTTATATTTTACATGATGAATTTGAGATGTGTGGTGAGTTTAGCTTGGAATTTATACAAATAATTTAGTTAACTCTTTTTATCTGAGTATATTAAAAATATTTCAAGCTACCTAAGCCAGTTGAAGGGATCTATAGCCACTTCTTAGGTGGGAAAGTCAACCTATATCCAACAAGGCAGCAATTGAGTGAGTGCCTGCATGGATAGTAATCCAGGTGTGTGATGGATGCATAGTGCTCATGGGATCATGTAAATGGTGTGCATGGAACATGCATGGAGGTTCCTGAGTGAACCATGCAAGTGTGTTGCGTATAAGGACTCAGCCATAAACATTACATAATCTTTATTTTTAGTCAAGAATTTACTTTCATACACATTGAGGATCTTTTCAGGTTTAGAGTTTTAGATAATTAGGTCATAACTCATACATAACAAAACCATAAAACACAAAGTGAGCACTTCTGTTCAGTATCCATTTTTACCATAATATAAAACTTTTAAAATAAAGCATGAATTATTTTCATGGAAAATCTCCACGAATTCTATCTTGACTTATTCAATCCCCTTAACCATCCTTAAACCCTATTAATATATTTTAAAAACTTTGTATGAGCACAAAATCTCAATAAGGGATATAAAAATAAAGGAAATTGTTAGTTTGGTAAAAACATGAAAAATCATATAACTTTTAACTTTATCTTCAAAGTTCTTTGAGAATATTAAATAAAACATTTTTACAGGAATAACAAACACACATTTTGCAAAAAGAAAATCATTAAAACCCATATAAATCAATTAAAACTTCTTTAGGTGAATTAGAGCATCATATTCATTAAACCATTTCAAACCCTTTTAATTGGAATAACCATATGGCTGACTTCCAAACATGTCACTCTTACAAATTAAATAACCATATGATCGAATTTCATACTCAATGCATTGAAGGGATATCACAGACCCACCCATCCTTTAAGATATAACAGGATCACCAGACACTATATGGGCCACCCCATGTATGATCTATAATGGGCTCACCTAGTGATATCTGGGCCACCCCATGTATAAGTTGTAATGGGCTCACCCGACGTTATCTGGGCCACCCCATGTATAAGCTGTAACGGGCTCACTTGGCACTATCTAGGACGCCCCATATATAAGTTGTAATTGGGTCACCCATTTCATATAATTCTCAAGGACCATATCATTAATAAAACAATTTCATTATAAATAAATTTTAAAAACTCCTTTAAACTCGTATAAAAAACACATTCAAATAAAAATGTCATTTTCTTTTAAAACCCCATTTTCAATACCAAAACACACTTTTCTTTGAAAATCCATTTTCAATACCAAAATACCAAAATAAAAGGAAAAAGGGGTTTTCATTTAATAAAAAATGTAATCTTGTAAAGGAAGATATAAATCAAATAAAAGTTGTGATGTCATGAAATTTCATTATCATCATACTTTAAAAATAGAACATTTTATTTGTCGTTTGTCAAAAGGTTTTGTTTAAAACATGTAAAAAGATTCCTTTTTTGAAAACATTTGAATGAAATTAAAAATAGATAAAAAATTTCCTTTACAATCCTTTTATATAAATGAATATATAAAATAATATCAATAATATGGAGGAAAATATTTTAAAATTAAATCTTAAAACATTTTAAAAGAGATTTTTAAATCAAAGTGTCTCATACCACTTTGAAATATTTGAATCATAAAACTATTTAAAGAATAAAATTAAAAAAACATTAAATATAATCATAATAGATAAAATTCATGATATAAATGTCAATGGGTCTATATGTACACCTTATAAAATAATAAAGGTGTATAATATCAAGATATGCCTCAATGAAAGGAGATTGAGACGAAGTCCATTACCTTGAGACTGACTTTTACGTGTGTATTTATCTTCCTAAATAATAAACTTATGTTAATTATTTACTTTATTTAGAACCTTTTTAAATTTTATCATTACTTTTATTTCACTTATTATAATGTTTTATACAATTACTTAAATAATTAAGTCTATGTTGGGTGTTTTGACCATATTCAGTTTATGTGTCAAAACGACTAAGGATGATTGACTATAGTCAAGGAGGTCATTGTATAAACATATCCAGAATAATAATCATGAAATTATTATCATATTTATAAATCAATTATACTTTTAAAACCACTCATAAAATATGTTTATGAAAAATGAACCAACGCTACAATCATGAATACGGTAGGTCGTACGTACTCATGAGTAACGTTATCATTTTTCAATGATCATTATGTAAAGAAGTAAAATAGAATTTATCTTTATATAATGGTAATTATATAATAAATACCATATTATTTAATCATATATACTTATAAATATAATTATTGTGATGTAAAAGGTATCACATCGCTTCGAGGAGGTGGTAGTCCACACGTCCATGAACGACGTTATCACTTTTTTAGTGTGTGAAAACATGTTAAAGAAAACGATATATTATATTTATATAAAGGTAATTATGTGATTAATATCATATATATTTCATGTATTTCACATATTTTTCATTAAACCCATCATTAATACATTCCATTTAAAGTGTAAACGTATCACATCGCTTTGAAGAGGTGGTAGTCCACACGTCCATAAACGATGTTATCATATTTCCACAAAATGGAAAGCATGAAGTTATGTATTATATAATAATTATATAAGTAAAAATACATCATAAATATTATTTATACTATATAAAAATATTAATTCCATTTTTATTCCCAACCTTGAGAGGTGGTAATGGAAGAGCGAACGACATCGGTTCGCGAGGCGGTAGTCCGTCGTACACACGAACGATGATTGTGTATCCCATTTGATGTAAGTGTGTGTAGGTGTAGGTAGAAACTATAACATAACAACATATAAGTATATTTAGGATACTTAGGTTATTATATAATCATAAAATAATAATAATTTAAGTGGTTTGAGAAATAAATAAAACAAAAGTGATCGATGAAGAATGATACCACTTTTTCGAGTAACTCCTTTTGGTTTACACCAAAAGAATTCCTTATATTGCTTGATTAAAAAATTTAGGATTATAGGATGAGAATATATATTTTTTTAGATTATTTTGGAAGGGTTTTGATTATCCAAAAGGGATTTAGAGGTGTGAATAAGTGGGGAGGATGGGTGCCTTTTTATAGTGGAGGGGGAGTGGCATTCTTTTAAATATAAAAAAATAAACACTATTAGGAGGTATCCCTTAAATAATGAGCTTAAAAATGAAAAATTGTGGATTAAAGGGTAATTATACTCGACCCACACTCAAACCAATAAAAAAATAATATCATTTTTATCATTTTTTATTTAATCTTTAAGTTTCCTTATTTTTTTTAATTTTGGTTTTTCATTTAGGTAGATGGTTTTATAACCTATGTAATTCATCCATTAAGACTAAATTAAAGTGATAATTATTATAAAATATAGAAACAATTATTATAAAATATTACATATAATTTCTAAAATAAATAACACATATGTTTTGGAAATTAATTTCAACAGAAATGCGGGTAACGCGCAAAACACTGCTTTAACCCTAATTGCACTAACAAAATTTTTACTATTTATAGGTCAATATGTTCATTATAAAAGATAAATTGGATCATTAATGTAATATATTTTATATTTATTAACACTTAAAATCACTTTTTATAAGATAATATGTTTTAGTAACCTTAAATTATTTAATAAAATATTATTTATTTTATTTAATTATTAACTAAATAATCCATGCATTGGTGTTTCTTAAGAATTTAATGTGATTATATCATCTATAAAAATTAAATTTAAATTATTATGATAAAAATAACTCATTTATATTCTAAAATAATATTTATAACCAAACCTGTATATCTTTTTCCCTACTCCAAAGCTTTATAAGTGTTAAAGGCAAGGAAGGTTCCTTTTTGTCCCTTTTATGGAATAGTATCCCAATAACTCATAAATATAGATCCTAATGTGTTTAGGGTGAAAATATGTCCATAAAATGGATGTTGGACAAATTTTTGGTCATTTATACACCTTATATTCTAATTTTAATCATTAAATAAGCTTGTTGTTACCTTAATCACTACAATTAATTTTAATTGTTTTCACTAATCATTTCAGTCAAAAAATTAAATTGATCTTATTATAAAAAAATAATGCAGATTAAAAATAATTGTATCCATTTTTTCAAATTAAATTCATAGAATTAGCTAAGATTAATTTAAAATTAATCCTGGAGATGTTGCAAGACAACATATTTTTAAGGAGAAAAATTCAAAATTTTGAAATGTTTTTATATCCAATTTCAATGTGAAATTGAATAAATTTAACTAAATTGGACCAATTGATATATAATTTAACTAATTATACTTTAAAACAAATTTAAAATATAATTTAATTATATAAATAAATTAGATGAAAAAAACAGTTTTCAATTAAAATGCAGTGTTTTTTCACTATTCATCAAAAAATGAAACTTCTCATAAAAATACCAAAAAACCACCGAGAGTAAATTTTGATATTTTGATTTAAAAAATGAAGTTTATTTTGTAAAATAAAAATTATAAAAGTATCAAAATTTATTTTTAAAACATGTCTGCCATTAAAAGGCGGTAAAACTTATTTTTAGAAAAATATAGTTTTTAAGTGTAAAACTGGATTTATTCTTATCTTATGCCTATCAAATCTATTGGATGAATGTAAAAATATTTTATAAACTTGTGTAAACATAATATATTTACTCTTATTCACAAATTCCAATATAATTTCTAGGTAATAACTTCCTTATTAAATAATAATATCAATAGTATATTATTGTTCGGTAAGACTTGGTCTTTTGTATAAGACAAGTTATCAAAGAAACTTGATGTTATGTGCAGTGAAATATAAAATTGGTGTTTCATATAACACAATATAAAATTTGAATTTTGTGTAACTCAAGCTATCAAATAATTTAAATAAATTTTAAATAATATATTTCATAAAATCTCATGATGTTACATCCTACCCCCTTAAAAAAATTGCATCATCACAATTTAAACTTTATCTCGGTAAAAAATGGTTGGACATTTGAAAATACCATTGTTGAAAAGATCATATTAATAAATTTTATGAGTTATTTTACTATCTAAGAACATATGGAAATAAACTTACTTTATATATTTATATAAGCACAATTTCATCCTCATAACATTCCCAAAAATATGATGAGCATCCTTAATCATCAAAGAACATGTAAACCATAAAGGTTATAAATACCTTAAAACTCATGTAAAAAAGTAAAGGAATACTTCTCATTAAAATAAATCCTAACATAAACATAAACCCTACTAAACATATCACAAAAACTCCTTAATCACTTTATGATCACATCACTTAAAACCTCATAAGGAGTGTCTAAAACCTTGAACTTATGGTCAAACTTTGAAATATCGAGATCCCTGGAGTTTTCAACACTTCACTAGATAGCCCAACATCAAATACAGTAGTAGAAAAATATTTTCCCATACCTTTATATTTATAATCTTGATGATTTCCACCCTGAGTAAGATTCTTTAGACACATGTTAGCATAATTTCCCCACTCATTACAGCTAAAACATATCATTATTGACTGGATAACTTTTATCTTTCTCTTGGATTGTTTAGAACTCTTATTTTTGCAGTCACAAACCTTGTGATCAGACATAATGCACCAGTAACACTTTCCAAATCCTAACATACATTCACCAAAATGTATTTTACCACACTCAAAACAAGTTTTAGGCTTGCCTCCATAATTATTATTTGGTTGCTTCTCCATTTCCCGCCACTTTGAACATTTCTTACTCCTTTTATCTCATGGAACATAAGTGTTAGAAAACTCCATATCATATTTACCTTCACAACGAACCACTTTATCATAACTTTTAAATTCTTGAGAGGCCAAATATCTTTATATACTTGGTTTCAATCATGATTAAAATCTATTAATTTTTCTATTAATGTGTTGAATAAAATCCAGAACATAGCTAGTCAATCTTGTGAATTTTTATTCATATGTAGCCACAGAATTGTCATCATTTTTCTTTAATTCTAAGAATTATTTCTCCATCCTGAGTTGAATAACCTTAGGGAAATATTTATCAAGGAAGTGATTCTTAAATATTTCTTATTATATGGCATCAAGTTCATCTTTATTTCTAGTATTCTTAACCAAAGACCACCATCGATCAACTTCACCTTCAAAAAAATAAATGGAAAGGGTTATCTTTTGACATTTTGAATATTCCATGACTTCAAATATATTCTCTATGTAATTGATCCATACTTAGTCTACCACTGGGTTAGATTATCCATTGAATTATGGGGTATGTTGTCTCATAAAATGATACACTATAAACATATTCCTCTCTGGTAGATTAGGTTCTTCTCTAGAATTTATACCACCACCATTAATAGCTCATATCAACTAATCTATCATTGTAACAAATTGTTCTTTTCCAATTCCAACCATCCTGGGATTCTATTTTGGAAGGATATTTTCCTATCAATACCTTCCCACTATATTTCCTATTTCTTCTATGGAAAAGTATTCTGAACAAACATAGTTTAGATAAATAAACATGGAAATATTAAAATTATTTATCATTTCAACTTAACTATAAAGTAAAATCTTATAAGGGTATGCTATTAATGCTATCCTAGACTCTAAAGTTATATAAACCTTTCCTTTGATACAAACTATAAATAATAGGCCTTAAACATTACATAATCTTGAGTTTTAGTCAAGAATTTACTTTCATTCACATTAAGGATCTTTTGAAGTTTATAGTTTTAGAGAATTAGGTCATAACTCATACATAAAAAACCATAAAATGTAAAATGGACACTTCCAATCAATATCCATTTTTTCCATAATATAAAACTTTTAAAATAAATAATGAATTATTTTCATGGAAAATCTCCATGACTTCCAACTTGACTTCTTCCTTACCCTTACCCATCCTTAAACCCTGTGAAAACATTTTTAAAACTTAGAATGATCACAAAAGCTCAGTAAGGGATATAAAAAAAAGGAAACTATTAGTTTGGTAAAAACATAAAAAAATCATATAACATTTACCTTTATCTTCAAATTTCTTTGATAATATGAAATAAATCATTTTTATAGGAATAACAAACACACATTTTTCTCAAAAAAATATTAAAACCCATATAAATCAATTAAAACTTTTTTAGGTGACTTAGAGCATCGTATTCATTAAACCTTTTAAAACCCCATTTAATTGGAATAACTATATGGCCTACTTCCAAACATGTCACTCTCAGAAATGTAATAGCCATAAGGTCGACTTCTATACCCAATGCATTGGAGGGATATCACGGACCCACCCATCCTTTAAGCTATAACGGCCTCACCCAGTGCTATATGGGCCACCCCATGTATAATATGTAATGGTCTCACCTGATGTTATCTGAGACACCCCACATATAAGTTGTAATGGGAGAACTTGGTGTTATCTGGTCTACCATACATATAAGTTGTAACGGGTTCACCCAGTACTATCTGGACCACCCCATATATAAGTTATAATAGGATCACCCATTTCATATAATTCTCAATTACAATATCATTAATAAAACACTTTCATCCTAAATCCCTTTGAAAAACTCCTTTAAACTCATATGAAAAATTCTTTTGGATAAAAATACCATTTTCTTTTAAAACCCCATTTTCAATACCAAAACACCATTTTCTTTGAAAACTAATTTTAAATACCAAATTAACCAAATTAAATTAAAAAAATTCTTCATTAAATAAATCATGTAAAATTTCAAATTAATCTATAAATAAAATAAAATTCATGATGGTGAAAGGTCATTATCTTCATACTTTAAAAATAGGACATTATATTTGTCGTTTGTCAAAATGTTCCATTTAAAACAAGTAAAAATATTAATTTTTTGAAAACCTTTGAATGAAATTAAAAATAGACATAAAATTTTATTTATAATACTTTTATATATATGAAAATATAAAATAATATCAAGAATATGGAGGAAAATATTTTGAAATTAAATCTTAAAACATTTTAAAAGAGATTTTTAAATCAAAGTGTCCCATACCACTTTGAAATATTTGAATCATAAAAATAATTAAAGAATAAAATTTAAAAAAACATTAAATATCATGATAATATATAAAATTCATGATATAAATTTAAATGGGGCTGTATATACACCTTAAAAAGAATATAGGTGTATAATATCAATATATTCTTCAATGAAAGGAGATTGAGATAAAGTCACTTACCTTGATTCCGAATTTTCACGTGTGTCTTTATATTCCTAAATAATAAACTTATGTTAATTATTTACTTGATTTATAACATTTTAAATTTTATCATTACTTTTATTTCACTTATTACAATTTTTTATACAACTGCTTAAACAATTAATTCTACGTCGGGTGTTTTGACCATATTCGATTTATATGTCAAAACGACTAAGGTTAGTTAACTATGGTCAAGGAGGTAATTATATAAACATATAAAGAATAATAATAATTAAATAATTATCATATTTATACATAAATTATAATTTTAAAACCACTCATAAAATAAGGTTATGAAAAATGAACCAGTATTACAATCATGAAGACGGTAGGTCGTATATACGCATGAGTAAAGTTACTATTTTTCAATGATCATTATGGAAAGAATTTAAGTAACATTTATATTTCTAGAATGATCATTATATCAGAAATACAATATTATTTAATCATATATACTTATACATATAATTATTGTGATGTAAAAGTAATCACATCGCTTCGAGGAGGTGGCATTCCACACATCCACGAACGACGTTATCACTTTTTCATTATGTGAAAAGGTGTTAAAGAAAATTATATGTTATATTTATAGAAAGGTAATTATTTCATTAATATCATATAAATGTAATGTATGTCGCATATTTTTAATTAAACTCATCCTTAATACATTACATGTAAAGTGTGAGCATATCACATCGCTTTGAAGAGGCAGTAGCCCACACGTCCACAAATGATGTTATCGTATTCCCACAAAATGGAAAGTATGAAATTATATGTTATATAATAATTAAATAAGTATAAAGACATAATAAATATTATATATATCATATAAAAACATTAAGTCTATCATTATTCCCAACCTTGATAAGTGGAAATGTAAGAACGAATGACATCGGTTCACGAGGCAGTAGTCTGTCGTACACACGAACAATGATTGTGTATCCCATTTAATGGAAGTGTATGTAGGTGTAGGTATAAAAATTAACATAAAAACATATCAGTATATTTATGATACTTATGTTATTATATAATCATTGAGTAAGAAAATTTGAAGTGGTTTGATAAAGAAAGAAAATAAAAGTGATCGTTGAAGAATGTTACCTCTTTTTCAGGTAACTCCTTTTGGTTTACACCAAAAGAATTACATGGATTCATTTGTGCACAAATTTAGGCTTATATGATTCTAGTATAGATGTTGGGAGACTATTTTGGTGGGGTTTTTATGATCTAAAAGGGATTTAGAGGTGTGAATAAGTGTGGAGGGTGAGTGCCTTTTTATAGTGGAGGGGGAGTGGCATTCTTTTAAATATAAAAAGGTAAACACTACTGGGAGGTCTCCCTTATATCATGTGCTTAAAAAATAAAAAATAATATATTTAAAGGGAATTATGTTTTATAAACACTCACACCATACAAAAATAAAATCTTTTTTATCATTTTTCCTTAGTCTTTAAGTTTCCTTATTTTTTTCATTTTGGTTTTTCATTTAGGTAGCTAGTTTACTAACCTATGTAATTCATCCATTAAGAAAAAATTAAAGTTAGAATTATCAGAAAATTTAATCCCAATTATTCTAAACTATTATATATAATTTATAAAATAAAAATCTCATATGTGTTGGAAATTAATTTTAATAGAAACACATGTAATGCGTGAAAACACTACTTTAACTCAAACTGTGCTAACAAGGTTTTTACTATTTATGGGTCAATGTGTTCATTACAAAAGATAAATTGTACCATTAATAGAAAATATTTTATATTTATTAACACTTAAAAATATCCAGCCATAATATAAGATTTTTTAGTAATTTTTAAATTATTTAATAAAATATCATTTATTTTATTTTATTATTAACTAAATAATCTATGTGTTGGCGTTCCTTAAGAATTTAATGTAATTATATCATATATAAAAATTAAATATAAATTATTATGATAAAAATAAATTATTTATCTTAAAAATAATATTTATAACCAAACCTATGTAGCTTCTTCCCTACTCTAAATTTTTATAAGTGTTAAAGGCAAGGAAGGTTCCTTTTTTCTTTTTCCTTTCTTAACTTGTTATATAGATCACTTTTATGGAATAGTATCCCAATAACTCATAAAATAGAGAATAAGGTGTTTGGGGTATAAATATTTATATCCAATGGGTTTTTTACAAGTGTTGGGTCATTTATACACCTTATATTATAATTTTAATCATCAAGTAAGCTTGTTCTTACCTTAATCATTGTGATTAATTTTAGTTGTTTTCACTGATCATTTTAGTCAAAAAATTAAGTCAATATTATTAGACCAAAAATTTCATAATGGTTAAAAATAATTGTATCCATTTTTTCAAATTAAATTCATATAAGTGGATAAATTTAATTTAAAATTAATCCTACAGACATTGCGAGATAGCGAGTTTTTAAGGAGAAAAGTTCAAAAATTTAAAATGTTTTAATATCCAATTTCATTGTGAAATTGAATCCATTTACCTAAATTGTATTTATTGATGTATAATTTAACTAATTAGAATTTAAAACTAATTTAAAATATAATTTAAATATATTAATAACTTTGATGAAAAAGCGGTTTTCAATTAAAATGCAATGTTTTTCACTATTTATCAAAAAATGAAACTTCTCAGAAAAATACAAAAAAATGGCCCAAAATAAATTTTGATATTATGATTTAAAAAATAAATTTTATTTTTTAAAATAAAAAATATAAAATTTCCAAAATTTATTTTTTAAACAAGTCTGTTATTAAAAGGCAGTAAAATTGCTTTTTAGAAAAATACAATTTTTAAGCTTAAAACTGGATTTATTCTTATTTTATGCCTATAAAATATATTGGATGAATGTAAAAAAATTATAAACTTTTGTAAACATAATATATATAGTATTATTCACACTTTACAGTATAATTTTTATTTGATAACTTCCATATTAACTAATAATATCAACAGTATATTATTGTTCGGTTAGACCTGATCGTATGTGTAAAACAAGTTATCAAAGAAACTCGATATTACGTGCAATGAAAGATAAAATTGGTGTTGCGTATAATGCAATATAAACTATAAATTTCATGTAACTCAATCAATTAAAAAATTTAATAAATATTGAAGAATATATTTTATAAAAATCTCAGGATGTTACAATGCAGCCCTGTGAGGGCATCGGTTCAGTGTTGTGGGTTTCAAACCCCACTACCAACTCAAGCGATCCATGGAATGTGGAAGGTAATATGGAAGAATGAGGCTGAGAGAAAAATATATGTGGTATATTAGATCATGGGTAATGTTCACCCACTTAAAATGTTATGGATATTTTGGGGGGCTTCTGATCCAATAGATCAACATCATCCGTTCAGCCATGCGATCATCTTCAACCTCAGCCTTCACCAAGAGCTTTTGTACGCCATGAATTTTGCAGTCCATGATTTACACCAGATCAATCCAAACCATTTACACATTAAAGTATTCCCCTATGACCTTATGATATTCAAGCAAATACAAAGCACATATTACACACGATATTCATGCATTTCCTTGCATGAAAAAGAAGGGTCTAGGGTTATGTCATTTCCTATGATGAATCTGAGTTCATGTATAAAGTAAATGAATGATAATTAATTGATGTTCATCCAAGATAAATGGTAATTCATGTAGTTACACTTCCATGAATCTAGATCGAATGGAAAAAGGAAGAACATTTGCATCCATGAATCCAGTATTCACACAAGCGATATTTTGAGTTATGCTTATCTATAGTATTTACTTATGTCATGTAAAGAATGAAGAGCTTGATATTTTGAGTATTTAAGTTGATATGTGGTATTTTTTACCACATGAATAATGAGATTCATAAATGAAGATAAAGGGTGAGCCATGGGTGTGAACAAAATGAAGAGTGCATGTAACCTTCAGGTATTTTAAGGAGATCCATGCATTTTTGAAGTCATGCCAGAATAATTTAAAGATATATGAACCCATGAGTATTTAATATGAGTTTCATGAGGAAATAGAATAGTTTCATCCAATATTTATGAGGAGATGGAAATACCCATAGTCATTGGGGTATTTAAATTGAGTAATATAATGCTCAACATCATTAGGGTGTTTATATTTGAATAATGAAAAATAAATGTGTTATTCTTGACAAATTTAATTGAGAAAATAATTAGGGTTTATTGAAATATAATAATAAGATATTATAACATGAACAATTATTGTCTTTTGTGGATAAATGTGTGCATGTGGGTGATAAATAATTTTGGGGGGAATATTGTGAGACCTTGCATCCATTATGTAAGAAGTATTTTTTGAGATCCCAAACATCCTTTTATAAAGAGAAGGTGATTTTCAAGACTAGTAGAGCTGGTCCCTAGTGGTTTCTACTGAAGTTATTGAAGAAGTCTTGAGACCATAATTGTTAAAATTCTTGAGGAAGTACACAAGGAAGGGTCATCCAACTTTATTTTGTAGGAATACTATCTATGAATAAGTCCTTTCTATCTCTGGATCAACATTGAAGAGGAAGCTTGTATTTAGGGTGTCTATCTAGCTACTGGAGTCTTGTGATTTGGGAGTCTAACTATTCATAGAAAAAAAATAAGTTGTGGCATCTAACTAATTGCAGAGAGATTATAATTTGGGTGTCTAACCAGTTGTATTCACTTGGAGAAATAGTGAAGAATCCATGTTAGGGTGTCTAAACAATATGGAAAAGAGTAGTATTTTATGTTGAACCATGTAAATACCATGTGTTTCTCTCTCTATCACTACTACTTTACATGAGGTGATAATGAGTGATTATATTGAGTGGATCGATAACTTTAACCAGTTTAAGTGGTTCAATTTTAAATAATAAGAAACTCATAAAATGAAGGTACCAATGATTCACCCCCCTCCCTCCCCCCTCTCAGTGACACTTAACCAACCCTTGGATTCTATAATTGGTATCATAGAGAGGTTTCCTATAAAGATATAAGTAATTATGAATATGGAATTTGATAAGGATTTTGAAGAGATCATTGCACTTATTTCAAGAAACTACGAAAGGATAAAGTAAAGAAGGAAAGAAAACAATTCCCAAAGAATAATCTGATGAGTATAAAGGATAAATTTAATTCATCCTTTTCATGCACTCAATTTTTATATGTAATCAATATCCTTGCCTTTAATTATAATAATAAGAATAATCCATCCCAAAAATTTTGCTCTCCATTCAAGGTAAAATATGAACCTAATTTTATCTCTGATTTTATCCCTTGTGTAGAGAAATAATATTCAATCACATACTCTCTCTTAGAGATGAAAAGGAATTGTTATTATAGTGATGAATAGGAAAAAAATCAAGTTTTTATTCTAAGGAGTGATCATGCAATGAAAAATAATACCAATGAAGAATCATGCATAAAGTTTACTATTTAATGGTAAAAATTTGTCCTTGGAAAAAAAATATTGGGAAGAGAATAAGTGAACTTGAATCTCAAATTAAAAAATATAGGAACCAAAATGAAGAAGCAAAGTGATATGATATAAGAGATTTCCCAAGAGATTCAAAAGAAAATTTCCATAGAGAATGAGTTGAAGGATAGCATCATATCTCTCAAAACCCAACTTGAAGAAAGAATAAAATTTGGTATGGATACTCCTTCAAATAGAAAAGTAATGGTTTCTCAATTAAAAGAGAAATATATGAAGATAAGAGACCTTGGGGAGAATATGAACACACCTAAAGAGAATATCAATATCCATCCAAAATTTATCTGAACATGTCTAGCAATAAAGAGGAACCATGATCTGAAATTTGAGAGTAAAGTGTTCCATACAAAATAAGGAATGGTGGTTCCAAAAAAGATAAAAGCACAAAAGTGTTTTATTATGGAATATTTAGGCACATCATGAGTAGATATTTTGAATCCAACAAGCCAAGAATATGTTATATGAACTCCAAAAGTGCCAACTTCTCAATCAAGGAGATACCAAATGAGGTATGATTTTTTTTGGTAAATGTTTCATTTGTTCTAACCATGGTCACATAGAAAGGTATTTCACTTGGAGGAATGCATCGAAGGGTAAAAAATTCATATGGAGACGCTCCACTCCTATGACTTAAAATGAAAATGATTATCCTAGTAAAAGGCCTATTGAGCTGGAAAATATGTTCAGTGTTTTAGAGAATAAAAATGAGTCTCAATAAATGTAACACCATAAGATTTCATGGTATATTTTCTTTTTAAAAAAATCAATAGCTTGCATTGCACGCAACACCGAGTTCGAGCGCACCATGATCTATTAACCTAGCCATTTAAATAGAAGTTATGAATAGTATTAACTATATTATAAAATTTATATATATTCTATATAATTCTTTCTAGATAATTATATAAGAATAAATCCTATTTTACACATAAAAACTATATTTTTTAAAAGGGGGGAATTTTACCACCTTTTAATGATGCACCTATTTTAAAACTAAATTTTGGAAATTTTATAAATTTTATTTTTCAAAATAGAATTCATTTTTGAATTCATAATATCAAAATTATCTTAGGGTGAATATTTGGTATTTTTCTGAGAGGTTCCATTTTTTGATGAATAGTGAAAAATACTACATTGTAGCTAAAAGGCTGACTTTTAATTTAAAATTATTTAAAATTAATTTTTAAAGTCAAAATAGATCAATAATAAATATATTAATCTAATTTAGTTCATTAGAATAATTTTTATATTGAAATTAAATATAAAAATTTATTGAACTTTTGAATGTCACTTTTACCCGCTTTCTCGCCACATCTGCAGGATTAGTGTTAAACTTGATTTAACCACTTCTATGAATTTAATTTGGAAAAATGAAAAAACTTAGATTTAATCATTATGATATTTAGATTCTAATATGATCAACTTATTTTTTTGGATATTATGAATAGTAACTTTAGTAAATTTTTATTTACCATAGTTAAGGGTAAATCGGGCAATTAAAGGTAAAAATAATATTATAATATTATAAAGTTACCCCAACCCTTATCCTAATTTCATTGGATGAGTGGGTTTTGATCAAAATCAACCTTAGGACAAAGTTATGACCTTTTTAAGCCACTTGGATAAGAATATGACATTTATAATATTTTATTTAAAGAAAAGTTAAAAATGTCATACTCATATTTTAACATTTTCAATACATGGTTATACAAAAGATAAATTTGACTATAAATAGTCATTTGAAATATAATAAATTTATATTAATCATGATAATTTATTTTTAATTTTTATAGAATAAAAAATTTAATTAATGGCATTCATAATAATGATGTAGTAATTGTTTAATCAATGGAAATATAAAATAAATGATATTAAAAATATTAAAATAAATATAATTTGACATAATTAATGACATACACTAATTTTATATATAAATTATACATTTTAGTGATATATTATAAGTTTTTGTTTGAATTTATCATTTTTTAATGATATTTTTAAAAAAATAGAAATAATGAATAGTATCAAATTGACATAAATGATACTTTAAAATGAATAATATTTTATTAAATGATATAAAATTAATAAAAAAACTAAAATTAGTCCAACTAACTATAATAAGGTTAAAATATCATCAATGATCTATTTGTGTTTCTTTTGGTATTTTATAGTAATTATAATAACCCTAAAGAGTAAAAAAGCCAAGTTCTTATGGTAAGAGTTAAAGGGTATAACTAAGGGTTAAAGCCAAAAGATAAGGTTAATATTGTGACCTAAACATGTCTAGAAATTATTTTTTGAGATTATTTTTACCCATAATCATCTTATTTTCTAAATAACTCACTTTGGAGCCATTTGAAATTGAAAATTAATTTATATTAATTTAATATTTTGAGATTTTCCAAAAGTGCCCCTCACCTCAATTATAAAAGGGCACATCCACTTACTCACACCATTTTTATCCTTCTAGATCAACCAAACCATACCTATTTATCATACCAAAATTTGTATCTAAGTTACAGAGGTCTTAATATTCTAAAAATACCACCCCTAGTTTCCTTAAGAGGAGACGCAAAGGAAGTCTATTGAATAAGAGTTAATTGTTTTACCAACTCATTCAAGTTCTTTTCTTCTTATACTTCATATTACTATGTTGCTTACAAACTAAAATAATAACTCTAGTATAATATATATTTTGAGATGTTATTATTATTATGGTATGACTATATTCCTCCTTTTATCCATCCTAAGAAAAATAATATCATCATGTGTGCGTACATATGACTTACTGTCTCCACGTTGTGTTGTAATATGTTTTTCATTGGAAATTTATTTAGATGGGTATAATTATGAATATAATGGATATAAATAATAAATATGACATGGTATTTATTCTTTATAATTAATTCCATACCACTAGGGATGATATCGTCGCTCGTGCGTACGTACGACCTATCGTCTCCACGATGCGAGGAGATTCATCCTCCATGATAACCATTTAAGAATGATTATAAAAATATATATGATGAATAAATATAATATTTATTAACTTAATAAAATTATATATATGAATAAAATATATCTTATTCATAATAAATGGGACTTACATGACAAAACATGCATAGGAAAATGAAATAGTTTACACCCGAAAAAATGGTAATAATGAAATATTATTAACAAAATGATATAAGAAGATCATATATGATATCACATATATAGATATAGTCATGGTATAATTTAATAACATTCTTTAACCATTATACAGGAGGTCAAAACACCCTTATCTAAAGGAAAGTATGAGTTAAGGGTTAATTTTTAATTCTTGTTATTATTCGGGATTGTTTATACATTAGTATTTATTAAGACATATTTACCATCCATGTACATGTCTATTAAAAATGTATTTCAAAATATTATTACAATTATTCTATAATTTTTTAAAGCTATTTTTACCCATTTTTTATTTTTTATAAAATGTTTTAAAAGGAATATTTTTCTCATTTTCCAAATGAGTGTGAACTTTTCGATAAAATACAGAAGGAATGTTCTTTTTTTAACTTATACGGAATGAGAAAAGATTCCTTCACAAGATTCTAAGATTATTTTCACTAAAAATGTTTTCTTTTAAAATCGTGCACCCCTTTTAAAATGATTTCAATATAAAAAGGGTATTTCTCTCAATAAGTTTTTAATAATTTTATTAGACTACTTTCATCTATGTCAAAATCCTTTGTTGGATTTTATACTTAATTGAGGTTGGTCTCTTAAGATACCATCTACCATATTTTATTAAAAGGGTTTATGATATGTTTGACTGTGGATGTACTATTTTTATACCATTCATGGTTTATGGTTAATGTATTAACATTTTGTATGCTAGTTTTAATATGAATGTTTATATTGGTTATGTTACACCCTTTTCATATGAGGAATGAATTGGACTTAGTAAGTGATGGGCAGGGTCTGTTATATCCCCTCGATGCATCGGTAGGTCTCATGATACAAACTAGTTTGGGTATTGGCTGGTGTCTTACCTGTTTATGTATGGTGTCTTGACCGAAACCTTAACGGTATGTTTATAATGTCTGAAATTATTAATTCCCTCATTATGAGATTAATTATTGATATTACATGTGATTATTTGACTAGTAGAATATTCATGATTATGTATATTTCTCATGTGGCTATTTATATGTAATTATTTGATTATCTTATATCCCTACCATATTATACTCAATATTATGTTTTAATGGCATGTGTTTTTAGTTATTCATCTTGTTTTATTGTTTATATTTATTTATGATAGCTTCTGCTTTATTTTTACCCTTATCGAGCATCTGAGATCACTCATGTATTATGTTTCATTTTTTCCTAGTATGCAAAGATGTATATTATGACTGACTTATAGAGATAGTAAAAGGTAATAAGAGTGTTTTCAAAGGAGTTATTATGTTATTTTTAATTTCAAGATGTAATTTGAAACTTATGTATGTAATTTGGATTATAAAATTGCTAAACTGGTCAGTTCTTTTGGATTCAAATCCTGTATCTATGCCAATGTAATAAAGTAATGCATTGGCTCTAGGATACTGGGGTCAGGATCATTATAGTTGGTATCAAAGGAAGTTTAGTAGAAACCCTGAAAACTAAATTTAGAAAACAAAGATTAGGGAACATAACCCTAAGATAGAATTTGTGAATAAGTATAGAATAATATCCTAGAATTTTGGTAAATTAGATATTAAGTGGGTATTCCTAGAAATACATCCTTTCCTAGATACTACAAGTAGATGTGGTTCTGTAATAGATATACCTATGAGTAATAACTCTAACAAGGTGTGTCAATCCTGACTCAGTGTAACTTGGTATAGGACAATGGGCCTTACTGTGCACCTGGTTTGACACTCCTAAGGGATATGCTTAGGATAATTCACATTTTCTTTAGAAACCATTATAAAGGATTTAAAAGTAAATATGTCCCCAAATAAATCATTTTTATGATTATGATATTAGTTATGCATAAATTTTCAATTTATGTTAAGTGTTTTACTAGTTTGAATTTATGCATTATGATTCATAACCTAATCTAGTGTATGCTATTGTTTAGAAATAGTTCCTAGTGGAAGTAATGTAAACTATATCAACACATGTAATCTATATAGTTATTTCCATCCTATGCAAGATAATGATGTTGGATCTGGAGCTATAATTGGTGCTGAATAACTTATAACTATACCAGGATAGCTAACTCAGGTTATGAACAATAACCTTAACCATATGGAGCACCCTGATCCATAACATGGAGTAATGATGTTAGACCACTTCATGAGATAACAACCTCCATTATTCAATGAAACTAAAAATTCATTTTTAGTTGATCAATGTATAAGTTCCTTAGAGAAGATATTTCTTGCTTTGGAAAGTAATGAAATGGAGAAGGTTGTCATGGAAATTTATCGTCTCTCAAGAGATGCAGGTCAATGGTGGTCATTAATTCAAAACACGAAGGAGGATGAATAAATAACAAACATTAAATGGAGGTAATTTAAATAACTTTTCTTAGAAAAATATTTTCCTCGTAAACATTGAGCGGATATGGAGAGGTAATTTATGAGTCTGAGACAAAAGGAGGATGATAATGTTGTAAAGTATGAAGCTAACTTCACAAGGTTATCAAAGCATGTTGTGGATTATATACGTAATACAAAGAGTAAGATTGATCGATTCTTTGATGGGTAAAAACCACTCTTCTGACAGGCCTTATTCTCCCAAACTTTCTCATTATACGAAGATATAGTCTTGTGTGCTATCAATATAGAAAATGAATTCTCTAAGTCTTGTGACTTTAAAGGAAAGCAAGAGAACTATAGGGTTGTTTAACACTTTGAAAAAGTAAATAAGGAAAAGGGTAATAAGGTAAGAGTTAACTTTCCATCCTATAATAATTATGGGAAGAAACACCCTGGTACTTTCATGAAGGAAATGGGAGTTTGTTACAAGTGTGGATAAAAAGTCCACTAAACCCATGACTGTAAGGGAAATAAATAATCTACTAATTTTCAATTCTAAAATTGTAAATAAATGGAACATAATGAAAATAATTTTCCTAAGAATCAAGGAAATTTTCCCCAAAAAGGCCAAGGGAGAAAGGCCAATCTTATGTGATCACAACTACTGAGGTTGAAGTTTCTAATGATGTGGTGGAAGAAAATTCAATCATATCCTAAAACTTATCCAATGATTTATTTTATTCTAGATCATCACATTCATTTATATCTTCTCAATTTTCCAAGAAAATTAAACATTTCCCTTTGGATTTAACAAAGGAGTTTTCAGTCAAAACTCTTAAGGGAAGTCTCATTGTAACAAATATATGTCTGGAAATCCCCTTTAAAGTACATAAATTTACTTTAGTTTCTGAACTTGTCTTCATACCTATGATTGAATTTTATATAATCCTTGGTATGGATTGGATTTCAAAATATGATGTGAAAATTTATTACAAGAAGAAGGAAATTACAATTTGTGAGGAAGAAGAAGAATCCCTCATCTTTAAATTAGAAACTTTAACACCTGATTCTTATATAGATCCACCCCTAATAACTCTAATAAATAAAATTTTTGGGGAGGAATAGAAAACAGCATCTAGGTATGAATTGGGGAATATTAAAATTGAGGATGTACCTATTATGTAGGAATACATTGATGTATTTCCTGAGGAATTACCTAGACATCCCCCAGATCATGAAGTTGAATTTTATATTGATTTAATCCCTAATGCAAGGATAATATCAAATACTCCCTATATAATAGACCTTATAGAATTGTTGGAGTTAAAGATACAACTAGAGGATTTTGGTAATAAGGTATTTATTCAACCAAGTGTTTCACCATGGGGATCCCATGTTCTCTTTGTTAAAAATAAATATGGATCCATGAGGCTGTGCATTGATTATAGGGAAATAAATGCTATTAAAATAAAGAAAAATTATCATATACCTCACATTGATGACTTGTTTGATCAACTTTATGAATCCCAATATTTCTCAAAGATTGATATTCATTTTGGGTATCACCAATTGTGATTAAAGAAGGAATACATTCCAAATAAATCTTTTTGGATGAGGTATAGACATTATGAGTTTATAGTAATTCCATTTGGATTGACTAATTCACTCTCTATTTTTATGGACCTAATGAATAGAGTATTAAATTAATATCTTGATGATTCTGTGGTGGTATTCATTGATGATATTCTGGTGTATTCTAAAATCTATGAAGATCATGAGAATCACTTGCAGGTTATTCTTAAGAATCTTAGAAGGGAAGATATATATGGTAAATTTAGTAAGTGTGATTTTTATTGGAGTTGGTGGCCTAGAACCAACTACTTTGTACTTTATTCATTAATAAATACCTTATCACATCTTGATTTTTCTTCTGCATGACAATTCATGTGATAATGTCCTAAGGATAGTTGTTGCATTAAAGGGTCATAACGGATCCCTGTTATGATGAGAACTCAGAAGTACCATAACCCTATTCTTGAATATATGTTCTATGGATGGATAATGTTATTTGAAGGACACAAATAATATAGGCCATTAGGGGTGAGGACTCATAAAACTTTGAGGCACCTTCTCATGGTGTGCGCCCATGGTAATATCCAGGAGGATATTATGAGAACGAGACCTGCCAGTAGGAAATCCACATTTCATAGTGTCATTGGATGTTCCTATCTGCAGACGTGTGTATTGGTCCTTAAACTTTAAGATTGTTATTAATGGGTATTACAACTCGCGCACTTAGATGTATTGACAAAAACTGTGATGACACACTATTCGCAGTGAGGTAGGATACGTTGGGTGCATCACGAGTGATACTACATTAATAGATAATGCGAGGAAGGATTTGTTCCTTCTGTTCCATAACATAAGTAGATATCTTAGGCCCTTTGATGGAATTGATATAGCCTAAATAAATCCATGTCCATGGTGAGGAATGGGCAAGTTCAATTCCGGAAAATCAAAGAAAGAATAATCGAGCACATGGGTTGATGGCACAAGGATGCAACCCACTTGATTCTAGATATCAAGAAAAAATGGATTATATTATAGGGTAATCATTCGTAGGAGGTGACATGTCATTGCAGCGTTAACTTCTTTCTATATGGGTGCCTTGGCATGTTGCTAGACACTAACCATAGAATTTAGGCAGACTTTGTCTAATGCCACTAAGAAATAGGCCTAGAGGGTCACAAACTAAGTGTGCCCAAGTATCTCAGTTAAATATTAATTTAACAAGTTAAATAAAGATTATTCCCGATTGTGGTTTAATAATTATTTAAGGATGCCTAATCGCATTTATTTCGACACTAGTTATTTGAGAGAATATATTGTGGGTGAAATAATATATTAGTGAGTAATGCAGTGATATTTATTTTAGAAATAAATAGTCATTACTCAAGGTCTAATAAATGTGGTGGAGGAAATAAAGAAAATGGAAAAATAAAAGTACACGCCATGTATATTAAATATACACACCGTGTATATTAAATATACACGCCGTGTATTTTTTTTCTCGGAATTTATGAGAAATAAATATTATTTATTTAATTAAATGATATTAGGTGTAATTCTTTTGGTGCATATCAGGTAATAATAATAGTCAACTATTATTATTAGACATGGGGTATTAATAAGAATTAAATGAAATTAATCAATGCTTTCGGGTAATTAATTCATTTTATTATTCTATGTAATTAAAAATCTTAATTATATATTTCTCATTAGCCTATCCATTTTTTGTGGTTGTGCACAACGGATTTGGAAAAGCTCTTAAGCCAAGAGAGAATTCTTTTTCCACTGAGAACGCTCTCAAGCTATGAGAGAGAGATCCACCTCCACCGGATCAAGGCGATCGAAGGCGGACATCGCAAGTGAAGGCTCTTCTGTGCTCGCACTTGGAGATCCCTTCGGTGATGTCCAGAGATACATGGATCATGTATGTATCACCACTAGAGGAATACTACACTTGGATTCTATGATGCAATGATGGATCACGTCAGATCGTGACCGGAAACATCAACGAAGAAAGAATTCCATCAAGGTAATTCTTGTCAATTAATTAAATTAATTATAACCAACATATGATGATCCTATTTATGGTTCTAGGACTCCTCTTTTTCATTTTCGTTCTTCATTCTATTCCAAAGATCCGGCGTTTTATTATCGTGACAGATCTCAGATTGATCATTGTTAACACTAAAATTAAAGTTGGGTACACCCACCAACGCGCTTCCGCTATGCCTGGAACCTACAAGTGGTATCAAAGGGGGTATATCATTGGTTATAATTATTTAAGTTTTTTCGTTGGTGATTTACACATTTAATAATTTAGTTTTTTTAATTCAAGTTAATCGTTCTTTAAAATCTGAATCTCGAGATCTGTTACTCCTCTCAAGTTTCTCGTTCACCTTACATAAATGAATTTTTCTTTTAATTTTGATTAAAATAAAATAGAGGATCTCATCTGAGGGTGCCAAACGTTCCTGGTTGTACAAAACCAGAATACACGGTGTGTATTCGGAAGTACACGTCGTGTAGTCTAGGTTCAATGCATCAGACTGGTCCAGCAAATCAGGTCATGTGTTGGAGTATTCCTAAGTCATAAATGACACTGTGTGTTGACTAGGAACAGGTGGCACATGGTTTCCAGATTACACACCGTGTAGTCCACTGAACATAGCGTGTAGTCCCTTCAGGATAGGGTTGGACCGTGTACCCCGTACATGGCTTTCCCGGCTGGAAACCGTGTAACGCAGATACTACATGGTGTGTGTTCCACTGAAAACGTCTTGTACTCCGAAAATTTCCAAAGTACATCTACACGCCATGTCCCTAGGCATGTACTTCGGATGGACGGTGAACAAAATTACACACCATGTAGTCAGAACTACATGTCATGTACTCATCCAAATTATGCAGATTTATTAAAATTTATTATTATATTATATAAACCCTTGAGACGTGTACCATAGTATGGGCATAAAGCTGAGGTACATCATGTGATAGTTGTTTTATATATTTGTGTTTAATTTAACATCTGTGTAATGTTCATTTCTACTCATTAGGTAATTATGAATGGGAATTCACCAGGTTTCCTCTAAGGTACAAGTTATGTAAAAATATAATTTTAAATAAATTTATTTGTTTAAAATTATGATGGATGAGAATCTCAAAAAAAATCAGAAAAAGGGTTTAAGATAAAAGGATTGATTAATTAAAGATAATTAATTTATTTGAGCATGATTTATCTTAAACAAGAATGATTAAATAATTGAATGCTAGTTTTATTTATGTGTAAATATCATTTCATGTATGGATGATCATGAGCTAGACCAAGACCTTTGAATGTGAAAGGTTTCTTTTAATTAATTTATTTAAATTAAATTTGTTGGCCTGCAAGCCTTCTCCTCATTAATATATAAGACCTGCACACCCAAGGTTTCTTTTATGTAAAAACCCATTTTTACCCCTCACCTGCATGTGAGATAAATTCATATGTAATATATGGATCTCCCAAGCTATTGGAGGCAGCTCAAGTTAGGAGCCAAGGTGAAACCAATCTAAGGAGATACAAATGTGGACAGGTGGAAAGCTGTAAACATAAACCCGAAAGGTTCAAGGTGTTTCTTCCCTAGGTCTTGGGTTAGTTTATCAAAACGCTGGATAAACTAACCAATATAACAAGCTCATGATCATACCATTTATTTTATTTCTGTCAGTTGCATGGTTTATTTATTGTGGGTATGTTGTCACGATCACACAATTAATGAATTAAACAAGCATGCAAGATGGAACTAAAATAAGACCGACTTATGCATAAATATTATATTAGACATGGTTAATCACTTAATAATATCCCACTTAATATTAACAAGCATGTAATCAAAGATAATAAAATGGAAATTTACATATAAGGATAAAATCCCTAAAAGAAATATTAAGTCGGTATAGCCTTCCATAATCTTGGTTAGAATCAAACCATAGTTCAAAGTTCTTGACCAACCCTAGTTGGGGTGCTTTCAATTATTGGGGAATTCTAAATTCAAGGTTTTGGGTTGACTTGACTTGGTTCGCATCAAGGGTTGTATGCCACAGCAGGGCTTGGTGTGACCAAGAGGTAAAGGTTGAGGAAATCCAAAATAAAAGGATTTCGGGATTGGGGAGTCCACTCATCGGATTAAGGAGTTGTGAGTTAATACAGTTGGAATTTAGAATGCCTACCTAAAACCTTTCAAGTTTCTTGACCAACCCTAGTTAAGGAAATGCAATGGGAAATATGGATCCTTTCCACTAGAATATTTAGGCAACAGAATATTCCGAATTCAATGGTGAGGGCTATTAGATTTCGATAAAATAGTGGGAGACTAATAAGTATTAATTTATTTATTTGTCTCGGTTTTATCATAATAAATTACTAAACCTTTTCTCATCTTAATTTATAGAAATGTAAAGAAAAATGACTTCAAACATATCATTGTGAACCATACTCTAGAAGGAAAACCTTCTCACCAGCACCAATTTCCAAGAGTGGCAAAGGCGTTTACACGTCATCCTTCGCCATGAGAGAAAATTGTATGTGCTGGAAGAGCCAATTTAAGTTATGCCTGGAAAAGAGGCCAGTGATGAGGAACTATCTCTCTATATAAAACACATGGATGATGCCATAAATGTCCAGTGTTTCATGTTGTCGGCCATGTCTAGTGAGCTCTTAAAGCAACATGAAAACATGGACACTTATAGCATAATGTCTCACCTTAAGGATCTTTATCAAGAGAAGGTGAGATGGGAGAGATATAAGATCTCTAATGCTTTGTTTACAACTAAGCTTAGAGAGTCTGCACCATCTGGGCCTCATATAGTCAATCACATTGGCTACATTGAACGCATGTACATCTTAGGGATTAAGTTCCCAAATGAGTTGCGTATAGATCTCATCCTATCATCACTGCCCAAGACCTTCTCTAGCTTCATTGTCAACTATGACATGAGAAACAATGAGAGGAGTATATCAAAACTTATGACCTTAATTCTCCATGTAGATAAGGACATGGGGCGTGACAAACCCACAGTTCTTATGGTGAATAAGAAAAGGAAGGACAAGGAAAAGGGGCCAAAGACTTATAAACGGTCTGAAGCCCCCGAGCACCGTCCCTCCAAGAAGGGGAAGATCTAGAGGCAGGGCAAGGAACGGGAGGCGGTATGTTTTTCATGTGGCAACTAAGGCCACTAGAAGAGTAACTGCACCCAGAAGCGTGGGGACGCTAAAGGTTCATTCGTTATTGAGTGTAATCTTTCCATTTCTACACATTGGGTATTAGATACAGCTTTTGGGGATCACATCTGTATTCAAATGCAGGAACCAAGTAGATTTAGAAAGATTGCCAGAGGATAGGTGGATCTTCGAGCTACCAATGGCGCAAGGCTGGTTGTGTTAGCCATTGGATATTACCACCTCTCATTGCCGACTGGGATGTTTTTGGTTTTACATAACTGTTATTATGTGCCTAGTGTTACCAAGAACATAATTTATGTATCTTGTTTAGATATGGATGGATTTATTTTAAAGTTTGGAAATAAGGGTTGTCTCTTTTATAAGAGCAATGTATGTTATGGTATGGAGCATTTAAATAATGGTTTGTATGTATTAAATTATGAAAACCAAGTGTTGGCAATCGATAATGAAATAGACTCACATGACTCATACATCACCCAGTTCTGGCATCATCGTCTTGGTCATGTAAACGATAAGCGCTTGACAAAGCTCTGCCAAGATGGCTATTTAGACTCTATTGAGCTAAAACCACTTGATAGATGTCACACTTGTTTACAAGGTAAAGTGACCAAGATACCTTTTGGTGGACAGGGTGAAAAGGCCACAGATCTTCTAGGATTGGTGTACACGGATGTGTGTGGACCATTTCCAGTAAAATCTAGAGGTGGATATTCTTACTTCATTACTTTTACTAATGATTTGAGTAGATATAGATATTTCTACTTAATGATGTATAAGTTAGAAGCCTTAGAGAAATTTAAGGAATTCAATAATGAAGTAGAGAATCATCTTGGTAAGAAGATGAAGAAGCTTCGATCGGATCGAGGTAGATAATATATGAACCAAGAGTTCATCGATATTCTAAGGGAGTCTGGGATTCTATCTCATCTCACTCCTCCTTATACACCACAATGGAATGGTGTTAGTGAAAGGAGGAACCAAACCTTGTTGAACATGGTGAGGTCGATGATGAGTCATGCAGATCTTCCATTATCCTTTTGGGGATATGCATTACAGACTGCAGCATACACATTAAACCGAGTACCAACCAAGGAAGCAAATAGAATTCCCTTCGAGTTATGGAATGGAAAGAAACCCATTTTTTCACACACACGTGTATAGGGATGCGAGGAATTTGTTAAGGCCTTCTCAGGCAACAAACTAGCACCCCAGGGCACGAAGTGTATCTTTATAGGATATCCCAAGGAAATGAAAGGATATTACCTATATAACCCTTCAGATAAGAAAGTGATTGTCGTCAAACAAGCCTTCTTTCTTGAGAGGGATCACATAATCAAAAAGTATAGTGGGAGAAAGATTGACTTCGATGAATTTTATGCTCAAGATACACAGGAGTTGGTACAGGAATAAGTTCCACAGGTCCCCGTGGAAGAGGTTCCAGAAACACAAGTACTTCGTAGGAGCTCAATAGAGGTAAGGGAACCAGAGAGATTTGGTTTCATAGTCACCGAGGATGGAGAATCATTATTGTTGGACAATGATGAACCTCTATACTACAAGGAAGCAGTAGAAAGCTCAGAAGCTACAAGATGTCTAGAAGATATGAATTCTGAGATGGATTCCATGTATCAGAACCAAGTCTGGGTTTTGGTCGATGATCCAGTTGATGTAAATCCTGTTGGATGCAAATGGGTATTCAAGAGAAAAATAGATATGGAAGGTCAAGTTAGCACCTATAAAGCAAGTCTAGTGGCTAAAGGATTCAGACAAAATCAAGGAATTGACTATGATGAAACCTTCTCGTCAGTTTCCATGTTTAAATCCATAAGAATCATACTTTCCACAGCAGCTTACCATGACTATGAGATTTGAAAAATGGATGTCAAAATAGCATTCCTTAATAGGAACCTTCGGAAAAATGTCTATATGATGCAACCAGAAGGGTTTGTGACACCAGGTGAAGCCAAACAGGTTTACAAGTTGCAGAAATCCATTTATGGATTAAAGCAAGTATCCAGGTCGTGGAACATTCGATTTGATGAATCCATAAAGGAATTAGGATTCATTAATAACAAATGTGATTCATGTGTTTATAAGCGGTTTAATGGGAATGAAATCATTATCCTAGTAGTATATGTTGATGACATATTGCTTATTGGAAATGATGTACCAGTTTTACAGTCAGTTAAGGACTGGTTGAACAAGTGTTTCTCCATGAAGGACTTAGGTGAAGTAGCCTACATTCTAGGGATAAAGATCATTCATGATAGATCCAAGAGGCTTCTTGGACTAAGTCAGGGTACATACATTGACCAGATAATAAAGAGATTTAGTATGGAACAATTCAAGAGGGGATTAGTTTCAGTGTCACATGGCCTACATCTTTCTAAGAAAATGTATCCTCAGACACAATAAGAGAAAGATAGAATGAGTAAGATCTTATATGCTTTGGCTATAGGATCCATCATGTATGCCATTTTATGTACCAGGCTTGATGTTGCCTATGCACTGAGCAGGTAGGCAGATATCAATCAGATCCAGGAGAACAGTATTGGACTGTTGTTAAGACTATCCTTAAGTATCTGAGAAGAACTAAGGATATGTTCCTGGTGTATGGAAGAGACGAGGATCTTGACATCAGAGGGTATGATGATGTTGGTTTTTAGACAGATCATAATGATCTGAAGTCACAATCTGGATATGTTTTATGTCTCAATGGAGGAGCTGTGAGCTAGAAGAGTTCAAAGAAACCAGTTTTAGTTGATTCTATAGCGGAGTCCGAATATATAGTATCTTCTGATGCAGCCAAGGAAGTCGTCTGGATTCTAAACTTTGTCTAGGATCTTGATGTGGTGCCTAGTAGTAAAGATCATATCACGTTGTATTGTGATAATATTGCAGCGGTGGCTCTTGCAAAAGAACCAAGGTCACATCAACAGACAAAGCACATACTTCGGAAGTATCACCTCTTGATGGGTTTCTATCAAAGGGGTGAAGTTTCAGTAAGCAGAGTGTCCATGGAAGAGAACGTGGAAGACCCCATGACTAAAGGATTATCTCATCAGAAGCATGAATATCATATGAGAGCTAGCGGGTTAAAGGTTGTTAGCAGTTGGCTCTAGTCTAAGTGGGAGTCAGTTGGAGTTGGTGGCCTAGAACCAACTACTTTGTACTTTATTCATTAATAAATACCTTATCACATCTTAATTATTCTTCTACGTGACAATGCATGTGATAATGTCCTAAGGATAGCTGTTGAATTAAAGGGTCATAGCGGATCCCTACTATGATGAGAACCCAGAAGTGCCATAACGTTGTTCTTGAATATATGTTCTATGGCCGTATAATGTTATTTGAGGGACACAAATAATACATGCCATTAGGGGTGAGGACTCATAAAACTTTAAGGCACATTCTCATGGTCTGCACCCTTGGTAATATCCAGGATGATACTATGAGAACAAGACCCGCCAGTAGGAAATCCACATTTCATAGTGTCATTGGATGTTCCTATCTACGGACATGTGTATTGGTCCTTAAACTTTAATATTGTTATTAATGGGTATTACAACTCATGCACTTAGATGTATTGATGAAAACTGTGATGACACACTATTCACAGCGAGGTAGGATACGTTGGGTGCATCACGAGTGATACTACATTAATAGATAATGCGAGAAAGGATTTGTCCCTTCTATTTCATAACAGAAGTAGATATCTCAGGCCCTTTGATGGAATTGATATAGCCTAAATAAATCCATGGCCATGGTGAGGAATGGGAAAGTTCAATTCCGGAAAGTCAAAGAAAGAATAATTGAGCACATGGGTTGATGGAACTAGCATTCAACCCGCTTGATTCGAGATATCGAGACAAAGGGATTATATTACATGGTAAGCATTCGTAGGAGGCGACGCGTCATTTTGGCGTTAACTTCTTTCTCTATGGGTGCTTTGGCGTGTTGCTAGATGCTAACCTTGGACTTTAGGTAGGCTCTGCCTAATGCCACTGTGAAAGAGGCCTAGAGGGTCACACACTAAGTGTGTCCAAGTATCTCAGTTAAATATTAATTTAACAAGTTAAATAAAGATTATTCTCGATTGTGGTTTAATAATTATTTAAGGATGTCTGGACACATTTATTTTGACACTAGTTATTCGAGAGAATATATTGTGAGCAAAATAATATATTTATTTGCGAGTAATACAGTGATATTTATTTTAGAAATAAATATCCATTACTCAAGATCTAATAAATGTGGTGGGGGAAATAAAGAAAAATGGGAAAATAAAAGTACACACCGTGTATATTAAATATACACTTCGTGTTTTTTTTTTTTGAAATTTATGAGAAATAAATATTATTTATTTAATTAAATAATATTAGGTGTAATTCACTGGGCGCATGTCGGGTAATAATAATAGTCAACTGTTATTATTAGATATGGGGTATTACTAAGAATTAAATGAAATTAATCAATGCTTTCGAGTAATTAATTCATTTTATTATTCTATTTAATTAAAAATACCAATTATATATTTATCATTAGCCGAGCCATTTTTTTGTAGTCGTGCACAATGAATTTGGAAAATATCTCAAGCCAAGAGAGAATTATTTTTCCACTGAGAATGCTCTCAAGTTACGAGAGAGAGATGCACCTCCACCAGATCAAGGCGATCGAAGGCGGACATCACAAGTGAAGGCTCTTTTGCGCTACCACCTGGAGATCCATTCAGAAACGTCTAGATATATTTGGAGCACGTGTGGATCACCGCTAGAGGAATCCTATACTTGGATTCTACAACGCAACGATGGATCACATCGGGTCGTGACCGAAAACATCAACGAAGAAAGAATTTCATCAAGGTAATTCTTGTCAATTAATTAAATTAATTATAACCAACATATGATGATCCTATTTATGGTTCTAAGACTCCCCTCTTTATTTTTCATTCTTCATTCTATTCCGAAGATCTAACATTTTATTATCGTGACGGATCTCATATTGATCATTGTTAACGCTAAAATTAAAGTTGGGTACACCCACCAACGCACTTCTGCTGCACCCAGAACCTACAATTTTTTGCTTCAAGAATTTCCTTTTCTTGGCCATATTGTCTCTAAGGATGGAATATCAGTTGATCCTACAAATAAAAATGAATTCATAGAATGTCCTACATCAACAAACATAATCTAGGTATGTAGTTTCATTGGTTTGGTAGGTTATTATTGGCAGTTCATTCATAATTTTTCTTGATTAGTTGACCCATTAACCAAGCTTACATGTAAAGGGGATAAGTTTGTTTAGATAAGGGAATGTGAAGAATGTTTTGATGAACTAAAGAGAAGATTAGTCAATGCTCTGATTTTGACTCTACCATCTGGAAGTGATGGGTTTGTCATATATAGTGATGCATCAGAGAGGGGATTTGGTTGTATCCTAATGTGAAATGATAAAGTTATCACATGTGCATCAAGGTAATTGAAGACTTGTAAATAGAACTATCCAACCCATGATCTGGAGCTAGCAGCTAAAATTTTTTCTTTGAAAATATGGATAAATTATCTCTATGGTGAATTATGTGAGATATACATGAATCATAAAATCCTGAAATACATATTCTCATAGAAAGTGTTCAACGTGATATAGAGGTGATGACTTGAGATACTAAAGGATTATGATTGCTCAATACCCTACCACCTAGGGAAAGAAAATAAGCTAGCACGTGCATTGAGTAGGAAGGATCATGGATTTATAACCCAAATGAAGATTGAGAACAATCCTATGTTCATGGATATAGTAAAGATAGATATGGGAATTTCAAAGGAAGGTAAGACATCAATAATCTTTCAAATGATTTCAAAACCATATTTATTAGAGAAGATAAATAATTATCAATCTAACAATGAGTAATTTTAGAAGAAGATTAAAAGTATTAACAAATGAAAATTATAAAAATTTGTTTGTGAAGATAGTTTTCTAAAATTTGGAAAGAGTCTATGTGGTCCATCTATACCTGAGCTAAAAAGAGAATTGTTAGAAAATGCTCATAGATCAAATTTTTTTATACACCCTGGTAGCACAAAGATGTTTAGGGACTTGAAGGAACATTTTTGGTGGGATGACATGAAGCAGGAAATTGTTGATTATGTTTCCAGATGTTTGGTTTGTCAACAAGTGAAAGTTGTGAGGCAGCATCTTAAAGTATTCATACAACCTATTCTTATTACTGTGTGGAAATGGAATGAAATTACTATGTATTTTTTCATGGTACTACCAAATATTCCTATGAAGAATGATGCAATATGAGTTATCATTAACTGCTTAACCAAATTTGCACATTTTATTGCTATAAGAGAAGACCTGCCTCTTGAGTGCCTCGTAAAGATCTATATTAATGAAGTTTTAAGACTTCATGGTGCACCTCTATCGATTATTTCTGATTGTGATCCTCATTTTACATCAAAATTATGGAATATTCTTTAGAATGCTCTTAACACTAAGCTCCATTTGAGTATTGCCTACCATCCTCAAACCAATGGATAGTCTGAAAGAATAATTCAAACAATGGAAGACATATTGAGGTCATGATAACTCAACTTTCAAGGTATGTGGGATTAATACTTACCTTTGTTATAGTTTTTCTACAACAATAGTTTCCATTTAAGTATTCAAATGGTGTCGTATGAAGCATTATATGGAAAGAGATTTCATACTCCAACTTGTTGGGATGAAGTTGGTGAAAGGAAAATCATAGGCCCATAACTTTTTGATGAAACAACAACAAAGGTAAAGGATATTTAGGCTCACATTAAAGCATCTCAAAGTAGGCAGAAGAGTTATGCTGATAATCGGAGGAAAGATTTAGAGTTCTAAGTGGGAGATCATGTTTTCTTAAAAGTATCTCTATGGAAGGGTGTTATGGGGTTTGGTAAGAAATTTAAACTATGTCTCGAGTACATCAGGTCCTTTGAGATTCTTGAAAAGGTTAGAGTTATATCTTACCATTTAGAAATGTCGCCAAGTCTCTCTAAAGTTCATGATGTGTTCCACATATCGTTGCTAAGGAAATACATGCCAGATCCAACACATGTACTCACCTATGAAGAAATAAAACTAGAACATATATGTCTTAATGTGAAGATCCTATTGAGATTCATGACACTAGCGAACAAGTGTTGAGGAATCAGACAACTCGACTGGTAAAGGTTCTTTGAAGAAACCATAAATTGGAAGATGTGGCATGGGAACCTAAGGAATTTATAATGAAAAACCACCTGAATATGTTTATGAGTTGATATTCTAGAAATTATGAAGACAAAAAATTTGAAGGAGGGAAGAATGTAACACCCCAAGATTTCATGGCACATTTTCTTTTTAAATAAATTCAATAACTTATGTTGCACACAACATCGAGTTCGAGCGCACCACAATCTATTAACCTAGCCATTTAAATAGAGGTTATTAATAGTATTGACCACATTATGAAATTTATGTATATTATATATAATTCTTTTTAGACAATTATATATGAACAAATCTGATTTTACGCATAAAAACTACATTTTTAAAAAAAAATTGAATTTTACCACCTTTTAATGACGCACCTATTTTAAAACTAAATTTCAAAAAATTTATATATTTTTTTTAAAAAAATAGAGTTCATTTATGAATTCATAATATCAAAATTAGCTTATGGAAAAATTTTGGTATTTTTCTAAGAGGTTTCATTTTTTTATGAATAGTGAAAAATACTACATTGTAGTTAAAAATTTGACTTTTAATTTAAAATTATCTTAAATTAATTTTTAAAGTAAAAATAGATCAATAATACATATATTAATATAATTTAGGTCATTAGAATCATTTTTATATTAAAATTAGACATAAAATTTTATTTAACTTTCGAACGTCTCTTTTACCCGCCTTCTCGCCACATCTACGGGATCAGTGTTAAACTTAATTTAGACACTTCTATTAGTTGAATTTGGAAAACAAAAATAAAAAATTGTAATTAATATGATATTTAAATTTTAATAGGATCAACTTAATTTTTTTTTTGATATTATGAATAGTAACTTTAGTAAATTTTTATTTACCATAGTTAAGGGTAAATCAGGTAATTAAAGGTAAAAAATATTATAATATTATAAAGTTACCCTAAAACTTGTCTTAATTTAATTGGATGAGTGTATTTTGACCAAAATCAACCTTAGTCTGAAATTATAACATTTTTAAGCCACTCGGATAAGAATATAACATTTTTAATATTTTATTTAAAGATAAGTTAAAAATGCCATACTCATGTTTTAAAATTTTTAATAAATGGTTATATAGAAGATAAATTTGACTATAAATAGTCATTTTGAATATAATAATTTTTTCTTCATCATAATAATTTATTTTTAATTTTTATAGAATAAATAATTTAATTAATGGCTTTCATAATAATGATGCGGTGATTGTTTAATCAATGGAAATATAAAATAAATGATATTAAAAATATTAAAATAAATATAATTTGACATAATTTATGACATCCATGAATTTTATAGATAAATTATACATTTTATTGATATATTAAAAGTGTTTGTTATAATTTATCATGTTGTTGTGATATTTTTTTTAAAAATACAAATAATAAATAGTATCAAAATTGACATAAATGATACTTTAAAATAAATAATATTTTATTAAATGATATAAAATTTGTAAAAATATAAAATCATTCAAACTATAATAAGGTTAAATATTTCATCAATTATCCATTTAGGGTTTTTTTTTATTTTATAGTAACTGTAATAACCCTAAAGAGTAAAAAGCCAAGTTGTCATGGTAAGAGTTAAAGGGTTTAACTAAGGATTAATTTCAAAAGATAAGTTAATATTGTGACATAAACATGTATAAAAATTATTGGTTGAGATTATTTATTCCCATAATCATATTAGTTTCTAAAAAACTCACTTTGGATCCATTTGAAATTGAAAATTAATTTATATTGATTTAATATTTTGAGATTTCCCAAAAGTGACCCTCAACTCAATTATAAAAGGGAACCTCCTCCCTCACTTCCTCACACCACTTTGAGTATTATATCTCGACAAAACCATGCCCATTTATCCTCCCAATATTCTTAGATAAGTTTTTTATGTCTTGGTATTCTAAAAATACCACCCCTAGTGTCCCTAAGAGGAGACCCAAAGGAAGTCCATCAAAGAAGAGGTAATTGTTTTACCAACTCATTCATGTTATTTTCTTCTTCTACTTCCTATTAATATGTTATTTATATGCTAAAATAATAAATACAATATCATATATTTTATTATATTTTATTATGATTATGGTACAACCATATTCCTCCTTTTATCTATCCTATGAAAAACAATATTGTCATGTGTGCGTATGTACGACTTACCATCTCCACGCTGTGGTGTAATATTCTTTTCATCGCCACTTAATTTGGATGGGTATAGTGATGAATATAATGTATATAAATAATAAATATGGCATTATATTTATTCTATATAATTAATATACCATCCAATTTCATACCACTTTACCATTACGTGATGATATTGTCGCATGTGCATATGTACGGTCTACCGTCTCCACGACGCGATGAGATTCATCCTCCATGATAAAAATTTAATAATGATTATAAAAATGTATGTGATGAATAAATATAATATTTATGAACTTAATATCATTCTATATATGAATAAAATATATCCTATGCATAATAAACAATACTTACATGACAAAACATGCAAAGGAAAATGAAACAATTAACTCCTAAAATAATGGTAATAATGAAATATTATTAACAAAAGGATATAAGAGGATAAAATATGATATTATATACCTGGATATGGTTATTTTATAATTTAATAACATGATTTAACCATTATACGGGAGATTAACGCACCCTCAACTAAAGTAAAGTACGAGGTAAGGGTTAATTTTGCAATCTCATTATTATCTGAGATTGTTTATATGTAAGTATTTTTTGGGACATATTTATCATCCATGTTCATGTCTCTTAAAAATGTATTTCAAAATATTCTTACTATTCTTATACAATTTTTTAAATTCATTTTTACCCACATTTGACTATTTATAAAACATTTTTAAAGTAATCTTATTGTCATTTTCCAAATGAGGTACTTTATGATATTTTCGACAAAATATTAAAGGAGTGTTCTTTTTTAAAATTATATGGAATTATAAAAGATTACTTTACAATCTTACAATATTCTTTTAACTGAAAATGTTTTCTTTTAAAATTCTAGGTCCCTTTTAAAATAATTTCAATATAAAAAGGGGTAATTATCTCAAGAAGTTTTTAATGATTTTATTAGACTACTTTCATCTATGTAAACATCCTTTGTTGGATTTTATGATTAATTGAGGTTGGTCTATTAAGATATCATCTATTGTATTTTATTGAAATGTTTTATGATATGTTTGACTGTGGATGTTCTATTTTGATACCATTCATTCTTTATGGTTAATTTATTAACATTTCGTATGCTAGTATTAATATGAATGTTTATGTTGATTATGTTTCACCCTTTTAATATGAGGAATACATTGGACTTAGTAAGTGACGGGCAGGGCCCACTATAGCCTCTTGATGCATCGGTATGTATTATGAGAAAAACTAGTTTTGGTATTTTCTGATGTCTTACTTAGTTATGTATGGTGTCTTGGATGAAGCCTTGATGATATGTTTACGATGTCCGACATTATGCATTCCCTCATTATGAGATTACTCATTGATATTCCATGTGATTATTTGACTAGTATAATATCCATAGTTATGTATATTTATTATGTGGCTATTTATATGGCATTATTTTATCAGATTATATCCCTACCATATTATGCTCAAGATTATGTTTTAATGGCATGTGTTTTTAGTTATTCACCTTGCCTTATTGTTTATATTTATTTATAATAGCTTTTGTTGTATTGTTTACCCTTACTAGGTATCTGATCTCACCCATTTATTATGTTTAATTTTTTCCCAAGATGTGAATATGTATATTATGACTGAATTGTAGGGATAATAAAAGGGAATAATGTTGTTTTCAAAGGAGTTACTATGTTTTTATTCATTTTAATATGTAATGTAAAACTTATGTATGTAATCTGGCTTCCAAAACTGCTAAACTAATCAGTCTTTTGGGATTCGAATATTATATCTATGCCATTATAATAAAGTAAGGTATCATATCTAGGATACTAGGGTTGGGGTTATTACAAAAAATGGTGTATTAAGAACTAAAATCAGAGCACTCGAAATAAAACTCTTGGAGGAAAATAAAACAAATTTGGAAGTAAAAAAACAAGAGTTTAATCCAACTGTAAAGGAGGTGAAAAAAATTATTCCAAAAAAATAGGAAATTCATAGGAAGAAAATATATGCACAATCCATGAATAGTGTTAATAAAAATGAAAGTACATCCCATAATGATCTTGGAAAGAATAATAATTCAAGGATAAGAGAAAACTCTCACCTTGAATGTTTCCTATAAAAAAAATGTTTTCCTCCTTATTCCCTATTATTTTATTTATTATGATCTAAAATTCATTTAATTTAATTATAAGTGTTGTTAGTCATGTATTTCATCAATTTCCATGATGATTAATGAGTTCATACCTTAAGGGTGAGCTTATATGAGAATTGAGGTATGCCAATCACACTCTCATCACTCATTCTTAATTGTATTTATTAAGGGGGGTGATTGGTTGATGAAAATAATGAGACAAGGGGTAGTTATTCTTTTCTACTTGAACTTTCTGATGTGTCTATTTAAGTGTGTGTAGAATTTTTTATTTCATTAATAAATCTAACCCCTATCTTGAGAATTGAGAATTTCTGAGCATGTTATCACATGTGAGTATTTTATGGATAGTTTAGACAACCTTTATTATTTATCTCTTATTTTATACACTGGGTTATCTTACATAGAATTAGAGCTGATTGAATAAAGTATTTTTTCCAAGTATCATGTAATATCATTCCTTCTTTAAAAAAATAAGAGAATATGTTTTTTAGAAGAAATTTGAGATGATAAGACCGTATTTATCATTTTCATTTGATTTTCAATAAGGGGGAGAAAAGTTAGAGAACCAAATATTGACTTTTATGTAAATAATACTGACAAAAATGCAAAAGGGGGTATTGTTGACCCCAAGTGTTTAATTTGTTTTTAATGGGTCAATATGTGAAGTGATTACTCTTGGAGAATTGTTATGGATTCACTTTATGGCATTAGACGTCATGCTTGAGAAATTCTCTATGTTTAAATGTGAGAATTTTTTATCTAATACTTACTGTCAAATACATGTAAAAAATAAATTTGAATAGGTGCACATTGTTTTTAACAAGTTTAATAAGACTATTCAAATATTTATTTTCATGAGTATTTGAATATTTCCATGAAAAAAGAAAGTAATTGCATGAAGAGTAATTGAGGAAGGACATGAAAAATATATTTATATTTTGCATGAAGAATTTGAGAGGTGTGGTGAGTTTTTATTTGAAGTTATAAAAATTAATTTGGTTAAATATTTTTTATACTAAAAATATTTCCAACTACCTAATATAGATGAAGGGATCCACAACCAATGCTTAGGTGGTCAGGTCAACCTATAGCCAGTAAGGTAGCAGTTGAGTGAGCACCTGCATGGACAGTACAATAAGTGTGTGGTAGATACATAGCACCTATAGGACCATGCATAGGGTATGCATGGCAATTCATAGAGGTTATAGGGTGGATCATGTTGGCGTGGCATAACTCAGTGATGGCATAGGTCAGTGTTGCGGGTGTCAAAACCCATTATTGGTTTGAGTGGTCTATGGAATGTGGAAGGTAATATGGAAGCGTGAGGCTGATAGAAAAAACTATGTGGGATAATAGATCACAGATAATGTTCTCCAGTTTAAAATGTTATAAACATTTCAAGGGTCATATGATCTAACTAATATGAATCGTCTATTCAGCCACACAGTCATCTTCAACCTCATCCTTCACCAAGAGCTTTCATATACTGGTAATTTTATAGATCTTGATGTCTACTAGATCAAATCAAACTGCATCCACATTAAAGAAGTCCCCAATGACCTTATGAGATCCAGGTGGGTACGAAGCACTTATTGAATACAATGTTCATGAATTTCCTTGCATTAATATAAGGATCTTGAGTTGTGTCATAGCCTATGATGAGGCTGAGTTTACAGGCAAAGTAAATGTTTGATAATTACTTAATTTTCTTACAAGATTAATAGACTTGAATTCATGTAGATAGAATGGAAAAATGAAAGTCCCATTTGTGAATCCAGTATTCATACATGTGATATTCCAAGTCATGAATAGTTGTGTTATTTACTTATGCCATGTGAAGAATGAAGAGCCTGAGATTTTGGGTATTTAAGTTGATATTTGGTATTTTCTTACCATGTTATTAATGAGACACATGCATGAAGATAAAGGGTGAGCCACATGTGTGTCCAAAATTAATAGTTTCTATAACCTTCAGTTATTTTAAGAAGATTCATACATTATTGAAGTTGCGTGAGAATAATTTAAAGATACTCAAACCCACAAGAACTTCATATGAGTTATATGAAGAAATAGAATACCTAAATTAAGTATTAATAAGTAAATGGAAATACCCACGTTCATTAGGGTATTTAAATTGAGTAATATAATACCCAACATCATTTGGGTATTTATATTTAAAGAAGGAAAAAATAAATTTGTTTTTCTTGATACATTTAATTAAGAAAATAATGAGGGGTTAAATGTGATAATGAGATATTATCACATGCATAATTATTGTTTATTGTGTATAAATGTGTGCATGCATGTGATGAATAATTTTGGGGGTAAATATTGAGAGACCTTTTATCCATTGTGCAAGAAGTGTTTTTTTAGATCCAGATACATCCTTGTATCAAAGATAGAAGGTGAGTTTTGAGACCAGTGGAGACGATCCTTAGTGGTTACTTCGGAATATCTTAAAGGATTCTCAAGACCAACATTACTGAAGTTCTTAAGGAAGTATACAAGGAAGGGGTGTCCATATTTCTTGTGGAGGAAGACTATCTGTGAAGTATTTCTTTCTATCACTGGATAAACATTGAATAGGAAGAGCTTATAGTTGGGTGTCTAAGAAAATACTAGAGGCTTGTGATTGGGGTGTCTAACCAATCAGAGAAGAAGAGCAGTTGGGGTATCTAACCAATTGTGGAGACATTATAACTAGGGTCTCTAACCATCTATATTCAATTGGAGGCATAGTAAATAATTCATGTTGGTGTGTCTAACCAATATAGAAAGGAGTAGGATTTTATGTCAAACCTTATAAATATTGTGTGTTTCTCTCTCTATTAATACCATTGCACATGAGGTGTGATTGAGATATCATATTGAGTGGATTTAAAACTTCAACCAATTCAAGAAGTTTAATTTTAAATAAGATGAAATTCATAAAATGAGGGTACCACTAATTCACCCCCCCCCCCCTCAGTGTCACTTAATCGGTCCTTGGATTCTACCATATCTGGAAAGGAATCATAAAAGACTTCAATATATATATAAGAATCTTTATCGATCTACCTTATATCTAAGATGTGAATAAGTCTATTTGAGTTTAAGAAGACCCTCACTCTTCATTAAATGATCAATAAATACTTGGTTAAGATGTACTCCAAAATACCATCTCGAAGGATCCTATATCCATTACCAAGTTCATTCATTACTTCATTGAGAATTCCTAAAATTTATTTTTAGAAACTCATAGAGTACATGAATTTACCTCTAGATTATCCTTTGAATAGTTTAAACTTACTGGTTGAACTAACTCTAGAATCTTTGTAGCTTATATATAAAGGTTTATTAGTATAAAAATAAGTATTTCATATACCTAAGATTTTTAGCTCTAAGGAGTCTAAACATCATACTAGGTATATACATTACACTTATAGTTTTATTTGACTAAGAATTATCTTACTACAACTATTTATGAGTCTTATAATTTTATATTCATCATCTATTTCCAATTTTGGATATTTATGATTCAAGTTTTAATGAACTATTAATTAATTTTAGTTTACCATAACAACATTAATTTCAAAAGAAATAATGTCTCATTGTGTCCAATAGAACAGTGAGATAAATGTTTGGTAACACTTAACAAAAATAATAATTCAACTAGAATCAATCCATTAGGAAATCATAAGTCATGTGTTTCTCATTATTAACATAGGAATCGCCATTTATCAACTACTAAAAGAAAACAACCTACTTCTGAAGTCATGTGTCTCTCACTATTGTCATAGGAATCACCCTTTCTCAATAATTGGGAGAACACGCCTAACTTCTTGTAATATTTCTACATTCTTCTCACTAATGACATAGGAATAATAATTTCTAATCCCCTAAGAGAACACACCTAAATTCTTATAATTTTTTTGTGTGATTCTCATTACTGATATAAAAATCACCCTTTCTCAAACATTGGGAGAACACACCTTCTTCTTTGCTTCTTATTTTAAAATACAAATGTATGAAATAGCCAATAAGAGAAATAGAAACACTATATACTATAATGAATATATTCTTGAAGTAAATGCAATTTATTTCTATTTATTTTCAAATGACCTTTCTATCCACATAGGAAGAAAATATCCTTATGTTCACTATAATGCCTTTGAATATTTTTTTCTCTTTTAAAGATGTTGTAAAGGCGCTATTGACCTAGGGTGGATCATGGAATTTTCAACCTTGCCTTTACATATCATTCACTACAACGGTATTAATGGATAATTTTTTATCCATATGTGAGGCTAAACTTCACTAAATGATCAATGTACTTTAATATATTGAAGATAAGATTAATAGTTAAGTACCTTCTTCCAGATCACACTAGTATAGTGCACTAAAAATCTCATTTATATAAATCCCCTCTTTATCCTTTTGAAGAAGATGAGATGTCATGGTATAAGCATCTATGTCCCTATGTTTCATTATTAGTTATCCAGATATAACTGACATCTTGACATAACAAACGGTTAGATCATCCCTATTTACTTTATCTAGGCATCCTTTTCACCTTCACTTCTTGTATGAGGTGGTTGAACATGTATAGGGAATTCCATCACATAGTATAAATTTTCCTACTGTGGTACAATGATAAAATAATTATAACACCCTTGGAAATATGTGTGGGTGAGTACATGATTTTTGTCCTGAATGATCATAGTGTTATAACAATTTTTCTTTCCATAATCTAATTAATTAAAAGAAGGTTTTAGTATTTTTATCTTGAATACTAAAGGATATGATGAATAAATTTTATTTATTATTCTTACACTATTTTATTGAAACAAAATACTACTCACCATTGGTTTCAAAATATAATTTCTCATGGATATTAAAATGGTACGGATTCATATGCCTCTTCTTATAACCTAGGTAGAGGCCTGACAAGTTATTTGAAGGTATTTAGGTAGGCACAACTTTCCAACTACATTAATTAATAACTCCTCGATCCGTTGAGTGAAATCACCAATCCTGAAATCCTGGTCTTGGATTTTCCCAACACTTTAATAATAGTTTCATTAAGTCTCATAGAGGTGCTCAACCCTTAATGTGACTAGGTTATGTCAACCCAAAACTCAAGATAAAAATTCCCTAATATTTGAAAGCACCCCAATAGAGGTTGGTCAAGCACCTTAAACTATGGTTTAATTTTAACCCAAGTAGTGTAAGTATTTAATAATTTAATAATTTGATTTAAGGTATTTTTATCTTTATGCATTAATTCTCCATTTTATCCTATTACATTTTTTGTTAATATTAAGTGGAATTTACTCAAGCGATTATCCATATTTAGATAAAATTTATACATAATCTGGTTATTTTAATTCCTTCTTGCATACTTTTTAATTCATTTATTTATGTGATCGTGATAAAGCATACATAAGCATAAATAGTTAATCATATAACTAATAGAAATAAAATAATAAATGTGGAATTATCATGAGATTATCTAATGGTTAGTTTATCTTGAAGATGATAAACTCACCCCTTGACCTAGGGTAGAAAACTCTATAAACCGTAACTTGGTTCGAGTTTCATAATTCCACCTTTAATCCAATGTAACTCCTAGGTTGGTTTCACCTTAGCTCAAATCTTGAACCACCTCCACTCACCTGGGAGCTTTATCCATTACATAAGATTTTATCCACACACAGGTTAGGGGAACCAAAGGACTGATTATGAGTATTATATAAAAGAAATTGCGAGCATGCAGACCCTTATATAATAGGGGAGGGGATAACACATATTACATCATTTAAATTTAATAATATAATTATTAAAAACCCATAAAATAATAATTTAATTAAAATAAATAAAGAACATAAATTGGTCAGTCTAAACTCATGATCATCCATACATGCAATGAATATATATTTTTACACTAGCTATAATTCACTTCAATTCATTCTTTTATTAAGATAAAATCATCTTGAATTAATTCAATTAATTATATTATTAATTCATTCATTCATTCGTTTTATCTTTTCTGAAAAATCTTGGAAATTATATCACTTTAATTTAAACAAATTAAATTAATTAATTTTATTTAAAATCAAATAAGTGCATGGTGTGTACTTGGAGGCAACATGGAATGTAACCAACTTAATTGTCTTTATCCGTGTATTAAATTATCACATGAATTATCAAAATACATATAAATTCATGTGATTAAGTATCATGAAATTAAATATGTCATAATACCACATAATAAATGTAGCATTTATGAAAATTAGACACGCGTTAAACCATGCAGTGTGTACCGCTTTAAATTCATGCAGTAAATGTATCAAACATTGTGGTGAATTAATTATGTGAAATTAATTGAGAATTTATATACTCTTAAAACCCTTTTAAATAGAATCATGTTAGATCCTAGCTATAAAGTTTGGTTTTAATGCTATAATTAATTAATTCTTTGCAAAATTTAGTTTTTTTTATTATTAGGAGATTACATGGCATGTACTAACGACCTACATGTTGTGTACATCACATTTCATGTATCTGTAGCACATTATTGGGGATCTATAAATGTACACCTTGTGTAAATTAATGAATTACATGGAATACATGTGGGATACATTTATTGTAATCTCATTTATTATGGGTTGACTAGGTTTAAGACTTTACGTGTCATGTGATGCGTGCATTGACCACATGGTTTCCATGAAAATCATTAGGTGAACCATTGATCGTACAAAGATATATCATATATTATCACCCTTATACTTGTGTATTGAATTTTTTATGGGTTTTATTATCCCATTATTAAATCAATTTTCACTTAATGTATTTTTTAATTCATATGTTGGAAACATGCTTAAAATATATGTAATTACACAATGGACCAATTTGATAGTAGCTCACCATTTTTATTATAACATTGTATACACTCATCCAAATATGAAAATTAATTTTTATAGGATTATGTGAACATGGGGGTTAAATTCATCCAACTGGGCCAAAGGTTGTATTTTAGTACAAGAGTTCCAAAAGAGGCACACAAAATGAAGAAATTCTAGGCCAGATAGATTGGACCTACCTGTAGAGATTATTCCATAACTTGGGATTCATACCTCCAATTAAGATTATTCTACCTCCATTGGATAGATAAATATAAGTCCCACCTCTCCAAAAAATGTAAATTTAAGTTTTAGTGACTAAGTTATTCAACTATCCATAAAAAGTAGATGGATAAAGTCTTCCATGAATAGTCCACCTATTCTCATAAACACTTTACTTTTTTAGGGGGAATGGCTTGTAATTATCCATAAAATCACTCCTCTTCCTAATTATAAAAGTATTATCGAACATGGAGAAAGTTTTGAGTGCTTGTTACATGATTATTCACAATATCTAGCTTCCTCCCCTTCCATGAAGTTCTAAACTCTTTATCATCACCTGGGGAGGAATGTGATGTAAATCTCGAACTTCTTATTTGTAATATTTGGATGGTATTTTAAATTATAGGTTTTTATATTATTTTTATTAATAATATATTATTATTTAATTTATTTTTGTACTAGAATTTCATACTCAAACTCATATGATCATGTTTTGGGGTACCCATTCATGTGATGTTTCACACATCGTCCACCGCTTTTTCTTCTCCCTTTCAATTGTGGTGTTTTTTTTGTTTATATTGGTAGATTAAATTAACATAAACACTACCATGTAAATGTAAAAATATGTCATGGTATAACACTAAAATAACATACAAACTTATAAAACACATTTATCTCTTCATGTGTTGCCTTGGTGAGTTTCAGTTATGAAGTCGGACACAAATAACACAATGATCAATGGTGGTCGATAAATCATTTTCTATTTCTATATAAATCCTAGAAGGTATCCTAGTATAATATTAGTAAAAATATATTTTTAGGTGTTGAAAACTAGTAATTAAAATATCTAAACCCTGTCTCTAGAATCGATGAAGGATGAGCATCATGGTATTTCCCCAAGTTGATCATGCTTAATCAAATATGTTAATTTATACTTTCTTATATCACTTACTTATATATGTTTGACTCTTAAATAAAAAAACCCAAATTTTCTACAATATTATTATCATTTTTCATAATCAAGACCTTCTTTTAAAATTAATTATCTAAGGATTCATCAAGATATGACCTAGGATTCCTGTTATACTGTAGAAATTCTAGTAAAAATATAAACATATAATTTAATGCACTCAACAATGCCAAATTCTGGCATTTTTTCTAGGGATCCAAGATCATTTTTCCTTTGATTTATTTATTTTCATTTTTTATTTATTACTCCTTCCAATATTCCCCCTTAACTTTTTTTTCATGTTTTATCTATCTCTCTTCTTCTATGTTCTCTCTTATTTAGTGAAATAGCTCTTTTACTTAATTATTTTCTTTTATTTATTTTCCTCTTCATTATTAAGTTTGTTTTATTTCTTCCTTTAATTCTTCCTAAATCAAAAAAAACAAACTTGACATCATTGTTGCATGATAAGATATGGAAAAGAAAAATTACTTGAAATTGACCCAGAAATTGAAAAGATTCTCCACTCACAAATTAATACTTCTAGAGTAGGTAAATCTAGTAACACTGATTAGCCTATTATGGAACCTCAAGTATTCCTAAACCAATCTAAAATTGAACCAAATAAAATCCATAAAAACATGGATGTAAATAACTAGACCTTAAAATAACTAACAACCCTTGATGTACAGTACCAACCTACCTACATCCAATACCATGAGGAAGCATCCAACTTTGAGCTATAATCAAGACTCATACACCTCCTTTATAAATTCCATGGTCTTCCTAGTGAGGTTCCTCACAACCATATCAAGTATTTTCACATAGTTTTCTCCACTATGAAACCCCAAAATGTGTATAAGGAACACATAAAGTTTAGGGTCTTCCCTTTCTCCCTTGACGGTGTATCCAAAGACTATCTCTACTATCTGATTACCACAATTGATAGCTGGAATAATCTTAAATGACTCTTTCTTGAGAATTTATTCCCTACCTTACAAATTGTATCCATTAGAAAATAAATTTTTAGTATTATGCAATCATAGGAGAGACCCATCATGAATATTGGGAGATATTCAAAAGATTTTTCTTAAGTTTCACCCACCACCAAATTAGTGAACAATTTCTAATTCAATAATTATGTGAGAGAATTTTCCCCATGGATCATGGCATGATAGATGATACAGTTGGTGGTTCCCTAATGGATACAACCCCTACCGCCACTCATGACTTAATAGCCAACCTAGCTCAAAATTCCCAACAATTTGGTACATGAGAAATTTCACCCACTTGAAGAGTTCATGAGGTAAGTAATTCATCCTTAGAAAAAAACTTAGATAATAACCTTGATGAAATGAATACCCTTATAAGAAAATTAGCTCAGGATCAAGGTAATTTACACACTCCAAACATTTCATTACATTATGGTTTTGATAACATTGATTTCTCTAACCAACCCCCCCCCCCCCACTTTAGTATTCATCTAAGTATTGTGTAGTAGTATTTATTGGGATTCAATTTCAACAAGAACCACCCTTCAAGAAGGAATAATTCAGGCCAAATCTAAAGCTCTGGTGGAAAGTACAATAATAATAACAACAAATAGGTAACTCAATCTACCCTAAAAAAAATTGGTATCAACAAGTAAAAGGTATGTGATCTTCTCATCCTTCACCATCTTGAAATAATCCCCCTCCTCCAAAATTTGAACCATGACTTAAGGATGTGATGAATAAAATGGCATCCCAGAACCTCCAATTCCAATAGAACACACAATCATTTATTTAAGACCTATGAACTCAAGTGGGACATATGGAAAACACCATTAATGTAATAAAGATGTAAGGTTCTAGATAACTACCATCACAACTTGTTTCAATCCCAAGAAAAAAAGGTAATGTATTTGTTTTCACACTTTGTAGTGGAAATAAATTTCTCATTCTAATGATTCTACAAAACAGGTATTTCCTCTTTAAAACTCTCTTTCTCTACCCTAAAAATATTTAAGTGAATAAAAACAAAACAAAAATGGTAACAAAAATTATCATTGAGGATTTCTTTGAATAATTTATTCATCTTACCTTTCCCTAAAGTCTCTATCAATCCAAGAAAAATTTTGATAATGAAATTGATAAAGATATCATGGATACATTTAAAAAGGTACAAGTTAGCATTCCTATCTTGGATGTAGTTAAACAAATTTCATGTTATGAAAAATTTCTTAAATAACTTTGCACACATAGATAGTGACTGAAGGGGAATGAGAGAGTCAAACTTGGAAGGAATGTATCGTCCTTGATACAACCAGTGATACTAACTGAATGTATGGATCCAGACACTTTTATGATACCTTTTACCATAAGGGATAATTTATTTTCTAGTGAAATTCTTGATTTAGGTACTTCAATTAATGTGATTCCACACTCTATGTAAACTTATCTGCGGGTGGGAGAGCTTCAACCAATAGGCATCATCATGAAACTTCCCAATCAAATCACAACACACCCAACAATAGTGATCAAGGACATCCTTGTGAGAGTGAATAATCTTATCTTCCTTGTATAATTTTATATTATTGAGATTGAATATTCCTAGACCCAAGGAAATGATGTTATAATACTTGGAAGGCCTTTCCTTAAAATAGTAAAGATAATCATCAACATTTACAATGGTATATTTTCCATGGGGTTTGGGGGAGAAAAGGTGGGTTTCAATATCCTTAATGTTATAAAACACCCTATTGAAGAGCACTCCACTCTTATTGTCTATATGATGGAAGTTCTATCCAATGACACACACACACAAAATTATCTCCTTGATCCATACTTTGATTTATCTTCATATACTTGAGGGTATTGACCAATTTCCAAACATTATTTCCAACATCCTCTCTCCAAATCATGAATAAAAAACTACTAGACCTTTTGAGAGAGTGTAAAAAAGAAATAGGATGGACATTGGCCAATACTCTTGGGATTATCCCATATATTTACATGCATCATATACTTTTAGATGATGAGGCTATGACTTTAATGAAATCTCAACACCGGTTAAATATTACCCTCTTTGAAGTGGTAGAATTAGAAGTTAGTAAATGACTTGTTATTGGGATCATCAATCCCATGTCTTATAGTAAATGGGTTAGCCTAGTACAAATCGTGCCTAAGAAAACTGGAATAATGGTAGTGTCAAATGAAAGAAATGAATTGTTTTTAACACATGTGCAAAACAGTTGCTAAGTCTATATTGACTACCGTAAACTAAATCGAGCCATGAAAAAGGACCACTTTACTCTACCTTTCATTGACCAAATGTTAGAAAGATTGGATGGTAAGTCCCATTATTGTTTTCTTGATGGTTATTCGAGTTATTTTAAAATCCATATAGCCCATGATGATTAAGAAAAGACAACATTTACTTGTCCATTTAGCACATTTTCATATAGGAAAATGTCATTTGGTCTATTTAATACTCCTATTACTTTTCATCATTGTATGTTGAGTATTTTTTATGGGTACCTTGAAAATTGTATGTAAGTTTTTATGGACAATTTCACACTTTATGTATCTTCCTTTGATGATTGTATAACAGACCTAGGTTTTTTCCTCTTTCATTGCATTAAAAAGATCTCTTATTAAATTATTATAAATATCATTTCATGGTAGAGTGGGGGATATTTCTTAGGAATGTTATTTCAAGTTATGGTATTCAAGCTGATAAATTAAAAATTGAAATAATTTTCTCCCTTCTATTTCTAAAATGTTTTCGTGAGGTGTGGTCTTTATTGGGTCATGTTGGTTTTTACCACTAATTCATTAAATACTTTAAAAATATCTCACTTACCTTGTATCGATTATTACAAAAAGATTCTAATTTTTTTTGATAAAAAATGCAAGATTCATTTAATTCACTAAAAAGGAGTCTCACATCAACTCCCATCATTCAACCACTTTGAACTTATGTGTGATGCCTCTAACTTTGCAGTTAGGGAATTTTTATTACAAATGGTTGAGAGGCCACCTCATGTCATTGTGTATATCTCATGTACCCTTGAACCTGCCCAAAAAAAATTACACAACTACTAAACAAGAACTATTTTCTATTATTTTTTCCTTGGACAAATTTTGTTCATATCTTCTTGTAACAAAAGTCATTGTGTGCTCTAATCGTTCTTCCCTTTGGTTTCTCCTTAAGAAAACTAAAGTTAATCCCCACCACATACAGTGTATGATCATCCTCCAATATTTTGACCTAGATATTCAAGATAAGTGAGGAGTGAAAAATGTGTTAGATGGACACATTATTAAGATTTCCCCACCATTGGACTATCATAAAAAATCATCCCTCCCCATTGGATAATTCCTCCCTGGTGAGCACCTTTATGATATAGTGGACCTTACCCCTTGGTATGCAGACATTGTGATTTTTTTAATATCATATAGGTTTCATATATATTTTACCACTTCACATTCCCAAAGACTTATGAATAATTCATGATGGTAAATTTGGGATAACCCATACTTATGGAGAGTTTTTAGTGACTAGGTTGTCCATTTATGTGTCCACAACCATGAGTTCACCAATGTTTTGAGCTTCTTACACACTCTAGCTTTTGGGGGGCACTTTAGATCTCAACATACAGCTCAAAAAGTCCTTAAATATGGACTTTATTGGACAAAATTGTATATAGATGCCCATCAGTTTTGTAAGTAAAGCATACAATGTCAATTCACGTGGAATGTCTCCAAGAGGAATGAAATTCTCCCAAAAAACCCATGTTATCTTTTGCGATCTTTGATGCATGGTACATTGAATTCATGGGGACTTTTCAAAATTCATTTTGATTTGTATACATATTATTGGTTATTGATTATGCTTATAAATGGGTGAAATAAAAGGCCGCTAGGACCAATGACTCAATTGGTTGTTTATTTTATGAGATATTAGATTTTCAGCAGGTTTGGTTTACCAATATTCATCATTAGTGATCAGGGTTCACATTTTTATAATCACGACATTAAAAACTTTCTCCATAAGTATGAGGTTGTTTATAAAGTCTCTATTGTATATCACCCCCAAAATAGAAGACAACCATAAATTTCAAACTGGGAAGTTAAGAAAATCTTGGAAAAATGGCACAATCCAATCTGTTAGATTAGAGTTTTCACTTGAATGATACACTTTGGGCATACCGTATAGTTTTTAAAACCCCAATCAGAATTTCACCGTATAGTATTGTGTTTGGAAAGTATTGTCACCTCCATGTGAAGGTAGAGTACCATGCATATTGGGTTATTAGACAATGTAATATGAATCTCTTATATGCAGGTGAGCATAGTAAGTTATAGATTCAGAAGTTGGATTAAATTTGGCATGATGTACATGATAACTCCTGGATATATAAAGATAAGAAAAAGGTTGTCCATGATGAGATAGTTCATCAGAAGAAGTTTCATATTGTTGAGAAGGATATCATGCACAGTTCCAGACTATAGCTCTACCCAAGTAAGCTTTGTTCCCGATGGATCAGTCCTTATATTGTTACTAATGTTTACCCTTTTGGTGAAATACATATTTTTCATGAGAAGAGTGTCCAGAGGTTTACCGTCAATGGAAAAGACTTAAACACTTCTATAAGGATTTTCCAAATAATCTAGTGAAGGAAATCCAACTAATGGATGCCATATATGGCACAACTTAGTACATTGTCCCTTCTCTCTACCTTTATTTACTTGTCTATTTATTTAAACTACTTGAATTGAGTAGAATAGAGTTTTTAGGTGGGGGGAGGGTGACATAAAATATTTAGGATTTAAATTAAAAAAAATCTCACATGTCATGTACTTTCTTTTACATGTCGTGTATGTATATATTTTAAAAAAACAAACAAAAAAAATAATTGTTTTTCTATTTTTGTTTTATTTTTATTTGTTTTGTGTTTTTAGTTAAACATTGATCTTAAAGAGAATATCCAAAATCATTTTTCATTCTTGAGTCGATTATATGGAAAAATCCTTTGTTTTTGGAAAAATGATTTCAAATGAATATTGATATGGAATATTTTTATAGAATCTATATTTTTAAATAATTCTTTGGAGTTTAATGGATTTTTTAATTTCTTACCTCATTATCACTTACCGATATTTTAAATCCATTACTTGAAAGACATTCTAAGCCCTTTATTACATATTCTTCCTTTTAATAACTTTCTTGGGAGTCTTGGGTCATATAGGGAAACTAGAACATTCCTTGATTCTATTTGAAGCCATATGATTCTAGTGTGTTGCAACCATGATAGATGACATTATTTAATTAAAAATCCCTTTGTACAAGTAACTCCTAATTTGGGTCACCTTAACATTTGACCCTTCTTAAGATTTAGAGACTATGAAATTATTTATACATGTGCTTGCATGTCTTTTTTTTTGATTAATTACAACTCCTCTCACGTTTTCTGAATATTATCATATTTTTAAATGTTTAATTGTGTTCAATTACTTGTTTTAATCTTTTTATATATCTTATATCTTTTAATTGTGTTTTATTTAAAGTATGCTTAATCTTAATCATATCATAATATTTTTATACTTAAAAGTTATTTAGATTTCATGTTTTGATAGCTCATAACATGTTCTATAAATTTTATTTTGATTTCATAGTCTAAAGAAGTCATTAAAACCTTAATATATAATTTATAGGTGTTTTATACTATTCCCTATAGAAAAATAAATTGTTTACCACATAGCCAATTTAGGATTCATGTAGTCGATCTGTTATCCAAGTAGTCATTTTTTTAGTCTCAGATACTCTCTATATTTTGACTATATCTTGATCCGAAGAACTAAAAATTGAGTGATTAATTTTTCTTTGGAAAGATAATAAGATTTAATACATTTAATTAGAAGACATTAACTTTTGAATCAATATTTTTCATGTCTTAAATTATATCTGAATTCATTACATATTTTCTATCTGATTTATGTAGTTTTTTAGAACTATTTTTATACTATTTTTTATAATAACTTGGGTTATATATATTCAATTAAGGTGATTATTGATTATTTAGAAATATAATGAAATTAAATAAATATATTCAAAAAGGAAAAAAAGATAATTCTTCCTTTATCAAGGTCCTTTTTATCTATGAAATTTATAAAGGAAACCAGTTTTCAGTTTTATGGAATTCCCTTGTGTAGTGGAATTTCCTACACGAGAAATTCCTATATGTTATAAAATCACTTACATGATGATTTCATTACATGATTCGCCTATGTATAATTTCATATGTAAATCTCATATGTGAATCTTCTACGTTTATTCCCTTACATGGCTAATTCGCCTATGTAGAGAAAAACTCCCACGTGAGGAATTTGGATAAGTGAAATTCCGTTACATGATGAATCGCTTACGTAATTCCCTTATGTGAAATGCCTACATAGTGAATTGCTTACATGATTCACCTATGCGATCAATTTTATTGCATAGAGAAAAAACACTATGAGAAAAACTCATATGTTATTTTTTCCTACATAATTTAATGAAATTTCTAATTTCTAGAAACTTTCTCTATTTTTCGTTTTGTTTTAAATATCAATTTACTGCATGTTTAGTTCATATATTTAAATTGTTGTAATGAATTTATAAATTCATATTAATTATTTAGAACCTATGCAAAGTTATTTCCACTATTTTTAACATTTTGTTGTGAAGATCACTAGTTTTTCTATATTTACGCATGAAACATACAGCTTGAATACTAAAAAATCATTTTTGTTATTTTAAGTTGTTTTCATCGATTGTATTGTTTATAAATTAATATCGGAAGATGTTAAACTTTTTCAAACCTTTTTTAATATTTTTAATGAAGTGTTATTATGTTTTGAATTTCTCTGTAAATTTACTACTTTTTTTTAAACAGAATGTTTTGAATTTCGTATTTTCAAATTCAAACTTACTATTTTCATGGGATTTATATTTGAAATATTATTATAGAGACTGTTTGAATTATTTATAAGGTGATTTAAAAAAAATTGAATCAGTATTTATTATTTTAATTATTGGTCATGAGTTGAGTGATATTCATGCAATGATAATATTTTTCTTTCTCTCTCTCTCTATGATATTTCATTATTATTATTTTGAATTGTTCTAATAGTTTGATCGGGTGTTTAGTTCATATGGATTTGTATTTAAAGGAATCGAGGATTCCTAGAACAAATACACAAACACTATAAGAAAAATGATTTTTTATGGAGGTTATTTTTTGTTTTGGGGGCTATTTAAACCACCGCTAAATGTTTCTATGATGGTTTCAAAAAATTGCCGTTAAATTTTGTGTCAGCATTTAGCACATGAAAATTCCTTCCATTTAGTGGTGGTTTCGGAAAAGCATCATATAATGTATATTTAGCAGCGATTTTCTGAGAAAAAAAAGACTAATATTTAGTAACGGTTATAACCGCTGCAAAATCAAAAATATATTTTGACCAAAGAACCAATATTTAGTAGTGGTTTTCTTCATTTTAGCGGCGGTTTTTCGGCAAAAAAATGTCAATGATGTAGCGGCGATTAAAATTGCTATGAGATCAGAAACGTTTTTTGGCTGTAAAACCACCGCTAAAATGATGAAAACTTCCGTTAAATAATAGTATGTCATATTTAGCGACGGTTTTAACCACCGTGTAAAAAAACATCATTATATAGTGGTGGTTTTAACCACTGTGAACAAAAAAATGGTATATTTAGTGGCGGTTTAAACTGCCACTACATAATGATTTGAAAAAAATGGTTGAATCTACAGCCCTAGAACCCCATAAAAAAACAAACAAATTGTGCATTTCTTATAATCAAAATACATGTAAATTAATAACATAATTCCATAACAAATGAAACACATCATACAGACACATGGTCATTGATATGACCTTATACCTATCACCTATCGGTCACACCACTACCCACAATCTCCCCTAAACCAAACCTTAAGTCCTAGTACAACTGTACAAAATATCTTATCTCTCATGTTTCTACTACCCAGGTATCACCCCAACCTATCATGATCTATACCCATTGGAAACATGATGCCATGTAGTTCAGTGATTCTTAATGGGACACATAGTTCCTTTTATGGACATCATACAAGGACCAATGTGGTTCCTTTTAAAGTCATGAAAACCATGAAAAAATTAATCTTCTTTTAGGGTTGTGGGTCCAAGACATATTTACATCATTTTAACATAAAGTGGAATGAACTATATTTCATGAATTTTAACAACATGTGACAAGAACTATATGATATGTAGTTTAATTTCATACAGTAAGGACTACTAGGTTAAAGGTTTCCAGTTATGTTTGGTATTGGGCTTGCACATGAGTTCCCATTTCTAGTTCATCTTGTACATTAATGGTCATATAAGAAGTTATATGGTTAGAATTATTGGGGATATAAACCATTGTTACATAGGAGATCATGGGGGGTATGGAACATTGAGGAAAGGTTTGGAGATTACACCAAGTTGGGGGGACATATGCATATAGATCATTATTGGGGAATTGAGGATTAAATCATCCCACTCATAATGCTCATTAAGCCTCAACCCACACTTATGAGGGTGTTTCTCATGAATCCTGATCCATATGGTCATCTCACCCATTTTTTCACTGGTCTTAATCCTATCATATATATCATACTAGCCTTAGTAAAACCAACCAAGGATACCCACATCAAGTCTCATATCCAGATACCACCCGGCATCTCTTTTCAACAAACACAGTACCCTCTAACCATGGTGACATGGTCACCAATCAATTCTATTTACCTATAGTGTTAAAGATAACTTCTTATGAGATTAAGAGGACCAAAAAACCTATATATTTCTCTATAGTTTTCTTAAACCATATTCATCTACATAGTCCCTGAAACATGAATTAAGGAAAGTAATCATATCTAAACAAGTATATTGATTTATATTTTATAGACCACCTACTTAAAAATGGTGTTAACCCCTTGCCATGTTTTTTTAAGCCTCTTCCAAGTTCATTCACACTCCTGAATAGCTATATCAAGCCACAACTACAAAATCTGCAGCCCCAGAACAATTCTATAAAAAAAATAAGAAATGCACAGAACATTCCACCATACAGTTATACCAAAAAACACAATATAAATGGTTTCAGTCGCTTTAAACATGGTAAATCATGAAAATTTCATGTGAATACTCTATGCTACATCCAACCACATGAACAAAACCTACATTTTCATATTGTTCCAAGACATCAAAGAGGCCACTAGTCACTACCTGGTGATAAACTATGCTCGTCACCCTCTCCATCTACATATCTACTTCCTACTACTGGCACTTGCAAGACGATTATATTGAAAATTAAACAGTGTTGTATATTTATATTTAAAGTTTTTGAACTAAATGATTTTGAATTTGTGTAATTTACCTACTGACCACCAGTCATCGATGCAATATCATTGGGGAAAAATATGGTTATATTCTGATATAAATCAACCAGTGCTTTCTACAAAGCAAATATCTGAGCCCCCTATTCCTGAATTGTGATTTGCATAGAAACAAACTCTCTCTAAGAATCTCAGGGTAGGAAGTGACTATAACCAGTAGTAAATGTAGCTACAATCCTTGATGGTTTGCTAAAGACATCAGATGGTAATGGTCCCAAACTTATCCTATACACTCGACCAGGATGCTCCTTCCCAAGGACTTTACCAACTGAGTCATCCTAGGAGACTGAGAAGGACTTCGTGGGATTGTAATCCCATAGTTATTTAATTTTTACCTATAAATAAAATATAAATCATATTTTAAGCAATATATATTAACATAATGACAACTGATAATAAGTTATTGTAATAAAAAATGAATTTATACCCTAACTTCTTTGGCAGGCTCATTAACATAACTCGCATCATATTTTTTATGAACATACAACCATGGTTCTATTTGGGAGACTTGGTGCCCTAAATTCTATGACATGCATTAAACAAATATAAATCAATAATTTAATATATGAAACAGATAATATTGTCTTATAAATATTTAAACTAATGAAAATATTACTAGAGTCGATCGGCTTCTGGAAAAACTCTTTGACCTGGCAGTGTGAGGGATGACTTGCTTAGCTCAACTCAATGAATTATTCCTTAAAACATCCTGAAATAAATAACATGTAATTTAATAGTAATGTATGTAATGTCATATCCTTTTCATATGCGTGTATAAATGTAAAATGAGATTAATATAATAATATATATTTAAATACCACATGTTTTTTGTGATGATGGGTATCAAAAAAAAATTCATTGCTCTCTAGGTACCACATTGGGTATCTTATCATACAGTTGTTGGGTGCTCAATGAAGTATCATTGAATTCATTCCATAATCTCCATTTAAAATCCTTCCATTTCTTAACCAAATTTTTCAATGTCCGCTTTCATGCTATAAGATCAACAACGGGAAATTGGAAAAACACCTATACAAAGAGATTCATTTTGAAAGTATTAGAATTTAATAACATAATGACATTCAACTACACCATAATGTATTAAAATTACCTTTATCTTTGAATCAAAAAATTTATTTTTCCAATATGAAGGTATATGACTCCAATTATTATATGTAATCAAAAGGATAACTGGATCTACCGCCAGCTGGCCTAGAATCTGGCTAAATAATTCTGCAGCATTATCCATAAGGACCCCATAATAGTTAAATGGGACAACTATCTTCAATTCATTCAGATTCCAAACATCTAAAATTTTCATATTTTTCTTCACATTAGAATTATTTCCATCTTTTATGAAAAAACAATTAGTATTACAAAAAATGTAATAACTTTATTCATATTAAAATTTGTACCTATATCCATCACCCTCCAATATCCCTATGAAGAACCAGGAGTGGAGACCTGCTCCCTTGCTGTTGAGGCTGCTGAATGGGGAGGCATTGGTTGAGCTGCTAATGGGATGCTAAAGGAGGGTGTGAGAGACAGTGTAGGGTGGAAATCAGAGAGTGTCTTAGATTCTATAGCGAGGGAGACTGATGGATCATCATCTGTCGGTATGGTCGAGGTAACATAGACTGAGAGTCAATTAGAATTAGTATAACACTTCCTCCTTGCCAATCCTGTCATTTAATCAAATAAAATTAACTTCAAAACATATATTTCAAAAAAATCGTTGAGAAAAAAATATAAATGGTAATAGATGAACAGTACTGACAAAAAAATATATACATAGCAATGATAATGAATGACTGCAGAAATAACATAAGTGGTTGATAAATGAATAGGTGATTGCACATACAATCATTTTCTCCTTCAATAATGTCATTTTCCTGCTCCATTATTACTTCATATACTTCATCCACCCTTGCAAGACTAATATTTTCAATATCATGATGGAAAAATAAGTTTGCTTCTTATTGCTGATGGGATTAAATATCAGAGAACAAATCTTCCACTTCATCACCCATATCATACAGGTCTCTTTGTTTTACGTGAGCAACTACACTCTACCCTTTATCCACGACATATTCCACATAATATACCATCTTCTCTTGTGATGATAAGATATATGTATCATGTAATTCATGGTCACCGACATCCATCAAGTGAGAGAAGTTCACAAAAGTAAATTGTAAGGAATCTCTTTTAACACCCCTTGTAATATCGATCCAATCGCATTTGAATAAAACAACTAAAAATGCCTATGGTAGTTTAATTTGATAATATCAGTCAAATTTCCATAGTATCCCACTTCAAAAAACATAAATATACCATTATTATATGTTTTCAAACCCTCTTACTGATTGATTGTACAAAATTTAAAGTCATTCATATTGTAATCGTTGAACTTTCTAGCCTATTTTAGAGGACCTCGAGCAAGAAACTTCAAATATTTTGAAAATCAGATCAAGTATCAGTATTCATGATCTACAAAAATTAATATATATTATTAGATTTGAAAAATGTATGTGTCAAACTAATATACATATTGATTTCAATATTTATGAACTTACACATCATGCAAACCATTCTACAAGCTCTTTGTTAACAGCTTTTGTTATATCTTTCTCATTTCATATTCCGCCTCTCATTTATATCTTTGTTTTTCTCCTCAACTCTTCAATAAATAGATCTAAAATTTCACTATTCAGTAGCACATATCTATGTGCCTGTAATAATTATATTTCTGTCAGTGTAACATTTGAGGTCCTCCCAACTGATCGTCCAATAGCAGGAAAGATTTTTTATTTCCCATGTAGTTGAGATTGAGTCGATGTATCGTCAACATGTCCAACTCGATTGAATCTTATCTAAATATCATCCAAGTATCTATAAAAAAGGGTAAAAAAAATCCTCTACTAAATAGCCTATAGAAATAAAGCCTTCAAGTTGAGCTTTATTTTTCACATATGATTTCAAATGCCCAATATATCTGTGAAATAAAATAAAATAAACATAATTGTATATTTAAGGAAGTTCAAAGAATTGTTTATTTAAATTAAAAACATATAAATAAAATAAATCTCAATTTGATACATCCATCGATAATGTACGGGGCCCCCTAATTTATCTTCCTTGACTAAATTCACAGTTAAATGCATCATGATAGTAAAAAACAATGGAGGAAAGATCATCTCCATTGCACAAAGTGTCAATAAAAATCTATCCTAAAGGTTTTCAAGATAAAATGGTTGCATAGTTTTATCACATAGTTGTCTAAATAATGTGAAAAATTGAAGTAAAATAATATTAACCTTTTCAGGTAATAATATATGCAATGCCAATGGTAGCAACTGTTATAAAAAATTATGAGAATTGTGACTTTTCAATCCATGTAACATGTGATGCTTTAAGTCAAAGCACCTTGATATGTTACTTGACTAACCATAAAATACCTTCACATGTTTTAAAATATGAATGAATGTATCTTTATCCCTATTTTTCATTGCAAAAATTGTTAGAGCATACTTTCCATTCTCATCTAGCCAGATATCGCGTTTTATGTTCATTGTTTGTAAGTCTTTCATAGCATTGAGATGGTCCTTTGATTTTCCATTCTCATTAAGTAATGTCAAGATAAATTTTTTAAAAACATTCTTCTCAATATGCATAACATAAATATTATTCTACAACAAATTAAATTCCCAATATAGAAGTTTGAAGAATATACTTTTTTTCTTCCATTATTGTGTTTTGATTTCACTTGACGATGTACTTAGAACTCTTTTCCCAGTATAATTCAAATGATATACCTTCCCAAATTCTGTTTCAACATTTACAAGTTGTGCCAATATTTAATAACCTTTCAATAACTTTAGAGGTGGTATATGATCAATAGAAACATTGAATTTTGACTTGTTCAACCAAAATTTATGAGATGCATTGAGAAATATTTTATGACACAATAAGCACCATTTTTTACTGTGAGGTAGCCATTCAAGATCAAAATAAAAGTTACAAATAGGACAAAACAAACCCTTGTAAGTGTTCTAACTAGATAAATTCCCAAGTCTAGGGAAGACATTAATGGTCCACATTAGATCTGATTGCATTTTGAACATTGTTCTAGAAGATTCACCATATGTCTCAACACAGTTGCTCCATAACTCCTATAATTCTTCAATTAGAGGTTGCAAGTATACATCAATATCATTTCTAGACATTTATTTTCTAGGAATAATCATCGAAATGATAAAATACATTTATTTCATACACATATACAGAGGTAGATTGTAAGGGATCAAAACAACCGGACAAATGCTATAATTGGTGTTCAAAGTCCCAAATGGGTTGAATCCATCAACAACCAATCCCAATAGAACATTCCTAGGATCAGATGAGAAATATAAATTTAATGAACCAAATTTCTTCCATGATTGTGAATCTCTTGGATGTTGTATTAACCCATCATTTTTATTATCTATAGAATTCCACTTCATGTGTTGGGTAGTTTTTGATGACATGAATAATCTTTACAATCGAGGATTTAAAGAAAAGTATTGAAAAACATTTTCATGTGTGTTCCTTATCTTCTTCTTCATAGTAGTATATTGATTCAGACTTCCAACATCACTCATTAACTGCCATTTAGAAGAATAATATTTTTTTCAATCTTGTATGCTTGAATCCTCTCCCTAATAAAGCATACAATCATTATGGCAGACATTTATTTTTGTATAATTTAGACCAATATTGTTAACAAATCTTTTCATATCATAAAATACTCAAGGATATTTGCTTCAGGAAATGCATCATGCAACAATTCCAATATCATGGGCATCGCCTTATTTGTAATTCTGCATAGGCATTTGATATGGTGCAACTTCAACAAAAAAGAAAGTTTTAAATATTTCAAACATCCACTATAAAACTCTTGATTTCCATCGTAAATTAAACCATGAAACACATCTATCTACTTATTGAATTTTTCTCTTATATTAGTCTCCACAAAATCAAGAGGAGGATCCAATGATATGTTACAATCTTGATCTGGTTGGCCTATAGTCTCAAAAACATCATTGGTCACATTGCTATTTGTAGTACCCTCAACTGGTTGTTCTGATATGTTTTGATGTTGGCGTTGGTGTCTTACAATGATGAATGCAACATTTATAAGGTTTTGCATTTCATTTTCCATTATCGGTGAATTTGGGAGCTCATTTTGTCGATTTATGTCAATGCTCAAAGTTTCCGTAATGTTTGATTCTCCATACCAAATCCAACACAAATATTGAGTAGGGAATTGCTTCAATATCAAGTATTCATAAACTTCATCTCTCTTCAACCATATTCTAAATTTACATTTAGGACATGGGAATCTTATTCTCCCATCAATGAATCGCTTAGAAATTTCAAAATCTAAAAACTCCTCCAAACCCTTAGCATACTGAGGTGTGTTCCTCGGTAATGTAATCCAACTTTTATACATATATATCACAATGTGCCTACATATTATTAAAAAAATTAAAACATATAACTATTACTAAATTGTAAAAGTGATATATGGAAGTGAAAAAACCACAACCCAAGTAGTTATAAGAAGATTCATATAAGAATATCCATATAATTACTAGAGGGGATGTCACATAAATCTTCATTATCATTACTAGTGGTAGAGGACCTCATGAATAAATCACTTAAATTTTCTATGTATATAAATTTCTTATAGAAATTCATGCCTAAACCAATAATTTTTATAAATCTCCTTAATTAACATCTCCAATGTGATTAAGAAGGCCTTAAATTTACATGATAGCTAGAAATTGCACCAAAAATTACATTACATCTATAATATGTACACTATCACAACTAAAAACAAACTCAGGTCAAAACAATCTAAAACATCACCTTTAGTTGAATTTACCCACATGTAAAACTAAAAAAGATATTTTTTAAACCACCATCTAACCAACCATGAAACTAAATCAATATAAAACAAATATATCTTCTCATAAGTCATTATAATCTCATATCTCTAATACATTATCTCATTGTTTAGTAATATCAATTCATATAATATCTTAGTTAATAATGATATTTATAATAATATAAAAAATGATAAATCCTAATGGTAAAGAATAAAAAATAATGAAAAAAAATTTATGCCATGAAAAAAATTAACACATTCAAGTTTTAACTCATGTACTATAGAAAGTAACATAACATCACTCATATCCCTCCCCCCCCCCCACAAACTAGCTCATTACATCTCAAGAGGAAAAGCAATATCAATACTGTTTGAGAGCAAATCATGTTATACCCTGATAGATGGATAATATTAAGAATTGAAACTCTAATAGTGCTTTGTTAATACAAGTTTTATCACTCTTATAGTACATAAAATTCATATAATGGATGGATATGAAATTTCTCATGCTCAGGTCCCTGAATGGTGTCTTTATCCCCTTTAAAATCAACTATAGGTACTTTTATCAACACAAAAATGATAAACCACATCTCTTAAATTACTATAAAAGTTTCCACATGAAAATATACTAAATGAAATGATAAATTAACATTTTTTATTTATAATCATAGCCATGAATTTTTTTTTTGGAATACATCAATTATTCATTCTAGTCCTTATCATAAGTGTACATGCATAAAAATCACGTCCTGACTACTATATGATATAAGAACCCATAAATTTTCACTGTGTAACAAATTATTTAACTACTCATGTATGTTAATAGAAAATAATGTTTTTGAATATTAATGTGTTAGCCACCACATCCAATGTTGGTTTTATTACTCAATATATAGAACTATAATACATCAAAAACTATTTTTAAACCCAAAACCATATATTAAAGAAAAGTTCTCAATAATTTATCAAGGTGATCAAATGAATTCACCTAAACATACACAAAAAACAACCATTTTTTATGTCACAAAACAAAATAAGAAATTTTCTTGTGGTTATAAGAATGTACCAAATCAATAGAGATTTATTAATAAGATAAATAGTACATGGAAATGAAACAAGTGTATAGAAGTAATAAAAAATAATTAAACATGCACAATGACTCGTATCAAGAATTAAAGAACCTAATAAATTTTTTATCAAGGAATTTGGAAATTATTTTCAAGGATAACAAAGGATTTACCATTTATGAAAAATCAAATTAACAACATGTAATAATATAATGAAAAATATGGGGAAATAAGGAACTATCCAAAATTCAGACAAACCTTCTATAGAAAACCATTTTTGTAAGTACCGAAATATCTATGAAAAATATTCCATTACCAATTATAAAATAAAATTTGAAACCTTTTTAAAGTGTTGAAAATCATTTTGAAAACATATTCTTGGCATAAACTGATTATATAGGTGAAGATGGTTGAGACCACTTATCCATTAAACCATCGATGAGCTCATCCATATCCTGAAACCACTAGACACTTTCCTATAATACATAAACCAGTATTTATAAATAAACAAACTCAAATAACCAAATTCTATAAAAAGATTAAAAAATACTTGATGGAACTCATAAAGAAAACTCAAAGATGAATCTAGACATCGTAAATAGAAAAAACACTAAATTACATAACATAAAAGATCCATAATTTTGACCAAAATATATGGAAATACCTAGGTAGTCCATTAAGAAAACCCCTCACCGATGGGGGAAGAAGCATGGGTGATGAGAAAGGGTTGGAGATGAGGGGGACCAATAGCAGGGTGCTGACCAGGGGGAGTAGCGACAGTGAAGGTTTGAGGAAGAGAGGGATCGGGAGATCAAGATTGGGATTGGGAGGTGAGGGGGTGGGGGTGAGGGGGTGTAGGCGGCTCAGGATCAGGACTGGCAGCAAGGGGTTAGGGCTTGGGGGATCAGGGGGGCTCAGGAGTGGGGGTGTTGGGTTTGAGGGGGTAAGGGGGTGTTGGGAAGAAGTGTTGCATTTTAAAAAAATGTAAAAGTTTTAGCGGTGGTTTCTTAAACCGCCACTAAAAACCGTTCCTAATTACTGATTTTGGTGTAGTGAGACATATATAATTATGAAACGATGAGCGCATATGACTTAAAGAGACAAAAAGTGTCCATAATATGTGAACCTTTAAGTGATCCTATACACTATTTTTACTACTATTGGACGATCTCTCAAGATCTGAACAAAAATGTATTTAACTTCTACTACCTTGAAGAGATTATCAAGATAATCAATCAACCAAGAACTAGTACCTATGTTTTATTCTTATTCTATCTATTTTCATCTAGTTTTCTTAAGTTTGTAACACTTCTTCCCATATTTCATGCACTCTCACTTTCTATTTATGCTTTTACATACAAAATAATTTTCTATCTTCAGGTTGTAACTCTAGGATTATAAAGTCAAGATCTGAGGGTTGTGACTCCTTGTATCTAAAGTCAGGTCTTTCGGGTTGTGACTCCTAGATTCTAATGTCAATACCGTTTGGGTTGTGACTCATGGTATCTAAATCTAGGGTTTTAATTGGATTGTGACTCCCCATATAAAAGTTAGGTGTATAGTTATCCTTCCACTAGAAAAAATATTCTATAATTGGGTTATGATTTCCATTTAAAAATCAGGTAGTGCACCATGTATCTCTCACTAAGTAGAGAGGTATAATACTGGACTAGGACCACTTTGGATTGAACCAGTATAAAAATCTTTGTGTTCTTTCTTTTATTTTCACTATTAACTAACTATTATAATTAACTCTGCTAATTAACTTTTATAATTAATCCATTCATTTAAAATTTTAATCTGGTTTATTCACCCCCCCCCCCTCTAGACCTTTTATCTTCCTAATCCAACCTAATACAAATTCATATTGGGTATCCACATTACAAGCTAATTTATTCCTTATACCCATCTCTTGTGTACATTCTTGTATTATTTTCAACAAGTGTGGGAGAGTGGGTGTTTTTATATGAATTATAAGAAAATATTCATTGTTATGGGTTGAGTGAAAGGGTTCATACATTTTTTGGGTAGTAGGTTCACAAGGCATATTATAACATTTTTTATACATATTTCTATCTTTATCTCTAAAGAAAATTGTGTATAAAAAATAGTAGTTCTATACAGTGAAAAAAAGGGGGGAATGGAGAAAAGTGGAAGTTTACTCATTATTATTCACTTCTTGGTTGTGACCCTCACAAAAAGAATAAAGGGGAGAGTGATTTAGAAGGGATTCACTCTATGAGGGGTTAAGTGAGTACATTAATTATGAACACTTGGGGAATTTTGACATGATTTTTCTCAAGATATTAAATTATCATCTTCCTCCTTTGATTTTTAAAAATCAAATCCTACCAACCCTTAAAACTCAAAACAACCCATTGGAAGTCCTATTGAGTATCACACCAGTTTCAAACAGTAGAGAACTTAGGATCTTTTCAATCATATGGTAAGATCACATGAACTCTGGGAAATGATCATAAATTCACTTTCATATGTTCTTAGAGTGGAAAGGGAAAATTTCAAAGTGAGGTCAGTTGCAACATGTTGCGTGGGTGAAAAAATAAAGTTGAACAAATTTAAATGTGAGAGAATAAGAATGATAGAAAATTTGATTTGATAAATGATACATGATGGATTTCATTTCAAAATAATCTTTGAATTTTTCTCACCTTTGATTTTGGAATGAGACTTGATTAGGATATAAGTCTTTGCCCAAGAGTACAAAGGTTTAGGTGTGGGGGTATGATCCCACAACAGTATATTATTTATTATCACCTATATTCTTATGTATTACATTGTTTATGGGTTTTAATATCCCATTATTAAAGCCTTTTGTAATCAATATATATTTTGAATTCATGTGTTGGAAACACACTTAAAAAGATGTAATTACATAATGGCCCAATTTGATAGTTGTTCACTATTTTTATCACAAAATTATATACACTCATCCAAATGTGAAAAATAATTTTTTTAGGATTATATGATCATGAGGATTTAATTCATACAACTAGACCAAAGGATGTATCTAAGCACAAGAGTCCCAAAAGAGGCCCACAAAGTGAAGAAATTCTTGGCAAGATAGATTGGATCTACCTATAGTGATTGGGTAATAACTTGATATTAGAACCTCCAATTAGGATGATTCCACCTATATTGGATAGATAAATCTAAGTTATAAATCTTTTCCAAATTAAAATTCATGTTTCAGTGATTAACATAGTCAAGCATCTAGAAAAAGTAGAGGGAGAAAGTCTGCCATGAACAACCCACCTAATCTCATTGATACTTCACTTTTTTTGTGGAAAATTTCATGTAATTATCCATAAAATCACTACTTACCCTCATTATCAAAGGATTATTGACTGGAGGTGAGTTTTTAGTACTTTTGATATGCTTCTTTATTGTATTTATCTTCATACCCTTCCATGGAGTTATAAACTCCTTACAATCACCCAGGGAGGAATGTGATGTAAATCCTGAGCTTCTTGTTTGTAATATTTGAATGATATTTTAAATTACAAGGTTTATGTTGTTTTATTAATAAAATATTCTTATTTAATTGATTTATATACTTTTATGTCATACTCAGACTCATATGGTCATGTTTGGGGTACCCATTCATGTGATGTTTCGCACATCGTTCACCATTTCTTTTTCCCCCTTTCAATTGTGGTGTTTGTGTGGTTTATATTGGTATATTGAATTCACACAAACACTATCATGGCTATGTAAAATTATGTCATGGTATCACACTTAAATAAAATAAAAACATAGATGACACGTTGAGTTCTCTGTGTGCTTCCTTGGTGATTTTTGGTTATGAAGTCGGACACAAATCACCCAATCATCGATGGTAACTGGGGAATCATTTTGTGTTTTTGACCAAACCCTATGAGGTATCCTAGTATAAAATTAGTAAAAATATAGTTATAGGTGTTACAAACTAGGGATTAAAAGATCCAAACCCTATCTCATTAAGTGATGAAGGATGAGTATCATGATATTTCCCCAGGATGATCACACTTAATCAAATATGTTAATTTTTTATTTCTTTTACTGCTTGATTATATATATTTTCATCTTAAATTTTTTTTACAATCACATGACCCTTTTTCATAATCAAAACATTATTTTAAAATTAATGATCTAAGTATCCATCGAGAGATAACCTAGGGTTCCTTTTATACTACAGAAATTCTAGTAAAAATATAAACATCGAATTTGATGTGCTCAGTAACATGATCAACCATATAGAACTACAAGACATGTAAGTGAGTTACATGATGTGTAGTACCTAAATTCATTTTCCATTCTAGCCAATTAACACTCAGTGTATTGAAAAATCCACATGTCAATTTCTGTTTGGTGAGCCGTGTATCTCGTAGCTCATCCAGATGTTGTGAACCTCATTACACAATTCATACTTTTTAGTTACACACCGTGTAACTATGTCATCCATCCAAAACACTTAGCACATCTCAATAGAACCTCCAGTCATTATTTATATATTTTATATCATATAAAGTATAATGAATACATAATATTATATTTTATATTAAAAGAATGGATCAATAGAAATGAAATACTAACAAAAAACATATATATCATTCAATAAAAAACAAATGATTATAAATTATTATGTGGCTGCTCTAATACCACTTGAAGGTTCTAGGGTGCAGCAAAAGTTGTCGAGTCCATGCCCAATAATGGTTTTTCATCAACTCTGTCAGGTTTCTCCTCAGAACTAGATGAAATAGAAACCCTGGAATCCATGAGGCATGATCATCACATATAATTTATAATTAATTTAAGTATATTGGGAATTACCTCGTGTTGTAATTATTTCTTCATTGATGAAATGGATGAAAGATTCACATTGTAACATCATTGCATCAGAGTATTCAAGAGTAGAATGACTCCAGTGCTAATCTACACATGCACCATAAACCTTTGGACGTCATTATAGAAATCTCCGGGTGCTAGCGCATAAGATTCCAATTCTCACATCGTTCATCGATGATCACCACAAGAATCGATTCAAGGTGGATGTATTCCTTTTGTTCTATCTATAATCAAGAGGGAGGAGAAGTATAACTCTCAATTATTGATAGAATTCTAGTATATGATATTTTAAGGGCTTGAGAGGAGATCTATGGAATCTCATTGTGCGCAATGACTAGGGTTGAGAATGATATAATCAGGTTTATGTATAGCTAGATTTAGAGAATAATAATTGCACATGGGACCTTGTGATTTTCTTAATCCCTAGTGAACCTTATGTCTAATTATTATTATTATTATTATTATTATTATTTACTTGAAATGAAATAAACTCATGGATAAATAAATTTCATTACATGATTAAATAAATTAATATTTATTCAATTGATATTTAATATATTATTTTCACCAGACCATCAACTCGGCTTGCCTTTCATCCTCGATGATAATTAAACATTGAATAATGACTATTTATTTAAATAAATAAATATCACTTTATTATTCACTAATATATATATATATATATTCATTAAAATGGTAAATAAATATTTATTAAATATCGAACTCGCATATATTCTCTTGAATAACTGGTGATTGAATATTTGTGATCAGACAAACATGAATAATTATTAAACCACATGTGAGGATAATATGTATTCAATGTGTTAAATTCATATAGAATTTAACTGAGGTTCTAGATACACTAATTTTGTAACCCTCTAATCCCTTCTCTCAATGGTATTAGGCATAACCACCTAAAGTACAAGGTTAACATCTAGCAACACGTCAAGACACCCATATAGAAAGAAGTTAATGTTACAATGATATAAAACCTCATACAAATGTACACTATGTAATACAATACTTTTATTTATATATCTCTAATCAAGCAGGTTTCATTCTGGTGTCATCAACCTATGTGTTTAATTTCTCTTTCTTTGACTTTCTAGAAATGAACTGGACAACAAAACGTTACGTTCATAGACCTAATCGAGTGGTTTCATTCTCATTAAAGGGCCCAAGATATCAGTTTTCCTTAAAAACATAAGGGATAAATCCTTTCTTGTATTATTTATTAATACAATATCACTCACACTGAACCCAATATATCATACCTCATCATGAGCATATGATGTCACAGTTTTCATCAATACATCAAAGTACATGACTCGTGAAATACATCAATAATAATATTCATGTATAAGGACCAGAACACATGCCTATATTAGCACTGAGATTTAAAATGCTGTTAAAGCTCGTTTTGAGTGCTGATAAAGCCATTTTTTGTAGTAGTGCGAGCTTCATGAGAAAAAGTCCCAATGTCCTATGAGCCTCCTACCCCTGATATCTTGTATCATATATGTCTTGTAAGATGATATCATTCGACCATAGAATAAGGATTTAAGAATATTATCATAGCACTTCAATGTTCTTATCATAGTGAAGAATTTCTACTGCCTTTTGGTGTGAAAAATACCCTTAGGACATTATCACATAGATGTCATATAGAAGAACAATCATCATGTGATAAGATATTAATTAATATTCAAGAATGAATATTTTGATAATTGAATTTTCAAAGTAGTTAGTCTTAGAGAAACAAATCCAATATACTATTTATTTACTATTCTATATTTTTGTCTCACTCTCTTAGATGTTTTAATGATCACAAACACCTTCTATCATTCTAATTGTTTCATTTGAGTATATTCCAGCTATTATCTTTTAATATTAAGTTAAGAAGTCGATCGGACGAAATAAGGATTTAAGAAGGTCCTAGAGGGACATTTCAAAGTCCCTCACTGAAAAATATAACTATTCAACCAAAGTAAGACCATTGGTCATTCAGTAGGCCATTCAGTGGCACCATGACACTTTTGAGCCCACCAGCTACCTGATGAAGGACTGGTGGTTGACTGATGAGGCTGGCAGTAGTACCTGGCTATTTATTAACCCACTGGCCTATAGATGGTTTCCAAAAAGACCACTGAATAGCTGGTGGAGGTGATCGACCAGCAGGTGGAGCTTACCGACCAACCAGTGGCACTTTTCTAAAGAGAAAATGGTTGTTATAGGTGGACCCCACCGACCTTTTTTTCCTTCCAACAACTCTTTTTAGAACCCAATGGCTCCAAAATCACTAAAGAACCTTGAAGGATATAAATACACCTCCAAGAAGGCTTGGACACCACACCTAACTACCAAATACCATATTTATGCTATTTTTCTAACATTCGAGCTCTCTTTGCATTTCATTTTTGCAACTCACTTGCTCCCTCTCTCATTTGTCTATCATTATCTCATTTTTCACTTTTATATTTCTAATATAATTGAGAGTGTATTATAAAGGGTTTGTTTTTATAAAACCTCTTCTTTTTTCCTTCATACTAAGTGATCACAACCACTAAATTTAGGGTGTTTTTGAGTTTCTTACTTTATCCACTTAAAATCAAGTGTTCTATTGGGTTTATTTATTACACCATTGAAAATAAAGAAACTTATTTCATTCCAGGTATATTATATACCATTAAATCTAATGGATTAATAAAATCCTCTCAATCCTCTTGGGGGAGGAGATGTGGGCACTCATTTTGAGTATTGTTCAAACTCCTTTAATTCATATATATTGTGTTTTAACTCTTTTAGTTTATCACTTTCTCTTTAATTTTATTTATTGCGTAATTTTATCACATTATTTATTTTATTTTTTAGAATTAAATTCACCCTACTCTTACCATCCTAATCAAACCAACAATTGGTATCATATTCATCCTTGGTTTCTAAACCTTCACTAATTTCAAGGAATGAACAAAAAGGATGGTCACTAACTCTAACACCTATGGTGATCTTGAAGGAAACTCAATAGGTCGAGCTCCATTTTTTAAGGCTTGGATTATAATTATTGGAAAACTCTCATGTATAAATTTATTATAATCATTGGTTATCCCATTTAGAAAATCTTTATGCATGGTTATACACCCACTAAGAAATCAGAGGACAAATAGACTCCTAATGATATTGTGGAATTTGAGCTTGATGGAAAATCCATGAATTCCATTCATTATGGGCTAGGCTATAATGAATTTAATCATATTTCCACATGAAAAAATACACATTAAATTTAGAAACTTCTTGAATCCACACATGAGGGATTTAGCAAGGTCAAAGACACTAAACTTGACATATATCATCAAGACATTGAAAGTTTTAGAATGCATTATAATGAATCTATTACTGAAATTTTTACTCGTTTTACTGATATTTTCAATGGTATAAAATCTCTTGGTGATGTTCTTACTATAGAAATTTTTGTGAATAATATACTTTGGGTATTTCTAAGTTCTTGGTTACCCAAGGTAATGACAATTCAAGAATAAAATGATATCAAGAACAAGTTGGTGGAAGAAATCATTGGGCCTCTTATGATGTATTAGATCACCACAAAGGGACAAGATGAAAAGGAAGAAAAGGAAGCCAATGAAGTTAAGGAAAAGAATATAATTTCCTTTAAGGAAATCAATGATGAATCTTATGGTAGTGATGTCTAAATTGATCACTTAGCCAAGAAGATTAACAAATTCATGAGAAATATTCATGCTAAAAAGAATAATAAATATGGAGAAGTAGAGGTAACTTACTATGAATACAAGAAAAAGGGACACATCAAACCAGAGTTCCCTACATTCAAAAAGAATACGAAGTAAAAGAATCAAAGTAAGAACGCCTTCAAAGTTTCTACATGGTGTGCTAGTGATGACTCTCTCTCCTCGTTTAAATCAAGTGATGATTGTTCCAAATGTATCATAGTCAAAATTGAGGTAGATAATGAGGTAAATCCTACTACTTATTCTTATTTTTCAAGTAATTTAAATTATGAAGATCATAAATATGCTAGAGATCAACTTGAGGATGAATTTTGTGAACTTAACATTCAAAGAACATAAAAATAAATGCAATCAAGTAATTAATGAGAAAGATCAATTATCCAAAGAAAATGCTGAATTATCCTTAAAATTAAAAGATCAACCAAATGTAGAAAAAATATAATCCACTATTAGGGAGCTTAAAATTTTCATTTCTAAGTTCAACCAATGTGAGCATAATTTAAATAAAATTTTGGGTTCCCAACATCATGTGAAAGTTCATTTTGAGCATGAATTTTCAAATCAAGATAATACCTCTAAAAACATTAATTTTAAAAAAGGATGATCTCAAAAAAAATGCAATTATTTTCATAAAACTTTGAATCTTATTTATGAATATGATTTAAAAAATGCTTGATATGGCTAACCCAAACGGGTACATATATATTTCAATATTTTGTTTGGAAAATCTAATACAAAACAAATATGGGTTTCAAAATATCTTTTAGCTAACATTAGCGAACCTAAATTTATTTAGGTACCAAAGGCTTTAGTGTATTGATTATTGTGTAATAATGGTTTTAAAGTTTCTTTTGAAAATGAGGCTTATAGTGTTTTTAACTCCAAAGAAAACCTTTTATTTATAGCTTCTTGATTTCAAAATGTTTATATTATTGATTTAAAATCTCTTACTAGCCAAAATGTTAAATGTAACAATTCACAAGATAGTGATTCATGGTTATGATATAGATGTCTTGGTCATTGTATCACACACACACTTTTCAAACTCAACTGAAATAAATTGGTATGATATTTGACTAAATTTCATTTCAAAAATGACTTTGTGTATGTGCCTTTCCAACTTGGTAAGAAACAAAAATATCCCTTTAAATATAAAAAGGAAGTGTCCACCTCTAAGGCCCTTGAGCTTATATACCTTGATTTATTTGGACCAGCCCAAGTTTCTAGTATAGAAGTTAAATCTTACACGTTTATAATTGTTGGTGATTATAAAAGATTTACTTGGTTTTATTTCTTGGCTCATAAAAATGAGTCTTGTAAAGTCTATTAAATTTACTAAAAAGGAAAAAAACGAAAAAGGGTATAAGATCATATCCATTCAAATTGATCATGTGGGGGAGTTTTAAAATAAATATTTCGATGAGCTTGTGATTCACAAGGTTATAATCATTCTTCTTCTACTCCTAGGACTCCCCAACAAAATGGTATTTTTGAAATACATAATTGAACTCTGTAAGATATTATAATAACTCCCTTGAATGAATTTAAACTCCATCAATTTTTATGGGTTGAGGTGATTAATACCACTTGTTATACATTAAATCGTGTTCTCATAAGACTTGTCATTAAGAAGATCCCTTATGAGCTTTGGAAAAGTAAAAAACCTAAAGTTTGATATTTTAAGGTGTTTGGGTGAAAATGTTATATTCTTAACACCAAAGATGACTTAGGAAAATTTGGCCTCAAATATGATGAAGGTGTTTTTCTTGGGTACTCCAACTCAAGTAAATCATACCAAATATTTAATAAAAAAACCAAGATCATATAAGAATTAATTCACATCAAATTTGATGAGAATTTTCCGAAACCTCATCCTTTATTTGATGATGTTTAGGTTTACCCAAAAAATGACTTTAAAAGAACCAACTTCTTCTAAAGAAATTAAAGTTGAGGAAGAACCTTATTTTAACCCTTTACCCTAGTCATGGTTGAAATCTAAATATCACCCTTTAGAAACTGTTATCAATGATTTACAAGCTAGTACTCGTACTAAAAGATCATTTTTAAATGAGGTTGATGATTAGCCACTAAATGAGGCTAATATTCATTGTTAATTTATATAATATTCATGTTCTTTATTAGTCATAAAAAACATTTTAGTTCATTTTACACTTTGAACATCATTTCACATTATGATTGTAATTCCTTCTTAAAATGCACTATTATGTGGTACATTTTTTAACATCATTTAAAGTACCCAATGATTCATATGATTTTAAGGAATTTAATTTTACATTTTTCAATTTTATATTTTGGTAAATTGATCTACACTTCAATATGAACATTTTTCATTCAGATATCAATGGATGATTCATAAAGGATGATGTAGATATTTGGCGATGAAAAGAAACAATTATAGAGAAGGCAGATTGGACATCAGCCCACTGATGAGAATATGGGTCCCACAATATAGGCCCAATGAAGCCCAAAATTCATGGGATTCTATAATACCTGTAGAGTAAAAAATCATTCTTCAGGATCCAATGCTAATTCGGCCTCCATGATTGTTATTTAGGCGGCCCAAATAGTATATCAAAATCTGGGCCAGAATCTACGGCCCAGAAAAACATCCCACCAATTAAACCATATCTTGAAAACCATAACTCCTTTTGGGATTATATTTTACAGGATGTTAGGGGACATCCGGATATTAATTTAAGTCTTCTATGGCCTACACAAATTCGGCCATCTAGAAGGCGTTTCATGCGCCTATGTTTGGTGGATGCAAGCTGGATGCCTTTTCGGGTCAAGGGTGGAAAGTCTTCTTTCCACAAACTTTCCACCACCCTAGACCTACCATACTCAAGTGGGATGACTTTTACTGTTGGAGGCTCTACCCAAGGGCTCAAAAATGTCTATTTAAGGCAGTGGTGTTGGAGTATTTAGGGATCTTTGGTGTTTGGTTTCATTGTAGTGTTATGTTGCCGCTTTGTGTTTGTAATCGCATTTCTTTCTCATGTAAGTTGTTTAATTCACCTTAGTTTCTTAATAAAAGTTCTACTTTTACTCTTATTCTATTCTTCTACTTATCACGTTGATATTGTTGGATCAAGGTGTAAATTTATTCACACCATACTTTGTGATATTTATCACACAACGGAGGAGTGATCGATTTTTGTTGTTGTTTTTACTTCTTCAATTCCACCCTCGTAAGTCTACTTCCCGCTTCCGTTGAAGACATGTCATCAATGGAGGGCTAACTCTTCTATGGGTTGATACAAGGGAGTATCAAGGGTCTGTATTGGATGTTATTTATCACTCCATTAATGTCTAATCACTTCTTTTAAATGAGATTTTTATTTGATGATTTTAAAACCTCTTCATCCTTATTGAATTTAAGGTCACACATTTCAAGTGCTAATAAGAACCTCTACCTTGGAGTTCTCAAAACTTTGATCCTTAAATTGTATAGGTGATTAGTATTAGGGTGTGTAGGAATTAAACCAGTAAGTGATGATTTTGTTTGATCTTCTTAAATGAATCCATCTCAATTATAAGAAATTGAAATCATTAAAAAATGAATTCATCCGATCCACCCCGAGCGATAACCTAGGATCAAATCATTAACTTAATTTGAATCAACTTAAATATGTTAGTTATCCTTTAAAACCATCTTAAATCTGCCTAATTTGGCCACTTCATAGCCAAAAACATTCCATAGAATGCACGTGTCTGTAGGTACTTCTTAGGTCTCTGAGGATTTGACAACCCAAACTAGACTACAAGGACCGTCCTACCTTCTTATTTTGGGTAAATTTGAGCGTGAATCAAATTTTAGCATCGTTTCCGGGGACCTAAGTAAGTTATATTAGACACTATCATCCTTTTTTCATCCCTCTTCTCTATTCTCACCCCCTCACTCCTATGGAATTCAATTTTGAACAAGCCCAAACATGGGGAACCTCTCCCTACATTGATCACCCCACACCAAGTGTGATGTACAATGACCATCCTAGTTTCTACTGGTGGGATAACCAACAAACAATTGATACATAATGTTTTAACTCCTATTCTCCACAAAACATTAGAAAATATAATGAGTTTCAATCCCCACAAAGCCAATTTGAACATCCTCCTATGGAATTCCAACAACATAGTTATCCACCTAGAATAGACCATCTATCTCAACCCCTTATCCATCCTAATCCACATCCATTACTTGAAAAATTGTGTCAACAAATGGAGATAATGAATTTTGAGGTTTCATCATTGAGGTTAGAACTACAAAACATTAAAAATTGTGAGGAACTCATCCCTACACAAACTGTCCCTTCCATAACCTTATGTGAAGTATCTAGTTTCCCACAAACCTCTCATAAATTTACTGAAGAGAAAACCTTTGTATTTGGGGAAGATGAAGAGGATCAAGGAATTATTTATGGGTGTTTAAATCAAGAGGAAATTGATTTTTTGGATTCAAAAGTGGAGAATTTGACATCATGGATTGAGTCTCCTAAGGATAACTCCATTGATGATTTTTCAAAAACACTAATCACTGAACCATTGAGAGAAATCACAAACATTGAGTCTATACCCATTCCTAACACGGATCTTTCCAATTTTATTGTTGAATCTTCTTTTAAAAAGGAACCGATTCTATTGAGAAATTTGGAAAATGAAACTGAGTTAGATTCAAAATCTCAACCTGTGTCTAAATGTCCTATCCAACCCGAGCTCAAAATTATTATTCTTCCTTACCCAATAAAGTATCCATTCATAGGGTATAACCATGACCTTTCAGTTGTAATTCATTCTTCTATTGAAAAAGAAAATTTAGGAATGATTATTGATGCCTTAGGCAAGACTAGATAAGCAACTATATCCACCATTTCTGATATTCCTTGGATTTACCCACTCATTTTAGGATATAGGTTTGTGAATGAAACAAATTATAAACATAGAATCAAACTCAACCTAGTTGAATTGGTGAAACATTTGGTCTATAAAATTTTTAAAGTTGGTATTGTATAAGTTGAGGGGGTTCAAGTCGAGCTAGTGATGTTAAACAAAGCGCTGCATGGGAGGCAACCCATGGTTTTAAAGTTTCCTGTCATTTTGTTGTTTTAATCAACTTTATATTTTAAATAGGATTAACTAATCATTTTTATATTTAATAAAAAAATAGATTGTTGACATGTTCTTCTATTATGAGTATGGATGGGTATGAAAGGGGATCTCCATATTCATCTGTGTCACGTGGCGTGATCCTTGAGTAATACCTTACCCAGAAATTTAAAAAGAAGACAATGTATCATCAGTTTATTTTATTTTTAATGTGTTTGTAGGTTAAAATAAAAATACAAAAAATAAATAAATAAAAATATAATAATAATAATAAAGGGACAAGTCGTGGGTCGTGGGTCAAACCCCGTCACAACCGGCGAAGCCGCGGGGATTCGAACCTGGGACCGAAGGGAGACAGGGGCGTGCGCTTACCACTAACCTACGGCTTTTTGTGCTTCCTTATTCTATAATTTTTATATATATACTTATATTTTACTTTCTTTATTATATAAATATATATATATATATATTGTTTTGTTTTGTTTTGTTTGTTTTGTTTTTCCTTTTTCTACTAGGTAACTCTGCAAGTGACATGGATATCAAAGGATTAAAAGGGAGCAGCAAGAATTTCAACTTCAACCACCAGGTGACTTCATTCCAAGACCCTCAATTTCAATCTCCTTTTTGAACTTTCGTTCTCTACCTCTACCCCTTATAAATTTTCTTTTCTTTAAACACTGGGGATAGTGTTATTTTAAGTTGGGGGGAGATAAAATAAAAAATGCTTTTGTGTAAAAAAAATGAATGATTTGAAGAAAAAATGTGTAAATGGAAGGAAAAAATCCTTTAACTTTGAACATGGTAATACACATTTCACACTTTGAAACTGAATATCAAATAATTTAGCATGCCCTTATTCTGATTTTAATCCTTTTATAATTTCATGAGCATAGATTTTGGAAAGTGTGGTTGTTCAAAGTGATATTTCATCATTTATATTTTCATCCAAATAAAAAAAAGATCACAATGCACGTCCTTTGGATGGTGGGGTATTAGTTTGAGTTCATGGGGTCCCCAAAATAAATAGCATAGGTTTGGTGATAATTTTAGTTTTAATATGAGTATTCAATAAAAAAAATTATTAAAAAAATAATAATAAATTTGCGCGTGGAGCAATGAAATGACCTAATGCATGGCTTTCGGCACTTGGGGATCATGACTCCATAGTTGTCTGGCCCAGAGTTAGTAATTTTATCTCTATTTTTTGTAATTTGAATTTGTTTTTGATTGAGTTAACTCAAGATGATGCCCTAGTATGTGAGATTCACTTGGTGCCCTAAGGTCTTTGAGCCTGGGAGTCATCGGCAAAGTCTCGCTATAGGGGTTGACTCTTTTGAGTGTAATTTCAATTACCATGGAAAAATTGAAAAAAAAAATACAATAAAAAAAATTGAATACTCATCTTAATATTGAAATGTGATTTCACCTAGCACTTCCGTAATTTCCCCCTTTAATAATGATGAACCCCCATGTCTATTGTGATGCACAACACATCCTCATACTTAATTGATATTGGATGAAATATGGAAATGAATTTGAACAAAGGAATTGGCTTGGGATTGGGATTTTCTTATGAAACTATCTTGTATTAAAATATTTTGATGGGTTTCATGATTGTTTGGTATAAGGGTTTTTGGTGATCATTGTGTATTAAAAAAATTTTGGAAAAGGGAATTTGAATTTCATTTTTGATGAGATATATTTTGCTTGGGACTAGAAAAACTCAAGTTGGGGGGTGTGATTAGCCACTAAATGAGGCTAATATTCATTGTTAATTTATATAATATTCATGTCATTTATTATTCATAAACAACATTTTAGTGAATTTTACACTTTGAACATCATTTCACATTATGATTGTAATTCCTTCTTGAAATGCACTATTATGTGGTACATTTTTTAACATCATTTAAAGTACCCAATGATTCATCTGATTTTAAGGAATGTAATTTTCCATTTTTCAATTTGATATTTTGGGAAATTGATCTACACTTCAATATGAACATTTTTTATTCAGAGATCAATGGATGATTCATAAAGGATGATGGAGATATTTGGCGATGAAAAGAAACAATTCTGGAGAAGGCAGATTGGACACCATCCCACTGATGAGAATGTGGGGCCCACAATACAGGCCCACTAAAGCCCAAAATTATTGGGATTCTATAAGACCTATAGAGTAACAAATCATTCTTCAGGATCCAATGCTAATTCGTCCTCCATGATTGTTATTTAGGCGGCCTAAAAAGTATATCAAAATCTGGGCCAGAATCTGCGGCCCAGAAAAACATCCCACCAATTAAACCATATCTCAAAAACCATAACTCCTTTTGGGATGAGATTTTACAGGATTTTAGGGGAAATCCGGATATTAATTTAAGTCCTCTATGTCCCACCCAAATTAGGCCATCTATAAGGTGTTTCATGCGCCTCTTTTTGGTGGATGCAAGTTGGATGCCTTTTCGGGTAAAGGGTGGAAAGTCTTCTTTCCACAAACTTTCCACCACCCTAGACCTACCATACTCAAGTGGGATGACTTTTACTGTTGGAGGCTCGACCCAAGGTCTCAAAAATTCTTATTTAAGGTAGTGTTGTTGGAGGATTTAGGTATCTTTGGTGCTTGGTTTCATTGTAGTGTTATGTTGTCGCTTTGTGTTTGTAATCGCATTTCTTTCTCATGTAAGTTGTTTAATTCACCTTAGTTTCTTAATAAAAGTTATTCTTTTACCCTTATTCTGTTCTTCTACTTATCACATTTATACCTTTGGATCAAGGTGTGAATTTATTCACACCATACTTTGTGATATTTATCACACAACGGAGGAGTGATCGATTTTTGTTGTTGTTTTTACTTCTTCAATTCCACCCTCGTAAGTCTACTTCCCGCTTCCGTTGAAGACATGTCATCAATGGAGGGATAACTATTTTATGGGTTTATCCAAGGGAATATAAAGGGGATGGATTGGATGTTATTTATCACTCCATTAATGGCTAATCACTTCTTTTAAATGATATTTTTATTTGATGATTTTAAAACCTCTTCATCCTTATTGAATTTAAGGTCACACGTTTCAAGTGCTAATACAAACCTCTACCTTGGAGTGCTCAAAACTTTGATCCTTCAAGTGTATATGTGATTAGTATTAGGGTGTGTAGGCATTAAACTAGTAAGTGATGATTTCGTTTGATCTTCTTAAATGAATCCATCTCAATTATAAGAAATTGAAATCATTAAAAAATGAATTCATCCAATCCACCCCGAGTGATAACCTAGGATAAACTCATTACCTTAATTTGAATTAACTTAAATCTGTTAGTGAACCTTTAAAACCATCTTAAATCAGCCTAATTTGGCCACTTCATAGCCAAAAACACTCCATAGAATGCACGTGTCTGTAGGTACTTCTTAGGTCTCTGAGGATTCGACAACCCAAACTAGACTACAAGGACCGTACTACCTTCTTTTTTTGGGTAAATTTGAGTGTGAATTAGTTGAACATCATGAATTTGTTTCACACATAAAACCCCTAAATTTTTATGGTGTCATTGATGATGAAAATTGGGTACTTTCAATGTAATAAGAGTTGAACCAATTTAAAAGGAATAACATTTTAAATCTTGTTGAAAAATTCAGTGATCATCCCTTTATTAGTACCAAATGGGTTTTTAGGAACAAGTTAGATGAGAAAACCTTTACACTCATAGATAAAGGCTATAATCAAGAAAAAGGTATTGTTTATGATGAAACCTTTTCACTCATCACATGGCTTGATTCCATTAGAATCTTATTCACATCCACCACCAACTTAAATTTTAAGCTTTTTCAAATGAATGTTAAAAGTGCTTTTTTGAATGGTTTTATTACCGAAAAGATTTTTGTTGAACAACCCCCACTATTTTGAAGATTCAAAATATTTGGATCATGTTTTTAAGTAAACTAAGGATCTATATTCTTTAAAACAAGCCCCCCGGGCTTGGTATGAGTGGTTAACAAAATTTCTCTTAGAAAATGATTTTAAAATGGGAAAATCTGATTCAACTTTATTTTTAAAACATATTTAAAATGATTTATTAATTGTTTAAATATATGTTAATGACATTATTTTTAGTTCTACAAAATAATCTCTTTATAATAAATTTTTTGATTTAATGAGAAAATAGTTTAAAATGAGTTTTATAGGAAAATTGAGAGTTTTCCTTGGTTTTCAAATTTCTCAAAATAAGGATGGTATTTTTCTAAGCCAAGGAAAATACACAAATGAACTATTAAAATGTTTTGGCATGGATCAAATTAACAAAATAATTACACCTATTATTACTTATTGTAAGCTAACGTTGGATGAAAACGGTAAATCGATTAACAACAAACTTTATAGAGGTGTGATTAGGAGACTTTTTTACCTTGTCACAGCCCAACCGGGCATCATATTTAGTGTTTTTCATTGTGCTCATTTTCAAGCCAATCCTAAATAATATCATTTAAAAGCACTTAATTTTTTTTAATATTTGAAAGGTTTTAAAAACCTTGGTTTATTTTATTCAAAAGATACTTATTTTTTACTTACAAGTTTTTCAAATATCGGTTTTGGAGGATTCCAATTAGATAGGAAAAGTACAAGTGAGGCTTGTCACCCACTTGGAAAATCCCTAGTCTCTCAGAGTGGTAAGAAGAAAAAATTGTTGGAGTTGGTGGCCTAGAACCAACTACTATGTACTTTATTCATTAATAAAAGCCTTATCACATCTTGTTTGTTCTTCTGCGTGACAATGCATGTGATAATGTCCTAAGGACAGCTGTTGCATTAAAGGGTCATAGCGGATCCCTACTATGATGAGAACCTGGAAGTGGCATAACACTGTTCTTGAATATATGTTCTATGGCCGGATGATGTTATTTGAGGGACATAAATAATACAGGCCATTAGGGGTGAGGACTCATAAAACTTTGAGGCACCTTCTCATGGTGTGCGCCCTTGGTAATATCCAGGAGGATATTATGAGAACGAGACCCGCCAGTAGGAAATCCACATTTCATAGTGTCATTGAATGTTCCTATCTGCAGACATGTGTATTGGTCCTTAGACTTTAAGATTATTATTAATGGGTATTACAACTCGCGCACTTAAATGTATTGACGAAAACTGTGACGACACACTGTTCACAGCGAGGTAGGATACGTTGGGTGCGTCACGAGTAATACTGCATTAATAGATAATGCAAGAAAGGATTTGTCCCTTCTGTTCCATAACAGAAGTAGATATCTCAGGCCCTTTGATGGAATTGATATAGCCTAAATAAATCCATGGCCATGGTAAGGTATGGGTGAGTTCAATTCTGGGAAGTCAAAGAAAGAATAATCGAGCACATGGGTTGATGGCACTAGCATGCAACCTGCTTGATTAGAGATATCAAGACAAAGGGATTATATTACATGGTAAGCGTTCGTAGGAGGTGACACATCATTACGGCGTTAACTTCTTTCTCTGTGGGTGCCTTGGAGTGTTGCTAGACGCTAACATTGGACTTTAGGCAGGCTCCGCCTAATGCCACTGAGAAAGAGGCCTAGAGGGTCACACACTAAGTATGTCCATGTATCTCAGTTAAATATTAATTTAAAAAGTTAAATAAATATTATTCCCAGCTGTGGTTTAATAATTATTTAAGGATGCATGATTGCATTTATTTCGACACTAGTTATTCGAGAGAATATATTGTGGGTGAAATAATATATATTTATTAGCGAGTAATACAGTTACATTTATTTAAGAAATAAATAGCCATTACTCAAGGTCTAATAAATATGGTGGAGAAAAAAATGTAAAATAAAAGTACACGCCGTGTATATTAAATATACACGCCGTGTAGTTTTATGGAAAAAAAAGTACACACCGTGTATTAATTATTACACGCCGTGTAGTTTTCCAGTCGGGATTTTGAGGATATAATATTGTTTATTAAATGATATTAATTATAATCAGTGTGGGTGCATGTCAAGGAATTAATTCGACATGGGGTTTCAATAAGAGTTAATGAAATAAATAAAACGCGTAACGCGTTTATTTATTGTCATAACTCTATTAACCTCAAACCCGATTATAAATATCCTCACAACCCCAACACTTTTCCTGAGCCATTTTGTTGTGAACAACGGATTTGGAAATACTCTCAAGCCAATAGAGAATTCCCTTTCCACCAAAAATGCCCTCAAGTTACGAGAGCGAGATCCTCCACCGGATCAAGGCGGTTGAAGGCGGACATCGCAAGCGAAGGCTCTTCCGTGCTAGCACCCAGAGATCCCTTCGGTGACATCCAGAGATACGTGGCACACGTGTGGATCACCGCTAGAGGAATCCTACACTTGGATTCTACGACGCAACAACGGATCACAAGATCGTGACTGGAGACATCAACGAAGAAAGAATTCCACCAAGGTAATTCTTGTGAATTAATTAAATTAATTATAACCAACATATGATGATCCTATCTATATGGTTCTGGGATTCCCTCTTAAGTTTTTCATTCTTCGTTCTATTCTGAAGATTCGGTGTTTTAAATCGTGACGGATCTCGGATTGAACGTTGCTTAACGTTAAAATTAAAGTTGGGCAAACCCACCAATGTGCTTCCGCTACGCCCAGAACCTACAAGTGGTATCAGAGCGGTCATATCGTTGATTATAATTATTTAGTTTTTCGTTGGTGATTTATGCATTTAATAATTTAGTTATTTCAATTCATGTTTAATCGTTCTGGAAATCTGAATCTCGAAGTCTGTTCCCCCTCCCTCGTTTCTCGTTCACCTCACAGAAATGAATTTTTCTTTTAATTTTGATTAAAATAAAATAGAGGAACTCATCCGGAGGAGCCAAACGTTTCTAGTCGTACAACACCAGAATACACGGTGTGTATTCATAAGTACATGTCATGTATTCTAGGTTCAATGCATTGACTGGTCCGCCAAATCAGGCCGTGTATTGGATTCTTTCTAAGAATTTAAGACACCGTGTGTTGACCAGAAACAGGTAGCACACGGTTTCTGGATTACACGCCGTGTGGTCCAATGAATATGGCATGTAGTCCCTTCGGGTTAGGGTTGGGCCGTGTACCCCATACACGGCTTGCCCGGCTGGAAACCGTGTAACGCGGAAACTACACGGCGTGTGTCCCACTGTACACGCCGTGTACTCCGAAAATTTCTGAAGTACATTAACATGCCATGTCCCCAGGCGTGTACTTCAGATGGATAGTGAAGAAAAAGTACACGCCGTTTACCCACCCAAATTACGCAGATTTATTAAAATTTATTATTATATTATACAAACTCTTGAGACGTGTACCATGGTGTAGGCGTAAAGCTGAGGCACAACACGTGATAGGTGTTTTATAAATATATGTTTAATTTAACATCTGTGTAATAAATGGGAATTCACCGGGTTGCCTCCAAGGTACAAGTTATGTACAAGGATAATTTTAAATGAATTTATTTGTTTAAAATTATGATGGATGAGAATCTCAAGGAAATTCATAAAAAGGATTTAAGATAAAAGGATTGATTAATTAAAGATAATTAATTGATTCGAGCGTGATTTATCTTAAACAAGAACGATTAAAGAATTGAATGATAGTTTTATTTATGCGTAAATATCGTTGCATGTATGGATGATTAATGAGATAGACCGAGACCTTTGTATGTGAATGGTTTCTTTTAATTTATTTAAATTAAATTTGTTAGCCTGCAAGTCATCTCCTCATTAATATGTAGGGCTTGTGCACCCAAGGATTCTTTTATGTAAAAACCCCTTTTACCCCTCACCTGCATGTGAGATAAATGCATATGTAATGGATGGGGCTCCCAAGCTAGTGGAGGCGGCTCAAGTCAGGAGCCAAGGTGAAACCAATCCAAGGAGATACAAAGGTGGACAGGTGGAAAGCTGTAAACACGAACCCGAAAGGTTCAAGGTGTTTCTCCCCTAGGTCTTGGGTTAGTTTATCAACCACTAGATAAACTAACCAATAGAAAAGCTCATGATCATACCATTTATTTTATTTCTTTCAGTTTCATGGTTTATTTATTGTGGGTGTGTTGTCACGATCACACAATTAATGAATTAAACGAGCATGCAAGATGGAAGTAAAATAAAACCGTCTTATACGTGAATATTATCTTTGACATGGTTAATCACTTAAGTAAATCCCACTTAATATTAACAAGCATGTAATAAAAGATAATAAAATGGAAATTTAAGTATAAGGATTAAATCCCACAAAAGAAATATTAAGTCGGTATAGCCTTCCATAATCTTGGTTAGAATCGAACCATAGTTCAAAGTACTTGACCAACCCTAGTTGGGGTGATTTCAATTATTGGAGAATTCTAATTCAAGGTTTTGGGTTGACTTGACTTGGTTCGCATCAAGGGTTGACTTCCATAGTAGGACTTGGTGTGACCAAGAGGCAAAGGTTAAGGAAATCCAAAATAAAAGGATTTCAGGATTGTGGAGTCCACTCAGCGGATCAAGGAGCTATGAGTTAATGCAGTTGGCATTTGGAATGCCTACCTAAAACCCTTAAAGTTGCTTGATCAACCCTAGTTGGGGTAATGCGAAGGGAAATATGGATCCTTGCCACTAGAATATTCAGGCAACAGAATATTCTGAAATCAATGGCGAGGGCTATTAGATTTCGATAAAATAGTGGGAGACTAATAAGTATTAATTTATTTATTTGTCTCAGTTTTGTAATAAAGTACTAAACCTTTTCTCATCTTAATTTGTAGAAACGATAAGAAAATTACTTCAAACATATCATTGTGAACCATACTCGAGAAAGAAAACCTTCTCACCGGCACCAATTTCCAAGAGTGGCAGAGGCGTTTACGCGTTATCCTTCACCACGAAAGGAAATTGTATGTGCTGGAAGAGGCTATTCCAGCTGCGCCTGGGAAAGAGGCCAATGATGAGGAATTATCTCTCTATATGAAACACATGGATGATGCCACAGATGTCCAGTGTTTCATGCTATCAGTCATGTCTAATGAGCTCTTGAAGCAACATGAAAACATGGATGCGTATAGCATGATGTCTCATATTAAGGATATCTACCAAGAGAAGGCGAGACAGGAGAGGTATGAGATCTCCAATTCTTTGTTTACAACTAATCTTGGAGAGTTTGCGCCAGCTGGGACTCATGTAGTCAAGCTTATTGGCTACATTGAACGCGTGGACATCTTAGGGATTAAATTCCCGGATGAGTTGCGTACAGATATCATCCTATCATCACTGCCCAAGACTTTCTCTAGCTTAATTGTCAACTATAATATGGGCGGCAATGAGAAGAGTCTATCGGAGATTCTGACCTTGATTCTCTAGGTAGATAAGGACATGGGGCGTGACAAACCCGCAGTCCTTATGGTGAACAAGAAAAGGAAGGACATGGCAAAGGGGCCAAAGACTTATAAACGGTCTGAAGCCCCTGAGCATCATCCCACCAAGAAGGGGAAGATCCAAAGGCAGGGCAAGGAACGGGAGGCAGTGTGTTTTGCATGTGGCAAGTAGGGCCACTGGAAAAGGAACTTCACCCAGAAGCGTGGGGATGCTAAAGGTGCGTTCGTTGTCAAGTGCAATATTTCTATTTCTACACATTGGGTATTAGATATAGCTTGTGGGGATCACATCTGTATTAAAATATAGGAACCAAGTATATTTAGAAAGATCACCAGAGGAGAGGTGGTCTTCGAGCTGCCAATGGTGCAAGGCTGGCTGCATTGGCTATTGGCGACTACCACCTCTCATTGCCGACTGGGATGATTTTGGTTTTACATAACTGTTATTTTGTGCCTAGTGTTACCAAGAACATAATTTCTGTATCTTGTTTGGATATGGATGGATTTGTTTTCAAGTTCGGAAATAAGGGTTGTCTATTTTATAAGAACAATGTATGTTATGGTATGGCACATTTGAATAATGGTTTGTATGTATTAAATTACGAAAACCAAGTGTTGTCAATCGATAACGAAACAAACTCACATGACTCATACATCACCCAGTTATGGCATCACTGCCTTGGTCATGTGGACGAGAAGTGCTTGACAAAGCTCTACCAAGATGACTATTTAGACTCTACTGAGCTAAAACCACTTGATAGATGTAACGCTTGTTTACAAGGAAAAATGACCAAGCCGCCTTTTGGTGGACAAGGTGAAAGGGCCATAGAGCTTCTAGGATTGGTACACACGGATGTGTGTGGACCATTTCCAGTAGAAGCTAGAGGTGGATATTCTTACTTAATTACTTTTACTGATGATTTGAGTAGATATGGCTATGTATACTTAATGAGGTATAAGTTAGAGTCCTTAGAGAAATTTAAGGAATTCAAGAATGAAGTAGATAATCAGCTTGGTAAGAAGATAAATAAGCTTTGATCGGATCGAGGTGGAGAATATCTGAACCAAGAGTTCATCGATCTTCTAAGGGAGTATGGGATTCTATCTCAGCTCACTCCTCCTTATACACCATAGTGTAATGGTGTTAGTGAAAGGAGGAATCGCACCTTGTTGGACATGGTGAGGTCGATGATGAGTCATGTGGATCTTCCATTATCCTTTTGGGGATATGCATTACAAACTGCAGCATACACATTAAACTGTGTACCAACTAAGGCAGCAAATGGAATTCTCTCTGAGTTATGGAGTGGAAAGAAACTCATTTTGTCGCATACACGTGTATGGGGATGTGAGGCGTTTGTTAAGGTCTTCTCAGGCAACAAACTAGCACCATGGGGCACAAAGTGTATCTTTATAGGATATCCCAAGGAAACGAAAGGATATTACCTATATAACCCTCAAGACAAGAAAGTCATTGTCGCCAGACAAGCTATCTTTCTTGAGAGGGAGCACATCCTCAAGAAGGATAGTGGGATCAAGATTGACTTCGACGAAGTTGATGCTCAAGATACACAAGAGTTGGTACAGGAAAAAGTTCCACAGGACCCCGTGGAAGAGGTTCCAGAAACACAAGTACTGCGTAGGAGCTCAAGAGATGTAAGGGAACCAGAGAGATTTGGTTTCCTAGTCACCGAGGATGGTGAATCATTATTATTGGACAATGATGAACCTCTCTCCTACAAGGAAGCAGTAGAAAGCTCAGAAGCTGCAAGATGTCTAGAAGCTATGAATTCTGAGATGGATTCCATGTATCAGAACCAAGTTTGGGTTCTAGTCGATGAGCCAGTTGATGTAAAGCATGTTGGATGCAAATGGGTATTAAAGAGAAAGCTGGACATGGAAGGTCAAGTTAGCACCTATAAAGCAAGGCTAGTGGCTAAAGGATTCAGATAGTGTCAAGGAATTGACTATGATGAAACCTTCTCTCCAGTTTCCATGTTTAAATCCATAAGAATCATACTTGCCATAGCATCTTACCATGACTATGAGATTTGGCAGATGGATGTCAAAACAGCATTCCTTAACAGGAACCTTCAGGAAGATGTCTATATGACACAACCAGAAGGGTTTGTGACACCAGGTGAATCCAAACGGGTTTACAAGTTTCAGAAATCCATTTATGGATTGAAGCAAGCATCCAGGTCATGGAACATTCGATTTGATGAAGCCATAAAGGAATTTGGTTTCATTAAGAACGAATGTGAGCCATGTGTTTATAAGCGGTTTAATGAGAATGCGGTCGTTATCCTAGTAGTATATGTTGATGACATATTGCTTATTGGAAATGACGTACCAGCCTTACAGTCAGTTAAGGACTGTTTGAACAAGTGCTTCTCCATGAAAGATTTAGGTGAAGCAACCTACATTCTAGGGATCAAGATCATTCGTGATAGATCCAAGAGGCTGCTTGGACTAATTCATGGTACATACATTGACCATATACTAAAGAGATTTAGTATGGAACAATCCAAGAGAGGATTGGTTCCAGTGTCACATGGATTACATCTTTCTAAGAAAATGTGTCCTTAGACACAACAAGAGAAAGATAGGATGAGCAAGATCTCATACGCCTCGGCTATAGGATCCATATGTCATGTTATGTACCAGGATTGATGTTGCCTATGCACTGAGCATGGTAGGCAGATATCAAGCAGATCTAGGAGAACAACATTGGACTACTGTTAAGACTATCCTTAAGTATCTGAGAAGAACTAAGGATATGTTCCTGGTGTATGGAGGAGACGAGGAGCTTGTCATCAGAGGGTATGCTAATACTGGTTTTCAAACAGATCAGGATGATCTGAAGTCGCAATCTAGATATGTTTTCTGTCTCAATGGAGGAGCTGTGAGCTGGAAGAGTTCAAAGCATCCAGTTGTCGCCGATTCTACAGCGGAGTCCGAATATATAGCGGCTTCTGATGCAGCCAAGGAAGCCGTCTAGATTCGGAACTTTGTCCAGGATCTTGATGTGGTGCCTAGCAGTAAAGATCATATTGCATTGTATTGTGATAATACTGCAGCGGTGGCTCTTGCAAAAGAACCAAGGTCACATCAACGGACAAAGCACATACTTCGGAAGTATCACCTCTTGAGGGATTTTTATCAAAGGGGTGAAGTTGCAGTGAGTAGAGTGTCCACAGAAGAGAATGTGACAGACCCCATAACTAAAGGCCTATCTCAGCAGAAGCATGAATATCATGTGAGAGTTAGCGGGTTAAAGGTTGTTAGCAGTTGGCTCTAGTCTAAGTGGGAGTCTATTGGAGTTGGTGGCCTATAACCAACTACTATGTACTTTATTCATTAATAAAAGCCTTATCACATCTTGTTTGTTCTTCTGCGTGACAATGCATGTGATAATGTCCTAAGGACAGCTGTTTCATTAAAGGGTCATAGTGGATCCCTACTATGATGAGAACCTGGAAGTGTCATAACATTGTTCTTGAATATATGTTCTATGGCTGGATGATGTTATTTGAGGGACACAAATAATACAGGCCATTAGGGGTTAGGACTCATAAAACTTTGAGGCACCTTCTCATGGTGTGCGCCCTTGGTAATATCCAGGAGGATATTATGAGAACGAGACCTGCCAGTAGGAAATCCACATTTCATAGTGTCATTGGATGTTCCTATCTGCGGACGTGTGTATTGGTCCTTAGACTTTAAGATTATTATTAATGGGTATTACAACTCGCACACTTATATGTATTAACGAAAACTGTGACGACACACTGTTCGCAACGAGGTAGGATACGTTGGGTGTGTCACGAGTAATACTACATTAATAGATAATGCGAGAAAGGATTTTTCCCTTCTGTTCTATAATGGAAGTAGATATCTCAAGACCTTTAATGGAATTGATATAGCCTAAATAAATCCATGTCCATGGTAAGGTATGGGCAAGTTCAATTCCGGGAAGTCAAAGAAAGAATAATCAAGCACATGGGTTGATGGCACTAGCATGCAACCCGCTTGATTAGAGATATCGAGACAAAGGGATTATATTACACGGTAAGTGTTCGTAAGAGGTGACACGTCATTGCGGCGTTAACTTCTTTCTCTATGGGTGTCTTGGCATGTTTCTAGATGCTAACCTTGGACTTTAGGCAGACTCTGCCTAATGCCACTGATAAAGAGGCCTAGAGGGTCACACACTGAGTGTGTCCATGTATCTCAGTTAAATATTAATTTAACAAGTTAAATAAATATTATTCCTAGCTGTGGTTTAATAATTATTTAAGGATGTATGATCGCATTTATTTCGACACTAGTTATTCGAGAGAATATATTGTGGGTGAAATAATATATATTTATTAGAGAGTAATGCAGTTACATTTATTTAAGAAATAAATATCCATTACTCAAGGTCTAATAAATATGGTGGAGAAAAAAAATGGAAAATAAAAGTACATGTCGTGCATATTAAATATACACGTCGTGTAGTTTTATGGAAAACAAGTACACGTCGTGTATTAATTATTACACATCGTGTAGTTTTCCAGTCGGGATTTTGAGGATATAATATTGTTTATTAAATGATATTAATTATAATCAGCATGGGCGCATGTCAAGGAATTAATTCGATATGGGGTTTCAATAAGAGTTAATGAAATAAATAAAACGCGTAACGCGTTTATTTATTGTCATAACTCTATTAACCTCAAACCCGATTATAAATATCCTCACAACCCCAACACTTTTCCTGAGCCATTTTATTATGCACAACGGATTTGGAAACACTCTCAAGCTAAGAGAGAATTCCCTTTCCACCAAGAATGCCCTCAAGTTACGAGAGCGAGATCCTCCACCGGATCAAGGCGGTTGAAGGCGGACATCGCAAGCGAAGGATCTTCCGCGCTAGCACCCGGAGATCCCTTCGGCGACGTCCAAAGATATGTGGCACATGTGTGGATCACCACTAGAGTAATCTTACACTTGGATTCTATGACACAACGACGGATCACAGGATCGTGACCGGAGACATCAACGAAGAAAGAATTTCACTAAGGTAATTCTTGTGAATTAATTAAATTAATTATAACCAACATATGATGATCTTATCTATATGGTTCTGGGATTCCCTTTTAAGTTTTTCGTTCTTCGTTATATTCCGAAGATTTGGCATTTTAAATCGTGATGGATCTCGGATTGAACATTGCTTAACGTTAAAATTAAAGTTGGGAAAACCCACCAACGTACTTCCACTGCGCCCGAAACCTACAAAAATCAGTTTCTCTTTCTATGACTGAAGTATCATATATAACTGTGAGGAGTTGTTGCACCCAAATTATTTGGATAAAAAACACTCTCTTAGATTATGGGCTTGCATATGATCATGTTCTTATTAAGTGTGATAACACTAGTGCTATTAGTATTTCTAAGAATCCCATTCAACACTCATGCACTAAGAACATTGACCTTGGACACCACTTTTTACTAGATCACTTTCAAAAGGGATATATAATGTTAGAATGTATTAGTGTGGATTTTCAAATGGCTGATATTTTCAGAAAACCCCTATCTTTATAACATTTTGATTTTATTAAGGGGGTGTTAGGTATGGCATGCTTGCGACACTCTCTTTTGAATTAGGCAAGCTTAATGTTTACCCAACTCTTAATTCTTTTAAAATCCTTTTATTATTCCTTGAAAATACTTTTACATCTTTTCATGGCTCCGTGTTTTTAAAAAATTTACAAGGGGGTCTTCTTTATTTATTATTTGGTTATTTATTTATCTTTATTTATCATTATGTTGTATTGAAATTATTTTATGAATGGATCTCTTTTTATTCTATGTGCATTATTATTTATTTATCTAACTTTCTTTTTGAATTTTTAATAACCACAAAGGGGGATAATTCTATCAAGGTTTGTTTCTTAATCTCCTTTTGAGTGTCATTTGTAAATTTTTTAATAAATCTCTTTTGAATTTCAAAATTTCTTTGGATATTCATATGAGTTAAAATCCTTCCTAGTAACCTTTGTTTTGAGTTTTTGATAATTGCAAAGGGGAGGGGGAGGTATTGATGCTTTGATTTCTCTAAAGTTTTTGAGGTTTTAAGGTTATTTTATTTATTCAAATCCTTTAAAAAAATTAATTCATTTTAAATTATTTCTTTAAAAAATTGATCTTGCATTTTGAACTTCAATTGTTTTGATCTCCTTCTAAATTTCTGAGCTTTGAAATTCATTTCAAAATTTCTTTTAAAATTTCATTATAAAATATTTAAATTTATTTAGAAATTATGATGGATATGTTTATTTGAAAAGAAACTTGTATTTTTCTTTTAACTTCTTAATTTACCTTTTGTTTTTTAAGTGGTTATGATCATTAAAAAAGGAGATTGTTGTGTCTCGTTCTCTTAGATGTTTTAATGATCACATACACTTTCTATCATTATAACCGTTTCATTTGGGAATGTTCCATATATTATGTTTCGATGTGAATTTAAGAAGTTGATTGGCCGAAAGTAAGGTTTGAGAAGGGCTCAGAGGGTTATTTCAAAGGCCCTCACCGGGAAGCAGCATCAACCATCCAAAGAAAGACCATCGTCCATCCGATAGGTATTCCAGTGGCACCAGGTCACTGCCAAGAGTGTCTCTTACTTGAGGAGGGACCACCGGCTAGCTGATGAGGCTGGCAGTGGCACCTAGTTGTTGCCCAGTCCACTGGCAATCTGGTGAAGCCTACTAGACAGTTGGTGATGCTTTTCCAAATAGTCATTATGGGTGGACCCTGTCAACTTGTTTTGCCTTCCAACAACTCTTTTCAACCCCCAACAACTCCAATACCACCAATATACCTCCAAAGAATATAAAAACACCTCCAAAAAGGCTTGGACACAACACCTAACTACCAGACTCCATATAGATGCTATTTTTTCCCACATTTGAGTTCTCTTTATGCTTCATTGTTGTAACTCACTTGATCCCTCTCTCATTTGTCTCTCTTTCTCTCATTTTTCTCTTCTACCATACTGAGAGAGTTAAGAGTGTGTTGGAAAGGGTTTGTGTTTAGAAAACTTCTTCTTCTTCTTTCATCTTGGGCACTCACTGCCACTAAAGTGAGGGTTTTGGGGGGTTTCTTGCTTTCTCCATTTAAAAACAAGTGTTGTATTGAGTTTCTTGCTTACACCATTGAAAATAAAGTGTCTTTTTCTTTTTGGGTATCCTGGCTGCCATTAAAGGTATGGGATTAATACAATCCTCTCAAGCCTCTTGAGGGGAGGAGATGTAGGCACTTGTTTTGAGTATTGGCTGAACTCATTCATCATCTTACCATTTTGATTTAATTTTCATTGCACTTTGTCTTTTAATTTATATTCCACTGCGCTTACTTGTTTAATTCATATATATTATACTTTAACTCTTTTATTTTACCGCATATTCTTTAATTTTATTTATTACATAATTTTATCACTTTATTTACTTTATTTTTTAAAAGACAATTCACCCCTCCTCTTATCATCCTAATCGGACCGACATGGTAAACGCTAAGGAAGGTGGATGAGCCATGCTGAGTGCCCTACAAAAAAATGATATAATATTAAATATCATTTAAATAAATAAAGAATTATTTATTTAATTAAAATAATATTTATTTGGGCAAGTTTGTGTGTGCCATTATATAGTATTATTATTATTATTATTATTATCATTATTATTATTATTATTATTATTATTATTGGAATGAGGAATAAATTAGGTTTAATATTTGATTAAGTTACATTGTGTAATTGTCAATATTAAGCTTTAGCCCTGTATATTCTCACTTATGTCATTTTAGAGAATGGTGGTGTGGTGAAATCGTTTGTTGTGCACAATGATTTCCTCTCTGGAGAATTCTCTCAATGAAGAACATCTATAGGGTTTCTCTCAAGATTGAGAGAATTCATCTACCTCTTTCCTCCCTCTCGAGAACAAGAGAATAGGAGAGAGAATCCTTTAAGTAAGAGGAATTATGTTGTGATCAAGGCAGACAATGCAAGACGATCAGATCGTCCACATGAGCACCTGAGGTTTCATCGACATCGTTCAAATATTGATGAACATGTGTAGATCACTGCTAGAGAGATTCTATTTTGGATCATCTCAATGCAATGACAATACAACACGAACAAGATTCGATCAAACAACATCAACATCGAAGAAAGATATTAAGTTCGGGGTAATTTCTTATCATTAAAATAATTATAATTATAATTTAATAGGAAAATACTATTGTCATGGTTCTAGGATTCTTTGTTAATTTTTTTCATATACATTCATTAGACATTACATTTCTTCATTAAGTTCTTGTGAATTAATCATTTAATCTGAAAAAACCAACTTGGGCATGGTCTCGTTGTCATTTTCACTGTGTCTGGAACCTCCATCCTTCGTGTCGTTGACACCAATCATGTCTCTGCCATACATGATGGTTTCAACAACATTTTTGAAGGAATATGACAAATAAAACGTAAGAATAATCACTATATATCCTTGATCCAACTTCACTACAATGCTCTATAGTTTTAGGATAACTCTGTTAAAACTATCAAAGTGCTCTCGAACCGAAATACTTTCTTATAGAGTTTGTCCATAAAGAATTTTCTTTGATTTCTTTTCTTCTAATTTCTTTAAAAGTCATTGAGGCGTCACTTCTTCAATGACCTCTGATGGAACCTCATTAGACAAATTCAAGAATCGCGTGCCCTCGTCAGAATATTTGTCTAGTCCATCACACTCATGTGCTAAAAACCTGGTTGGATCCTCCAATGCCAGCACACATCCTCGTTGAACCAAAAGTGGCTACATGTTTAGTGAAATCATTCAACTTGGTGAATTTCTCGATACTGAATTTGTGTGTTGTTGAGATATTTGGTTTGCAGAAACCAAAAACCTTAAGATTCAATCATTAGTCATCACAAAGAAAACATAGCTTAGATGTACTAATATTAACTGTTGAATACATTGATGATGAAACAAACAATGTACATCGATAGAAAAATGAAACACAAGATATTTATGCAGTTCAATATTGGGATCCACACCTACAATAAATGGGGAGAATTTTCGCCATGTTTGGCAACAATTACAATGTATATTCATTTTTTAGGTGTAAAATAATAAATGAAAAAAGTGGTGGGTCATGATCCATTCCAATACAATTAAAAAATCAAGACATTAAAAATTAGGCGTGCAATACGGGTGGGCCGAACCTAAATGGGCCAAGACCGCATGGGCCTGGACCTGCTTTAGTTGTACTCGTTTTGACGTGTTTTTTATATGGGTTCACATTTACAAGCCTATCCCGTTTTTCATGATGGACCGACCCATTTTTTTATCTAACAAATAAATTATATATACATATAACACTTATGTTCAAAAATGAAGTTTCAATTTAACCCGTTGATAGTGGGTTCGACAACCCCCAAAAGAAAGAAAAAAAAGAAAAAAAGAAAAAAAAAATAAACGACATCGGTTTGTTTGCAGTTCCCTGCAGGTTCATCAAGGTTCATTGCTGGCGTGGTTCTAAGAAACAAAAAATAAAATTAAAAACAAACAAAATGGATGGACACAAACGGTGGACCGACACGTGTATGTGTGACCAAACCTGTGTGGATATATGTTTATTTCAATATATCCGTTTAGAATTATTTTTAAAATGAGTCTAATTATTTAAACTCGGTTTGCACAAAACCTATGGGCTTGCCCGCAAAACTTGTGGCCCAAACATGTTTTAACATCCCTAATAAAAATAGACTGGAAAATTGAAATTCATTGGATGCAATAAAAAAATATTATCTTTATTATTTTTAAGGTATTTTACAAACTCAAATATGTTGTGAAATTTTTCCTTTGAAGGTGAAGCGAAGCGAAAGCGTGTGACGATGTCGATTGATCGGAATAACGATGACGAAGTAAAACGTCTCAATCAAAATAGAACAAGAAAGAAAGAACACAAGTATATGGCCACACAAAATCACGAACACATTTCCATTATCATGTCACCGTATTTATAGATTACAAAAGGGTTGATCCAACGGACAAAATTAATTCCAATATAACGGTGGGAATACAAACAGTTTGGCCATATGAAGAGACTTAATGGGTAATGAATAAACCTCATTAATTATGATTTATGACATCTACACCATTAATGATAATTCATAACACTCCCCCTTGGATGTCATAATCCCATGGAATCTAATATAAATCTTCACTTAAAAAAACCCTGTGGGAAAAACAAGTGAAGCCAAATTAAAATGATTTTATGCTATGTTGCCTCATTAAAAACCTTATCAGAAAAACCCAGTGGGAAAAAATGATTAAGGGAAAAAGAGTACAGCATTCCCAACTCCCCCTCATAAAATCACGATAGACTTTTCAGTATTCGCATCCCAATTTTATAAATCAATTTCTCAAATGTTGAAGTTGGAAATGCCTTTGTGAACAAATCTGCGAGATTTTCACAATACCTTATTTGCTAGACATCAATATCACCATTCTTTTGAAGGTCATGGGTGAAAAGGAATTTTGGTGAGATATGATTTGTTTTGTCACCTTTAATAAACCCACCTTTCAACTGTGTTATGCAAGCAGTGTTATCTTCATATAATATGGTGGGAATATTATTATTCATATCTAATCCACATCAATTTCAAATATGATTAATCACTGATCTCAACCAAACACATTCTCGACTTGCTTCATGAATAACAATCAACTCAGCATGGTTGGAAGAAGTCGCAGTAATGGTTTGTTTTGTAGAGCGCCAAGAAATAGCAGTTCCACCATATGTAAACACATATCCAGTTTGAGATCTTGCTTTGTGTGGATCAGACAAGTATCCAGCATCAGCATAACCAACCAACTTTGGTTCTGAGGATTTAGAATAAATTAACCCCCGATCTTTTGACCCTTGAAGGTATCTTAATACATGTTTGATACCATTCCAATGCCGATGAGTAGGAGAAGAACTATACCTTTCCAATAAATTCACAGAAAATGATATATCAGGTCTTGTATTATTTGCGAGGTACATTAGTGCTCCTATAGCTCTCAAATATGGTACTTCGGGACCAATTAGTTCTTCATCATCCAATCGTGGTTTAAAAGAATCATTATCACGATCAAGAGATCGTACAACCATTGGTGTACTTAATGGATGTGATTCATTCATGTTAAATCTTTGTAGGACTTTAGTAGTATAACGTGATTGATGAACAGAAATGTCATTCTTAATATGCTCAATTTGTAATCCAAGGCAGAACTTTGTCTTTCCAAAGTCTTTCATTTCAAATTATTTCTTCAGATATTCCACTGCCTTGGAAAGTTCATCATTAGTCCCAATTATATTTAAATCGTCAACGTATAATGCAATGATAACAAATTCAGATCTAATCTTCTTAATGAAGAAACATGGACAAATTGGATCATTTTTATAACCTTCCTTCATCAAATATTTACTCGGACGGTTATACCACATACGCCCTGACTGCTTTAATCCATATAATGATTTATTCAGCTTAACTAAATAAAGATCTCGAGATCCAGGATATTTTTCCGGAAAATTGAATACTTCAGGGATTTTCATGTAAACATCATTATCAATATCACCATAAAGATATGCAGCCACTAGGCCCATCAGGCGTAATTCAAGTTGCTCATGTACAACAAACGTCATGAGGTACCAAAAGGTTATTGCATCCATTACAGGAGAATATGTTTCATCATAATCAATCTCGGGTTTTTGTGAGAAGCCTTGAGCAACCAGTCGTGCTTTATATCTCACGACTTCATTATTTTCATTTCTTTTTCTCACAAAAACCCATTTGTATCCAACAGGCTTAATCCCTTCAGGGGTTTTCATGATCAACCCAAAAAACTCACGTTTAGCAAGTGAGTTTAGCTCAGATTAGATTGCAACTTTCCATTGATCCCAATCTGGCCTTTCACGACATTCATTAACAGTTTTAGGTTCTTGATCCACATCCATAATTTCAAGGGCTACATTGTATGAAAATGTGTCATCAACAACGGTCTCCACTCAGTTCCAACATCTTCCAGTGTTGGTGAAATTTATTGAAATTTCCTCTTGATCATGTTCATGTACTTCTAGTACATTTGCATCATCTTCAAATTCATTCAGATCTTCAACCAACATAGGTTGTTTCCTCTTTCTTTGACGGGGATTTTTATCTTTTGAACCAAGTGGTATCCCATGCTTTAGGCGTGGGTTAGAAGCATTGTTGGTAATATCATCATATTGTCCTTCTGGGACATCAATTCTTATCGGTGCATTCATAGCAGGTATATATGATTTTGTAACCCGTTTTGAATCATTGAATGCATCAGGCAATTTATTTGCTAATTTTTGCAAATTAATGATCTTTTGAACTTCAAGTTCACTCGTATTTGTACGAGGATCAAGATGTAATAACGAAGTTGATTTCCATGATATTTCTTTTGAAGTCGATTGATTTCCCCCTTTGAGTGTTGGAAATAATTTTTCATCAAAATGACAACCAGCGAATCTTGCTGTGAATACATCTCCTATCATAATCTCAAGATATTTAATGATCAAGGGAGATTCAAAACCAACATATATCCTCAATCTCCTTTGGGGTCCCATTTTTGTTCGTTGTGGGGGTGCTACAGACACGTATACAGCACAACCAAATATCCTTAAGTGTGAAATATTTGGTTCATGACCACAAGCTAATTGCAAAGGGGAATAATCATGATAGCTTGATGGCCTTATTTGAAGCAGTGTTGCTGCATGCAAAATTGCATGTCCCCATGCTGAAATGGGCAATTTAGTTTTCATAAGTAATGGTCTAGCGATAAGTTGTAATCGCTTTATAAATGATTTAGCTAGACCATTTTGTGTATGAACATGAGCTACAGGGTGTTCAATACTTATTCCCAATGACATGCAATAGTTATTAAAAGCATGTGATGAATATTCACCAGCATTGTCAACCTTAATATGTTTGATTGAATAATCAGGGAATTGCGCCCTTAACCTTATTATTTGGGCAAATAATTTCGCAAACGCCTAGTTGAGAGTGGACAATAAACACACATGAGACCATCGAGTTGACGCATCAATCATGATCATGAAATATCTGAATGGTCCACATAGTGGATGAATTGGTCCACATATATCACCATGAATTTGCTCCATGAACATCGGGGATTCGGTCCTGATCTTTGATGGTGATGGTCTTATAATTAATTTTCCTTGAGAACAAGCAGCACATAAGAAATTGTAACGTCCCGAGTCCGGAGCCCCTCCACTGGTGCCCCGTACCCGGTTCGCCACATGACCTCAAGCGTGTTTCCCCGAACGCCAGAGGCTGCCGACTAGCAGTGAGGGCCTTGGTGAGTCAGTGGGGAAACTATGCCCTTATTCGGTAAGGTATACGAGGTAATAAAACCACAATAATAGCGGAAGCAGCAACCAACATGCATAACAATAGAAACCAAACAGCGGAAGCAATGCAGATATATAACAATGATGATAATAATGCAGCAGGTATAAGTATCTAAGGAAAATAGCAAACACAACAACATGCTGAAATACTATTGAAACCAAGTGAAAAAGAAAACAAAGAAAGCTCCTCAGCATCGCGAGCCACGGCTCGGTCCCATGATCCCCAGCTCCTGGTGCAATCAAGATCCTGAAGTAGAAGGGCGCTTGCCCTTGTCTATACCTACAGCAACATAGTCTGCTTGGGCCCAAAAGCATGGCCCAAATAGGGTGTGAGATACAATCCCTGTAGGAAATCACCCAAAGATTTGTGCCTAACAGTCAATGAATACATGGCAGTAATAAAACAAGAAGCAGTAAACGGAAAAGCACAAACAGCTACAATCCACAGTTCTAACAAGTATAGCACACAAGTAAGCAGCCAACAACAAAAGAGAAAACAGGTAACCCTCTGGGTAGCTCTCACAGTCTAGCCCCTATGGTTCAACCTCTAAGTAATAGCAACCCTCTGGGAGGCACACACAGTCTCACCCCTCTGGTTCAGCTATGTAATTAAGCAGACTCTCTGGGGAAGCACTCATCGTCAATTCCCCCTATCGTCTCGTATCGTGCTAAAGGCTCTCTGGGGAAGCACTCAACGTCAATTCCCCCTATAGTCTCGCATCGTAATTAAAAGACACTCTGGAGAAGCCCTTCCGTCAATTCTCCCTTTGGCCTACTACTCTAGGTTCTCACAGTCCTGAGTATAACTAAACATGCTCAACGCATGTGTATCGTCCAAGTAAACCTCAAGAAATACTTGGATATCAACTAAGGCTCAACCGCAATAAATAAACAACAGTCCACAATCCTATAACTAGGCATGGCGCTAGCAAAACGCTAAACAGGCAGAACAAGTATGGCAAAACAATCTGAGCACAAACAAACTACTCTAAACATAAGAAATAACCTCTACTAAAGCAATCAAGAAAAGCAGGCAAGCAACAAGGGCAAAACAGGAAACACGCAATACCCCGTTCAAGGGTATTGGTGGAAATTGTACAAAATATCCATCAACTTTCTACGGAAAGACACAAACCACCTACCTCTATCCTAGGAGATCGATATACGTGAACCTCGACGACAGATTCCCCTTAGAACGACGTAGATCTAAGAAAACACACAAAATGTTCATCCCACGATAACTTGAAAACAAGGAGGAATCAAGAAACAAGGCTCAAGCAGAAGGAAGAACTCACCGCTGCGATTCCAACGCAATCAACCGTGCTCTAATAGGAGAACAGACGGCGAGGCAGGAGCTCGGAGAAGATTTGGTCGTACGGACGCTCCCGAACGGTCGAAAACTGAAGAAGAAGAAGAATATGGGGGTTAGGTGCGACCTCGGTCCGTTTAATGAAAAAAAAGAGAAAGTACACGGCGTGTACTTTTTGAGTACACGGCGTGTAGTTTTTGAGTACACGGTGTGTACTTCGAATTTTCCATACTCCGAAATAATCGGCCTCCACCTCAGCCTTACACACCGTGTGTGTGGTCCGGACACACCCATCACACGGCTTCGATCCGAAACAGAGTACATGGCGTGTACTCAGAAAGTACATGGCGTGTACTTTGAAAATTTCCAGAAAAACCATTTTTCTTAAAAACTCCAGAAAAAAGGGGGAAAATACATGAACGAAGATCCGAGTTCTTACAAACTTCTCCCCTTAAAGAAATTCATCCCCAAATTTCCCTAACGAGGTGGAGAAGAAGAATCCCTGAACAGCTCTGGCCATTGTGATCGTACATCGGCCTCCCTCTCCCAGGTCTCGTCCTATACTCGCCCGTGCTGCCATAGCACTCGTACCAGAGGAACAGACCGCCCGCGGAGAACCTTTGTACTACAATCGACAATCCAGATAGGATGCTCCTCGAATGACGCATCCGCTTAAAGCTCGACTTCCTCAGGCTGAAAGACGTGAGATGGGTCTGAAAAGTAACGTCGGAGCTGAGAGATGTGGAAGGCATCGTGCATGGAACAATACCTCTGAGGTAGCTGAAACCGATAGGCGACTGGACTCACTCTCTCCAAAACCTCAAACGGCCCGACGTACCGCGGTGAAAGCTTACCCTGTCTCTGAATCCTCTTGTGTCCCAACCTAGGTGCGACACGTAGGAAAACCCGATCACCGACCTCGAACTCCAGAGGTCGTCTCCACTGATCAGCATAAGACTTCTGCCGAGACTGTGCTGTAGTCATCCTCTTCTGAATCAGATCTATCTGCTTTGAAGTCTCCTAAATAAGATGAGGTCCCAGCAAAGCTGCCTCTCCTGCCTCCAGCCAGCATAAGGGTGATCGTCATGGCCTACCGTACAAAGTCTCGTATGGCGCCATCTGAATGGTCACCTAGAAACTATTGTTGTAGGTGAACTCCACCAGAGGAATATGTTTCTCCCAAGAACCGCCAAAGTCAAGGATGCAAGCTCGCAGCATATCCTCAAGCACCTAGATCGTGCGCTCGGACTGGCCATCAGTCTGGGGATGGTATGATGTACTCAAAAGTACCTGTGTACCCAAGGCCTTCTGAAGTCACTGCCAGAACCGAGAGGTGAAGCGCGCATCTCTGTCCAAAACAATAGAGCGCGGAACTCCATGCAGACATACAATCTCCCTGATGTAAAGTCATCCCAGATCACTGACACTGAAGGTCTCCTTGATCGGCAAGAAGTGATCAACCTTCGTAATTCTGTCGACGACAACCCAAACAGCATCGTTCCCTCGAGGTGATCTCGGTAACCCAGTCACGAAGTCCATCACAACATCGTTCCACTTCCACTCCGGAATGGGTAACTGTTGTAAAAGACCTGTTGGTCGCTGATGCTCTGCTTTCACCTGCTGATAAGTAGAACATCTCATGACAAAACCAGCAACATCCTTCTTCATACCTGGCCACCAGTACTGGTGATAAAGATCCTGATACATCTTGGTGACGCCAGGATAAACTGCCCAAACTGAGGAATGGAAATCCCGCATCAGCTCCTCACGTATGTCTGCCGGCACCCATACGCGTCCTTGGAAACGCAAGATCTCATCCTCGCCCACTGTCCATCCAGGAAGAGGGTCCTCTCCTGACACACTCTCCCGCAGGACTAAGCCTTCCGAGTCTGATAGCTGCCTCATCCGTACCTGATCAAGTAGCGTGGAGGTAACAGCTACAGAAGATAGAAAAGTTTGTCCTCGTCTATCGTGCACCTCTAGATACATCTTAGAGAACAGAGCCATCAGCTTCCACTCACTACTGGCCTCCTGAACTGCCTGAATCTGAGTTCTCCTGCTCAACGCATCTGCCACGGCGTTGCCCTTTCCCGGCGTATAGGAAAGCTCGAAGTCAAAATACTATAGATACTCAACCCACCTGCGCTGCCTCAGATTCAGATCATGCTGAGTGAAGATATACTTGAGACTCTTGTGGTCAGTGAAGACCACAAAGTGCTCTACTAGAAGATAGTGTCTCTAACAGCGCAAGGCATGAACAACAGTTGCCAACTCCAGATCGTGCGTAGGGTAGTTCCTCTCATGTGGCCTCAACTTCCGAGACCCATACGCAATGACTCCATCTCCCTGCATAAGCACAACTCCCAGCCCGATACTCGAAGCATCACAGTAAACAGTGTAGCTCTTACCTGGCTCTGGCAAGACTAGTATCGGTGCTGACGTCAACCTCTCTTTCAGCTCCTGAAAGGCTGAATCACAAGAATCTGACCATAAGAACTTCGCCCCCTTCTTGGTCAGACCTGTCAAGGGTGCTGTTAAATGGGAAAAGTCCTGAATGAAGCGTCTGTAGTATCCAGCCATCCCTAGGAAGCTCCGTACCTCAAAAACGTTCTTCGGATGCTCCCAGGAAACTACAGCTCTCACTTTATCTGGGTCCACAGATACTCCTGTCTCTGAGATGATGTGACCTAAGAAGTGAATCTGATCCATCTAGAAGTGGAACTTCAAGAGTTTAGCATAAAGTCGATGCTCTCTCAGTGTACTCAGAATGATCTCAAGATGGGTGTCATGGTCGTGTCAAGTGTGAGAGTACACCAAGATATCGTCCATGAAGACCACGATGAAGGAATCCAAGTAAGGATGGAACACTCGGTTCATTAGTTCCATGAAAACTGCAGGTGCATTCGTGAGTCTGAAGGGCATGACTGTATACTCGTAAAGACCGTACCTGCTCCTGAAGGCTGTGAGAGGTATATCTGATGGTCTAACGCGCAACTGATGATAACCGTACCTCAAGTCGATCTTCGAGAACACTCGGGCTCCTCGAAGCTGATCGAAAAGGTCATCAATCCGCGACAATGGATATCGGTTTTTGACCGTCAACTGGTTCAGCTTCTGATAATCCACACAAAGCCGAAGGGTACCGTCTGCCTTCCTTGCAAACAGGATAGGCGAACCCCAAGGAGAAGTACTGGGTCAGATGAAACCCTTATCCTGTAGCTCCTCCAACTGCTTCTTGAGCTCCTGCAACTCAGGTGTGGTCATCCTATAGGGAGGAATGGACACCGGTGCCGCTCCTGGAACGAGCTCAATAGAAAAGTCCACCTCACGCTCCGGAGTCAAACCTGAAAAGTCCTCTAGAAAGACATCTCGGAAGCGATCCACCACTGGAGGAAAGTCCAACTGTGGAGTCCCCTGATCATCCAGATAAAGACTAGCAATCTGGGTCATCACTTCTCCTAGCCCAAGATGCTCGAGTCCCGCCCGACTCGCTGTAACGTCCCATTCGCCTCTATGAAGGAAAGATTCACCCTTTGGTGAAATAAAACTGACTCTGCGGCGATAGCAGTCGACGACTGCCCGGAAGGGAATCAACCAGTCCATACCAAGGATGACATCATAGCATGTCATCTCTAGGACATAGAGATCCCATAATAAGCAATACCCTGCAACCTCGAGAGGGCACTCTCTACACTGGCATACACTAGATGTCCTCATTCCCAAAGGTGTATCTAGTGTCAACGAGTCGGCAGAAGAAAAGATGCAGAGTCCAAGGCTCTCCACAACAGCAACATAGATAAAGCTATGCGTAGCACCAGTATCGACAAGGGATGAAGATAAAACTGAGGCTACTAAAATCGTACCTCAAATAGTAGAAGGGTTGGGATCCTGCTCATGATAAGTCTGCTCCACGGTGAAAGACTGGCCTGCACCGCGGCCCTGTGCCCCTAACTGACCACTCTGAGCTGAACCTCCCTGCTGGTGTTGAGGGACTGGTGGTTGACCGTCACGGCCTCGACCTCCACCTCGGCCCAAACGGCCGGAAGAACTCTAGTTCCCTGACTGGTGAGAGACTGGTGGGGCTGCTCCTAAATGAGGAGTCATGGAAGAACCCCGGTCACCTGCTTCTGGTGAGAAAACCTGGCAGAAACACTGAAGGTGACCCATCTTGCCGCAAGATCGGCACTCCACGGGGTCTCTCTGGCATTACGGCCTCGTGTGCCCTGTCCGGCCACACTGGTAGCATGTCACCTGGCTGCCTGATGATGCGTCTTGCTTCCTTGAATCACCGCGCGTAGCCTCCCTACGACGCTTCTTGCTATCATCTGAAGGAAATCTAGCTCTGGAAGCAGAACCGCCCTGACTCGCAGCTCCAGAGTCTCTCAGATTGCGCTCCGCAATCAGTGCCTGGTTGACGATGGAAGTAATGGAAGTCAGCTGGAAGATGTTCACTTGCGAGCGGATCTCCCGCCTGAGTCCATCCTCAAACTTCCTCACCAAGAACACCCCACTCCCATACCGAAGGGGTGTAAAACGCTGCAGCTTAGTGAAACGAGAGGAATACTCCATGACAAATAGAGTACCCTGCTCTAAGCTCATGAACTCCTGGGCTCGATCGGCCCTCAGAGTCTCCGGGTAGAAGTAGTCGTAAAACACGTGCTGGAACTCCTCCCAAGTCATAGCCTGCTGCTGACCCGCCTGTGAGATCACGTCCCACCACCTCTTGGCGGAGCCTCGGAGCATGTAGGTGGCGAGCTTGACCCGCCTCTCTGGAGGCGTCTCCAGATGCTCGAATATAGTCAGCATGGCTTCCAACCATGACTCTGCAGCCTGAGGTCCTCCCTCCCCTGAGAACGTGGGAGGATGCTGCTGCTGGAAAACCCGCGTCAAGTCTGCCATAGACGAGGCAGGAGGCGGTGCTCCCTGGAAGGCCTGCATCATCCTCATGAAACCTTCTCTGAACTGCGCATCAGCGACTGCGACTGGTACAACAATCGGTGCCAAGGCTGGCTCGGCTGGGGGATCGACAGGAAGTCCCTGATCAGCCCTGTCTGGCGTCTGATCACTGTCTGACGACAGACGTACGACCGGAGGACATCTCGGAGGCATAGCTCTGAAAGATCAAAAACACACCTTGGATCAGGAAAACAAGGAAAGAGGACACAAGAGTACAAAACGGAAATAGGAAAAAAAACACAAGATTGCAAAACACGACTACACGGCATGTATAAAAACTACACGACGTGTCTACTTAAGCCTCTGACATGGGCGTGTACCCCTGCCCTACAAGTCGTGTACACTTCAAACTACACGGCGTGTTGACCCCCACACACGGCGTGTACTAGACATGGCTTCGGCGGTCCGTGTTGTTGAGTACACGGACGTCTACAGGGCTGGACCTTACACGGCGTGCTCCGAACAAGCACGACGTGCATAGGCGAAGGCGACACCGTCCCGTGTTGTTCGTGACACGGTCGGGTACCTGAGTAAGACTCCATGGCGTGTTCTGAACAAACACGGCGTGTGGAAAAGAAGGTCATGTCGGCCCGTGTTATTAGTGACACGGTCGGGCACCTGGACAGGACTACACGACGTGTTCCCTACGAACACGGCGTGTTCTACCCGAGCTTCCCCGACCCGTGTTGTTAGTGACACGGCCGGGTACACGGCTCTGAACTCACACGACGTGTACCAATGGTACACGGCGTGTTCTTGAAGTTACTCCTACGACACCGTGTTCTGCTCACACGGTCAGTGACACGGCCTGAAAACTACACGGCGTGTATCTAAAAGTACACGTCGTGTATTCTGGGTTTTTCTGGGCAGTAGCTCAAAAACTGTGTAGAATTCCAGAAACACTAAAACAAGGGAAAAGGTGCCAAATTCTGATCCGTGAGGGCCCATAACACCTCAAGAACCAAAATTCGACGTTCATTTTTTTAAGCAAAGAAAAAAACAAACAGTTTTCTAACGTAACAACAGAGAATCTATCAAGCATCTATCACAACAGCGTGCATAATCTACACAGAGCCTATCACAACAGCATGAAATCGCTAATGCACCCTAAATGGCATGACAAAAATGCATGACATGTGATTTCTACAAGTGCCTATATGATGCATGAGATGGCATACCCTCATCTCATCGGGTTGCGACAGAAATAAAACTGAAATATCAAAACAATAACTTCACAAGTCATACAAATCACTCTAGGTGAAAACATACCAACCATAAAATCTCAAAACCATAAAACTACAATTAATGAGGTAGTATGGCTTTTCCCTGTACACGGGTTAGCTACTCCCGAGCACAGCTTAATGTCAAGTACCGAATTCGTCCTATCACTGGATAAGGTCTCCAAATAGTAAAGCAAGAGAAAAGAACTCCTCTGATACCACTTTGTAACGTCCCGAGTCCGGAGCCCCTCCACTGGTGCCCCATACCCGGTTCGCCACATGACCTCAAGCGCGTTTCCCCGAACGCCAGAGGCTGCCGACTAGCAGCGAGGGCCTTGGTGAGTCAGTGGGGAAACTATGCCCTCATTCGGTAAGGTATACGAGGTAAGAAAACCACAATAATAGCGGAAGAAGCAACCAACATGCATAACAACAGAAACCAAATAGCGGAAGCAATGCAGATATATAACAATGATGATAATAATGCAGCAGGTACAAGTATCTAAGGAAAACAGCAAACACAACAACGTGCTGAAATACAACTGAAACCAAGTGAAAAAGAAAACAAAGAAAGCTCCTCAGCATCGCGAGCCACGGCTCGATCTCATGCTCCCCAGCTCCTGGTGCAATCAAGATCCTGAAGTAGAAGGGCGCTTGCCCTTGTCTATACCTGCAGCAACATAGTCTGCTTGGGCCCAAAAGCATGGCCCAAACAGGGTGTGAGATACAATCCCTGTAGGCAATCACCCAAAGATTTGTGCCTAACAGTCAATGAATACATGACAGTAATAAAACAAGAAGCAGTAAACAGAAAAGCACAAACAGCTACAATCCACAGTTCTAACAAGTATAACACACAAGTAAGCAGCCAGCAACAAAAGAGAAAACATGTATGTAACAGCCCGAGATTTTATGAAAAATATTCTTTTTTATTTCACTAATGTCTTGTGTTGTATGCTACACCAAAAGGAGATTGCACAACACGCATCCTTGACTTGCCTTGCATTACACGCAATCGCGACCTTCCTCGATAGCTTGCGTCGTACGCAATACCGAGTTTCACTAAACAACGATATGCTATTAAAATATTATTAAAACTAGCCGTTATGAATAATAATAACCACTTTTTGAAATTTTATAAATTTTATTTTTCAAAATGGACTTCATTTTTGGATTCGGAATACCGAAATTAGCCTAGGGTGAAATTTTGGTATTTTTATGAAAACCTTCAATTTTTGATGAATAGTGAAACCACTAAGTGGTAGGTTAAAAACTGAATTTTGCATAAAACTTAATTTTACTGCTTCTGTGAATGGAATTTCGAAAATCCGACAGACACGGTTGATATCAGTAAGTAAAATGTGGTTCAATGAGATAAAAATAATTTTTTGGTGAATAGTAACTTTTTACTTTTTTTACCGCGGTTAATAGTAAATAGGGTAACTAAGGGTAAATATGATATTACTATTACCCTAACACATGTCCTAATTCTATTTGATAAGTGTAATTCGACCAAAAACAACCTTATGAATAAAATATGACCATTTAGGCCCACTTGGGTTAGATTAGGACATTTATTATTAATTTATTTAAAGAAGGGTTAAAATAGTTAAAATCAAAGTTTAATAAGTAAATCATTTTTATTATGGGGTTATACATAAGATAAATTCAACTATAAATATTCATTAGAAAGATAAAAAGATTTCCTACATAATTATATTTTATTTATAATTTTTAGACTTTAAATAAATTAATTTATTTATGACACAACGATGATGCAGTAATTACCCTTTTAAGGAAATATTAACATAATTGATGTTATAAATGCTCAAATGAATGTAATTTGAGACTTTTTATGAATTAAACTAATTTTCTAGGTTACTATGATATATTAATGTTGATTTAATCAACTTGGTTTGAACATATAATTCTGTTATGACTTTCACAAAAATCATATATCAAATAGTGTCAAAATTGACACAAAATAGTTTTTAAATCAAATATTATATTATTAATTGTTATTGTATTCCTAAAAATCTAAGGTTCGGCAAAATGACTTAGATAAGGATATATATATTAATAATAAACAATTTGGGGTTCGTTTGGCATGTTATAGTAAGTGTATTAACCATATAGTGAAAGAAAACAAAAAGACACGGTAAAAGTTAAAATATTTAACTTAGAGTTAAATCTAATTGATAAGGTTAAAATAATACCCTAAACTTGTCTAAATCCTATTGTTTGATAGGATTTCGACCCATACCCACCTTATCTTCTAAATAAGACCCTTTGGAACCATTATAAACCGATTTTGACATTAATATAAAATAATATTTTGATGTATTCCTAAGGTGCCCCTCTCCTCCCTTATAAAAGGACACCTCCTCCCCCTCCTCCTCACACCAATTTGAGCACTCAAGCTCGGCCAACCCCTGCCAAAATCTCTTCTCCACTTCCCTAGCAACATCCTAGAGGTTCTGGTCTTCCTCAAAGACCAATTTTAGTTCCCTAAGAGGAGGTCTCCAAAAGGCGCTTCAAAGAAGAGGTAATTACCGTTACCAATTCTTTCATCTTTATTTCTTCTTCCACTTCTTCTTCTTAGGTTGTTTCATTATGAAGTAATAACATCAGTATCACTCATATACTGATATGTTATTATAAGTATGAAACAACCCTATTTCACCATCTATCCATCCTACGGAAAAAGAAATCACCGCGCGTGCGTACATACGGAATACCGTCTCCACGCCGTGGTGTGATCTATTTTCCACCATCACCTTACAAGGATGGGTATAATGGTGTAATGAGTAACTATTTATGATTGTTATAATGTAATATTGATACTGAAATAATATATATATATATACTCAAATACAATTCCACGACCATGGGAACGATATCATCGCTCGTGCGTACGTACGGACTACCGTCTCCACGACGCGATGAGATTCATTCTCAATGATTAACCATTCATGAATGATTATAAAGTATATATAATATGTACTAATGAAATATATGACATAATAATGATACTGGATTTATTTATATATTTATATGTATGTCATTTACTTAATTCCATTCAATTCAATAAGGAAACGAAAACAGCGTTCATGCGTACGTACGGACTACCGTCTCCATGAACGGTGTTTTTCATTTCATTTATCTATCTTATATATATATATATATATATATATATACTGAATATATATGATATATAAATCATATTTTATATTCTGGAAGTAAGTAAATCATGATATAAGTAATAATAATGTCAAGAATAACAAGTCAAAACACCTACGATAAAATGAAACGATTTTACCCAAAACGCTTCTTTAACATGGAATTTACAAAAGAACGGGTAATATAATGTCATAAGTGAACCATATATGATATCATAACAATGAATATGATTATGGAATAAGTCAATAACATTATTTAAACCATTATACATGAGCTTCGGACACGTACAAAGCAAATCGGACCTAAGGTAAGGGAAATATCACAATCTCATTTTTATTCGAGATTGTTTATACTTTGGTATTTACTGGGGTGTATTTTATCATCCACATCCATGTTCCTTCAATATATAATATTGTTTCCATCCACTTACAATAGTTTAAATCCAATTTTACCCTTCGGTAAGTTTTTAGTAAAAGATATGAAAGGAATCTTTTGTCGTTTTTCATACGAGGTACTTTTTTGACTTTTCCGACAAAAGTACGGGAAGAATGTTTTTTTTAACTTATACAGCATGAATGGATTTTTAAAACATTATTTCCAAGAAACTTCCTTTACAAGTTTTCAAGTTTATTTTTAATCATCTTCTTTTGTTTTAAAGTCATATGACATGTTATGAAGGGAAAAAATGTTTTTGAAATAGAAAGGATATTTTCCTCAAGAATGGAGTTCAAGTATTTTATCAAAATTATTTTCCATCTAAGATAATAAAAGGGTTCTGTTTTTATCCCTATTATTACATGGATTTGATTATGTTGTGATGGAAATATTTTTATGAATTCCTTTATCTTATATGAACTGTTTTATGATGTCATGTTGTTTAAGAATTCCATTTTTGTTACATGGGTTACGCTATGATGTATGGTTTATGATTAGTGGCACACATAAGAAAGGATTCATTATAAGATGGGTGGGACCTATATCTCCCTCCAATGCATTGGGTAAAGATTTTATATCTCATGAGATAGACATGGCTGGAATGGTAGGTTATACCGGTTCAGTGAAACAGGACTGAAACGAGGGTTACTCGATTCAGAAAGGGACTTTGTCCACTAAGATAGTCTTGGAAATGAGTCTTGACTAACAAGAAATGATTCTCTATGATTATGTGTGAATGCCACAAAGTTTCATGTTTTAAGTTATGATTATTGTGATTACATTTCACTACCATGATTTATCCCATGTTATGAAATTATGCTCTCTTTTGCAGGTTATGATTTCCAAAATGTTTTGTTCTTATGAATACGATGTGATTGATATTTCTTTTGTTTACCCTTACTGAGCATTTGAGCTCACCCTTTTATGTTTTCTTTTCCCCAGGATATAAAGAAAGGTTTTAGGTAAAAAAAAAAGGAAGATCTTTATGGAAGATGTTGAAGATCTTTCACCACGATTAGAAGATTTTATTCCGAGTTTCCAAAGACACTAAACTATTACGATCCTTGTGTGTGTGTTTTTGTTATGTACTAAGTATTCCGCAAAAGTAATGTAATGTCCATGTACGTCAGGCTTCGGGTCTCTACAGTTGGTATCAGAGGAAAGGTTTAGTCAACCTTTGGAAACTAGGATGCGAGAACTTTAGTGAGATCCCTAGAGATATTTATAAGGTATGTCTAGGGATGTCCCTAAGGATAAGTATACGTATAGGATACAGTCCTAGAACTACGGTAACGATCATAGAATTTAACATAAGATGTTAGATATTGAGGGTACTCCCCCTTTATTATGTTGTTTTCCCTAGCATGATTTTTGCCTCTCACACTATTCTTTTTGGGTTTTAGACGATGGCTGGAACCCGAAGGAACCGTGTTGATCAATGCAATGGACAATGCAATGATTGTCCTCCTGAACAAACAAATGTCATGGTAGATGGAGTGCAAAATCTTATTTCTATACTTACACAAGCTATGAATCATTCTGGACTTCCAAATGAGCAGAGAAGGGAACGATATTCTATTGAGTCCTTCATGAGGCAACGTCCACCTTCTTTCAGTGGGACTTCTAATCCACTTGTTGCTGAACAATGGATCAGTACCACTGAAAAGATATTTTCAGTTCTTCAATGTTCTGAACATGATAAAGTCATCTTAGCAGTATATCGTTTGGAAGGTGAAGCTGATCAATGGTGGAATCTTATCAAGAATACAAGGCAAAGAGATGAAATTGAGTCCATGGAATGGGATGAGTTCAAGAACTTGTTTTTCAGTAAGTACTTCCCTCGTATTCTTCGAACAAATATGGAGAAGGAGTTTCTTGAACTAAAGCAAAAGGATGATGAATCTGTTGGTATATACGAAGCGAATTTTACAAAACTTGCAAGGTATGCATCTGGCATTATCATCCAACCTGAAAGTAAAGTTGATCGATTTTTCAGTGGCTTAAAACCAAGTCTTCGAAGGGAATTAGCTATAAGAGACTTCAGTAGCTGTGAAGAAATTGTGCGTTGTGCTATCAAGGTAGAAATGGAAGTTGGTATTACATATCCATCTCATGGTTTTGACAAGAAACGAAAGATGGAGTTCAAGGAGAAATCTCAGAATAATGGTGAAAAGAAGATGAATGTTTCCTTATGCACAAAGTGTGGAAAGAAGCATGGTGGAGATTGTCTTAAAGGGACAAGAAAATGTTTTAAGTGTGGAAAAGAAGGTCATCGAGCAGCTGAGTGTCGAAGTAATGTAAAAAGGGTTTCTAATGATGTGAATAAAGCAAACACTGCAGAGAACGCACCACCAACACTTCAATGCTTCAAGTGCAAGGAAATGGGGCATTATGCTAATAAATTCCCTAATCCAAGGGTTAGTGATGATCAACATGAGCAACCATTGAAGGCAAAGGACAAAGGGAAGTCACATGCGATCACTATTGGCAATGTTGAATATGATAACGATGTGATAGAATGATTAAGTGTTTATGTAATGGGATTCCAAAATAATGTTGTATCATTGAGTATTGAAATATTTATTGATGTGGTATTCAAAGTGATTGAGATATTTTTTTTTTGGAAATAAGATGATATGCGCATAATGAAGGGAAAACGAGAAAATGAAATGTTTAATAGTATTCATGAGCTCATGATTGATATAAGGACTAAGTGATATCATGGTTTGAGTATATAGAATTTTGAGGATTTTGGTATGTGGAAAGTGTTAAATTTTAACTGCATTCATGTTTTCACTAAGGTATTCAAGAGAATACATGATTAAGGACTTTGAATGTTTGGAATGTGACCAATAAGATATGATATATGGGGATCAATGATGGTATTAAATCTCTGAGAGTGGACGGCAGTATTATGGATAAGCCTAAATATTGGAATGGTTTATGTTGGATATAAGTTAGTATTGTTTAAGGATAGAATTTTTTTCGATATTATTGATGGGATGTTATAGTAATATAGTTTTAGAAAAAGGACAACCTGCAGGACGGGCGACAGCCCATCGCTTCGGACAAGGCTGTGGGAATCGAACCCACAACCGAAGTGCGACTGGCCTTTATCGCCTACCACTGACCTACAGGAAGTCCCTGTTTAGTAGAAACTAGTTTTATTATATTAAGCAGTATGATATGTGAAGTATAAGTCCATTTTAGGATCCATATGTGATTAATCTCACTATTGATCGACTTATGTATATAATTTTTGCTAACCTTTTGTTTGAGACAGATGGAATGACCCGTCATTCTATCACATGATCTGCTAACACTTCACGAATAACAAATTCAACTTCATTTATTTAAGAGATGAAGTGGAAATTGTTCAAGACATGAACAACAGTGAGATTGTACCAAAATAAAGAAAGTATTTATTCTAATTCAAATTTTCAACTTTAGGGAAATGATCTTGAAAACCAAAAATGTTGTCCTAGTGATCTTATACCTGATGAATCAGATGGTACCTTAGATCGTCACAAATTTATGGATTTGTGATTACTGGATTTTCCATAGCCATGTTCTCTACCACTCTACATCAGAACATGATGGTTAGATTTCTCTTCTATATCCATATTTTCACCTATGTGGAAACCCAGTGATTAGTTTATTTGGGTAATCGTTACATTTCATACTTTAGTTTTTAAAGCCAAGTTTTGGTATTCCTTTTTACGATGTGAGTTTCTATTAAAGAAACTTTCGAATAGTAAACCATTTATAACCCCGACGAATTTCGAGGGCGAAATTCATTTTAAGGGGGGTAGAATGTAACAGCCCGAGATTTTATGAAAAATATTCTTTTTTATTTCACTAATGTCTTGTGTTGTATGCTACACCAAAAGGAGCTTGCACAACACGCATCCTTGACTTGCCTTGCATTACATGCAATCGCGACCTTCCTCGATAGCTTGCGTCGTACGCAATACCGAGTTTCACTAAACAACGATATGCTATTAAAATATTATTAAAACTAGCCGTTATGAATAATAATAACCACTTTTTGAAATTTTATAAATTTTATTTTTCAAAATGGACTTCATTTTTGGATTCGGAATACCGAAATTAGCCTAGGGTGAAATTTTGGTATTTTTCTGAAAACCTTCAATTTTTGATGAATAGTGAAACCACTAAGTGGTAGGTTAAAAACTGAATTTTGCATAAAACATAATTTTACTGCTTCTGTGAATGGAATTTCGAAAATCCGACAGACACGGTTGATATCAGTAAGTAAAATGTGGTTCAATGAGATAAAAATAATTTTTTGGTGAATAATAACTTTTTACTTTTTTTACCGCGGTTAATAGTAAATAGGGTAACTAAGGGTAAATATGATATTACTATTACCCTAACACATGTCCTAATTCTATTGGATAAGTGTAATTCGACCAAAAACAACCTTATGAATAAAATATGACCATTTAGGCTCACTTGGGTTAGATTAGGACATTTATTATTAATTTATTTAAAGAAGGGTTAAAATAGTTAAAATCAAAGTTTAATAAGTAAATCATTTTTAATATGGGGTTATACATAAGATAAATTCGACTATAAATATTAATTAGAAAGATAAAAAGATTTCCTACATAATTATATTTTATTTATAATTTTTAGACTTTAAATAAATTAATTTATTTATGACACAACGATGATGCAGTAATTACCCTTTTAAGGAAATATTAACATAATTGATGTTATAAATGCTCAAATGAATGTAATTTGAGACTTTTTATGAATTAAACTAATTTTCTAGGTTACTATGATATATTAATGTTGATTTAATCAAATTGGTTTGAACATATAATTCTGTTATGACTTTCACAAAAATCATATATCAAATAGTGTCAAAATTGACACAAAATAGTTTTTAAATCAAATATTATATTATTAATTGTTATTGTATTCCTAAAAATCTAATGTTCGGCCAAATGACTTAGATAAGGATATATATATTAATAATAAACAATTTGAGGTTAGTTTGGCATGTTATAGTAAGTGTATTAACCATATAGTGAAAGAAAACAAAAAGACACGGTAAAAGTTAAAATATTTAACTTAGAGTTAAATCTAATTGATAAGGTTAAAATAATACCCTAAACTTGTCTAAATCCTATTGGTTGATAGGATTTAGACCCATACCCACCTTATCTTCTAAATAAGACCCTTTGGAACCATTATAAACCGATTTTGACATTAATATAAAATAATATTTTGAGGTATTCCTAAGGTGCCCCTCTCCTCCCTTATAAAAGGACACCTCCTCCCCCTCCTCCTCACACCAATTTGAGCACTCAATCTCGGCCAACCCCTGCCAAAATCTCTTCTCCACTTCCTTAGCAACATCCTAGAGGTTCTGGTCTTCCTCAAAGACCAATTTTAGTTCCCTAAGAGGAGGTCTCCAAAAGGCGCTTCAAAGAAGAGGTAATTACCGTTACCAATTCTTTCATCTTTATTTCTTCTTCCACTTCTTCTTCTTAGGTTGTTTCATTATGAAGTAATAACATCAGTATCACTCATATACTGATATGTTATTATAAGTATGAAACAACCCTATTTCACCATCTATCCATCCTACGGAAAAAGAAATCACCGCGCGTGCGTACATACGGAATACCGTCTCCACGTCGTGGTGTGATCTATTTTCCACCATCACCTTACAAGGATGGGTATAATGGTGTAATGAGTAACTATTTATGATTGTTATAATGTAATATTGATACTGAAATAATATATATATATACTCAAATACAATTCCACGACCATGGGAACGATATCATCGCTCATGCGTACGTACGGACTACCGTCTCCACGACGCGATGAGATTCATTCTCAATGATTAACCATTCATGAATGATTATAAAGTATATATAATATGTACTAATGAAATATATGACATAATAATGATATTGGATTTATTTATATATTTATATGTATGTCATTTACTTAATTCCATTCAATTCAATAAGGAAACGAAAACAGCGTTCATGCGTACGTACGGACTACCGTCTCCATGAACGGTGTTTTTCATTTCATTTATCTATCTTATATATATATATACTGAATATATATGATATATAAATCATATTTTATATTCTGGAAGTAAGTAAATCATGATATAAGTAATAATAATGTCAAGAACAACAAGTCAAAACACCTACGATAAAATGAAACGATTTTACCCAAAACGCTTCTTTAACATGGAATTTACAAAAGAACGGGTAATATAATGTCATAAGTGAACCATATATGATATCATAACAATGAATATGATTCTGGAATAAGTCAATAACATTATTTAAACCATTATACAGGAGCTTCGGACACGTACAAAGCAAATCGGACCTAAGGTAAGGGAAATATCACAATCTCATTTTTATTCGAGATTGTTTATACTTTGGTATTTACTGGGGTGTATTTTATCATCCACATCCATGTTCCTTCAATATATAATATTGTTTCCATCCACTTACAATAGTTTAAATCCAATTTTACCCTTCGGTAAGTTTTTAGTAAAAGATATGAAAGGAATCTTTTGTCGTTTTTCATACGAGGTACTTTTTTGACTTTTCCGACAAAAGTACGGGAAGAATGTTTTTTTTAACTTATACAGCATGAATGGATTTTTAAAACATTATTTCCAAGAAACTTCCTTTAAAAGTTTTCAAGTTTATTTTTAATCATCTTCTTTTGTTTTAAAGTCATATGACATGTTATGAAAGGAAAAAATGTTTTTGAAATAGAAAGGATATTTTCCTCAAGAATGGAGTTCAAGTATTTTATCAAAATTATTTTCCATCTAAGATAATAAAAGGGTTTTGTTTTTATCCCTATTATTACATGGATTTGATTATGTTGTGATGGAAATATTTTTATGAATTCCTTTATCTTATATGAACTGTTTTATGATGTCATGTTGTTTAAGAATTCCATTTTTGTTACATGGGTTACGCTATGATGTATGGTTTATGATTAGTGGCACACATAAGAAAGGATTCATTATAAGATGGGTGGGACCTATATCTCCCTCCAATGCATTGGGTAAAGATTTTATATCTCATGAGATAGACATGGCTGGAATGGTAGGTTATACCGGTTCAGTGAAACAGGACTGAAACGAGGGTTACTCGATTCAGAAAGGGACTTTGTCCACTAAGATAGTCTTGGCAATGAGTCTTGACTAACAAGAAATGATTCTCTATGATTATGTGTGAATGCCACAAAGTTTCATGTTTTAAGTTATGATTATTGTGATTACATTTCACTACCATGATTTATCCCATGTTATGAAATTATGCTCTCTTTTGCAGGTTATGATTTCCAAAATGTTTTGTTCTTATGAATACGATGTGATTGATATTTCTTTTGTTTACCCTTACTGAGCATTTGAGCTCACCCTTTTATGTTTTCTTTTCCCCAGGATATAAAGAAAGGTTTTAGGTAAAAAAAAAGGAAGATCTTTACGGGAGATGTTAAAGATCTTTCACCACGATTAAAAGATTTTATTCCGAGTTTCCAAAGACACTAAACTATTACGATCCTTGTGTGTGTGTTTTTGTTATGTACTAAGTATTCCGCAAAAGTAATGTAATGTTCATGTACGTCAGGCTTCGGGTCTCTACAATGTAACCCTCTGGGTAGCTCTCACAGTCTAGCCCCTATGGTTCAACCTCTAAGTACTAGCAACCCTCTGGGAGGCACACACAGTCTCACCCCTCTGGTTCAGCTACGTAATTAAGCAGACTCTCTGGGGAAGCACTCATCGTCAATTCCCCCTATAGTCTTGTATCGTGCTAAAGGCTCTCTGGGGAAGCACTCAATGTCAATTCCCCCTGTGGCCCGCGTCGTGGATCTACAGACTCTCTGGGGAAGCACTCAACTTCAATTCCCCCTATAGTCTCGCATCGTAATTAAAAGACACTCTGGAGAAGCCCTTCCGTCAATTCTCCCTTTGGTCTGTTACTCTAGGTTCTCACAGTCCTGAGTATAACTAAACATGCTCAACGCGTGTGTATCGTCCAAGTAAACCTCAAGAACTACTCGGCTATCAACCAAGGCTCAACAACAATAAATAAACAACAGTTCACAATCATACAACTAGGCATAGCCCTAGAAAAACGCCAAACAGGCAGAACAAGTATGGAAAAACAATCTGAGCACAAACAAACTACTCTAAACACAAGCAATAACCTCTACTAAAGCAATCAAGCAAAGCAGGCAAGCAACAATGGCAAAACAGGAAACACGCAATACCCCGTTCAAGGGTATTGGTGGAAATTGCACAAAATATCCATCAACTTTCTACAGAAAGACACAAACCACCTACCTCTATCCTAGGAGATCAATATACGTGAACCTCGACGACAGATTCCCCTTAGAACGATGTCGATATGAGAAAACACACAAAACGTTCATCCCACGATAACTTGAAAACAAGGAGGAATCAAGAAACAAGGCTCAAGCAGAAGAAAGAACTCACCGCTGCGATTCCAACGCAATCAACCGTGCTCGAATCGGAGAACGGACGGCGAGGCAGGAGCTCGGAGAAGATTCGGCCGTACGGACGCTCCCGGACGGCCGAAAACTAAAGAAGAAGACGAATATGGGGGTTAGGCGCAACCCCGGTCCGTTTAATGAAAAAAAAAAAGTACACAACATGTACTTTTTGAGTACACGGCGTGTACTTCGAATTTTCCGTACTCCGAAATAACTGGCCTCCGCCTCAGCCTTACACACCGTGTGTGTGCCCCAGACACGGCCAACACACGACTTCGAGCCGGAACAGAGTACACGGCGTGTGCTCAGAAAGTACACGGCGTGTACTTTGAAAATTTCCAGAAAAACCATTTTTCTTAAAAACTCAAAAAAAAGGAAAAACATACCTGAACGAAGATCCGGGTTCTTACAAAAATCATGGGGCGTAAGAACCCTTTTATCAACCAATGGATGACCATGAGTACATTTAATTATTTTCCTCATCATTATTGATCCAGGATGACCCAAACGGTCATACCAGACAATAAATGTACCATGGTTGGTAAACTTCGAGTTTACCATGTTTGATTCAATTGTACAAATATTGACAAAGTACAATCCGGACGAAAGTCTCAAAAGCTTCTCTTGAATCAATTTGTGCTCGTTTTTAATGCTTGTTATGTATAGGTATTCAGCACCTCCTTCATCCATTGTCTCGGTGTGATATCCATTATTACGAATATCTTTAAAACTTAACAAATTGCGTCGAGACTTGAAAGAAAATAAAGCATTGTTTATCATAATTTGTGTACCACCGGGTAGACATATTCTTGCTCTTCTGGAGCATTCGATTAATTGTGCACTACCGGTTAAAGTACACACATGAGCACTACCCATTTTAATGGTGATAAAATATTTCCCATGTTTAAGAATTGTGCGCGTCGTTGCGCTGTCGACGAGACAAATATCTTCATCATGAAAACTATTCTCAACATACCGATTTATATCATCCATTTCTTTTTACTCCGCAGAGCAGTCGTGCTGATAACGTGTTGTGAAATTCGTCCTTTGAAGGCGAAGGAAAGCGAAAGCGTATGACGACGTCGATTGATCGGAATGACGATGACGAAGTAAAACGTCTCAATCATAATAGAACAAGAAAAAAAAAACACAAGTATATGACCACACAAAATCACGAACACATTTCCATTATCATGCCACCGTATTTATAGATTACAAAAGAGTTGATCCAACGGACAAAATTAATTCCAATCTAACGGTGAGAATACAAACGGTTTGACCATATGAAGAGACTGGGTAATGAATATACCTCATTCATTATAATTTATGACATCCACACCATTAAGGATAATTCATAACAAAATACAATAATTTTTAAAAATTCATTTTTTCAAATTATGATTTGAAATTTCCGATTAATAAGTTTTAAAAATGGATATATGGTTAAATGACATCTAGATGTGATTAAAATATCTGTAGCTCACGCTCCGTGCTGCATGATGTTTTAGCCGCCTCAGAACACTACCGAAGCTCGGCGCCGCGTTGTCTGCCAAGGGTTTTCTTCGTTGGAGCAAGGCCACTGCTGCCTCTGATCTTTTTTCTCTTGCTCGTATTCTTATCGATTTCATGGGTTTCAGCCGGTTCTCGTTTTCTCCCTCTCAATCGCTTGCTATCTTCCATTGTATGTAGTTTTGTAAGCTTGTGTACAGGTTGTTTTGGTGCCGCATTTGATATAGGGTTCTCTTCGATCAACCGAATCCCGCCTCCGGGTATTTATTCAGATCAATTTATAGAAGCTGATGCCTTCCATTTGACGGTCTTTTCGAAAGTAGATTTCATGGCTTCGAACGCGAGGAATGCTTTTTCACAGACTGCCGAGTCCCATGTTAAACGGTAAATTTCTTCAGGGGTGGGATTGATCTTTCATTTTTTTGTCCGTGTGTTACTGGGATTTTGTTTTTTCTGTTTTTTTCACGATATTGTTTTTATTTCAACGAAGCCGATATGTCAAGGCTGTGGTTTGGAATTGAGTTAGGGCTGACTATATTTCGTTGTGGATCTCGTCCATAAATGTAAATTTTGTATATACTGATGAAGGAATTTGCTTGCTACAAATATTTTGAATCAGAGAATCCTGATCTGCAAAGGCCTGTTTTTATATTTTAATTTCATTGTTTAACTTCACCAATGATTTATTCCGCTTGCAATAATGCAAGAATTAAAAATTTCTGATATGCAAGGGTTTGATGTGTTTCAAAGAGTGATTTAAGGCTTTAAGACGTGCAATTGTTATTGGTTTATTGCCCAATGGTGGTTTATGAAAAGTTTACCAATTCATCAATTTTTTTATTGAACTCTGATGTTTTTTTTTATTTTAATTTTCAGCTACACAGTTAACGTTGGTAATAAATCCTGCAGAGCACACCTGGTAGTGGGATTTTAAGAAATTGACGAGGGGAAATTTTATTTACAACAATGGTGAAGAAAGACAGGTTCTGTGGAGGTTGCACTACTGAATTGGCTGTTCCTACTCCGCGTCATCTGCATGTGATCCCAAGTGATTTGGAAGGTTCTGATAGTTCTGGACAAGTTGACACTGAGGTTATGGCTTCAGAGGATTCACGTGCCCCCATGAGGAAATGCATTGTGTTGAATGCAGATGGTCAAGAGAGTTTCCTTGTCCCTACGCAAGTATTCCCTGTGTCCAACATCTCATGGTCAGAGAGGAAGGATCTTGCACTGAGGTTAAGACATGAACTCAATCAGATTAAGGTTCTGCAGAGGAGGCTTGAATTTCAGAGGACAAATGGTGTTACACTTTCATCTTCTAACAATATTCTTGGTTGCAGCAACAGAAAAAATTCACCTCCAATAGAGAATGCCAAAAAATCTTTGATATTGACTTACGATCAGGATAAGAACTCTGATTCTCTGCCCCGTAAGAGCCGTGGCCAGAACCTTGGTATATTGGGTAACTTTGAGTGTGCACAGAAGGCTTCAGCTCCGGGCAAGGAAAATGCAATGATAATGAAACGGTGTGAGGCTTTGTTAGGAAGATTGATGTCTCATAAGTATGGTGGTGTGTTTAACACCCCTGTTGATGTGGTGAAGTGGAACATTCCTGATTACTTAAGCATTATTAAGCATCCAATGGATTTGGGGACGATAAAGAAAAACATATCTTCTGGTTTGTACTCCAGTCCACTGGACTTTGCTGCTGATGTTAGACTTACTTTCTCTAATGCTAAACAATATAACCCACCTAAAAATGATGTTCACCTGATGGCTGATACTCTTAGTGAGTTCTTTGAAGTCAGATGGAAGGCCATTGAAAAGAAGATTCCTTCTAAAAATAGTCAGATTTTACCACCAAAATCATCTGTTCCCAGAGAAACTGAAACTGCTAAGCCAATGAACGTCTCAAAAAAGGCAAAAACCTGTTCAATGCAAGATGGTGTTAGACAGAAGCATGTCCAACGGATAATGACGGATCAGGAAAAGCGCATTCTGGCCAGAGAATTGGAGGCTCTGTTGGGAGAACTCCCCATTAACATCACTGGTTTTCTCAAGGCACACAGTTCCAGTGGAAGGGAAACAGCTGAGGATGAGATTGAAATTGATATTGATGTTCTTAGTGATGAAACTTTATTTACATTACAGAAGCTCTTACGTGATTATTTGCAAGATAAACAAAACAGTACCAAAGCCAAACCCTGTGAAATAGAGGTATTTTTCTTCTCACCCTACATTTATACATCCCTTTTTTCCAACCCTTTCTTGCGATATTAGCTCAAGATGCTACGTTATGGTCTCATGTGATGGTTATCATCCCATGGCAGCTTTTGAATGAACCGGGTCCTAGCAATTCACCCATGCAGTTATGTAAAGGTAATTAGTCTTCTATTCGGTTGCTTATTCTATTCTGAAAAACCTATGGAATTCTCTGCGATTATTTTTTAGGTATTTTTTCAGTATTTTGTATCATGTGATGGTAGTGAATCTTGCTGAGGATGATGTTGATCTTGGTGGGATTGAACCTCCAGTCTCAAGCTGCCTCCCTGCCAGAATGGAAAATGATACAGACCACAGCAGTAAATGCATCAGCCCTGAATTTTCTGCTGGCAATTATGGTCTGTCATTGTTTTTTTATATATTTTCCAATTTTTTATTTTAATTATAATTTAAATTTGTTTAAAACAGTCGACGTTTTACTAATTGGATGTGATGTTTTCCTAATGTTTATCCTCTCTGGACTGGATGGGTTAAAGGCGATCTGGGGTTCAGATCTTTTTAATATATGACTGTGCATGCATGTCAATGTCTCAAAATAGGACATTTATATTATTTACCAACTTTTTTATATGGACTAGTGCATGTCAGGCCATAACTCTGCCCATCTGAAGCCTGACAGTTGATGCTTCAGTTCAGAATTTGCTCCCTAAAAGTCTAGACTGGAACCACTGGTCTGTTTTGTTTGGGTTCTGTCTCTATTGCCCATGTGTGAGATTGCTTTTCATTGTTTTTGGTTGAAATTTAAATTTCATTTCATGGAAAAAGCTGTGTGCAAAATCTAACATCCAAAACACCAACTAGCTGTTAGTGATATATCTCAAAGTGAAAAACAATACAATTATCTCCTAGACTTAAATAGAGGACAAATATTGACCAGTGAACACCAACTTCTAATTTTTGAGCAGTCTCTCGCAGTGTGTATCTTTTGATAATGGAGCTTCAGATAATCCGATTCTCTTGAAAATCATATGGTCCCTTGTCCTCCATTTGTGATACATAGTAGCATTGGAAAAATATAATGTATTTTTGATGTCATCTACTTGGGCTTATAGAAACTGAGCGTGATTGGAAGTCTTAGATGCAGAGATGAATGGTTTTTTCTTTGGACTAAGAAGGTAGTATTTGAGACAATGGGTTTTATGAAGACTTATGGTGGTAGCTTCAATACATGATATAACGTTTGTGGCATTTTGATGGTTGGGTCGCATCCCATGGTGCCATATAATATGAATGATATGAAGGCCCTCAGATACAAATTGTAAGAAAGGACATGGTTGTTTAGGAGGTAGATGGGTGGGTCATTTTAGATATGAATCACTGGTGTAGGAAAATCCACAATTTTGCATGCATTCATGCATACCTGAGAAATTAGAAATGTTAAAACTAATTGTTCATTTTCTTTATTTATGTTTTGCATAGCAAACCGGCTTCATCTCCAGCTCATCAGCAGATATCAGTTGTAATCTTGTTTTATTTTACATTTTTCATGCAGATTCAAACTCACGCAGTTCTGAAAGTGGGATAGATGTTGCTAAGGCTTCATCTCCTCCAAATGTATTACCTGTTTTCTAAAAAGCTTTATAATTTTATAGTTATAATTTGTCCTATTTTTCTGGTAAGTTGTGTTCTCCCTTTTCTATTGAACCCTGACTCTAATTTTCATCTGAGTACAGGAAAAGTTGGCTACTAGGTCAGCTATGAGCAAAAATGCAAGTTTTGGCACGTTTCAGGGTGAACATGGTGTGTTGTATTTCATTTTTGTTTTTTTTCATTTTGCTTGTTTTTATTTTTCATCTTTATATGCTTTCTTGTCCTTGTAAACCGCCTCTTGTTTGTTTTTCCTTCTCAATTTTGTTTCTCACAAAACAAACAAAGAATCAAGTTCTTTTCATTCATACTATCATTAATTTTCCAACATATTTACTACACCACCACCAAACAATCCTTAAACCCAATTAAATGAGGTCAACCACATGGATTAAACGTCGCCAATTAGCTTTATTGAAGACCATATTTTCATTAAAACCATTTAGTGTTGGAGTTGGTGGTCTAGAACCAACTACTTTGTACTTTATGATAAACTTGTATTCATGGATTTGAATATTAATAAATACCTTATCACATTTTGATTGCTTTTCTGCGTGACAATGCATGTGATAATGTCTTAAGGATAGCTGTTGCACAAAAAGGTCATAGTGGATCCCTGCTATGATGAGAACCCAGAAGTGTCATAACATTATTCTTGAATATATGTTTTATGACCGGATGATGTTATTTGAGAGATACAAATAATACATATCATTAGGGGTGAAGACTCATAAAACTTTGAGCCACCTTTTAATGCTGTGCGTCCTTGGTAATATTCAGGAGGATATTATGAGAACGAGATTCGTTAGTAGGAAATCCACATTCCATAGTGTTAGTGGATGTTCCTATATGCGGACGTGTGTATTGGTCCTTAGACTTTAAGATTATTATTAATGGGTATTACAACTCGCGCACTTAGATGTATTGACGAAAACTATGACGACACACTGTTCGCAGCGAGGTAGGATATGTTGGGTGCTTCACGAGTAATACTACATTAATAGATAACGCGAGAAAGGATTTGTCCCTTCTGTTCCATAACGGAAGTTGATATCTCAGGCCTTTTGATGAAATTGATATAGCCTAAATAAATCCATGGTCATGGTGAGGAATGTGCAAGTTCAATTCTGAGAAGTCAAAGAAACAATAATCCAACACATGGGTTGATGACACTGGCATGCAACCCGCTTGATTCGAGATAACGAGACAAAAAGATTACATTACACTGTAAGCGTTCGTAGGAGGTGACACGTCATTGCGGTGTTAACTTCTTTCTCTATGGGTGCTTTGGTGTGTTGCTAAACGCTAACCTTGGACTTTAGACAGACTCTGCCTAATGCCACTGAGAAAGAGACCTAAATGGTCACACACTAAGTGTATCTAAGTATCTCAGTTAAATATTCATTTAATAAGTTAAATAAAGATTATTCTCGATTGTGGTTTAATAATTATTCAAGGATGCCTGATCGCATTTATTTCGACATTAGTTATTCGAGAGAATATATTGTGGGCGAAATAATATATTTACTAGCGAGTAATGCAATGATATTTATTTAAGAAATAGTCATTATTCAAGGTCTAATAAATGTAGTGGAGGAAATAAAGAAAATGGAAAAACAAAAGTGCACGTTGTGTATATTAATATATATACGTTGTGTAGTTTTTCTGGGGATTTATGAGAAATAATATTATTTATTTAATTAAATAATAATAGGTGTAATTCGATAGGCGCATGTCAAGTGATAATAACAGTCAAATGTTATTATTAAACATGAGGTCTTACTAAGAATTAAATGAAATGAATAAATGCCTTTAGGTAATTAATTCATTTTATTATTCTAAGTAAATATAAATCCCAGTTACATTATTCTCATTAGACCTAGCCATTCTCTGTGGTTATGCACAACGGATCTGGAGAAAGCTCTCAAACCAAGAGATAATTCCTTTCCTCCAAGAACGCTCTCAAGTTACGAGAGAGATCCTCTTCCATCAGAACAAGGAGAGCGCTTTGGAAGCGGCTCTCAAGGCGATTGAAGGCGGACATTGCAAGCGAGCTATCACCCGGAGATCCCTTCGGCGACGTCCAGAGATACGTGGAGCACGTGTGGATCACCGCTAGAGGAAGCCTACACTTGGCTTATGCGACGCAACAACATATCACATTGGATCGTGACCGGAAACATCAATGGAGAGAGAATTCCATCAAGGTAATTTTTGTCTTCTAATTAAATTAATTATAACAAACATATGATGACCTTCTCTATGGTTTCAGGACTTCTCTCTTTCTTTTTTGTTTTCGTTCTATTTTGAAGATCCAACGTTTTATCATCGTGATGGATCTCTGATTGATCGTTGTTAACGGTAAAATTAAAGTTGGGTACACCCATCCACGCCCTTCCGCTACGCCCGAAACTTACAAGTGGTATCAGAGGGGTCATATCGTTGATTATAATTATTTAGGCATTTAATAATTTAGTTGTTTCAATTCAAGTTAATTGTTCTGTAAATCTGAATCTCGAGATCTGTTCCTCTTTCATTTCTCGTTCACCTTACAAAAACGATCTTTTCTTTTAATGTTGATTAAAATAAAACAGAAGATCTCATTCGGAGGTGCTAAAGGTTCCTTGCCGTAGAACACCAGAACACATGACATGTATTCGGCGGTACACGCCATGTAGTCAAGGTTCAATATCGGGACTGGTCCGCGAAACCAAGCTATGTGATTGGAGTTTTTCTAAGTCTTAATGACTCTGTGTGTTGATCAGGAACAGGTGACACACGGTTTTCGGATTGCGTGCCGTGTGGTCCACTGGACACAGCGTGTAGTTCCTTCGGGTTAGGGTTGGACCGTGTACCCCGTACACAACTTGTCTGACTGGAGATCGTGTAACGCGAATACTACACGGTGTGTGGCCCACTGGACCCGCCATGTACTTCGAAGATTTCCGAAGTACATCTACATGCCGTATCCCCGGGCGTGTACTTCGGATGGACGACGAACGATAGTACACGCCGTGTAGTAGGAACTGCGCGCTGTGTACTCATCTAAATTTAGCAGATTTATTAAAATTTATTATTATATTGTACAAACTTTTGAGACGTGTACCATGGTGCGGGCGTAAAGATGGGGCATAACACGTGATAGGTGTTTTATATATATATGTTTAATTTAACATCTGCATAATGTTCATTTATACTCATTGGGTAGTTATGAACGAGAATTCACCGGGTTGCCTCCAAGGTGTAAGTTACGTACAAAGATAATTTTAAATAAATTTATTTGTTTAAAATTATGATGGATGTGAATCTTAAGAAAATTCATAAAAGGGTTTAAGATAAAAGAATTGATTAATTAAAGATAATAATTAATTGATTCGATCATGATTTATCTTAAACAAGAACGATTAAAGAATTGAATGCTAGTTTTATTTATGCGTAAATATCGTTGCATGAATGAGTGATCATGAGCTAGACCAGGACCTTTGTATGTGGATGATTTCTTTTAATTTATTTATTTAAATTAAATTTGTTGGCCTGCGAGCCTTTTCCTCATTAATATGTAGGGCCTGTGTACCCAAAATTTCTTTTATGTAAAACCCCGTTTTACCTCTCATCTACGTGTGAGATAAAAGCATATGTAATGGATGAAGCTCCCAAGCTAGTGGAGGTGACTCAAGTTAGGAGCCGAGGCGAAAGCAATCCAAGAAGATACAAAGTGGACAGATGAAATACTGTAAACACTAACCCAAAAGGTTCAAGGTGTTTTCTCCCCTAGGTTTTGGGTTAGTTTATTAACTGCTAGATAAACTCACCAATAGAACAAACTCATGATCATGCCATTTATTTTATTTCTGTCAGTTGCATGGTTTATTTATTGTGAGTGTGTTGTTACGATCACACAATTAATGAATTAAACAAGAATGCAAGATGAAACTAAAATAAGATCGACTTGTGCGTAAATATTATCTTAGACATGGTTAATCCCACTTAATATTAACAAGCATGTAAGAAAGATAATAGAATGACAATTTATGTATAAAATCCCTCAAGAAAATATTAAGTCAGTATAACCTTCCATAATCTTGGTTAGAATCGAACCATAGTTCAAAGTGTTTGACCAATCTTAGTTTTGGTGCTTTCAATTATCGGGGAATTCTAATTCGAGGTTTTGGGTTGACTTGATTTGGTTCACATCAAGGGTTGACTGCCACAACAGGACTTGGTGTGACCAAGAGGTAAAAGTTGAGGAAATCCAAAATAAAAGGATTTCAGGATTGGAGAGTCCACTTGGCGGATCAAGGAGCTGCGAGTTAATGCAGTTGATATTTGGAATGCCTACCTAAAACCTTTCAAGTTGCTTGACCAACCCTATTTGGGGTAATGCGAAGAGCAATATGGATCCTTGCCACTAGAATATTCAGACAACAGAATATTCCGAAGTCAATGGTGAGAGCTATTGGATTTCGATAAAATAGTGGGAGACTAATAAGTATTAATTAATTTATTTGTCTCGGTTTTATTATGATAAATTACTAAATCTTTAATAATCTTAATTTGTAGAAACGACAAGAAAAATGACATCAAACATATCATTGCGAACCATACTCGAGAAGGAAAACCTTCTCACCGACACCAATTTCCAGGAGTGGCAGAGACGTTTACGCGTCATCCTTCGCCACAAGAGGAAATTGTATGTGCTGGAAAGCTTGTTCCAGTTGCGCCTGGAAACGAGGTCAATGATGAGGAAATATCTCTCTATATGAAACATTTGGATGATGCCACAAATGTTCAATGTTTCATGTTATCAGCCATGTTTAACGAGCTTTTGAAGCAACATGAAAACATGGATGACATAATGTCCCACCTTAAGGATCTCTATCAAGAGAAGGCGAAACAGGAGAGATATGAAATCTCCAACGCTTTGTTCACAACTAAGTTTGAAAAGTCTGTGCCGGCTGGGCCTCATGTAGTTAAGCTTATTGACTACATTGAACGCCTGAACATCTTAGAGATTAAGTTCCCGGATGAGTTGCGTACAGATCTTATCCTATCATCACTGCCCAAGATCTTCTCTAGCTTTATTGTCAACCACAACATGAGCAAGAATGAGAAGAGTCTATTGGAACTTCTGACCTTGATTCGCCAGGTAGATAAGGTCATGGGGCGTGACAAACACGCAGTCTTTATGGTGAATAAAAAGAGGAAGGACAAGACCAAGGGGCCAAGGATTTATAAACGGTCTGAAGCCCCCGAGCACCCTCCCTCCAAGAAGGGGAAGATTCAGAGGCAGGGCCAGGAACGAGAGGCAGTATCTTTTGCATGTGGCAAGCCAGACCACTGGAAGAGAAACGACACCCAGAAGCGTGGGGACGCTAAAGCTGCGTTTGTTATTGAGTTTAATCTTTCCATTTCTACACATTGGGTATTAGATACAACATGTGAGGCTCACATTTGTATTCAAATGCCGGAACCAAGTAGATTTAGAAAGATTTTCAGAGAGGTGGATCTTCGAGCTACTAATGGCCCGAGGCTGGTTGCGTTAGCCATTGACGATTACTATCTCTCATTGCCAACAGAATGCTTTTGGTTTTACATAACTGTTATTATGTACCTAGTGTTACCTAGAACATAATTTCTGTATCTTGTTTGGATATGGATGAATTTATTTTCAAGTTTGGAAATAAGAGTTGTTTCTTTTATAAGAACAACGTATGTTTTGGTATGATGCATTTAAATAATAGGATGTATGTATTAAATTACGAAAACCAAGTATTGACAATCAATAACGAAACAAACTCACATGACTCATACAAAACCCAGTTGTGACATCACCGTTTCAGTCATGTAAACGAGAAGCGCTTGACAAAGCTCTGCCAAGATGGTTATTTAGACTCTACTGAGTTAAAATTACTTGACAAATGTCACATTTGTTTACAAGGGAAAATGACCAATCCGCCTTTCGGTGGACAGGATGAAAGGGCCACATAGCTTCTAGGATTGGTACACACGGACATGTGGACCATTTCCAGTAAAAGCTAGAGGTGAATATTCTTCATTACTTTTACTGATGATTTAAGTAGATATGATTATATCTACTTAATGAGGTATAAGTCAGAGTCTTTGGAGAAATTTAAGAAATTCAAGAATGAAGTAAAGAATCAGCTTGGTAAGAAGATAAAGAAGCTTCGATCGGATCGAGGTGGAGAATATCTGAACCAAGATTTCATCGACCTTTTACGAGAGTCTGAGATTCTATCTCAACTCACTCCTCCTTATACACCACAATGGAATAAATTAGTGAAAGGAGGAACCACACCTTGTTGGACATGGTGAGGTCGATGATGAGTTATGCAGATCTTTCATTATCTTTTTGGGGATACGCATTACAAACTGTAGCATACACATTAAATCGAGTACCAACTAAGGCGGAAAATGGAATTCCCTTCGAGTTATGGAATGAAAAGAAACCCATTTTGTCGCAAACACGTGTATGGGGATGCGAGACGTTTGTTAAGGCCTTCTCAAGCAACAAACTAGCACCCCGGGGCATGAGGTGTATCTTTATAGGATATCCCAAGAAAACAAAAGGATATTACCTATTTAACCCTTCATGAAAGCGACTGTCTCCAGACAAACCGTTTTTCTTGGGAGGGAACACATCCTCAAAAAGGATAGTGGGAGCAAGATTGACTTCGACGAAGTTGATGCTCAAGATATACAGAAGTTGGTACAGGAAAACAGGTTTCCGTGGAAGAGGTTCCAGAAACACAAGTATTGCGTAGGAGCTCAAGAGAGGTAAGGGAACCAGAGAGATTTGGTTTCCTAGTCACCGAGGATGGTGAATCATTATTGTTGGACAATAATGAACCTCTCTCCTTCAAGGAAGCAGTAGAGAGCTCAAAAGCTGCAAGATGGCTAGAAGCTATGAATTTTGAGATGGATTCCATGTATCAGAACCAAGTTTGGGTTCTGGTTGATAAGGCGATTGATGTAAAGCCTGTTGGATGCAAATAAGTATTCAAGAGAAAGCTGGACATGGAAGGTCAAGTTAGCACCTATAAAGCAAGGCTAATGGCTAAAAGATTTAGACAGCGTCAAGGAATTGACTATGATGAAACTTTCTTGCTAGTTGCCATGTTTAAATCCATAAGAATCATACTTGCCATAGCAGCTTAACATGACTACGAGATTTGACAAATGGATGTCAAAACAACATTCCTTAATGAGAACCTTCAGGAAACCAGAAGGGTTTGTGACACCGGGTGAAGCGAATCGGGTTTGCAAGTTGCAGAAATCCATTTATGGATTAAAGCAAGCATCCAGGTCATGAAACATTCGATTTGATGAAGCCGTAAATGAATTTGGTTTCATTAAGAACGAATGTGAGCCATGTGTTTATAAACGGTTTAATGGAAACGCGGTCGTTATCCTAATAGTATATGTTGACGACATATTACTTATTGGAAATGATGTACCAGTCTTATAGTCAGTTAAGGACTGGTTGAACAAGTGTTTCTCCACGAAGGACTTGGGTGAAACAACCTACATTCTAGGGATCAAGATCATTTCTGATAGATCCAAGAGGTTGCTTGGACTAAATCAGGGTACATACATTGACCAGATACTAAAGAGATTTAGTATGGAACAATCCAATAGGAGATTGGTTCCAATGTCACATGACATACATCTTTCTAAGAGAACGTGTCCTCAGACACAACATGAGAAAGATAGGATGAGCAAGATCCTTACCCTTCAGTTATAGGATCCATCATGTATGCCATGTTATGTACTAGGCTTGATAGGCTTGATGTTGCCTATGCATTGAGCATGATAAGGCAAATATCAAGCAGATCCAAGAGAACAACATTGGACTTCTGTTAAGACTATTCTTAAGTATCTGAGAAGAACTAAGGATATGTTCCTGGTGTATAGAGGAGACGCGGAGCTTGTGATCAGAGGGTATGCTGATGCTAGTTTTAAGACAGATCAGAACAATCTGAAGTAGCAATCAGGATTTGTTTTCTGTCTCAACGGAGGAGCTGTGAGCTGGAAGAGTTCAAAGCAGCCAGTTGTCGCCGATTCTACAACGGAGTTCAAATATATAGCAGCTTCTGATGCGGCCAAGGAAGCTGTTTGGATTCAGAACTTTGTCCAGGAGCTTGATGTGGTGCCTAACAGTAGAGACTCTATCACATTGTATTGTGGTAATACTGCAGCGGTGACTTTTGCAAAAGAACCAAGACCACATCAACGGACAAATCACATTCTCTGGAAGTATCACCTCTTGAGGGATTTCTATCAAAGGGGTGAAGTTGCAGTGAGCAGGGTGTCCATAGAAGAGAACGTGGCGGACCCCATGACTAAAGACTTATCTCACCAGATTCATGAATATCATGTGATAGCTAGTGGGTTAAAGGTTGTTAGTCGTTGGTTCTAGTTCAAGTGAGAGTCTGTTGGAGTTGGTGACCTAGAATCAACTAGTTTGTACTTTATGATAAACTTGTATTTCATGGATTTGAATATTAATAAATACCTTATCACATCTTGATTGCTCTTCTGCGTGACAATGCATGTGATAATGTCCTAAGGATAGCTGTTGCACTAAAAGGTCATAGCGGATCCCTGCTATGTTGAGAACCCAGAAGTGCCACAACACTATTCTTGAATATATGTTCTATGGCCGAATGATGTTATTTGAGGGACAAAAATAATACTGGCAATTAGGGGTGAGAGCTCATAAAACTTTGAGGCACCTTCTCATGGTGTGCGCCCTTGGTAATATCCAGGAGGATATTATAAGAACAAGACCCGCCAGTAGGAAATCTACATTTCATAGTGTCATTGGATGTTCCTATATGCAGACGTTGACTTTAAGATTATTATTAATGAGTATTACAATTCGCACACTTAGATGTATTGACGAAAACTATGACGACACACTGTTCGCAGCGAGGTAGGATATGTTGGGTGCGTCACGAGTAATACTGCATTAATAGATAATGTGAGAAAGGATTTGTCCCTTCTGTTTCATAATCGAAGTTGATATCTTAGATTCTTTGGAATTGATATAGCATAAATAAATCCATGACCATAGTGAGGAATGAGCAAGTTCAATTTCGGGAAGTCAAATAAAGAATAATCGAGCACATGAGTTGATGGCCCTGACATGCAACCCGCTTGATTAGAGATAGCGAGACAAAGAGATTACATTACACGATAAGCGTTCGTAGGATGTGACACATCATTACGGCGTTAACTTCTTTCTTTATGAGTGCCTTGACGTGTTGCTAGACGCTAACCTTGGACTTTAGGCAGGCTCCGCCTAATGCCATTGAGAAAGAGGCCTAGAAGGTCACACACTAAGCGTATCCAAGTATCTTAGTTAATATTCATTTAATAAGTTAAATAAAGATTATTCCCGATTGTGGTTTAATAATTATTCAAGGATGCATGATCGCATTTATTTCGACACTAGTTATTTGAGAGAATATATTTTGGGCGAAATAACATATTTATTAGCGAGCAATGCAGTGATATTTATTTAAGAAATAAATAGTCATTATTTAAGGTCTAATAAATGTGGAGGATATAAAGAAAATGAAAAAACAAAAGTACACGCCGTGTATATTAATATATACACGTTGTGTAGTTTTTCTGGGGATTTGTGAGAAATAATATTATTTATTTAATTAAATAATAGTAGGTGTAATTCGCTATGCGCATGTCAAGTGATAATAACAGTCAAATGTTATTATTAGACATGGGGTCTTACGAATAAATGCCTCTCGGTAATTAATTCATTTTATTATTCTAAGTAATATAAATCCCAATTACATTATTCTTATTAGACCTAGCCATTCTCTGTGGTTATGCACAACGGATCTGGAGAAAGCTCTCAAGCCAAGAGAGAATTCCTTTCCTCCAAGAACGCTCTCAAGTTACGAGAGAGATCCTCCTCCACCAGATCAAGGAGAGCGCTTTGGAAGCGACTCTCAAGGCGATTGAAGGCGGATATCGCGAGCGAAAGCTCTTCCGCGCTAGCACCCATAGATCTCTTCGGCGACGTCCAGAGATATGTGGAGCATGTGTGGATCACCGCTAGAGGAAGCCTACACTTGGTTTCTGCGACGCAACGTCAGATCACATTGGATCGTGACCGAAAACATCAACGGATAGAGAATTTCATCAAGGTAATTCTTGTCTTTTAATTAAATTAATTATAACCAACATATGATGATCCTCTTTATGGTTTCAGGACTTCCCTATTTCCTTTTGGTTCGTTCTATTTCGAAGATCTGACGTTTATCATCGTGACGAATCTCAGATTGATCGTTGTTAACGGTAAAATTAAAGTTGAGTACACCCATACACGCGCTTCCGCTGCGCTCAGAACTTACATTTAAAACAAGATCATCTTGAATGATCTCTTAAGAGTCCTTTTATGTTCACCCCTACCTCTTTTAATAATTGAATTACGCATTAAGCTTACCCTATTAATAGATGCATCCCTACGTTTTTTTCTAACATGTTCAAACCATCTTAATCTAGTCTCAGTCATCTTCTGGTCACCGCTCCAGTTTTCTCTCGAATACATTTCATTTCTAATCCTATTCATCTTAGTATGTCCACATGTCCATCTTATCATTTTCATTTTCGTTATCCTTATTTTTTGTTCAAGATGTCTCGTTAAACATTCATCGCCATATAGAATAGTAGGTTTAATAACAATCCTATAAAATTTACTCTTCAATTTCAATGGAATTTTATGATCACAAAGCACCCTAGACGCCTTCCTCTATTTTATCCATCTAGTTTGAATCCTATGAGACATGCACTAATATCTTTGTTAGACCTAGTTAATTGTATTTCCGGGAAAGTGTTTTTCTGAGTCCCACGTTAGATTCTTCTGTCTTGTAATTATTCTCCTTGAGGTAGGGAATTTGTACCATTCTACATGGTATCAAAGGGATACATCTCATAATATTTTTTTTCTCCCTGTCCGCTGCGCATCGCCCTCACATTCCCTGCGTCGTAGCGCCTGCTGGTGCCGCCTGTCCGCCTGGCCTCGTGCCCCGCCTCGTCGGCTGCTCCCTGCGCAAAAGCACGACACCCTCGGCGCCTTGTCGCCGGCCCGCCTGCGTGGCTCCTCTGCTGCGCCCCGTCGCCGGCCCAATAGTGCGACAACCCCACCTCCCTGGTCGACGACTCCCGTGTGACGACCTCTCTTGCGTGACGACCTCTCCTGTGTGTCGCACCTCGCGGCCCCCCCTTATGGGCAATGCCCTTGCCGATCATCCCTTCTTCTTCACCGATTCCTCCCTTCCGCGCCTCTGCATCCGCACGACGATCGAGTCGGTCCGCCCTTCTAAGGACCATCAAGGAGCAGGTCTGCCCTTCTAAGGACCTCTCCTGAGGTCGCTTCCAGCGCCTCGCCCTTCCCGTGCGACGACTTCAGCGCGACGCCACCTCCAGCGCGACAACCCCCGATGGCCCACTAGCACCTCCAGACGTAGCTCACGTCTTGCGCATCTCCCTCCCAGATGCTACAACTGCTGCGCAAACCTCTGCGACTGACGCCCATATTTGGCACATCCTAAGCGCGATCATCCTCCTGTCACGCGGTGACACTTTCAATCCGCAGTCCTTGATGCGCACACCTATGCGCCAACTGCGGCCAGTGCCCCCAGACATCAACTCCAACTGCCCTATTCCTCCAACGCTGCTTGTCATGCGACGCCTGTTCTTGCGTGCCCCTACTGTTGTTTCGCCACATCATTGATACACTCCGGCTGTTCTTGCTAGACATTTGATTCATGTCCTACCGCATGCCGTTCCTACACGCATATCTAAGAACTTCATCATATGCTTTTTTCAAATCAATGAAAACCATATGCAAATCTTGAGCTTTTTGTTGATAATACCCTATCAGATCTCTATTCAAATAAATTGCTTTTGAGGTTGATCGTCCAAGCATAAAACCAAAATTGATTATCAGAAACATTAGTTTCCTTTCGAATCTTATGTTCAATCAGTCTCTCCCAAAGCTTCTTGGTATCACTCATAATCTTAACGCCTCTATAATTCCCACAACTTAAAATGTCTCCTTAATTTTTATACACAGGTACTAGAGAACTCTTCCTCCATTCATCAGGTATTTTCTTATATTTCATAATTTAATTAAATAATAGTGAGTCATTTAATACCCAACTCCCTTGTATATTTCCAAACTTCAATGCAGATTTCATCTAACCCAACCGCTTTACCATTTTCCATCCTTACTAATGTCGTTTAACCTCAAAAGGATGAACTTTTCAATAATAGCTATAATTGAGTTTCTCTCTACTAATACTTAGAATATACAAGTTTAATCCACTCATCCACTCTTCATTGAAGAGATTATTAATGTAGCATCCTCATATTTTCTTAATTTCCTCATTCTTAAAAAGGGTACGTTCTTTTTAATCTTTTATGCACGGAACTTTGATCTAAATCTTCAGATTTCCGCTCTACCTCTAGCCAAACAGTAGATTTTTTCTTTCACCGTTCTTAGAATGTAAAGAATGGTACAACTCCTAAAAAAACATGAGATTTAGCTTCTCTAACTGCTTTCTTAGCCTACAAGCAACACGATATCGAGCCCACATATCTTCATTACTGCAAAGGTGTAAAGCTTTAAAACACTTGTTTTGCTTTGGTACATTTTCATTCCACCACCACGATTTTTTTTCCTTTAGGAACTCTTAGTATAGAAGTAGTTATATTGCGAACATTTTTAGCCACCTCATCCCACATATAAAAGATTCAATTCCTTTGCACTTAAGGTGACAGTTTGGGTTCATGGGTCGGGTTCGTGTCACCTTTTGATTGCCTTGTGAATCCATTTAAGCTATATTGTAAACACTTTTAGCCACTTCATCCCACATATAAAAAATTCAATTCCTTTGCACTCAGAGGTTACAGTTTGTATTCATGGGTCAGGTTCGTGTCAGTTTGATTCTCTTGTGAATCCATTTAATCTCCACTATAACCCGGCACATTTAATTAAACGGGTTGACCAGGTCCAATCCATTTATTCAAGGCTCAACCCTAACCCCACCCTTGAACCTTTAACTTTAAATATATCACAGACTGCATCATGACATGTTCAACTAGTCAATATTGCATAAACTCGATGACCTAACCAAATTGAATTATCCTATTTAGACTAAAAATAACCTAATTGATATGAAACATATGTTATCCATGTGGTAACTCGAACTCGATCCTCTTAAACCATTTTAAATAAATAACATGTTATGAACATGTTGAATTATTTCAAATTAAGTTGATAATAATAATAAAATATATTATAAAATTAATTATTATTATATTTTTAATATTTTATATTATCGTTATATTTTTGATCGAGTTACCTGGGTTAGACGGGCTAGGAACGGTTAGCCTGAACCCGATTGCAACCCCAACCCATTTATGCCTGACCCAAATATTATTTGTGTTGAATTATTGGGCCGGGTTCAAGATTGCCACCTACTGACAATTCGTTGAAAATTTTCTAATTCCTGTCAATGAGTTTGATTGTTGCATGCGTTTCTGCTTCAATTAAAATTGAAGAGATTGTGCTCATTTTGTTTTTCCAAATGATTATAAAATGGAACAAACCCGAATACTTTTGAAATTTAAAAGCAGAAACCAGTAAAAAATGTTGTTTTTTTGCATTTCTGTTTTTAGGGAGTCTGATTATGGTTTCATGCAGAGCCTCGTAATTGTTTGGATAAACCTGAATTAAATTCCCAGCAAAAGCCAACTTCTGTTGACTCAACGGGTGAACGAGATGGTAATTGAGAGTTTGGAGTAGGTTGTTGGCTTTGTTTTCTGTTTTCATGTGTTTCCCGTGTTTTTTCAGGGGAGAAAAGTGACTGTGGAAGGCATGTTTCTCCTACAAAGTTTTATAGAGCTGCTCTATTGAAGAATCGTTTTGTTGATACCATTTTAAAAGCTCAAGAAAAGACACTCAAGCAGGTTGCTTATAAATGAAGTCAAGTTGTGGGAGACATGTTTTATCATTCTTTTAATGTTTTTTTCCTTCAAAACCAGGGTGAAAAGGGGGATCCTGAAAGACTCCGCCACCAGAGGGAAGAACTTGAAATGCAGAAAAAGAAAGGTCGCATAACTGGTTATCCTGAAAACTTATTTGGAGGCTGCATATCAAGTATTTCTTATTATTGAAAAAAAAGACATTTTGTTTTTTGTGCAGAGAAAGCTCGGTTGCAAGCTGAAGTGAAGGCTGCTGAAGACGCCCGAAGGAGAGCAGAAGCAGAAGCTGCAGCGGAAGCCAAAAGAACGAGGGAACTTCAGAGGGAAGCAGCTCGAGAGGCCTTGCAGAAGGTAACAAGCAAGTTGATTTTGATTGAATACCTCACATTCTGTCTCATCTTTTATTCATACCCTGCAGATGGAAAGGACTGTTGAGATTAATGAAAACTGCGGGTTTCTTGAAGACTTGGAGAGGCTTGGGGCTGTCCCTCCAGAGCATTTATTGAGTTCTGTGGGGGAGACAAGTCCAGAGCTCTCCCAAGAAGGGCTGGGTAGTTTCAACTTCGGCTGCAGCAACCCCTTGGAAAAACTGGGTCTGTACATGAAAATGGATGAAGAGGATGAAGATGGCGAGCCACCCAATTCTCGAAATATGGTAAATGACATGGAGGAAGGAGAGATTGATTAAATTTTCCGCCGTCCTTCATGCTCCGGGGGCCATGCTCTTCAGAACAGTGGAAGAATAGTGATATTGATCCTAAAAGAAGAAGGAAAGAAAAAAAGGATAGAAAGAAAAAACAATACCATGCCTCATGCTCCTGGCAATCCTGTTTTTCACATCGTCAATTCCTCGTTGTGGGAGTTAAGACTGATAAAAAGCATGTGTGAGTATAGTGATAAGCTTGGGTTTTAGATGGTTCGTTTTCGTGAATGGTGCAAGTTGGGTTGTTTACCTGCCTCTGAGAGGGCGTGATTTTAATGAGTTGGGTGATGTATGTATGGGGTTGGGGGTGGGGATTCTGGTCTCTTGTATTTTTGTGGAGGCGGAGAAATGGAAATGGTGTGCCATTGGGTTATGTAGGGAGGGATTGTCTCCTAGTTGCCTTTGGTTAAGTTGTGCGGGCTTTCCTGCTGTGAGCAGTCACACCAACGCTTTATGGCAGGCATGTGGGGAAGACAATGGGAAGCAAGCCGGGAATCTGCCATGGATTTCAAATTTTACTCAGATGAAGATTTTGTGTTACTTTATGAGGTCTGAACTTATTGTGATTGTATGCTTCTTGAACTTAAAACATTGTGGATTCTTCCCCATAGAGATATCTGACTTTATTTGTGTTACTGATGAAGCACGAACCTTATGTGATTGTGTTTTGAACATATTGTGGTTTTCCCTTACGGCAACAATGCAGCAACTTGCAACGTACGCAATTTACTTGGGGAATGTTGGTCCCAACATCACATTTTCAATTAGCTATTAGTACCATGCCTATATATCATCACCAATCCACCTTACAAAGATCATCTGATACAAATGATCACGCCACCGAGACAGTGGCGGGCTTATAGGTTGCATTTCCCTGTTGCCTGCTGCCCAGGGTCTCCTTCACAGACTGGGCCGGTGCACCAAAACACAAGTAATGATTCATCAACGTCTTATTAGGGCAAGGCCTGACATTATCTCTGCCAATTTCCAATGAACTTGAACATGATCTTCGTGGGGACATTGCCTGAACAACCCCATTCACCAGCCCAGATGCAAATTTCTTCTTCGCAACAGGGCTTGCCTGCTGGCTCCTTGCAGAGGGTGCACGTTTGTTGCTAGAAAGCGCAGAAGAGGGCTTTGAAAATCTTTGTCGAAGTGGGGCTGGAATTTCACCCGAACCAGTATTTTTAGGCTCTCCCTCTCTTGCCCGAGCCCACCCAAGCAAGCCTTTCAATCGCCATGCAGCATGGTTTATAGAATCCAATGTCTTTGCAGCTACTGGCTTTTCCTGCTCACTTCTTCTGGTACTTTCATGATCATTCCCAATGCCAGTGCACAGGAAAATTTCAGTGTCCGAGACTCCAAAGGAGGTCCCAGGACTGCTCCCCATGCTTTGCTTCCGTAGGTGGGAAACAATGGCTCGTGTCATGGAATGATCACAACCGAAGATCCCCCCAGCTGACATCAACTGGTTTATTAACATATCCGATGAGGCAGACCATGGCCGCTGCCTAAGGATGTCAAGTGCAGTCATCCCTCCAGTGTCTCGAATGTTGACATCAATTGAATGAACTTTCATCAAAAGTTCAACCAAATCCACAGAAATGTTCCCTAGGACCGCCATGTGAAGTGCGGTTCTTCCTTCCCTGTTTTGGAGATTGATGATCTCCTCAGCATTGGGAAGTGTCCCACAGACCAGCTGCTTCATGAATTCAACCTGTCGGTCCAGTCTCCGAAACCCCGGTGTTAGAAAACCAGAGACAGCCATGTGAAGAAAGGTCTCACCAGCATCATTGGTTGCAGAGATGGATGATGGAGATGCATGGATTAGTGCTTCTACCACAGCTAGTTGACCCCTGAAAGCAGCTATGTGTAATGACGTGTTGCCTCGGTTATCCACGGAGTCGATGACATCATAGGAGGCTATAAGATTTCTAACCACCTGCAAAATTTACAAGACAGTTGGTAAAGTTCAAGCAACGATGGCATTGCAGTGACAATTCAAACTCAAGAGCCACCTCTAATTGGCCCCTTCCCGCAGCTGCATGTAAGATGGTTGAGCCAAGAACGTCTCTGTACATCAAAACATCCGAGCAATCACCAAGAAGCTCTTTCAGGATCGTCAAATTCCCCCCTCTGGCTGCAGCATGAACAGCTCTATTCACCATCTCTTGCTTAAAAACAGAAGGAACCTCCTCCACCTCTTTGCCTGTACCATTCAAAAGCCTAGGCGAGGCTGCAAAATCAAAAACAAGCCTGAAAACCTCACTGCTGCGACTCCTGGCAGCTGCATAAAGTATGTCCGTGATCCCGTATTCTCCTTCTCCAAAAACGAGGAGAGGATCTCTTTCGAGAAGCGACTGAACAAAAGGCAAGTCGCCGGCAGAGGCAGCGGTGTACAGGAGCCATCCCCCGTAGCCAGCTTGAACGAGGGAGTTCTTTTCAGTCCTGGTTTCACTTTCCCCAAACAGCTTCCGCGCAACCTCAGAGCGGCGTTTTGCAACGTTGTCGCAGTGTGATTCGTCGTCCCATACGGTTTCGAGGCGGCGAATACGCCTGAGGGATGTGAGTTTGATGAGGTGATTGGAGTCGAGGCGGAGGAGCTCACGCACCAGATCGTAGTGGCCATTGGCAGCGGCCCAATCAACAGGAGAAGCGTACCACCATTGGTCCCCCGTGCTTTCCCACCTCAGAGGAAAGCTTGAAGAAGGCATTGGGAAGTCAACAAGGTTTCTGATAACCCTAATTTGGATTGTTTCGTCTCTCTACGGAACGATGAAAAACAACAAACCCCTTGTAGGGAAATTTCCAAAGATTCAGTGAAGGGGCGAGAGTGAGGCTCAGGGAGCAGGAAAATTCTCAGATAAAGCGGGAAGTGACGAAAATAGCGCGAAAAAATCTAACCCAAAGAGGAAAGGGAGAAAGAAGACCGTGTCTGAATTAATTTCAGCAGTTGATTAGGACACTGCCTAAGGGGCGGGGGGTAATTAATAGTATCAACCAAAGGATCCCAGGATGGGGATGAAGACAGCCATGATTGCTCCCTGGAAGCATATCCACAAACACCAGCGAGGAACCGTGCTTTACGGGGAAAGGTTGAGTATCAAATTTCCCGATAAAATGCATAAAAATGGTCTTGGTGGTGATAAGGCCACAGACCCAGATGGGAGAGAGGGTGGGAAATTGGGCAGGGAGGGGGAATTGACAGCATAGGGAGCTTTACAGGTCACTCTCTTTTTTGTATGTGTTCCCATCCGTAGTAAAATGATTGCATTGGCTAAATAAATCAAAAATAAAAGCTGGAAAAATAGTCCAGAGTCTTGTTTAAGTTTTATTTTAAAAAGGTATCATCTTTATCTGAATAAAAACACAATACATCCTAAAAGGAGAAGGAAAAACAAACAAGCAATGAAATTTGGAGTTAGAGAATTTTAAGAAAAGCTCCGTCTGAATATTGGGTTGAATATTCAACTGCACTTTTGTTTTCTCTGCTTTTGTCTTAATAAACAAGCATGCTGACAGTTTTCTGCAACAAATGAAGTACAGATAAACAAAACCAGTTTCCTTCATCACGGCCCATCCTTTCAGCCTCCATGATGATGGAAATGACAGATTCAAGCCTTCCTTCACTGTCTGGTGTCTATATGATGGAAGGGGAGAAGTTCACTTCATCCCCCAAGAGAGGGTTTGCTGCTTTTCATGGCAATGGCATACACTGTGCTATGAAAGCGAGGCCAAAGCATGTGAGAGGCAGCTTTACTTTTGAAAAGTATGTAGCAGGGGAGGAAAGTGGGCTACCAGCAACCTGCCTTTGTTTATAATAATGCATCTCATGTCATATTCTGAGGACATCTATCCTTCTTCCCATCTCCCTCGTTTCTTTTGCCTGGTTCGACGGACCTTTCACCTTGTTCAGAGTTTTTTCTCCACATGGAATCAGTGAATGATCTGATGACCCAAGTAGATTCAAGCCTCAACATGTTTGTGCGTGTGGACCAAATAAGCTAACAATAAAAGAGAAAAGGTGAGCTTAGCTCCCCCCCCCCCCCCATTGATCAGTTGAGGTGTCACATGAAAGGGACCTCCACTCCACCATCTTAGTGGTTTACTTCGGAATGATTTGGGTCTACTACTACAAAACATGTCATAAACATCAAAACAGTGATAAAGGTCATCTTTATCACCACTAAAATAAAACAATGCCAAATGTAATTTTTATCATTGATTTTATTATCAATGATAAATTCAAGCTTTTATCAACACTAAAAAACACCAACAAAAGGTATATTTATAAAAAAAATTATATCCTTAAAAATCATATATTAATATATAAATATATTTATATTGATTAAAATATAATATATTTTATTAAATATGATTTATATATGACTAAATATACATTTACATTTGATATATAAGACATTTAATTAAAAACTACATAAAATAAAAATCATATATTATTAAAAATCTTATTTCATATAGAAATATATATTGATATATATATATATATATATATATATATATATATATATAATTCTCTTAAATATACTTTATATAATACTAATTAAAGTATTATAAATCATATTTATATGTCATATATTTAGTGAAAAAATTGTTTATAATTTAAATAAAAATTAATATTAATTAAAAATATTGACTAATTAATATTAAGACATTTAATAATATTTTGTTTTATCAATGTCATTAGTTTTTTTTAATTTGACATATATATCAAATATTAAATATTTAATTATTAATTTAAAAAATTGACTAAATATGTTACACTTAATACGTCATACAATAATTTCACACGTAAATTTAATTTTATAGAGACAAACATATACACAAATAATGCATTGCTAATATTACCGTTTTCGGTTTTTATTTATTAATATTTAATATTTAATATATTATTTCTTTAATTATTAAATTTTATTCATTTTTTATATTTATATTTACTCTGTGATTTAATACTTTTTAATATATATGTGTGTGTGTGTTTAATTTATTCATTTTTATTTTTTATTTTTTTTAATATTTTTGTAATTTTATTTATTTTTATAAATGAAAATGAATACACATATTAATTATGTAAATCACCACTGTATTAAAAACATATTAAATGTCAATCAATATATTTAAATGAAAATGAATACACATATTAATTTTATTTATTTTTAATATTTATTTATATTTATTGATTGACATTTAATATGTTTTTAATACAGTTGTAATTTACATAATTAATGTGTATTCATTTTCATTTAAATATATTGTAACCGAGTTTTTCTTCGAGGTACAAAACCTTTTAATTTCAATTTGATTCCTTAGTTTTATCTTAATGGAGATGTCTAATGAAGTTACAGAGGAAACTAGGGTGTTTAGGGCTTGTTCGAAGCCCGAAGCCCTGACTTTTGGAGGAAACAACAGGGTCGCATGGTTAGTATAAATCGTGCGGCCCGGTCCACACAATTAGAAAAAACCATGCGGGGTGATCCGGTGCACTATCAGGGGTTGCACGGTTTGATAACAATCACGCGGGGTTGAGATAGATGGTGCGCACTGGCTGCACACGGTTTGTCTAACTGTGCGCTCCAAGCCATGCAAGGTGTGTCCCTGGGCAGTGGGGTGCGCACGGTCGGTACACAGTTCGACAAACCATATAGCCAAACCATGCGACATTTAAAGTTTGGGTGAAATGGTGTTTTTACCCCTCATTCCTTTTAAGAACCCTCTTTCTTTTCCTTTCTCCTCTCACGCACATCAGCCCCTCTCCCTTGGAAGCTCTCCTCCACGCATAACCTAGACACTGAAGAAACCCCTCCGTCCGGCCTCCATTTCGCTCACCATTTGTCTCATTGGGTCCCTCTCGGTAATAGCTTCGATTCACTGTCCTCTTTTCTCGGTTTATCTCGTCGACTTATGTGCTGTTTTTGGTGCAACCTAATATGTCATATTTTCAGGGTATTCATTTATTCTTCCGTTTTCTTCGAATTTAGGATGAACCAAAGACCGATACTAGATGAGTGTTCTACCACAAACATAAGGTAGGTGGTCTATACCTTTTCCCTAAAGTTTCGTTGTTTATTAAACTATCTTCCTTGTGTCACACGCCGGACCTTTCGGGCGTTGTTCCTAAATTAAATGATAAGACTTAAATTAATTATTGCATCTTAACTTTGATGCCATTTTAACACCTTGATATGATTGGAGGTTGTCAACCTCAACTCGAGCCACCTTTGAGGTGAGTTCTTTGATCTACCCCATGATAGAACCACCCCTTTGGGTGTGTGAGCTCGCTATCTTTTAGTGAGAGCCTTTTTAAAGTTAAATGAGATGATCAAAGATGGGCATGCCTCCTTTGTCCGATTATTTAAATATTATTAAAGTAACTAAATGGATGGATTTAGATGAAAATGTGGAATGAGATGGATATTCTCTTGGCTTGTGCCTATTTATATTGATAGCTGTGATTGGGTATGGACACTAACATAACCAATGTCATTTTATTATACTACTTGCTTGATGTTAGACATCTTGGTATGACACCGACTTCTTATGAAGGTATGACACATGTTGCATAACGGTATGACACCGACTAGGGGATCAATGTATGACACCTACGACCCCTAGGTATGATCATTTACGGTATGGCACCGATGAGAAAGATCGAGTTATGACACCTTCAACTTTTGTATACATTCATATCTCCTGATATAGGTCACCCTGGTTATATGCTTTGGGACCCGACCCATGTTGGTCTGATACTATTCTGAGCTCATCATTAGATGAGATCCTTGGTCTTGATGAGGTTGCCCTAGTTATACACATTGAGACCTGGCCCTCATAGGTATGATACTCTTTTCACATGCGGCGTATGTCGAGCTAGTAGTTATCTGGTGTTGATACTTTATATATGTTGATGCTCACCGATTATATCATGTTCTTATTATAGCTTGTGCTCATGGAATTTGTAATGTCCCAACTTTTCTCAAAGGTACAAACCATTAGTTTTCAATTTTAATTCCTTTGTTTGGCCCTAATAATGATGCCGAAGGGAGTCAAGGAGGTTCTGAGGGTGTCTGGGGCTCATTTGGAGCCCAGAGCCCCGAACTTTGAAATGGCAGACTACGCCACACAATTAGTAGAAACCGTGTGGCCCGGCTCGCATGGTCTCTCTAACCTTGCAGCATGAGGCAGTGGGGTGCTGGGGGCCGCACCATTTGTCTATAATAGTGTGACCCCAGGCGCACGACCGTGTGGTGCTACATGCCTCTTGGACAGAGGCCATTCGCATGGTTGACGCACGGTTTGGCCAATCATGCGACCAAACTGTGCACCCTTGTCTCTGTGGGTAAAATCCCCATTTTACCCTTAATGAACCTAAAATATAACCCCCTCCCTTCTCACTCTCATTTCTGGCGGGTGTCTCCTCCCTCACACACGAGCTCCTCCCTTCCTCCTCTATAGGTTTTGGGATATCTCCTTCTTTCGGCATCAGAATTCTTCGCCGTTGGGTGCGTTGGAAAGCTCTTGGTATGCTCTACGATCCTCTCCCTTCTATTTCAAGTTTCTCTTCACATCTGTTGCACTATTTTGGTGCGACCTCTTTTGTCCTATTTTTAGGGCGTTTGATGATTTCTTTGATTTCTCTCGTTCTAGCTCAATTCAAGCATCGACAATAGATGAGTGGAGCACTACCACATCAAGGCATGTGGTCTAGGTCTTTCCCACTTGTTTCGTCATTTTTTAAATGATGCGTCGTTGTGCTGCGCGCCAGACCCTTCTGGTGGAGCCCTTAAAATGCTAAATAAATTAATATAAGTGGTCCTTCATGCTTATTGTAACCCTAGCATATGGCGAACCACATCTGAATTCATTTTCCCTGACTTGGGAGCCACCCCTTGGGCGTGCCCACCTTGAGCAACCTATTTCCCCAAACCTTGTGATGTTAATCACTGTGTGTGTGTGTTGCACTTTTTATAAATGTTTTAAACCTATAAATTGAATTGAGGTAAATTGGTAGGCCTTGATTTTCGCCTCTTAGCTTGATGCTTATGCTCATACACCATTGCCCATGCTTATTTGCTCATGCGAGTTATTTAAATGCCCATGCTTTATGCCTTGTGAGCATGCCTTGGAATCTTGTGATTATGCTTAAGCTTATGTCACGCTTGCTTGGCTCCTTATTCCTTATTGCGTATACCTCATGCTCATGCCTTATACCTTATTCCATATACCTTGTTCCTTACTTAAACTTGATGCCTTGCGATTATTTCCATATATCTTATGCCATAGTTGATGGTCTTGAATTGTATAACTTGGCTAGCTTGTTTAGTGTGTGATTTTGAAATCCTCATTTATGACATGTGAATGTAAATTCCATGCCTTACATGCTTATGGGTCGGGAGAGAACACGAGTACCGACTTAAGAATGTCGTGGATGGACTCACCGTGCTTGGCTTGGATCTACTTGACGCGTCGTGAGTGACCCTTGGCTTGCCTTGGACGGGCTCTTTGAGTGGATTTACTTATACTTGTGAGTGAAATCGGTTCCCTAGGGGGGAAACTGTGGACAGACTCATTGGCAAGATGGCTATGTCATGCCTCGGGTGATACTCGGTCCCCTATGTGAGATACTTGGTACAAACTCAGAGTTTGCCATGCCACGAGGGATACGAGGGATGCTGTTACAGGTCTCCTTGGACAGACTCTGTGGTATTGGTTATATTAGAGGCTCCTGTAGCGACCATTGGGATTCCATTATGGATCACCTTGGACGGGCTCGAGATTCCACTATTTGGATTTGACAGATTGTTTGCTTGGATTGTGTGCGATGCCTTCTTATTAAATGATAAACATGCTTGATTGATATTCTAGGTACATGACTGCTAATCCAAATCACAAGCTTGGGTTTGGTCCACACGTGTTATGTAATTTATGTTGGCCCATGCATTCACCATTATCACTTATATAGGTTTCCTTGGATCAAACATCTGGATTAGGCCGAAGTAGGTAGAATCAGTCGGGTATCCATTTAGAAACCTAGGTTGAAGTGTTATTTATTTATTTATCTAATGCCTTTGAAGTTCCAAAGGATCGAAAAACAACTGAGGGGGTGGGGGGTGGGGGTTGAATCAGTTATTCACTTTTTATGATTTTCAATACTTTTAGAAACTTAAACCCTACAACTTGTTAATATTCATTTCCTTTTAAGAACCCTCTTTCTTTTCCTTTCTCCTCTCACGCACATCATCCCCTCTCCCTTGGAAGCTCTCCTCCATGCATAACCTAGAAATTGAAGAAACTCCTCCGTCTGACCTCCATTTCGCTCACCATTTTTCTCATTGGGTCCCTCTCGGTAAGAACTTTGATTCACTACCCTCTTTTCTCGGTTTATCTTGTCTACTTATGTGCTATTTTTGGTGCAACCTAATATATCATATTTTCAGGGTATTCATTTATTCTTCCATTTTCTTTGAATTTAGGATGAACCAAAGACCGATACTGGATGAGTGTTCTACCAAAAACATAAGGTAGGTGGTATATACCTTTTCCCTAAGGTTTCATTGTTTATTAAACTATATTCATTGCGTCACATGCCGAACCTTTCGAGTGTTGCTCCTAAATTAAATGATAAGCCTTAAATTAATTATCACATCTTAATTGTGATGCCCTTTTAACACCTTTTTATGGTTGGAGGTTGTCAACCTCAACTTGATCCACCTTTGAGGTGAGTTCTTTAATCTAACCTATGATAGAACCACCCCTTTGGGTGTGTGAGCTCGCCATCTTTTAGTGAGATCCTTTTTAAAGTTAAATGAGATGACCAGATATGGGCATTCCTCCTTTGTCCTATTATTTAAATATTATTAAAGTAACTAAATGGATGGATTTAGATGAAAATGTGGAATGAGATGGATATTCTCTTGGCTTGTGCCTTTTTATATTGACAATTATGATTGGGTATGGACACTAACATAACCATTGTCATTTTATTATATTACTTGCTTGATGTTAGACATCTTGGTATGACACCGACTTCTTATGAAGGTATGACACATGTTGCATAACGATATGACACCGACTAGGGGATCAATATATGATACCTACGACCCCTAGGTATGATCATTTACAGCATGAAACCGATGATAAATATCGAGTTATGACACCCACGACTTTCGTATACATTCATATCTTCTGATATAGGTCACCCTGGTTAAATGATTTGGGACCTGGCCCATGTTGGTCTGATACTATTCTGAGCTCATCATTAGATGGGATCCTTGGTCTTGATGAGGTTTCCATGGTTATACACCTTGAGACCTGGCCCTCATAGGTATGATACTCTTTTCACATGTGGCGTATGTTGAGCTAGTAGTTATCTGGTGTTGATACTTTATATATGTTAATGCTCACCGGTTATATCATGCTCTTATTATAGCTTGTGCTCATGGAATTTGTAATGTCCCAACTTTTCTCAAAGGTATAGACCATTAGTTTTCAATTTTAATTCCTTTGTTTGACCCTAATAATAATGCCTAAGGGATTCAAGGAGGTTCCGAGGGTGTCTGGGGCTGGTTTGGAGCCCAGAGCCCCAAACTTTGAAATGGCAGACTACGCCACATGATTAGTAAAAACCGTGCAACCCATCTCGCATGGTTTCTCTAACCTTGCAACATTAGGTAGTGGGGTGCTGGGGGTCTCACGATTTGTCTACAATAGTGCGACCCTAGGCTCATGACCGTTTGGTGCTACAAGCCTCTTGGATAGAGGCCATTCACATGGTTGACACACGGTTTGGACAATCATGCGGCCAAACTGTGCACCCTTTTCTGTGTGGGTAAAACCCACATTTTACCCTTAATGAACCTAAAATCTAACCCCTACCTTCTCACTCTCATTTTCGGCGGGTGTCTCCTCCCTCACACACGAGCTCCTCCCTTCCTCCTCCATAGGTTTTGGGATATCTTCTTCTTTCGGCATCAGAATTCTTCGCCATTGGGTGCGTTGGAAAGCTCTTGGTACGCTCTACGATCCTCTCCCTTCTATTTCATGTTTTTCTTCACATCTTTTACACTATTTAGGTGTGACCTATTTTGTCCTATTTTCAGGGCGTTCAATGATTTCTTTGATTTCTCTCGTTCTAGCTCAATTCAAGCATCGACAGCAGATGAGTGGAGCACTATCACATCAAGGTATGTAGTCTAGGTCTTTCCCACTTGTTTCGTCATTTTTTAAATGATGCGTCGTTGTGCCGCACACCAAACCCTTCTGTTGGAGCCCTTAAAATGCTAAATAAATTATTATAAGTGGTACGTCATGCTTATTGTGACCCTAACATATGGAGAACCACATCATAATTCATTTTCCCTGACTTGGGAGCCACCCCTTGGGTGTGCCTACCTTGAGCAACCTATTTTCCCAAACCTTGTGATGTTAATCACCGTGTGTGTGTGTTGCACTTTTGATAAATGCTTTAAACCTATAAATTGAATTGAGGTAAATGGGTTGGCCTTGATTTTCCCCTATTAGCTTTATGCCTATGCTCATACACCATTGCTCATGCTTATTTTCTCATGAAAGTTATTTAAATGCCCATGCTTTATGCCTTGTGAGCATGCCTTGGAAGATTGTGATTATGCTTAAGATTATGTCATGCTTTCTTGTCTCCTTATGCCTTATTGCGTATACCTCATGCTCATGCCTTATACCTTGTTCCCTATGCCTTATTCCTTACTTACACTTGATGCCTTGTGCTTATTGCCATATATCTTATGCCATAGTTGATGGGATTGAATTGTATAACTTGGCTAGCTTGTTTAGTGTGTGATTTTGAAATCCTCATTTATGACATGTGAATGTAAATGCCATGACTTACATGCTTATGGGTTGGGAGAGAACACGAGTCCCAACTTAAGAATGTCGTGGATGGACTCACCGTGCTTAGCTTAGATCTACTTGACGCATCATGAGTGACCCTTGGATTGCCTTGGACAGGATCTCTGAGTGGATTTACTTATACTTGTGAGTGAAATTGGCTCCCTAGGGGGGAAACTATGGACAAACTCATTGGCAAGATGGTTATGCCATGCCTTGGGTGATACTCGGTCACCTATGTGAGATACTTAGTACAAACTCAGAGTTTTCCATGCCATGAGTGATACGAGGGATGCCGTTACAGGTATCCTTGGATGGACTCTGTGGTATTGGTTATATTAGAGGCTCCTGTAGTGACAATTTGGATTTTATTATGGATCACCTTGGACGGGCTCGAGATGCCACTATTTGGATTTGACAGATTGTTTTCTTGGATTGTGTGTGATGCCTTCTTATTAAATGATAAACATGCTTGATTGATATTCTAGGTACATGACTTCTAATCCAAATCACAAGCTTGGGTTCGGTCCACATGTGTTATGTAATTTATGTTGGCCCATGCATTCACCATTATCACTTATATAGCTTTCCTTGGATCAAACATCTAGATTAGGCCAAAGTAGGTAGAATCTGTTGGGTATCCATTTAGGAATCCAAGTTGAAGTGTTATTTATTTATTTATCTAATGCCTTTGAAGTTCCAAAGGATCGAAAAACAACTGGGGTAGGGGGGTTGAATTAGTCGTTCACTTTTTCTGAGTTTCAATACTTTTAGAATCTTAACCCCTACAAACTTCTAAGATTCATTTCCTTATCATCTTTTAGTAGATACTTATGCATGAAAAAGTAGGAAAGCAAGTAAAGTACAAAAGGTTTACAAGGTTCAACCTTAGTGTGAGAACCTACAACCTTTCCATAGCTACTCCCGTGGGTCTATGAAAATTCACTATTAAGAATAAGTGAATACAACTTATGTCAACTCTCATTATACACCTTCTATCTCCTAATAAGAATGATTATACTGAATCAAATCAGTTTACAAAGTTGCTTACAAAAATATTGATTCAAAACAAAAGAATAAATACTTTATTCAATTTGCTTCACAAAAGTTCCTAGGTCTGATGACCCTGAGTCCGATGGCCTTCAGTCTGATTGACTTATTCTGATTGAATCAATATAATGTTCCCTTTCTGATTCTATGCCTGAAGAAACTTTTTGTTATGTCTGGATAACAAAACTTTCACTTCTCAGAAACTACACAAATCTCAATCCGAACTTCCTCAGTCCGGTGGACTCAGTATGATGAACCCATTCTCAATCTGAAAAACTCAAACTCTACTCAAATTCTCAATACGATCTTCCTCAGTTTGGTAAACACAACTTTTATTAGTCCGACCTTCTTCTAAGATATTAGTCCAGAAAGAAAAACTTGGCAAGAAATATGTAGTGCTCCACCTTTTCCACTATCGTGAAAAGTTTTTGGAATGGAAATGATATGTGCTTCTATTTAAAGGTGAATCTGAATGGAAAAGGTGGGAAACTGAAAAACTTTTCCCACTTACCCAAATTTCAAAAATATAAAAATAACTCTCATTAAAACTTCAACCCCGACTTCTCCAAACCTTCTCAATATTTCTTCGAGATCAGTCTTCTTGAACAAACTGATTTTTCTTCAGTCCGATATAACTTCCTATACTTCAACTTCCTCTTCTCATTACAATCCAACTATCATTATCTTTTCATTACAATATGAATATCTTCCTCTACTCATTACAATAAATTTCCTCATTAGATGACTTATCAGTTTCACAATTGATCCGATTTTAGATTTGAACTCTCCCTTTGTTTCTTCTCTACAACTCTTTTATAATATTCACTTCTTATTCATAACCGATCTTCCTTTAATGAATTAGAATAAAAACTCTAATCACTCCGATGTTCTGCATCTGATATGTTATTAGTGTGCGATGATAGGGATTTGTCTTGAATCCCACACCAATAAATTATTATTACTAAATAATGAAATATAGTGGCACACCCTAGGGTCGATCATAAGGAGACCGCTTACAACACATTGAATTTCTATTGTCACTATTATAAATCTAACTAAAATAAAACTACTTATATAATAATATAAATGGGGGGATGATTATGAAAATACATAAAATATAATATATATTAATAATAAAAATTAAAAACACAAAGAAAAGGAAGAAGACACAAAGAAGTCAATGAATAATCATTGTTGTTCTTGGGAGATCGTGGTGATAAAATCATTGTTATTTAAAGAAAATTTATTCTCAATATTCTACTCAATTTTGAGATAAAACCTATCACTAAACACCTTCCCATGAAATGTTATTATCTCACGTTGAACCTCCGCATGCAAGATAATACTCACTCACATCATCACCACAATGCTACTCCACCCTGGATGCAACATTATGAGGATGAATGAGAGGAAAATGATTAAAATGGGAAGAAGAAATCAATACTAGTGAAAGTGGGGTGAACCCTACACTAAACCCATTTCACCAATATTTAAATTCTTAGAATAAAATAAAGAGAATCATTTAAGCACAATGAACTCAAGAACAACCACTTCCCCCTTGAACAACAATGAGAGTTAGTTCTCCACTTGCATAGAGATTAGAAGGATCATAGTGGGGGAACAATAAAAAATGAAAGAGAATAGAAGAATATGAACAAAGCTACATTAAACAAGTAAAAAAATATTACAGTAGAATAAACCCTAATTATATAGAAAATGTCCAACCTAAGTTGCCAACAACTTGTAATGAAGAAGAGGGACTCTTTTATAGGCAAAAGAGGTGAAAATTTTGGCTCTAAAAAGTTCATTCGAAATTTGGAACATGGTAGGCATAATAAATGGATGAATTGGTAAAAGTGGAATTCTTAAAAGTTATTACTATACTTTAGACTTGTCAACCCTCAAAATTTTAGATGGAATAGCCACCAGATGTATGAGTTATGGATGTTTTACTCTGGGTATTTAATTATGGACAGGTGACTCTTTATATTCCTATTCACCGAGTTACAACACATTTATGACCTTGATAGTGAAAAAATCAGACATTACCAGATTAATGAAAGTTATTCCTTTGTATTTATTATTCTTCCATGTTAAATTTGAACTCATTTGTTTGGAATTTTATGAGATATGGGCCCAAAAATAAAATTATCCAGATCTGTGCATAGATTTTGAGGCCCATCTTATGAGCTAGATTTGGGGCCTCAAATGGTTGATTGAGCTTTGGGCCCATAAGAATTAAATGAATCCCATCGAACATAAAAACCTATAAAAGAAGAATTTTGAAATTTGGACTAGTAAAGAAAATTTTATGGATAAAACATTGAAATAAATTAAAATAGTTAAATTCCAAAATAAACCATTTTTGCAATTAAGCTCAAAATACATCAAAAAATATAAAATATGAAAATTTCCCTTGAAATAACACTTTGGTGGGATTAAAAAAATTGAAATTCAGAATAAAATAATTGAAAATATTTTTTCTATCAATTACCCCACACTTAAACATTACACCCATGGGAAATCATCTTATAAGAAGGTTTAAAAATTCTCAAAGTATAAATGAAAACGTAAACCAATTATCATATAAAAGGAAAATATCATGCCTAATACATGGATAAAAATTCTCTAACTCCTCAAAAATAATAAGAATCCATTAAATCTCATGTTAATACCCACATTCATGTCATACCTACCTCCCTAAAAATATATTTCTCTCTTCACTCAAGGATATTTTATGTGGAGTTTTTCTCATTTCTAAGAAAATGTATGATTTACATAGGCTTACTATACTCCTAGAATTTACAATTCACAGAGTAAAAAATGTTTCAATAATGATGTCTTTTTCATGGGTTGTTCTGAGGATGATGATTGAAAAGTTTTAAATGTAAAAATATCTAAGGTAGAATGAGGAGGGTTAAGCTCTAAAGTGAAGTAAATGCATGAAAACAACTTTGCTCAAGAATGGTGTGATCCTCAATCAGATAAAAAATGAATCAACTCCAAAAACCTCTTTCTTAGAGAATTCCATACTTATAATTTTCAGCATCAATGATAAATTTCTTCCCCCTTTTCCCCAATTGTAGCATTGTTTCAACTTGAATTCAGATCTGGATTTCTCTTCAGAATCATGTTTTTGAGGAAAAGCGAGGAATCTTTTGATCTTAAAATATTGGTGAACACCCGTCCCAAATTTGTAATGATATTTTGGTCCACCCATACATCTTTCCATAATAAAATTTATTCCACCCAAGAAGTAATAAATATGAAAACACTTTCAATTCATCTCAAATAAATTATTCAAGAAAGCAAAATATAGCTCATCTTCTCCCTCCCCCACACTTGAGTTTAACAATAATCATGAATTTAACTTCTAGAACAGGTTGGAAAGGGATAAATGGATTGTAATGTGGCTTAATAATAAGGTATTTCATGTATAATAGTGGCTTTATAAAGGTCATATGTAAAGGTAGGCCAAAATAAGAGTTGAATGCAAAAAGGGATTTCAAAGTGGAGCCTCGATCATACTTAACACATTCCATGAACTCTAATAGATTTGAAAAAGATGAAAACAACAAGTTATAGATCACACAACAAGTCTAAAGGATCTCAAGAAAAAGAGAAATGTAAGAAGATATCAAAAAGGTTTAGAAACCTCTCAGGTTAAGCAATATTTTCAATTTGGATAGTACTAGTGCACATGAGTTTCACAATCAATCAAAATTATTCAAATGAAAATATTGGAAATTACGAAACAAAATCCATTCAGGAATCATTTAAATCCTAAAACATTAAAATAAATATTTTTTTTAAAAATATCAATATGGTTTGAATTTTCCAAAGTATTCAATTTAGCTCAAGAATCCTAAAAACACAAAAAAATGAAAGCATGAAAAATTCAAAAAAAAAGACATAAAAAATAAAATTCAAACACACACAAAATTCTTAAAAATAGGTTGAAATTCCTCCCCTACACTTATTCCATTTACTAAAATCTTTTTATCTATAATAAGATCAAGATAAATTTTCATGCAAAATTTATATTGGGTAGTAAATAAAATAAAGAAAAGGAAAGACACAACCTGATTTATTTTTCAGTGGAAACCTTGAGTTAAGCTTCTAACTACTAGTACTTTTAAAACTAAAAGAAATAAATGAAAACACATAATAAAAATAAATAAAAAGAAATATAAAGGGGATAAAAAAGGGATAATTCTTGGTTTATACCCCCCAAGAGGGTACTAGGTTTTTACTGCCCCTAGTCAAGCAGTTGCAGTGGATTATCCCCAATCAGAAGGTGGATGTAGTTTCTTTGAGATGGACCACCACATGTGACTTTTTCTAGTGTCCATAAGTAAACATAGATATTAGATAACCACAAAAAATATAAGTAAGTTCCCAATCCCCAATAAAGAAAAAACATAGATTTTTATTTCAAGAGTGGGATGGAAAAGAAAATAGGGGCGCTCCCTGATGACTTTCATGGTGTCATCATCTATATAGTATGAAATTTGTTGTAAAGGAGGTCGTTGCACCACATTATTCTCCAAATATTCATCTCCATCCAACACCAATTGGGTGGTATCTTCCTTAAAATCTATTCCCTGCTCCATTTACGCTATTTTAGAAATTTCATAGAATGAGAAGTTAGAAAACAATTCAGCTTGAATAAGATTAAAACATAAAGAATCAATAAGTAAATCTTCCCTTTAAAGTAAGTCAACTTAGAAATTTATCTCTTCAGGAAAGGCCATTAGAAACTCCATATCAATAGGTACATCTTATGTATCATCTTACAAAGAAAGATAGGGGTAGAAAGGTTCTGATTTTTCATTGTCAAAGATGTTAGAATCACATACCTTTTCAGCTTTTACAAAATCGGCCCAATATTCATCCAATTCACCTTGATTTCCCACATGTACATCAGCTGGAAAGTCATATTCTTTAACCTCCTATGTAAATGGTATGGATAGGTTTGAAGATACTTACTTAATAATTTATTCCTCACATGGATCTTTAATTGAAAATGTTGGAAAACAAGCTTTGATTCCTCTTTTTCTTGAGCCACCTTTTGAGCTGCCAATTTCTTCAAGGAAGAGAAAATAAATTCCATTTGATTCCTTAAATCTTATATCATTTTAGCATTCTGATCCAACTGATTATTTAACAATACTTTATTGATAGAATTATTAAAATCATATGAAAAATTACCTTGAAATTCCATCTTTGAACCAAGAAAATAAATATATGCAATAGAGTTCAATTTTTTTTTTGGTTTTTGAAATTTATGATTTTTTTGTATTTTTATGAAAAATAGTGTGCATAAGCATTTTCCCTCCCCAAAAATGGCACCAAATTGATGAGAGATATTTTTTGTGAATCCCTTACTAATAAATTATTATTACCTAAGAATGAAATATAGTGGCACACCCTAGGGTCAATCATAAGGAGGCCGCTTACAACATACTGAATTTCTATTGTCACTATTATAACTCAAACTAAAATAAAACTAATTATATAATAATCTAAATGGGATATGATTCTGAAAATTCATAAAATATAATATATATTAATAATAAAAATAAAAAAACATAAAGAAAAAGAAGAAGACACAAAGAAGTCAGTGAAGAATCGTTGTCATTATTGGGAGACTATGGTGATAAAATCATTGTTTTTTAAAGAAAATTTATTCTCAATATTCTAATAAATATTAAGATTAACCATAGAACTCAACACCTTCCCATGAAATGTTATTATCTCAAACTGACCCCCCACATGCAAGATAATACTCACTCACATCATCACCACAATGCTACTCCACACTGGATGCAACATTATGATGATTAAGGAGAGGAAAAATATTAAAATGGGAAGAAGAACTCAATACTAGTGAAAGTGGGGTGAAACCTACACCAAAACTGTTTCACCACTATTGAAATTCTTAGAATAAAATAAAGAGAAACATTTACGCATAATGAACTCAAGAACCACCACTCCCCCCTTGAACAACAATGAGAGTTAGTTCTCTACTTTCATGGAGATTAGAAGGATCACAATGGGGGAACAAAAAATAGAAAATGAAAGAGAATAGAGGAAGATGAAAAAATGTACATTAAACAAGTAAAAAATTATTACTATATCATAAATCATAATTATACAGAAAATGAATAACCTAAGTTTCCAACAACTTGGAATGAAGAAGAGGGACTCTTTTATAGGCAAAAGAGGTGAAAATTTTGGCTCCAAAAAGTTATTCCAAAAGTTTATGCATGGTAGGAATAATAAATGGACAAATTGGTAAAAGTTGTATTCTTAAAATTTGTTCCTATACTTTAGATTCATTGACCCTAAAAATTTCAGTTGGAATGGCCACCAGATGTTGGAGTTATGGGTGTTTTACTCTAGATATTTAATTCTCGACAGGTGACTCTTCATATTCCAATTCACTGAGTTACAACGCATTTATGACCTTGATAGGAAAATAACCAGGTGTGAAAAGATTAATGAAAGTTCTTAATTTGGAATTATTATTTCTCCATGTTAAATTTAAACTCATTTGGTTTGGAAGTTTATGAGATATGGGCTCAAAAATAAAATTATCCATATCTATGCACATATTTCGAGGCCCTTCTTGTGAGCCGGATTTGGGACCTTAAATAGTTGATTGAGATTTGGGTCTAGCATAATTAAATGAATAATATAGAACATATAAACCTATAAAAGAATAATTTTTAAATTTTTATTAGTGAAGAAAATTTTATGGCCAAAACATTGAAATAAATTAAAACTGTTAAATTCCAAAATAAGTCATTTTTTCAATTAAGCTCAAAATACATCAAAAACTATAAAATGTGACAATTTCCCTTGAAATAAAACTTTGGTGGGATTAAAAAAATTGAAATTAAGAATAAATTAATTGAAAATATTTTTTCTATAAAGTTACCCACACTTAAATATTGCACTCATGGGCAATCATCTTATACAAAGGTCAAAACGAACTTCTCAAAGTATAAATGAAAACACAACTCAATTATCATATAAAAGGAAAATATCATGCCTCCTACATGAATAAAAATTACTTAAATCCTCAAAAATAATAATAATCCATTCAATCTCATGTTAATCCTCACATGCATTTCGTACCTACCTCCCCTAAAAAATATTTCTCTCTACACTCAAGGATATTTTATGTGGAGTTTTTCTCATTCCCAAGAACATGTGTGATTTCCATAGGCTTGTTATCCTCATAGATTATCCACTTAAAAGAGTAAAAAATGTGTCAATAATGAGATATTTTTCATGTGTTTTTTGATTCTTAGGGTTGGTAGGTTTTAAATGTAAAAACATCTGAGGCAGAATGAGGAGGGTAAGGATCTAAAGTGAAGTAAATGCATGAAAACAATTTTGCTCAAGAATGGTGTGCTCCTAAATCAGCTAAAAAATGAATCACATCCAAACACCTCTTTCTTTTATATGTTTACACTTATAATTTTCATCATAAATGAAAAATTTATTCCCCATTTTTCCTAATTGTAGCATTGTTTCATCTTGAATTCAGATATAAATATCTCTTCAGAATCATGTTTTTGAGAAAAAGAGAGGCATCTTTTGATCTTCAAATATTGGTGAACACCCAACACAAATTTTTAATGATATTTTGTTCCACCCATCCATATTAACATCATGATATTTCTTCCACACAAACAACAATAAATATTACAACACTTTCAATTCAGCTCAAACAGATTCTTCAAGAAAGCAAAATATAGCCCATCTTCTCCCTCCCCCACACTTGAGTTCAATAATAATCATGCATTTAAATTCTAGAATAGGTTTGAAAGGGATAAATGGATTGTAATGTGGCTTCATAAAAAGGTATTTCATGGATACTAATATTTTGATAAAGGTCAAATGTAAAGGTAGGCCAAAATAAGAGTTGAATGCAAAAAGGGATTTCAAAGTGGAGACTCAATCATACTTAACACATTCCATGAGCTTTGAAAGCTTTGAAAAAAATTAATTCAAAAATTTATAGATCAAAAAACAAGTTTAAAGTCTCTCAAGAAAAATATAAATGTAATAAGATATCAAAAAGGTTTAGAAACCTCTCAGGTTGGGAAATATTTTCAATTTGGACAGTACTAGTGCACATGAGTTTCACAACCAATCAAACTTATTCAAATGAAAAGATCAGAAATTAAAAAAAATACATTCAAAAATAATTTAAATCTTAAAACATTAAAATAAATCAATTTTCCAAAAAAAAATATGGTTTTAATTTTCCAAAGTATTCGATTCAGCTCAAGAATCCTAAAAACACAAAAAAATGAAAGCATGAAAAATTTAAAAAAAAGACATGAAAAATAAAATAAAAGCACACAAAAAATTCCTAAAATAGGTTGAAATACCTCCCCCACACTTATTCCATTTACTAACATATTTTTAGATCTAATAAGATCAAGAGACATTTTCATGCAGAATTTATATTGGGCAGTAAATAAAATAAAGAAATGGAAAGAGACAACCTGATTTATTTTTTAGTTTCAACCTTGAGTTAAGCTCCTAGATACTAGTACTTATAAAACTAAAAGAATGAAATGAAAATACATAATAAAAATAAATAAAAGATAAAGGGGTTAGAAAAGGGATAATTCTTGGTTTAGACCTCCAAGTAGGTGCTAGGTTTTTACTGCCCATAGTCAGGCAGTTACAGTGGATTATCCCCAATCAGAAGGTGGATGTGGTTTCTTTGATATGAACCATCACATGTGAATTTTTATAGTGTACATAAGTAAACATAGATATTGGATAACCCCAAATAAGATAAGTAAGTTCCCAACCCCCAAGAAATAAGAAACATATATTTTGAGTTCAAGAGTGGGAGGGAAAAGAAAATAGGGGCGCTCCTTGATGACATCCATGGTGTCCTCCTCTATATGGTATGCAATTTTTTATAGATAAGGTAGTCGCACCACATTATTATCCAAATATTCATCTTCATCCACCACCACTTGGGTGTTATATTCCTTAAAATCCAATCCCTTGTACATTTGTGCTATTCTATAAATTTCAAAGAAAGAGAAGTCAGAAAACAATTCAACTTGAATAAGATTAAAACATGAATAATCAATAATGAAATATTCTCTTTCAAGTAAGTCAGATTGAAAATTTATCTCTTTGGGAAAGGCCATTGGAAACTACATATAAATAGGTACATCTTTTGTATAATATTCCAAAGTAATATAGAGGTATAAAGGTATTTATTTTTCATTTTTAAAGATGGGATAATCACATACCTTTTCAACTTCTACAAAATCAGCCAAATATTCATCCAATTCACCTTGATCTCCCATATGTGCATCAGCTGGAAAGTCATATTATTCAACCTCCTATGTAAATGGTATGGATAGGTTTGAAGCTAATTACTTAATAATTTCTACCTCACATGGATCTTCAATTGAAAATGTTGAAAAAATAAGCATTGATTCCTCTTTTTCTTGAGCCTCCTTTTGAGCCACCAATTCCTTCAAGGAAGAGGAAATACATTCCATTTGATTCCTTAAATATTCTATCATTTTATTATTCTCATACAAATAATTATTCAGTGATAATTTATTGATAAACTCATGAAAATCATATGAAAAATTACCTTGAAATTCCATCTTTGAACCAAGAAAATAAAGATATGCAATGAAGTTCAATTTTTTTTTGGTTTTTGAAATTTATGATTTTTTTGGTTTTTTATGAAAAACAGTGTGAGTAAGTGCTTGGCCTTCCCAAAAATGGTTCCAAATTGATGAGAGGGATTTTTAATTAATCTATCACAAATAAATTATTATTACCTAAGAATGAAATATAGTGGAACACCCTAGGGTCGATCATAAGGAGGCTGCTTACAACACACTGAATTTCTATTGTCACTATTATAAATCCAACTAAAAGAAAACTAATTATATTATAATATAAATGGGGGGATGATTATGAAAATACATAAAATATAATATATATTAATAGTAAAAATTAAAAACACAAATAACAGGAAGAATACACAAAGAAGTCAGTGAAGAATCGTTGTCGTTCTTAGGAGATCGTGGTGATAAAATCACTGTTTTTAAAGAAAAATTATTCTCAATATTCTACTCAATATTGAGATCAACCCTAACACTAAAAACATTCACATGAATTGTTATTATCTCACACTTACCCTTCACATGAATGATAATACTCACTCACATCATCACCACAATTCTACTCCACCCTAGATGCAACATTATGATGATGAAGGAGAGGAAAAATATTAAAATAGGAAGAAGAAATCAATACTAGTGAAAGTGGGGTGAAACATACACCAAACCTGTTTCACCACTATTGAAATTATTAGAATAAAATAAATAGAAACATTTAAGCACAATGAACTCAAGAACCACCACTCCCCCCTCGAACAACAATGAGTTAGTTCTCTACTTGCATGGAGATTAGAAGGATCACAATGGGGGAACAAAAAATAGAAAATGAAAGAGAAGATAGGAAGATGAAAAAAGATACATTAAAAAAGTAAAACAATATTACCTTGATAGTGAAATAATAAGGCATGAACAGATTAATAAAAGTTATTCCTATGGATATATTCTTTCTTAATGTTAAATTTTAACTCATTTGGTTCAGCAGTTTATGAGATATGGGCCCAAAAATAAAATTATTCAGATCTGTGCATAGATTTCGAGGCCCATCTCGTAAGCTGGATTTGGGCCTTGAAATTATTGATTGAACTTTGGGTCAAGAAGAATAAAATGAATACCATATAACATAGGAACATATAAAATAATAATTTGGAAATTTGGATCATTAAATAAAATGTTATGTTCGAAGCATTCAAATAAATTAAAATAGTTAAATTCCAAAATAATCCATTTTTGAAATTAAACTCAAAATACATAAAAAACTATAAAATGTGACAATTGAATTTAAAATAAATATTTTGTGGGATTAAAAAAATTTAAATTAAGAATAAATTAATTTAAAATATTTGTTCTATCAGTGTGAGGCATTCATTTGATGAATCTGTGCCTATTCCTGATCCGATTGATCTTCCTCCTCAAAGTCAGTTTGGTTAAAAAACCTCATAATGATGGAATTCTCATTACGATGGAATTATCATTATGATGCTCTACATCCAATGATGAATCCACTTGGAAACTTTTAAATTCTTTAAACTTTATCATCTTTACTCATTCTAACTTTTGGCAACGTCTGTGTCCGGTACTTCTAGATCCGATCTTCTATGTTCGGGTTTCTGTAACCAATACAAACTTTACGATTCCTCTATTTCTTCAAAAGCTTTTATCATGATAATGTTTCATGATTTATGAGAACTCAAGGACCAAAAAAGCATCATTTAAATTTAGGTTTAGAAAGTATGACAACTTTCTAACTCCCAACTTCACTTTCTTAAAACATCATCTTCAACATCATTCTGACTTCCTCTCTTAGCAGCTTCTAACTTTCTAACTAAAACTGTGTATGATGGATCTTCAACATCATGTCGATGGATCTGAATCCGATGGTGTATTCGATCTACAACTCTACAGAACTTCCAGCTTCCATATTCTTTACTTTAACACCCTAATATTTTATGGTATGTATCTCCATAAATCAATTCAATTTATTCGATAACTTATAACTTAAATGAACCATAATATACTATTAAATATTATCATGAACTTTGGAATAGTAATGTGACCATATGGAATAGTAATGTGGCCATTACAATAATAACCCAACCTATGAAAATATAAATAAAATCTAGGTATATCATAAATAAAAATATGATATATTTATATCATGGAAAAAGTAAACAAATGTTTTAAAAATGATAAATTAAATGTTGGTATTTCTGTAAAATATAAAAGATTATTTACAAAATTATAATTAATATAATGATTTAAAAGAAAATTATTTTTCACAAAATAAATTCATAAATTAATATTTTATTTTCTTATGATTATAACATAATTTTATTAGACCTTAATTAATATTTCAGAGTGTCATAAAATCAATTATAATTCAAAAATCTATATTTTTTGAAAAAATGATGATTTTAATTAAAATTTAATTTATCATATTTATAAAATTATTTTCATAAAATGGAGTCCATTTTTTAATTCTACACATTAAAAAATGTTTAGGGTAAATTTTTGATAATTTTATGAAAAAGTTAAATTTTTGGTGAATAGTAAAAAATACAATTTTATTTAAAAATATAGTATTTTTGTGATATCGCCAAAACATAGTTATGATATAAAATTTATTAAACTTATGTAATGACTAAATTATGAAATTATAATATAAATATTGTATAATAAATAATTCAAAACTTTTAAATTATATTTTTTTCATGATAAGTATAAAATATCATTGTGAGTGGTGACACAGTGCCTATGCAACATTAACAAAGTCAAATTAGGTTCCTTATATATAATAATTACATGCTAAAAATTATATTCATGACTTATTTATTAATTATTATGTATAATTGATGTATTTGGATGATAGTTTATAATTTTATAGTTATATAACATGAATCATATTCAAATGCCTGCACAATACTTAGACAAGGAAAGAAAAGTCAAATTAACAAATTAAAGAAGTTTTCTTGACATGAATATAATTAAATATACATAATGAAAAAGATATAAATGATTATATTGAACCTAATTAATTTATTTTTATTATAGTATTTTATTTTTAATTTTTTTACATGAAATAATTAACTTTAATGCTTATGCAACGCTGATGCAGTGCATGTGCAAGCAGAAAAAAGTCAATTAGAAGATTTTAATTAAAATAATAATAACCATTAAATTACCCAAAAACTTGGAAAAATCTTACTGGTTGATTATATCTCAACCATGTTCATCAAAGTGTCAAATTACTGGCCATTTAGAGCCACATGGATATGATTAAGATCCTTATAATATTTTCTTTAAAAGAAAGTCAAGTTGTTTACACTGTAGATTTTAATTAGTACAATATTTTAATATATGATTTTCCAAAAGATTTATTCGGCCATAAATAGTAATTTTAAATATAATAAATTTATCTTCTTCATGAAAATTTATTTTTAATTTTTAAGCTACAAATAAATACCTTAATGTCTTACACAACGATGATGCAACAATTATTAATTTAATGGAAAAATCAAATAAATGATATTAAAATATTAAAATAAATATAATTTTATATTTTTAAGGTAATACATGAATTATCTAGATGGATATGATATGTTTCAAATATAATAAAATATTATTTTCAAATTTTAAACGTTTTTTTGATATTTCTAAATTCATAGTTACGAATAGTGTTAAATTTGACAAAAATTATATTTTATGAATAAAATATTTTATTAAATTATTTAAAAATCACAAAAAAATCTTGAATAAGGAAAAATATGATAAGATTATGTCAAACATGTGATTTCCTATATTTTTTAGGCCTTTTTAAAGTCTTTAACCCTATATTAGACTTATTATATTTTAATATTTTATGAAATTCCTAAATTTCCCTTCACATAAATTATAAAAAGAGACTCATTCCTTTACTCAATTTCATCACCTTAAGACATATTAATTAAATATATTATGCCAAATTCCCTTCTCCTCATCCCTTTTCAAATTATAGTGTTTCTGGTCTAAAAGAAAGACAAATTTTAAAGTTCCTTAAGGTGGTTCTCAAGGAGAGGAATTCAAGAGGTAAAATCCCCTTCCATTCTTTTAATTTTCTTTCATATTCTTATCCTTTCCTTACCACATCAATCCAAAAATGCATGATAAATCCAGTATCTTATATATAATGTAATTTTATTATGTTAATGGGATATCCACCATCAATTATTTTCTTTTCCCCTTTTATATTAAAAATGAAAACATCATTTGTGAGGTGCCGATTTACCACATTAGTGGATGAAAAGTTTTTTGTTTTTAAATTCCACATTCAATATTAGTCATAAAACCATTTTTATGGTTAAAAAATACTATAATATATATATTAAAAATTATTATTTTTGGAACCAATACACACACACACACACACACACATAATATTAATAAGACAAAACTAGTTCGTGATGTTCAAAAAAACGTCAAAATAATCTAAACAGTTATCATTAACATTTAATTTAATGAATTAATCCCCAGTTATGGAAATAAAATGATATATAATACCATTTAATCTTTTGTAATTTCATTAATAACATATAATTTCAATTCTGGATAACTATTCCCATTTTACATGATCTTTCGTACATGTATACAAGTGAACCAATCATAAAAACCAAGGAAAAAAACACTTCCAAATGACGAAATTAAATCTTATAAAAGGACACAAATTAACTTAATAGAATTATAATAAATAAAATAAATATTTAATAGGTTATGAATTAAATTATTAATGAATCTAATTTTATTATCTAGGGTATTAAGTACAAGTGCATAACACTTTCTGACATAAGGTAAGAGTTTTCTCATCTCACTTTTATTTCTTTGAGATATGCCTTATTCACCACTATGTCTTGTGTGTGGTGTATTCATACTTCCCATTAATGTATCATATTATGAATCTCATTATATTCATGGTATTAAATATCTTATTTGATGATCATTAATTTTATGGGATATACGATTCGACCATTTCCAATGTGGTAAGGGATTCTCCCATAACCTCCATTTTTCATTTGGGTTATGCTATCTCCATATTTACCCCAATATAATTATTAATTTTTATTTTTTAATCCTATTAAATTCTATGTGTATGTTTCAAATATATGCACCTAGCTCAATTATTCTTTATTTTATGGGGAACTACATGTTTTATAAGGTTTCCTTATAAATTCCTTTCAATAAGTAAGCCCAATTAAAGGAAACCTCCCAATTTCTTACCCATTTTCAAGTACAATCCAAAATATGTTTTAAGCCACAAATATTTTTCTAAAATATCTATTTTTATCATGAAAAACTATCTTAGTTCATTTCTAGTTTTATGAAAACAATTATTCCTTGTCCTCTTTAAAGACTCATTTATATTTTCCTTTAAACTGCACAGAAGTGACTCATTTCTAATGTTTCTTAAACACTCTTTAAATTCAGTTTCCAAATTTTAGTATGAATATTCTTTTAATAATCCTAAAATATAGTTTCATTCTATTTTATTTTCTGGGATATACATGTTTACAATCTAATTTTTATGACAAATACAAATGATTTTCCAAAAGAAATCTTCTTTCTAAAGTAAAAGGGGTTTCTCTCTCAAGAATTTCTCATTGATTTTATTAGAGTATTTTCATCTATTTCAAAACGCTCTGTTGGATCTTATTCTTAATTGATATTGGTCTCTTATGTTACTATCTACCATATTTTATTGGATGGTTTATGTTTATTTTGACTAGGTATGTACTAGTTTGATACCATTCTCCATTTTACTCTGGATAGTTTATGATGATGTTTACTGATTGAGGGAATTATTTACATTTCATATTCTAGTTTCAATATGAGTATATATTTTGATTATGTTTTAACTATTTCATACGAGGAATTAATTGGACTTAGTAAGTGATGAGTGTACTCCTCTATATCCCCTCGATGCATCGGTAGCTCTTATGAGACAAACTAGATGATGTTTTTACCCATTTATATATGGTGTCTTGGATAAAGCCTAAAAATTATGTTTATGATGTATGTGATTATGCATGACCTCATTATTATATTAGTAATTGATAATCCATGTGATTATTTGACTAGTATAATATCTATGGTTAAGTTTCATTCTCATGTGATTATGTATATGAAATTATTTACTCAAATTTTATTCCAACCATATTATGATTAAGTTTATGACTTAATGACATGTGTTTTTAGTTATTCACATTTCCTTATTATTTATGTTTATGATATCTTCCACTGTATTGATCACCCTTACTGAGCATTTGAGCTCACCCCTTTCTTATGTTTTATTTTTCTCCAGGATGTGAAGAAGTATATTATAAATTACTTACATGGATAATATAGGAGTTTATGGGTGTTTCCAATGGAGTTGATTTATTATTTTATTTTTAGGTTGTAATGTAAAATTTATGTTTGTATTTGGTTTTCCAAAGCTACTAAACTATTCGGTCCTTTGTGATGTGATCTATTGTTCATCGTACCAATATAATAAAGTAAGGAACTGGCTCTAGGATACTGGGGTTGGGGTCTTTATAGTTGGTATCAGAGGAAGTTTAGTAGAAACTTTGGAAACTAGATTTAGGAAAACACAGGATAGATAACTAAACCCTATGATTTTTTTTAAAATATTCCCAAAGAAACCAAGATTATGATTTAGAGATTAGTATACCTAAATTTTTAGTTTAGGATTATGTGATTTTATTGTTATGAGATTATACATTGTATTTTATAATTTTATGGTCTAATCTAGTGTATGACATTGTTTATAAATGGTTCCTAGAAGAAAGAGTGTGAACCTCACTAATGCACACATTTTGAAGAGTAATAATGATAACATCTTTTATGAGATTAATACAATATTTTGAAGGGATGTAGTCTCCCAAATATTTTCATCATACGAGGAAATAATATAATGTTATTATAGGATGGAGAAATAATTATCCAAGTATTATGGATTCAAAGGGAAGCAATAGAAGAAGAGGACAACTAGAAAAAATATAGATAAAGGGAATAAGGGAAAAAATTATTTTCCTACATGTGATAATTATGGAAGGAAACACTTGGTATATGCTTAAGAGGAAAATGAGTTTTCTTTAAGTGTGAATAAAAAGTCCACCATGCTCATAATTGAAAGAGAAGGAAAGAATTTTAAAATCTTCAATACTTCAACTATAATGATATTGGGAACTATGTAAATTAATCTTCCAAGTGTCAAGGGAATATAGCTTAGAAGAAGAAAATAGATCATGGTTAAGATTATGCTACTACCTTAGATGAAGAGGAATGATTAATATGTCTGTGTTTGTATTCAATAATTATGTTATTTGAATATTTTATCAATAATGATATTTTTATAATATTCATGAGATATATATGGGTTGTATTGTAGTATGTATTCTTTAAGGAATTGGAAACATGATATGAATATCACCAATAATCAAGAGAAGTGATTCTATTGTAGGTTGATCTTTTTGAAAACACATGACTTGGGAAATATAACCCTAAATTTGTGATTGATGATTGACATAATAATAAATATATGTTTATGGGAAAGTATTGGTGACCATGAAGGTGGTCAGTGATTTGATAGTTTTTATTGGGATTATTAGATGTTTGGATTCAAGAAATATATTCAACAACCTGATATTATACTTCTGGAAGCATGCATGTTTTCATTAAGGTTTTAAGGTGGTCAAGGTATTCATATATTTGGTATACCAGATTAAGAGTTACACTATTTTGTTTGGAGAATCTAATGTTAACTTGATTTTGGAAATTTAGCGACCTTACTTATAATTTTTTGGTCTTTGAATTTGAACAAACATATTTTGGAAAATTCTTAATATTAGTTAAACATGAAATGAATTAAGTTAAAAATTGGATATTATTGTTTGAGGTTAAAGTATGACTTATTATATTTGAAATCATGTGCTAACCATTTTGGTTTCAGTAAGCATTTAAAATATGAAGGAATGACTTTTGAATCTTATGATTCATAAAATTTATTCAGGCATAAAAATTTGTCTTGAATATCCATCTTTTGGTTTAAGAAATGAAGTGGAGATAGATCAAAACACAACTAAAGGATGAGATTATGACATGAAAAGGAATCAAGTAAGTTTATTTTCTAAAGTGTTTTTCTGGATAGTAAAAGAAACCCTCAACTCTGGGAAAATGATTTTAGAACAAAAACTTCATACATTTGCATTTCTTTATGAGAAATCAATGGTATTTTAATTGATCACAAATTTATGATTTTGTGATGGTAGAATTTATAATGACCATGTTTTCTATCACTCTCCATCAGAAGATGATGGTTATATTTTCTTCTATGTTTGTATTTTCACTTTGTACTAATATTATCCTATTCAGATGACTAATTTTGTGGTGAACTTCGCATTTCTCTTTCCTTCTTATTAAGAGAATATGTTATTAACCCAATTTACGATGTGGGTTTCCCACAAAGGAATTTTCATGTATCAACCTTTGATTTTACAAGTGAAATTTCAAAATTACGAGGATGCAATTTATTAAAGAGGGGAGAATGTAACACCCTAATATTTTACAGTATGTATCTCCTTAAATCAATTCAATATATTTAATAACTTATAGCTTAAACTAATCGTAATATACTATTAAATATTATCATGAACTTTGGAATAGTAATGTAACCGTAGGGAATAGTAATGTGGACATTAGAATAATAACACCACCTATGAAAATATAAATAAAATTTAGGTTTCTCATAAATGAAAATATGATATATTTATATCATGGAAAAAGTAAAAAAATGTTTTAAAAATGATAAATTAAGCGTTGGTATTTCTATGAAATATAAACAATTATTTACAATTTTATAATTAATATAATGATTTAAAAAAATTATTTTCACAAAATAAATTCATAAATTAATATTTTATTTTATTATAATTATAATATTATTTTATGAGACCTTAATTAATATTTCATAGTGTCATAAAATCAGTTATAATTTTAAAATCGGTATTTTTTGAATAAATGATGATATTAATTAAAAATTAAACATATTTATAAAATTATTTTCATAAAATGGAGTCCCTTTTTTAATTTTACACATCAAAAAAAGGTTAGGGAGAATTTTTTATAATTTTCTAAAAAAGTTAAATTTTTGATGAATAGTAAAAATACAGTTTTATTTTAAAATACAGTATTTTTGTGACATCACCAAAGACATAGTTATGATATAAAATTTATTAAAATTATGGAATGACTAAATTATTAAATTATAATATAAATATTGAATAAGAAATTATTCATAACTTGTAAATTATATTTTTTCATGATAAGTATAAAATATCATTGTCAGTGCTGACACAATACCTGTGCAGCATTGTCAAAGTCAAATTTGGTTCCTTATAGATAATGATTGAGTGATAAAAATTATTTTCATAAATTATTTATTAATTATTATTTATAATTGATGTATTTGGGTGATAGTTTCAAATTTTAGAGCTATAGAACATGAATCATATCCAAATGCATGTGCAATGCTTGCACAAGGCAAGAAAAGTCAAATTAACAAATTAAAGAAGTTGTCTCGACATAGACATGATTAAATATACATAATGAATGAATCTAAATTATTATCTTAAACTTAATTAATTTATTTTTATGATGGTATTTTATTTTTAATTTTTATATATGAAATAATCAACTTCAATGCTTATGCAACGCTGATGCAGTACTTGTGCAAGCAGAAGAAAAATCAATAAAATGATTTTAATTAAAATTACAAGAACCATTGAATGACCCAAAAACATGGATAAATCTTACTGATTGATCATATCTCAACCATGTTTGTCCAAGGGTCTAATTAACTTCCATTTGGAGTCACATGAATATGATTAAGACCTTTATAATATTTTATTTAAAAGAAAGTCAAGTTGTTCACACTATAGATTTTAATTAGTATAATATTTTAATATATGGTTTTCTAGAATAGTTATTCAACTATAAATAATCATTTTAAAGATAATAAATTTATATTCTTTATGAAAATTTATTTTTAATATTTAGGCTACAAATAAATACCTTAATGGCTTACACAACGATGATGCAATAATTATTAATTAAACAAAAAAATTAAATAAATAATATTAAAATAAATATAATTTGATATTTTTAAGGTAATCCATGAATTATATAGATATATATGATATGTATAGGATATAATAATATTTTTTTCTTCAAAATTGACATTTTTTTGATGTTTTTAAATTCATAGTTATGAATAGTGATATATTTGACAAAAATTATATTTTACGAATAAAATATTTTATTAAATTATTTAAAAATAAAAAAAAATTTGAATAAGAAAAAATATTATAAGATTCCATTGAAAATGTGACATATTATTATTTTTAGGCCTTTTAAAAGTCTTTAAACCTATATTAGACTTGTTATATTTTAATATTTTAAGAAATTCCTAAATTGCCCCTCATATCAATTATAAGAAGGGACTCATTCCTTCACTTAATTTCATCACCTTAAGTCACATTTCTTGACTATATTCTTCCAAATTTACTTATCCACACCCCTTACCACATTTTAGTGTTTCTGGTCTAAAAAAAGACCAATTTCAAAGTTCCTCAAGGAGGTTCTCAAGGAGAGGAATTCAAGAGGTAAAATCCCCATTCATTCTTTTAATTTTATTTCATTTTCTTATCCTTTCATTACCTCATCCATCCAAACATGAATGAAAAATCCAGTATCTTATATATAATATAATTTTATTGTATTAATGGGATATCCACCATCGATTATTTTCTCTTACCATTTTATATTAAAAATGAAAACATCATCTGTAAGGTGTTGATTTACTGCCTTCATGGAGGATGAGTTTTCATTTTTCAATTACTTCTTAAAGGATGGTCATAAAACCATTTTTATAGTTAAAAAATACTATAATATATTTATTAAAACTTATTTAATGTTCTATAACCAGTATATATAAATATATAATATAAATAATATTAATAATACAAAACTAGCTCACGATGATAAAAAAACGTCAAAATAATCTAAAAAGTTATCATTAAAATTTTATTTAATGAATCAATATTCATATCTGAAAAAATGATATAAAAGACCATTAAATATTCTATAATTTCATTAATAACATATAATTTCAATTCTGGATAACTATTCTCATTTTACATGATCTTTTGTACATGTATACAAGTGCACCAATCATGAAAACCAAGGAAACTAACACTCCCGAATGAAGAAATAGAATATTATAAAAGGACATAAATGAACTTAATAAAATTATAATAAATAAAATACATGTTTAATATATTCTTAATTAAATTATTAATTAATCTAATTTCATTATCCAGGATATTGTAGGACCCCGGGACACCCTGAGAGGGGAGGGGTGAATCAGGGTGGCAACTTTTTCTTCTTAAAGTTGTGGATCTTGTTCCCACGTTGGTAGGAACTACTTAAACCTGTATGATGGATATGATCAGCAACTAAACATTCACATGCAGAGACAGATGACACAGCTATTTTTACTTGGTTCACCACTGAGGGCTACGTCCAAGGAGTATACGCCGACAGGTTGCCGGTCGTACCTAAATCCACTATGCTTCACTAGCTGCGGATACAAATGTTCGGGTACAGACACTCTGTCCCAGGCTCACTGCCTTTACAATTGTTTAGGGATAGCTCACTGCGTCCCTCGGGTCACTCCCGTTGACTCCCCCTCGCTTACTGCCGGTGGAGAGGATCACCTTCTTCCTCTTCCTAAGCTCACTGCTCTTGGAAGGGATTAAGTCACAGTTTATAGACCTGTAGGTCTATTCATTTTCATGAAGGAATGCATCTTCCTCTGTATGTAGATGCTCTGTTGAAGTCCAACTTTCACCCGCAGATGAATCTTACTTCGCACCGGATGTACCGGGCAACCTCAGTTTTTACGCGCAACCCTTACGTTGTCTTGCGCGCAATTTCTATGGTTTGCGCGAAATTCCTTTTTCGCGCAACCTCCAAATATTACGCGCAGCCTGGAAACTGCCTTGCGCGCAATTCACCGCTTTTGCGCGATATCCACTTTTCGCACAACCTTCCTTTTACGCACCAACACCAACTTTCTGCGCAGCCTTAGCTTTTTGCGCAACAGCTGTCTTTACGCGCAAACTTTAAGTTTACGCGCAGCACCCTTTCTAACTTCAATTTCGCGCACCAGAGCTCGGGTATTTTCTATGTCTTGAACTCTCTCGAATGGAGGAGGGTCACTTCATATTTATAGGCAAAATCGACCCCGCGCGAAAAACCCTCCTTGAGCGCGTAATCCGCTTTGATCGCGAAATACAAATCTTCCGCGCACAACCATTTTCCGCGCACTGCTCCATAATTTCGCGCACCGCATGCCTTTGCCATTTTTCGAGCTTCGGACCTTGAAACATCTTTTGCGCGAAATACTTCATCCTCTATTTCGCGCGCCACTTCAATTTTTCGCGCATACCTCCAAAATTTCGCGCGCCCCATGCCTTTACCGATTTTCCAGCTTTCGGCCTTGAAACATCTTTTGCGCGAAATATAATTTCGCGCAACCCGCTAATTTTGCGCGCCCAACTCAAGTATTTCGCGCAAGTCACTTATATTTCGCGCACCACTTCCTTTTTGTGCGAACCTCCTTTTGCAGACAATCCATGTCTTCATTTTCCGATTTTGAGGCCCAAAAATTTGGCAAACACTGGAAAACGGCGCCACCTTGTATCTGCTCTTTTTGTACCGCCTCCAGATCATCCATTCCTCTGTCGATGTTCTTGAATAAACCATAGGTCGTTGACCACAACTCTTGAACTCGACATGTCACCATGGAATCTCCTTTGTCAACAAATTTGAATGTCGTTTGTTTGCTTTGTCGACAAGCACGATCACCTCAACAACACTTCTTGGTGATTTGTATCCTTCAGCAACTCTTTTGCTTTTATCACAAACTCCACCATTGTGATATGTATTCTTTGAAGGAACAACTTTAGTACCATCATCTTCTATGACAGTGTGATGTGCATGGCCATGTCATAAGTCAACGCATTGGCACATTGCCTCCTTCATCAACTGCCATAGAAGTCTCTAGCATGGTTCTCACGCAATCATGAGTAATTGCATGGTCATCATCAAACCCCATTGTTCTCATGCAATAATGAGGAATTGCATGGTCTTCATCAAAGCCCATGGTCCTTATGCAATAAGGAGGAATTGCATGGTCTTCATCCAAAAACACCATCCTGCCTTAATCATCCTTGGATGGATTACTCCTCACAATATTCATTGTTGTAAACAATGTATCACCTTTGACACATGTTCTTTGAACTTACGAACAGTACAACAATCATCTGAATCACCACTCCTCTACTTCATCGGAGTATTTCATGATCACCTTCATTATGATGTGCATTGACAACTATTGACAACAAATACAACCTTATACACAGAGTGGTTCCAACAATCTCCCCCTTTGTATTTTGTTGTCAATACCTTAAACATCTTCTGAAATGAATCCGTCAATGTCAAAATGAGAATCTTCTACATTTCACTTTCTCTCCCCCTTATTGACAAGAAATACAAAGCGCATGGTAGGGAGGGTATCAATCCTCACTTAAGCAAAGTTTCATTAATCATTTCACTCTAAGTCTACTTGAGCAATGCTCGATGTAGAAAACAAGAGGATTTGATTAAGTCAACAATGCTGTCCATTATTCACAGATCATGATACCAACATGAGATGAGAACTCATGTATCTTGTCTTCAAGTGTTTACCACTTCTATTTCAGGTAGAGGAAGATCAACTATGATAGATCATAATCAACCTGAAACTCCTGCACTCACTTCAGCAAAGAGATCAAAAACATTCAAGTGCAATCGACAGGATAAGTGACCTTGGGGCACTTCCATTCTCTTTATGTCACTGATCAATACAGTTACTCCCCCTTTGTAAAATAATCTTTGATCTGAGTAACGAAGGGATAGTGATTGAGAAATGACATACCTTCTCCATTGGTGTGTTCTTCAAGAAATTCACAGAATAACTGCTTTTGAGTCCACCTGGAGTTGATATTGATTGAAACAGTGATTATGGAAGCTTCTTCATTTTTCTCCCCCTCAAGTGAAACACTCCTCATCATCTTCATCAAGAGTGATCCTTCATCATCATAATCCTTGAATATTAATTGAATAATCCACTAAGGATGGAAACTTCTTCAGATTCGCTATCAAGAGTTGACAGCATTCACTACTTCTCAGGTTCTCCCACTGAGAGCATGCTTCACCTTCAATTCCCTGCATTATTAGCACAAATACAATACACAAATGATTATGGGAATAAGGTGGTTCATTCTTGCTTCATCACGAAGACTTTCTTGGTTGAGGTTCTTTTCTCAACCAAGTTCCTCTGTTCACTCCAGTCTTCATGCCTGCTCCTCTGAACATATGTTCTGACATCAGTTGGTGTGGCATGGATCTCTTCACATTCTCTTCTACTTTGTGTGAGGAATTGTACTGCTTAGCAGCTAACATGTAAGATAACTTCTTACTCCTCTTAATGACTGCTTCTTGCTCTGGTATTAAGGTTAGGCAACCTTTTGCAATATGACCAGATTTATTGCATCTCTCACACAGGACTTCTTTGACACGTGCATTTCCCTTTGTTTTCAATCTCTCCTGCACTGTGCCTTCATCATGTGAAAGTTTCCCTTTTCCTTTGTCACCAGCCTTGGCCTTTTCAGCTTCAAGTTTCCTCATTCTATTTAAATCTTCTGGCCAGATGACCAACATGTCATTGGGAACTTTTGCAGCTGGTTTGGGTCTTCCACATGGGTTCTTCTGAGTTTCAACCCACTTAGTGTTTTGTTTGGATGAATGACCCTTAAATTGCATGGATCTAAAATCCTGGGTCTTCTCAGCTTCCCTACTTGAGATCTTCTTGGGGAAATGTGTGTTCACAACATTCTTCTGATTTCTCCCCAAGGTAGCTGCTTCATTCTTTGACGGCATCAGAGGTCTTCTTTTCTTTTCAACAGTGAAAGCATGTTGATATGGACATGTGTCTGCATTGTGACCGCTGTCGTTGCATACATCACAGATGTTATCAAGAATTCCAAATCTGTTTGCAGTAAACAGATGCTTCTGGACCTGCTGATGTTGCTTCTTTTTCTCTGGCTTCCTTCTCTTTGATAGAGGCATTCTCTGTGCTTTTCCATGTAAGGGATTATAAATACAATCCAATGCACAGTGCCCAAATCTGTTGCAGCACCAACATTGACCCACAAATCTTTTCTTCTTTGTGTCTTCTGTATTAAGTTGTTGGGCCATCTGCTTAATCTTTTGTCCTCTATTTGAGGAACCCACTTCCTCCTTTTTCTTCCCATCCACCCTATCCATGGTGGTAGGTTTCTTCTTCTCACCTTTCCTCATCCATACTTGTTTAGAACTTTTCTTCCCACCTGCACTGATTGTAGGAGTGTATTTAGAAATATGAGTGCAAGATGGCTTGGATGGTACCATCACTTTCTCAGTTGCTTGTGATAGATCAAAGAGTGAAGTCATGATCGTCTTATCACATGTTGGAGGTATTTTGACAAAAGAATCCTCCAGTGAGCATTGAGTACCAGCAGCAACTGATTCTTGATGTGGATAATCAAGAGTGGTCATAATCTTCTTGTCACATGTTGGAGGCATTTTAGCCTTAGACTCCTCCAACGAACATTGAGTGCAAGCATCACTCATTTCATTCTTTTGTGAAGTCTCAATATGTGTGTTCTCAATCTTGGTCAATTGAGCTTCCAATTTTTGACCCACGATATTGAGGATGATCTTCTGATCTTCAATCGTGATCATCTTCTCTTCACAATTCTTCTTCAACCTTTCAACCTCATCTTCATGCATCTTAACTTTGTTTTGTAACAAAGAGTCAAGTTCCCTGAATTTAATGGAAGTTTCTTTCAGACAAAAATTCTTGACTTCATTGTTCTTCTTCAGCTCAGCTTCAAGTGCATGGATCCTTTCTTTTAAAGTCTTATTGACTTCCTCTTCTTCTTCAAATACTTTCACCCGTTTTATGAGCTTCATACTTTCCATAACTTTTATTTCCAACCCTTTTTCCATATTGTCAGCTTCCCTTTCTAATCGATTGATCTCAACCTGCATAGATTGGAATAGGCTACAAATAATAGCAACCCTTTCTTCTGGAATATCATGCAGATATGTTCTAAGTTTTTCCTGAAAGCTTGAATTAGGGGTATCATCCTTTCCTCTGGATGAGTTCTGAGCCACCTGCTTGATACTTTCCAGGCCTAATGTTTCTTCATTATTGGAATGGCATGGAGAACAGGACATTGCATCTTCTTTGGATATGAGGGACTTTTTCAGCTGCTTTTTCTCTTTCTTTTTCCTGTTTGTCATGGTCTTGCTAGATGTAGACGTCTGCTCAGAAACTTCATCAAGACTGCTCTTCATTGTTGACTTTAGGAAAGAAACTCAAATCCTCTTCTCAATAGAATTACTGGAGAATATCCAACATACGTTAACCTGCCTCTGATACCACTTGTAGGACCCCGGGACACCCTGAGAGGGGAGGGGTGAATCAGGGTGGCAACTTTTTCTTCTTAAAGTTGTGGATCTTGTTCCCACGTTGGTAGGAACTACTTAAACCTGTATGATGGATATGATCAGCAACTAAACATTCACATGCAGAGACAGATGACACAGCTATTTTTACTTGGTTCACCACTGAGGGCTACGTCCAAGGAGTATACGCCGACAGGTTGCTGGTCGTACCTAAATCCACTATGCTTCACTAGCTGCGGATACAAATGTTCGGGTACAGACACTCTGTCCCAGGCTCACTGCCTTTACAATTGTTTAGGGATAGCTCACTGCGTCCCTCGGGTCACTCCCGTTGACTCCCCCTCGCTTACTGCCGGTGGAGAGGATCACCTTCTTCCTCTTCCTAAGCTCACTGCTCTTGGAAGGGATTAAGTCACAGTTTATAGACCTGTAGGTCTATTCATTTTCATGAAGGAATGCATCTTCCTCTGTATGTAGATGCTCTGTTGAAGTCCAACTTTCACCCGCAGATGAATCTTACTTCGCACCGGATGTACCGGGCAACCTCAGTTTTTACGCGCAACCCTTACGTTGTCTTGCGCGCAATTTCTATGGTTTGCGCGAAATTCCTTTTTCGCGCAACCTCCAAATATTACGCGCAGCCTGGAAACTGCCTTGCGCGCAATTCACCGCTTTTGCGCGATATCCACTTTTCGCACAACCTTCCTTTTACGCACCAACACCAACTTTCTGCGCAGCCTTAGCTTTTTGCGCAACAGCTGTCTTTACGCGCAAACTTTAAGTTTACGCGCAGCACCCTTTCTAACTTCAATTTCGCGCACCAGAGCTCGGGTATTTTCTATGTCTTGAACTCTCTCGAATGGAGGAGGGTCACTTCATATTTATAGGCAAAATCGACCCCGCGCGAAAAACCCTCCTTGAGCGCGTAATCCGCTTTGATCGCGAAATACAAATCTTCCGCGCACAACCATTTTCCGCGCACTGCTCCATAATTTCGCGCACCGCATGCCTTTGCCATTTTTCGAGCTTCGGACCTTGAAACATCTTTTGCGCGAAATACTTCATCCTCTATTTCGCGCGCCACTTCAATTTTTCGCGCATACCTCCAAAATTTCGCGCGCCCCATGCCTTTACCGATTTTCCAGCTTTCGGCCTTGAAACATCTTTTGCGCGAAATATAATTTCGCGCAACCCGCTAATTTTGCGCGCCCAACTCAAGTATTTCGCGCAAGTCACTTATATTTCGCGCACCACTTCCTTTTTGTGCGAACCTCCTTTTGCAGACAATCCATGTCTTCATTTTCCGATTTTGAGGCCCAAAAATTTGGCAAACACTGGAAAACGGCGCCACCTTGTATCTGCTCTTTTTGTACCGCCTCCAGATCATCCATTCCTCTGTCGATGTTCTTGAATAAACCATAGGTCGTTGACCACAACTCTTGAACTCGACATGTCACCATGGAATCTCCTTTGTCAACAAATTTGAATGTCGTTTGTTTGCTTTGTCGACAAGCACGATCACCTCAACAACACTTCTTGGTGATTTGTATCCTTCAGCAACTCTTTTGCTTTTATCACAAACTCCACCATTGTGATATGTATTCTTTGAAGGAACAACTTTAGTACCATCATCTTCTATGACAGTGTGATGTGCATGGCCATGTCATAAGTCAACGCATTGGCACATTGCCTCCTTCATCAACTGCCATAGAAGTCTCTAGCATGGTTCTCACGCAATCATGAGTAATTGCATGGTCATCATCAAACCCCATTGTTCTCATGCAATAATGAGGAATTGCATGGTCTTCATCAAAGCCCATGGTCCTTATGCAATAAGGAGGAATTGCATGGTCTTCATCCAAAAACACCATCCTGCCTTAATCATCCTTGGATGGATTACTCCTCACAATATTCATTGTTGTAAACAATGTATCACCTTTGACACATGTTCTTTGAACTTACGAACAGTACAACAATCATCTGAATCACCACTCCTCTACTTCATCGGAGTATTTCATGATCACCTTCATTATGATGTGCATTGACAACTATTGACAACAAATACAACCTTATACACAGAGTGGTTCCAACAGATATTAAGTACAAGTGCAGAACACTTTCGGACATAAGGTAAGGGTTTTCTCATCTCACTTTTAAATCCGTGAGATATGCCTTATTCACAACTATTTATTATGTGTTGTGTAAGTATAATTTCCATTGATGTATCATATCATGAATATATTTATATTCATGGTATTAAATTTCTTAGTTTACGATCATTAATTTTATGGGGCACACGGTCCGACTGTTTTCAAAGTGGTAAGGAATTCTCTCTAAACCTTCATTTTTCATTCGATTTATGTTATCTCTCTATTCACCCCAATGTAATTATTAATTATTATTTTTTAATCCTCCTATATTCTATGTGTATGTTAGAAATATATTTATCAAGCTCAGTTATTCTCTCTTTTTTGGGGAAATACATGTTTTATAAGGTTTTATTCTTAATTCCTCCTGAAAAGAAATCCTGATTAAAGGGAACTTCCTAATTTTTTTACCCATTTTAAAGTACACTCCAAAATATATTTTAAGACACAAATATTTTACTAAAATATTTATTTTTATCATGAAAAACTATCTTAGTTAATTTCTGATTTTATATAAATAATTACGCCTTGTTCGTTTTAAAGACTCATTTATATTTTCCCTTAAACCTCATAAAGTGGATCATTTCTAATGTTTCTTAAACACTCTTTCACTTCAGTTACCAAATTTCAGTATGAATATCAGTTTAATAATCCTAAAATATAATTTCATTTAGTTTTATTTTCTGGTATATACATGTTTACAATCTAATTTTTATGAAAAATACAAATAATTTTCCAAAAGAAATCTTCTTTCAAAAGTAAAAGGGTTTCTCTCTCAAAAATTTCTCATTGATTTTATTAGAGTATTTTTATCTATTTAAACACCCTATGTTGGATCTTATGCTTAATTTATATTGATCTCTTATGTTACCATCTACCATATTTTATTAAATGGGTTATGTTTCTTTTGATTGGGGATGTACTATTTTGATACCATTCGCCATTTTACGCTGGATAGTTTATGATTATGTTTAATGATTAGGGAAATTATTTACATTTCATATGATAGTTTCAATATAAATGTATATATTGATTATGTTTCACCCCTTTCACATGAAGAATGCATTGGACTTAGTAAGCGATGTGTGGGGCCCACTATATCCCCTCGATGTATTGATAGGTCTCATGAGACAAACCAGACCATGTTTTTACCCATTTATGTATGGTTTCTTGACCGAAGCCTTAACGATATGTTTATAATGTTCAACACTATGAATTCCATAATTATGATATTAGTAATTGATAATCCATGTAATTATTTGACTAGTAGAATATCCATGGTTAAGTTTCATTATCACATGAATATGTATATGGAATTATTTACTCAGTTTTTATTCCTTCTATATTATTCATAATTTTATGACTTAATGGAATGTGTTTTTAGTTATTAATGTTGCCTTATTATTTATTTTTATGATATCTTCCATTGTATTTATTACCCTTACTGATCATCTGAGCTCACCCCTTTCTCATATTTTATTTTTCACCAGGATGTGAAGAAGTATATTTTGAATGACTTGTAGGGATAATCTAGGAGTTTATGGGTGTTTCCAATGGAGTTTCTTTATTGTTTTCCTTTTAAGTTGTAATGTAACATTTCTATTTGTATATGGTTTTCCAAATCTAATAAAATATTAAATCCTTTGGGATGTGATCTATTGTTCATAGTAACAATGTAATAAAGTAAGGCACTAACTCTGGGATACTAGGGTTGTGGTCTTTACACTTACACCTTTTGCATCCAGTGTTGCTCAATCTGAAAATCCGAGTCTAGAAACTCGTATAAAAAAAACTTTTATCTCCATTTGTTTTTAGATTCAAAAACATTCAGAAACTTTCAAATTTCTTATAAATAATCATTATGATGGACTGAGTTTGGTTTTGAATAACAAAAACATTCTTTTATAAAAGGTTAGTTATAAAAAAATAAAAAATTTTGTTAAAAACAAAAATATCACAAAGTTTATTCAATATCCCCTTTTGTATTTGTTGACAACACTCGTTAAAAACTTTTTTAACTCATAATTTTTTTTTCAAAAAACTTAGCTTTTGTAAACAACTCAAGTATTTTTACATTTATCAAAACACAACCTTTCTCAAAAGTGAGTGTCTTGACACCACACTATTGGATAAAGTAATGTTTTGAAGAAATTCTATACCTCGGTGACAATAATTTTTTGTGGCCAAGTAAAGATAAAATTTCCTCACTTTTCTTTTTCTCTCAGTTTTATTTTTCTCTCACCCATTCTTTGATAAACACGACTTCATATTCATAGAAGAAAGATAAGTATTTTTTTTACAAAGTAGAAAGTTGTTACTTTCTCCCCCCCTTTATCAACATAATCCAAAGAATGGTGAGGGACATCCTTATGAGTTTTAGAAAGTCATTGAAGGAGTTTGAACATGAAGTTGCAACCTCAACTCAAAAAACCTTTCTTCCAACATTGCCTTTGTGAAGATATCAAAAATTTGATACTTTGTTGAGATATATTCTAGCAAAACATCTCTATCAGCAACTTTATATTTTATAAAGTGAAACTTTATATCAATGTGTTTTGATCTTGAATATTGGACATGATTTTTAGAAATATAAATTTCAATCTGATTATCACAAAGTATATTTAATGGTTTAGAAACTTTTATTTTCAAATATTCCAGCTGAACATTCATCCAAAAAATTTGAGTACAAGCTTGAGTAGCCACAACATATTCTGATTCCAATTTTCTCAAAGTTACTGAACTTCGCTTCTTACTATTCCAAATCACACAACATTAACCCAAGAAAAATGTTCCTTATAAGGTTGATTTTCTATCATTACAATCTCCGGCCTAATCAGGATCAGTATAACCAAGAAACTTTATCTCACAATTTATTTTTTATAATAACCCATGTGAAGTTGTTCATTTAACATATCTCAGAATTCTCTTTTCTTCCAACATATGTGAAAATTTTAGATTACTTTGATACCTATAAAAAAAATTTATAACATAAACAATATTAGTCCTTGAGGCTGTAAGGAAAAGTAGACTTCCTATCAGCTTCCAAAAATATTTTCGATTCACACTTTTGTGGACTCATCTTTACTCAACTTTGTGCTCACATATATTGGAGTATAAAATTCTTTGTATTTTTCTAACCCAAACTTCTTTAAAAATTTCTTGGCATAATTTTCTTGCGATAATAAAATGTACCTTTATTTTTGTTTAACTTGTAATCCAAGGAATAAAGTTAATTCTCCCAACATTGATGTTTCAAAAATTTTCTTCATTTCATCAGAAAAATATTCACAAACTTTTTCTTCCTCCCTAAAAAAAATTATATCATCTACATAAACAATTACAATTAGAGTTACAGAGTCAACATATTTCACATATAAGTTTCTATCAACTTTTACTTTAGAAAAATTCAACATTCTCAAACAAATATCAAGTTTTGAATACCAGGAACATGGGGCTTGTTTCAACCCATGAAAGGATTTCTTCAATCTACAAACCTTGTTTTCATAATTATCAATTTGGAAACCACAAGGTTATTCAATGTAAAATTCTTCCCCAATATCACTATTTAAGAAAGATGACTTTACATCCATATGATAAATTTTTTAATTTTGATGTGCGACCACATATAGAAATATTCTAATAGTTTCTAATCATGAAACTGGGGAAAAATTTTCTTCAAAATTCAAACCTTCCACTTGTGCATAGCCCTTACAAAAAAAGTCTGATTTTGTTTCTTGAAACTTATCCATGTTCATTCAACTTATTTCTGTAAACCCACATTTTTCCAATAACATTTTTACCTTTATAATGTGGAAAAAGTTACCATATTTAATTTTTCTCAATCTGATCCAACTCTTCATTCATAAAATCCACCCAATATTTGTGTTGAATAGATTATGAAATTGATTCCGGTTCAACATTTGAGATAAGTGAAGTCTAATTTTCTAACCTCAACTTTATTCTGGTTTGAAATGGATCCTTCTGATTCCCAAGAATATTTTCAATCTCAACATATTTTTATAAGGTAAAAAATTCAAATTTTGTTTCCTATATTAACTTTCCTCATCACATGATTCTTTTAAATCTTGATAAGTTTGTTTTGTATCATTCTTACCTTCATTGGAAACATTCTAGTTATCCTCCTCATCATTCTCAACATTTTTTGTTAAGAAATTTTTATTTTCAATGACTTTCACATCATATGAGTTGACCAAATTTTTTAAATCTTTGTTCCAACATTTTTAATTTCTTCCATTTGGTGAATATCCCATAAAATTTCTTTTTTCATCTTTTTAATCAAACTTTCCCAAATCCAGATTTTTGATTTTAATTAGACATGGACTTAAAAAAACTTTTAAGTACCTTAATAAAGGTATTTTTTTATAACAAATTTCATAAGAATTCATTTTGGATTCCGGTCTCAACAAACATCTATTCTAAATATATACAAAAATACTAACAACTTCTCTCCAGTAGAACTTTGAAAGCTTGTATTCCGCTGACATGCTTCTTCCAATTTCCACCAAACTTATATTCTTTCTTTATACTACTCCATTTTTTGTGGAGTGTAGGGAGAACTATACTGATGTTTGATATCATTATTTATCATATAATTTTTAAAAGTGTTTCTTATGAATTCGGTACCATTATATGTCCTCAATTTCTTTATATAATCCCCCATTTCTTTCTCAACTTCTTTTTGGAAAAACTTGAACATATACAAAACCTATAACTTATATTTCATAAACATTATGTTTTCAATATGAGTGAAATCATCAATAAAAGTGATAAATTATAAGCCTCCTTTTGTTTATTGATGTCTCATTGGCCCACATAAATCAGAATAAATAAGTTCAATAGGTTTGGTAGACTGAATCTCAACTCTCTTAGGACTCTTGTTAGTCATATTTCCTTTCCAAAAAGTAACAAAAACATCTTTATCTATTCTTTTCAATTTTTGAAAATAACAGACAACATCAACTTTATAAAGTTTTTTCATTTTTTTCTATGAAAGGTGCCCAATTCTTCGATGCCATAATTTGTTTTCATCTTCAACACTCAAGTAACAAGAGGTATTAAACTCTCTAATTTGGAAAATATTACCACCAATTCTTTCTCCTTTTATGATAAATTTTCCATCTTTTACACTTTTTACGATACAAGAATATTTTATGAAAACAACTTCTTTTCCATCATCACAAATTTGACTTACACTAAGTAAGTTATGTTTTATCCCATCAATAAATAAAAATTTCTTAGATTTCAACTTTTTTGCTTCAATCTCAGTTGTTCTGATTCCAATGATTTTTAAGGAACTATCATTACCAAAGGAAACTACTCCTCCATCATGACTTTCAACATGTTTCAAGTTTTTTTTATCACCTATCATATGTGAAGAATAACCACTATCAAGTATCCATAATTCTTTCCTTTTACTTTTATTTTAATGTTGTCTCAAAAATAAAATCTATTTCTTCAAATTTCTTCTTTCCATCTTCCTTTTCTTTTCTACCATAAGAAAATTGTTTTGGAAGGAGTGTTATACATATTTTGGCATGATGACCATCCACATCACATATTCCACAAACTTCTTTTAGACAATCAAATTGATTTTTTGGAAGGTTTCTAACATCTTGATATTTTTATTTTCTAACTTCTGGTGCGTTAGGAAAGTTTCTCATCCTTCTTCCACCATTACTTTTAATTTTTTCAAACCTTTTTCCATGAAATGATTTTTTTCCCAACATTTATAAGACCTATTCTCATAGATTCCACAACACCAAAAATAAACATCAAATCATGATTTTCTATTGAAGTAAGATCTTTATCTCTAGAAACTTTATTTTGGTTGATAAATTTTTCTTACTTTAATAATATCTAGATGTGGACCATATTTCATCCTGAGTGGGGTTTTATGTTTTTCAGATGAAATAGGTTTCTTACACCCTTTATTATATCCAATATTTCCCAATATTTTTTTTGAAATCTGAAATGTTTGAAAAATCAGATGAAACCTTATTTTTGGTTGGTGAGGATTTTACCCGATTCTTGATTTGACCTCTCTTGGAAACTTTATAAGTCTCAACTTTTACTTTTGAATACTTTTTGAAGTTTTCATTCATATTTCTAAAGGTAATTTCAGACTCAAGAAGTTTTTATTGAAACTTGTGAAATTATTATTCCTTATCTACCAGCTTCTTACTAAGATCTTCAATTATCTTTCCCTGTTCAGATTTTATTTGTTTGTAACTTAAGATCTATTGAATATATTATTCCTCCTTTCTTGATGAAATATTTTCTTCCTTCATCAATTTATTCACAGTATTTCTTCATTACACTGATTTCTTTCTTGAAAGTTCTATTTTTCTCAAGACTTGCAAACGGTTCTATTTTAAGTTGATACTCTCTATATGATTCTTCACCACCTTCTTCTCTATCCAAGGAATATCTTGTTTTCTAAAATTTTGTAATGAAGGTTTTGAATTTTTTTTGAACTTTCATCTCCCAAAGAACTATTTTCAGTTGAGTATGATTCATCTTCCTTACTCATCATACTCCTTTTGTCTCCAATGAATTTATTCTTATATTTTTTGGATGAATTTTCTTCTTTAGAACTTTTTTTTCACTTCTTCCATAAATGTTTTTCATCAGAATCATCTTTATATTCTCTAATATTATTCTTAGTACAATTCATAGTGAAGTGTCTGATTCCACCACACTCAAAACATTTAATAGTAAGTTTACCTCCATACTTTACTCTTCCACTTAAATAGTTCTTGGATATAATATACATGATTTTTTTTCATTCAACTCACAATCCTCTTTATTTTCAGAGTCACAAGGATCAATATCTTCAGCAAATCATATTTTTATTTTTCTCATGGATTCAAAATCTATTTCATCTTTCATCGTCTTTTTGAACATTAGAGCTTTCCTCATTTCATAAGCAACAAAAAGATTTTCAATTCATCAAGAGATAAATCATCCTTATCTTCTAAAGAATAAATTTTAGAATCAAACCTATTTGGAAGGTTTCTTATAAGTTTCTTCATAATTTTAGAATCTTCTAGGACATCACCGAATCCTATGATGTTGCAAACAATTTCATTTACTCTAGTGAAGTATTCATCAATAGTTTCCTTATCTATCATTCTTATATATTAATACTTACTATAGTAGTTTTATAGCTTTGCTTCCTTTATTTTAGTATTCCCTTTGATAATACTTTCCTGCTTGTCCTATAGACTCTTTGAAGTTTTGAGACCCATCATCTTCTGATAAAAATTTTCTAATAAGGGCATAAGGATAAAATTTCTAGATTTTCCATCAAATTCGATATTTCTTTTATCAAAAAAATTAATCAAGGAATCCTTCTTAATAGGTGGAAAGCCAATTTTTACAGTATTAAAAACACCCATGCCAAGAGTTAGGAGATAAGAAATTATCCTATTTTTCCATCCATAATAATTTTTACCATAAAATTTAGGAATTCCTCTACTATTGATATAATTAATATTATCCATGATAAGGATTCAATAGGGGACCCTTGGCTCTAATACTAATTGAAGTTCCAAAGGATCAAAAAATAAATGATAGGGGGGGGGGTGAATCAGTTTTTCACTTTTTATGAGTTTCAATACTTTTAGAAACTTAGCCCCTACAACCTATTAAGATTTATTTCCTTATCATCTTTTAGTAAATAATTATGCATGAAAAATTAGGAAATCAATTAAATCACACAATATTTACAAGGTTCAACCTTAGTGTGAGAACCTACATATTTTACATAGCCACTCCCATGGGTATATAAAAATTCGCTATTAAGAATAAGTGAATACAAATTGTACCAACTCCCATTAGACACCTTCTATATCTCGACATAAATGATTATACTGACTCCCATAATTTTATAAATTTTCTTACAAAACAATTGATCCAAAGTAAAAGATTAAATAATTTGTTCAATTTGATCCAAAAAAGTTCCTGGGTCTGATGAATCTAAGTATGATGGCCTTCAGTTTAATGAACCCAATCCGATTGGCTCAGTTTTATCAAATCAATATGATGCTCCCTTTATGATTTTGTGCTTGAAGAAACTTTCTATTTTGTTTGGATAACAAAACTTTCACTTCTCAAAAACTACTCAAAACTCAATCCGAACTTCATCAGTCTGATGGATTCAGTCTGACAGACTCAATATGATGAACCCATTATCAATCTACAAAACTAAAACTCTTCTCAAATGATCAATACGATATTACTCAGTCTGGTAAACAAAAGTTATAGCAGTCCATCCTTCTTCTGAGATCTCAGTCCGGAAATAAAAATTCAGCAAGAAATATGCAGCGCTGCACCTTTTCCTCACTCATGAAAAGTTTTTGGAATGAAAATTAACTACTCTTCTACTTATAAGTGACTCAGAAAGGTAAATATGGGAAACTGAAAACTTTTCTTGATTACCTAAATTTCAAAACTCTGAAAATAACTCGCATTTAAACTTCTACTTTGAGTCCTCCAAAACTTCTCAAGATTTCTCCAAGATCAATCTTCTAAAAAACAATAAGTTTTCTTCAGTTTGATATAACTTACTCATATTTATATTCCTCTGCTCATTACAATATGACTATGATTCTTTACTCATTATGATCTGACTATCTTTCTTTGCTCATTACGACGAACTTCCTCAGCAGATGAATTATCGGTATCACAACTCATCTGATTGCAGATTTGAACTTCCCTTTGTTTCTTGTCTAAAATTATTTTAAAATCTTCACTTATTATTTATAAATGATCTTCCTTTGATGAATCGACATCAAAAACTCTGATCACTCTGATTTTCTCTATTTGATGTGTTATCAGTGTGAGACATTCATTTGATGAATCAGTTCCTATTCTTGATCCGATTGATCTTCCTCCTCAAATTTAGTCTGGTTAAAAAACCTTATAATGATGGAATTATCATTACAATGGAATTATCATTATGATTTTATGCATCTGATGATAACTCCACTCATAAAATTTGAAATTCTTCAAACTTCATCAACTTTACTCATTTTGAATTCTAACAAATTATGTGTCAGGTACTTCTATATCTGATCTTCTATGTCCTGGTTTCTAGAATCGATACAAACTTTATGATTCCTCCATTTATTCAAAATATTTTATCATGATAATGTTTCAGGATTTATGAGAAAACCATGACTAGAAAAGCATAATCTAACTTTAGGTTTAGAAAGTATGAACAATTTCTAACTCCTGACTTCACTTTCTTAAAACATCATCTCTAATATCATTCTAACTTACTCTCTTAATATCTTCTGACTTTCTAAGAAAAATTGTGTCTGATGGATCTTCAAAATCATTCCGATGGATCTAAATTCAATGGTGAATTTGATCAATAACACTACAAAACTTCCATCTTCCATATTCCTTACACATTCTATGTCTGGTGCTGCTCAGTTTGAAAACTTGTGTCTGTAAACTTGTTTTCTAAAAACAACTTTCTTAAGGATAAAACTTTTCTCTCCCTCTATGTTTAGATTAAAAAACATTCAAAAAATTTCATATTTCTTATGAAAACTCATTACGATGGACTGGGTCTAATCCTGAATAACAAAAACATTCTTTTACAAAATGTTAGTTGTCAATAAATACAAAACTTGGTTAAAAACAAAAACATCAAAAAGGTTCTTCAAACTTGAATTTACTATTCATTATGGAACACTACTCATTTATATTACACAAAATAGATTATCCTAGAAACCATTGGTGGTAGCCTACTAGGATTATATCTCACACCTTTCTTAGGCCGCCTTGGGTACCCAAGAAGACTTCATGATTGCAGGTATAAATAAAGGGAAGTGGGAAATTTATGATGTTTGATTTTCAACATTAGGATAGAGTATGGGGGAAGAGGACTATGCCTATGCTTGAAAGGCCAACTGTAGCAATTTTTGATCTTTTTGGTATTTTTGTTAACATGTGGTATATGCCTACATCCCCTATTCCCTATGTACTCTTATTTTGTATAGCATCATGAACATCATCATCATTAATATCTATTATTTATTCAGATTACATATGTCGTTTATATAACTTGATTTATTGTTAATATTTCCACTTCTGTAAAATTTTTACTACCATGCTACACTCTGAACTATGATGGAATAGTCTCCCCATGAAAACACTATAGTCCCTCGCTAGTGGCATTCAGGGAGAGATTCTACAAAGTGGCATCAGAGCATATTATTCCTTTTGTTTTACTGTTTGGGTTTAGACAGGAGACTAGAACATTGGAATTTGGTAATGAGACTGTGCTCAGGAGTAGCTAACCCACATATAGGTGAAACCCAAATTACCAGGGATGGGTAAATACTATTATTTATTATTCTTGTTATATTTTCATGGATTTCACCATTGGGTGGCACACTTTATTTATGCTATTATTATTATTGATAAAATTCTTAACATCATGGCGTTTCTTCTACTATAGCCCAATGATATGAGAGATTATCAAATCATGCATCATACTAGGTACCATAGGAATTAAATGTCATGCATTTTTTATGCCATATTTACTTTCTACATGCATTTCTTGTGATGCATGTGCTTGCGGAAATGCCTATATTTTTACATATAGAAATGTGTCGAATTTTCTTGCAGGACTAAGAAAATATAATTGAAACTTAAAGTTTTTACCTTAACCTAATAGTGTTTTATTGAATAGGTTAAAGCAGACACCTTAAGCTATCAGTTGTAGCATGTTGTTCCATGGAACATTGGTCGCATGGGTTGGAATGTGTTGTGGTTAGGATTAAGTTGATTCCATAGTTCAATTCATAATGTGTATGGGCTGTTATAAATTGGAATAGGTGACCCATATAATTCAACCATTTAAAGGGATTTATATACATAAATGAATTAAAATTAGTACAAAATTTAAAATGAAATGTACACCTTTCATGTGTAATATGAGACCTTGACCCTAACCCAACCATAGTAGTGGGTAGTAGGCCACATCTCTTGTGATCCTTCTATAACATTTTCTTATCACCTAGACTTGGTTCCAGGAGAAGGCTAACGATTATGTAATGCTATAGGGAGGCCTTGAACCTGTCCCTTCTTATTATTACTTTCCTTATTTGCTTTTACTATCTATTATAAATCCCGTCAGAGGAGTGTTATTGGAAATTATAGAGATATACCTCTATGAAGTCCTCATGCTGTATGCCAAGAGAGTGGAGATGAGCACACTTTGGAGGTGGTGGGACCTGATCCACTCATAGTACCTCCTGTAATTCCACTTAAGTAACATCATGTAGATCCTCTATTGGGATCCAATGATTAGTTCTATGATAATTGTCTTTAGTTTATGTAGTCTCTTTAGGGTGCTCCCCGACCTACCCCTACCATGACATAGATAACTTGGGACTTTCAGCAGTAACATCCTCCCACATTCTCGGGGGATGGAGGACCTAAAGATGCCGAGTCATGGTGAGAATCTATGGTGTTGATCTTTGACCATATTGATATGCCTCTAGAGTGGAGGTTCAAGCTCACTACCCACATGTTGCGGGAATACTCCAAGAGTTAGTGGGACATTATATCTTAAGCTAAGAATCATTGGGGTATGGTCTAGAAGAACTTATAAGTGGACTTCTACGATCAATTATTTCCAAAAAATCTAAGATCAGACTACACTAGGGAGTTCATACATCTTTAGTAGGGCACTATGAACATGCTAGAGTATTCTGCTCGCTTCACCAAGCTATGGCATTTTATTTCATCTCTGACCAGTGATGAGTTGATGATTGTGAGGTGTTTTGAGGATGGTCTTGTGCATGATTTCCGATCATAGGTGAAAATATTTTAGTTGACTACTGTTACCAATATAGTGAAACATTCCCTTATCATAGAATGTAACCTCAGAGAAGCTGGCAATGTGAGACAGGGAAGTTTAGTTCCAATGCGGGGGGATAGTTCATTTAGTATTGGGAAGCACTATTTTGAGGGTGCATGTGGGGGTGGTACCAGCTAGGTGACATGAACTAATAGTTATATGGTGTGTCACTAGTGTGGAAGTCCAGGCCATAATAATCCTTAGTGCATGAGAAACCCAATCAAGTTTCAAGATTGTTTCATGATAGGTCACCTTCAACACTTCTTCTGGTCTTTTACTCCATCCCATAGTGAGAGAGGATTTGTATTGAAACCTCTTTTAGGTATAGGTTTAGAAACTCCACATTAGGCCGGGACTTGGTCTTCTACTGACTAATCAGCCTGAGGTGGTAGTGTCCATGGTCGAGGTAACCAGGCTTCAGAAATTCAGCATCAACAGAGTGGACTTTCCCAGGCTAGTCAGTAAACATTTCAGGACCACAGTTCAGGCCATATATATGAAGTGTATCCTACACTCAAGGAGTAGTGTCCATGACCATCTACAGTACAAGGTACTATTCTGTTAGCATCTACTTTAGTTTCTTTACTTTTTTATATAGGTGTATCACACTCTTTTATATCCTCTATGGATGTGGAAAGTTTGTGCCTCACAATTGAGTACTTATATGGAGTTATGTCTCTCAACATGTTGTTAGGGGTCATATTAGAGGGACTATGCCAGTTCTAAGAGTTCTCCTTGAGATAGTTGAATACCATTTCTTATAATGTTTCTTCATCCTCAAGATGAATTACTTTAATGTTATTATTAGTGTAGACTGACTTATGCTTTATTGAGACCAGGTGGATTGCTATCTCCACCTGATGTCTTTCACATAACTCAAGGGTAGCATGTATATTCATAAGAGATAATGATATATCTAGGAAATTTGAGCTATACCCAAGTGTACTGGGATAGGTAGAGTGAAATATTAGATGGTGAGTCTCCTTATGAGCGATCAAGGAATACAACATTCATAATTCCCTCCTATTGTAGATTGTTTCAGGTATTTCTTTGCTGATAATTTATCTAGATTATCTCCTAAGAGAGAGGTTGAGTTCACCATTGAGCTAGTTCTAGGTGCGGCACCGGTGTCCATTACTCCATATAGTATAGAACCTATAGAGCTACAAGAACTCAAAAATAATCTTGAATATTTAGAATAAAAGGGTTTCATTTGACCCAAAACATCTCCATGGTGATCACCTGTCCTTTTTTCCAAGAAGATAGATGGTACCCTTATATTTTAAGTGGATTATAGCTGATTGAACCAACTTATAGTGATGAATTGGCATCCACTGCATCGTATAGATGACCTCTTTGACTAGCTATGAGGAGAAATGATTTTATCCAAGATTGATTTGAGGTCAGGATACCATTAGGTGCATGTGAGGCCATTATACATACCACATACAATGTTCCAGAGCAGGTACGACTTGTATGAGTATTTGGTCATGCTGTTCAGCCTAAAAAATGCACCTATAGTCTTTATGGATATTATGAATAAGTTTTTCTACCCATATCTTTATTCCTTTGTGGTGGTCTTCATAGATGTCATCTTAGTGTATTCACATTCCATAAACGATGATGCTACTGATCTTGATATGGTACTGAGTACACTAAGAGAGCACCAGCTATATGTGAAGCTCAACAAATTACACTTTTGGATCATCAAAGTTCACTTATCAGGTCATATCATATCTAAGGGAAGGGATATCTATTGACCCAAAAAGGTGAGTGCTATGATTTCCTAGGAGTATCCAAATAATGTGTTTGATATACCCAACTTCTTAAGGATGAATGGATATTATAGGCATTTTATACAGAATTTCTCATGCCTGGAAGTGTCTCTTATAGTATTGACCAAGAAGGGTATGAAATTCGTTTGATCTGAAGCTTGTAAGACCAATTTTCAGGGGTTAAAGGGGAGACTTTCCTCAACACTGATCTTGATTCTACCTGAGATGGGTAGAGGCTATACTATTTACTATAATTCTTCAGGGGTTAGGGTAGGTGCAGTTTTTATATAGGGTGATTGAGTTGTAGTGTATGGGTCCCTCCAATTGAGGATTCATGAGTGGAATTACCCTACACATGACCTAGATCTAGCAACCGTGGTTTATACTTTACTATTTTTTAGGAATTAATTATTGGGTGATCAATTCATCATTTACACGGATAAAAAAAGTATCAAATATATCTCCATGTAGCGAGACTTGAATATGAGGCAGCGTAGGTGGGTTAAATACCTAAAATTGTTTGACTTTGATCTTTCTTATACACTCAGAAAGGGTAATGATGTGGATGAAATATTGATCCGAAAAACTCAGACACAATCTATCCAAGTGGCCAACAGTGAGTAGAAGTAGATGGATCTATTCTCTGAGATGCATATGGAGGTTCAAGAGCAGCACAGACAACTGGTTTTAGTAGAGTTGGAAGTGACATCCTCTCTTCTGGAGTAGGTTTGGATGAGTCAGTTTTCAGATTCCAAGGTCCTAATCTTGAGGGAGAGTGTCATAGGTGAGAACCCACCTAATGTTTGGGTTATTTATGGAAATGAGACTCTACTCTTCCATGGGCATGTTTGGGCACCTTTTGACATACATGAAGAGCTAATGAGGGAATCTCATACCTCTATTTGGGAAGTTCATCCTGGGATTACCAAGATGTATCATGACATATGTTGTTAGTATTGATGGCCAAGTACGAAGAAGCAGATTTCATGTTTCATTACTCAGTACTCCACCTATAAATAAGTGAAGGTTGATCACCAGTGTCCTACTATACTTCTAAAACCACTATCCATTACTAAGTGGAAATGTAATGATGTAACCATTTATTTTATGATGGGATTACTGAGATACCCTATAGTTAGCAATGCAATATGGGTGATCGTCAATAGGTAGACCAAGGTTGCAGAATTCCTACAAATTTGGGAGACCTTATCAGTCAATGAGCTTAGGTGGCTTTACATCTGGGTGATAGTGAACCTTCATGGTGTAACCCATTCTATCATTTCAGTCTGAGATGCCTAGTTTACCTCATAGTTCTAGTGAGGGTTGTAGAAGGCACTAAGTTCACAAGTTCTTTTGAATACAACATATCACCCTTAGAACGATCAGCAGTCTGAGTGGAAATTATGGGTGTTAGAGGATATGCTTTGGGCATGTATCCCTGATTTCATAGGTTCATGGAAAAAATATATACCTCTTTTTGAGTTTTTCTATAACAAAATCTTTCAGGAAACAATCTAGATGGTTCCGTATGAGGCCCTTTACAGTTGTCCATGTCGTTCACCTTTGTTCCGGTTAGAGGCAGGTGAGAAAGTTCTATTGGGTCCTCATCTCATTTAGGAGACTTCAGAATAGGTTTAGTCAATTTAAAAGTGTGTGTATACAGATTAGTATGAGAAAAAGTCTTATACTGATCATCACTATAGACCTTTGGATTTTGGGGTGGGACATTGTGTCTTTCTGCATGTTTCTCCTAGATTGGGTCACAAAATAATTTGAAGATGGGGAAAGTCATCAACCCGGTATGTTGGGCCTTTCGAGATAGTGGAGAGAGTTAGGTTGGTAGCCTATCAGTTTCTATTACCTTAGAGATACATTTCCATGCATGATGTATTCCACATATCTCATCTTTGTTGGCATTGTATTGAATTGTCTCATTCATTTGACCCCGAGGATATTGAGTTGGAGGTGAATGCATCCTTTGAGGAGCATCTAATATGTATCATTGATCAGAGGATGAAGGATCTCTGAGGAAGGTTCATTCCACTAGTTCTGGTGTTATGGAAGAATTAATGTGTTTAGGATGAGGCATGGGAGTGGGATAACAATGTACATGCTCATTGTCTAGAACTTTTTTTAGACGACATCTTACCAATCTCAGAATAGAAACTCAGGGATGAGTTTTCTTGAGGGGAGGTTGTGACGTCCCAGATTTTCTCAACGGTAAGAACTATTAGTTTTTGGTTTTAATTCCTTTGTTTATCCCTAACAATGATTCCTAAGAGAGTTAAGGAGGTTCCAAGGGTGTCATGAGTTTGTTTAGAGCCTAAAGCCTTGAACTTTGAAAAGAAAGACCGGGATGAAATGTTAGTAGAAACCATGCGGCCCAGCCTACACGGTTTATATAACTGTGTGACATTAGGTAGTGGGGTGCTGGGGGTCACATGGGTTTTCTACAATCGTGCAACCCTAGGCACATGGTCATGTGGTGTAGCAAGCCTCTTGGACAGAGGCCATTCGCATGGTTGGTACATTGTTTGTCCAACTGTGATACTAAACCATATTCCCTTGTCTATGTGGGTAAAATCCATATTTTAACCTTAATGAACCTAAAATATAACCCCCCCTCTTCTCCCTCTCATTTCTAGCAGGTGTCTCCTCCTCACTCATGTACAAGATCCTCCCTTCCTCCACCATAGGTTTTAGGATATCTACTTCTTCCGAAATCTGAATTATTCACTGTTGGGTGAGTTAGAAATCACTTGGTATGATCTATAACCCCATCCATTATATTTTAAGTTTATATTCAAATCTATTGTGCTATTTAGGTGTGAACTATTTTGACCTATTTTTAGGTCGTTGGAAGATTTCTTCAATTTCTCTTGTTCTAGATCAATTCAAGCATCAACAATAGATGAGTGGAGTGACACTACATCAAGGTAGGTGGTCTAGGTCTTTCCCAATTATTTATACACTTTTTAAATGATTCTCTATTGTGCCGTGCATTGAACCCTTTTGGTGGAGCCCTTAAAATGCTAAATAATTTAATCTAAGTGGTCTGTCATGATTATTGTGACCCTAGAATATGGAGAACCATATCTGAAGTTGTTCTCCCTGACTTGGGAGACACCCCTTGTGCCCTATGCCTTGTGACTTACTTATAATTGATGCCTTGTGCTTATTTCCACATATATTATTCCATAGTTGATGGGATTTAATTTTATAACTTGGATAAATTGTTTAGCATGTGATTTTTAAATGATCATTGATGAAATGTGAATGTAAATTCTATGTCTCACATGCTTACGGGCCAAGAGAGAACACATGTCCCAACTTAAGGACATCGTGGATGGACTCACCGTGATTGACTTGGATCTACTTGAAATGTCGGGAGAAACCCTTGGCTTTCCTTGGATGGGATCTTTGGACGGATTTAATTATACTTATGAGTGACATCGGTTCCCTAGGGGAGAAATTGTGGAAAAACTCATTGGAAAGATGGTTATTCCATGCCTTGAGTGATACTTGGTCCCCTATATGAGATACCTGGTATGGAATCAGAGTTTACCATTCCATTAGTGATATGAGGGATGCTGTTAAAGGTTTCCTTAGATGGACTATGTGGTATTAGTTATATCATAGGATACTTTAGAGACCCTTGGGATTCCATTATGGATCACCTTGGATGGGTTCGGGATGCCACTATTTAGATTTGACTGATTGTTTTCTTAGATTGTGTGTGATGCCTTCTTATTAAATGATAAGAATGCTTGAATGATATTCTAGGGAAATGACCTCCAAGATAAATCACAAGATCGGGGTTGGTCCACACATGTTATATAGTTTATGTTGGCCCATGCATTCACCATTACAACTTGTATAGGTTTCCTTGGATTAGACATCCATCTTAGGCTGAAGAAGGTAGAATCAGTCGAGTATCCATTTAGGAACCCGAACCAAAGTGTTATTTATTTATTTATTCAAATAATTTCATTTATTATTCATTATGGTACACTACTCATTTATATTTCACAAAAAAAATTGGACTAGACACCGTTGATGGTGGCCTATTGGGATTATATCTCACACCCTACTTGGGCCACCTTGGGAACCCAAGAAGAATTCATGATTGCAGGTATAGATAAGGTAAGTGACTATCTTTTGATGTTTTATTTTCATCATTAGGATGGATTATGGGGTAGAGGACCGAGCCTATGCTCGAGAGGATAGTTATAACATTTTTTGGTCTTTTTGGTATTTTTGTTAGCATGTGGTATATGCCTGTATCCCCTATTCCCTATGTACTCTTATTTTGTATAACATCATGAACATCATCATCATTGATATATATTATTTATTCATCTTTCGAATATCATTTATATAACTTGCTTTATTGTTAATATTTATATTGTTGTCTATTATTTACTATTGCGCTACACTCTGACCTATGAGGGAATAGTCTCCCTATAGACACACCCTAGGCCCTCACTAATAGTTGGTAGCCTCTGGAATCCAGGGAGGCATGATTGAGGTATTGTGGCCACTGCCTCAGGGCACCACTAAGTGACATTCAGGGCATAACTCTACAGACTTGTCATGTCTATCATTCACTTTACATCTTTACCTGTTACACCTACACCCAATTATAGTTTATATGCACAGGATGGATTTTTTATATACACAATTGGTGGTGGACTAATAAGTATATATCACACCCCATTTAGGCCACTGATTGGTACCTAGATAGACTTTATGGATACATGTAGGGATAGGGGAAAACACCTAGTTATTAATGCTTGATTGATTATAGCATGGGAGCGGGGGAGCACAGGACCGAGCTATGGATCATGATGCTATCTGGAGATAGTATTTTTTTATCTTTTTGGTTCTTTTGATATAAGTGTATGTATGTGTGCTTGATACCATGCTTTCCTGTTCATTTTATTTAGAGACATGAAATTACATAATTTTGTATATGGTACTGGATATTTATATTAATGTATTTCTATTTCATATGTATGATTTATATCCTATTTTCAGTTGGTATTATGATTCCTCTATTTATCCATTTTTTGCACCATTGTGATACTCTGATTATGAGAGTATAGTCTCCAAATTATACCATCATGGACCCTCACTTCTATTCAACAGCCTTTGGCATACATGGAGGCGCGCTTGAGGCCTTGTGACCAACTAGGTTCAGTTATTTATGAGTGAACCATGACCAGAACAATAAAAATTAGTATCAGAGGATTTCTTTTATTTTACATACTATTTTGGGATGTTATAAAGGAGGATGGGACATTTCAGAATTTATAAATGATCTTGTTCCTAGGAGTAGCTAACCCACATATGGGGAAAAATCCAAATTACCAAGTATGGGACTCAATTCTCTAGTTTATGTCTGTTACAATTGTTTTAATTCCACTGTTGGGTGATGCACATGATATGTGATATTGTTATTATTATGCTGTATTACATTTTATCCTTATCTTGGTATGGATAGGAAGAATTGATTATGCATAATTTTGAGCACCTTATAGGATTAATATGTTATGAATTATGCCATTCCATATAGGTTTCATTTCCTAACTACATGATACTTGTTGTGTGTTCCTCGAGTGATTTTTTTTATGTATCTAACATTTCTGTAGAAAAAATGGGATTGAATAATTGGTTCTTAAAGTGTCTATATCAACCTAAATGTGTTTTCCAATATAGTCTGATGATGAAACCTTAATTAACCAATTATCACACGTTTGAGTTATGTAAATGAGGTTACATAAACTGAAACATTTGTTAATTTTGAATACATGAATTCCATATATAATATAAAGAGTGTATGTAACTATATAAATTGAGAATGAAGTTTCATTTAGTAAAATCATCTTATAGTACCTATTACATTTTTATATTGAATGTAAAGTTCTAGATATAGTTAAATGAACTACCAATTTCAATTTATAAATCATGTACTTGTATAAAATGAAAATGGTACTTCAATTAACTGGTCTATTATGTAAATGAAAGAATTGATAAATCTATAATTTAAATGCAGTCACCGTTAAATGGGGATTCCAATTGCAACTTAAAGGGTGTTTTCTTCTATAAATTATAATTGATACTCTATATACTGGGTCCCCTGGATGAAACAAAGAGCTCGACCTAGACCCTACCTCAATAGTAGGAAATAAGCAGTGTATCTGGTGTTTTTTATGATCATTCCTATCAACCAGACCTAACTTCAGGAGCATGCAGGGAGGGGGGGGGGGGTGACTCTTATATAGAAAGGCTTGTACCTATCCTATTATTATGTATGTAATCTTTACCATTATAAAATCTTATTTGAGGCACGTTCTTGGAAATTGTAGAGCTATGCCACCATTATTTTCTCAAGTCTTGCACCAGGAGGGTGGTGAAAACCATACTCTAGAGGTAGCGGGCTCTGAGCCACTGGTTTTAACTCTAGTAGTGCCACCTAAGGAACCTCCTACTATCCTTGATGTGGGTGATGATGCCCGGTTTTGAGGGAAATTTATATGTATTATGAAAACTATACAGGGAGCTCTGTGACTTACCTATTATATGGAAGAGCTAACACAAGAGTTTCAATAGCATCATCCACCTACTTTTTCAAGGGATGGAATCCCTCAGGCTACAGAGTTATGGCTTGAGACTCTCTTATATATCTTTGAGCATTTGGAGATACCTCATGAGAGGAGAGTCAAGATCTCCATGTATATTCTTTGAGTATCTGCCAAGAATTGGTGGGATATTCTGAACATGGAAGATAAGAACCATAAAATTATTTGGATGGATTTCCAATCTATCTTATATGAATAATTTTTCCCTGATACCTTGAGGTATGATATTTCTAGGGATTTCATGAACATGAAACAAGATTTTATGTTCGTTATGTATTACTCATCTCATTTTACATAGATTCCTTACTTTGTTCCTATCTATATCATTGATGAGCCAGTGAAAGTGAGATGTTTTGAGGATGGGATTAGGCATCATATTTTATCTCAGTTAAATTTTATTCAGTTGAATACTGTGTCTGATATAGTAAAATAAGATCTTATTACTAAACATAACCTGAGGGAATATTGAGGTCTAGATTGGCGTGGACTAGCTTCTCGACCCAATAGTGAAATATCTAGTGCCAGGAAGAATCTCTTTGAGACCTCTCATGAGGGGAGTACCAATAAGAGTTCATAAATGGGTGGTTTTTTAGTATTTAATCAGTATAAAAAGCAGGGACATGTGAAACCTTAGTATAAGAGGGCCCCAGTTGAGTGCTGATCCTATAGGAGGATGGGCCATTTATAGTGGTTTTACTGAATCTTCCCTTTAGGGGATAGTGAGAGAGGACCGTCACTAACTATGGGTCCTGGAGTAGGATCAACAGCTCTTTATTAGGCAAAGAGATAGAGTGCTACCGGCCGATCAGACCGAGGAGGTGGTCATGGAAGAGGGATCTAGACACCAGTTGCATGACATCAGTAGAGCGGACCTGCTCAAGGTAGTCATGTTGTATCTTAGTGATGTGAAACAGGCTAGGATTATGCAGTGCAACATGTTCCTAGGGAGAAGAGTCCCATAACTTCTATAGTTCAAGGTATGATTTTAGTAGCATCTACCTTGGTATATATTTTTTTGATATAAGAACTTCAAATTCTATTATCTTTATAGCTATCATGGAAATACTCACGCTCAAAATTTAGTACTTCTGTGGGGTGATGACCCTTGACACTCCCTTTGGGTATCTGATCAGATAGTGTAAAACACTATAAGGAGTGCCCCTTGATATAGGCGACTATAATTTTCTATGGAACTTATTTTTATTTAATATGTCCAGTTTTGACATTATCCTTAGGATGAACTAGTTAGTTTTTTATAATGCCTACATGGATTTCTATTATTAGAGGGTGTCCTTCACATCTCCATAGGGTAGTATTTATATTCACAAGGATGAATAAGATTTTTAAGAAGGTAGAGATGGAACAGACAATCATGGGTTAGGTGGAGTGACAACCCATATTTCTAGCCTTTATATGGCTGATCAGGGAATACATCAAACTGATTTCCTTCCTATAGTATATTTTTTCAAGGATGTATTCCCTGAAGACATTTCTAGAATACCTCTTGAGAGATTGGTGAATTTCTATATCGATCTAGTACTAGGAGAATCACCAATATCTATTCATCCTTATAGGATGACTACTACTGAGTTACATGAGCTCAAGAGATATCTAGAGGAATTGGAAGTTAAGGCTTTTATACAACTTAGTACTTCACCTTGGGGTTTATACTTTATTTTCACCAAGAAAGAAAATGGTAACCTAAGTATTTGGGTGGATTACCAGAAGTTGAATTATCTTACTATGAAGAAATGGTTTCCTTTTCCTCATATATATGACATTTTTGATTAGCTCTGAGGAGCTCAAGTTTTCTCAAAGATTGATTTGAGGTTAGGCTATCACCAAGTACATGTTATAAATTTGGACATACCTCATACAATGTTCCATATCAGTTATGGTATTTATGAGTATCTAATTATGATATTCAGTCTCATGAACACGCTGACCATTTTCATGGCTATGATGAATCAGGTTTTCCACCCATATTTGGATTTATTTGTGGTAGTCTTTGTAGATGGAATCTTAGTGTATTCTTGTACTCGATACGACCATACCAAAAATCTTGAGATTGTTTTGAATACATTGAGATAGAATCAATTATATTCTAAGTTCACTAAATGCTACTTTTGGATCAATAAAGTCCACTTCTTTGGTCATATCATCTCAGAGGATAGAGTATCAGTTGACCCAGAGAAGGTGAGAGATGTAGTTACCTAGGAGTAGACCATGAACATTTTTGATATATGTAGTTTCTTGGGGATATCTGTTTATTATAGGAACTTTATAGAAAAATTTTCATGCTTAGAAGAACCTATTACGTGCTTGACTAAAAAGGGTGTGATGTTCATATGGTCAGAATCCTGTGAGATAGATTTTCAGGTGTTAAAAGGGAGACTAACATCTGCACCGATCCTAACTCTGCTAGAGTAGGGTAGAATATGACAACCCTGCTTTTTAATACAAACTTAAACATGATTTATTACATAAATATTCACTTGATACAACAAAGAAGATCGAGATGTTTAGTTTCTTTGGGTATTAGGATCATTACATAAAAACTTGAAACATGTAATACAACATCTTTATTGAAAACTTCCTTTACATGACCACTACATTCCCTCGTACTTAGCTTTTCATGGGATAACCTGAGGACATGCATAAGAAAAGGGTGAGCTATAAAGCCCAGTAAGGGAATACACATGGAATAAAATGAGGAGTACAATACATGTTAGACATTAGGCATATCAATATATCACAAGAGAAACATGAACATAAAGGCATGATAAATCATGATAATCATAACATGGAAATGTGGCAACAACACTTAACATGGAATTAGCATGAGCCAAGGCTCATTGCACATGGAGCATGAGTAAATCCTCATTGAACATAAATCATGAGTAAAACCTAATTGAACTTGAATTATCATGAGTCAACACTCATTTCTCATGAAGTATCATGATACTATACTTTACCCAATGCATTGGAGTGCTATAAGGGTGCACCCTTCTTAAACATTTCATTTCATGCATAAGTGTGCCACATGGATCATAAAACATGGATTCAAAAAACACAATCATTTATTCCACGATAAAGGAATGTTGAATTCATACATGAAACTTTATAATAAATAAGTAAATGTTCATAAAGGTGAATACCCTTGATGGATAAATGGGTATGGTATTCACTACACAATGACATTGGCTTAAAAAATTAGTGTGATTTCGGCAGCGTAACAGCGTGACATAAGAATTCATAAAAAAAATGGTTGATGAGAGAGAAAGGGGTTCCTCATCATATTTAAATGTAATGGAAATTAAGGAGGTCATATAGATACATGTCCCCACAATTTTAATTGAATTTATATTCATGATACAAAATTATTACTTGAATGTAAAAGAGGAGAGAGAAGTTCCTTTCAGAATTTCGGTATAGTAACGGGTGTACATGGGAGACATTTAATGAGAGAGAAATGGATCTCCCATAATTCAAACATAAATAGGGCAGTATGAGAGAGGTTCAAAACCATACCCCAACATTCATAATTGAAATTAAAAGGGTAAAACAATTTAAATAAAATTGGACAAAAATGAAAAAGGAAGAAAAAACCTTTACTTGGAAGTGTGCTTCCAAAGGCTAGAGAGAGGCTTGTGAGAGGATTCTTGGGAGCTTGGGGCACCTTGGGAGGATTCTAGAGAGAGTAGGGCAGAGGTTGGACGAACTCAAAAGGCTTTTAGTGATGAGTAAGTGGGAGCTTGGGTGAGTTTATATAGGAAAGGTGAAGGAATTCTGTATTATTTAGGTTTGGGACCCCTTATATTAAATTAATCCAAAACACAAACCATACCATGGTTTTTGCCAATGGTTTTTGGAAAAGGGAAGAGTAGAACAATATTTTATAAGGAAAAAGTCCTAACTTCTTAAAATAATAGGGTTTCTTATGTGGAGGTGAGTCACACTCCCATGGAAAACAATTTAAAAAGACAAGGTGTTTAATAAGTCTTGAGGGGTCCATTAATGCTTTGAAAAGTAAGTCGAACAAACCCAAAATCACATTATTTTAATGGTAAAACATATATTGGCCTAAAATAAAGATTATAGTATTTTATTACATCACTATTGGGTCATTATGATGTCATAAAACACATTATATATTTAAACGATATTTAATTTTTACCCAAAAATTTGACCATCTCAGAAAATTATGAAAATTTCACCATTGGATAATTTCTATGTCCTGATTCCAGAAATAACATTTATTTTATCTAAATAATTTTCTAAATATGTTAATTTTTACTTTTAAAATAAAAACCGACATTTATCGAAAATTCACGGGTTTTGACAGAAATGGCTTTCAAAACTTAATAAAAATTATAATTGCATTCATAAAATTATAAGATCATTTATATTTAATAAAAATTAATTTAATAATAAAAATAACATTTTATTAAAATAATATTTTATTCAAAAATCTCTTAATTTAATAAAATAGAATTCTTAATTAAATAATAATTAAAAACACTATTTGTACTTTAAAAACTATTTACAATGTATCAAAAATAACAAGGAGGTATATTCATTATTATATAAAAAAATAATATACATGAACATAGTACTAGAGATTTGTTACATAACCCCTTAAAACAGCCGCATAAGACCTAAGGGTAAGGTGTACGATGGTGACAGACTCTTGGGGTGGCTCGGATAACATCGCTCGAGTGGTAATCTCTATCAACTTCCACTTTTCTTGTAGACGGTCCTCTTCGATCTTGACATGGTGAAGCTCAACTTGGGCTTGGTCAAGAGAGAAGCTCAAGGATGCCACCTCTTTTTCGAGCTCCGACAAATGGGCTTCGTACGGAGAAATTATACTGGAAGAGGCCATCGCTTCTTTTGTCTGAGTAGATTGGATTTGTTAAAGCCCCATATTTATACTAATCATGTGATCACTGTTCAACGACTATATTAGCAACGGTCAAAATTCTTAACATAAAACCAAATAATTTTACATTTTATATAAACATAAAGATACATTTAATTAGATCAAGATGAATTTACATTAATGAAACTTTGGGTCATTACAATATCCCCCCCTTAAGAAATTTCGCGCTCGAAATTTCCTTTTTCCCACACTAAAACAGATGTGGGTAACTCAACTTCATCATTTCCTCCGATTCCCAAGTCACTTCTTCAAACTTGTGGTTTCTCCACAACACCTTGACGAGGGGCATTGCCTTATTTCATAGAACTTTTTCTCTACGATCTAAGATCTTCACTGGTTGCTCCTCATAAGAAAGATCATCTTCCAATTGCACCACCTCAGAAGAGAGTACATGTGAAGGGTCCGATATGTACTTCCTTAAGAGGGATACATGAAAGACATCATGCACTTTGGCCATGGTAGGTGGAAGTGCTAGTCGATAGGCCACAACCCCGACATAATCAAGAATCTCGAAGGGGGCGATGTACCTTGGAATTAACTTCCATTTCTTTCCAAACCTCATGACCTTATTCCACAGAGATATGTGTAGAAAAACCATGTCTCCAACTTTAAACTCAAGGTCTCGTCGATGGTTATCTGCATAAATCTTCTGTCGACTCTAGGCTGCCTTGATATGCTGCTGAATGGTTTTCACCTTCTCTACCATTTCTTTGACCATTTCTGGTCCAAGCAGCTTACGTTCACCGACCTCATCCCAACACGCCAGTGTTCTGCACCTTTTCCCATACAGGGCTTCATATGGTGCCATTTGGATGCTCGAGTGGAAACTATTGTTATAAGAGAACTCAACCAGAGGAAGATGTTGATCCCATCCTCCTTTAAAGTCCATTGAGCATGCTCTCAACATGTCCTCAAGTGTTTGGATAGTCCGCTCGGATTAGCCATCAGTTTGAGTATGATAGGCCGTACTAAAGTTCAGTTCAGTATTTAGAGCATGTTGAAGACTCTTCCAAAACTTAGAGGTGAATCTTGGATCTTGGCCAGACACAATAGATAGTGGTACTCCATGAAACCTTACCACTTCCCTGATATATATCCGGGCCAGTTGATCCAATGATAAATTCTCCTAAATAGAAATGAAGTGTGTAGTCTTTGTAAGATGATACACAACAACCCAGATTGCATTGTTGCCTTTGGATGTCCTTGGAAGTCCAGTGACAAAGTCCATGGTGATGTTCTCCCATTTCTATTCTAGTATGGGCAATGGTTGCATCATCCCCTTAGACTTCTACCTCTCTGCCTCTCTACCTTCACTTGCTGACACACCAGGCACTTTGATGTATATTCAGCGATCTCCTTCTTTATATTATCCCACCAAAAGTTTTCTCGGAGATCTCGATACATCTTTGTGCTCCCTGGGTGAATAGAGAAATTTGAACCATGTGTGTCATCCAAAAGTTCCTTCTTCAGCTCCAGACTTGATGGAATACATAGTATTTTCCCAAACCGCACAATTCCTTCTTCATTAACATTAAACTCCAAGGATTTCCCTTTTTCGATAGCTTCCACCTTTTCCTAAATTCCCCCATCATCCTTTTGAGCATCCTTTAACCTTTCCGAAAGATACGGTTGAGCAATCATTTGTGAAAGGATTGATGATGTTCCCTTCTTTATGATTCCCATGTCTATCTTCATCAAGTCTAAGAAGATTGGACCCTTCTAAATTCTCATCATTGATAGAATCGCTGAGTCCTTTCTACTTAGGTCATCTGCCACCTTGTTCGCTTTCCCAGGGTGGTAATGTATTGAACAGTCATAATCCTTGATGAGCTCTATCCATCTTCTCTGGCACATATTAAGCTCTTTCTGTGTAAATATATATTTAAGACTCCTGTGGTCAGTATATATCTCACATTTCTCTCCATAGAGATAATGCCGCCAGATTTTCAAGGCAAAGATCACAACCGCCAACTCTAGATCATATGTTGGATAGTTTCGCTCATGGATTTTCAAATTCCTTGAGGCATAGGATATCAATTTATCATTCTGCATCAGCACACAACCTAATCCCTTCTTTGAAGCATCACTGGATACCACAAAAAGTTCCCCACTTGTGGGTAAAGTGAGCACGAGCGCAGTGATAAGCCTCCTTTTCAAATTCTTGAATCTTTCTTAGCATTCATCACATCAAGAAAACTTTACTCCCTTTTGAGTTAGCTTGGTAAGAGGGTTGGACAATCGTGAGAAATTTCTCACAAATTGTCGATAATATCCAGCTAACCCCAAGAAGCTACAGATATCCATTACCGATGTTGGCCTCAGCCATACCTCAATTGCATCTATTTTGGAGGGGTCCACAGATATCCCATTGCTTGTGATGATATGACCCAATAATGAGACCTCCTTCATCCAAAAATCACATTTTCTGTACTTTTCATAGAGATTCTCCTTGCGCAAAGTCTCTAGTACAGTTCTTAAATGCTCCTCATGATCCTCCTTGGTTTTGGAGTATATTAGAATATCATCTATAAACACTACCACAAATTTGTCAAGGTAATCTATAAATAATATATTCATTAATTCCATGAATATTTCTAGAGAATTAGTGAGTCCGAAAGGCATTACTATGAATTCATAGTGCCCATATCTTGTGCAAAAAGCAGTCTTGGGGATATCTTCCTTCTTCACCCCTACTTGATAATATACCGACCGCAAGTCCACCTTGGAGAAGTATTGTGCTCCATGCGGCTGATCGAACAAGTCATCAATTCGTGGGAGATGATACTTGTTCTTTATCGTGATTTTGTTAAGTTCACGATAATCGATGCAAAGCCGCATTGACCCATCCTTCTTCTTGACGAAGAGGACTGGTGCACCCCATGGTGAAGCACTTGGGCGTATAAACCCTTTATCCAGATTCTCCTGTAGTTGTTTCTTCATCTCTTCAAGCTCTAAAACAGCCATTCTATATGGAGTCTTGGATACTGGTAAATCCCCGGGTATAAGGTCAATTGAGAATTCAACATCTCTTCTAGGAGGAAGACCAAGCAGTTCCTTAGGAAACACTTCCGCGAATTCCCTCACAATAGGAATTTCTTTAAGGATGGATTCTTCCTTCGACTCAATCATCTGAGCCAGATACGCATGCTCATAGGGTAGTAATATCCATGATTGAGATGATGGAGCTAAAGAAGATTCATCTTCCTCCTTACACTTATAAAGAATTGGGGGTCGATTCTCCATATGGAGTGTGATTTCCCTCTCCCGACAATTTATGTTGGCTATATGTAAAGAAAGCCAATCCATGCCAAGAATTGCATCAAATTACACCAGAGGGAGTATGACGAGGTTTGCCGGGAAATTCAATCCACATATTATAACAAGGTAGGACTTATACTCATGGGATGCAATGATTGCCCCATTTTCCGTACTCACTGACATCTTCACTTCCATGATTTGTGGTGGTACTGGGATTGTTCTACTAAACTTTTGAGATATAAAAGAATGCGTAGAACCTGAATCAAAAAGTACGTTCGCTATTCTTGAATGAATAACTAGCGTACCTGTCACCACTTCGTTTTCGGGGTTCACTTCGGCAGAAGTGATGGAAAAAGATCTTCCTTGCTGCCTTGGAGGTTGTTGGTTGCCTCCGAAAACCCTTGGATTAGGGAATTGATTTGAAAAATGCCCCGGTTATTTGCATTTGTAGCATTGAAAAACGCGTTGAGGTTAGAACAGAGCATTCCTCTCCTCTGTCGCAGCCGCGGGTCTTTCTTTCTGACAGTTAACAGCTAGGTGCCCTTCTCTTCCACACCTAAAGCATTTCCTCATCCCCTTAAGGCAATTTCCAGGGTGCTTCTTTCCGCACTTTTGGTAAGAGGGGTGCTAGATCTTCTTAGCACCATTGGATTTATCCATCGGACCACCAACATTGAAGTCCACCTTACGATTCTTATCCCCCCAATACCCCTGTGATTCCCCGATCTCCATTTCGACCTTGAGGTCACATCGAACAATTTCCTCAAAGCTGTCGAAGTCACGGATCACTAATGCTTTCCACAGGCTAGGATTCATCCCACCAAAGAAGCGGTCAACCTTGCATTCAGAGGTAACGAAAAATCCAGAAGCGTATCGTGCAATCCTTGTGAAGTTTTCCTCGTACGCTCTAACATATTCTTTGTCTTTTTTCTTGAGGGAAAGGAAGTCCCTTTCCATTTTAAACCGGAGGGTGCATGGAAAATATTTATCAAAAAACATCTTCCAGAAATCCTTCCATTCCAATGCCTCGATCTCCTCCTCAGGCTTCATATTTTTGATCAACGTCCACCATTGATCATCTTCACTCTCCATACAATAATCCACCAGGAGAACCTTCTATTGTTCAGAACATTGAAGGATTGAGAAGATCTTTTCAATGGAGTTGATCCATTGTTCAGCGATCGTGGGATCAGATGATCCACTAAAAGTAGGAGGCCTTTGTCTCATGAAGCTCTCGATAGCGACTTGTTCTTTCTTAGGGGGGGGGGGGGGTTGAACATTCCTCTTGACCCATGTTTCTATTCAAAACTTGAGTTAGTTGAGATATAAGCATGAAAAAGTTTGCGATTCCCGCTCCCATTGGATTGGGAATCTCATTATTACAGTCATCACACTGATCTTCACAATGGTTGTTAGCCCGAGTCCTCCTATTACCGGCCATTGGCTGGAATAAAAGGAAAGTTAGGGGTAACACATAAAGGGTAATCCAAAGACAAAAGTTGATGACTTATAAATAAACTTTTATTTCCTTAACTCACGAGTCTATAGGCTTCAATCTAGTCTTTTCATGATCTACTTTCTAATATATATTCTTAGGGTCATTTTTTTTAATTCCCTTAATAAGGGTTCATACTAAGCTTGTGAATTTATCAAAACATATCCCCAAGAGTGTCGTAACCAAGAGTGCAGCAAGGTCCGTTGTCTTACACCAGTTCCCGTTCGAGTCTATCTCAAAGCGGTGTTTTTGGGTTTTACCCCTAGGATACATCTGTACCAGAGCCGCCTCTACGTGCTCATATCCAGACATGGATGTATTTTCTTGATAAACCACTTACTCAGTAATTACCAAAACTTAGGGATGTTTTTATTATACTTAGTCTTGTCTCTAAGGCTTTACTAAGGTTTTATAATCCTAATCCCAAAAAATAACTAAACCTATCCTCTAATACCAACTATGACAACCCTGATTTTTAATACAAACTTAAACATGATTTATTACATAAAACTTCACTTGATACAGCAAAGAAGATCGAGAGGTTTAGTGTATTTGGGGATTAGGATAATTACATAAAAACTTGAAACATGAAATACAACATCTTTATTGAAAACTTCCTTTACATGACCACTACATTCCCTCGTACTTAGATTTGCATGGGATAACCTGAGGACATGCATAAGAAAAGGGTGAGCTATAAATCCCAGTAAGGGAATACACATAGAATAACATGAGGAGTACAATAAATGTTAGAAATTAGGAATATAAATAGATCAAAAGAGAAACATGAACATAAAGTCATGATAAATCATGATAATCATAACATGGAAATGTGGCAACAACACTTAACATGGAATTAGCATGAGCCAAGGCTCATTGCACATGGAGCATGAGTAAATCCTAATTGCACATAAAGCACGAGTAAACCATCGTTGCACTTGAATTAGCATGAGTCAACACTCATTGCACATGATGTATCATGATACTATACTTTACCCAATGCATTGGAGTGCTATAAGGGTGCACCCTTCTTAAACATTTCATTTCATGCATAAGTGTGCCACATGGATCATAAAACATGGATTCACAAAACATAATAATTTATTCCACGATAAAGGAATATGGAATTCATACATGAAAATTTATAATAAATAAGTAAATGTGCATAAAGGTGAATACCCTTGATGGAGAAATGGGCATGGTATTCACTACACAATGACATTGGCTTAGAAAATCGGTGTGATTTCAGCAGCGTAACGGCGTTACATAAGAATTCATAAAAAAAATGGTTGATGAGAGAGAAAGGGGTTCCTCATCATATTTACATGTAATGGACAGTAAAGAGGTCATATAGATACATGTCCCAACAATTGTAATGGAATTTAGATTCATGATACAAAAGTATTACTTGAATGTAAAAGAGGAGAGAGAAGTTCCTTTCGGAATTTCAGCATAGTAATGGATGTACATGGAAGACATTTAATGAGAGAGAAAGGGGTCTCCCATCATTCAAACATAAATAGTGAAGTATTAGGGAGGTGAAAAACCATACCCCAACATTCATAATTTAAATTAAAAGGGTAAAACAACTTAAAGAAAATTTGACAAAAATGAAAAAGGAAGAAAAAACCCTTACTTGGAAGTGTGCTTCCAAAGGCTAGAGAGAGGATTGTGAGAGGATTCTTGGGATCTTAGAGAACCTTGGTATGATTATAGAGAGAGTAGGGCATAGGTTTAAAGAACTCCAAATGCTTTGAGTGAGGAGGAAGTGGGAGCTTGGGTGAGTTTATATAGGAAAGGTGAAGGAATTCTTTATTATTTAGGTTTGGGACCCCTTATATTAAATTAATCCAAACCACAAACCATACCATAGTTTTTGACCATGGTTTTTGGAAAAGGTAATAGGAAAAAAATATTTTATAAGTCCAAAGTCCGAACTTCTTAAAATAATAGGGTTGCTTATGTGGAGGTGAGTCACACTCCCATGGAAAACAATTTAAAAAGACAAGGTGTTTAATAAGTCTTGAGGGGTCCATTAATGCTTTTAAAAGTAAGTCAAACAAACACAAAATCACATTATTTTAATGGTAAAACATATATTGGCTGAACATAAAGATTATAGTATTTTATTACATCACTATTGGGTCATTATTATGTCATAAAACACATTATATATTTAAACGGTATTTAATTTTTACCCAAAAATTTGACTGTCTCAGAAAATTATGAAAAATTAACCATTGGATAATTTCGACATCCTGATTCTAGAAATAACATTTATTTTATCTAAATAATTTTCTAAATATGTTAATTTTCACTTTTAATATAAAAACTGACATTTATCGAAAATTCATGGGTTTCGACAGAAATGGCTTTCAAAACTTAATAAAAATTATAATTGCATTCATAAAATTATAAGATCATTTATATTTAATAAAAATTAATTTAATAATAAAAAAAATATTTTATTAAAATAATATTTTATTCAAAAATCCCGTAATTTAATAAAATATAATTCTTAATTAAATAATAACTAAAAACACTATTTGTACTTTAAAAACTATTTACAATGTATCAAAAATGACAAGGAGGTATATTAATTATTATATAAAAAAATAATATACATGAACATAGTACTAGTGATTTTTTAAATAACCCATTAAAACAGCCGCATAAGACCTAAGGGTAAGGTGTGTGATGGTGACAGACTCTTGGGGTGACTCAGATAACATCGCTCGAGTGGTAATCTCTATCAACTTCCACTTTTCCCGTAGACGGTCCCGTTCGAACTTGACATGGTGAAGCTCGGATTGGGCTTGGTCAAGAGCGAAGCCCAAGGACACCACCTCTTTTACGAGCTCCAAAAAATGGTCTTCGTATGGACAAATTCTATTGGAAGAGGCCATCGCTTATTTTGTCTAAGTAAATTGGATTTGTTAAAGCCGTATATTTATACTAATCATGTGATCACTATTAAAGGACTATATTAGCAACGGTCAAAATTCTTAACATAAAACCAAAGAAGTTAACATTTTAGATAAACATAAAGAGACATTTAATTAGATGAAGAGGGATTTCCATTAATGAAACTTTGAGTCGTTACATAGAATCTATACAATCTATTGTGATCTATCAGGTATCGAGCTAAGAGCAGTTCTGATATAGAAAGATCGAGTCATTTTGTACGGGTTGTGGTAGATGAGGCATCATGAAAAAAATTGCCCAAAACACGATCAAGATTTGGCAGCTGTAGTTCACTCTTTTCTTTTATGGAGGCATTACTTGCAAGGATATAATTTTGTGGTGTATACAGACCACAAAATCCTTAGGTATATTTTCATGTATCATGACTTGAACCTCATTTAGAGAAAGTTGGTTGAATACCTTCAACACTTAAATTTTGATATTTCCTATACGCCTGGTAAGGGAAATTATATAGAGGTTGCTTTGAGATAAAGGCTCAAACACAGACAGTTTTGGAGGCCAATAGTGAGTGGTAGCTTATGAACTTATTTTTTGATATGCACTTGCAGGTTCAATACCATCATGGATAGTCTATACTTGCATCATCACCAGTTAACTCTTAACTTATAAAGAGAGTGTAGATAAGTTAGTTATCTGATCCTGAGGACCTAGTCCCAAGGAAGAGAATTTCAGGTGAGGATCCCCTACTAGGATGGAAAGTTGATAAGGATAAGGTCTTTTGCATCCATGGATGCATCTGAGTTATTAAAAACATAGAGAAGAATTGATACAAGAGTATCTTGAATCTTATTGGGAAGTGAATCCTGGTCTTACCAAGATGTATCATGAATTATGTCACCAATATTGGTGGCCTGGTATGAAAAGATAAATAGTTAGTTTTGTTACTTGGTGTTCCACTTATTAGTAGGTGAAGACTAAACACTAGTGGCCAGTAGGGATTTTATAGCCATTGCCCATTCCTAAGTGGAAATGGGATGATGTTACTATGTAATTTGTGACTGGATTACTAGTACCCACTTGAGGTAGTGATTTAGTACGGGTGATCTTTGAAATAATATCAAAGTTCACTCACTTCTTATTTATTAATGAGACCTTCCCAGTGGATGAGCTTGGGAATGTATGTCTGTGAGATTATATGCATTCATGGGGTTACTCATATTATCATTTATAATAGGGATTATAATTTCATGCTAAGGTTCTAGAAGGGGTTTCAGAAATATTTTAGTGCTCAGGTTCCTTTTGAGAACAACCTTCCACCCTTAGACCAACAGGTAGTTAGAACAGATGATATAGGTACTAAAGGACATGCTTAGAACATGATTTCTTGACTTCAAAGGTTCCTAAGAGAAACATATACCCTTATCCAAATTATCTTATAATAATAAATTTTAGTATACTATTCAGTTGTATCCTTATGAGGCTCTATATGGTAGGCCATTCTTTTCACCTCTGTGCTGGTTAGAGGTAGGGGAGGTAGCACTACTTGGACCTCATCTTGTTCAGGAGACTTAGAAGAATTTTTAATTGATTCAGAAGAAAATGGTTATGAATCAGTCTAGAAAGAAATCGCACAGTAACCATCACCAAAAACCTCTAGAGTTCAAGGTTAGGGATCAGGTATTCTTACGTGTACCAACTAGACTAGGGCATCGATGTTTTAGGCGACAAGGTAAGCCATCGCCTTAGTTTGTTAGACCTTTTAAGGGTTTGAAGAGGGTTGGATCCATTACTTATCAAATAAAACTTTTTGAGATATATTGGGATATGCATGAAAATTTTAAAATTTCTCAGTTATGTCATTACTATTCATACTCATCTAATGTGTTACAACCTGATGAGGTGGAACTAGATGTTAATGCTTCGTTTGAGGAGAACCCTATTCGTACTGTGGACCGATGTAGCACTATAAGTTTTTTTATGATTTTTTATGAATAAATTAAATTTATTTTATATCTTTGATCACACACAAAACCAAGTTAAACATTTTCTACATGCAACACTAGGTTATCTTGCGCTACACACAACACCGAATTTTAACAAAACCACAATATATTATTAATATAGTTATTTAAATGTGACTGTTATAACCTAGCTATTAAAAATAGTGATATGAATAGAAATAAATTATTTTTAAATATTAATTATTGTGGTTTTATATAAAAGAAATATATTGATAAAAAAGTACTTTATTTTTTGGTAAAGTATTTATATGTTTCAAAAATACTATTTTCTCAAAACATGCTTTTTATTTCTTTTGTAACCAATAATAAAATTAAATTTTCATAATTTTATAAAATTAATATCATAAAATAAACTTATTTTTTTAATTCATCAAGTAAAAAATTATCTTATGGTGAATTTTTTGGTATTCTTCGGAAAAGTTTCATCTTTTAATGAATAGTGAAAAATTCTGAATTTTAATTGAAAAATTCCTTTTCATTTAATTTATTTATAAAGTTAAATTATATTTTAAATTGGTTTTAAAGTAAAATAAGTTAAATTATAAATTAATTAATCCAATTTAGTTCATTGTAATCAATTTCATATTGAATTTTGATATAAAAACTTTGTAAACTTTTGAATATTTTCTCTTTAAAAACTAGCTTTCTCATCATGTTTGTAGGATTAATTTTAAATTAAAAATTTCCACTTTGTGAATTTAATTTGGTAAAATGGATTAAATATTTTTAATAAGAATAATTTATATTATTTCATAATTTCAACTTAATTTTTTACTAAAATTTATAATAAAAATAGTAAAAATTATTTACTGTCATTAAGGTAAAAATGGATTTATTAGGGGGTTAAACTAAAAATATAAGAGTTAAAATAACCTATAAAATTGTATAAAATATATAATATGTCCATATTTTGACCTAATAATGTATATGGTTTTATTTTTATCCAATTTTTATCCTTTTGTAAAGTGAAAAATGCGGGCACACTTTTTTCTTTCAAAAAATTACAAGTGTGCCACTCACCTCACTTATAAAAGGACACACCATCTCCTCTCTTATTAACACCTTAAAATCCTTTTGGTTCTGAAAATAAATTCCAAAATAACTTCCAAAATTCCATAATATCATCCTACAGGCCTTATTTTTTATATAAATCCAACCTAGGAATGCTTTTGGTGCAAACCTAAGGAGGGCACCCAAAGGAGAGGTAACATTCATCAATGAACGTTTTTATTTTATTTCTTCCCACACCTCCTTAAATTATTATTATACCATTATGATATAATAAAAACATTATATTACATATAATGAAATGTTTTTTGTTAGTTTCATGACCTACAACCATCTCCACTTCCATCAAATGGCTTATGAAATCATCATTCATGTGTGCGACAGACTACCACCTCACGAACCGATGCCATTCATTTTTCCATTAACACCTATCAAGGATGAACATAATAATGTATTTATTGATTATATATGATATTTATGATATTATTATACTTATATAATCATTATATCCCACATACCTTTATACTCTCCATTTTTTGGGAACATGATAACGTCGCTCGTGTGTACAGCGGGCTACCGCCCCGTGAAGCGATGTGATTCATTCACGCTTTACATGAAAGGTAATAAGGATGAGTTTAATTATAATATGTTATATATATGAAATATTTTTTTAATGATAATATATCATTTAAATTTCTTTTTTTCAATCTCACAAGAAAATGGAAACAATGTTCATGCGTACATACGACCTACTATCTCCATGAATGGTGTATTTCATTTTCTATCACTAAATTTTATGGATTACTCTAAATATATAAATATTGAATATATATTATATTTATATATTTTTTAACATTCTAGAGATTATTAAATCATGATCAAATTAAGAGGACAAAAAATAATAAATCAAAACATATACGAGAAACAAAGCAGTTATTACCCGAAACATAACTTCAACATGGAATTGTTAATAAATAGGCAATAAAAGGTCATAATAAAATAATATATGGTTTGATATATATATATATATAGATACTGTTATTTATTATATTTATAATAAAATTATATTTATTATATAGGAGTTTAGAATTTGTACGAAGGAAGTCAAGACTTAAGGTAAGATATTTTTGTATCAATTTTTCTTCTTTGAGACGTACATTATGTTATACACCTATATTATTTTATGAGGTGTATATACATATTTTTCATGTAATATCATGAATTTATTTATCCTTATTATTTTTTAAGTTCCATTTTATTTTTATTCCTTCATAGGGATTATAATTCAATTTTACCAAAGTGGTAATGATTTTATGTTACAATATCATTTTTTGTCGGGATTATTTATGATTATGTTTCCGAAGATAGAATATTAAAATCAATCTCTCAATAAACTCATATATTTTATTCTACTATAGTTATCCATGATATTTTCAAGTAATAATACCATTTTTAACTCTTTGGCACTTAAAATAACTGATGAAATGTTTTTAAGAAAATCCAACTTTATTTCTCTCTTCGGTCTGAAATCCATTTTCTTCCAAAACTATGTTTTCTAAAAATGTTTTCAAAAATGTTTTACTATTCTCTTATGATTTTTAAAAGACATTTTTACCCATGTTTGAATTTTTATAAATTTTTTTGAAAGGAATCTTCATGTAATTTTCCAAATAATTTCTTTTTATATTTTACCAAAAATGTGAAAGGAATCTTTGTTTTAACGTGTATGGAATGAACAAAACTTCTCATTATCCTAAAAATTATTTTCTCTAAAGCTTCATTTATAGTTTTCAAGGTTATTTTCAAAAAAAAAAATTCAAAAGGTTTTATCTTTTAAAAAGTGTTTTTCAAAATGGAAAATATATTTTCCTAAATAAATGTTTTAAATGATCGATCAAAATCATTTTCCATATAAGATGACATATGTTGATGTAACCTATGACTTACTGGGGATATGATTCCAGGATACAATTCTTATTCTTTCTTTGAATATTTTATGTTTATAATGGCATGATTCTTATGAAACCCATTTCTCTTCCATGGGTTATACCATGATAAAATTATTATGAATCATGCTTATTTTCCCATGGGTTATACTATGAGGAAATGATGAAATGATTATGAAACTTTTCTATTTTATATAGGTTATGATATGATGAAAATTTATGAAATCCATTTCATTTCATGGGTCATGATATGATGAATGTTTTATGATCTTGTGGCACACATAAATATGATTTCCATTATGAGATGGGTGAGATATATATTTCCCTATAATGAATTGGGTAAAGATTTATATCTCATGAGATTGATAGGACTGGAATGGGGAGTAAACCCGATTAAGTAAGGGAATTAGTCCTCTATGATAGTCTTGGGAGTGAACCTTGACTACTATGATGGTTTAGAGAGTAAACCCATTCCACTATAATAGCCTTGGAAATGAGTGTTGACTAATATAGAAATGATTTTCTATGCTTATGTGTTTGCTGAAAATATATGTCTTAAGCCAATGTTATGATCTCATGGATCACGTTCTTTGATTCCCTTATTATTCTTATCTTATGAAATGCGAATCTTTATTCTATGGCTTGAGATTATGATCTTTGATATGCAGTGCATGGTTCTAAAATGTCATGATCATGTTCTCATACCCTTATGCTTATGTTATGCTTACGTATATCCATTTTTTACCCTTGATAAGTATATGAGTTCACCCTTTCTTATGTTTCCTTTCCCAGGATATAAATAAATTTATTATGTATGATATGTCTAAGAAGGGTTCTAGTTATGAATACCATAGTGGGAGATGATGTAGTTTACCTATAGACCAGTTGTTTGCGTTTCTAAAATTATAAATACGTTAAAATATTATGTTCCTCAGGTGTGTGTTTGTGCAATGTAACAAATATTCATGAAAAATTATGTAACATCTATATATGATAATCTTGGTTCACTATAGTTGGTTTTAGAGGATAGGTTTAGTTAACCTTTGAAAACTAGGATGAGAAAACCTTAGTGATATCCCTAAGTACATTTCTAAGGACAAGTCTAAGGATTAGTCAAAGTATAGGAAAATGTATTAGAATTTTGGTAAAGGTTCAAGAACTATGTATGCATTCTATACATACCATATTTAAAGAAGGAGCTTTTAGAGTAAGCTCATAGTTATTTATTCTTTATTCATCTGAGAAGTATGAAAATGTATATAGATTTGAAAGAGTACTTATGGTGGGTTGGCATAAAAAGAGACATCATAGATTTTGTATCTTGATGCTTGGTATTCCAGTAAGTTAAGCCTAATAGACCAAATTATAATGTTAGTTTACATATATTACCAATACCAGAATGAAAATGGGGAAACATCACCATGTATTTTGTCATTAGACTCCCCAAAACATCTAAAGGCCATAATGTTACATGGGTTTTAGTCGATCGTCTTAATAAGTCAGCAAACTTCATTACTATTAGAGAAGAATTATCTCCAGATAAAATTTCCAGGATATGCAATAATTAAGTGGTAAGGTTTCATGGAGTACCACATTCCACTGTGTTTGATCAGGATCCAAGGTTTACCTCAAAGTTTTGGCAAAGTATCTAGCAAGCTCTTGATACAGAGTTGAGTTTCAGTACTGTGTATCATCCCCAGACAGATGTTCAGTCTAAGAGAACAATTCAAAACCTAGAGGATATATTGAGAACTTGTAATTTGGATTTAAAAGGTGGTTGGGATCAAAACCTTCTTCTACTTTAGTTTTCATACAATAATAGCTTTCAATTGAGCATTCATATCGTCCTTATGAAACCCTCTATGGAAATAAGTGTAGATCTCCAATGTGCTGGAATGAAGTTGGAGAAATAAAGATTTCGGTACTTGAGATAGCTAGAGAAATGTAAGAGAAGGTTAGATTCATTCAGCAACACATCAAGGTATTTCAAAGTTGGTAGAAAAGTTATGTTGACAATCATCGATGTGATTTGGAATTTGAAGTTGGTGACAAGGTGTTTCTAAGAATTTCTCCATGAAAGAAGGTTGTGATATTTGGGAAGAAAGGGAAACTAAGATCTTGGTATATTGGTCTCTTTGGATTTATTGATCGTATCAGGATGGTATCCTATCACTTGGTGCTTCTACCAAACCTATCTCAAGTCCACGATCTGTTTCATGTATCTCTTCTGAGGAAGTAAAAACGTGACCCTTCACATGTACTAAAATCAGAGGTTGTACCGCTGGAGCATGATCTTTCTTATGAAGAACAATTGATGAAGATTTGGGATCATACAGAGAAAGTTATATGAAAAAGACCACTTACCTAGTCAAAGTTTTGTTTCAATAACACTATATTGAGGAAGCTATGTGGGAACTTTAGGATATGATGATGCAAAAGTATCACTATTTTTTTATATCGGAGTGATGAATTTTGAGGGAGAAATTCATTTTAAGGGGGATAGAATGTAACACCCCAAGTTTTTTATGATTTTTTAAATAAATTATATTTATTTGAAATCTTTCATTACATGAAACACCAATTTAATATTTCACTACACACAACATTTGGATCATGCATTATACACGACACCGAGTTTTAACAAAACCATGATATATTATTAATGTAGTTATTTAAATGTATTCGTTATAACCTAGCCATTAAAAATAGTGATATGAGTTGTAATAAATACTTTTTAAATATTAATTATAATTTTTTTATATAAATAAAACATATTGATAAAAAATTACTTAATTTTCGGTAAAGTCTTTATTTTTTTCGAATATACTATTTTCTCAAAAAATATTTTTTATTTATTTTTTAAACAATAATAAAATTAATTTTTATACTTTTAGAAAATTAATTTGATAACATAAACTTAATTTTTTAAGTAATCATGTCAAAATTAATTTAGGGTTAATTTTTGGGATTCTTTTGAAAAGTTTCATTTTTTTTGATTAATAGTGAAAAATACTGAATTTTAATTGAAAAATCTTTTTCGTTTAATTTATTTATTTTAAATTATATTTGAAATTAATTTTAAAGTAAAATTAGTAATATTATATATCCATTAATCCAATTTATGTCATTGTAATCAATTTTATATTGAATTTCGAAATAAAAACTTTGTAAATTGTTGAACATTTTCTCTTTAAAAATCCGCTTCTCACCGCGTCAGTGAGATTAATTTTAAATTAAAAATTTCCACTTATATGAATTGATTTTGAAAAAATGGATTCTATATTTTTAATCAAAATAATTTATATTATCTGATATGGTCAACTTAATTTTTGACCAAAATTAATAGTAAAAATAGTAAAAATTATTTTCCACGGTTATTGTAAAAATGGATTTACCGGGGGATTGAACTAAAAATAAAGGTTAAAATTACCTAAATACTTGTATAAAATCTATTGAATGGAAATATTGTGAACTTATAACTTATAAGGTTTAAATTTTAGCCATTTTATATCCCTTTTTCATGTGAAAAATGTGGGTACACTTTTCTTTCAAAAAATTACAAGTGTGCTACTCACCACAGTTATAAATGGCCACCCCCTCTCCTATCTTATTAACACCTTAAAATAATTTAGGTTCAGATAAGACCTAATAAAATAACTTCCCAAATTACCTCCTATCATTCTATGATCCTTATTTTTGATATAAATCCAACATAGGAATACTTTTGGTGAAAACCTAAGGAGGGTAACCAAAGAAGTGGTAACATTCATCAACAAATGTTTTTGTTTTATTTCTTCCTTCACCTCCTTCAATTATAATTATAACATATAGATATAAAATACTAAGTATCTTATATATACTTATATGTTGTTATGTTATGGGTATTACCTACAACCATCTCCACTTCCATCAAATGGTTTATGAAATCATTATTCATGTGTATGGCAGACTACCGCCTCACGAACCGATGTCATTTGTTTTTTCCATTAACACATCTCAAGTATGGAGATAATGATGGATTTATTATTTATATATTATATTTATGATATTATTATAATTATTGAATCATTATATAACACATACCTTCATACTCTCCATTTTGTGGGAATACGACAACGTCACTCGTGTGTACGAATGACTACCACCTCACGAAGCGATGCGATTTGTTCACACTTTACATGGAAGATAATAAGGATGAGTTTAATGAAAATATGTGATATATATGATATAAAAATTATTATTTAATGATAATAAATCATTTAAATTTATTTATTTCCATCTAATAAAAAATGGAAACAACATTCATGCGTACGTATGACCTACCGTCTCCATGAACGATGTATTTCATTTTCTTTCACTAAATTTTATGGAATAATATAAATACATATATAATAAATATATATAATATTTATATAATTTTTAACATTGTATATATGATTAAATCATGATCAAAATATGAGTAACAAAAATCAAAAATCAAAACATATACGAGAAACAACGCGGTTATTAAATGAAACGTAACTTTAACATGGAATTGTTAATAAACAGGTAATAAAAGTGCATAAGAAAATAATATATGGTACGATATATATATATATATATAAATATTTTTCTATAATATATTTATAATAAACTTATATTTATTATACAGGATATTTGAACATGTATGACGAAAGTCAAGACTTAAGGTAAGGTATTTTTCTCTCAATTTGTCTTCTTTGAGGCGTATGCTATGTTATGCACCTATATTATTTCACAAGGTGTATATACAACCCATTTGACATGTAATATAATTAATTTATTTATACTTTTGATATTTTAAGTTCCATTTTATTTTATTCATTTATGGGGATTATGATTCAATTTTACAAAGTGGTAATGATTTTATGTTACAATCTCATCGTTTATTGAGATTATTTATGACTACATTTATGATGATAAAATCTTACGATCCATCTCTCAAGAAACTCATGAATTTTATTCTTATCTAGTTATTCATGATATTTTCAAGTACCAATACCTTTTTTCCCACTCTTTGGTACTTAAAATAATTGATAAAATGTTTTTAAGAAAATCTGTTTTTGTTTATCTATTCAATCAGGAATCCATTTTCTTCCAAAACCATGTTTTTTAAAAACATTTTCAGAAACATTTTACTATCATCCTATGGTTTTTAAAATAAATTTTTACCCATGTTTTAATTTTTATATTTTTTTTTGAAAATAATCTTCATATTGTTTTCCAAATAACACTCGTTTGTATTTTACCAAAAAATTTTAAAGGGATATTTGTTTTAATGTGTATGGAATAAATGAAACTTTACATCATCATGACCATTATTTTATTTTAAGATTAATTTATAAGTTTTAAAGGTTTGTTTTACCCTTTAATTGGGAGCATCTTGGGACTCCCAAGGATGGAGAAAATTTATTGAGAAACATGAAATAAAGTTCAGGGATGTATGTTTATTTGAATTAATGAAGTATAGATATAAACATGTTATGAATTAATGGGGTTCTCCATGAGTTCAGGGAATGTCCAAGGTGGATTGGGTTTTCATGTAAGAAAATGTTTTTTTGCAGCCTGCTGGAGAAATACATACCATGTAATGGGAATACATGACATTTAATCTCTGTAGGGAAGATTTCATGAACCATGTACATAACATGAGGGGATTACATTTTGTGTACATGTCACATGCCATATAATATTAAATATTAGGGTTTTATTAAAAAATGAGTTTTTAGGCATATCTGGACTCCGAGGATTACAAGAAGTGTAAAGGGATTTCACACAGTGTAATTATTGCTGACAAGGATTTTAGGTTGAAATGTGAGTGATATGTTTGTTCATTTGAATTGAAACCTCTCCTATATCAACCTAGAGATATCCTTCTATGATTTTGAGAGCCTCCTTTCATTATATATCACTATTTGACGATTGATCATTATTGCGGTTGAATTGTATATCTCTAGGTGAGTAATCCTTTCTTTTTCTTCATTTACTTGATCACACTAGAACCACTACATTGTGCTATTGTTTTTTTACCCATGGTTATGTTTCTATTGATTCCATTCTAGATCCATTGTGTGATCTTGTTCCAGGATCTGATTCCTTATTGATTGTGGTGCGACAGGTGTGTGTTCTTGAGGCATGTCTTTTTTCATCTTATCCACCCACCCTTTTATTTGTTTGAATCAATTATGATATGTGTATATTAGTTCTAGGACCTATTTTGTGGTTGTGTGTTATTCCATGTTGGTGGATCCCATTACAGATGTGTGAGACCCATGTTTTTTGGTAGGTGGTTGCGTCTCTAGCCTGTATTGGTGAACTACATTGATCATGTTTTTGATAATTTTTTTTATTAAATGAAATAGTATTATATGACTGATTTGTTTTGTGTGTGTGGAACTGGGTTTTTATAAAATATGATTTCCACTGGTTTTTGATAATTGAAAAGGGTTTTCAAATCATTTTAAAATGGTATTGTGAAATGGTTTTCAAATAATGGTTTGTTGAATTGATTTGGAAAATATAGAACATAAAAATCCTTGGGTACTTAGATCAAAGGTATAATAATAGGCCTCATCCACTATATGGGGGTTTTTCTCATGGGGGTTTCCTTTGTTCCCTAGGATTGTTATTCTAGGGACTTGTTAAACTTATTGGGGGTTCACTTTCTAGGGCATTCCTCTACTCTCTATACTTGATGCATATGTCTAGTGGCTTGATGTGTATGAAATTTTATATGTTAGGTATGAGTGTCCTAGACATCCCGACCTAGTGTGATCTTTAGCATGATGTTACTTATGCTTTTGGACGATTTGGGATGTTTTGGTTTGTATTGTTTTGATTATACTACAATGGATTTGATATAAGATGTGATACATACTTTGCTTTGATTTGATATGTCTGTTTTGATATATGTATATGAACTGCCAATCTTTATTCCCTGAATCATGATTATGATCTTTAATATTAAGGGCATGGTTTTCAAATTTTATGATCATGTTCTCATAATCTTATGTTCATGTTATGCTTACGTATCTCCCTTTTTTACCCTTACTGAGCATCTGAGCTCACCCTTTCTTATGTTTCCTTTCCTTATGTTATAAAGAAATATATCATGTATGATATGTCTAAGAAGGTTACTAGTTATGAAGATCATACTGGGATATGATGTAGTTTACCTATGGACCATTTGTTTCTATTTCCAAGTTTACCAAGACACTAAAATATTATGGTCCTCAGGCATGTGTTTGTGTAATGTAATGAATATTCATAAAAAATGATGTAATATCTATGTATGATAAGCCTTGGTCACTATAACTAAATCATGAAGGATATCTGAGGTAGGTCAGTTCCTATGGTATGGATTCTATGACAACATGACCACATACAAGAAAAGACCTAGGATCGAGATGCCGATGTATGTACTTAGTGACCAGAGTTATTCTCCAATGATATTTTACCACACTTTGAAGGGAAACTTGGAGACGAGTATATTTAAGGGTGGAAAACTGTAACAACCTGGTTTTTCATTGAGGTATATAACCTTTTAATTTTAGCTTGATTCCTTTGTTTTATCTTAATAGAAATACTTAATTAGGTTACAGAGGAAATGAGGGTGTCTGGGTCTTGTTTAGATCCCATAGCCTCAAATTTTGGAGGAAAAAACTAGGCCACACAGTTAGTATAAACTATCCCTCCCAATCCGCATGGTTAGAATAAACTGTGTGGGGTGATCTAGTTCACTATCAAGGGTTGAACAATTTGATAAAACCATGTAACCTATTCCACATGGCTATGTAGGGTTGAGATAGAGGGTACACATGGGCTGGACTTAGTTGGTATAATCATGCATTGAAAACCATTCAGGGAGTGTCACTGGGTAGTGGGGTGTGCACAGTTGGCGTATGGGTTGTCTAACCACGCGGTCGGACTATGCTACCTTAAAAGTTTGGGTGAAATGATGTTTTCCCCTTCTTCCTTTTAATAATTTTTTTTCTTTCTCCTCCCAGACAAATAAGTGATCTCCCTTGGAAGCTCTCCTCCACGCCTAACTTAGGCATCGAAGTAACTCCTCCATCCAGTCTCCATTTTTCTCACCATTCATCTCATTAGATCCCTCTCAATAAGATCTTCAATCCTCTATCCTATTTTCCCAGTTTATCTCTCTGACTTCTATGCTATTTTTGGTGCTATCTAATATGCCCTATTTCTAGAGTATTCATCTATTATTCCATTTTATTCTGATTTAGGCTGAACTAAGGGCTGATACTGGATGAGTGTGCTACCAAAGGCATAATTTTGGTGGTCTATACCTTTCCCCTAAGTTTTTTTCATTTATTAAACTATCACTGTTATGCCACACGCCATACCTTTCGGGCATTGATTTTAAATTAAATGATAAGACTTAAATTAATTATTACACCATAATTATGATGACCTTTTAATACCTTTATATGGTTGGAGATTATCAACCTCAACCTGATCCACCTTTGAGGTGGGTTCTTTAATCTTCCCCATGATAGAACCACCCCTTTGGGTGTGTGATCTTTCCATATTTTGGTGGGAGCCTTTTTAAAGTTTAATGAGATAATTGGAGATAGACATACCTCATTTTCATAGTTATTTATATATTATTAAAGTAATTAAATGGATTGATTTAAATGAAAATGTGGAATGAGATGGATATTCTCTTGGTTGTTTCCTTTTTGTATTGATAATTGCGATTGGGTATAGACACTAACATATCCATTTTCATTTTAATATATTAATTTCTTGATGTTAGACATCTCATTATGACACCAAATTCTTATGAAGGTATGAAACTTATTGAATAATAGTATGAAACCGAATAGGGGATCAAGGTATGGAACCTACAACCCCTAGGTATGATCATTTACAATATAAAACTATTGAGGAAGATTGAGGTATGAAACCTGAAACTTCTGTATACATTCATATCTTCTGATATAAGTCTCCCTAGTTATATGGCTTGGAAGATGGCCCATGTATGTCTAATACTTTTCCAATCTTTCCATTGGATGAGATCCTTAGTACCAATGAGGACGTCCTGGTTATATGCCTTGGGACCTAGCCCTTATAGGTTTGATACTCTTTTCACATGTGGTGTATGTTGAGTTAGTAGTTATCTATTATTGATACTTTATATATGTTGGTTCTCTCTTGTTATATCCTACTCTTATTATGGATTATACTAATGGACTTTTCATATCTATCATTCAATTTACATATTTACCTATTATACCTGCACATAATTATAGTTTATATGTATAGACCTGATTTGTTATAAATACTGTTAGTGGTGGCCTACTGAGTATATATCACACACTCTTCGGGCTGTTGATTGGTACCTAAAAAGACTTCATGGATGCAAGTAGAGATAGGAGGAAGCTCCCAATTATTGATGCTTGATTTATTATAACATGGGAGAGAGGGATCATAGGACCAAGATATGGCTTGTGATACTATCTAAAGATATCCTTTTTGGTACTTTTGATATACCTTTATATAAGTGTGCCTGATTCCATGTTTTCATGTTCCTTTTGTTTAAATACATAACATTACATCATTTTTATATGGTATTGGATATTGCTATTGATGATTATCTATTTCATCTGGATGATATATCTCCTGTCATCAGTTGGTATCATGCTTCCATTATTTATCCATTTGTTACACCATTGTGCTGCTCTGATTATGAGGGTATAGTCTCCCCATTGTACCATCATGAACCTTTGTTGCTAGTAATATGCCTCTAGCATATGGGGAGGCATGCTTGAGGCTTTGTGATCAACCAGGTTTGGTTACTTATGAGCGAACCGAGACCGGGACATTACACATATATTCATTTTTATTTTTTCAAAATTTATGTAATTAATAACTCTAAATAAATTTTTAATATTTTTCAATCTATTCATCTTTTAATTAAATTTCACTAATTTTTAACATTTATTTATTTAATATTATACATTCATTAATAATGTTAAGTATTTTTTTACTTTTTTATAATGTATTCATTTTAAATATTTATTCGTTTAATTTTTTTATAATTTATTCATTTTTAGTGTTTTTACACATAATTATTCATTAATATATTTAATATGTTTAATATATATATATATATAAATATATATAATATTTCCTCAAATATAGTTTATATAATACAAAATATGTATTTACAATAAACAAGTCATGCATTTAGTAAAAAAATGTTTATAATTAAAAATTATTATTAATTAGAAATATTAACTAATTTGTATTGATTAATGGAAATTTAATAAAATTACAAATTTTTCATCAATTTAACATATATTAAACTTGTGTTGCATTAATTTTACACACACATATACACAATTAATGTAATTTTATATAAAAACAAATAAACACACATAATATTTTTTTTAATTTATTCAAATTTTAATATTCATTGTAGAATTTTATTTAATAACATAATATATTAAATATATAATATGTTTTTAATTAGTAGTTTTTATTATTTATTTTTATTTTTATTCAATATATACTATTTATTACTTTTTAATTTTTTTTCAAATTTTTTATTTTTTTAATATTATTTATTCATTTATAATCTTAATTATTTTTAATATTTTTTGTGATTTATTCATTTTAATTTTCTTGTTTAATATTTTTGTAATTTTATCCATTTTTAATAATTATTTATGCATATTTATTCATTAAAATTAGTTGTAATTTATATAATTAATATGTATTCATTTTTATTTTAACATAAATTCAATTTTAATTTTTCTAATAATCTATATAATTAATAACATTTATTAATTTTTTAATATTTTTGCAATCTATTAATTTTTTAATTATTAAATTTCACTCTTTTTTAACATTATTTCATTTAATATTATTTATTTACTGATAATATTAATTATTTTTTACTTTTCTTTATAATTTATTTATTTTTAATATTTATTCGTTTAATATTTTTGCAATCTATTCATTTTTAATATTTTTTATACCTATATAGTCCTTAAAATTTAATGTTTTTCATATGGTTGTAATGTACATATTTAATATGAATTCATCTTCATTTTTAATTTTTTAATAATTTATATATTACAAATGGATAGGGATAGGGAACTACAAAGCTACAAAGAAACATGCAAACACACACTTGAAGGAAGCTGGGGAGACTCGAACCCAAGACCTTCCTGAAACCTCACAGAGCCCTTTACCACTAGGCTAGGCCTTGGGGGATTAATAATTTATATAATTAATAAAACTTATTCATTTTTTTAATATTTTTTAAGTCTATTCATTTTTAGTAATTAAATTACACTCATTTATAACATTCATATATTTAATATTATCTATTCATTAATAATGTAATTATTTTTTACTTTTTTTATAATTTATTCTTTTTTAATAAATATTTGTTTAATTTATTTTATATATTTTTTATTAGTGCTTTAAAAAAAGTGATGATAAAGATATGTTTTATTATAACTGATAAAGACCTATCTTTATTAGCATTAAGAGTTAACTTTAATAAAGATAAGTTTTATTAGTGTTTTCTATTTTATCACTGATTAAATTCTTATGTTCTTTTAAATAGAATCCTAGTAGAGATTCCTATTAGTTGCACTATTCAAGCTATCATAGAACTAAACCTTGGTCTCCACTTCCCCTCAAACTTCTCAGATGAATCAATACTCTCAAAACCCAAGGGATGTGATTCTTTCTTCTCATTTTTATTCGATATCGTATTGTTTGTGTGTATTTAATTTTTCTAAAGGGTTTGAGTTTGTTATGTGATCCTTGTAACTCAAAATCGATACCCACTAATCCACAACACCCCATTCCCCCACCCTCATGCCAAGCATACCATCTCCTATACAATGTTCTTCCTAGGGAATTATTTTAGTTTTCTTTCAATTGTAATGAACAATATCTGAAGTAGAATACCAATAAACCTTACATAAACTAGAGCACAATTATCTATAGTTTATATTCTTTCTGAGTTTTATGTCCTTATAAGTAAACCCTGAATTCTAATTATTTACATTATTGGATAGACTTCTAGTGTGGATCACGACATGTAATGATTTCATAGAGAAAGATGAAGTTTGAATTCTATTTCCTCTTTTTTTTAAATTTTAATTAAAAATTTATTACTTCTAGATAATAATAATCTATCACTATCTTTAATCTATTTGAAACTAGGAAAGCTACCCAATACTATGAAAATGACAATAATAACAATTTGGAAATAGTTTTTCCTATTACTCGTGGCACACACACACATTCATCATGAGGGGAAAGACACAATTTCAATATTAGAAAGCCTTTTAGGTTACATCGTATCCAATTTAATTTTAATTAAATTCTACCAATTATAAATAATTATTTTATTATTTTATTGCGGTGAATTAGTATCATTTATTAATGCATTTATTTTTTTGATTATTCTCAATGGAAAATGCTATAGTCTCAAAGACATTAGAATGATTTATAAATATATCTCATTTCCTTATATTATTTGTTTATTTTTACTCCATATATATATTCACCCTTTTATTTTAATTTATATTTCTTATTTGTAATTGGGATAGAATATATTTTAAATTTTAATATTTTTTATAATCTATTGTTGATTAGTCAATGTTTAATATATAGTAGTTTTCTATTTTCTTAAATTTGAATATACTATATGTTTCCTTTCATATTTTTTTTTATTTTCTTTGATATATATATATATGTATTTATATTCTAATTTATATGTTGATTATATATATATTTGTTAGATCAATGCTCAATGAAATGGATTATATTGGTTAGAGAGTTGATTTTCTATTGTTTTCTTTAGACATTCTAAAAAAAATTCAAATTATTATTATATGATATTTGGATGATTAAATGTCTTAATTTTGAATCCTTTATTTGAAATCTTATGTTATGAATTATATTTCAAAATTATTCATTTTTAACTATACATATTGTATTATATGGTTACATCTCAAAAGTCAATATTTTTTATGTTTTTCTTCATAAAAAGAAAATCTTATGCATTTTCAATTTCATTGATAATTTTTTAAATTCAATTCCTAATACATGGGAATAATCCTAGTTGAAATTAATACTATGATATTTTTATAGTATTTTTGTGATAATGTGTCAACATGGATTCTTTAGAAAAAAGGAAAGCTATGATCTGATCTAAGACACGAGATTTTCGGAAACTCATGTATTATAATTTAGGGTTTTAATATTCCTATGATAAATTAAATTTATTTTTAAAATGAATGTATTGATAGGTTGAATAACTAATTTTATAGGTTTTGTATCATTGATGTAATATAATAATTTAATTATTCCCCTTTTAAGGTTATATTTTTAATAATATCATAAATATCATTGACTCTGTTCCCTCAATAGAAACATTTAAGAATTATCAAAACATGAATTTCCAATTAAAACTTTTAGAATTTATTCTAGAGAAAAGTGTATATTTTTAAATAATGTTTGAAGTCATATTAAGGTTTCTAATATAATCTACTTGAATTATCCCTGCAACCTCGACCGAAGTTAATTTTTCTTGACTCTATAAACTTTTGAAGTAATCATATTTAAATATGCTTTACCAACTAGTTTAAAATTTCTTTTAAATAATCTTTTATCTCGATAAAAAACATGTTCAATCTATATAAACACTCCCAAAATAGAGCATGAATACACTCAAATTATGATACTTTGTTTACATATTAATGTATATATACATTATATTCATACCTTATGAGTATTGTTTTATACACAATGAATATTATTAAACCTTATAGGATGAATTTGAATAAAAAATGGATGGAATCTAATCATATTCCAAAAGTGTATGAGGATAGAGTTAAAGAGTTCATCAATTTTGAAATATAGCATGAATAAAACCCTTCTTGAATCCTTTTTCCATGTTTATGTTGTTGTTATTCAAGATAAATTCATCCAGAAGAGTTTGAAGAAAATTTTATTTGTCACGGATCAAATCTATAAATACTGGACTAAACACATATAGAAACTGAATGTACATACTATTTTGGATGACATTGTGATTTATGAATAATTTTATATGAATAACAGTGTAAATGATGATGTTTATCGTATGGAAGAAATAAAAATGACAATTTAATATAACCTTCATGATTGTAAAAAGTTGTTTGAGAAGTTAAATAGTTGTTCTAAGAGACTATTGTATTCTAGTTATACTAGATATACAACATTGTCAGTTGTATTAAATCTATATAATTTGAAAGTTAGTAGTAGATGAAGTGACACCAACTTTACAAAACTGCTTGATATCCTAAATGATATGCTAATAGAAGAAAATAAGATTCATTTTTAAACATATTATGCTAAATGAATTCTATATTAAATGGGAATGATATCTGAAAATATTCATTCTTGTCTAAATTATTTCATATTGTTTCGCAAGGACCATGAATCACTCAGAAAATTCTCTAAGTGTGGCGCTAATATATAAAATAAAGATGAATCAAATCCTTTGAAATATGTATGGTGCTTTCCTATCATTTCAAGGTTTATAGAACTATATGGATGTTAGGAAACTTATAGACAATTGACATGGCATGCAAATAAAAGAATTGAATATGAGAAACCACATCACCCAGTAGACTCTCCTCAGTAGAATAAAATTGATTATGAGTATCCTGAATTTGTAAATGAGCCGAGAAACCTCCATCTTTCATTATCTATATATGGAATAATTCCTTTTGGTGTGTAGAGTAATACTCATAGTACACGACTAGTTATGTTGGTAAATTATAACTTGCCACTACGGTTATGTATGAAGTGAAAATACATTATGTTGTCTATGATTATATCTGAAAAAAACAACAACTCAGTAATGATATTGATGTCTATTTGGATCCATTGATTGAAGATATAAAATTGATGTGGGATATAGGTGTTACATTTTATGATTCTCATACAAGTGAAGAGTTTACATTGGGAACCATGTTATGTAAGATGATAAATGATATTCTTGCTTATGTAAATTTTTTAAGCTATATAATTAAAGGAATGTTGGTGTGTACCATTTGTAAAGAAATCACACACTCAGTTAGGTTGAAACATTCCTCAAAGACTCTGTTTTTAAGATATTTTAAAATTTTACCCTGATGAAATAAATACTGATCTTGGACGACATCATTTGATGGAAATATAGAAAAGGGTAAAATACTGTCTCCACTAGAAGGTGATAAAATTTTCAATAAATTAAAAGATATTGATACTGTTTTTAGTAAACCTTTTTTGAAAAACCTTAAAAAACCAGGTTGCCAAAAGTGATAATTTTTTTAATTAATGTAGTAGAAATTTTTGTATGCCATACATTTTCTTGATTTCATGCATGTGGAAAAAATATATTTGAGAGTGTTGTTGGAACATTACTAAATGTTCATGAAAAAAATAAGGCATCAAGGTTATGTTGGAAATGATTAACATGGGGATAAGGGAATAGTTGACACTGGTGAAGGGTGAAATACAAACTTTTATTCCTCTAGTAGCTTACACTCTATCCAGACAATAAAAATTTCAAATTTTTAATTACCTTAATGACGTAAAAGTTCTATATGGGTATCCATCAAATATCAAGAATGTAATTTCAATGACTAATTTGAATTCATAGGGTATAAAATCATATGATTATCATATTTTGATGCCATATTTGATGCCTATCGCTTTACATTGTATTCTTCCTAAAAATGTACATTATACATTAACTTGACTCTGCTTATTTTTAAAATCCACATGCAGTAAAGTTATGAACCCAAGGAAGTTTCCAATCATAAATAGGGATATTATAGTCATATTATGTGAATTATATATGTTCTTCCCTCCAAAATTCTTTTATATAATGGTCCACCTGATGGTTCACTTGATTAAAGAGATTCAACTATGTGGTCCTATAAATTAAAGATCATTGTACCCCATTGAATGATATATGAATATTTTGAAAGGGTATGTCAAGAATCAAAGTTGGCTAGAAGGTTTTATTGTAGAATGAAATATTATTTAAGAATCCATTTCATTATGTATTGATTACCTATTAGATGTTGATAGCATCGGTCCACCAAAATATTGTTATATGAGATGCCTCATGGGTGAAGGGATTTCTATAAAAGATGTTGTTATAATTACCATCACAGAGCGGGAATTAGATCACTTTTAAATTTTACATAGTATTATAGAGTTTTATTTATATTTTGAATCCTACAAAAGTAATTCTTAAACATTTTAATCCATCAAGGGCTGAATGATGAATATCAAATACACATAATTAATAGTTTATAAGATGGTTCCGAGATCATATTTATAAGGAGTTATCTGAAAATATAAATTCAATTGCTAAATGAATTTAATGGTTATCCAAGGTCTAAATGTAAATGTTATATCTTATACTAGTTTTGTAATTAATGGTTTTACATTATATATAAAGGAACAAGATGAACGAAAGAAATAAAAAATAGTGGAGTTACACATATGGTGGAAGTGAATAATGTATCTGGTTCCAAGGATATAAATCCAATTTATGAGAATATGTTATATTTAGACATCATTAAATAGATACATGATTTGGATTATATAATATTTCAAGTGATTATTTTTCATTGTAAATGGGTTGACAACATGGGTGTAGTGAAATTCAAAGAATCAGGATTCATGAAGGTGAATTTCAGTGGGGGAAGGGTATAAGTTTGATCTGTTCATAATTAAATCACAAGTAATGTAGGTATTTTATGTCTCAGATCCAACAAACAAGAATATGTCAATTGTCCTATTGGAAATTAAAACAAATATAGGGTCAGATGAAAATTCAATTGAGGATAACCCTTTCATTGGGAGATCACAATCAATTCATGATTGAACCAATGTAAACAATGTCATGTATATTAGAGGGGACTATAAAGAGGGGATTTGGATACTTGATATAGGATCTAAATACCTTCAACCTTTAAAGAAAAAAGCGAGTTCAATAAGTAGGTTAAATTTATTTTTAATATACTTTGATTTTTATTATAATATTATGTGTTCTCTACTACATTTACATAGTCTAAATTAAATGTTTAACTAATAATGTAAATAATAAATTCTTCACATGATCATGTTACCAATCCTGAGGAATAACTGGCTGTTGATGCTAAAACTATGGAATTATTAGGGGATTGAAAACATGTTGATGAAAAAAATAATGACGTTGAATCATCATGTTAACTAAAATTATTAAGGCAAGAATCAAAGGTATAAAATTCTAGGTTGGCTGGAATCAATGCAGCTAACCTGTTGACCCCAACCAGGAAATGTTCATTAGTTACACTGAGCTCACAATGATAATACATGTGAAAATCGATATAGATACATCACACAATATCATGCCTACATTGAATATAAACATATGGGAATATATTAAGGTAATGTTATGATATACTATCACTATTTTACTAAAAAATAATATAATGAAATGTTGATCTTCTTTTCATTATCCTTTATAGAGTTCATTTATTTTAGATAATTTCAACAAGAAATATTTCTTAATGGTCTCTGTAAAATCTCATAGAGGCTTCTGGACACTTTTTACAAAGTATCATATTAGAGATACTAAGCGGAAAGTAAACCACCACCCACCAATTACATTTTTACACATTATAAACTAGGATACATGAAAATATTTCATTAGTCACTGTGATGAAGAATCATTTCAGGTGAATTGTAATCGATTAAATTTTATTTGAAAATATTTATTTTATCCACTGTAATTTAAAATTTTTAATTTATGAAAAAAACAAATTTCTAAAAATAGGCAACATGAATCCAAACCCATGTAAACCTACTGTAAAGCAAGGATGGGGTACACTTCACTAGAGAAAAAAATGGTATGTATTTTAAATCTATAGTAAAAGTTTTATGCTTTATAAAACAACATATTTTACTTTGTTTACATTCATATTGATAAATTAAAATCTGAATCCACTTCCATCCCATGTCATGTTCTATGGAAGGAGGCCTGCATAAATAAAGAGGGTAAACTAATTGATGAAAACACATAAGTAGTATGGGAATTGTGTGTAAGTATTACATAATAGTAATTCATTATGCTTTATAAAAATATTACATAAAAATATCTATTTATGTTTACATATTTTTTATATGGTTTAGACATAATAATTGACATCGACTTCACTTAAAGAAAAACTACTTTCAGTAACTTTTAAACAGTTATAACAATATGGCCATTTTAGAGGTGTAGGTTTTGGAGTGTCACCTAGAACATATTTTGAGAAGAAAAATTCACAAGGAAATATATATGATATGATGAAAAGAATATGGGAATAAATAGATGCTTTGAAATATATTATTGTCTAGTCTAGTTTGGCGAACAATATATGTAAAAGGATCAAAGAAAACTGATAGTGGAAAAAATATTAGTACATGAAGAACCAAATGACACCACTATCTTTGAGGTAACCCATTTCCATAAAATACCCTCCTTACCTAATTTAATCAAATTTTTCATTACTCTTTCTCCTAAATGTGAATCAAATAACTTCTAATAAATATATATTAAGAAAATTTTTCTGGGTGAAGTTTTATGTGATTTATATATATTAAAACCCATGCATAGCCTTGTTGAAAGGGGTACTATGTATAATATCCCAAGAGACATGATACATAATAAAAAACTCCTAAAAGATCACATGAGATATGGGATTGAAGTGGATCATGAGTCGAGCATTGAGTTTCCTATTTTTCTTGAGGATCTGGATATTACCATGATTAATATTACTATTGTAACTTTCATAGCATGGCCGTATAATCTTATAAAGATATATGAGGCATGTCAGTAATAATTTTTCTCAAATGAAAAAAATTTAACAATTTATGAAAAAGTTCTAAAATGGGGTATGGTATTATAGATGGATAAAATGATGTGGAAATGGAAGGTTGGATCAAGAAAATCTAGTGAATCAACAAATAAATAAAAAGGACCCCCCCGAGAGTACCTTCACCCCACCAATTCCACTTACACATATATTAACATTACAAGTTCATGTAGACATAAAATTAAAATTTTGGAACATTTCCTACATTGAATTTGAAGAATAAATATTTAGAGAATCCATTACATACATGGTTGTCCTATAGAGTATATACAATATTATCAAGTTTGAATGGTTGGGAGTCTCAGTTGTGAATACATACACGATGTTCATTTTCATAATATGTCTATCCAAAAAATGATCTACTATATTCATTAAAGTTAACAACTATTCATGTTTTCTATAAGTGTATATATTAATACTATATAAATAGAAAATCCTATGAAGTAATATTTGGAATCATTATTCCCTCTATCATTTCTATGGAAAAACTTTCTTTGAAATTGGAATAAATTGAAAAGAAAAAAAGATGCACTAAGAAAGCCATTTGAAAATAAAATAACATAATACAAACTTCTCTTGATGCCTATAATTAAAGGGTAAAATTTTACAATCTAATCATATAAAATATATTTTTCATTTTTTATTTCTCATTTGTTTTTGTTTTTTAGGAAGCACTAAATTCCCATCAAAATCAATTTGGACACCCAAAATGATTATTTTTTGGATCCAATGAATGGAGTTCCATCAAAATGAACACACATGATGTCTATTACAAATTTTTAATGCACTAAAATCAATATTTTAAATATTAAATTAAAATTATTTGTTTTAGTTTTTGTTTTAATGAGAATTTCGTTATGACATAGCGATATATAATTATAGGCTAAATCATGGTATGTGGTCAGTGAATGGACATAAGTGGCCTATGGATTTCTTCAAATGGAAACATATTGAGGTATATATAGTAATATTTAACAATCAAAACATATTATAAAATAATTTACTTATTTTGGTCAAATTTTATGTAGTGTCTGAAGTAAAACAATAACAATAATTGTGGATATTACATTTGCAAATTTATGAAGGATATCATATACCATCAAAGGAATAGAATCCCTGAACATGTAATTTATAAAGGTAATTAAAATTTCATTTAAAAAATTTGTGAATAATTTGTTTGTATATATTTTCTCAATAACACCAAGATTTACAACAATCTATGTACTCAAAAGAAGAAGTAAATTTGTTTAGAGATGAGTGGGCAGATTACGTGGTGTCATAATGTTTGTTGACATCAAGTTGAGGTGATTACCTATTATGTTTGTAATAATTTATAGGCTATGACCTTAGTGATATATTTAGGATATTAACCATTAGTATCATAATTCTAATATATTATTTTTAACCCTTTTCTCAAATAGAAGTATAATGGAGGATTTTTCTTTATGAATTTTGGCAGAGCTAGTAACATGTCCAAAGCTGCTCATGTTTATGAGAGATTTGAATTTGATCCTAAAACAGAGATAAAGATGATAGGGAAATGGATCAATTATCCTTCTACCCAAAAATTATAATTCATATTGACAACTTTTGGGGAAGATACTTCCATGCTCATAGCCTCGCCATTTTAGTTAAAAACAAGATTCATATATCCAAAACCGAGTAAACAAGATCATATTGTTTTTAAACTTTAGAAAAAATATCTGTAATTTATTTGTGATGTTTAGAAATAGACCGCATGTCAATTAGAAACATGATGTGTCTATTATGACTTGAAGTGCATGTTTTCAATATAAAAGTTTCATTTTAATTTAAAACACATGTCACTATCCAAAACCAAGAAAACAATCTCAAGCTGTTTTCAAACTTTAGAAAAATGATTCATAATTCATTTTTTATGTGTAGTAACTGATCACACATGAATTCAACACATGATGTGGCTGGTATGACTCAAAGTGCATGTTTTCAATATATAAGTGCCATTTAAGTTTAAAATGCTTGTCACATATCCAAAACTGAGAAAACGAGCTCAGATTTTTTCAAAATTTAGGAAAATGATCCATAATTCATCTGTGATATGAAGGAATTAACTGCACATCAATATAACATAGGATATGTTAGGTATTACTTTAAGTGTTCATTTTCAATATAAAAGTTCCATTTCAGTTTAAAAGTGTGTCAATATAGTCAAAATTGAGATAATGAGCTTGGATTGTTTCCAAATGTTAGGATAATGATCAATAATTCATTTGTGACATGTAAGAATCAACCGCACATCAATCCAACAAATGATGTGGTCAGTATGACTCAAAGTGCATGTTGTTAATATAAAAGTGCCATTTTTGTTTAAAAACATGCATCACATTTCCAAAACTGAGAAAATGAGCTCAGATTGTTTTCAAAATTTAAGAAAATGATCCCTAATTCATTTTTGACATGTATTAATTGGTCGTACATAAATCCAAGAGATGATGTGTCCAGTATGACTCAAAATGTATGTTTTAAATATAAAAGTGTCATTTTAGTTTAAAACACATGTCACTAGACAAAAAAAAACAAGATCTTCTTATTTTAAAAATTTAATAAAATGATCCATAATTAATTTGTGACATATAGAAATCAACCACATGTTAATCTGACACATGATGTGACATGTATGACTCAAAGTGCATGTTTTCAATATAAAAATATCATTTAAGTTTAAAATATGAATCACATAAAAAAAAATCTTATATTATTTTCAAACTTTAGAAAAAATATCCATTATTCATTTTTGACATGTAGGAATCAACTGCACATCAATATGACACATGATGTGGCTGGTATGAATTAAAGCACACGCTTTAAATATAAAAGTATCATTTAAGTTTAAAATGAACATCACATAGAAAAATCTAAGAAAAAAATCCCATAATATTTTCTAACTTTAGGTTAATGATCTATAATTCATTTGTGATGTGTAGTAATTAACCACCCGTCAATCTGACACACAATGTGGTTGGTATGACTTGATGTGCATATTTTCAATATAAAAGTACCATTTTTGTTTAAAATATACATCACATGTACAAAACCAAGGAAATAATATTATATTGTTTTCAAAGATTCACAAACTAATTCATAATTGATATGTGATGTAAAGGAATCAACCACATGTCATCCTGAAACATGATGTAGCATGTATGAATCGAAGTGAATGTTTTCAATATATAAGTTACATTTTAGTTTAAAACAAATGTCACATTTTCAAAACCAAGAAAACAAGCTATGATTATTTTCAAAATTTATTATAATGATCTATAATCTAGTTATGTAAAGTAGGAATTGACCACACGTCAATCCGACACACAATGCGGCTGGTATGACTTGAAGTATGCGTTTTCAAGTGTCATTTTATTTTAAAACTTTGTCACATATCCAAAATCGAGAAAAAAAGCTCAGACTGTTTTCAAAAAATATGAAAATGATCTGAAATTCATTTGTGGTGTGTAGGAATTGACTACATATTAATCTAACACATGCTGCGTCTAATATGACTCAAAGTGCATGTTTTCATTATAAAAATGTCGTTTTAGTTTAATGATATAATTATTAACAACTATTTAAGAAATTAATATAATTAATAACTAATAATATCATTAATATATTTAGTAATTAATAATATAATTCATATAAATTATTAATTAACAATTTAATTAATAATTCATAATATAATTATTAATCAATAGTATAATTAAAAATTAAAAATTAATATAAAATTTATAATATAATCATTAATAATATAATTAATAGAATAACTAATAATATCATCAATATATATAATAATTAATAATATTATTTATCAAATTTGGATTATATAACATTAAAATTAATTTTTTTTATTTTTATTTACCGTTACTTAAATCAACATTGGTTTATATACAGGGTAAAAATTTTGTATAGAGGTTAATCTTTAGAGAAAGCCTACTATAAGAGTTACAATTTTATATATTAGTTATAATTTTTTTAATTAATTGTAAATATCAAATCAATGTAAATATTTTGTATGTAAATTTTGAATTTAAATGATAGTTCAATGTTATGTTAGTATTTCAGTCTCGTTTTCTATATATTTTCATTCCTATATGTTTGTTGATTTGGTTTGCTGTTATAGGACTGCTGTAGGGGTTGCTGTAGTTCTGCAGTAGTTGCATGACCTTTATAAGTGATAAAACTAAAGTGCTGTTAAAGGGGAAATTTATCTATTCTAAAATGAAAGCACTGATAAAGGGGCCCTTTATTAGTACTTTTTCCAGCACTAATAAAGACATAATGATTTTAATGATGCTATGATTATCAGAATTTTTTTGCATTGATAAAACCCATTTTTAGCACTGTTATAGACCGTTTCTGTAGTAGTGGTTGTTAGGTCCCAATATATGTAAATATTGACTAAAAGGGGGTGAATAGACCTTTTAAAATTATTCTATAGAATTATAATTATCAGAGTTAAAATAGTGTTAAATGCAGATCATAAATAAAAACAAATAACACATGATGTCCTTATAGTGGTTTAGATCACCAAGATCCTAGACCACTCTTTAATCTCCTCTACTTGGTGAGGAGACTAGTCTTTACTAGATCCTTAATTTTTATAGGTATTAATATCCCAATTACAAACAAATATACATTTTTCTCACCTAGTGGTATAACCCCTAACTTTTGAAGGATTCACAACCAACATTCCTTTTTTTTGGGAGGAATAACCCTATTATAAATATATGTATCTTTTTCTCACAAGATGGTATAACTACTAACTTTTGAAGGAGTCAAAAACCACATTCCTTTTGTCTAATAGGAATAAACCTACCTTCCTTTTATATGGGGGAATGTCCTAGTATGATGGATTTTGGAATGGAAAAGAATAAACCAAACTCTAGAGTACAAACAGTGGGTAGAAAGTAATACAACTGTGAAATATAGAAAGAATTTAGAATAACAGTGGAGAAGATGATGTAGAAATCTGATGCATCTCAAGTTCTTCGATCACGTCATTAGTGGATGATGAAAATGATGAATTCCTTCATGACCAAGGCAATAAAATAATAGTCATAATAGAAATTCATTACTTCACAATTCTGGAATGAACATTGTATTTTTCTCTTACTGTGTTCTTATCAATCATTGTCTTCCATCTTCAAATTAAAATTTTCAAATTTATTTTATCACATTATTTGATTAAATTTTAGTGGATAATTGTGTTTCATTAACTCCAAAGTTCTTGGATCATCACATTAACTAATCGCATAAATCCACTTTAGAGAAATAATAAGCGCTTAAAATAACACTATTAACTGAAATTTGAATTAATGAACTGTGTATTTTTGCTCTTTTACTTCTGCATCAAATAACTTCAAATCACTTCAAAATATGATCATTAAGATTACAGATAATCATTAAAATGAATAAAACATTATAAAAAATTTAAATAAACACGAAGTGATCTGATAGTTCAAAATATTCATAAAAAAGATTATGAAATAAAGGATATGAAACTTATTATTTCCAAAACATTTTATAATATATAGTATAAAAAACGAAGGTTATAATATATAAGTATTTAAAATATCAAAAATAATAGTTAAAATAAATTTAATAAGATTTTAGAATAAAGTAATGTTGGAAAATATTATTGTGAAAAAAAAATAATTTTTAACAAAATAAGAAAAGGAAAGAGGTGATCATGTGACATAGTGACCATGCGATAGCGTGGGGTCAGTATACTTACCATGAGTGGTTGGTATAATGACTATGTTCTTATGTGTGGTTAATAAAAAAAATGAGATCATTATAAATACCTCACGGTAACTTACTTCATGCAGTAGGTTGGCAAGAGGCTTCATGGTAAGTATAAACTGAACTCACAGTAAGGTAGATAGAAGGCTAACGATCACCTTCATGGTAACCACACTTACTCTATCATGGTAAGAAGATATAATTCATGGTAAGGTAGTGCACTGAACACATGGTGAGTATACATACCATTTCATGGTAAGTTGAAGATATGAAACATATCGATGAAGTTTAAGCACTATCCAAGTGTGAAGTTATGAAACATACACATCAAAGGACTTTTAAAGCACAAAATTAACATGAGAATCAAAAGGTCAAACAACCTCCTATAACATCATTGTTTTACTTTGGATAGGAATAATTATTTGAGAAATAGTATATGCAAACGAATTTTACATCATAGGTGGGGTTAAACACTTTTCATGGATAAATGACATTTTCTAAAAAATCCTTTCATAGAAATTGGCCATGTGGTGCTCTTTTGAAAAGGAATATGTAGCATTGTTCAAAAACTAGATATGTATCACCATAACTCAAACCAACTATTTCATTTACTTCTATAAATGGATACATAGAAAATGACTATGTCATATACTTCTACAAATGGATACATATAAAATGAATATGTCATTAGATTCTGCAAATGGATACATAGAAAACAGATACATCATATACTCCTATAAATGGATATGTAGAAAATGGTTATGTGAATCCCATTTGTCATTTAGGCTATGTAAAAAAATAATTTACAACAACCTCATTAATCTTGAAAACCCATGAAACCAATAAAGGAGTTTTAAATTTATATTTAATTATAATAAAACTTATTAAAGTAAGGGGATTGAAATTTATAAAAATAAAATAAAATTAAGCATATAAACTCATATAGAAAAAAATCCCCCTTTTTTGTAATTAAAAAAAAAATTATTTTAAGAAATCCCCAATTTTCTCCCCAAAATTTCTCCCCCTTTTAAAAATTTATCAAAAAGTAAAAGATAAGAAAAAATACTAAGAATGGTAGATACAGAAAAATAAACAGGGGAAAATTCCCCCTAAGTTCATGAAATTTTTAATAGTATAGTTATAAAAATCAATAAAATAGAGCTTAAAATGATTTCAAAAATTAAATTTCTATCATTCCCAGTTCAAATTTTAATTTTTCAAACCTCAAAAAATCAAGATCTCAGTAAAAATTTCTGCTAATTAGTACTCTATTGAAATGTATTATAAAACAATATTCCCTTTATTAATGAAATCTCTTAAAAAATAAATATAACATCTATATACTTTGTCCTAGTATGTTTTAAGGGGGTTTTAGAAGTATAAATGGAAGAATTATTATCATATAATATAGGTATATTATCAAAGTAAACATTAAAATCACATAAATTTTGTTTTATCTAGAGGATTTGAGCACTAAAATCAGAACAATGTACTCAGCCTCATCTACGGACAATGAAACTAAAAATTTCTTTTTGTAACACTATGAAATTAAGAATTTACCTAATAAGTGACACATATCTGATGTACTCTTCCTATAAAGTCTACAACCTCTAAAGTTATAGTCATAAAATGATAAAAAATTAAAACAATTCTAATTAGAATAAAATAAACTAGTGTTGAATGTTCCTTTAACATATCTAATTATTCTTTTGACAACATTTAAATTAATTTATTTAGGATTATATTGATATCTAGTACACATACAAACAATAAACATAATGTTGGCCTTGATGTAGTTAGATAGAGTCAGATTTATATAATTCTTTTATACAATTTATCACTTATAGACTTTCTATATTAATCCAAATCTAGTTTAGAATTAGTACATAATGGGGTTCTCATAGTTTTACAATAATCAATATTGATTTTTTAACCAAATATTTAGTATACCTGCTTTGATTTAGAAAAATACCATCTCTTCTTTATATAATTTGAAGACCCAGGAAGAATTTTAATTCTTCCATTAGGATTATATAAAATTCATTAGTCATTAATTTTAAAAACTAATTACTAATTATATAATTTATAGAACCAAATACAATATCATTAACATATATTTTTACAATTAAAATATCAGTAGAAAATTTATTTATAAATAAGGTTGGATCAACCTTCCATTTATTAAAATAATTTTGCAGTAAAAATATTGTTAATCTATCATACCAAGCTCTTAAATATTTCTTAATACCATATAATTATATAGAAAGTTTGATAACATGATTTGTAAATTCATCATATTTAGAATCAGGTGGTTGATTTACATACACTTCTTCTAAAATTAAACAATTTAAAAGGTAATTTTTACATCCATTCGAATTAGTTAATTTTTTTGAAAACTTGTAAAATCTAGTAAAATATGAATAGATTTTAATCTATAAACTAGTGAAAATGAATCTTCAAATTCAATAAATTCTTCTTGTAAATAACCTTGGGTAACTAATCTAACCTTATTTCTAACTATATTACCAGAATCATCCAATTTATTTCAAAAAATCCATTTGGTTCCTATAGATAGTTTATCTTTAGGTAACACAACTAAATTTGAGACATTATTCCTATCAAAATGCATAAGTTCATCATGAATTAAATTTAACTAGTTAGAATATTTCAAATATTATTTAATATTAATAGGCACAAAATCATTTACAAATTCATAATTAGAACAAAAATTCAAAACAAATTTTCTAGTTCTTACTCTAGAATCAAAATTTAAAATTACATTTTCTAAAGAGTGATCTATATGAGTTTTCCAATTAATAGGATCATATTGGGAAGATATATTCTCCCCATAAACCGATTCATTATCTTTTTCAAGTTTGTCTTCACCAAAATTAAACTCTCTAAATTCTTCAATAGAATCAACAGAATCTGTAATCTTTATTTCATTATTTTCAATGAATTTTATATGAAAATATTCCTCCATTGAAAAAGTTCTCTTTTTATACACTCTATAAGATTTAATATTATTTGAATATCCTAGAAAAATTATCTCATCACTTTTAGCACCAAATTTTTCAAGATTATCTTTAGTATTTAAAATATAAAATCTACAGTGAAACATATTAAAATAACAGATCTTAGGTTTCTTTTATTTAAATATTTTATAAGGGGATTTCTTTAATAAGGATCTAATGTAAACTCTGTTTAAGATATAGAAAGTAATTTCAACTAATTCTATCCAAAATAATTTTGGTAATTTTAATTCATTAAGTATTTTCCTTACCATCTCTTGAATATTTCAATTTTTCCTCTCTACAACACCATTTTTTTGTGGTGTTCTAGGATTGGAAACAATTACAGTAATATCTATTAAATTCAAAAAAGTTCTCAAAATCTAAGTTAACACATTATAACCCTTTATTACTTATAATTAATGAAATTAAATGTAATTTTTTATTTTTAAGTTTATTAAAAAATGTATTAAACTTATTTAAGGTTTTACTTTTATGGGATAAGAAAAGAGTACAAGTGAATCTACTGAAATCATCCACAATTACAAAAATATAACTCTTATTACCTAAACTAGCAGTTCTCATGGGTCTAAATAAATCAAGATAAAGTAGTTATAATCACCTATCAGTGTTAACCATATTAACAATTCTAAATGAATTTTTGTGATTCTTATCTTTTAGATTATAATCACATATAAAAAACTTACTAGCTTTAAATGTAGGAAGTTACAGAACCTGACCATGTTTTTATAACTTGTATAGTTATCGAAGATGAACACGCCCCAACTTTATATGCTAAAGAATATGATATGTTTCTACATCATTTAATCACTTTAAATTTTACTAGGTTAGTTTTGAAAAATCTATTGAATATATATTTTCATTCTATTGGCATAAAATAAAGTAATATTATATTTAAAAACAAGGAATTTATTACCTTAAAACTTTACACTCATGAAATCATCACAAAGTTGTTATATATTACTTAAATTGTGTTTTAATCCTTATACAAATAGTATGTTATAAATTATAATATATTTTAAAATACTTACATCTCCAAAACATTTGAGGATGCCTTTAGAGTTTTCACCAAAAGTGATAGTACCTCCATCACAAGAATTAAAAGATAAAAAGTTAGATATGTCACCAGTCATGTTCTTAGTGAAACCACTATCCATATACCATGAATATTTATAACTCTTTACGAAGGTTTACTATAAAAAATATTAATAAGAAAATTATTTTGGTACCCAAGCTATTTTGGGTCCAACTGGATTAGTAATAAAACTCTTAAGAACCCACACAGATTTATGACATTTATTATAGAGTAGTCTAGAGGTTAGATTATTAGAAATAAAAGTCTTATTGTGGAATAATTATTTATTAAATATTAAAGAACATCCATTTTCATAATTCCCTTTAAGATTACATCTAAATCATGTAATATTTGAAACATTCCCTTTAATACTTTTAACAAAAATAGGTCTATACTTATCAGGAATTTATCTATAATATCCAAAGCCGATTTTTTCTATATTAGTTTTATTCAAAGTCATCATTTTATCAAATTGTTCTTTTCCTTGAAAAAAAATAGAGTTTATTTTAATTTAGTATTTCCCTTTTAATATTTTCATTCTCTTTTTGAACAACTTCTAGGCCATCACATATTTTCACAGTTGAACATGATCTTGTATTTTTCAGTTTCTTATTTTCATGTTTAATCTTCTTACATTCCTTTTTGATTTTATAAAAACCATCACAAACTTATTTAAATCTCCTATATATATCTTTATCATTTTTTGACATGAAATATTTAATTATTTCATTATCATCTTTAAGATTAATTTGTTTATAATATTCAACCCTTTTCTATTATTTAATTATCTTATTTTCTCTATGAATTTATCTATATATATCATCCATTATCAAAATATCACTTTGAAACTTTTCATTTTGTTTATTTATTTCTTTAAGTTCATTTGGAACATCAAAAACATAACTAGAACTATAATTAGAATCATTTTTACCTCATTATTTGTGGTTTACATCAAGCAAAGGTTGGATAATTCTTTATCATTTTAAGAACCATCCCTACTTGTCTCTGACTCTTCTGTATATATCAATCCAATATGATGTTCATGTTTTAGTTATTTATTATATTTATTATATTTTCATTCTTGTTTGAATTTAGGATAGTCAAAATTTATATGTCCATTTTTCCTACATCATAGAAAATTAATTTGGAAATATCATATTTACTAATTTTACCTTTTTTACCTCTATTTCTATAATCCTTTTTATGATATCTTATTGGTAACTTCTTTAAGTATCTTTTTTTACTTTCATTTACTTATAGACTCCTTTAATAAAATTTTCAATTTCATTATTATCACTTTTTTGTAACTCATAATCATAGGAGTTAGAAATAATATTTATATTATATTGAAATTCTATAAATTTCATTTTATCATGATCATCAGAATTGTCATTCTTCATTTCCATATTGTACTTAAGAAGTGATACCATAATCTCATCTATTTAATATTTAATGAAGTCCTTACTCTCTTCAATTTCAAATTTATTTGAATACCATTTTTTAGGTAGAGTTAAAAGTAATTTTTGATAAGAGATTCATTCTTCATGGTCTCTCAAAGTGAAACCATACGGTTCACCATCTTAGTGAATTTATTGTATATCTCATTTTTTCTCTCTTGATTAGTAATTACGAATTCTTGAAATTAACCTCTATGTATACCTAGCTTGGTTCTCTAAAACTTTTCAGAACCTTTATGAGAGACTTTTAAATCCCTCTAGATGTCAGAAGTAGTTTTACATGAGGAAATATGACTATTTATATTTCTACTTAAAGAAAAATATAAGTAATTCAAAAATATATAGTTTAAAACACATTTAGTAGCAACATTACAAGTTAAAGTTTCTAAATCAAAATTAGGTAGTTTATAAGGTTGTGACATAATAACCCAAAATTTAAGACCAATATTTTTTATAAATAACTCAATCTGACCCTTCTAGTAAACATAGTCTCTTCCATTTAAGTATAGTGGTCTGATGAGATTTAGCATCTCGAATTTCTAACTTGCTATAAAAAAATGGTATATATTTTCCTTAGACTATTAAGTCTAGGTTAATGGTAAGTTCAAAAAATATAATGAAATAGGTAAATACAATTCCTTAAAATAAAGTCACTACGCTTTGATACCAAATTTTAGGTCCCAGTATATGGAAATATTGACTGGTGGGGGGGGGAAGTAGTCCTTTTAAAATTATTTTATCAAATTATAATTATTAGAGTTAAAAAATGTTAATTGCGTATAGAAAATAAAAATAAATAACACATGTTTCTTTTATAATGGTTTAGATCACCAAGATCATAGTCCACTCTTCAATCTCCTCTACTCGGTTAGGAGACTGGTATTTAATAGATCCTTACTTTTTATAGGGAGTAATAAACTGATTATAAATAGACATACCTTTTTCTCACCCAGTGGTATAGCCCCTAAATTTTTAAGGAGTCCCAACCCACCTTCCTTTTGTCTTGGAGGTATAAACCTATTATAAACAGATGTACCTTTGGCTAACATGGTGGTATAAACCCTGACTTTTGAAGGAGTAACAACCCAACATCCTTTTTTCTAGGAGGAATAACTCTACCTCCCTTTTATATGGGATGAATATCCCAGTATAATGGATTTTTGAAGGGAAAATCATAGACTAAAATCTATAGTACAAACCGAGGGTATAAAGAAATACAATGGTGAAATATAGAAGGAATTTAGAATAGAAGTGGAGAAAATGATGTAGAAATTTGATGTAGCTCAAGTTATTTGATCACTTATATATTGGATGATTAAATTGATAAATACATTCATGATTAAGGAAATTGAATAGTATTCATAGTATAAATTCATCATTTCATAATTTTGAAATGAAGGTTTTATTTTTCTCTCACCTTTTTCGTATCAATCATTATTTTCCATATTCAAATGAACTTTTTCTAGTTTATTTTATCATATTAGTTTATTTTGTTTCAATGGATAATTACACATCATTAACCCTAAGTCTTGGAGTGTCACATTAGCTAATCACAAAAATACACATTAGATAAATAATAAGTGCTTAAAATAATACTGTTACCTAAAATTTGAATTTACTCATTGTGTCTTTGTGCTCTTTTAATAAGGAATTAAATAACTTACAATCACTTTGAAAAATGAAAGTTATGACAAATGATAATTATTAAAATGAATAAAACATTATAAAAACATTTAAATAAACTATTAGTGATATGATAGTTCAAAATATTCATAAAATAGAGTATGAAATAAAAGATATGAAAATTATTATTTCCATAATATTTTTAATCTCTAGTATACAACATGAAGGTTCTAATATGTAAGTATTTAATAAAGAAAAATAATAGTTAAAACAAATTTATTAATCATATATTAAATCAAATGAACAAAGTAACTCTAAAAAATAGTATTCTGAAAAAAACATTTTTTTCACAAAATAGGAAAAGGAAATAGCTGATTGTGAAACATATTGAATGTATAATATCATGAAATCAGTATACTTATAGTGCGTAGTTGGTATAATAAACTTGAATTTATGAACGATCACTAAAAAATTTATATGTGGTCAGTATTATTACCTCATGGTAACTTAACTCATGTGGTAAGTTGAATGGATGCTTCATGGTAAGTACAAAATGAACTGATGGTAAGGTAGATAGAAGGCTCATGGTCACCTTCATGGTAAGCACATTTACCCTATCATGGTAAGAAGATATAACACATAGTAAGGTAGCACACTGAACACATAGTTATTATACATACCATGTCATAGTAAGTTGAAGATATGCAGCATGTTGACGAAGTCGAATAACTGTAAAGGTGTGAAGACATGAAACATGTGCATCAATGGACTTTTAAAGCATGGAATTAACATGAAAATTGAAAGGATGAATGGTCTCATGTAACATCACTATTTTCCTTTTCCTATGAATAATTCTTTGAGAAAAAGTATATGAAAATGAATCTAACTTCAAAGGTGGGGTCAAGAGTTATACATGGATACAAGACATTTTCTCAAAAACCATCGCATGGAAATCAGCTACGTGGCGCTCTTCCAAAAATGAATACATAACATTGTTTTTTAACAAACTACATAGCACTATAACTCAAAATGGTTATGTAATTTTCTTTTACAAATGGATACATAGAAAATGGATACATCGTTTTCTTCTACAAATAGTTACATAGAAAATAGCTATGTCATTTTATTTTGTAAAAATATACATAGAAAATAGAAACGCGAATCCCATTTGGCATTTAGGCTATGTAAAAAAATCTATTACTGCCGCCTTATTAATCTAAAAAACCCATGAAACAAAAAAAGGGGTTTTAAATTTATAGTTAATTCCAATAAAACTTATTAAATTAAGGTGATTTAAATTTATCAAAATAATAAAAAATTTAAACATATAAACTCATAGAGAAAACAATCTCCTCCATTTTGTAAATTGAAAAACCCAAAAAAATTATTTTAATTTTAATAAATCCTCAATTTTATCCCCACATTTATCCCCAATATTTATCCCCCATTTTTAAATTTATTAAAAATAAGAAGATAATAAAAAATACTAAGAACAATAGATATAGAAAAATAAAGAGGGGATAACTCCTCCTTGAGTTCATGAAATTTTTAACAGTAGAGATATAAAAAACAATAAAACAGAGCTTAACATACTTCAAAAAATCAAATTTCTATCATTCCTAGTTCAAATTTTAATTTTTTAAACCTTGAAAAATATATACCTTTCATAAAAATGTTTGATAATTGGTTTTCTATTGGAATGTATTCCAAAAAAATATTCCCTTTATTAACATGATCTATTAAAAAGTGAAATCTAATATCTATATGATTAGTCCTAGAATGATGTAAGGGGTTTTTAGAAATAGAAATGGAATAAGTATTATCATAGAATATAAGCATCTTATTTAAGTAAACATTAAAATCATATAAAGTTTATTTTACCCAGAGGTTTTGAACATAGAAATTAACAGTAGCAATGTACTTAGCTTCATCCATGGACAATGAAACTGAAAATTTCTTTTTGGAACTCCATGAAATTAAGAATTTACCTAATAAGTGATACATGCCTGAAGTAATATTCCTTTCAAGTATGAAACCTCCAAAGTTAGAATTAGAAAATTATAAAAAATTAAAAAAATTATGATTGGAATAAAATAAACCATTATTGATGATTCCTTTAACATATCTAATTATTATTTTGACAACCTTTAAATGACTTTATTTAGGATTATATTTATATCTAGCATACATACAGATAAAAACATAATTTCATGCCTTGATACAATTAGATCAGTTGATTCCTATCATTCCTCTATAAAATTATCACTGACAGAATTTCTATATTCATTGATATACAATTTAAAATTATTTCTCATTGGGTTTCTCTTAGATTTACAATAAAAAAGATTGAATTTTTTAGCCAAATATTTAGCATAATTTCTTTTATTTAGAAAAATAACATCTCCTATTTTTTTAATTTGAATTCCAGGGAAGAATTTTAATTCTTCCATTAGGCTCATATCAAATTCATTAGTCATTAATTTTGAAAACTCATTACTATGTATGTCATTCATAGAACCAAATAAAATATCATCAACATATATTTTTACAATTAAAATATCAGTAGAAACTTTCTTTATAAATAATTTTGGATCAACATTCCCTTTATTAAAATCATTTTTTATTAAAACTATTGTTAATATTTCATACCATGCTCTTTGAGATTTCTTAAGACCATATAATACTTTATATAGATATTAATCATTTTCAAAAATAAGTGGTTTATTTAAATACACTTATTTTGAAATTACACTATTTAAAAAAGAACTTTTTACATCCATTTGAAATAGTTAATTTTTTTTGAAAATGTGCAAAAGATAGTAAATTAAAAATAGATTCTAATCTTGAAATTGGTGAAAATTAATCTTCAAATTCAATACGTTATTCTTTTAAATAACCTTGGTCAACTAATCTATCCTTATTTCTAACTATATTTCCAAACTCATCCATTTTATTTTTAAAAATCCGTTTGGTTCCAATATACAATTTATCTTTAGGTAACACAACTAAATTTTAGACTTTATTCCTATAAAACTGGTTAAGTTCATCATTTATGGAATTTATCTAGTTAAAATATTTCAAAGATTATTTAATATTAACAGGAAAAAAACCAGCTACAAAGGAAAAATTAGCATAAAAATTCAAAACAGACTTTCTAGTTCTTATTATAGATTAAAAATTTCCAATAAAATTTTCTAAAGAGTGATCTATATGAGTTTTCCAATTTATATGACCATATTGAGAAGAGATATGCTCCCCCTCAATTGATGAATTTTATTTTTCAAGTTTTTCTTTATCAACATTGGACTTTATAAATTCATCAATAGAGTTAACAAAATTTGTAATCTTTGTTTCATTATTTTCAATGAATTTTACATGAATTGATTCGTCCATTGAAAAATTTCTCTTGTTATACACTCTATAAGCTTTACTATTATTTAAATATCCTAGAAAAATTCCCTCATCACTTTTAGAATCAATTTTTTATATATTATCTTTAGTATTTAAATATAAACTCTATATCCAAACACTTTAAAATAACCAATATTAGGTTTATTTTATTTAAATAGTTCATAATGGGTTTTCTCTAACAAGGGTATAATGTAAACTCTATTTAAGATATAGAAATAAGTGTTAACTTATTTATCCCAAAATAATTTTGGTAAGTTTAATCCATTAAGAATTATCCTTTCCATCTCTTGAATAATTTTTTTTACTCTCTACAACACCATTTTATTATGGGGTTCTAAGAGCGGAAAAAATTATGGTAATATCCATTAACTTCATAAAATTTCTCAAACTCTAAGTTAAAAAATTCTCCTCCTTTATCACTTCTGATTAATGAAATTAAATTACCTTTTTTATTTAAATTTGATTATAAAATTTATTAAACTTGTTTAAGGTTTCAATTTTATGGGATAAGAAATGAGTCAAAGTGAATCTATTGAAATCATATAAAATTAAAAACATATATCTCTTACTACCTAAACTATTAGTTCTCATGGTTCTAAATAAATCAAGATGAAAATTTTTTAAGCATTCAGTAGTGTTAAACATATTAATAGTTCTAAATTAGTCTTTGTGATGCTTATCTTTTAGATAAGAATAAACTATAAAAAACATACCATCTTTAAATTTAGGAATTTACAGAACCTATCCATGTTTTTATAACTTGTATAGTTATTGAATATGAACATGTCCCAGCCTTTGTGACAAATAATGTGATATGTTTCTACAGAATTTTATAACTTTACATTTTTCTAGGTTATTTCAAAAAAGTCAATAGAATAGAAATATTATTTTTTATTAGCATAAAATAAAATAGTATTATATTTTAAAAAAAGTTATTTATTGTCTTCAAACTTTACACTCATTCCATCATCACAAAGTTGTGTTTTTATAATTAAATTGTGTTTTAATAATTCTACAAATTTTACTCTTGAAATTATAATAGATGTTAAAATACCCACCTCTCCAAATTTTTTTATGCCTTTAGATATTTCACCAAAAGTGACATTACCCCCATCAAAAGAATTAAAATATAGAAAGTTAAAGATTTCACCAGTCATATGACTGGACTACACACTGTCTATATACTATATATATTTATATATCTTTAGGAAGGTTTCCTGTAAAATAGATTAAGAAGATAATTATTTTGGTACCCAAGATATTTTAGGTCCACCCATATTAGTAATAAAACTCTTGGGAACCCATATAGATTTATGAAATTTATTATAGGGTAATCTAGATGATAGATTCGTAAAAATAAAAGTATGGTATGGCATAGTGATTTAGTAATTATTAAATAACATTCATTTGTATAATGCCCTTTGAGACTACAGATAAATCATGTAACATTTGAAACATTCCCTTTACTTCTTTTAATAAAAGTTAGTTTTAAATATTAGGAATTTATCAATTATATCTAAATACAATTTTATCTTTATTAGTTTTATTTAAATCCATCCTCTTATCAAATTTTTATTTTCCTTAAACAAAAAAATATAGGGTTTCTTTTAATTTCCTTATTTACCTTTTAATATTTTCATTATCTTTTTGAACAACTTCCAAGTTATCACATATCTTTATAGTTTAACATGATCCTATATTTTTCAGTTTCTTATTTTCTTGTTTAATCTTCTTACATTCATTTTCAATTTTATCCAAATCATCACAAACTTATTTAAATAACCTGTATTGATCTTCATCAGTTTTTGATATAAAATCTTTCATTATTTCATTATCATCTTTAAGCTTAATTAGTTCAAAATCTGTAACCTTTTTTTCTTCTATAATCTTCTTATTTTCTATTTGTATTTCTTTTTATAGTTCTTCCATTCTCAAAAAACCACTTTTAAACTTTTCATTTTTTATAGTTAATTATTTAATTTCATTTTGAATACGAGACACATAACCAAAACTATAATCATAATTAGTGTTTACCTTATTCATTGTGGTTTTCATCGAGTAATGATTGGCTAATTACTTCTCACTTTTAGAACCATCACTACTTGTGTCCGACTCTTCTGTACATCTCCATCCAACATGATATTCTTGTTTTAGTTATTACTTATATTGATTTTCTTTTCCTTTTTGTTTCAATTTTAAATAGTTTGATTTTATATATACATTTTTAATACACTTATAGAATATTAATTTGAAAAAAATAATATTTACTACTTTTACCTTTATTACTTAACTTTCTATAATCCTTTTGATGATATCTTCTAGGGTATTTCTTGAAGCCTCTTTTTTCCTTTGATGTACTTGTAGAATCCTTTAATTTTTTTTTTCAATTTCAACCTTATCACTTTTCTATAACTCATATCATAGGAGTTAGAAATAACATTTATATTATATTCAAATACCTTTCCTTTTATCATGATCATAATAATTTTCATTCTTCATTTCTAGTTTTTACTGAAGAAGTGATCCTATCAGCTCATCCATTGAATATTCATTGAAGTAATTACTCTGTTCAATTTCAACTTTCTTTGAATTCCATTTTTTGGTTAGAGATTAAAGAAATCTTTCTATAATAGCTTCATTCTTCATGGTCTCTCTAAGTGGAACCGTGCTATTATTTATCTTAGTGAATCTATTATACATCTCATTTATTATATCTTGATAAGTCATTATGAATTCTTGAAATTTAGATTTGTGTATACCTAGCTTGGTTATCTATAACTTTTTAGTTCCTTAATGAGTGACCTTTAAAGTCCTCCAGATGTCAGAGGTAGTTTTACATGAGGAAATATGGCTATTCATATTTCTACTTAAAGAATAATATAATTAACTCATAACTTTATAGTTTTAAAAAAATTTAGTAGCATCATTACCAGTTAAAGTTTCTAAATCAATATCAAGTAGTTTATAAGGTTTTGACATAATAGCTAAAAATTAAAGGCCTATATTTTTTAGAAATACCTCCATCTGATCCTTCCAGTAATTATAGTTGCTTCCATTGAAGTGCAGTGGTCTGATGAGATTTTTCATCTTGAATTCCAAAATTAATATAACAAAGAAGTGTATCTTTTCCTCAGATTGTTAAGTCTAGGATAATGGTTAGTTCAAAAAATATAATAAAATAGTTAAAACCAATTCCTTAAAAGAAAGGCACCACACTCTGATACAAATTGTTAGGTCCCAGTATATGAAAATATTGACTAGATAGTGTGTGTGTGTGTGGGGGGGGGGGGGGGTGAATAGCACTTTTAAAATTATTCTATTGAATTATAATCATCAGTGTTAAAATAATGTTAAATGTGAAGAGAAAATAAAAACAAATAACACACAATGTTTTTATAGTGGTTCAGATCACCAAGATCTTAGTCCACTCTTCAATCTCCTCTACTCGATGAGGAGATTGGTATTTAATAGATCTTTACTTTTGATAGGGATTAATAAACCGATTACACAAAACATGCATTTTTACCTGGTGGTATATCCCCTAACTTTTGAAGGATTCACAACCCACGTTCTTTTTTTTAGGAGGAATAACCCTATTAAAAACAGACGCACCTTTTGCTTACCAGGTGGTAAAACCCCTGAATTTTGAAGGAGTCGCAACCCACCTTCATTTTTTTGGGAGGAATAAATCTAATTTCCTTTTATATGGGAGTAATATCTCAGTATGATGAATTTATAAAGGTAAAAGTTTATACCAAACTATAAAGTAAAAAATATGGTAGAAATAAATACAACAGTGCAATATAGAAGGAATTTAAAACAACAATGGAGTAGATGATGTAGAAATTCAATGCATCTCAATTTGTTCAATCACTTTAGTAGTGGATGATGAAAATTATAAATTCCTTTATTATCATGGAAATGAAACAATAGTCATAATTTAAATTCATTACTTCATAATTCTAGAATGAATATTGTATTTTTCTATTTCTATGTTCGTATCAATCACCATCTTCCATATTTGAATGAAATTTTTCCAATTTATTTTATTACCATAGTTGATTGAATCACAACAGCTAATTATGAATCATTAACTCTAAAGGTATCATAGCATCACATTAGAAAATTAAAAAAACCCACACTAGAGAAATAATAAGGACTTAAAATAATATTGTTACCTAAAATTTGAATTAACACATTGTGTCTTTTCACTCTTTCAATTCTGCATCAAATAACTTCAAATCACTTATAAAAATTATCATTAAGATAATAATAATTATTCAAAATAATAAAACATTTGAAAAAAATTTAAACAAACTTTTAGTGATATGATAGTTCAAAATATTCATAAAATAGAGTATAAAATAAAAGATATGAAACTTATTATTTCTATGAAATTTTGTAATCTATAGTATACAACATGAAGGTTATAATATATAAGTATTTACAAAGAAAAATAATATTTAAAACAAATTTATCAATCTTGTAGTAAATCAAATTAACAAAGTAACGTTGAAAAATAGTATTCTGAAAAAAAAACTATTTTTTCACAAAATAAAAAAAGGAAATATCCGACCATGCAATAGTGTTTGATCAATATACTTACCATACATGGTTGGTATATTGACCATATACTTACACATAGTCACTAAAAATAAATATTAATTCATTATAAATACCTCACGATAACTTACCTTATACGATAGGTTGGCTGGAGGATTCATAGTAAGTACAAAATTGAACTCATGGTAAGGTAGATAGAAGGCTCACAGTCGCCTTATCGGTTAGCACACTTACCGTATCATAGTAAGAAGATATAACACATGGTAAAGTAGTGCTCTAAACCCATGGTGAGTATACTTACTATGTCATGATAAGTTAAAGATACACAACATATTGATAAAGTTAAGTGTTATCCAAGTGTAAAGATATGAAACACATGCATCAACGAACTTTTAAAGCATAAACTTAACCTGAGAATTGAAAGGCTGAATAACTTCATGTAACATCGTTGTTTGACTTTGACCATGAAGAAACATTATATGAAATAAAGCTAAAATTAAAGGTAGGGTTAAGTGCTGTGCATGTATATATGATATTTTCTCAAAAACCTTTATGTAGAAATTGGTTACGTGGTTCTCTTCTGAAAACAAATATATAGCACTATTTTGCAACTAGCTACATAACACTGTAACTCAGAACAACTAAATTTTTTCTTTTAAAAATGGATATGTAGAAAATGGATACATCATTTTCTTATGTAAATGGATATGTAGAAAATGACTATGTCGTTTTCTTTTTCAAATGGATACAAATACAATGACTATGTTAATCCCATTTGGTATTCATGCTACGTAGAAAAATCATTTACATCCACCTCATTAATCTTGAAAACCTACAAAACAAAGCAGTTTCCAATTTATATTTAATTATAATAAAACTTATTAAAGTAAGGGGATTAAAATTTATCAAAATAATAAAAAAATTAAAAATATAAACTGATAAATAAAATAGTGGCCTCCATCGAAAATGTAAGGAGCCCTTGATTTATGAAGACCCAGGTTACCCTACCATTTAATTGGCTTGATTCCCTTTTTATTTGGGTTTAATTTTAATTTCTAGGAATGATAATTATTTGAGAATTATTTTATGTAAGAGATCAAGTTTCTCTGATTCAGGGAGTCTAAAGATGTTTTTGAGTAGTTTTGGAGGGGGGGGGGATGTTATTGTTTATTTTAGTAATTTTATTATTTTTGGGTTTTAGCTAATTTTCAAATTGTAGATATTTATAATAAATTACACATTGATTTTAAATATCTTATAAAAATAAATTATATTACATATTATATATATAAAATATTATGTTATATATATATATATATATATATTTATTTATCTTATGCACTACTCTATACCTTTACGAAACTTCATATTTTTATATATTTACTTTAAATTTTTTATAAATTTAATGGGATTAAATTAATTACAAATGTGTTTTGAGATTTAGAAAATGAAATCTTAAAAGCTATATAATGGAGTTCACCTATCTTGATTCATGATTTTAGGGAAAAAAGTTTTTAATGAATGAAATATTGGAATTGAATGTTTAAAATAGAATCTTTCTCACCTAGTAGTTGTGTTTATATTTTAAAGAAAATTAAAAATTATGATTTAATGTCAAATTAAAGGAGAGTTGATTATTTTTTTTAAAAAATGGAAAAAATGTACTAAAAACTGAAGGTGGTGCATGCATCTTATATATTTTTTTAAAAAAAAATTATGAAACCCCATCACCCCTTCTCAATCTCACCCATCATCATAGGAAATTAAATATTTTAACAAAATGAAATATAACCCCATATATAGATTAAATTAAATTAAAAGAGTATACTTGATTTTGAATTTGGAATATGTATAGGTTACAAAACATGCCAGGTGAGCTATAACATTTTCATTCATATGTTTTTAGTAAATTTAAAATACCACATTCCTCTATCTGATTTCTCTTGATTTTATCAAAATCCAATGAACTAAGAATCATCCCTGGAGTATTTTAAGTGACTTAAAATAGATTTGGACTTCAAACAATGGAGATAGGTGATACCTGGTGAGTTTTTATTTTCTCTCAAGTTTTCTCTCTTTTTTTCTAAGCCATATCCATAGCGGCAATTAATACCACTTATTGATTATTTGTGTCACATTTTTAATAGATTATTACGATTAAGGTGGTTAACAGTTTTCCCCATGTGTTCTTTGACATTGAAAACCTCTCTCTCTACCGCTCTCCCTCCTTGAATGTGTGTAGAATAACATAATAAGCATATCACAATGCACATATTGCTGTGAACCATCAAGCTTTAGAGATCAGGTAGAGGATTCAAGATCTCTCTTTCTTATTTTGTGTAAATTGTGGAATTATCATGCTGTTTATTTTATTGGGTAATAAATAAGAATTTACCTAAGAAATATAATAACCAGAATAATGAAATTGAAAAGTGGAGGTACATCGCATTTATTTTACATTCTCTTATGTTATTTCATGTGATAAACAAATACTGTTGTTTTCCTATCAAGAATTGTTTTAGTGTTGCGAATTATGATGTTGCTACTATGAATTTCCTTTACTAATGTGTATTTATTTATAAATAGAACATGTTTCAAATTTTTGTGATTAAACTGATGGAATCCCCTCTCTCTCATAAAATAATAATTATATAAATATGGTAATGGATGATCTATTTAGAAAATCTATAAATGGTAATGGTGTTTATGCTAGATAAAAATAATTTACTTGGAAAGAATAATGAAAATGTGATTTCTTAATGTGGTCCAATGTCATGTTTTTTATTTTTATATGAGCGGTTGATTGAGGTGTGATTCTATGATATCATAGGAATATTTTTTAATATTCTCTCTATAATGAACCAAGTATTTTACACATATTATTACATGATTTTTAACATATATATCAGATAAACACAACCAAAGGATCTAGAGGCCTAGCATCTTTGGCTAGGTTCATAAAACATTAAAATGAAACTAAAATAAAATATATTTATTATAATCTCCATAATGATCTACTAAATTTATTTGATCTCCTAAAACTGCATAGGATAACCTGGTGAATACATAAAAAAATGAGTGAGCTAAAAAGGCCAATAAGGGATAAACATGATGAAGAAGTATAATATATGAATCAAATGATATATCATGATATCATGAGAGGAAAGGTACATGAATATTCACTTGGTGGTATTAAATAAGTATATTGGAATCATAATATCAAGTCATCATAGGAATGTGACAACAATATAAAACCTGGAATAATCATATGTCAAGAATAACCACTAAGACAACATTACAAGGTGGATAGAGTCCCACCATGGATTAAGTTTAATCCCTAATCCCATAAATATCATATTATGAGATATAAAAATTACCAAATGAATTGGACAACCATCTTGGTGAACCCATAATAACATGTACTTTCATATTTATTCCATATAATGGAATCATACATAAGGCATAAGCATTAGAAAAACCCATGGAAAGGAAATGAGTTACATAATCATGTCTTATAACATATTCAAATATCATATCATAATGAATTCCATTAAAGAAGGGATTAAATCATTCCTATACATTCATAGATAAATAAATAATTATAGCACATGAATAAGAAGTCCATGTGAATTGAAGAAATAAAAATGAGTGGAGAAATAATTTTGGAAAAAACTATTTTTAAGTGGGGTTTTAGGAAAATGGGTAGAAAGTCATTAGAGGATAATGGTGTAATAATATTAATAAGAAAAAATGAAGAAAAATGGTTTTCATAATAAAATGACTGTTTTTATAAACCATGGAAGGTTAAAAAACATTTCATTGAGTGGTACTTGAAATGAGACAAGAAAACAAACAAGTTCTATTTAATTGGATCCTCTTAACAAAAGAAATTGGGAAGGGAACCATTAAAACATTTATATCACCATCAAGGAAAGGTGAATTAAACTAGGTATATATGTTCACAGAATATATACTAAATATAGAATAATTATATTAGAAGAATAGATAGATAAAGCGAGGTAAACAAAGGGAATAAATAACCTAAATAAAATAGGGTGGTTTGAAGATATCCCTTACCTAAGTCCAGAATCATTTTGAAATTTCACTTAACACCCTGAATAATAAAATTATATTTATTAAATATATGATTTAGAACCTTATTTTAATATATGTTATTTATTATAATTATTTTATGTTAGTTTAGAGTCATTTAATTGAGATATCATTTCAGTTTCTATTTTCCTAAGGTAGTTTGTTTTATGCTCTAAGATCAAATTAATTTGTGGATAATTATTGAAGTTCTTGTCAAATGAGACTACAACTCTAGAAGTGAAATGAAGTGATATTCATGTATTTCCATAAGTTTAAATGGTTCCAAATATCCATATGCATTCTAACATAGGTATGATTCATTTAGTATAAACGTTATTGTTATATGGTTAGTTATTTTAGGAGGTTTTATTGACCATCATGAACTAGATTTATTTTATTTAATTAAATGATTATTAATACATTAAATAACGTGAAATAAGTTATAATATACTCCTTATCATCATATTTAACCATAATATTATTTTTATCACCATCCTGGAAGGTAGTAAAGAAAAATGAAGTATGTTGTTTATGAAGGTGGTGAAATGTTCATATTATGAATGATGTTTTATTTTTAGAGTGATAAGAGAAGAGAAGAGGATGGATGATAAATATTAAATTAATAGAAAAAATTCCAGTATATTTATGATATTGTAGTCATTATTTTTGGAGTTGGTGGCTTAGAACCAACTACTTTGTACTTTATTATAAACTTGTATTCATGGACTTGAATATTAATAAATACCTTATCAAATCTTGATTGTTCTTCTGTATGAAAATGCATGTGATAATTTCATAGGGATAACTGTTGCACTAAAGTGCCATAGCGGATCCCTGCTATGATGAGAACCCGAAAGTGCCATAACACTATTGTTGAATATATGTTCTATGGCCGTATGATGTTATTTGAGGGATGAAAATAATACAGGCCATTAGGGGTGAGGAATCATAAAACTTTGAGTCACGTTAACATGGTGTGAACCCTTGGTAATATCTAGGAGGATATTATGAGAACGAGAACCACCAGTAGGAAATACACATTTCATAGTGTCATTGGACGTTCCTATCTGCAGATGTGTGTATTGGTCCTTAGACTTTAAGATTATTATTAATGGGTATTAAAACTTTCACACTTAGATGTATTGATTAAAACTGTGATGACACACTATTCATAGCGAGGTAGGATATATTGGGTGCATCATGAGTAATACCAAATTAATAGATAATGTGAGAAAGGATTTGTTCTTTCTATTCCATAATGGAAGTTGATATCTCAGGCCCATTAATGGAATTGATATAGCCTAAATAAATCTATGGCCATGGTGAGTAATGGGAAATTTCAATTCCAGGAGGTCAAAGAAAAAGTAATCAAGTGCATGGGTTGATGACACTAGCATGCAACCCATTTGATTTGAGATATCGAGACAAAGGGATTACATTACATGGTAAGTGTTCATATGAGGTGACACATCATTGTGGCATTAACTTCATTCTCTATGGGTGCCTTGACATGTTTCTAGATGCTAACCTTGGAATTTAGTTAGGCTCCGCCTAATGCCACTAAGAAAGAGGCCTAGAGAGTCACACACTAAATGTATCCAAGTATTTCAGTTAAATATTAATTTAACAAGTTGAATAAAGATTATTATCACTTATGGTTTAATAATTATTCAAGGATGCCTGGTCGCATTTATTTCAACACTAGTTATTTTAGAGAATATATTGTGGGTGAAATAATATATTTATTTGTGAATAATTAAATGATATTTATTTAAGAAATAAATAGTCATTATTTAAGGTCTAATAAATGTGGTGGAGGAAATAAAGAAAATGGAAAAACAAAAGTACATGCCATGTATATTAATATACATGGTGTGTAGTTTTTCTAAGGATTTGTGAGAAATAATATTATTTATTTAATTAAATAATATTAGGTGTAATTTTCTGGGTATATATCAAGTGAAAATAATGGTTGAATGTTATTATTAGACATGGGGTATTACTAATAATTAAATGAAATGAATAAATGCCTTTGGGTAATTAATTAATTTTATTATTCTAAGTAATATTAATCCCAATTACATTATTCTCATTAGATCTAGACATTCTCTATGGTTGTGCAAAATGGATCTAGAGAATGATCTCAATCCAAGAGAGAATTCCTTTCCTCCAAGAACACTCTCAAGTTATGAGAGAGATCCTCCTCCACCGGATCAAGGAGAATGCTTTGGAAGCGGCTCTCAAGGCGATTGTAGGCGGACATCACAAGAGAAGGATCTTTCACGCTAGAATCTGGAGATCCCTTCGGCGATGTCCAGAGATAAGCAGAGCACGTGTGGATCACCTCTAGAGGAAGCCTACACTTGGATTCTGCATCACAATGATAGATCACATTGGATCGTGACTGGAGGCATCAACGAAGAGATAATTCTATCAAGGTAATTATTGTATTTTAATTAAATTAATTATAACCAACATATGATGATCCTCTCTATGGTTCTAGAAATTCCCTCTTTCCTTTTTTTTCTTCATTCTATTCTGAAGATCTGACATTTTATCATCGTGACAGATCTCAGATTGATCATTATTAACGGTAAAATTAAAGTTGGGTACACCAATCCACGCGTTTCCACTACACCCGGAACCTAAAAGTGGTATTAGAGGGAGGTTATATCATTGATTGTAATTATTTAGTTTTTTATTTTATGATTTACATATTTGATAATTTAGTTGTTTCAATTCAAGTTAATAATTCTATAAATCTGAATCTCGAGATATGTTCTTCCTCTTTTGTTTCTCATTCACCTTACAGAAATGATATTTTCTTTTAATTTTGATTAAAATAAAAACATAGGATCTCATACAAAGGTTCCAAAGGTTCCTGGCCATACAACACCAGGACACATGATGTGTATTCTGCCTCACACGCCGTGTAGTCAAGGTTCAATGCATCAGGACTAGTCCGCAAAACCTAGCCATGCGTTGGGGTTTATTTGAGTATTTATGACTCCATGTGTTGACTAGGAACAAGTGGCACACAATTTTTAGATTACACACCGTCTGACCCACTAGACATGGCGTGTAGTCCCTTTAGGTTAGGGTTGGACCATGGACCATGTACCCTGTACATGAATTTCCTAGCTATAGACTATGTAATGTGGATAATACATGGAGTGTGTCCCACTAGACATGCAGTGTACTCCGAATAATTCTGAAGTACATATACATGCTAACACCCCAGGTGTATACTTCATATGGATGATGAATGATAGTACACACCATTTAGTAGGAACTAAATGCCATATACTCATCCAAATTATGAAGATTTATTAAATTTTTTTTATTATATTATACAAACCATTGATACGTGTACCATGGTGTGGGTGTAAAGCTGAGGCACAACATGTGATAAGTGTTTTATACATATGTTTTTAATTTAACATCTGTGTAATGTTCATTTCTACTCTTTGGGTAGTTATGAATGAGAATTTACCTGGATTCATACAAGGTACAAGTTATGCACAAAGATAATTTTAACTATATTTATTTGTTTAAAATTATAATAGATGATAATCTCAGTGAAATTTAGAAAAGGGTTTAAGATAAAAGGATTGATTAATTAAAGATAATAATTAATTGATTCAAGCATGATTTATATTAAACAAGAATGATTAAATAATTTAATGCTAATTTTATTTATGTGTAAATATCATTTCATGTATGGATGATCATGATCTAGACCAGGAACTTTTTTATATGGATGGTTTCTTTTACTTTATTTATTTAAATTAAAATTTTTAGCTTGCGAGCCTTCTCCTCATTAATATGTAGGGAATACATACCCAAGTTTTCTTTTATGTAAAACCCTATTTTACCCCTCACCTTCATGTGAGATAAAAGCATATGTAATGTATGGAGCTCCCAATCTAGTAGAGGTGGCTCAAGTTAGGAGACAAGGCGAAACCAATCTAAGGAGATAGAAAGGTGGACAAGTGAAAAGCTGTAAACACAAACCCAAAAGGTTCAAGGTGTTTTATCCCTTAGGTATTGGGTTAGTTTATAAACCGCTAGATAAAATAACCAATCAAAAAATCTCATGATCATGCCATTTATTTTATTTTTGTCAGTTGCATGGTTTATTTATTATGGGTGTGTTGCTGTGATCACACAATTAATGAATTAAACAAGTATGCAAGATGAAACAAAAATAAGACCAACTTATATATAAATATTATCTTATACATGGTTAATCACTTAATTATATCCCACTTAATATTAAAAATCATGTAATAAAGATAATAAAATGGAAATTTATGTATAAGGATAAAATCTATCAAGGAAATATTAAGTCGGTATAGCCTTCCATAATCTTGGTTAAAATCGAACCATAGTTCAAAGTGCTTGACCAACCCCAGTTGGGGTGCTTTCAATTATCAGGGAATTCTAATTCAAGGTTTTGGGTTGACTTGACTTGGTTAACATCAAGGGTTGATGACCACAATAATACTTGGTGTGACCAAGAGGCAAAGGTTGAGAAAATCCAAAATAAAATGATTTCAGGATTGGGGAATCCACTCTACGGATTAAGGAGCTACGAGTTAATGCAATGGAAATTTGGAATGACTACCTAAAACCTTTCAAGTTTCTTGACCAACCCTAGTTGGGGTAATGAAAATGGCAATATGGATCCTTGCCACTAGAATATTTAGGCAACATAATATTCTAAAATCAATGGTGAGGGCTATTGGATTTTGATAAAATAGTGGGATACTAATAAGTATTAATTAATTTATTTGTCTTAGTTTTATCACGATAAAGCACTAAATCTTTGATCATCTTAATTTTTATAAATGAAAAGAAAAATTACATCAAACATATAATTTTGAACCATACTTAAGAAGGAAAACCTTATCACTGACACCAATTTCTAAGAGTGACATAGGAATTTATGTGTCATCCTTCTCTATAAGGGGAAACTATATGTACTGGAGGAGCCTGTTCCAGTTGCACCTAGAAACGAGGCCAGTGATGAGGAAATATCTCTGTATATGAAACATTTGAATGATTCCACATATTTCCAATGTTTTATGCTATCTGTCATATCTAATAAGCTCTTGAAGCAACATGAAAACATGGATGTGTATAGCATGATGTCTCACCTTAAGGATATCTATCAAAATAAGGCGTGATGGGAGATATATGAGATCTCCAATGATTTGTTCACAACTAAGCTTGGAGAGTCTATGCCATCTGGGCCTCATGTAGTCAAGATAATTGGATAAATTGAATGCTTGAACATATTAGGGATTAAGTTCTCAAATGATTTGTGTAGAGATCTCATCCTATCATCACTTCCCAAGACATTTTCTAGCTTTATTGTTAACTACAACATGAGAAACAATGAGAAGAGTCTATCAAAACTTCTGAACTTGATTCTCCAGGTAGATAAGAACATGGGTCATGAAAAACCTGTAGTCTTTATGGTGAATAAGAAGAGTAAGGACAAGGAAAAGTGGCCAAGGATTTATAAACGGTATAAAGCCCCCGAGCACCATCCCTCCAAGAAGGGGAAGATCCAGAGGTAGGGTAAGGAACGAGAGGTAGTATGTTTTTCATGTGGAAAGTCATTCCACTGGAAGAGGAACTTCATCTGGAAGCATGGGAATGCTAAAGGTGCGTTGTTATCAAGTGTAATTTTTACATTTCAACACATTGGGTATTATATACAGCATGTGGGACTCACATCTATATTCAAATGTAGAAACCAAGTATATTTATAAATATTTCCAGAGGAGAGGTGGATCTTTGAGCTAATAATGGCGCGAGGCTGGCTACATTGGCCATTGGTGATTACCATCTCTCATTATCAATTAAGATGCTTTTGGTTTTACATAACTGTTATTATGTACCTAGTGTTACCAAGAATATAATTTCTGTATCATGTTTTTATATGGATGGATTAATTTTCAAGTTTAGAAATAAGGGTTTTTTCTTTTATAAGAACAATGTATGTTATGGTATGACACATTTAAATAACGGTTTGTATGTATTAAATTATGAAAACAATGTGTTGAAAATCGATAACGAAACAAACCCACATGAATCATACAACACCTAGTTGTGGCATCACCATCTTGGTCATGTAAACAAGAAGCGCTTGAAAAATATCTTCCAAGATGGTTATTTAGACTCTACTAAGCTAAAACCACTTGATAGACGCCACACTTTTTTACAAGGGAAAATGACCAAGCCTCCTTTCGGTGGCCGGGGTGAAAGGGCCACAGAGCTTCTAGGATTGGTACACATAAATGTGTGTGGACCATTTCCAGTAGAATATAGAGGTGGATATTCTTACTTCATTACTTTTATTGATGATTTGAGTAGATATGGCTATATCTACTTAATGAGTTATAAGTTAGAGTTTTTATATAAATTTAAGGAATTCAAGAATGAATTAGAGAATCATCTTGGTAAGAAGATAAAGAAGCTTCGATCGGATCGAGGTGGAGAATATCTGAACCAAGAGTTCATCAACCTTTTACGGGAGTCTAGGATTATATCTCAACTCAATCCTCCTTATAGACCATAGTGTAATGGTGTTACTGAAAGGAGGAGTCACACATTGTTGGACATGGTGAGGTCGATGATGAGTCATGAAGATCTTCCATTATCCTTTTGGGGATATTCATTACAAAATGAAGCATACACATTAAACTGAGTACCAACTAAGGAAGTAAATGGAATTCTCTCTAAGTTATGGAATGTAAAGAAACCCATTTTTTTTGCACACATGTATGGGGATGTGAGGCGTTTGTTAAGGCCTCCTCAGGTTACAAACTAGCACCCTAGGGCACAAGGTGTATCTTTATAGGATATCCCAAGGAAACGAAAGGATATTACCTATATAACTTTTCATATAAGAAAGTGATTATCACCATATAAGCCATATTTCTTGAGAGGGATCACATCCTCAAAAAGAAAAGTGGGAGAAATATTGAATTTGATAAAGTTGTTGCTCAAGATACACATGAGTTAGTATAGGAACAAGTTCCACAGGTCCCTGTGGAAGAGGTTCTAGAAACACAAGTACTGCGTAGGAGATCAAGAGAGGTAAGGGAACCAAAGATATTTGGTTTCCAAGTTATCAAGGATGGTGAATCATTATTGTTGGAAAATGATGAACCTCTCTTTTATAAGGAAGAATTATAGAGTTTAGAAGCTACAAGATGGATAAAAGTTCTGAATTATGAGATGGATTCCATGTATTAGAACCAAGTCTGGGTTCTGGTCAATGAGCCAGTTGATGTAAATCCTGTTGGATACAAATGGGTGTTCAAGAGAAATATGGACATGGAAGGTCAAGTTATCACCTATAAATTAAGTCTAGTGGCTAAAGGATTTATATAACTTTATGGAATTGAATACAATGAAACCTTCTCGCCAATTTACATGTTTAAATCCATAAGAATCATACTTTCCATAACATCTTACCATGACTATGAGATTTGAAATATGGATGTAAAAAATAGAATTCCTTAATGGGAACCTTCAAGAAGATGTCTATATGACACAACCAGAAGTTTTTGTGACATCAGGTGAAGGCAAATGGGTTTTCAAGTTTCATAAATCCATTTATGGATTAAAGCAAACATCTAGATCATGGAACATTTGATTTGATGAAGCCATAAAGGAATTTGGTTTCATTAAGAATGAATGTGATCCATGTGTTTATAAGCAGTTTAATGGGAATGCAGTCATTATCCTAGTAGTATATGTTGATGACATATTACTTATTGGAAATGATGTATCGGTATTATAGTAAATTAAGAACTGGTTGAACAAGTGTTTCTCCATGAAGGACTTAGGTGAAGAAACCTACATTCTAGGGATCAAGATCATTCGTGAGAGATCCAAGAGTCTTCTTGGACTAAGTCAGGGTAAATACATTGAACAAATACTAAAGAGATTTAGTATGGAGCAATCCAATAGGGGATTGGTTCCAATGTCACATGACCTGCATCTTTCTAAGAGAATGTGTCCTTAGAAAAAATAGGAGAAAGATAGGATAACTAATATCCCATACGCTTCAGATATAGGATCCATCATGTATGTTATGTTATATACTAGGCTTGATGTTGCCTATGAATTGATCATGGTAGGAAGATATCAAGAATATCTAGGAGAACAACATTGGAAAGATATTAAGACTATCCTTAAGTATCTGATAAGAACTAAGGATATGTTCCTAGTGTATGGAGGAGATGAGGATCTTATCATCAAAGGGTATGCTGATTATAGTTTTCAGACATATCAAAATGATTTTAAGTCTCAATCAGGATATGTTTTCTGTATCAACGGAGGAGATGTGATATATAAGAGTTCAAAGAAACCAGTTGCCACCGATTTTATAATGGTTTCAAATATACAGTGGCTCTAATACAGCCAAGGAAATCATCTAGATTCGAAACTTTGTCCTGGTCTTGATGTGGTTCCTAGCATTAGATACCCTATCACATTGTATTGTGATAATACTATAGAGATGAATCTTTCAAAAGAACCATGGTCACATCAATAGACAAAGAAAATTCTCCAAAAGTATCACCTATTGAGGAATTTCTATCAAATGAATGAAGTTGTAGTGAGTAGAGTGTCCATAGAAGATAATGTGGAAAACCCCATGAATAAAGGCCTATCTCAGTAGAATCATGAATATCATGTGAGATCTAACAGGTTAAAGTTTTTTAGCAGTTGGATATAGTCCAAGTGGGAGTCTGTTGGAGTTGGTGTCCTAGAACCAATTACTTTGTACTTTATGATAAATTTTATTTATATATTTGAATATTAATAAATACCTTATCATATCTTGATTGTTCTTATGTGTAAAAATTCATGCGATAATGTCTTAGGGATAACTGTTGCACTAAATGGTCATAACAGATCCCTGCTATGATGAGAACCCGGAAGTGCCATAACACTATTCTTGAATATATGTTCTACGTCCGGATGATGTTATTTGAGGGACACAAATAATACAGGCCATTAGGGGTGAGGACTAATAAAAATTTGAGGCACCTTCTCATGGTGTGCGCCCTTGGTAATATCTAGGAGGATATTATGAGAACGAGAACCACTAGTAGAAAATCCACATTTCATAGTGTCATTGGACGTTCCTACCTACGGACCTATGTCTTGGTCCTTAGAATTTAAGATTATTCTTAATGGTTATCACAACTCATACACTTAGATTTATCAATGAAAACTGTGATGACACACTGTTCTCAGCGAGGTAGGATATGTTGGGTGCGTCATGAGTAATACTACATTAATAGATAATGCAAGAAAGGATTTATCCCTTCTATTCCATAACAGAAGTTAATATCTCAGGCCCTTTGATGGAATTTATATAGCCTAAATAAATCCATGGCCATGGTGAGTAATGGGAAAGTTCAATTCTGGGAGGTTAAAGAAAAATTAATTGAGCGCCTGGGTTGATGACACTAGCACGAAACATGTTTGATTCGAGATATCGAGACAAAGGGATTGCATTACATGGTAAGTGTTCATATGAGGTGACACGTCATTGTAGCGTTAACTTATTTCTCTATGGGTTTCTTGGATTGTTGTTATATTTTAATCTTTTACTTTAGACAGGCTCCACCTAATGCCACTGAGAAAGAGGCCTAGAGGGTGACACACTAAGTGTATCCAAGTATCTTAGTTAAATATTCATTTAACAAGTTGAATAAAGATTATTCCCTAGTGTGGTTTAATAATTATTCAAGGATGCCTAATCTTATTTATTTCAACACTAGTTATTTGATAGAATATGTTGTGGGTGAAATAATATACTTATTTGAGAATAATGAAATTATATTTATTTAAGAAATAAATAGTAATTATTCAAGGTCTAATAAATGTGGTGGAGGAAATAATGAAAATTGAAAAACAAAAGTACACACCATGTATATTAATATACACTCAATGTAGTTTTTCTAGGGATTTTTGAGAAATAATATTATTTATTTAATTAAATAATATTAGGTATAATTCACTGGGAGTATGTAAAGTGATAATAATAGTCAAATGTTATTATTAGACATAGGGTATTACTAAGAATTAAATGAAATCAATAAATTCCTTTGGGTAATTAATTAATTTTATTATTCTAAGTAATATAAATCTCAATTACATTATTCTCATTAGATCTATCCATTCTCTGTGGTTGTGCATAATAGATCTGGAGAAATCTCTCAATCCAAGAGAGAATTCATTTACTCCAAGAATTCTCTCAAGTTATGAGAGAGATCATCCTCCACCAAATCAAGGAGAGTGCTTTGGAAGCAGCTCACAAGGCGATCGAAGAAGGACATTGCAAGAAAAGGCTCTTCCATGCTAGCACCTAGAGATCCCTTCAACGACATCCAGAGATACATGGAGCATGTATGGATCACCGCTAGAGGAATCCTACACTTGGATTATGTGACGCAATGATAGATCACATTGGATTGTGACCAGAAGCATCAAAAGAGAGAGAATTCCATAAAGGTAATTATTTTATTTTAATTAAAATAGTTATAACCAACATATGATGATCATATCTATGGTTCTGGGACTTCCCTCTTTCCTTTTCTTTCTTTGTTTTATTCTGAAGACTTGGCGTTTTATCATCATGACGGATCTTAGATTGATCATTGTTAATGGTAAAATTAAAGTTGGGTACACCCATCCATGCACTTCCACTGTGCTGGGAATGTACAATTATGTAATGTGGGATGGAATTTGTTTGGAATATGAAGAGGAAAAAAAATTAAAAGGCTCGGTTGAGGGTAATACTTTCTCCATTGGATGTTTCCTATTGAGATTCCACTTAATAAACCTTTGGATTGGTATTTTTAGGAGAAAAAAATATTATAGAGATGGTGGTAGAGATATTAAGAGAGATTTAGGCATAGTTTTGGTAAGATCTAAGGCTTATATTGTGTGAGGAGAAGGGGTGGTATTTATAAGGGGAGGATCAATGTGTTTTTTTGAATATTGTATTCACTAGTTTATTATTTTGGCTCAAGACTACCAATAATGATGAATCTTGTGACTATATATAGTAAATGATGCATGTGATTTTGAAATAATGGTTTCTTACATCAACCATGAATCATTAATTCATGTATTAAGCTTATAATGTTAAATATTGTATTTCACTATTCATAAAAAATTCAACTATTTTAGAAAAATACAAAAAATTGATCCTATTTTTTTTCAATCTGTAGATTGCAAAAATAAAATCCATTTTATGAAAATAATTTTCTAAATATGAGAAAATCAATTTTTAAATAAAATATTTGTTTATTTGAAATAATACCAATTTTAATATTATGATCATTTTTCAACCCATTGAAAAATTATTTATGCTCTCATAAAATTACATTATAACTATAATGAAACATAATATTATTTTATAAAAAAATTATATTAAAATAAATTTTATTTCAAAAATTTATATTTATTATAAAAATTAAAATAAAAAATATATGTTTTACAAAAATACAAATGCTTATTTTATCATTTTTAAAACATTTATTTACTTGTATCATGATATAAATATGTCATATTTTCATTTTATAAGGTAATTAAATATTATTTTTCAATTAAATAGGTGATTCTACTATTCTAATGGTTATGTTACTATTACTAATAGTCAAATTACTATTCCAACACTTAGTTTACTATTCCAATAGTTATATTACTATTCCAATGATCATATTTATAATGGTCATAAAAGTTCCTTACTTTCTATAAATACCCCATATTTAATCCATTATTCATTAAAAACCATTTCCTATCAAGGTTATATATATTTTTATTTTCAAAATTAATAATTCATTTCTAATATTCTGTATCATTTATATAGTATTGTTAATGAGTGAGAATATTCTAGGGTATCAAGCAGATCTAAATTTCCATATTATATTTATCATATTTTCTATTTTTTATCCCATTGTAATACTTTCAATTCTGATGTCTATATATATTATCTAAATACTAATATTTAAATTAGTATAATAATTTTTTTATCATGTGGTGTAAGTGATTTATAAGATATTACATTACTAAATACGACACAATTATATAAAAAGGAAAATTCCATTGATAAAATTCCGGGTCGTTACACTCTCCACATTCGTAATTGATTAAATCAAAGAATTTTGGTAATGAATTAGTCATGTGTGAATCTAGAATTTATGATGATGATGACTGAGCATAGAATTATATTTTGGAATGAAATTATTATGTAGTGGAAAGATGTTTTCTTAATGTGTTTGTTTTTGATTTATCATGGAGGGCTATGTAGTTTTGCTATGGATGAAATGGTTTTGGCATGGGATGATGTGACTATTGTTGTTACAATGATGGTGGGGCTATATTTTTAGAAAGGAATCAATTTTCAAAAAAAATTTGTGGCTATTGGTATGTGTTTCATGGAAATAGTTGTGAAGGATGGTTGTATTGGGGACTATAATAGAAAAATTCTCAGCAAACAATTTTGAAAGAATGTGCTCCCGATATCTGTCCTTCCATAATCTTTACAACCCCTTGACTTCATATTTCAGAACTAGGAAGTACACACAACATAATAACCATATGAAATCATTCCCCCACACTTTGTATAATGAAGGGGAAAAGGAATCACACGCATAAATTACATGGTTCAGATAAAAAGTACTACATCTACAGGAAAACACTACAATCATTATATTAAATGAGAGTATAAGATATTAAAAAGAAAACTTTCACTCTTACTAGTCACTTTCAACTAATTTACCTTGAAATTTATATTCATGTACATTACATAGACAATTGGATGAACCTCATATTTATATAGGTCTCCAAATGGTAAACCAGCTCCACCACCGTCCTAGATTCATGATTGTCCTTCCATTGATCAAGGTAACCTCTAATACACTATGACACCATTAGATTGACCACTTAAAATCAGTAAAAATGTATTATTACAAAGCATAGGAAATTATCCTTTCGATACTTTAAACAAAACATCAAAACAACATGTTTTAGTTAAACTCATTCCAAAAAGTTTGAGGTCCACAACCACCATCTGAAACTCATTTTGGAAATCTCCTTCTAGGAAAACCAAAGATTATTCCCAAAAGTCAACAATATCCCTCTTAAAATATACTTTAGTGAATTTTAATCCATTCACCATTCATCAGATTTCATATCTTTATAATTCATGCAGTGTTCTCCATATCCTTCCATTAATCTAGGTCTAACTAAGGTTCAATGCTGCCTTAGAATTTCTTGGAATAACACCTTTTTGAACATGTCCATAGGATTCTACTTACCAAAAACCTTTTGAAGTTCTAATTCTCTATCTTCTAGAAGATTACAGATGAAATAGAATTTCAAGTTGATGTATTTTGTCCATACATAAAAAATGATATTCTTGGAAAGGTGAATGACTCTATAACTATCACAGAATAAAATTCCTCCTTCTAATTCTTTCCCGATCTCTTTAAAAAATTGCATCATCCATAACAAATTATTTCCTTATTCTATAAAAACACTATATTCTGATTTTTTTCTTGATAGGGCAAACACATGATATATTTGATACATCCAACTAACTATTATCCCTCAAAAAGTGAAGAAAAAACCTTTCATTCTCATATGATAATCAATGTATCCAGCAAAATATGCCTTTACAAAACCCTTCAATGTATCATCCTTACTGAAATATAACACCATATCTTCTAAAACTTTAAGATACTAGATGATTCATTTCATAACCTACCATGCCTCCTAGTATTTGACATGAAATGACTCAAAAATCACACCATAAAGGAAATTTCAGGATGTATGAAAATCATTATATATATTAAACATCCAAAAGTCAAAGAATAAGTCACCTTTTCCATGTTCAGACTTATTCTTCTAAAGACAGTTCCTATGACTTTGAAATTTTGAATTGTATGACTAGTGGATTTGAGGAAATTTTACATACATTAATTTAATTTATTTGAACAAACTTATAAATTTATTCTTGCTAGGAAAACACCAAAGTTCTAGGTTTATTATCCCTTTAAATTCTCATCCCCAATATTTTTTTATCATTTATACGACACTTCATTTCAAACCTTAAAGATAATTTTCTTTTCAACTCCTTAATATTTTGTATTTATGTTCCTTAAATCAACATATCATCCACATAAAAATTATTATAATTTATGTTCTATGATCCCATTACTTCTAGTAGTAATAGTGATTAGAATCACATCAAGTGAAACTTTCTTCAAGCATGAAAGTATCAAATTTATGATTCTACTATTGAGGGGCTTGCTTTAAGACATAGAGATTTATCTTCATCTTATAAAACATTTTATTATTTTAAAAATCTTTGTAACCCTTGGGATGAAATATATATATCTCCTTCTCTAAATAACTATGAGGAAATCATGTCTTCATATCTATCTACTCAAAGTAAAAATTATCAGAGAAAACAATGCTCGACACCATCCGGATAATAGTGTTCTTGGAGACCAAAGAGAAAATATCTAAAAATTTAATTCTTTCCTTTTATTAGGAACCTTTCACCATTAGTTGTGCTTTGTACCACCTATTTATATTAGCTTCTTTGTTCAAAAAGAAGAACCATTTATTATCTAGAGATATTTTTTCTTTCTAGAAGCTCAACAATCTCTCATGTTTCATTGAGATTTAAGTAATTTGTTTCCTCCTTCATAAATAACTCTCACTACTCCGAGTTATTGAGGATAGATGCTTCTTCGGGACTTTTTGGTCACGAAATTTTGTTAAATGGAGAAAGTTCATATCTATCCCAAACCTTTGAACTAGTTTATTGATTCTAAAAGATCTCCTCAACTAAAGTTTTTGTTTTGCATAACTTGGTTCTAGTATCCCTTCCAAAATTATTGCTTCCCATACTCCCTCTCTTGTTCTAGAACCTTTAGTACTTTCTAGTATTTATTTTATGTTTCTTATGGTAATCTCATTCTATTCAACTTGCACTTCAACAATTGATATATCCTCAAATTCTTTCTCTACTATGTTCTTATATTTCTACATAAGTTTCTCATTAAAGACAACATCTCTTCTTTGGATAACTTTCTTCTTCTCATCATACCAAACATTATTTACAAAGTTATAATCACCATATCCAATAATAAAATACACTTTTTATTTATTCTATAACTTGTCACCATCATTGGAATTAAAATGAACATATTCCACAATTGATAAAACTTTGTGATGGTTCACATCTATCCTTTTACTAGACCATATTTCTTATAGAAGTTATTATCCTAGAACTGAAGTTGGACTTCTATTGAAGAAGTAAACCACCATATTTATAGGTTTCTCATAAATTACCTTTGTAATTCTAGAATGAAGCCTCATGCTCTTGAATTTATCTTGTATAGTTATATTAATTCTTTCATCTACTCCATTATATTATGGAGTTCCAAGAACGATCTTCTCATGCTTAACTTCCTTCTTCTAAAAAAAGTTTCAGAAGTTTTGTTTGGTATAATCTCCACCATTTTCCATTTGAAGGAAATTCATATTTTAATCTCACTCCCTTTTATACCAAACTTTCCATTAAATTAATGAATAAAAAACATTATATTTATCCTTTAGGAAGTATACTCATACCTTTTTAGTGGAATTATCAATAAAAGTCACAAATAACAAAGATCCTCCATTGGAATTAATAGGGTAAGTTCCCCAAAAATAATAATGAACATGTTAGATCTTTTTTTCCTAGGATTTCTTCCATCTAAATTGAAATAAACATTCTTTTGTTTCCTCATCATACAAAATTAACATATTTTTAAATCTGTGTGATAGAGTTTAAGTATGCCCTTTTTCATTAAAACTTTTATATTATTCTTATCAAAGTGGACATGTTTATAGTTCCATACTTCCAAATCTTTTGATAAAATGATTCCAACCATCACAAATTTATCTTTTCTTCCATTCAAGTATAGGGTTCCATTTTTCACCACATGAAAAATCAACACGTATCCTTTTGATATTTTCTAAACTCTATTTGAGAAAGTGGTTCCAAAAAATTATTTATAAAGTAGTCCAACTAATATCAGGTTCTTCTAGAGACTAGGAATTTGTCTAAAATAATTCATATTTAAGGAACTTCCATTCTTCATAAAAATGTCAACATTTCATTTTCTAACTATCTCCAGAGCTTTATCATTTTCCAGATATATTCTATCCAAGATTATAGGTACATAGTCACTATACACCCCACTCACTAGTTGAATACAATGATACACCAAATTCAATAACCCATGATAGTAAATAAAAAAATTTCACCACCTTCCATCATACTAATAAAAATTTTGATTTTGGAAGTTGAAGCCTTTCCAGTAGAATCCTTCTGATTTATGCAGTCCTTCTTGATATGTCAATTATTTCTATAAATCCAACAAGTAGGGTCTTAAATAGCTGATTTACTTTGACTTATTCCTTGGGTCATATCTTCTAATGAATTCTTTCAATAGTTCTTCCATTGAGGTGACCGTCCACTACTACAAAACTGGCCTTTAACAGCGCTGGTATTTATCAACGCTAGAAAAAAATGCTGATAAATGGCATATTTATCAGTGCTTTAATTTTAGCACTGATAAAGGGTATCTTTTATCAGTGCTTTATTTTTAGCGCTGATAAAGGGTACCCTTTATCAGTGCTTTATTTTTAGCAATGATAAAAATTTATTTCATCAGTACTTTATTAGCACTGGTAAAGGTATGAATAAATAAAATTAAATAATTAAATAAAATAAAAATAAAAATTGAGTTTATTAAAAAAAAATATTAAATTTTTTATTAATTAAATATTTATTGGTAGAAATGAATAAATTGATTATACATTATAAAATATTAAACATTTTATTAATTAGATAATTATGATAATTAATGTTATTAAATTGTCAATATTAAATATATAGATATATATTAATGTATATAAATATGATTTATATATTACAAAATATTAATGCTCATTAAATTAAATAGTTATATATTTATTGAATAGTGGTTTATAATTGAAAATTAATATGAATTAAAAATATTGACTAATTGTATAGTACTAGATATATAATTGAATGCCGTTTGTTTTTTTAATTTAACATAGATCAAATTTGTGTTATATTGATTTCAAATATACGTAATTAATGAATTTTTATATAAAATGCACCCACATAAAACTTATCCATTTTTTCAATACTGTTAATGTGTACTTATTCTCAATTTATTCAATTTCACTCATTTTTAACATATATGCATGAGCTTAAAATTAGATATTAATTAATAATGTTAAAAATATAATTGTAAAAAAATATTTATAAATAAATATATTTATAAATTTACATTTACTATATTTATACAATTATATATTTATAATTATAAATAAATAAATATTTTTTTAAAAGTATTTATATAATTATAAATAAATAATTATATATATTTACACAATTATTAAATTTATAATAAACTTACTTAAATAATGAATATATTTACTATATTTATATATATTTATTAAATATATATATGTATAATTATATGAATATATATAATGATATAAATATTTTTTTTAAAAAATATTTCTATAATTATAAATAAATAATTATAAAATTATAATAAATATATTTAAAAAGGAATATATTTACTATATTCATATTTATATATATTTATTAAGTATATATAAATATTTACAATTTTTTTATTTATAATTATAATTTTAAATCCTTTATCAGTGCTTAATTAATAAGAACTAATAAAATCATCTTTATTAGCATTTTTTCACGCTGATAAAGATGAGGCTTTATTAGTTCTAAACAAAGTGCTGATAAAATTAATATTTATCAACGCTATAACTTTAACACTGGTAAAGATTGATTTTATCAGTGATTTTTTAGCAATGATAATGACCTAACTTTATCAGCGCTAAAAAAGCACCGATAATGGGTCCTTTTATCAGTGCTTATTACTTAAGTGCTGATAAAAGTACTCTTTATCAATGCTTATTTGTAAGAACTGATAAAAGTGTCTCGATCTATTTAAAAAACCCTAACCATTTGTGAACCCATCGTGATATTCTATGTTTTCCGTGGAAGCCACCCATTGCCGGCGCTCCTCCTCGGTGGCTCAAAAATCGAATCACACCACTCGACTACCTCCAGTTTCTCGAACATCTCATTCGACATCCAGTGTTTGATTATAGTTAGGGTTTTCGAAGAAGGTCTTATATTTTCTTTAACTAGTGAGGTAGGCCTTCTGATTTTATTTGTATATTTTTGGTGTGATTTTTGATTTCTTCTTTGATGATGTCATTATTTGTGGTCCGGTGATTGTATACTATTTTGATTTTGGATTCTAAATAGAATGATTTTTTATGATAAATTGTTTGATTGACTATCAATGTATGGACCCTCTCAATATATGGAGTTATTAGTTATATCTGACACTGAACCTTGAATTTATTCATTATTGTTTTACTACTATGTTTTATATCTTCTTACTAAATATTTTTTTCATATATTTATATAAATGTGTAGAAATTTTCATGTATATTATTGTTTATTGACTACTGATTTGAGGCACATTGGTGGTTCCCTAATGATTATATATATACTGACACCTTTCCTGGACACCTCAGTGAACATACAGCTTCAGATGCTATTTTTTAGGAACCAAGTTAGTGGAGTGATGTATGCTCCTCTATTGGTTATATGTATCATAGGATCTAGTTCCTTTTATAATTCACTATGGTCCTTAGTTTTCTTATGGATTATATTCAAAGAGGCCATCCCCAGTTAAGCACATGAGGTTTTATCACATCAATCCTTCACTTATTGAATCATTATGATGCCTTTAGTTCACGTTATGTTTTAATATCAAGTTTTTATCTATTTTATATTTATTATGGACTATAAGTGAGTTTTTATACTAGAATGACATGTATGTGTGTCTATATAGCTATTGAATCATTTATTTCCATAGTTTTTTGTCTAGCAGGTATGCCTATATCGGGTAATGATGATTTTGGGTCTGCATGTCAATTGACCCCAAGGGTCATGCTAGAATATTGTTCCACCTCTAGTTCTAATTGTTTCTATTTGGGGGGGGGGACCTCCCATTTATGGTTTTTATACCCAAATTTTAAACCATCTTTTAGTGTATTTGAGGTGTTTTATAGGTCATACAATGATCTGACCTAGTTTTTTGGATAATTTATGCTAGGGTCATTACACTATCCATATTCTGGTTTAAACTTATAAAGTTTACTGATAATATCATTTATTATTTGCCTTTATCTCCCTTTAATTATCATATTTTTTGAGATGATTCAACATAGTGTATCAATCCATGTCCTTTTACTATATCCTCAGATCAGAGACGTAACCGATAACACGATTAATCAGAAATATGATGCATCCCCCATGTGCCTTCTATAGGCATCCTTCTCAACCTCACTCTCTCTACATGGTTGATAATCAAGTATAAGGGATTCCAAAAAAATTAACTTCTATTCTTGGTATAATATAATGCATTAGTGTTTGTACCACTTCTATAATTTTTCACTGGGATATGAGATTCTCATTCAACAATTTAGATCATAAAGAAAGTGATGTAGTCAAGTAACTTTCCATTATCTACAAAAAAATAATAATATTTATTACATTTTAATGATTACTGATTGTGATGCTATTAATGATTATATTATATCTCCCACTATATTTTCAAATCCTAGTAGCCCTTATTGTTGGGTTTGGAATATCTAGGCTCTCATATATTCTAGTAGAAATGATTCATATTTCCCTTCATTGAAGTATTAATCACCTCAAATCAAGATTTATTCCTTTCTTAACAAATCCACCAAAATGATACAAAAATAATGATAGTTCTCCCCCATTTATCTTTAGCATTATTCCTTGATCCAAACCAATAATCTAGTTAATTGAATTCGAGTTTATTATTCATTTTATCATATTTGAGTTTCTTATTACTCCTTAATTACCTATATTATATTTTAATTTGTTTAGGGGATTTAATTCAGAGTAATTATTTTATTAAATTCAATTACCCATTTTATTCAACATACTGAAATTATTTGAAACAATTAAATGCAGAGTTTCCCTTATTATAATTGTCTATAACTTTCACTTTTGATAATGAATATCTTATGTGTATTTATTTATATATTGTATAAAATTAATATTTTATGAACCTAATAGGATTTATTTGATCCAAAAATGGATGCACACTAATCATTTGAAAAATGAATATGAATATGGATTTAAAGAGTTCATCAAGTTTGCAAGAGATCATATAGGCAACCCTTATAAAATCCTCTATTCATGTTTACATTGTTGTTATTCAAGAAAAATTAGTCCATAAGAGTTGGAATAATACTAATGTCTATTTGGATCCATTGATCAATGGAGCCAAAACAAGGATTGAATTTTCATCACTCACAAAGCTAATAAAAAAACTAAGGATTCTCTATACACTTCACTACTATTGGTTAACTATTGCTTAGCATAACATTTGACCTGAACTTCCTGCCCTGTGTACCTATGATGCTCTCATACCACACATAGAGAGAAACAAACTAATTATATTCTTGAACATAAAGAGAAAATTTTATATAATAAGCTAATTCATTGGGTAAAGGTTTTGTGAAAAACACATATGATTGAAGAAGCAACATGAGAATCAGAAAATGCTTTGAAGGAAAAATATTACCACTTGTTTAAATAAGGAATAAAATTACAAGGAAGATAAATAAAAGTGAATTATTAATGGTGCTATGATAGATATAGTGGTGATCTTGTGTGGGATGAGAGAATCATGGGGATACAGAGCAAGAATTTCAGGTCAAATGCTATGCTAAGTGATAGTTAACCAACAGTAGTGAAGTGCATAGAGAATCCTTAGTTTTCTTATTAAATTTGTGAGTGATACAAAACCAATCCTAGTTTTGGATCCATTGATCAGTGGATCCAAATAGACATTAATATCATTAATTGTCTTATAGTTTCCTAAAATCCATATAGTCTTCTAAACCATAATGAAGTGCACAAAGAATCATTAGTTTTGTTATTAGATTATATTTGGACCAAAAAAACCCTTTGTAAAGATGTAAATACAATGTTACAATATAATTTCTCTATTTTACCAAAAATTTATATGATAAAATGTTTATTTAATTTTTATTATTCCATATAGAGTTCATTTATTTTAAAAGATTTTTGTCCATGTGTCATGCCTTTGCAGGAAGAGCAACGACGCTGTCTTTGCTCAATCATAGAGGTAATCTTGATGTTTTCACAGTAAAATCATTATCCATATAATTAATGTATTATTTCATATTCATGTTTAATTTATTTCTTTTTTATTATTACTCACATAATAATTATTTTCTTATACAGATGGATTCTTTTGTTTGAGTTGGTGTCCTCTATCCAACTTTCATGCCTCTTCTCCCTCAAAACCTTTTCACCCCTGTAGTGTTTTATTTATCACTTTCTTTTAAGTTCTCTCCACTACCTTTGTAAGAAGAGAAAATCTAATGCCTATGATAAATTATAGAGGCAATATTGATGTTTTCATATTAAAATCATTTTCTATAGAATTAATGTATTGTTACATATTTATGTTTAATTTATTTATTTTTAGTATGACTAACATAATAGTAGTTTTTTTTATATAGGTGGATTATTTTGTTTAAGTTGGGGTGCTATGACTATATTTCATACCTTTATGCACCAGAACTTCCACAAAATTCTTCTCCCTCAAAACCTTTCACCCCTACAATGTTGACACTTATCACTTTCTTTCAAGTTCCCTCCACTACTCAATCACAAAGGTAATCTTGATATTTTCATATTAAAATCATTTTACATAGAATTAATGTATTATTTCATATTTATGTTTAATTTATTTCTTTTTAGTATTATTCATAATAATTATTTTCTTATAAAGGTGGATTATTTTTTTCGAGTTGATGTGGTTTGTTCGAAGCCGCTCATTTAGTGTTGGCAGTTCAACAAATAAAGTCAACGAAAATCGTGGTAACATTGATATTTAGGATTGTTTTAAGGATTTTGGATATGTAGAAATAATCCATACCTTAATTCAACACACAATGTAATTAATATAACTCCAAGTACTTATTTTTATTTTAAATTGACATTAATTTTAGTAAAAAAGACAACTGACTCAATGTGCCCGCTATCAGTTGAAAATTAACATTTGAATTTAAAAAGTTTCACTCACTAAAAACTGAGAAAAATTGCTCGGATTTTCTTAATAATTTAGGTCATCTATTCATAAATTATTTGTGATGTGTAGGAATTGCTCTCACATAAAACCGATACATGATGTGATCCATATGAGTCAAAGTGCATGTTTCAAGTTTAAAATGAAATTTTATTAAAAAAGAAAAGTGATATACTAAAAACTAAGTAAGAACATTCATATTGTTTTGATACTTTAGGAAAAAAATCCATAAATGATTTGGAACGTGTAAGAATTAGCTTCACCTCAATCTGATGCATGGTGTGAATAGTATGGCTCTAAGTGCGTGTATATTTAAATTTGATATTAATTTTAGTAAAAAAAACTGACCTACTAAAAATTAAACAAACACATTCATATTGTTTTTATACTTTAGGAAAATTATCCATAAGTTATTTAAGACATGAATGAATTGTTGAGTCAATAAGGTTTTCCTTATGACTTTTCCATTCCTTCTTGTTTTGAAAATCACAAACACCTTATCTTAAGGAAAATTTCTTTTATAAGGAAAATTTCTTTTATAAGGAAAATTGCTTTTATAAGGAAAATTGCTTTTATAAGGAAAATTGCTTTTATAAGGAAAATTTCTTTCTTAAGGAAAATCGCTTTTATAAAATTATCCTTATCATATTTTCATCCATATTTTTCTTAAGTATAAGTTTCGAATTCACTTTCTCGGAATCATTGAAACTTTGATATAAAGCATTCTGTTTTAGGATTCAGATTCTGGATAAGAACTATAAGGAAGTTTCATTCCGAATTCCGGATATGAACTCTGACTAAGTTCTATTCCAGATTCAGGATACGAATTCTGAAGAAGAATTCTCATTACGAATTCCAATGAAGAATTCTCATTACGAATTCCAATGAAGAATTCTCATTACGAATTCTGATAATGAATTCTCATTACGAATTCTAATGATGAAATCTCATTACGAATTCTAATGAAGAATTCTCATTACGAATTCTAATGATGAAATCACATTACGAATCTTAATGAAGAATTATCATTACGAATTCTAATGATGAAATCACATTACGAATCTTGATGAGGAATTCTCATTACGAATTCAGATGACGAATTACCATTCCGAATTCTCATTCTGAATTCTCATTCCGAATTCACCTATTAAACAGAATCTGATTATCTTAGTTTTATACACTCTGAATTTATTCACTCCGAACCTTCACTCCGAAGTTTTCATTCCGAACTTTTATGTTAGAGTTAAAACGATGTTGTACATTCTGTTATACTTGTTTTGTTATAAAACGATGTCGTCTGTTTTGTTATAAACTAACCGTTGTCTAAGTGACACGTGTACAGGTCCCTCCGATCTTTAAGGAAAATATGACCATTGGAGAAGGAGCCTACCTTACCTATAAATAGGAGCTCATTTGAAAGAGCTCGCTGCTGATGCATAAGCTGGGCTGATAGCTGATGAAAGTGCTGAAAGGCTGAAAAATTTGCTTGAAGTGATTTCTAGAGAGAGAGGCTCTTATTAACTCTCAAAGATTCGTGTGACTCCGAATGTTGGTGATTAAATTCGAGGGCTTCTGGGGATAGGAATACAGAGGTGCCGACTACCTTAAAGTTCGAGGGATTTCTTGCTGAGGAAGACAAAGGTTTCCGACTACCTTAAAGTTCGAGGGCTTTCTTGCTGAGGAAGACAGAGGTTGCCAACTACCTTGAAGTTGAGGGCTTGCAGGGATAGCAAGACATAGACTCCGATCTTCGTATCGAGGTCTTACCCTGGTGTGGGTAAGACAGACTTACTTGAAAGTATAAATCAAGGGACCTTTATCCAAGGTTGTTGGATACCCTTCTCTTTGGGTTAAAAGACTTATATGTTGTTACTAGTAGTTTTACTACTTGTTTCTATTCCGCTGCATTTTGTAATATAAGGAAAGTATAACTTTCTTATACTTCCTTACTTGTACTCTGATTAATTTAGATTCTATACGCTTTAAGGTAGAATCTCATACTGTAATCTTTTATTAAGTTTCAACTTCCGGAACCATATTTCCGGAACCTTCTTTCGGAATCTCTTTCCAAGTTTGTATTCGGTATTAGAGGTGTTGTGAATTTGCTTAGTTTAACTTTGTTAAACTTAGCCTTTTCCTTTTCTTAAGGAAAACATAGTTATTCATAACTAACTTTAAAGGTTCCAAAGGAATTTTTAAAGTATACAATTCACCCCCCTCTTGTATATTGAGAATCTCATTACTATTTCGATCCTACAATTGGTATTAGAGGTTGGAAACCTCTTACTCTATACCAATCTTACATTTGGTATCAGAGCAGGTTACAGAAATACTTGTACTCACATACAAGTTTTTCTTGCTCACTTTTTCATTCCAAATTTCTATTCCGAACTTTTCCGATTCCGAACTCTGTTATTACGATTCTTTGCTACTAACAAGTTTGTGTGCAAAGTTATTTCTAGTATGGCAGGAATTAATGTTGGATCAATTGATAATCTGAATCCTACAAGACCACCTATAGTTGATGGTAATGACTATGAATACTGGAGAGATCGTATGAAGACTTTTGTTATTAATACCAGATTAGACAACTTTGTCATGCTTACTGGTGATTATAAAATTCCCGACAATGAAGTCAGAACTTTTACTTACCAGGAAAAGCAAGAATATCAACTCAACTATAAGGTACGCAACACTTTACTATGTTCAATGACCAGAAATATATATAGCCAAATTTCTTCTTGTGAAGCAGCTAATTGTATATGGAAGAAGTTAGAAGTTACACACTTTGGGACTTCTAAGGTGATTGAAACTAGAAGAGCTATGCTTAGAGCTGAATATCATGGATTCAATTTTCCTTATGGAGAACCTATCTGTAAAGTTCAACAAAGATTTATGACCATTGTCAACAGTCTACAATCTATGGGAGAGAAAGGCTTAGATGATGAAGCTCTTGTGGACAAGATAATTGATATTATGCCCAATGAGTGGGAATCCAAGAGAACAGCTATAGATGAGAACAGGAAGGTCACTCAAATTACTCTTGATGAATTATTTGGAACTCTTCTACAACATGAAACCAGAATGAAGAGAGATGCTGACAACATCAAGAAGAAGAATGGGAATGGTACAGTTGCTCTTACTACAAATTCAAATCAGATGAAAGCTAAGACTCCTAAAAGAGTAACCAGATCCAAGTCTAAGAAAGTCATTTTCCAATCCGAATGTAGTGAGAGTGAAGTCTCATAAAATGAATTAGCCAATCTTGCTCGAAGGATGAACAAGATAGCCATCCAGAGAAACTTTCAATCCAAGTATAAGAAAAAGGACAGGAAAGATAAGAAAGATGGAGAAGTTACTTGTTATGAATGTAAGAGAGCTGGACATATTAGACCAGATTGACCTATGCTCAAAAAGAAAGAAAGAAAGGAAAGACATTCAGACAGGAACAGGAAGAAGTATTATAAATCTAAAGCTAAGAAAGTTCTGAAAGCTAATGACACCTGGAGTGCCAGTGGTGGTGACTCTTCAGATGAATCTTCTGATTATGAATCTTCAGGACAGAAGAATCTTGGTCTTATAGCCAGATTACCTATTAATAATAATTGTCTTATGGCTAAGGTACGAAATGCTGAATCTCTGACCAATGTTTCTTTAAATTCTAATGATAGTAAGTATTATAACTCTTCTGATGAAGAATCATCTTCTGATGAAGAAAATTCTTTACCTACTTATGAAGAAGTCTCTAGGTTTGCTGAACTTCTTGAGATTTAGAATTCCAAACTCAATAAGAAACTTGATAAGGCAAACTCTAGGAATTCTGTTCTTACAAAAGAAATATCAGATCTTTCTAAAGATCTTGATAAGAAAAATGCTGATTTTGAAAATATTTCAAAAAATCTTGAGGAAGTAAGTTCTGAAAAGAACAAACTTTCTAAAGATTTAGAAAAAGTAATTTCTAATAAAAATGTTTTCGAGCCTAACTCTAGTTCTAAAACTAATGATTTTGAGGATAAAAACTTGGTTGTAAAACTCAAGTCCGAAATTTTTTCCTTAAAGAAGTGTTTATCAAACTTTACCCATGGTAAGGAAAATTTTGATAAGATGTATTCCCAAATACGACCTTTAAGAAATAAATCCGGATTTGGTTATACCCATGCAAAACCTATTTTCAGTAACAATTATTTTGTTCCTCAAAGTGCCCCATTTTGTACCAAGTGTCAATATGGTGGTCACTGGGCAAAGAATTGTTCCTTAAACAAAACCCAATCTCTAGGATTTCACAAAGCTTACTTTTCTAAGAAAATGTGGGTTCCTAAAATTTTATTGTCTGAAAATCTCAGATCCAAACAAGTTTGGATTCCGAAAGTCTAATTTTCTTCTTGATTTCAGGATAATAAAGAAAGTACTAGCAACAATACATGGTACATGGATAGTGGATGTTCCCGGCACATGACTGGTAACAAAATCTTTTTTGAAAGGATTATCAAAACGAAAGGAGGGAAGGTAACACTACTAGAAAAGGGGGCATTGGAGCCCCCCAGACTCGGGCGACCACCATTGGCGGTCGCTAAAGCTAACCAATAGCGACCGCCAATGGCGGTCGCTAACCTACATAAAAAAAACGGGGGGATTCTTCGCCCCCCCCCCCGCACCCCCTCCATCGATCGCAGCCCTAACCCCCTCCCTCCCTCGCCGCCCTCCCCTCCTCCGCCGCCCGGCCTCCCCCGCCGCCCGGCCTCCCCCGCCGCCCGGCCTCCCCCGCCGCCCGCCCTCCCCCGCCGCCCGCCCTCCCCCGCCGCCTGCCATCCGGCCTCCGGCCGCCGCCCCCCGCCCTCGGGCCTCCGTCCGCCGCCCTCCGGCCGCCGCCCTCCGGCCTCTCGGCCCTCCCCCCCACCCCGGACGGCACCCGCACCCCGGACAGCCCACGCCGCGCACTCCGGACCGCCCCCCGCACCCCGGACGCCTCCCCGCACCCCGGACAGCACCCCCCCCGCGCACTCCGGACCGCCCCCGCACCCCGGACGCCTCCCCGCACCCCGGACAGCCCCCCCCCCCCCCCCCGCGCACTCCGGACCGCCCCCCGCACCCCGGACGCCTCCCCGCACCCCAGACAGCCCCCCTGCACTCGTACACCCCCCTCCGAACCCGGACAGCCCCCCCGCACCCCGGACAGCCCCCCCCCCCCCCCCCGCACTCGGACACCCCCCCTCCGAACCTGGACAGCCCCCCCCCCCCCCCCCCCCCCCCGCACCCCGGACAAGCCCCCCGCACCCCGGACACCCCACCCCGCACCCCCGACAGCCCCCCTGCACCCCAGACAGCCCCCCTCCCCCACACCCCGGACACCCCCGCACCCCGAACACCCCTGCCCGCACCCCTGACAGGCCCCTGACACCCCGGACACCCCTCCCCGCACCTCGGACAGCCCCCCCGACCCCGGACACCCCCCTCGCTGCCCGTCCCCCGTCCCCTCACCGCATCTTCTCCTCCAGCTCCCCGCCGCTGCCGCCGCCCGTCCCCTCCCTTGCCGCACCGCCTTTGGCTCCGTCTCCCCTTCGCTGCCTCCTCTCCCTCGCAGCACCGCCTTCGGCTCCCCTCCCTTTCAGGTTTGTAGCTCAATCAGGTAACATGAGCTTTCAGTTACATTATTATTTTATCAATGGTTCATAAACAAATGGTTAATATTTATTTTGAATATAGTTGATTTGAAAAATGTAAATGTAATAAGTATTGTGTAAATGTTTGTTATACAGATATTATTATGGATAAGAGTTGGATTGATCTTCCAAATCGAACGTCTAGAGAATATTTCAATGGCATTATGCAGTTTATTGACTTCACGAGAGGATTTGAAAGTGACTATATTAGTTGTCCATGTAGAAAATGTGCTAACAGATATCAATTCACACGAGATACTGTGAGGGAGCACCTTTTCTTTAATGGATTTCTGAAAAATTATAAGAGTTGGACTCGTCATGGAGAAGAATATGTTCGTTGTCAAAATACAGATGCGGATCAGATGGATGTTGATGCAAGGATGACTGATCCAATGCATGAAATGCTTACTGAAATGGTACGTGGGTTTGATCCTGAAGGCATCGACATCCAGAATCTTGAGACCGGTGAGATAAATCTTCGCTCTGGTGCAGATCGTGATTCGAGGAGGTTTTATGAAGTACTTGATGATGCGAAAACAGAATTATATCCTGGATGTACTTCTTACAATAAACTGTCGTTTATCGTGGAGTTGTTGCATTTAGAGACTTTGAATAATTGGTCAGACACATCATTCGACATGCTTTTGGTTTTATTGAAAAAAGTTCTTCCTGTCGACGCTAAGATTCCTGAGTCGTATTACTATGCTCGTAAGTTGACAGAGAACTTAGGTTTTACATATGAGACTATAGATGCATGTGCAAACAACTGTATGTTGTTTAGAAATGAAAATGATCATTTGGATATTTGTACGGTTTGTGGCGCTTCCAGGTGGAAAGAGAACAGGGGAAATAAGACTCATCAAAGTCAGATTGCGATACAGGGGAAACCGATTGCCGTAAATCAAATGCGTTACTTTCCCCTTAAACCGAGGTTGAAAAGATTTTTTATGTCATCTAAAGTTTCTAATTTAATGAGATGGCATGCAGAAAGAGTTCATGAAAGTGACATGTTAACCCACCCGGAAGACTCTCATGCATGGAAGGATTTTGATAAGAGACATCCCGACTTTTCTAAAGATGTTCGTAATGTCCGATTGGGATTGACAGCAGATGGTTTCAATCCCTTCAAGTCTATGGTTGGTGCAACTCATAACACATGGCCCGTGGTGTTGGTTCCATATAATCTTCCTCTGTGGCTTTGTATGAAGCAACAATTTATATTACTTTCCACTCTTATTGATGGACCTAAAAGTCCGGGGGATAAGATTGATGTTTACCTTCAGCCATTGATTGATGAGTTGAATGAATTTTGGGGCGATGGTGTGATGACTTATGACTGCGAAACGAATGAAATGTTCAAACTGCATGCTGCTTTATTGTGGACAATCAATGACTTCCCAGCTTATGCAAATTTATCAGGCTGGAGTACGAAAGGGGAATTTGCTTGCCCTTGTTGCAATAAAAGTAAAAAATCTGTATGGCTTAAACATTCAAAAAAATGGGCATACATGGGTCACATGCGTTTTCTCCCTCCCCAACACAGGTTCAGAAAGGACAGAGTGGCATTTGATGGTTCTAGAGAGTTCAGCCCAGCACCAAAGATCATGACAGAAGTCGAAATGTTATCGCAGATTGAGGAAGAAAACATCCGCACGGTATATGAAATTCAGGATTTGGTGGCTCCTCCAGTACGTAATATTCGTGCTGCGGGTAGGCAGCGCAGTCATAATTGGAAAAAGAAAAGTATTTTTTATAGTCTTCCGTATTGGAAAACTAACATGTTGAGGCATAATTTGGATGTAATGCACATTGAAAATTTTTTTTGTGATAACATATTGTGGACCATTTTAGGTGTCAGTGGAAAGTCAAAGGACCATGTTAATGCACGCCGTGATTTGGAAGAAATGGGTTTAAGGAAACAGTTGCATTTACAGTTAGCTGAGGGAAACAAGGCATATATGCCTGCTGCACAGTATTCGATGACTACAGAGGAGAAAGAGACATTTCTTTCCATTTTGAAGATGGTCAAGGTGCCTGATGGTTACTCTTCTAATATTTCAACGTGTGTGAATCTGACGAGCAAGACATTGCAAGGGTTGAAAAGTCATGACAATCACATATTACTTCAACAGTTGATTCCAATCGCAATTTGTGATTGTTTATCCCCCAATGTTGTTCAGCCCTTGATTGAGATGAGTAATTTTTTAGACAGATTTGTTTAAGAAATCAACGAATGAGTGATTTAAAAAGTTTGCAGGACCGAATTGTACTTACGCTTTGTCACTTTGAGAAACTTTTCCCCCCCTCATTTTTCGATGTTATGGTCCACTTGACAGTGCACCTAACTGATGAAGTAATGGCTGCTGGTCCAGTGCAATTCAGGTGGATGTATCCTATTGAACGGTATTTGAGTACATTGAAAAGATTTGTACGCAACAGAGCTCGTCCAGAGGCATCAATAGCCAATGGTTATTTGATGGATGAGTGTACTACCTTTTGTGCAGAATATCTTACGGATGTTGAAACAAAATTAGATAAGCCCTCTCGGATTCATGATGGTCCAGTTGGAGAAGGAACCACATTTGATATGGACAACATCGAGTGGATACAAGCACATCGATATATCTTGTTCAATACTCCATCAGTTGCACCATTAATGCAGTAAGTATCTTATCAATGTGCTTGTATAACTTTTACATGTTTTGTTTGCATAAGTTGATCTTTTAAACATCGCGTAATCATTTGCAGGAAACACATTAATGAGATAAAAGAAGAGATGCATCGTGCGACTGAGTTGCAAATTCAACAATCTCATTATGCGTCATTTCATGATTGGTTCAAGGATTATGTATGTATAAATTGATTTTCATTATGAGTGAAGTATTAAACTAATTCTTTCTGCATATATCAGTATTGATTTTTATAAATTATGTAGGTTCGTAAGATGAGGGAGTTAGGGGACCCCACGCTACCTGAAGTATTTATCCAACTGGCTGAGGGTCCATCTATAACGGCTCGTCGTTATAAAGCTATTGATGCTAATGGTTTTCGATTTCGCATTAAAGATGTTAATGACAAACGAGCAACACAAAACAGTGGCATCGATTGTCCCTTTGTCGATTCTGGTTATTACTATGGTCAATTGATAGACATCATTGAAGTTGTATACACACACGGTTTGAAGTACATATTGTTAAAGTGTAATTGGGTTGATCCAGTGCGTGGATGTAAAGTCGATCAATATCAGTTTTCATTGGTGAATTTTAACTATATGTTATACATAAATAATGAACGAGTTGATAATGAACCTTTCATTTTGACATCACAAGCGGAACAAGTATTCTTCATTACTTTGCCTTCGGATCCAAGTTGGAAAGTTGTTGTCAAAATGTCTCGGCGAGGAGTGTTTTTATTTGAAGAAGATGAACCCGAGACTGTTCCGTTTGTTTACCAACAACTTGATCAACATACCGTAGTTCAACGTGAATAAGATATTTATTGGGTCAGAGCGGCTGTTGAAGGAGAAACGGTCGATTTGCATGCTTAACGAAAGGTATAATTGTTTTCCCGCTATTCAGTAGAATGTCCTAGGATATCATAAATTATCTAATCATTTTATAAATCCTTATAAGTTTTAATCCTCACTTTTGTAAGTTAATTCAGTCATAAATATTTAGGTTGATTAACTTTATGATTTTTTAAAATTCATTCACAACTAATTATTCAATCCATTTTTTGTTTGATTAACAGTTGTACAAGTTTGATTTATTAAGAACAATCCAATTTATCTTTTAAACACTTTGGACTCATTACTGATATTTTGTATGACTGCAGACATGTCAGGGGAAGAGGCAGGAAATCCACATCATCCATCTGAGGCATCTACGTCTCAGGGTCGAGGTATGTTTGAATGTCATTGTCTATATTTTTTATGTAATTGACACATATATATATATATATATATATATATATATATATAACATTTTTCAATTTATATATAAAATTGTTTTCAACAGGATCAGACTCGGCTGCTTCTTCCTCTCGCAGGAGAGGCCCTGGTCGTGGCATATTATCATGGAATTCCGACACGACGATAGATGTTTCATTTGATGAGGTATTTCATCCCGTGGGATCGAATGCCCCAACATTTATTCGTCAGCTGGGTCATATCATACGTGACCCACATCGATTTCCATTGACCACGCGTGATTGGGATTCTATCCCTCAGGACACATTAGATCGTCTATGGAGGGAGGTTCAGGCAAGAAAATAATTTTACTTTATTTTCTATTTATAAATAATACTAATATGTTTGATTATTTTCATTATAGCAAAATTTGAAAGTATGCCCTGAAGAGTTTCGGCCCGTGTGTATGAGAAAATGTCGTAAGCTGTGGAAATATTATAAAGGCAAAGTGAAGAGGGACCACTGGGTACCAAATGTGGGTGCCCTTGACATTTTGGAAAAAGTCCCGAGAGGTGTCCTCCCGGCTCAGTGGCGTGACTTGGTTGCATATTGGTCTACTGAGGGTGTTGCGGTTTGTATATTAATTATTTTGCTGTATATATATTTTCAAGAATATGTGATTTGTTTGAAATTTGAATGAATTGAATGTAGGAGGTGTCAACACGCCATTCGGAGAATCGAGCGTTGCAGGGACCAGCTCACAGGCTCGGGACTCGTCACGTGTCTCAGATCCGACATGAGGTATATATTATTCATTTTTTTAATTTATTAATTAATATGGTTTTGTGTTTATATTCTTTTAATATACAGTTGCGAGGGCAAGGTGCAGAAACTGATAAAATGTCGGTGTGGATAAGGACTCGTGATCGCAATGATCCAGAGGTTGCAGCATTGATAGTAAGTGTCTGTACTTACCAATAATTACATAAATCTATATATTAACATATATATATTTATATATATTTAAATATTTCACAGGATCAATTTGAAGCTGAGTTAGAACATCTGCCAGAGGACCAGCGACAGCTTCCCATGCGACGGGATGAGATCTTTCATCGCATTATTGGTCGGGATGGGCATGGCTATAGTTTGACCTATGGAGCAGGGATTCCTCGTTCTGTAGTGTCACGCGCTGCGGTTGTCGGTCCTGCTGTTGCTCATATGACACAGCAGATGTCAGATTTTGAGGCACATCTGCGCGCTTCCGAGGAGACAAATGCGCAATTGACAGCTGAGGTTAGAGCACTGCGAGAATATGTGCGTCGAGCTGATGGTACAGGGGATCATACGACGCAGGTATATACTGTATTTATTTATTTAATTTAAATTATTTTTGTTATTAAAATATTTATAATGTTTATTTGTTGTAGGCACCTGGCCCACCAGAAGGAGGTAGCAGTGATGGCAACGCGTGACGCACCATATATTCACGAGATATGTTTTTTGTTTTTACTGGTAGGGTTGACATTGATGTACTGTATTTATTCATTTAAGTAATGCATTATTACCATCCAGGGTGGTCTTTTAAATATTTTATACACATATTGAGTTTTTGATCAGATAATCTTGAATGATTCTACATTTGAAAAAGTCGAACTAATTCCAACAGATCAATAAATCTGATATTATAGATTATGTATTATCCAATATATTTTTTTATAAATTTCTGTATGGTATCGATAAAAGAAATATGCATTAATTAGATGTTATCACTTTTATTTTTCACTTTTGTAATCAATGGGATGGCCTTTGCACCCCCGGAGAGCCCCCCGCACCCCCGTACAGCCCCCCGCACCCCCGTACAGCACCCCCCCCCCGCACCCCCGTACAGCCCCCCGCACCCCCGTACAGCCCCCCCGCACCCCCGTACTGCCCCCCGCCACCCCCGTACAGCCCCCCGCCACCCCCGTACAGCCCCCGCACCCCCGTACAGCCCCCCCGCACCCCCGTACAGCCCCCCCCCCCGCACCCCCGTACAGCCCCCCGCACCCCCGTACAGCCCCCCTGCACCCCCGTACAACCCCCCGCACCCCCGTACTACCCCCGCCACCCCCGTACAGGCCCCCGCCACCCCCGTACAGCCCCCCGCACCCCCGTACAGCCCCCCCGCACCCCCGTACAGCCCCCCGCACCCCCGTACAGCCCCCCCGCACCCCCGTACAACCCCCCGCACCCCCGTACTGCCCCTCGCCACCCCCCGTACAGCCCCCCGCCACCCCCGTACAGCCCCCCGCACCCCCGTACAGCCCCCCCGCACCCCCGTACAGCCCCCCGCACCCCCGTACAGCCCCCCGCCACCCCCGTACAGCCCCCCACACCCCCGTACAGCCCCCCCCCCCGCACCCCCGTACAGCCCCCCCGCACCCCCGAACAGCCCTCTGCCACCCCCGTACAGCCCCCCTCACCCTCGTACAGCCCCCCCCCCCCCCGCACCCCCGTACAGCCCCCCCCCCCCCCGCACCCCCGTATAGCCCTCCTCCACCCCCGTACAGCCCCCCTCACCCCCGTACAGCCCCCCGACACCACCGTACAGCCCCCCCCCCCCCCCCCCCCCCCCGCACCCCCGTACAACCCCCTGCACCCCCGTATTGCCCCCCGCAACCCCCGTACAGCCCCCCGCCACCCCCGTACAGCCCCCCGCACCCCCGTACAGCCCCCCACACCCCCGTACAGCCCCCCCCCCCCCCGCACCCCCCGTACAGCCCCCCTGCACCCCCGAACAGCCCTCCTCCACCCCCGTACAGCCCCCCTCACCCCCGTACAGCCCCCCCGCACCCCCGTACAGCCCCCCCCACCCCCGTACAGCCCTCCGCCACCCCCGTACAATCCCCCTCACCCCCGTACAGCCCCCCGACACCACCGTACAGCCCCCCCGCACCCCCGTACAACCCCCCGCACCCCCGTACAGGCCCCCGCCACCCCCGTACAACCCCCCGCACCCCCGTACACCCCCCCGCACCCCCGTACAGCCCCCCCGCACCCCCTCCGCCACCCCCGTAAAACCCCCCTCACCCCCGTACAGCCCCCCCGCACCCCCGTACATCCCCCCCCGCACCGTACAGCCCTCCGCCACCCCCGTACAGCCCCCCTCACCCCCGTACAGCCCCCCGACACCACCGTACAGCCCCCCCCCCCCCCCGCACCCCCGTACAACCCCCCGCACCCCCGTAAGCCCCCCGCCACCCCCGTACAGCCCCCCGCACCCTCGTACAACCCCCCGATTGTATCGTTTTCAGCAGCGCGGCGCGCGCTGAAAGGGCGCGTTGGGGGGTCAAAACCACTCGAACGACCTCCGAATGCCACGAAACCGTACGACAACATCCGGGGCGTGAGTTGTGAAATGGTCGGCCATACGACACCTCATTCGGAGGAGCCGTTTGACCGCGGCGGCCGGAAACGCGTTTCCGGCGCCCTAAAACACCAAAACGGCGTGCGACGGTCCAATTCGAAGCAAACGTGCTCCGAACGACCTGAAACCGCACGGGAACGATAGAAATATTATTCCTGAGATGCAGGAGGAGGCTGCACGTCCATCGGACGTGCGGTGCGCGCGACACGTCCGATTGTGTCGTTTTCAGCAGCGCTGCGCGCGCTGAAATGGCGCGTTGGGGGGTCAAAACCACCCGAACGACATCCGAATGCCACGAAACCGTACGAAAACATCCGGGGCGTGAATTGTGAACTGGTCGGCCATACGGCACCTCATTCGGAGGTGTCGTGTGACCGCGGCGGCCGGAAACGCGTTTCCGGCGCCATAAAACACCAAAACGGCGTGCGGCGGTCCCATTCGGAGCAAACGTGCTCCGAAAGACCTGAAACCGCACGGGAACGATAGAAATATTATTCCTGAGATGCAGGAGGAGGCCGCACGTCCATCGGACGTGCGGTGCGTGCGACACGTCCGATTGTGTCGTTTTCAGCAGCGCGGCGCGCGCTGAAATGGCGCGTTGGGGGGTCAAAACCACCCGAACGACCTCCGAATGCCACGAAACCGTACGACAACATCCGGGGCGTGAATTGTGAAATGGTCGGCCAGAAGGCACCTCATTCGGAGGTGTCGTGTGACCGCGGCGGCCGGAAACGCGTTTCCGGCGCCATAAAATACCAAAACGGCGTGCGGCGGTCCCATTCGGAGCAAACGTGCTCCGAACGACCTGAAACCGCACGGGAACGATAGAAAAATTATTCCTAAGATGCAAAAGGAGGCCGCACGTCCATCGGACGTGCGGTGCGCGCGGCACGTCCGATTGTGTCGTTTTCAGCAGCGCGGCGCGCGCTGAAATGGCGCGTTGGGGGGTCAAAACCACCCGTACAACCTCCGAATGCCACGAAACCATACGACAACATCCGGGGCGTGAATTGTGAAATGTTCGGCTAGACGGAACCTCATTCGGAGGTGCCGTTTGACCGCGGCTGCCGGAAACGCGTTTCCGGCACCCTAAAACACCAAAACGGCGTGCGGCGGTCCAATTCGGAGAAAACGTGCTCCGAACGACCTGAAACCGCACGGGAACAATAGAAATATTATTCCTGAGATGCAGGAGGAGACCGCACATCCATCGGACGTTCGGTGCGCGCGACACGTCCGATTGTGTCGTTTTCAGCAGCGCGGCGCGCGCTGAAATGGCGCGTTGGGGGGTCAAAACCACACGAACGACCTCCGAATGCCACGAAACCGTACGACAACATCCGGGGAGTGAATTGTGAAATGGTCGGCCAGACGGAACCTCATTCGGAGGTGCCGTGTGACCGCGGCGGCCGGAAACGCGTTTCCGGCGCCACAAAACACCAAAACGGCGTGCGGCGGTACCATTAGGAGCAAACGTGCTCCGAAAGACCTGAAACCGCAGGAAAACGATAGAAATATTATTCCTGAGATGCAGGAGGAGGCCTCACATCCATCGGACGTGCGGTACGCGTGACACGTCCGATTGTGTCGTTTTCAGCAGCGCGACGCGCGCTGAAATGGCGCGTTGGGGGGTCAAAACCACCCGAACGACCTCCGCATGCCACGAAACCGTACGACAACATCCGGGGTGTGAATTGTAAAATGGTCGGCCAGACGGCACCTCATTCGGAGGTGCCGTGTGACCGCGGCGGCCGGAAACGAGTTTCCGGCGCCATAAAACACTAAAATGGCGTACATCGGTCCCATTCGGAGCAAACGTGCTCCGAACGACCTGAAACCGCACGGGAACGATAGAAATATTATTCCTGATATGAAGGAGGAGGCCGCACGTCCATCGGACGTGCGGTGCGCACGGCACGTCCGATTGTGTCGTTTTCAGCAGCGCGACGCGCGCTGAAATGGCGCGTTTGGGGGTCAAAACCACCCGAACGACCTCCGAATGCCACGAAACCGTACGACAACATCCGGGGCGTGAATTGTGAAATGGTCGGCCAGACGACACCTCATTCGGAGGTGCCGTTTGACCGCGGCGGCCGGAAACGCGTTTCTGGCGCCCTAAAACACCAAAACGGCGTGCGGCGGTCCAATTCGGATCAAACGTGCTCCGAATGACCTGAAACCGCATGGGAAGGATAAAAATATTATTCCTGAGATGCAGGAGGAGGCCGCACGTCCATCGGACGTGCGGTGCGCGCGGCACGTCCGATTGTGTCGTTTTCAGCAGCGCGGCGCGCGCTGAAATGGCGCGTTGGGGGGTCAAAACCACCCGAACGACCTCCAAATGCCACGAAACCATACGACAACATCCGGGGCGTGAATTGTGAAATGGTCGGCCAGACGACACCTCATTCGGAGGTGCCGTGTGACCGCGGCGGACGGAAATGCGTTTCCGGCACCACAAAACACCAAAACGGCGTGCGGCGGTCCCAGTCGGAGCAAACGTGCTCCAAAAGACCTGAAACCGCACGGGAACGATAGAAATATTATTCCTGAGATGTAGGAAGAGGCCGCGCGTTCATTGGATGTGCGGTGCGCGCGACACGTCCGATTGTGTCGTTTTCAGCAGCGCGGCGCGCGGTGAAATGGCACGTTGGGGGGTCAAAACCACCAGAACGACCTTCGAATGCCACGAAACCATACGACAAAATCCGGGGCGTGAATTGTGAAATGGTAGGCCAGACGACACCTCATTCGGAGGTGCCGTGTGACCGCGGTGGCCGGAAACGCGTTTCCGGTGCCATAAAACACCAAAACGGCGTGCGGCGGTCCCATTCGGAGAAAACGTGCTCCGAACGACCTGAAACCGCACGAGAACGATAGAAATATTATTCCTGAGATGTAAAAGGAGGCCGCACGTCCATCGGACGTGCGGTGCGCGCGGCACGTCCGATTGTGTCGTTTTCAGCAGCGCGACGCGCGCTGAAATGACACGTTGGGGGGTCAAAACCACCCGAACGACCTACGAATGCCACGAAACCGTACGACAACATCCAGGGCGTGACTTGTGAAATGGTCGGCCAGACGGCACCTCATTCGGAGGTGCCGTTTGACCGCGGCAGCCGGAAACGCGTTTCCGGCGCCCTAAAACACCAAAACGGCGTGCGACGGTCCAATTCGGAACAAACGTACTCCGAACGACCTGAAACCGCACGGGAATGATAGAAATATTATTCCTGAAATGCACGAGGAGGCCGCACGTCCATCGGACGTGCGGTGCGTGCGGCACGTCCGATTGTGTCGTTTTCAGCAGCGCGACGCGCGCTGAAATGGCGCGTTGGGGGGTCAAAACCACCCGAACGACCTCCGAATGCCACGAAACCGTACGACAACATCTGGGGCGTGAATTTTGAAATGTTCGGCCAGACGGAACCTCATTCGGAGGTGCCGTTTGACCGCGGAGGCAGGAAACGCGTTTCCGGCGCCCTAAAACACCAAAACGGCGTGCGGCGGTCCAATTCGGAGCAAACGTGCTCCGAACGACCTGAAACCGCACGGGAACGATAGAAATATTATTCCTGAGATGTAGGAGGAGGCCGCACGTCCATCGGACGTGCGGTGCGCGCGGCACGTCCGATTGTGTCGTTTTCAGCAGCGCGGCGCGCGCTGAAATGACGCGTTGGGGGTCAAAACCACCCGAACGATCTTCGAATGCCACGAAACCGTACGACAACATCCGGGGCGTGAATTGTGAAATGGTCGGCTAGACGGCACCTCATTCGGAGGTGCCGTTTGACCGCGGCGGCCGAAAACGCGTTTCCGGCGCCCTAAAACACCAAAACGGCGTGCGGCGGTCCAATTCGGAGCAAACGTGCTCCGAACGACCTGAAACCGCACGAGAACGATATAAATATTATTCCTGAGATGCAGGAGGAGGCCGCACGTCCATCGGACGTGCGGTGCGCGCGGCACGTCCGATTGTGTCGTTTTCAGCAGCGCGGCGCGCGCTGAAATGGCGCGTTGGGGGGTCAAAACCACCCGAACGACCTCCGAATGCCACGAAACCGTACGACAACATCCGGGGCGTGAATTTTGAAATGGTCGGCCAGACGGAACCTCATTCGGAGGTGCCGTTTGACTGCGGCGGCTGGAAACGCGTTTCCGGCGCCCTAAAACACCAAAACGGCGTGCGACGGTCCAATTCGGAGCAAACGTGCTCCGAACGACCTGAAACCGCACGGGAACGATAGAAATATTATTCCTGAGATGCAGAAGGAGGCCGCACGTCAATCGGACGTGCGGTACGCGCGACACGTCCGATTGTGTCGTTTTCAGCAGCGCGGCGCGCGCTGAAATGACGCGTTGGGGGGTCAAAACCACCCTAACGACCTCCGAATGCCATGAAACCGTACCAAAACATCCGGGGCATGAATTGTAAAATGTTCGGCCAGACGGAACCTCATTCGGAGGTGCTGTTTGACCGCGGCGGCCGGAAACGCGTTTCCGGCGCCCTAAAACACCAAAACGGCGTGCGGCGGTCCAATTCGGAGAAAACGTGCTCCGAATGACCTGAAACCGCACGGGAACGATAGAAATATTATTCCTGAGATGCAGGAGGAGGCCGCACATCCATCGGACGTGCGGTGCGCACGACACGTCCGATTGTGTTGTTTTCAGCAGCGCGGCGCGCGCTGAAATGACGCGTTGGGGGGTCAAAACCACCCGAACGACCTCCGAATGCCACGAAACCGTACGAAAACATCCGGGGCGTGAATTGTGAAATGGTTGGCCAGACGGCACCTCATTCGGAGGTGTCGTTTGACCGCGGCGGCCGGAAACGCGTTTCCGGCACCCTAAAACACCAAAACGGCGTGCGACGGTCCAATTCGGAGAAAACGTGCTCCGAACGACCTAAAACCGCACGGGAACGATAGAAATATTATTCCTGAGATGCAGGAGGAGGCCGCACGTCCATCGGACGTGCGGTGCGCGCGGCACGTCCGATTGTGTCGTTTTCACAGCGCAGCGCGCGCTGAAATGGCGCGTTGGGGGGTCAAAACCACCCGAACGACCTCCGAATGCCACGAAACCGTACGAAAACATCTGGGGCGTGAATTGTGAAATGGTCGGACAGACGGCACCTCATTCGGAGGTGCCCTGTGACCGCGGCGGCCAGAAACCCGTTTCCGGCGCCATAAAACACCAAAACGGCGTGCGGCGGTCCCATTCGGAGCAAACGTGCTCCGAAAGACCTGAAATGAGATTATTTCTTGAATCAAAGTTTTTAAATTATTATAGCACAATGATTTGATATTATATATATATTAAATATATATTAAAACATTTAAAATATATTATATATATATATATTTAAAATATTGTATTTAATAGTATATATATGAATATTTATATATATATATATATATATTTATATATTCAATTCAATAAAATTTTTTAAATTTTTTTTTTTAGAATAGCGACCGCCATAGGCGGTCGCTGAAGGCCGATCTGCCGACCGTCTATAGCGACCGCCATTGGCGGTCGCTAAAGGCCTCTAGCGACGAGGCAACAGCGACCGCCAATGGCGGTCGCTGCGCGGCCGCTACAGACCTTTAGCGACCGCCAATGGCGGTCGCTAATGGCCTTATTTACAGTAGTGTAACTTTCGGAGACAATGCTAAGGGAGAGATTGTTGGTATTGGTAATATTGTTCTTTTAGGTAAAACCTTGATTTCAAATGTTCTTTTTGTTAAAGGTCTTAAGCACAACCTCATTAGCATAAGTCAGTTATGTGATGAAGGTTACCTTGTGAATTTTAGGAATGATAAGTGTTTAGTTCACAATTCCAAGGAAGAATTTATTCTCTCAGCCAACAGGCAAGAGAATGTTTACACCTTAAACTTAGAAGACCTAAGGAGCCAAGATTTACCTTGCCTAAGTGCAATGAAAGATCATTCTTGGTTATGGCATAGAGGATTAGGACACTGTAATATGAGAAACCTATGTAAACTCTCTAAGAAGAAACTAGTTAAGGATCTACCAGAGCTTAGATTTGATTCTTCTAAAGTTTGTGATCCTTGTCAATATGGAAAGCAACATAAATCTAGTTTTAAGTCAATCGGTGAAGTCTCAACAACTGATCCATTACAGTTAGTACACATGGATCTTTTTGGTCCAACACAAACTGGAAGTATTGGACGCAAATACTATGTGTTTGTTCTAGTTGATGATTACACTAGATTTACTTGGGTCTATTTTCTAGCAAAGAAATCTGAAGCTTTTTCTTATTTCAAAAGTTTTAGAGCTCAAGTTAAAAATGAGAAAAACCTTCCATTGAAAACTATTCATAGTGATCATGGAGGAGAATTTCAAAATTCTGATTTTGAAACTTTTTGTAGTAAGAAAGGTATTACTCACAATTTTTCAGCACCTAGAACTCCTCAACAGAATGATGTAGTTGAAAGAAGAAATAGAATTCTTCAAGAAATAACTAGAACCATGTTGAGTGAATATTCTATTGCTAGACATTTCTGGGCTGAAGCTGTAAGTACTGCTTGCTATACTATAAATCGAGTTTTGATTAGACATTTTCTTAATAAAACTCCTTATGAGTTATGGAATGGTAGAAAACCAAGACTATCCTACTTCAAGGTTTTTGGTTGCAAAGTATTCATTTTGAATACTAAAGATAACTTACATAAATTCGCACAAAAGTCTGATGAAGGAATTTTCTTAGGATATTCCACAACTTCTAAGGCTTATAGAGTTTTTAATAAAAACACTTGTACTGTTGAGGAAACAGTACATGTAAAATTTGATGAGTCGGATCCTTTTGTTTTTAAACCATCTCAACTTACATCTTCGGATGTGTTTTCAAAAACTGATTGTCAACCTTTGATAGAAGAACCTTCTGATAAGGAAATTGCTCTAGAAGATACTTCTGAAACATTTACCCCAGAAGACTTTCTACCCTATGTTGATGAACAAGTTTTACAAAACCCAAATCAGGTGTTTCTTAAGAATCATCCCAGTGATAGTATCATTGGTGATGTAAATCAACCTGTAAGGACTATAAGTTCCTTAAGAAATGAAGTAGAACATCTAGCATTTCTTTCCCAATTAGAACCTAAAAGCACTGATGAAGCTTTAGGTGATGATGATTGGATTAAATCCATGCAAGATGAACTAAATGAGTTCGAAAGGAATAAAGTCTGGACCTTGGTTGAAAGACCTAAGGAAACTTCTGTTATTGGAGTAAAATGGGTTTTCAGAAATAAATGTGATGAAAATGGAGTCATTGTTAGAAATAAAGCTAGACTTGTTGCTAAAGGCTATAATCAGCAAGAAGGAATAGACTATGAAGAAACCTATGCTCCAGTAGCTAGACTTGAATCTATCCGTATTCTACTTGCCTTTGCAGCATTCTTTAATTTCAAACTTTTCCAAATGGATGTGAAATGTGCTTTTCTTAACGGTTATGTTCAAGAGGAAGTTTTTGTTGAACAACCTCCTGACTTTGAAGATACAAAACATCCTGATCATGTTTTTAGACTTACCAAATCTTTGTATGGCCTTAAACAAGCCCCACGAGCATGGTATGATAGACTCACTGGATTTTTGCTTCAAAATAACTATGTTAAGGTAAATGCAGATCCAACCCTTTTTATAAAGAAAGACAAGAAAAATGTTTTGATTGTTCAAATTTATGTTGATGACATTATATTTGGTTCAACTCAGCAATCTTTGACTGACTCTTTTGCTAGTCTAATGAAATCTGAGTTTGAAATGAGTATGATGGGTGAGTTAACATTTTTCCTTGGTTTTCAAATTTCTCAAAAACCAGAAGGAACCTACATATCTCAACATAAGTATATTAAAGATCTTCTTAAAAAGTATGGTTATGACAACACTAAAAGTATAAGTACTCCCATTGGTACCTCAAACTCTTTAGATCTTGACGAAGCTGGGAAACTAGTAGATCAAACATCTTTTAGAGGTATGATAGGAAGTCTACTTTACTTAACAGCTAGTCGACCAGACTTAATGTTTTCAGTATACTTATGTGCAAGATATCAATCCAATCCTAAGGAATCTCACTTAAAGGCAGTAAAAAGAATTTTTCGCTACCTTAAGGGAACCATGGATCTAGGATTATTTTATACTTTTGGAAATGATTTTGTTCTAAAAAGCTTTTCTGATGCTGACTTTGGTGGATGTAGAATGGATAGAAAGAGTACATCCGGAACTTGTCATTTCTTAGGAGATTCTCTAGTTTCTTGGTCCTGCAAGAAGCAACATTCTATAGCACTCTCCACTGCTGAAGCTGAATATGTAGCAGCTGGAAGTTGTTGTGCACAAGTGTTGTGGATGCAACACACACTCACAGACTATGGCTTGAGTTTTACTAAAACTCAAATTTTTTGTGATAACACAAGTGCCATTGCCCTCAGTAAGAACCCTGCACATCACTCCCGTGAAAAACACATAGATATTAGACATCACTTTCTTAGGGATCACACACTCAAAGGAGATATTATTCTTCAGTTTATCGGAACGCAAGATCAACTTGCTGATATTTTCACAAAATCTTTGCCTTCTGATAGACTTGAATATATTAAACAGAAGTTAGGAATGATAACCGTAAGGTAATCTTTCTTAATTAACTTTCTGTTGAAAAAGTCTCCTTACAGTAATAAACTCCTTTTCATAGGGGGAGTACATTTGATTGTTTGTTTAACAAAGTTTTTCAAAAATTGTTTTCAAACTTTTCGGAACGAAGATTTCCGGAATGGAACTTCTGGAACTAAAATTTCTCAAATTGGACATTCTCGTACAGAACAATTCTGGAATGGAAGTATTCGTATTGGAAATTTCCAGAATGAAAATTTACGTACTGGCAGTTTCATAACCAGATATTTTTGTACCAGTTGTTTTTCGTACTAAAATTCTTCGTAATGTATTTTTCATACTAAGTTCTTCGTACTGATTTTCTTCTTAAGTTTGTTTTTCGTACTGAGTTTTCCGTAATGAATGTTCCGTAATGAGTTTTTCATACTAAGTTAATTTTTCATAGTAAAATTTTTGCGAAATCTGCCATTACGAATAATTCCCTAAGCCAATCCGAAAGGTATGGTTTTCCTTCCTCAAGTTTTCGTAGTCATATTTTACTTGCTGGAATTCTATTATATTATGTTCTCGGATTATAGTTTTCTTAAATATTTACTTTAATAAAAACCTCAAAAAGATCGGATTCAAGTTATCAACCGTCAGATTTGATCTCAGATCATTCCAACCGTTAGATCAACTGTGGAATATGAACCGTCATCTCGTTGCCTATATAAAGGGGACCCGATTTCTCGTCCCACATCGGTTTCAAGCTCTTGCGTCCTGAAGCTCTGACCCTCTGTTTTAAGGCCGTTCCGAACTTCAGACTTCTCCGTTCCGAACTTCCTAGAGGACTTCAGATCCGAATGTCTGTAGAGTTAGCATCTCAAGAAATGTCTTCAACTAAGCCTATTTCTCAGTGGTTAGTTTACAGAGAAAGGTTAGTACATCCGGATTTCTTCAACAACTATGATTCTCTTATCTCAAAGAACATTAAGTTGAATGGCTGGGAAGATGTTGCTGTATCCAAACCGAGGACTCAAGACGATGTTTTTACAGAGTTACTTGTCGAGTTCTATGAAACTGTTTCCTTCTTCCAGGAAGATAATAGGGAGAAGTTTTCCTTCAAATCGTATGGAAAAACCTATAAACTTTCTTATATCAAGGTAGAAAGTTTGGTAGGGCTGTCTTATGAAGGAGAAGCTGAGTTTATTTCGCATGTGTTGCCGGATTCCAAGGGTAGCTTCAACAAGGAAAAAGCCTTAGAGACTCTCGGACTGGCTGATGACAAGGATCCGAAGATTGCTAGTTTTCCTACAAATTTCCGGATTCTGGAGTTATGGGTGCAAGGACTTATCGTACCAAGAAAAGGCGATAAAGACAACTTGAAGAAGAGTTAGATCTATATCTTAGATTTCCTGATAAATCTAAGGAAGTTTAACCTCATGAGGCACATTCTTATAACTATTGAGAACCTTAAGAAAGGAAATCTCAGAGCTCAAATCGTAATGTACCCAACAATATTATCAAAACTCATAGTTCGGTGCCTAGAATCTTTCAAGGAAGCTTGCAGATCTAAGCCAAGGGTTTGTAAAATCTTGTTGGTTAGTGATGACACTCTTAAGAGGATGGATGTGGCTTTCAACAAGGAGATTGGAGAGTTCGTTGACTTGCCTAATCAAGAAGAAACGGTTCCGAAGGTTGCTGAACCGGAATCATCCAAACCAGTGAAGAAAAGGAAGTTGAAGGAAGTTGCAGCTGTAGTCGAAGATCCTAAGTCTAAGGAAGCTCAAACCGCCCCTCCCAAACCAAAGAAGAAGAAGACCTATCCTGAAGAGGTCGTTGCGAAGTGGAGAGCAGACAAAGTGAAAAGGAAAGAAGGGGATCCGCAGTTCGGATTGGACCCTGCGGAAGCTAAGGCGTTAAAGGAGAGAACTACTGATGAGCTTGAAAAACAAGCAAAGGAGAAGAAGCTCAAGAAAAAGATGACAGAAGCCGAGGCAGTCCAAACATTGTTAAATTTTAATGAAATAGTATCCGGAAGCATCCTAGTTCGGAGATCTTTCTCCCTGTAATCTCTACCTGAGACTCCAGGAAGAAACCTTGATTTTCCGGAAGTAACTACAGCTGAGCATGTTGAGCAGATTGAGCATATTTAGCAAGTGGGAGAGGAAGAAGAGGTTGCTGAAGGTAGTGGTGAAATAGGAGATCTTTTGAAACAAGTGGATGATTATAAAGGATCACCTTCAGAACATCTATCACTCCGAACTTCAGAGGCTGAATCCTCCAAGTTAGTAACTCCAGAGAAGGATAAGGATGAGGAAGATGTTGTTCAGAAAGTTGTTGATGAGATTATTCAAGTATCTACTGGGGAGCAGAAAACTCCTGATCAAGAATAAATTCCAAAGAAAGACAAGGGAAAGCAACTTCTTGTTGAAACTCTGAAATCAGTGGCTAGCAAGAAAAGAGAATATGGTGATTCATCTAAAAGGAAGTTGGAGCTTATTGAGGAAGAAAACTCTCCAAGCAAGATTTCAGATTCGGAGTCATCATCGTTGGGGCATGACTTTGTTGTTCAGTCCTTAAAAAAGTTGGTGGGAACCATTCCGACCTTATCTAGTATTGACTCAAGATTCCAGATGCTCCAACATGCGTTGAATCAGAAAACCGACTCCGTATCTATGGTTATGGATAAGTGTGTTGAGATTGAAGCTCAGTTCAAAACATTCTTTGTTGGTTATGAAGCTCATAAAAGATCTTTCAAGAGGATGACAAGCTGGTCGAAGAAGAATGTGGAAGAAATGAGGTTGCTTGATGAGTTTCAAGAAAATGTTAAAGATGCCTTTGAGACAGAGGACAAGAAGATAAACGAGATGACTTCCTCCTTTGAAGAAAAGCTGACTGAAGAAAAGAACTTCCGGATCCAAGAAGTCAGGGATCTGAATGGGAAACTGAATTCTGTTTCTCAGAACTATAAATTTGAAAGGGATCATCGGATCGATTTTGAAGAAAGGATGAAGGCTCAGGAAGAGAAGATCAAAGATCATAAAGAAAAATTGAAATCCCAGGAAGAAAAGTTTGAAGCTCAATCCGCAAGAATAGTGGTCTTAGAGAAGCAAGCTGAAGAAGATCATAAAGACCTAAAGAAGATCAAGACTATTCTTAAGGGGCTCATGTCGAAGGAAAAAGATCCGAAATAACCAAATCCGATCTTTTTGTTGTATTCTCTTTGTTACTGACATTCCAAATCTAATGAAAATTGTGTATCTCGTTTCCATTGTTATCATTACTAATATTTCAGGTACTTTGTTATTTTTTTTCCATTCCCTCCAATTCTTTTTGAAAATCACAAAGGGGGAGAAGGAAAAGATCCTTAAGAAAAAGAGGAACTCTAATAAGAGTTTATCAAAGGGGGAGAAAGAAAAAATACCCAAGGAAAAACAACTCTAATAAGAGTTTGTTTAAGGGGGAGTTTTTCTTAAAGAAGACCTTCTTATGAAAGATCACTCCGGAAATATGAATACGATCCTTAGAGTTTCAAAGCCTAAGGGGGAGTTAGTCGTATTCATATATATCCTTAAAGAAAGGGAGATAAGCATTAATATGTTTCTTTCTTCTTAGATTTTTTTTTCGTAAGGATGTTTGTGCTTTCCAAAAAGGGGGAGATTGTTGAGTCAATAAGGTTTTCCTTATGACTTTTCCATTCCTTCTTGTTTTGAAAATCACAAACACCTTATCTTAAGGAAAATTGCTTTTATAAGGAAAATTTCTTTTATAAGGAAAATTTCTTTTATAAGGAAAATTGCTTTTATAAGGAAAATTGCTTTCTTAAGGAAAATAGCTTTTATAAAATTATCCTTATCATATTTTCATCCATATTTTTCTTAAGTATAAGTTTCAGATTCACTTTCTCGGAATCATTGAAACTTTGATATAAAGCATTCTGTTTTAGGATTCGGATTCTGGATAAGAACTATAAGGAAGTTTCATTCCGAATTCCGGATATGAACTCTGACTAAGTTCTATTCCAGATTCAGGATACGAATTCTGAAGAAGAATTCTCATTACGAATTCCAATGAAAAATTCTCATTACGAATTCCAATGAAGAATTCTCATTACGAATTCTGATAATGAATTCTCATTACGAATTCTAATGATGAAATCTCATTACGAATTCTAATGAAGAATTCTCATTACGAATTCTAATGATGAAATCACATTACGAATATTAATGAAGAATTCTCATTATGAATTCTAATGATGAAATCACATTACGAATCTTGATGAAGAATTCTCATTACGAATTCAGATGACGAATTCCCATTCCGAATTCTCATTCCGAATTCTCATTCCGAATTCACCTATTAAACAGAATCTAATTATCTTAGTTTTATACACTCTGAATTTATTCACTCCGAACCTTCACTCCGAAGTTTTCATTCCGAACTTTTATGTTAGAGTTAAAATGATGTCGTACATTCTGTTATACTTGTTTTGTTATAAAACGATGTCGTCTGTTTTGTTATAAACTAACCGTTGTCTAAGTGACACGTGTACAGGTCCCTCCGATCTTTAAGGAAAATATGACCGTTGGAGAAGGAGCCGACCTTACCTATAAATAGGAGCTCATTTGAAAGAGCTCGCTGCTGATGCATAAGTTGGGCTGATAGCTGATGAAAGTGCTGAAAGGCTGAAAAATTTGCTTGAAGTGATTTCTAGAGAGAGAGGCTCTTATTAACTCTCAAAGCTTCGTGCGACTCCGAATGTTGGTGATTACATTCGAGGGCTTCCGGGGATAGGAAGACAGAGGTGCCGACTACCTTAAAGTTCGAGGGCTTTCTTGCTGAGGAAGACAGAGGTTTCCGACTACCTTAAAGTTCGAGGGCTTTCTTGCTGAGGAAGACAGAGGTTGCCAACTACCTTGAAGTTGAGGGCTTGCGGGGATAACAAGATAGAGACTCCGATCTTCGTATCGAGGGCTTACCCTGGTGTGGGTAAGACAGACTTGCTTGAAAGTATAAATCAAGGGACCTTTATCCAAGGTTGTTGGATACCCTTCTCTTTGGGTTAAAAGACTTATATGTTGTTACTAGTAGTTTTACTACTTGTTTCTATTCCGCTACATTTTGTAATATAAGGAAAGTATAACTTTCTTATACTTCCTTACTTGTACTCTGATTAATTTAGATTCTATACGCTTTAAGGTAGAATCTCATACTGTAATCTTTTATTAAGTTTCAACTTCCGGAAACATATTTCCGGAACCTTCTTTCGGAATCTCTTTCCAAGTTTGTATTCGGTATTAGAGGTGTTGTGAATTTGCTTAGTTTAACTTTGTTAAACTTATCCTTTTCCTTTGCTTAAGGAAAACATAGTTATTCATAACTAACTTTAAAGGTTCCAAAGGAATTTTTAAAGTATACAATTCACCCCCCTCTTGTATATTGAGCATCTCATTACTATTTCGATCCTACAATTGGTATCAGAGGTTGGAAACCTCTTACTCTATACCAATCTTACATGAATCATATATACCTCAATCCAACTCATGGTGTGACCTATATGACTCTAAGTGCGTGTTTTTATTTAAAATTTACATCAATTTTAGTAAAAATGCTAACTGACCCCCTCAAAACTGAGAAAACCCATTCAAATTCCTTAAATAATTTAGGAAAATTATCCATAAGTAATTTTTGATGTGTAGGAATCAACTGCACCTCAATCCTATATACAATGTGATCGGTATGAGTCAAAGTGCATGTTTCAATTTTGTAATGACATTTTAGTAAAAAAAGAAAATTGATGTACTCAAAACTAAGAAAAAATATTCAGATTGTTTTGATAATTTAGGACAGTGATCCATAAGTCATTTAAGATGTGTAAGAATCGATCTCACCTCAATCTGATGCACAGTGTGACCGGTATAACTCAAAGTGTGTCTTTTTAATTTAAATTTTCATCAATTTTAGTAAAATGGTAAACTATCCTACTCAAAACTGAGAAAAGACATTCTGATTGTTTTGATACTTTATAAAAACAATTCTTAAGTCATTTAAGACATTTAGGAATCAGCCTCCCCTCAATCCAATACACGATGTGCCCGATATGACTAAAAGTGTCTGTTATTAGTTTAAAATTGACATTTTAGTTCAAAAAGTGTCACTCACTGAAAACTAATCAAACATGATCAGATTTTATTAATAATTGATTAAAAAAAATTCATAAGTCATTTATGACATTTAAGAATCCATTTCACATCAAAACGATACATGATGTGATCAGAATGAGTCAAAAGTGTGTGTTTCTTGTTTAAAATGAGATTTTAGTAAAAAAAGACAACTGACATACTCAAAACCAAGCAAACACATTCAGATTTTTTTTGATACTTTTGAAGAAAAATATGTAAGTGATTTGGAACATATAGGAATAAACCACACCTCAATCTAATGCACACTGTGACCGGTATAACTCTAAGTGTGTCTATTTAAAACTGGCATCAATTTTAGTAAAAAAACAAACCGACCTACTAAAAAAAACACATTTAGATTTTTTTGATACTTTAGGACAACTATCTATAAGTTATTTGAGACGTGCATGAATCATCCACACCACAATCTGACACACAAAGTGTCATTTATCAGTTTAAAATTGATATTTTAGTTCAAAAAGTGTCACTCACTCAAAACTGATCAAACGTGCTTGTCTTTTATTAATAATTTAGGAGAAAAATTCATAAGTCGTTTTTGACGTGTAGTAATCCATTTTACATTAAACCAATACATGATGTGATCAGAATGAGTCAAAAGTGTGTGTTTCTAGTTTATAATTCATTTTAGTAGAAAGAGAACCGACATACTCAAAACCGAGAAAACACTTTCAGATTGTTTTGATACTTTAGAACAATTATCCACAAGTAATTTTAGATAGGTTGGAATCATCCACACCTCAATCTGATGCACGATGTGATTAGTATGACTCAAATTGCATCTTTTTATTTAAAATTGACATCAATTTTAGTAAAATTAACACTTTCTGTTAATTTATTTCTTTATATTATTACTAACATAAGAATTTATTTCTTATATTGGTGCGCTCTTTTGCTTGAGTAGTGATGTTTTGTTCGAAAATAGCATGAGATAGGCCAAAATTAAAAGATAAAGGAACATTTATGTTTTTGAATGTATATAATAATTTGTATTTATGTAATTGTATGAACCAATGTTTGAAATGTCTATAAAGTAGTTTTTTTCTTGTATTTGTGTTGAAAATTTAATCTAAATTAAATTCTTTATTAGGAATTGTTTTTGTTGATATCTAGTGTGTTTCTAGTGCTATGGTGTGGTGTAACAGCACATTGCAGTGGTGCTACAGTGTGTTTTTGTAGTACACTGTAGTGTATCCCTTTATCAATGCTTTTAAAAGTGCTGATAAAGGCCACATTTATCAACATTTTTTAAAGAATTGATAAAGGACTACTTTATCAGCACTCATTGAAGCGCTGATAAATGGTTCCTTTAAAGACGCTAAATTAAAGCACTAATAAAGGTCCCATTTATCATTGCTTTTTCTAGTACTGATAAAAGACCCATTTATCAGTGCTTTTTTAGCACTGATAAAAGACCAGAGATTTTAATCTCTCTCATGTAATCAGCACTTTTCTAGTACTGAAAAAGGCCATTTAAAGCGGTGTTGAAGGCCGGTTTTTTAGTATTGGTCCCTGTACTCCAGCATTGAGAGAACTTCCAGAGGGTACTTTAACTTCCTTCCTCCTCAAATCCTCATTAAGAACTAGATTTTTAAGGTTATAAAAAATAGGGCCTATCCTTCTACTTGAATTACTCACTACTATTACCATAGAGTCCCATATGTTTGGATGTAATGATAAAATGGGAAACTCCCACACATCGTTTGTGAAAGTAACCTTCATTGATTCAATATGTCCTTGGATTATATTAAAATCTTTCACATGGTCCACTACCAGTATTCCTTCCAATAGTCTCAACTAGAATAATCTCTATAGCATAATTACTTTGTTGAGTTCTATTAATTTCCCATACATTTCAGTCAACACTTTCATAAATTTTGTAGTGATTTTACTATACAAAATATTGAAATTAATATTCTATGCAAGAGGTGATAGAAAATCTATCCATCCGCTCCTATTCTAATTTATTTGTCTTCTCTGGACACTCTCGAGACAACAAATCATCAAGATCTTTATGTATTAGAAGATATTATAACTACATATGTTATAAGTCAAAGTCTATCCCATAAAAGTTTCCAATATAGATATTTTATTTATTTGACTGTATTATGTCTGCCTCCAGTAAATCTCCCACTTTCCTGAAAAGTGTGTACAACTGAACCATAACTTTGATACCACTTGTTGAGCATTGTAATGGAAGAAACTCATAGTAACAATTTTAGAAAATCATACTTATGATTCTTGTCCTTCCACATCCCCTTGACTTTATGTTATGTAACTAAGAAGTACACATAACCCAATCATCACTTTATTTCATTAAAACACACACTTTTCAGAATGAAAGAAAAATAGAAGCACACACAGGAATTATGTGGTTTGAAAAAAAATCCTACATCTATGTAAGAAAATTGAAATCACTATATTGAATGAGAGTATGAGAGATTAAAAATAACACTCTCACTCTCATAATTCACTTTTATCCGATCTACTATCCACTTTATATTCATGTATATTAATTTAGAAATTGGACCCTCCTTATATTTATAGAGGTATAAAACTAGTAAATTGGTTCCACCACCCTCAGATATTCATGTTTGTCCTTTAATTTACTATGGAAACATCTGATACACTATTACCCCTTTATATTTACTGATGAAAATTGGTGCACATGTGCTCTACCTAAGTATCAAAAATCATCCTTATGATACTTTCAAAAAACAAACAGAGCAAAATGCTTCAATCAGACTCCTTATAGAAAGGTTTAGGTCTACAACCACCATTTGAAATTTATTCCAGACGATCATTCCAAAAACCGAAGAGGATTCACAAAAACCAATATGTTTTGTGATTTGGTTTGGATTTTATATATGCCTTTGATTTGTGTGATTTATACCCTCGATGTGAGTTGCTACCATGTGGCTTATTAGAGGTGGGTTTTAGGGGTCATGCTCATATTTACTATAGGACCACGAGGGGTTCCTAATGGGATCAAATGATGTAAAAGTGGCATCATATCGATGGATGAGATCTAGTATGGATATTAGAGTTAGATACTAGTGATGATTTCGTGTGTTTAGTAGTAAAATACTATTATTCAAACTTAGTATGCGATGTAAGATAGGGAGATTGGATTGGAAACATGATTTTAGGGCCCACTGTGATCCTATATAAGAAACTTAATCTTACCAAACACTCTAAGCAAGATAATACTAATTGTGGGGTAAATACTTAGGAAAGGTAAATTCATCACATTTGCTGTGATTGTTTTTGAATTGAGATGATTTTGTGCGAAGTTAAAAGGATCTAATTAAATGAACCTTAATAAATTCTATGCTCTAGTATTAAGTATTTTTCATGTTGGTGGATTTTGTAAGGTTTTAGGGATATGAAGGGGGAATTATTGGAATCCTACTTTATATTTATCCTCCTGTCTCAAGATTTTACTGATGTAGTTTTTCTCTGTGTTATGGATTAACTCTTATCTATATTGATTTGTACATATGGCTATGTATATGATGATATTCTTGTGATATTATGTAATTGTATTTTTTAAAGGTATATAAAGCTAGTATTAATTTGAAATACTAAGAATTAATGACTTCTACTTGAACTAAATGTTAAATGGAAGCCTTTATAACATTGAAACCAATTTTATTCTCTTGATATTTTATTGGAATTAGTATTTTAGGTGTTTATATTAGTGTATTATTGATAATTAATAATGTGTTAGTAACCTAAGGGACCTTTTAATTGGATAAAATAAACTAACTTGGCCTCATGTTTTATAAAACATTCCATTTGTTAATCCAGGTTACATGATCTTGAAGTTAAAAATATTGATATAAATTATACCAAGAGTATGTTAGGACTGAATGAGTCAATCTAAATACATTTGATAAAGCTTGTAATCCTATCTATTTTTGAGACACATGAATAATTAATGGAATCATGTTAAAAATGGTACATTGGTCATCATGGTTGGTATATCTTAAAACTATTAGGGTTGTTAGCAAGAAGCATGATAAAGTTTTAATGTAGAAATTGGTGAATTATTATTATCACGATATTCCTAAGAAATTATATTGGAAAATTTACCATGTAATTTGTTTTTTATTTGTTGTGAAATGTTTTTTGAAATTTGGTTTGGATTTGAGCATGATGGTATTGAGAAATCTTTCCATGCAGTAGCATAATATTTACAATGATGTTTAGTAATATTTTCTAGACTTATTTAAATTGAGGTGTGCTTTTTAGTCAATATTTTTCACCATAAATGGATTTTTTTAATTTTTTTATTTATTTTAAAAATTGTTCTTGAAAAATGGTTTGAGAGTTCTTTACAAAGTTTTTTTGTTTTTTCTTAATTTAATGAAAGATTAAAAGTATTTTGTTTAAATATTTTTGGGGGAAATGATAATTTTTAAATTAAGACTCATGATTGATTTATAATTTTTTTCATGGTTTTTAAGTAAATTTTTTCATGTTTTAAACTATAAAATCTATTAATATAAAATACTATTCCATGTTTTAAATACTGATTTATAAAATAGGAAGCTTGTTAGAATTAAATAAAAGTATGAGATCATTTAATTAAAATATCACTAGAGTTATGGATTTTTAACCTATATGACTCAATGAAATATTGTGATGCATGAACTGGTTATTGTAAACAACATATAAAAAATATTTAAATTATATAAGTGATTTTTTTGTGGGTGTTCTAAAGTATGTGTTATGTTAATTTTTTTATATTATGATTTCCATGATGAGTTCCAATTATCACAACATAATTTAAAATTGTTACATGATTTGTTATGCTATGTTTTGATTAATTATAAAGCATGAAAGGGAAACATGTGGTAATTAAGTGATGAATTGAAATCATGATAAGATATTAATAGACAAATTAATATAGTGAAAATATTATGATGTGAGTATTATAAGAATGTGGTTATTATGTAATCATTAGACATGAAATATTCCATGAGACACTCCCATGAAATGCTACTTTAATATTATGTTTTAGTTTTTGATCTTTGTATTAACTAGTTAAATATTTTCATTCCCTATTGTTGATATATTTTCTTAATCCTCAATTATGGATAGTGGGGACATTAATTTAACATTAAATAGTATACTTGAATGAAATGAATTATCATTTAAACTTCATTATTATCTTTAGTAAGATTCGATATGATATTGTGTGGAGAATATGGTTGATGGAGAAAATGGTATGGTTGACATGGAAATGTGTTGGGGAATATGTTGTGGTTACATTCTAGTGAATTATTTTCTAACCACTTTATGTTTATTTGTTAGATTTTTTTGATAAATTTTAATCCAATGTTTGATAAATTGTTTGATATGGTGGATCACTACATTGAGAATATTTTATTAGTGTTTATAACTAATATTTGTTACTGTTATGACTTGGTTTATCTATTTATTAGAACCTACTTAGTATGAATGTTTGAGGGTTGGTGTGTCCCTTAGTATTTAGTGGGTAGTTAGTTATGGTTTGAAAAGTGAGACATTTCATTGGTTGGTAAATCTAATAACTTATTTAAATAACTCCAAAGTGACTTTGGAAATGAATCTAAAATTTCATTTTAAAGGAGAAAAAAAATAAGGTGTGGGTTGATTTCTATAAACATAAATACACCCCCAACTAAAAAAAAGAAAAAATAAGAAAAGAAAAAATGGATTTTAAGTGGTCTATGACTTATGTCAAATGATTATTTGTTTTGAAACATAGTTATCAGAGTGGTTGGTGCCTTATTTAATTTTACCCAGTGTCAACATCCTCATTTTAGAGTAATTTTACATGATTGTGATATTTTTTAAAGTTGTATTTTTTAAAGTGAGTTGGATTTATAAATAACCCTTTCCTAAAGAGTGTTGGTAGTGCATCCACCCTGTTTGAGAGGTATCTCCATATGCTTTGGGGGTTTTTTTTTATAGTTTGGATTATTAAAGATGAGAATTATTTGAGAGGTATTTAATGTGAAGACCCAGGTTACCCTATCCTTTATTTAGGGTGATTCCCTTTTTCTTCGAGTTCTATTTTAATTCTCAAAGATGAGAATTGTTTGAGAGGTATATGATATAAGAGCCTAGATATTCATGAACCATTCCTTTATTTTTTCTCAGGTTGAGGGAGTCCAAATATGTTTTCTAGTAGTTTCAGGGGTTGGTAAGGTTATTCTTGATTTTAGTAATTCTATTATTTTTAGCTTTTATCTAATTTTCAAATTTTGGATATTTATTATAAATTACACATTTATTTTAAATATCTTATGCCAAGAAATTATATTACATATTATATGTATAAAATATTAAATATTATATGTATTATATATCATATATATATATATTACACACACACACACACAGATATATATATATATATATATATATATATATATATATATATATATATTACATACTACCCTATACCTTTATGAAACTTATTAATTTTTAAAAATTTAATTTAAATCACTTTTCACTAATTTAATGGGAGAAAATTAATTGCAATCATGTTTTGTGATTTAGAAAAGGAAATAACTAATTATAATTGTATGAGATATATTAATGAGTTCACTCAACTTGATTCATGATTTCAGAAAAAAGGTTTTTTAATAAATGAATCATGGGAATTAAATGTTTATAGTGGAATACTACACACCTATGAGTTGTGTTGATATTTTTAAGAAAATTAAATATTATGATTTAATTACCATGAAAGGATTTAATTGTAAATTAAAATAGTGTTGAATATTTTTTTAAAAATGGGAAACACATATAATGAACTGAATGCAGTGCATGCATTTTTGTTTTTTTAAAATTAAGGAAACACCTTAGCCCCTTTCTTGATTTCATAAATAATTATAGTAAATTAAATATTTCAACATAATAAAATAAAACCCCACAACTGGATAAAAAAAACTTAAGTATACCTATTTTTGAATTCGGAACATGTATAGGTCATGCATCACTTGCAGGTGAGCTCTAATGTTTTCATGAATATGTTTTTATTAAATTTAAAATACCTCCTTCCTCTATTTTATTACTCATAATTTTATCAAATGTATAAGAATTGATAATTATCTCTAGATTATTGTGACTTTAATTTTTTTTGACTTTGAGAAACTGTGCTAGGTGATACCTAGTGAGTACTTACTTTCTCCCATATTTTCTCTCTTCTTCCAGGACATAGCCATAATAAAAATTAATATCACTTTTTGTTTATCTGATTCACATTTTTAATATATTTTGTTGTTCTTAAGGTGGTTAAGGGTTTTTCTCATGTGTTATTAAACATTATGAATCTCTCTCTCTCTATATATCTCTCTACCCCCTAAATGTGTGAAATGTAACACTAAAAACATATCACAATGAGAATATCATAATGAACCATCAAGCTTCAGAAACTAGGAAGGGGATTTGAGAACTATATTCCTTATTTTGTGTAAATTGGGGAATTATCATGATATTTATTTTGCTGGGTAATCATTATGAATTAACCTATGAAATATAATAACCATAATTATGAAATTGAAAAGGTGAAATGAATTTCATGTAACTTACATACTTTTTTTTATTTCTTGTGATAAATAACTATTGGTGTTTTTCTACCAAGAATTGTTTCGGTGATATAAAATATTATGTTGCTACTGTGTGTTTATTTAATCATATAAAACATGTTTTAAATTATTGTGATTAAACTGATGGAATCAACTCTCCTAAAATAATAACTGCATAAAGATAGTAATTAATAGGATATTTGTAAAATCTAGAAATGGTAATGGTATTTATGAAAGATACAAATAATTTACTTGGAATAAATAATGAAAAGGTTATTTATTGATCTAGTTCACCAACACGTTTGTTATTTTTGTATGTGTGGTTAATTGAGGTGTGATTCTATGATATTATTGGAAGATTACATTGACATGTTCTCTATATTAATAATTGGTTAAATCACATAAATTTGGTAATGAATTGGTTATGTTTGAATCACTAATTTATAGTGAAGATGATAAGGCATATAATTATCTTTTGGAATGAAAGAATTATGAGGTGGAAATATGTTATCTTAATGTGTTTGGAAGTGAGTTACTATGGAGGGTTATGTTTTTTTGATGTGGATAAAATGATTTTGTCATGGGATGATGTGATTATTTTTGTGATAGTGATGGTAGGGCTAGTTTTATGGAAAGGTATTTATTTGTGGAAAATTGTGGTAGATGTTGGAATGGGTTTCATGGAAGTTATTGTGAGAAATGGTTGTGTATTGTTTGGTGTAGTTTATATATTAATATCATTTGTGTGATTATACCCTCAGTGTTAGTCACCACCCCATGGCCTATTGGAGGTGGATTTTAGGGGTCACTCTCCTATTCAATATAGGCTTGGGGTGTGTGTGTGTGTGTGGGAGGGGGGGTCTTTAGTGAAGGTGGGTTATAAATAGGTGGGATCAATGTAATGGATGAGAGTTAGGATGGAGATTAGACTTAGGCACTAGTTAATTTTACATGAGTTTGGTATAGAAACAATATTAGTTAAACTTATTATGTTATAAATGTTAGGGATACCAGTTAGGACTCATGATTTAGGGACCCTTTTTATCTAATGTAAGGACCTTAATCTTACTAAACACTATAAACAAGATAATGCTGATCTAGGGGTCGATATCATGGAAGGGTACATACATCATGTTTTTTGAACTTATGTTTGAATTTGGATGATTTTGGTGGAAGTTAAAAATAATCTAATTAAATGAACCTTATTTAATTCCATGCTTTGGGATTAAGGATTCATTTCACACTGGTAACCTGTGTTAAGGTTTTAGGGATATGAAGGGAGAATTATTGGAGTACTTACAATTTATTATGCAATCTCAAGATTTTGATGGTGTAGTTTTTCTCTATGTTACAGGTTAACTATTATCTACATTGATTTGTATATATGGCCATGTATATGTTGATATGTTTGTGATCATATGTTCCTATATTTTTTAAAGTGATATAAATATAGTGTTAATTTGAAACCCTAATATTAATGACTTATACATTAAATAAAAGGTTAATGGAAACCTTTATAATTCTAAAACAACTTTATCCTCTTTAAATTTTATTTAAATAATTATTTTAAATTTTTTACTTGGTGCATTATAGATAATTTCTACTGTGTTAGTAACCTATGAGACCTTTAAATTGGATAAAATGAAAGGATTTGGCCTCATGTTTAATAAAACATGTTATTTATTAATTTAAGTTTCCTTATTTTGAAGTTAAACTTATTGTTACCAATTTGATAAATAGAATGTTAGGATTAAATTAGTTAACTAAATATATATGAATTATGTAATCCTCTTTATTTTTAGATACATGTGATTCATAAATGTAATCATGTTAAAAATGGTAATTTGTTCATCATGGTTAGTATATCTTAAACCTATTAGGGTTGTTATTGGGAATAATGATAAACTTATAATTTAGAAATGAGTGAACTATTGATACTCTAACATGCATGATAAGTTACATTTGAAAAATTATTGATTAGTTGATTTTTTTTAATTTTAATGAAAATTTTCTGGAAATTTGGTTTGGATTTGAGCATGATGATCTTGAGAAATATTTACATGTTGTGTAATAATGTGTATAATGATGTTTATTAATGTTCAATTGACTTTTTTAAGTGATGGTGTTCTTCATTGGTAATATATTATCCTCAATAAATAACTGTTTTTTTATTTTTTTTGTTAATTTTAAAAAGTGGTCTTGCAAAATGGTTTGAGTGTGTTTTACAAATGGATTGTTTTCCTGATTAATTTTAATGAAATATTAATTTTTTTTTGTTTAAATGGGTTTGAGGAAAATTATAAGTTTTAAATTAATCCTTGCGATTGATTTGAAAAGTTTTTTTCATGGATTTAATGGAAATTTTTTCATGTTTTAAACTATGACATTTCTTATTACAAAATGCTATTCCGCATGTTAAATACTAATCAATAAAACATGAATCTTGTTGGAACTAAATGAAAATATGAGATATTTTAATTAAAATCATACAAGATTTATAGATTTTTAACCTTCATTAATCAATGAAATATTGTAATACATGAATTGGTTGTTGTAGAAAACATGTCCAATTTTTTAAAATAATATAAGTGATTTGCTACGTTATAAAGTATGTGTTATATTAATTTTTATTTATTACATATTTTACATGATGAGTTCCAGTTGTTATAAAATGATTTAAATTTGTTACATTATTTATTATGATATATTTTTATTAAGTATACAACATTAACAAGAAACATTTGGAAATTAAGTGAGGAATTAAAAGCATGGAATGACGTTAATAATCCAATTAATATGATCAAAATATTATGATGCGAGTATTATAATCATGTGCTAATTATTAAAGTATTAGACATGAAATATTCCATCAAAACCTCCCATGAAATTTTACTTTAATATTATGCATTGTTTGTTGATCTTTTTATTTATTAGTTAAATATTTTCATTCTTTATTTTTGATATATTTTCTTAAGCCTAAATTCCAAATAATGAAGCCATTAATTTAACATTCAAGGGTAAAGTTTCATAAAATTATTATCATTTAAACATCATTATAATATTTGGAAATATTTGATATGATAATTTTTGGAGAATTTAATTGATGGAGAAAAAGGTATGGTTGACCTGGAAATGTATTGGGGATGAAGTTGTGGTTAGATTTTAGTGGCTTATTTTCTAACTGATGTATATTTATTTATTAGCTATTTTCTACTTATTTGATTTTTTTTACTAAATTGTTTTATATAATAGATAACTACATTGAGAATATTTAATTGGTGTCTATAGATACTAATAATTACTATTATACTTTGTTTAGTTTCTAGTCTGAACATGCTCAGTATGAATTTTCGGGGGTTAGTATGTCCCTCGGTCTTCAGTGGATAGTTAGTTATGGTTTGGGAAGTGAGGCATGTCATGGGTTGGTAACTCTACCGCTTTATTTAAATATATCTAAATTTATTTTAAAACTAACTCTAAAATTCTATTTTAAAGGAGAAACAAGGAGGGTTTTGGTTGATTTCTATTAACATAAATGCAATTTACCCTTACTAAAAAAAGAAAAAAGGAAAAAAGGAAAAAAGGAATTTATGATTTTCTAGCATATTTTAAATGAATATTTATTTTGAAACATATTTTTAGAGTGTTTGGTGCCTTTTTGGGTTTTACCCAATGATAATGTTCATTTTTGAGAGGTATTTTCCATGGTCACGAGTTTTCTTGAAGTTGTCATGTTGGAATTGAGTTGATTAATAACCAAACCTTTCCTAGAGTGTGTTGTCAGTGCGTCTACCCTATTTGAGAGGTATCTTCCTATGGATGATATGATTTGGGATTTTATTATTTTGTGTTTGGTTTTGATTCTCGATGATGAGATTCATTTGAGAGGTATTTAATGTAAATACACATGTTACCTCATCCTTTACTTGAGTTGGTTACCTTCTTCTCTATATTCTATTTTAATTATCAAGGACGATAATTGTTTTAGAGATGTCTGATTTAAGGGAATAGATTTTTTTGAATCCTTCCTTTTTCAGTTCTCAGGTTGAGAGAGTATGTGGATATTTTCTAGTAGTTTAATAGGGTTGAGAAGGTTATTGTTGATTTTATAATTCTATTATTTTCAGGTTTTATTTGATTTTAAAATTTTAGAAATTTATAATAAATTACACATTGATTTTAAATATCTCACGCAATGATATTATATTAAATATTATTTGTATAAAATATTACATTATATATATAGTTATATATATTACATATAACCTTATACGTTTATGAAACTTCTTAATTTTTATAGATTTATTTTAAATCATTTTTTACAAATTTAATGGGATTAAATTAATTAATAACATTTTTTATGATTTATAAAAATAAATAACTAATTATAATCTTAGGAAATTTATACTAGAGTTTACCCATCTTGATTCATGATTTCATGGAAAAAAGGGTTTTTAATAAATGAATTGTGGGAATTGAATGTTTTCAATGGAATCGTGTACCCCTATGAGTTGTGTTAATATTTTTAATGAAATTAAATATTATTATTTAATTAACACACATTGATTTAATGAGAAATTAAATGAGAGTTGATAAAAAAAATATTAAAAAGGGAAGCACACACAACGAACTAAAAATAGTGAATGCATCGTTTTTTTAAGTATAAGAACCTTCACCCCTTTCTCAATTTGACCCATTATTATAGGAAATTAAATATTTTAACATTTTAAAATAAAACCCTATGCATGGATTAAAAGAAATTAAAACATTATACCTTATTTTTAGTTTTTAATACATCCTGGTCATGCATCACTTCTAGATGATATGTTTCATTTTGTTGCATATTCTTTTATTAAATTTAAAATACCTCCTTTCTCACTCCTATTTCTCATGATTTTCTCAAGAATATATAACCTAAAAATCATCCTTCGAGTATTTCATATGAGTTAAAATGTATTCTGACATTGAACAACCATGCTAGGTGATACTTTGTGAGTTCTTACTTTCTCTAGGATTCTCTCTCTTTTTCTAAGACAAAGCCATAACAAAAGTTAATCATACTTGTTGTTTATTTAAGTTATGTTTATAATAGAGTTTTTTGTGCTTAAAGTATTTAAGGGTTTTCTTCACATTCTATTAGACACTAAAAAACTCACTCAATCACCCTATCTATATTTTAATGTGTGAAATGTAATGTATAAATCATATTACAACAACCGTATTACAGTGAATCATCGATCTTTGTAGACTTGGTAAGGTATTTTAAAACTCTCTTCATTATTTTGTGTAAATCATGAAATTATAATGTTATATATTTTAATGGGTAATTGGTATGAATTAACCTAATATATATATAAATTGGAATGATGGAATTGGAAAGGGGAAGTGAATCACATGTATTTTTCATACTTCTTCATTATTTAATGTGATAAATAGATACTATTATTTTTCTAATGAGATTTATTTTTTTTATTTTGACATATGATGTTGATACTGTGAATTTCCTTTGCTTCAATGTATTTAATTTATATTTCAAAATATGTATTAAATTTTTGTCATTAAACTGAATAAATCACCTTCTGTAAAAGAATAATTAAACAAATATGGTAATGAATGGTCTATTAAAAAAATATAGAAATAATAATGGTTTTTATGATATTTGAAAACAATTCATTTGGAAATAATAATTAAAAGGTGATTTATTGATGTGATTTACTATAGTGTTTGTTTCTATTTTTTGTGTGTGGTTGATTTAGTGTGCTATGGTGATAACATTGGATGATTTTTTTGATATGATCTCTATATTTATAATTTTTTAAATCCAATAAATTTGGTAATGGATTGGTTATGCGTGAAAATATAATTTATGGGGAATATAATCAGGTATAAAATTAATGAATGATGTGGTTGAAATATTTTTTCTAATGTGTTTATTGCTAATTTACTATGGAGGGTTATAATATTTTTCTATATAAGAAATGGTTTTTGAATGGTACGGTGTTACTATTGTTGAGACAGTGATTATGGGGCTAGTTTTGTGGAAAGGGACAGGTTTGTGGAAAATTGGGGTGGTGGTTGGAATGGTTTGCATAACGGTGATTAAGAGGGATGGTTATGTGTTATGAGGTAGATTTTATAGATACCTCCCATTTTTGTGATTTATACCCTCGGTGCTAGTCACCACATCATGGCCTATTAGAGGAAATATTTGAGGGTCACTCATATATTCACTATAGGCCGAAGAGTGGTTCCAAGTGGGGGTGAATCATGACATGATTGGAATTTGATGGACCCATTTATCTAGGTCCTCTGTTGGAATTAATTTCATGTTTTGGTCCCCATATTTTATACTCCCTTTACCTAATTTGACATTTTAACAATGTTCCAGTAGTTGATGGGTATTATATGTGTGGTACTACATTTCCTTCATGTAGAAATAATATGTAACCTTAAAAAGTTACAAATTAACAAAAAATACTAAATACCATTCCAAATAAAGAAACACTATTATAAAAATAAATAAATAATTATATTTTATTATATTGAAAATTAAACCTTATTATTATTATTAAACTTAAACATATATGAATTTTTTGTTTTCTACTAGTTGGGCTCTTATTTTTGGGATACTTATTATCTTCTTGCATAATTTTTTATTTATTTTAGCCCATGCATAATTCTTGATTCACATCCACTATCATGGTTTCATTATGACCATCAAAACCTTATATTATTTGGCCTCTCATTATTCCATGTTCTCTTTTCTAATGGGTTAATTTTCCCTCATGCATGTCTTGATTCATTGATCTCCCTACTCAGTCAATTGATTACTTTATGTAGATTTCCAAATACACCTCTACCTTTGTCCGGTAATATTTCTCGAAAGGCCTAATTAATTTGGGTTATATGTTTGTCTAGTATATTTTCAACTTCACTACTCACCTTGATTTATAACATTAAATGTTTTCAAAATATAATTTAATTTAAATTTTCATATAAATTAATAACAATGTTTGGAAAATTTAATTAAATTCAAGAAATTTGTTTAAGAATGTTAAGAGATATTTTAACTTAATTTTACCAATATAAAATTTAACTTTTATTGTAGAAAATTTTTGAAAAATGAAAACTTTGAGGAAAATAGGCGAAGTGGACTTGGTGGATACCACATATTCAGATGAAGTTCTGATCACATTGTGATTCAAATTTCTTTCCCACCTTTATACTAATGTTCTTAAATGTTTACGGGTTTTAATTATCCAACTTAAATATCATTATATCTCATCATATAATTTTTATGTTCAATATTAATTAACATTAAAGTGGTAAAATTTCCTTGTTTTTCATGTTTTCATAGAAAATGGAGTGATATGGAGAGTTTATGAAAAAATAGAATTAAAATATATTAAACTGTGAAAAATCCAAAACAATTTAGCAGATTCAAATTCACACAAGAGGAGTTATTTTTATCAAATCAAACTAAAATTTGGTTTGTGGATCATATGGATCATGGTATATTGTTTTTTATTAATATTAGTAAGCTAGTTTATCCATATAGAGACCCAAAACATCATACCTATTGTGACATCTTTCATCAATAATATTTTTAAATCCTAATAGAATGAAATATAGATCTAGTAAAGGTTTTATATCAATGAGACCTATAAATCACACAAAAATTCTCACCATAAATAATTAAATTTTTCAATCATTGAGTATTTTGAAAATAGGTAAATGAATATTGGGTTTTTGGTTTTTAAAATTAAATAAAATAAATTGTAATTAAATGGAAATATTAGAAATAACAATGGTCAATCCTTGGTTGAATTACAATTTTAATCCCATCATTGTTTTATTATGATTGTTCTAGTTTTATCCTCTATTATTAAATATAATAAATATTATACATGTAATTACCTTTCACTGTATCTCTTATATAATCTATACACCATGATCCTTGAGTACAAATACCCTTATATACTCCTAAGTGAACTATCAAGAACACTCAACTCTATTGTATAAAGAGTAAGCTTATACCAACCTTGGTACTAGCAACTTGAAACATCCTTGATTGAGATATATATCCATAATATTTTTAGGTATTTTACCCCATAAAAAATGACCATAATCACACACTACTTAGTCTATAATCCTTACAACCCTATCACATGAAGGTTAGATAAATGAAAGGGAAACTTTGAAATCATATGTTGTAATGACCCTCATCTTTATGAGTTAGTTTTATCTATTTATTTTCAGTTCTTTAAGTGTTAAATTGATGAATTTCACATTTAAGAAATATTAAAGGAAAAAAGAGTTAAGTTGGTGTTAGTTTTATCCATAATTTATTGGAACTTATAAAAGGAGAAATTCTATAAGTATGATTTTTTAAGTTCAAATTGATATGGTAGAGAGGAAGAAACAAAGTCCATAATTCTAGAAGCTGACATTCTAGATATAGGCCGTCATAAGTAGTAAATAATAAGCATTCTTGATGAGTCTCAAATGGGAAGTAAGAATATGTAAGATAATTTCATAATTATTTATCAACACATAAGAGTGATACATAAGAATTTATTCAGAAGGTTACATAAGGTTTTTTATCACAAATTTTCTAGATGAATGAACTATTAATTTAAAGGGAAAGTTAAGTATTTGGATGAATTTTATTGAATGGCGGGATGAATGTGAATGTTATATACAAGTTGACATGATCTCCACAAATATTAGAGGATGGTGGAACCGGTTACACTGACTAGAATCTACTTTAACTACCAGGGTGGAGACATTTGTTGAGAATAATCTTGATGGAGTGAAATTTTATGATTTTAATCATCTTAAATTTATTTAATACATATATTTAAACATTTCCCTCATGGAGTAGGAATTAGTTCAAAAAACATAAATACTTATGTTATTCTTTTTTCCCTGGTTTCTTTCAATCACTTTCATTTATAAGTTATTTTATGGATTGTTCTTGCACATTGTAATGTAGTGACTTAGGTGAAGTTTTTATTCTATGTTTTGGATACATCGTGTATTCATATTCTGTTGATTTAGTAGTTATAATTATTTATTTTCACTATGAAAGTTTCAGGTGATGGATTTTGGTTGGGAGGTTCATCGAACCCAATGAGTAGTATTCGAGCTTAAGTAATAGAGTGTTGGATGAATAACCACTATCTAAGGGGTTCCAAATTTTAGTCTAGTAGTACTATTTTACCTTAGCCTTATAAGATAATTTCGTCAAGTAGTTCTTGATCTCTTTTACTTGTTTTAGACTTAATGAGAGTTTATTTATTCAGGAAGTAATCAAATTTTATGAGTTTTAGGTTTGGGTGGAGAAGTTCAACATGATATATTCTAGATTCTGGAAGATATATATTGAGGATTATATATTGTAGAAGGATCTTGATTTTACATTATCTAACACCAATCAATAAGTGATGAATAATGGAGAGTGGGGAATACTAGAAAAGAAATCACTATGGTTGAACCAAATGAAACTATCTTGAAACATGTCATATGACATTTGTGAGGTGAAGACAACTTCAGAACATATGGAAAATCTTACTGATATATATGATATTCCAACAACAATGAAAAAATTGTTTCTATTGTAGAGGTTATTTGTAATAACAATGCCAAAAGTAAATCTAGTTTCTTATTATGTCATTAAAATCAACATGATATAGAGTCAATTGGAATCGGTTGAGGTTAAGTTTGGGGATCCATAGTGGTAAGTGCTATTACTTTCATCACTTGTATAATATTCAGATGTGATAATGACCATAGTGGTTACCATGGTAAATCTTGAATTAAGATAAACTTAGTGTTTGGGGATTTTTGGGATCTAATTCGGAATGGGGATATTTGACAAAAGTAGATCTAAGTATCTATCAAAAATTCCTATAGTGTAGAAGGCAGGGGATATTTCATTTCATGGAAGAGATATAATAAATGAAATGGAAGAAGAAGTAGGAGCTGTAGTATCTTAGTGGATGGTGGTCCCAAACATTGGCATTGTGAGAAGAAAGTCCATCTGAAGAAAAATTCAAGCAAGTAGTGATTCTATTCTAGAATATATGCTTCTAGAAGTGCATAAAAACATCATATTTTGGAATATATAAGAGTTCTATTTTAAGTACTACCAATTCTATTGAGTCTAAGATTATAGACTCTAAATATTATTTTCATTCTACATCCTAGAAAGGGATTATAATAAATTATACTTTTAGAAGGTTCAGTAAGGTTCATTTTGTGGATGATAAAGCTCTTGAGATTATGGGAAACAATGATGTTTCTATCCGGAAAAAAAATAAAATATTTTTGGAATTTCAAAGAGCATGGAACATACCAGGGTTATAGAATAACTTTATTTTGGTAGTATAGTTATAAAATGAGGGTTTCTATAAAATTTTCACAAATGGAGTGTGTAAAGTTACAAAAGGTTCCATGGTGATGTCCAAAGGAGTGAAAGATGGAACATTGTACCTAAAGAAAATGTTAGAAGGTGTAATGTGTTCCAGAAAAGTAACTTCCATAAAGCTATGGAATTAATGTCTTAGTCACTTAATTGACAAAGGGATAAAAATACTTTTTACTAAAGGAATACCTAATATTGGAATCATGGAGTATGAAACATTTTAAGAATGAAACTTTAGGAAGTAGTGGAATGTGTCATTCTAAATAGAAGGCATGATTCCCTAGGATTATAAGTTAGAACTAATTCATACATAAGTACAGGTTCTAGCTTTGGTCTATTATCATAGAGGTTTATTGTAATATATTACCTTTATTTATGATGAATCCTAGAATGCATGGTTTTTCTTACTCAAGAACATGCCCAAAGTTTTTGAAACCTTCATTCAATGGAAATCCATGGTGTTAAAGGAAACCAAAAGTAAACTAAAATGTTTGAGGTTTAAAAATGGTAGGGAACATATAAATAGGGAGTTCTAGTGGTTTTTATTTCATAATGATATATGGTTTGAGAATTTCATACCAAGAAATTTCTAATAAAATGAGTTTTCAGAGACGATGAATCAGATGTTAGTTGAGAAGGAAAGAAGCATTAGGATTCATGTTGGTTTCCTAAAGAGTTTCGGGAAGAATCAATTACTTGTGCTACCAACTTTCTGAATAAAAGTCCATCATATCCATTAGGGTAGGAACTTTCAAAATCATGTTGGTCCAGAAGAAAGTTTAAAATTTACCATCTCAATTCCTTTGGTTAACTTTCCTATATCTACATTGATTCCATATAAAGGGATAAGTTGGAACCTTACTCTCAAACATGTTACTTTTTTCGGTATGGTGATGAAGACTTTGGATTTAAACTATGGGATAAAAACTCTCAGAATGTTTTTAGAATCCCTAATTTTGTCTTTATTGAGGAGATATTGTGAAAAGATTAAATCTAAGGAAATTTTTTTGATGCAATAAAAGTATCATCACAAGCTGATATTTGACGGAATGTAAGTTCAAAAGTTCTGGATGTTTTGGAAATTTCAGGGGGTACATCAATTCTATAAAAACTTGGATATACATAAGATGTTTTAGATGGAAATAAATTTTGACAATGTTTAAAATTCTAAAAGTACCAAATAGATCAGGGAATATGGAAGTTCTGGGATAGCTCTAAAAGGAGAAGTTCCATAAATAGTATTTACAGAAGGAGATGAGTTGCAAGGATAATTATGATGATCTACCAGGATTCAACTCTTAGTAAAAAGATACAAAAAATACTTGAACTATTTGCTTCTCATGGATGATGGAGAACCAGAGTGACTGAAAGGGGATATAAGTCTGAATGACTCTAGTTAGTGAAAATTATCCATGAGGTATGAGATTGATTCCTTGAATGTTTCTTAGATGTGGGAGCAAACTGAATGAAATTCTAGGAGGAGAATACTTTATAATAATTGGGTTTATCAGTTGGAGGAGGGAGCAGATGGTAGATGGAGGTATAAGAAAAGGTTTTTCATGAAGGGTTTTCAAAAAAATTAAAGGTGTATATTTTTCCTTGATATTTTCTATGATGGTTAAACACATGACTATTAGGGTGGTTCTTAATATGGTTACAATGGAAGGGTTATATTTGGAATATTTATATGTGACAGATACATTTATTCATGGATACTTGGATGAAAAAATTTACATAGAAAATCTAAAGAATTTCATGGATAAATGGATCAAAGATATTGTATGAAAGATAAAGTGGGGACTTTACAAATTAAAGTAAGCACCAAGGTAGTGGAACCATAAGTTCAATGCATTTATAATGGAACGTAAGTTTATTTGGAGAAATATAGATCATTTTTTTTACTAGAAGGTGTTAAATGATGGGAATTTCATCATATTACTTCTCTATGTGGATGGAATGATTATTGTAAATCTGGTAAATGAAACGATTTATGAAATGAAAGATGAATTTCTTTGAAGTTTTGAGATAAAGAATCTTGGTTTGAAAAAATAGATTTTAGGGATGCAGCTCATAAGGGACTTTAGTTATGAAATAGTTTTTGAGACTCAATCTAACTACATCCCAAAGGTAGTGGAACATTTTGGAATACAAAAGATATACTTATCAAGGTTATAGTCTGATATGTGACTAGATAGTGTTGTGCCTCAGTCAAGCTAGGATGAATATAAGAATGTTGGGGGAACAATGCAGCAGTAAAGTAGCATTGAGAGTGAAATAAGTTTTTTGTATGTTGATTGAGGTATTGGTGGTGAATCATAGAAACAATTATCAAGTGGGATATTGTTAGGTTTAGCCACATTAAAAACATTTTTATTGGATAATTGATTGGAAATATGAAAGGAGTTATTTTGGAAGACTAATTTCCAAAGTCCATATAGAGATAGTAGAGTGGCAGTGAAAAAGTATGGATGTATAAAATTAGTCAATCCTATGAAGGTAATCAGAAGTATCCTTGATGAGTCAAAAAATAGAAGTGTAGAGATTTAAAGGACTTATATAAGGATTTATTGGTACTCATGAGTGATACATAAGGATTTATTCATATGGTTACATAAGTTTTTTTCTCATGGAGTTTCTAGATACATTAAATATTCCCTAAAAGCGAAAGTTAAGATAGTGGATTCATTTGAACAAGTGTAGGGATGCCCATGAAGATCATATCCAAGCATTAATTCTCTCTATAAAGATCAGAAGATGGCGGAACCTATTGCACTGATTAGACTATACTTTAAGTAGTAGGATGCAAACATTTTTTGAGAATACTCTTGATAAAGTTACTTTTACTGATTGTAATGATCTTCCATTTCTTAAATAAAAGTATTAAAATGTCCCCCATGGAGTAGAGATTAGTAAAAACTATATAAATACTTGTGTTGTTCATTTGATTTTGTTTCTTTAAATTGTTTCCTTTAAAAAGTTTTTGTCTGGATTGTTCGCATGTATTGAGTTGGGTGAAATAGGTGAGGTTTATCTTTTAAGTTCTAAATACATCATGTATATAGGTTTTTTGATATGGTGGTTTAATTCTATCTTTTTGTTGTTTGTGTTTTGGGTGATAACCTCCAGTCGAGAGGCTCATTGAACTCAACAATTAGAAGTAAGAGGAGAGTGTACGCATAAGAGAATATTTGTGTACCCAATGGAGTAGTATCAGGTACCTAGTAGTAGTTTTTGTGAACTGTAATGGATAATAGTGTAGAAACTGGGTATACAATGTCCTTGAACTTATTACCTAGTAAAATGATAAAGGTTTTTTTTAAAATAATGGTAAAATGGTTATTTCATACAAAAAATTAAAAATCCATAAACCCATTAACTATAGATTTATCTTTCATTTGGCACCAGGGCCCCTTCCAAACTCATCTTCCATTACTCTTCTTCCTCTTAAGGGGTTCATACTCCCAATGTTGATCCTAATCATTGTGGCTTAGTCACAAAAACTCATAATTGGAGAGACCGTGGTGGAAGTTTCCACCATTCTCCCTATTTTGATTGTTTCTTCAAGGTAGTGGATTAAAACCATAATTAATTTTCTCTAGGTTTTAAAAATTCATCATATATTTTTAATTTTCTTCTATTAAGTTGTTAAAATAGTTAATCATCGGTGAATCTAAGATATTAAATTCATTTTCCCTTCTATATTTATCTTATTTTTGAGTAAATAACTAAAATACTAATATCCCTTACTCTAGTTTTATTTTAAAAATTCAAGTGGTAGTCTATTTCTTTCTTCAGGGATTATATATTGGTTTTAGAAAATAATTTGGTATTCTGTCCCCCATTTTTTCTCATATTATTGCAATGTAAATGATAATAATGACATAGAATAGAGGGAACCTAAACTTAAAAAACGATTTTTCTCTAAATAAATGTTTTTAAAACTCTAGTTTTGACATAATTTGATATTGGTAACATATTTTTCTCTATACTACTGGATACTTGTTATGATCCCTCTTGCTATCAGTTATGCCTTGTTTGGTTTTCTTGATATATCATGTCTTCTATGATTTTTTTTGGAATTAGTTATGCTAATTATCATCATTATTATTATACACATGTTTTCTTAACATGTTTAAGTTACTGATAAATTTAAAATATTATAGGAAAATGGTTTATACAGGTTTCTTAAATCATCGATAACAATGTTTATACAGATTTATAGATACCCCAATGATATATATACCTATATCTTGAAAAAAAAAAAAAATTTATATGTTTGTTTGTATTATGTTTTCTAGTAATTAAGTGAGGGGGATGTTTTTTAAAGAGGATTTATAAGTGATGAGGGAGATATAAGGTTTTTTTGGAAGTATTTGGAGGAGTTTGGTCTCGAGAACACGATTTTCACTATGACACAAATGGTCGTACAATGACTAAAGTACATAAGAGTCATTTGGGAACTATATAAGAGTCCTTAAGGAATTTTTATGAGTGAAACATGTCATGAAAAAATTATCACATGATAATGATTGATTCTTAAAACTCCTTCAGATTTTGTATGAATCTTTAATTTTCCTATTTGAGGAGAAGTGATTGTGCTGTAAAAGGTGTTATCACTCTGTAAAAGGACAAAGGTGGATTTCAGAGAATCTATCTAGGTGAGTATTGTGATGTGAATTGATATTTCATACTGTAAAAGAATCTGAGTGATTTTTTTTTTCTACCCAAGTGAGGTTTTCCCCATAAACAACAAGTATGCACCATAATAGTTTCTAGGAGAATTTCAATGGTTTTTCTAGAATGATCCTCGTGTCATTAAGTACATGATCACATCATGGTAAGTTTGAGGATTGAAATTTGTTTGAGTTATATTACACAAATCCCAAATAAAGATAATGGTAGATTACATGAACCGTAAGGAAGTTATTAAACCATAAATCATGTATCAAGAGACCACAACATGAACGTAGCTAAATTATCATTATTTACAATACAATAAGTAAATCGTGTTGTAAAGAATCTATTTCCATAAAACTTGGAAATTTGACTTGAAATTAAAAAGGGAAGTCATGACTTAGATTTTAAGGGGTTTAATGGAACTTAATAACCACATTTAAAGTGGGTGTGATACTTGTAATGATCTATTAAAGAGAGAAGAAGAAGAAAATTTGATCCTAACCCTTGGATAAAAGAGGTTGGTTGAATTCCCTAAAACTGCACACAATAGTTCTTTAAAGTGGTTCATCAGAGGGTATCTTTGAATTCAGAATACAATTAGTATCTCATAGAGATTAAAGGAGATATATATCCAGTTCAACCTAGAATTGAAAGAAGAGATATCTAGGATCATGCATTTAAAGGTTGAAAGAAATGATGAAATATATTCCAATGAATGTTCTTACTAGAAGATCATCTTTCCATATAGAAGTGATACACCATTTCTAATGTAACCTATCATCATACATCCATGGAGAAAAATATTATCATAGAAGGAGTAGTGTGTTTATATTTGTGAAGAAGAGTAGAAAGTCCTTGAAAAACATTATATGGATTGTGAATCTAGAGGTTTAGTGAAACCACACTATTTTGTAATCAAATATCAAGAAATGTTATTAGTATCTTAGATTCATAAGAAAATTTCCATGCATTCTCCTTGGATTAGATCATTTTAGTAAACAAAGTAAAATTTCCTCTGTTCCTTTACTACATTACTTACTCAAAAGTGACAGTGAGGGAGAGAAGAGTGTTCCTAAAAAGATAGAACAATATCATAATCAAGGATAAATCTTGAAACTACAATACCCTAATTCACCCCCTCTCAGGGTATATTCCTTTTATTAGGGACTAACAAGTGGTACCAGAGTAAGGGTTTTTAGGGATAAGTACTTTATCTTTTGGAATCATGGAATCCACTATCAAATACAAAGCGATCTATATTTTTGATGGAAATATTTTTTTAATTTCTAAAGAGTTAGATAAAATATTATTTCATATATTTGGGAGTAGAAATGTATATGGAAACTATTCATGGTATTTAAACAATTATATAGAGTGTATATTCATATAAAAATGATCACAAATCATTGCATACTGATTCCAAGATAATAAATACCTTAGGAGGAGCTTTGGATAACCACATATATATATGAATTTAATTTCATGAAATACCTATCATGTTTTGTGGTATAAGCTTCTAAACATCTATAAAGGGGATGGAAAAGTTCAAGAAGTGAAGCTATAAGTTTTTTTGGAATAAATATGAAGATTTTAGGATAAGAAAAAATGAAATAGTTGACACATTTTTTGATCAACCCAAAATATTGATGGAATAAATGTATGGTCTTAGAGAAAACATTGATGATTTCAAAATAATTAAATGAATTATAAGAATGATGCATTTTCATTTTACTATGAAGGTTTTTGTGCTCGAAGACAAAAATATTAAGGAAGTGTATCTGCACAACTTAAAAAGCACTCTTGTCGCATATGAAATGAGGAATGAAGTTAATGAATCCAAATAAAAGGAGGACTCAGATGAGGTAGAATTTAAGGCTATGAAGAAATTATCAGTAAAAGAGGATAATGAAGATGAATAAATTTATTAGGTGATTTACTTTAGCACCTATAATATAAAAAGTGGTAAAACAAAATTTAAAGGCAAGATTCCACTTCCTTTATTTAGGTATGGTAAAGTTGGGAAACTTGTATTAAGATTTACCAAGAGGTATCAGGATAATAATGAAGATGAAGATCCTCCTAGGAAATCTTCAAAGTAAGTTAAAGGAAATAAAATATCATAGAGGAGGTTCTTCAAGAGAAAGAAACTTCTTTCTCAAGAAGATGAATGTTCATAAGAAACAGAAGTGGAGGAGGATAAGGAACACAAAGTCCATGGTGAAGATTCTTTGATGGATATTGTAGAAAAGTCACAAGTTGAAGACAACCCTGATGGATATAGTTAAATAAAGGGAACAATCTATCACGAACCATCCCCCGGGCCCATGCTGTGACTACCCTAAGCCCACCTTCCATAGGCCACAGGGTGACGACAAGCACCGAAAGGCGTATTCCCTAAAACTGGGAAGGAATTTCCTTTATAACCTGTAAACACATGTAACCAAGCACACAACAAGATACAAAAACAAGTAAACTATATAGTAAAAGGAGTGCGTACATTAAGAAAAAGGGGATGGAATACAAGCCCAACTGGAAAGTACAAGAAAAATGAAAAGTACAAGAAAACTGAAACAACTCCTATGAACTCCCACCAAGGATCCTAACTGAAGGGTAGGTACAGCTCTCGAACGGTCGTCTTAGCGGTACGCCTCGTCTAATTTCCACTTCCAAGCTACCTCAAGTCCTATTACTCTCATCCGTAGTGAGCCCTATCCGTCATCTGCACTAAACACAACAAGGTTCGGGCGTAGCCTATGCAGGGGTGAGTATAACGATACTCAGTAGGGACCCCGAGACCCCCGAAGATCTCCCGAAATCCACAAAGGATAAACCACAAAGCATGGAAACAACATTCAACCCTACTTAGGTATATTCCCATACATATACTTAAGTAATAAAGTATACTCATCTCATTCATGAGGAAACACAAAGCCCAACTCATTAGACCAAATCTCAACTATTCCACGAAGGAAAGAATACCACGAAGGTAACACCACAAAGGTAAGTACCACAAAGGTAACGACACATAGAAGAATACCATAAAGGTATTTCCACGAAGGTAAGTACCACAAAGTTACGCCAAACAGAAGAATATCACAAAGGTATAACCATGAAGGTAAGTACCACAAATGTACGCCACTCAAAAGAATACCACAAAGATATCTCCATGAAGGTAAGTACCACAAAGGTATTCCACACAGAAGAATACCACAGAGGTATAACCACAAAGGTAAGTACCACAAAGGTATGTTACATAGAAGAATACCACAAAGGCATCGCCACGAAGGTAAGTACCACAAAGGTACGCCACACAGAAGAATACCACAAAGGTATCACCATGAAGGTAATGACTCAGATCACACCAGGTATAACTTAGGTACGATAATAAAGATGATTAGATGCAAATACTGAATCATCTTACTCTGTTAAGAGGCAGACCCACGAAGGATCCTAAATCATCAGATCCACACAGGATCCTAGTACAACAGACCCACGTAGGATCCTAGAGCAGTCCCACATGGATTCCTAGTGCAGATCCAAGTGAGAGTCTCAAACACAGGCCCACACAGGATCCCGAAGCATAGACCCACACAAGATCCCAAAGCACAGACCCACATAGGATCCCAAAGCACAGACCCATGTAGGATCCTAAAGCACAGACCCACATAGGATCCTTTTCTCATGTTACAGCCAGCTACAAGGTTCCTGAACTAAGCTTGCTTGATTCTGGGAGGATCCACTTCTCAATCCACAAGTTTAATACTCCAACTACCACGAAGTCCCACGAAGAAGTATCTCAAAGGAATGACATGTAAAAGGGGTCTCAATGTGACAGGCTGTGCATCAATTGGATGCCCGGTCTGTAAGTTATTGGTCTTTTAGTCCCAAGGGCCCGGTTGGATTCGTGTTAGATCCAACCCACTCATACCCCAACTTTATTCAAAACTCAAGTGGGGTATACCAAAAGGACCATCTCGATCCAAGGTTTCCGGTGCCGCAGATGGTTCATCATTTCGACACCATATAAGGGAGATTTTTTGAATACAAGATCCCACAATAATAATAATAATAACATTATTGGGTGTTTCATGAACTCAAGCCACGAACTAGAATTTAATATACAACATTAGACTTAAAAAGACCATCTTAATGACAGGATCACGTCACCATAGACGGTAATTCAATCAGACATCACACGCATGAGTTCTGGAGGGTCAAAGATTTAATAATAATAATATATTATTATTATTTGAGCGTTTCGGGTACCCGATCCAAAAACCCAAAAAAGACATCCAATATTGGACTCATAATTTTCATCTCTAAGTTAGGGTCATACTGCCGCTAATGGTTCATGAAACCAAGGTCGCACGGATAAGTTACAGATGAATTATAGTTTTACAACCAAAAATAATAATAAAATTATTTATATTATTATTATTTTATTATTTTTTTCCTTATAACCCATCTCAATTGAGATTCACGCACAAGGGTAGCACCTCCCCCATATTACAATGATTTCCTATTTAATTTCTTTTGATTTTTAATTCATTTCTTTTCAACTATTCCTATCTCCAATTAACTCTTCTTTCGCCGCAATTCTCACACACTGTTCGAGCAAGCAATCAAGCCCACGACTTCTCCTGCAACTCTAACCGCATGCTTCCTCCGCACGTCTGGAACCACCGTCGCACCACCTATCTCGCCCGAAGCTACACCCCAAAGACACGCCGGAATTACACCTCCACATTTCCCCTTCCGCGGCCCACTGCATCTTCGTTCTAAACCCGAAAAATAAAATGATCGCATATTCGCGATCTTTGGGTCAAGGGATCTGCGTACATCTGTCACACTCAACATAATATTGCGTTTCCAGTGCCAATAAATATTTGTCCGCCTCCTTCTGCGAGCCATTTAGGCTTCGTTCCAAGCCTGAAAAATTAAACAATCGCATATTTGTGATCCTTGTGTCGAGGGTTTTGCATCCATATATCACGCTCAGAAAAACTTCGTGTTTCCAGCGCCAATAAATATTAGGCGTTGAAGAACGCATGAAGAACACGTGAAGAATAAAAAGAAAGAGGAGCATGGTTTATGTGTGGGATTATGGCCATGTTCGTTTGGCCATTTTCGTCGTGAATTTTTGATATGAAGAATCAATAAAACAAATTCAAACATATATAAAAATCCCTACCTCTATTGTCCGTTAGAGGTGGCGTGAGGAAGAAGACGAAGTCGATGAGTTGGTGACATCAGCGTTCGTTGCTCCCGCAAGATGTTTCCGATCTGTGATCAAGCGTCATCCTTGTTCTCCGATTCCATAGGATGCTCTTCAATGGAGATTGTTCTTCATTTGAGAATATGATCCTCCAAAAGCTCTCCCTAATTCCCCCTTTGCCAATACTTTCCCCAAACTCAAGAAAAAGAGGAGACAACTTATTAAATTAAGTTTGTTAATTTAACAAGTTAAGTTGGATAATTAAGTAAATTGAGGTTGGAAAATTAACTAGGGGAATACTAAAGGTTTCCCCCACAATAATTGGGAGTTCGGGTGGTCCCCACCACCAAGCATTCAAAATGGCGGTTTCAAATAAAATAAATAAAAAGTTATTTTTTTTTATTTTTTTCTTCTCCCACGAAAATCCGAAAAACTAATTTCCACCCTCAACCCACTATGGTCAAGGTGAAGGTCTACTTAAGAGAATATCAGTGCTGCAAGTTCAACTGTGTCCTTGGATTTCAATTCCGAGTACCGGTTCAAAAGTTACAAAACTCCGCTTGCGCGTTTACTGAACGTACCCAAAAAAAAGTTCAGAAAATTATTAACTATCACCCTAGACCCGCGCCGGTCGAGGTTAGGATCTACCCAAACACGCCCCAACGAACCCAATGGTACTCTCAGATTTTCAATCCGAGTTACCATTTAAAATTTATTGATTTTACAATAAAATAATTGTCACTTAATTATTTTATTTACGGCCAAAAACTAACTTTCAATGGTGGCCCGTGCTGGCCAAAGTTAGTGTCTACTTAAATAAAGTATACCCTCACAAGTTCAGCGGTGCTCTCAGATTTTCAATCTGAGATACCGTTTGTGAGTTATAAGCATTTGAAAAATAAAATAATTTATTTAATTATTTTATTAACGGTTATTCCATTTTTGGATTTTCTCACAGGAGGCCCACGCCGACTAAACTTAGGTCATGCCTAGGGTAAACCTACCATGTTGAGAACAACGATGCCCTCCGATTTCTGATCTGAGTAACTATTTAAGATTTATTCCACTTTTTTAGGAAAACTGCTTACGAGTGCTAATTAAAGCTTAACAAAGCTTCGACGGATCATTCCAGGCACTCCGAGCCTCGGAATCACGCACCGTTAGATTTCACGATCTTGTAATAATTCCATATAATTAAAAAAATTATACAGAATTTCCGGGATATTACATTCTCTCCACCTTAGGGATTTATGTCCTTGAAATCCAAAACAAAGGAAAAATAACCAAAAGAGGGTACTGAGCACGAATTTGAGCCTCCTGCTCCCATGTGCTCTCCTAGAGGTTCCCGTGCTACCAGCGTACGCACACCAGAGGTATCGATCACCCACAAAGGACCCACTTCTATCGATCCTCAATCTCCACTGGAACCTCCATAAACGACGCCCCATCATCTAAGTCCAGCTCGACGTAGTCGATGATGTGAGATGGGTCATGCACATATCCTCTCAGCTGGGATACATGGAAGACGTCGCACACCCTCTCCAACTGCGGTGGAAGAGCCAAGTGGTATGCCACATCACCTACCCTCCAAAGGATCAGAAAAGGACCAATATTCCTCGGTGATAACTGGCCCCCTCGGCCAAATCTCTACAAACCTCATCGAGGTGAGACCCATAGGAATACATGATATTCCTCCTCCTATCAGTATAAGACTTCTTCCTGCTCTGAGAAGTTTTCACTTAATAACAAGTGAGGCATCATAATACAAATCTTCCACTGCATTCTTCATCCTTGGACACCAATACTGACGTTGAAGGTCCTAGTACATCTTCACCACACCAGGATGTACCACCAGAGGGGACGTATATAACTCCCTCAACACCTCCTCCTGTAGTGCTACTGGTACCATGGTATATCCTCTGAAGAGGACGACGTGCTTTCCACCTTCAGAAAATCCATCAGGTGCCTGTCCTGGGGATATCTGAGCACGTTGAGCCTCATAGTCAATGCCCCCAAGCTGTGCCTTCCAAATTCACTGAAAGATTGGGGGAGTGAAAGCCATAGACTGGAGGTAAATTTCTTCATCTCTATCCATGACAGATATCTACAGCGCGACTAGCTTCTCTGACGGCTCACTCAGTAGATGCTGACCAAACCTCTTGCTGAGTGCGTCTGCTATCACGTTCCCCTTCTCGGGAGTGAAGATTATCTCAAAGTAATAATCCTGGAGGATATCTAGCCATCATCACTGTCTCAACTTCTGAAAGCTCTTCTGGCACTTCTATATACATAGGAAAGGCTCCTCCTTCTTCATCAAAACTGAAAAGAGTGTCTCTACCCTGCAGAAGTCTGGTCCAAAGCTTCGGTCGTACCCAGCCAAAGCAGAAGTCCCTCTCCCTACGAGGAGGTAATCATGGAAAAATCTTTTGAAAAGATGTCCCCATGCTCTTCCACTCCTGTTTGGAACTAAAAACTAAAAACTCCTGCCACCATAAGGGTAAGTCTGGCTGACTCATGAGTGATCAGCCGCACCCTCCTATACCTGAGTCCATCCTATGATATCTGAGTTTCCTTTTTGCTGACCCAGGAAAACCCCATTCCAATGTTGCAGAGAAACCAAAACCTTTTTGCCTAATATAGTAAATATGAGTATGAACTATGAATGTACAGTCCATACCCAAACTAACATCATAAGGCCTTAACGCTACCACCAAGAGGTTCCAACTGAAACTCTCACCTCAAGGGTCAGATCATACCATCGGCGTAAGTGTGATTATTGAGTCTCCTTCCAAAGGTATCTCCAGACGTGAGGGTAAATTCAACGGTTTAACTGGAAAATCTAGGTCTTGGACAAGATTTGTGGAGGGAAGGAATGATTTGTGCCTATGTATATTGTTACGACAGCTCGTAGTAGACACAGACCGTACCTCGAATCATTCCTAGAGCCTTTGGGTCGCATTCCTTGAACACATGCACCAACTCTCTTCCCCTATCCTCAAGATCCCTGAGCCTTGTGGGGACCATAATGGGGGGTGGTTGTAACATATCGAAATGTACACCAACTCATGATACTTCCCTAGCTCTGGTTCTACATCTGAAGCCCTGCAGATTCATCTGTCCCTAACACTTCTTCTTCCCGAAACAATTTTTACATGCCCAAGTCTCTGAGACTGGCGCCAGTTTCCTGTTTTCCAAATACTAACATTCATTGGATGTATCCGCTCATCCAAAGAACATTCAACCACAAAGGTACTCTCTAGCACCCCAAAATAAGTAAGAATGCATATAAGAATAGTGCTGGCTTGGACGTCCTTAAACACACTGCCCTTGAAAATCTGAGCCCTGAAGCACTGATTGCATCATATTCATCATGTACCAGGAATGATCGGTACACCTCGATGAATACTCAGATACCGACATGTCATCCTACCGAAGCTGTAGAAGCTCTAGAGAACTCTCAGCCACCTCCTCAAGCCAGTCCTCAGCCGCCTGTGAGTTGGGCTCGCCTCAGAACTTGAGGGGTATCTGATGCTGAATCACGTGTAAATCACTAAGCATATATGTGTCCTCTACTGGTACCATCAGTTGTAACTACTGACCAACGTGCAGTGATATAGCTAACACACTACCCGAAGGTACTATCTTGAGTAATGGTCCAGGTTCTAAATCCTCATCACTATGCGGACCATCCGCATGGTCACTCACTAAAAAAGACTAGTATCTAAGATCACCATCTGCTCTAATGGTGTCTCAACTAGGTGGAAAACTCTAGCAACCGCCTCCAGATAGCCCTCAGCTACATGGGAAACTGCCTCGCTTCGAAACCTCGGAGGCCTCTACTGCTAGAACTTGTGCAATGCACTCAGTCGGCGTGCACCGTCCGCCAGTGCAGCTGGTGGTAACTGCTACCCAATGAGTGGTGGTGCTGTTGGTACACCACTCGAAGGTGCCAACATAGTAGGAGGGCCTTACATCGGAGCCTCGTCGCTTGGTGGGCCATCATCGTGTACTCTCTTGGGAATCCTGGCTGGATGTCTATACAACGACATCCTGATAAGGAACAGGTGCGCCACGGTCATTAAGTTATACCTGGTGAGATGACTCAAGAAAACACAAGAAAACTTTTCAAAACACACATGCAATCAGTGTTTTCATGCACTGAGTCAGAAATTAGAAGTCAGGGTCCTGGTGTATGGATACGTCGACCGCCACACCAACATTGGATTCCTTAAACTGATAACCACACTCACTATACTTAACACTATTTCTGTTAAAAAATCAGAGTATAATGTTCTACAGTAGAACCGACTCCTTTGATACCAATTTGTCATGACCCGTCCCCCGGGCCCGTGCTGTGACTACCCCAAGCCCGCCTTCCATAGGCCAAGGGTTGACGACTAGCACCGAAAGGCGTATTCCCTAAAACTGGGAAGGCATGGCATTTATAACCTATAAACACACGTAACCATGCCCATAACAAGATAAAAACACAAGTAAATTGTATAGTAAAAGGAGTGTGTACAGTAAGAAAAAGGGGCCGGAATACAAGCCCAACTGGAAAGTACAAGAAAACTGAAAAGTACAAGTAAACTGAAACAACTCCTGTGAACTCCCGCCAAGGATCCTACCTGAAGGGTAGGTATAACTCTTGAATGGTCGTTTCTGCGGTACGCCTCGTCTAATTTCCACCTCCGAGCTACCTCCAGGCCTGGTACTCTCGTCCGTAGTCAGCACTGTCCGTCGTCTAAACCGAACACAACAAGGTGCGGGCATAGCTCGTGCAGGGGTGAGTATAACTATACTCAGTAGGGACCCTGAGACCCCCTAAGGTCTCCCTAAATCCATAAATAATAACCCAAAAGCATAGAAATAACAGTCAACCCTACTTAGGTATATGCCCATACATATACCTAAGTTATAAAGTATACTCATCTCATTTATGAGGAAACACAAAACCCAACTAATTTGACCAAAGCTCAACTATTCCATGAAGGAAAGAATACCATGAAGGTAACACCACAAAGGTAAGTACCGCAAAGGTAACTCCACACATAAGAATACCATAAAGGTATCACTACAAAGGTAAGTACCACAAAGGTATGCCACACAGAAGAATACCACAAATGTATCACCACGAAGGTAAGTACCAAAAAGGTATGCCACTCAAAAGAATTCCACAAAGGTATCACCCCGAAGGTAAGTACCACAAAGGTACACCACACAGAAGAATACCAAAAAGGTATCACCACAAAGGTAAGTACCACAAAGGTATGCGACACAGAAGAATACCACAAAGGTATCACCACGAAGGTAAGTACCACAAAGGTACACCACACAGAAGAATACCACAAAGGTATCAACACAAAGGTAAGGACTCAGCTCACACCAGGTATAACTTAGGTATGGTAGTAAAGATGATAAGATGTAACTACTGAATTATCTTACTCTGTTAAGAGGCAGACCCACGAAGGATCTTAAATCATCAGACCCACACAAGATCCTAGTACAGAAGACCCACGTAGGATCCTAGAGAAGTCCCACGTGGATTCCTAGAGTGGATCCAAGTGAGAATCTCAAATACTAACCCACACAGGATCCCGAAGCATAGACCCACACAGGATCCTGAAGCACAGACCCACATAGGATCCCAAAACACAAACCCACATAGGATCCTTTTCTCATGTTACAACAAGCTACAAGTTTCCCGCACTAAGCTTGGTTGATTTCGGGAGGATCCACACCTCAATCCACAGGTCGAATACTCCAACTTCCACGAAGTCCCACGAAGAAGTATCTCAAAGTAATTCCATATAAAAGGTGTCTCAACGCGATAGATGGGGCGTCAATCGGACGCCCAGTCTGTAAGTTATTTGCATTTTAGTCCCGAGGGCCCAGTTGGATTCGTGTTCGATCCAACCTGGAAATACCCCAACTTTAGCCAAAACTCAAGTGGGTTATACCAAAAGGACTATATCGATCCAAGGTTTCTGGTGCCATAGACGGTTCGTCATTTTGACATCGTATGAGGGAGATATGTTGAATACAATATCCTATAATAATAATAAATAATAATATTATTGGGTGTTTCGTGAACCTGAGCGACAAACCAGAATTTAATATTCAACATTAGACTTAAAACGACCGTCTTAATGAAAGGATCACGTCGCCAAAGACGGTAAGTCAATCAGACGTCACACGCAGGAGTTATAAAGGGTCGAAGATTTAATAATAATAATGTATTATTATTATTTGAGAGTTTCAGGTACCCAATCTAAAAACCTGAAAAATACATCCAATATTGGACTCATAATTTCCATCTCGAAGTTAGGGTCTTACTGCCACTGATGGTTCATGAAACCGAGGTCCCACGGATAAGTTACCGACGAATTATGGTTTTACAACCAAAAATAATAATAACAATATTTATATTATTATTATTTTATTATTTTTTCTTTATAACCCATCTCAATTGAGATTCACACACAAGGGTAGAACCTCCCCATTATTAAAACAATTTTTTCTTTAATTTCTTTAGATTTTTAATTCATTTCTTTTCAACTATTCCTCTCTCCAATTAGCTCTTCTTTCCCCACAATTCTCACGCACTGTTCCAACAAGCAATCAAGCCCATGGCTTCTCCTGCAACTATAACCATAGGCCTCCTCCACACGTCTAGAATCGTTGTCGCACCGGCTATCTCGCCCAGAGCTACACCCCAAAGACATGCCGAAATTGAACCTCCACATTACCACTTATGTGACCCATTTCATCTTAGTTCTAAACCTGAAAAATAAAATGATCGCATCTTCACGATCCTTGGGTTGAGGGATCCATGTCCATATGTTGTGCTCAACAGAATATTGCATTTCCAGCACCAATAAATATTTGGACTCCTCCTTCCGCGAGCCATTACAGCTTCGTTCCAAGCCCAAAAAATTAAAAAATTGCATATTTGCGATCCTTACATCGAGGGCTTCACGTCCATATATCACGCTCGAAAAAATTATGTGTTTCTAACGCTAATAAATATTAGGCGTTGAAGAATGCACGAAGAACGTGCAAAGAATAAAAATAAAGATGATCATGGTTTATGTGAGGGAAGATGGCCATGTTCGTTTGGCTATCATCATCTTTAATTTAGGATATGAAGAATCAATAAAACAAATTCAAACATATATAAAAACCCCTACCTCGATTGTCCATTGAAGGTGGCACGAGGAAGAAGATGAATTCGATGAGATGGTGACGTCGGTGTTCATTGCTCCCGCAAGATGTTTCCGATCCGGGCTCAAGCATCATCCTCTTTCTCCGATTCCGAAGGATTCTCTTCGTTGGAGATTGTTCTTCGTTGGAGAAGATGATCCTCCAAAAGCTCTCCTCAATTCTCCCTTTGCCAACGCTTTCCCCAAACTCAAGAAAAAGAGGATCCAACTTATTTAATTAAGTTTCTTAATTTAATAAGTTAAGTTGGCTCATTAAGTAAATTGAGGTTGGAACATTAACTATGGGAATACCAATGGTTTACCCCACATTAATTGGGAGTTTGGGTGGTCCCCACCACCAAGCATTCAAAATGGTGGTTTCAAATAAAATAAATAAAAAGTTATTTTTTTTATTTTTTTTCTTCTACCACGAAAATCTGAAAAACTAACTTCCACCCTCGACCCACTGTGGTCAAGGTGAAGGTATCCTTAAGTGAATATCAGCACTATGAGTTCAATGGTATCCTCAGATTTCAATTCCGAGTACCGGTTCAAAAGTTACAAAACACTGCTTGTGCGTTTACTGAACGTACCCGAAAAAAAGTTTGGAAAATTATTAACAGTCACCCTCGACTCATGCCAGTCAAGGTTAGGCTTTTCCCAAGTAAAAAATGACCCAAAAAACACAATGGTACTCTTGGATTTCCAATTTGAGTTACCGTTTAAAAGTTATGGATTTTTCAATAAAATAATTGTCACTTAATTATTTTATTTACGGTCAAAAACTAACTTTCACTGGTGGCCCGCGCAGGCCAATGTTAGTATCTGCTTAAATAAAGCATGCCATCATGAGTTCAACGGTGGTCTCAAATTTTCAATCCGAGCTACTGTTTGTGAGTTATAAGCATTTGAAAAATAAAATAATTTATTTAATTATTTTATTTACGGTTATGCCATTTTTGAGTTTTCTCATAGGAGGCCCGCGTCGACTAAACTTAGGTCGCGCCTAGGGTAAACCCACCATCCTAAGTGCAACGGTGCCCTCCGATTTCTGATCTGAGCAACCATTTAAGAGTTATTCCACTTTTTCAGGAAAACTGTTTACGCGCACTAATTAAAGCTTAACAATGCTTCGACGGATCATTCCGGGCACTCCGGGCCTCAAAATCACACGATGTCAGATTTCGCGGTCTTGTAATAATTCTATATATTTAAAAAAAATTATACGGAATTTCCAGGACATTACAAAATTGATCTCAAATTTAATATCTAAGTATCCCTTGAATAAATTGAAATATAAATATATAAAACTAATAAAGAAAATGGAGATGTGTAGGATTATATGTTTTATATGAAACAAAAAATGGAGGAGAAGTCAGAATAAAAAATGAAGATTGATAAAATAAAATATAGAAATTATAGAAACTTAGAGAAAGAGGTTGAGATTAGGCTCAATGTTGAAGAGAAGGTCTAGATAATTGATAACCTAACTAAATTTATAAAATATTGAGTTAAAATAATTTTGGATCTATTAGAATAATTCATGATGTATTGGTGGAAGTGTGAAGACCAAGAAATACTTATCAAACTTGGCATAATATTGGGAAGTTCAATCACATCATCCAATAAGAAATTTCATGGGGTATCTACTAAATAAGTTGTTACTATTTCACTGGTGAAGCATTTCAAATACAATGAAAAAGATATTATATTGTATGATCACAAGAATAAATCCATCATTTTTTTTGAAAACCCCAGACATCACACCCCATAAGAAGGTTTATTTACATGGTACTCAAAAAGGATAATGTTGATATAAAAAAGGTTGAAACAATGACACCAAAAATCAGATGCGACTATTGTGGGAATATGAAAATACATATATTTAATACACCTTAATTCATGATTTATTACATAAAGGTATAATTAATAAATTTTGAAAATATTATGAGTCCTAGTGTCTTTGGGTATTAGATATATAGTATAATAACATCAAACATGAGAAAAAAACTTTTATTTAAAAACTCCAAAACCCACCCTTATATTCCATCAATATTCTAATATTTCCGGGATAACCTAGGGTCATACATAAAAAATGGGTGAGATATAGATCCCAATAAGGGAAAAATCGATGCATAAGACTATTAAAGCAATACATGTAAGGAAATAGGCATATCATGGTGACATAATAGAGGTGAGTATCATAAAAATTAACATTGAATCATGATATAATATGATAACATCAAAGCAACATAGACTTGTGGCAGCAATATAAAATATAACATCATAAACATAAGTCAAGTCTAACCACTGAGAAATCATTACATAGTGTGCCTAGGAAAACCTCTCATAAACCATACATGTAATATTATAAGATAATAATATTGCCCAATATATTTTAGGGATATATAATTCTAAGCCCACTCATCACATTCATACCATGTACATGAATTTGTGCACCACATAGATCATACATCATAAGGGGTTCTTTTATTACTTTTAATTCCACAATTAAGAAGTGTGGGTTACATACATGTAATTACCCAATAAACAAAGGATAGGTATGTATTGGTGAATACCCTCGAGTGTAAATGGAGATGGGTATTCACTACACAAATGTTTGGCATGGAAAATCACAGGATAATTTCAACAGAAAAATGGGTGTACATAAATATTTATGGAAGGATTTAAAAAGAGTGAAATGTGGTCTCTCATTACTTGTAAATCATAAGGATTGTAAATGGATGTGTAAAAAAACATTACAATATGGACAATTGGAAATATAAAGGGTATAATTCAAAGAAAGTACTTGAATAAAGAGGAGGAGAGGATCCCCTACCTTGAGAGGGAGCTTCTAAAATATTGGGAGTATATTATTTAGATCATAGAAAAACCTTGGGAGGGAAATGAGAGGGTGAGTGAGAGTACATTTGTGATCAATAATTTTTTAGTGAATAGGATTGGGAGGATGAGTGGGTATTTATAGCAATATAGGGGGGAATTCTTTATTAATTTCTATACTTAGGTTTTGAACTCTATATGATAAAACAATCAAAACCAAAAACCTTACTATGGTTTTTACCTATGGTTTATACTAAATAGGGGTGGTTTTCAATATTTTATTAGGGTAATAATTGAACTCCTTAAAATAATACCATTGGTGATGTGGAAGTGAGTCATGTCCACAAACAATAGATTTTAAAAACTTAAAATATAATATAGGTTTTGGAGGATTCATTAAGAGTTTATAGAATTAATCAAATAATGGGAAACCTATATTTGTTCATAGGTTCCCTTTATAATATTTATTAAATAACTTTGGTTTATTATGATGTCATAATACATACCGTATATTTATACTATATTTATTTTTTACCCAAATATTAGACCATCTTAAAAAATTGTGAAACATTCACTATTGGATAATTTAGACATGATAATATTTTCTAAAAAATATTTATTTTGTTAAAATAATTCTCTAAATATGAGAATTTACACTTTTGAATCAAAATTACCACTTATTGAAAAATACTGTTTTTATGAAATTAATAGTTTTATAACCCTTGTAAAGACTATATTAGACTTCATTAAATTATATTATCATTTGTACATAAATAAATATTATTTAATAGGGATATTATATGAAAATAATAATTTTTTTAAAATTATTGAATTTATCAAAAAGAGTGTTAAAACCATATATTTTCCAAAAATACAATTTTGATCTCTTCATATCAAAATTTAATTTTCATCAACTCATATATAATTGAATATATAATTTAATAATAAAAAGGTATAAACATAATTGTTACCTTTTCACAATTAAAACTTAAAAATCCATACTACTAGGGTCTAGATATATAACCCCTTATTACACCAGTGTACACACTAAGGATATAATGTTTGATGGTGGTACCTTCTTAGGGTGGTTTAGCGAACAAGGTTTAAGTTGTGATCTTGATAAGATTGAAATTCTCCCATAAATGGTTTCATTTGTGTTTCAATTGTTAAATTACAACTTAGGATTGGTCAAGGGTAAAGCCTAGTGATTTTATTTCCCCCAGAAGTCTTGATTAATGAGCCTCATAGGGTAAAATCCTACTGATCAAGGACATTGCTGATTCCATTTGTGTCAATTAGATGTTATCATTACCCTTAATATATACTAATCTTAACAATCACTATACAATGAATATATTATCAAAAGTTATTACACTTAATTATATTTTAAATATAACATACTATATTTTATAATGGTCCAAAATAACCAAATTAGTACATGTGTTTTCTATAAATATATTACTTAATAATGAATTTATTCATTCAAAGGGGAATTTCATTTATAAAAGTATGGGTCAGTACATTATCCCCCTTTATAAATTTTACCCCCAAAATTTTATTTTGTACAATAAAACATATGAGGGTAGTTTTGTTTCATCACCTCTTATGGTTACCAAGTTGCTTCCTCAAGCTTGTGGTTTCGCTATAGTACTTTGACCAAGTGAGTTGTATTGTTTCATAGAACTTTGTATTTGTGATCTAATATCTTCACTGACTACTACTTATATGAAAGATCATTATCTAATGGTACCATCTCTGGATTCATTACATATGATGGGTCTAGTATATATTTACTCAAGAGGGATACATGGAATGCATCATGTACTTGAGATAGGTTAGGTGGGAGTGAAATTAGATAGGCCATAGATCTGATATTATCAAGTATCTCTAAGGGGACGATATATCTTGACTATTCTTTCCCTTCTTCCCAAACCTCATGAATTTCTTCCACGACGATATATAATGGAACACCTTGCCGCTAACCTCAAACTCCATGTCTCATCGATGATTATCTTTATATCTTTTCTATTGACCTTGTATGGATTTCATATGACAATGAATGATTTGATCCTTATCTATCATCTCTTGGATAAAATCAGGTCCCATAATCTTTTTCTATCTAACTTCATCCCAGCAAGCTGGATTTTGACACCTCTTCCCATACATAGCCTTATAAAGTTACATTTGAATGATAGAATATGAACTATTATATGATAACTCCAATAGAGTATGGTTATGACACCAATATCTTTGTAAATCTATTAAAAATGATATCAATATAACCTCTAGAGTTTGAATGGTTATCTCAGACTGACCATCCATATGAGAGTGATAAACAGTACTGAAACTCATCTCTGTATCCAGTGCTTGCTGAAGGTTTCTCCATAACCTTAAGGTCATCCTCAAATCTTGATCTAATACTATGAAGTGTGGTACTCCATAAAATCATATCACTTTACTTATGTATATATTAGAGGGTTTGTTGATAGATAAATATTATTTGATAGCAATGAAATGCAGTGATTTTGTAAGGAGATCGACTACCACCCAGATAGAATTATTAGCTTTAGATGTCCTAGGGAGTCCTATGATGAAATCCATGGTTATGTTTTTACATTTCCATACTGGTACAGGAAATGGTTTCATTATACCATTATAATTTTTTCACCCAGCCTTTAATTTTTGGCATATGAAGAATCAAGATACAAATTCTACAATACCCCTCTTCATGTTATCCCACTATAAGTTTTCTTCAAATTTATACACATCTTAGTGATTCCCAGATTAATAGAGAATGATGAGATACACGCATCATGCATAATTTCCATCTTCAGTTATAGTTTTTATGGACACATATCTGGATTCTAAACCTTATAACTCCAAATTTAGCAAAGTTAAACTCCAAAATATTAATTTCCTTTTTATATAGTACATCATTATCTTTATGGGTCTGATTGATCCTCTTAATAATATATGGTTGAGAAGTTATGTGAGAAATCTAGGATGAATATCATTTTATTAATCTTGTTCCCATATTTTTCATGTCTAATGGATCCCTTTCAATCATCATTATGGATTAGGTGGTGGGTTCCTTTCTACTAAGATTATCTTTCACTTTTTTTCACATTCCTTGGATGGTAATGTTTTAAAAAATCCTAGTAATTTATTATATTTAACCACTTTCATTGGCGCATATTGAGCTACTTTTTTGTGAATATATACTTGGGGCTTTTATGATCTGTATATATGTTATAATTTTAATCTTATAGATGATGTATCTAAATATTTAATGTGAAGATCACAAAATCCAATTCCAGATCATGTGTTGGGAATTTATTCTCACAGATCATTAATTGGTGAGAGGTATAAGATATCACTTTTTTATATTGCATTAGTACACAATTCAATCCATTTTTGGATGCATCATTATAGATAAAAAATCCTTCCCCATTAGTGGGTAATGTGAGCATAGGTGTAGTGATTAAACTCTTATATAACTCTTTAAATATCTCCTCTTATTCATCAGTCCATAAAAAATTTACTCCCTTCCAAGTTAGATTGGTTAGTGGGCATGGAAATCATGATAAGTTTCTAATGAATCAGTGATAATACCCATCTAATACAAGGAAACTATAGATCTCTATTACATATGTTGGTCTTGGATATACTTTATTTTCCTATATTTTTGAAGGATATATAGATATTTATTTGTTGGTTATAACATTAACTTGGAATGTTACTTGATCTATCCAAAACTCATATTTACTGTACTTCACATAAAACTTCTCCTTTTGTAAGGTATTTATTATGACATTCAAATATTCCTCATGCTCCTTTTAGAGTATATAAGAATACCATATATAAAGGCTACTGAAAATTTGTTGAGGTAATAATTAAGGACTCTATTCATTAAGTCTATGAAGATAACTAGAGAATTAGTGAGTTTAAATTTCATCACTATGAACTCATAGTGACCATACCTTGTATGAAATGTAGTCTTGGGGATATCCTCCTTATTTACCTTTACTTAATAATATCCCAATTGAAGATCCACCTTAGAGAAGTAGTGGGATCCATTTAGCTGATTGAACAAGTCATTAATCTGTGGAAGAAGATACCTTTTCTTTATCCTGATTTGTTGAGCTCATGATAATCAATGTAGATGTGCATTGACCCACCAATTTTCTTGATGAAAAGGACCTGTGCATGCTATAATGAGGAAATTTGGTGCAACCCTTTATCCAGACTCTCTTGTAGTTTCTTCTTCAGCTCTTCAAGTTTAAAAGTGGGAATTCTAATTAAAGTCTTGGGTATTGGAAGAGCTCCAGGTATAATTTCGATTGATAAATCAATCTCATGGATATAGGAAGACTAGTAAATTATATGAGAAATACAAAAGAATATTCCATTATAATGGGAATGTAATCACAGATGATATTTTCCTTAGTCTCAACCATTTTATCTAGATATTCTTTCTTATAAGGCAATAATATCAATACTTGAGATAATGATATCAAAAAAGATTTATCCACATCCTTATAATTGTATAGAATCATAGGGTGATTTACGACATGAAGAGTGATTTCCTTCTCTCAGTAATTTATATTGTCCCTATATAAATAAATTTAATCCATATCCAGGATAACATCTAGTTCCTCTAAAGGGAGTATCTTAAGGTTTTGTAAGAGGTTCATCCCATAAATATAGAAAAGGTAGAATTTATATACTTGGGATGAATTGATTATCCCATTTTCCATTTTCACTGATAGCTAAACTTCCATGTTTTGAGGTAGTGCTTGAATAGTTTTACTAAACTTTTATAATATAAAATAATTCATATAATGATAGTAACATAGGACATTTGAGGTTCATGAATAGGTGAAAAGTATTCCTTTCAGTATTTTATTCTTATTCAAATCATTTACTTTATCCAAAATATACATAGGGATGAGAAGTTTAAAAATATTAAACATATAAAAAGAAAATATAAACATATAAGGGATAAATCATAAATGAAATACCTTAATTAAACTATGATTTTCTATGTTTCAATATAAGTTATCCATAATCTATTTCCTAACATAATTTTTATGGATATTTTTATTCCCTTCATAACTTTTTGTAATGATATTGTGAGTTTAATAAAGAATATCCCTTGAGAGTGTGAAACTAGGTATAAAGTAAAACCTATTTTTCATGCACTAGGTGATGGTCAAGTTAATACCCAATCCTCCCTTTTCAGGGTTATTACTCCTACGTGAAACTATTATAGAGCCACATCCACTTGTAGTATCCAGACATGGAATTAATTATTTTGAAACCAATTTATATATAATTTACCAAAATTTAGAGATGATTTATTACATTTAGAAATTATTCCTAAGGATTTAATAATGTTCCATAAGCCTAATCCCAAAAAATAAATAGACCATGCATCAATGCCAACTATGACAACCCATATCTTATATACACCTTAATTCATGATTTATTACATTAAGGTACACTTAATAAAATCCAAAAATATCATTAGGACTTGTGTATTGGGTAAATTAGATATATATAATAATAATTTGAAACATGGGTACAACAATATTATTTTAAAACTCCAAAACATGCCATTATATTCCATTGATCTTATAATACTGTATGGGATAACCTAGGGATGTACATAAGAAAGGGGTGAGGTATAAATCCCATTAAGGAAAAAATAAATGCATAACATGATGAAATTAATAAATTTAATACAAGAGGAATATCAGGGTGACATAAAGGAGGTGATAATCATAAATAAGAATATCAAGGCATGATATAAGATGATAACATATGGAAACATAGGAATATGGAAACAAAATAAAACATGAAATCCTAAGAATAAGTCAAGGATAACCACTGAGATATCATGACATAGTGAACTTCGAATAACCTAAAATGAATCATACATGATGTCTCATGAGATAAAAAAATTACCAAAGGAGTGCTATATAATTTTGGGCCGACCCATCACATTCATATCATGTACATTCATTTGTGTGCCACATAGACCATACATTATAAGGGTTTCTTTCATAACTTTTAATCCCATGATTAAATAGTGTGGGTTACATACATGAGATTAAAAAATCAATGAAGGATAGGTATTTCTAGGTGAATACCCTTGAGTGGAAATGAGGATGGGCATAAACTATACAAATGTTTGGCCAGAAAATCAAAGGATAATTTTGGCAGCATAATAGGTGTACATAAATATTCATTAAAGGGTTTAATGAGAGTTAAATGTGGTCTATAATTAATTTAAAATCATAAGGACAGTAAAGGTATGTATGAAAAAAATTAAAACATTGAAAATTGGAAATCAAAAGGAAATAATTCAAATAAAGTACATGAATAAAGAGGAGGAAGAGAGGATCCATTACCTTGAGAGGGTGCTTCTAAAATATTTGGAGGAGCTTATTAAGAGCTTGGGAACACCTTGGGATGGATTTATAGGGGGATAGTGAGAGTAAATTCATTCTCAATATGTTTTTATTAAATAAAAGTGGGAGTATGGGTGGGTATTTATAGAAAAAGAGAGGTTAATTCTTTATTAATTTCTAAACTTAAGTTTTGGAATCTATATGATAAAATAATAAAAACCAGAAATCTTCCTATGGGTTTTCCCATGGTTTCTAAAAAATAGAATTGATTTTAAATATTTTATTAGGATAAGAATATAAATCCTTAAAATAGTTCCATTGGTGATATGTAAGTGAGACATATTCATAAATAATATATTCTAAAACCTTAGAATATAATATAGGTTTTGGAGGATTCATTAAGGGTTTATAAAATCAATAAAATAACTTCAAAAAAAATATTTTAAAATTAAAACCTATATTTGTTCATGTATTCCATTTATATTATATATCATATTACTTGTGGGATATTATGATATCATAATACATACCATATATTTATACCACATTCATTTTTTACCCAAAAATTTGACTATCTTAGAAAATTATGAAAAATTAAACATTAGATAATTTTTATGAGATAATTTAAAAAATAATATTTATTTTATTAAAATTATTCTCTAAATATGATAATTTACACTTTTAAATCAAAATTCCCATTTATTTAAAAATACTATTTTTTACAACTATAAAAGTTTTCTAACCCTTATAAAGATTACATTGGACTTCATTAAATTATATTATCATTCATACCTAAATAAATATTATTTAATAAGGATTTTACATGAAAATAATATTTATTTCAAAATTCTTGAATTTATTAAAAATAGTGTTAAAACCTTATATTTTCTAAAAAAAAATTTTGGTTTCTTTGCATCAAAATCTAATTTTAATAAACTCACATATAATTGTATATATAAAGTAATGATGAAAAGGGATAAATATAATCATTATTTTATTATAAATAAAACATAAAAATTAATATTGATAGGGTCTAGATACATAACCCCTTATTACACTGGCTTACACCCTAAGGGTAAGGTGTTCAATGGTGGTACTTTCTTAGGGTGGTTCGATGAACATGGTTTGGGACGTCATCTCAATAAGATTAAAATTATCCCATAAATGGTTTAATTTGTGATTAAATTTTTTAATTTTAGTTTGGTATTGGTTAAGAGAAAAGCCTCATGATTCTATCTACCTTACAAGATTTGATAAATGGGATTCATAAGTATGATCCTGTTGGTTGAGGCCATCGCTTCTTCTATCTATGTCAATTAGACTTTATCATAACCCTTAATATAGACTAATCTTACTTGAATGGCCCGAAGGCCTTCATTTTTATTGATTTTTGATAACCCCCCTTTCAAGGGATGAGGGGGAACCCTTACAAGGCCCGTAGGCTCGGAGATTACATGGCCCGTAGGTTTAGGAGATTACATGACCCGAAGGTCTTAGGGAATTCAACCAGACTATCTACAAGGAACTGCCCCTCCCCAGCATCTGCATCCTAATAGTAGCTCTCCACATTTGCATGACCGTTTGGCTAGGATTACCATGCAAGTACAGGCTAGTACCAATGGCATAGCCATACCCTCTCATTCTGACAATCCATTTGGCTCTGCATGTGTTTTCTATTACTATGTTACTTTATAATGTTTCAAACTAACCAAAGTAGTGCATGTGTTTTCTACTACTATGTTACTTTATATGGCATTTATTCATTCAAAAGGGAATTTAATTTATAAAATTTTCCATCATTATAGTAAATTTGGGTAATACCTAATATGTTCTCTCTATTGATAAAAGACAATTCAATGATAAGGAATTCAAAAAACAAGCAAGAAAAAAAATTATTCATTCTATTATGATTTTAATATACACTACTTTTGGTGTGAAGATTTTGGGAAAAAAGAAATTTGTTATACATCAAGGTTAAAAATGATGGTTCCAAAGGAGGCTTGAAAATTTGGAAGAAAATATTTGGATAATTTATCAAATAATATGAAAAATAAAAATATATTTTCAGTCTTACAAGATAAAGAGGAGTCAATAGAGTTGGAAGACAAGAAGGATCATCCACCATCAATAAAGGTGGACCATAAGTCATGGTTAAAGACAAGGAAGACCAATAAAGAAAATGTGGCTGATATTTCATTCAAGGAAATGGAAAGGTCTAGTACCTAGATTCTAGATAGTGGGTGTACTTCTCATATTGATGGTAATGTAAATCTCATCATGGGCATCAAATATGATAATAATGTGGTTTTTACTGTTGGTGATGATGTGGGAATAAAATGTTTTGTTCATAGGAATGATAAAGTTGGTGGAACATAATTAAAAAAGAAAAATTTTGTTTTGGTTGAAGGTCTTAGTCATAATTTAAAAAGTTTGAGAAAATTGTGTGACTCAAGACAAGAAATTAAATTCAAAAAGAATATATCAAATATCAAGCATAGATATGGTTTGATTTTTTTATAGGGTAGATGAACTAAAGGGAATCTTTAATATATTGGTGATGAAATTTGGTGCATGCTATCTAATAAATTTTAAAATATGCTATAGAACAAGTGGCTTGGAAATTTGAGCCAAATATTTCCTTTAGAGGAGTATATTTAGAAATATGGGATTTTTCATCAAGTTTCGGTGGTGTGGAATCCTTAAAAAATAGGTTCATTGAGTTGAGGAACTAGATTATAAATAGCATGGAACAAACTATTCTTATTATGAAGAAACTATCATATAAATATTGAAAGGAATCCATGATCAACTTGGTGCATATATCAAATGAATATCTTGAACAAATAAAGAAAATTCAGACCTGGGAAATTGTTCTAAGGAAAAAGAACAAAAATGTTATTGGAACCAAGTGGGGTTTTTTGAAATAAGGTTAATGAAGATGGAAAGGTGACAAGGAACAAGGAACATCTAGTCTAAAAAGTTTATTCCCAAATTGAAGGCATCAATGTTGATGATACATTTTCAACTATGGATCACTTGGATACTATTTGGTTATTATTGGGTATGGTAGTTTAAAATAGTTTTAAAGTGCATTGAATGAATATAAAGTAAACTTTCCTCAATATAGTTCTTGAGGAGGAATTATATATTGAGAAACTGATTATTTTTTTCATTGATGAATATGAAAATAAGATTACTAGTTAAATAAGGCCTTGTATGGACTAAAATAATCCCAAAGGGAATGGTACTCATGAATAGATCAGTACTTAATGATGCTTGGTTTTCAAAGAGAAGACGTTGACCATAACCTTTTATAGAGAAGAAGAATGAGCAGTGGATGTTGGTACTTATATATGTAGATGAAATCATATTTTAGGATTGGATGATACCCAGTGAAAGTAGTTTTCAGAACTCATGAGGTGTGAATTCAAGATATTTTTAATTAGATAATTGTTATTTTTTCCTTGGCTTGTAGGTCATTCAAAAAAAAGATACGAAATTTATTTAAAAAAAATCTAAGGAAGTGATCAAATGATTTAAAATTAATGATTCTAAACCAATGTATACTATGACAGTGACCCAGAAAAAATTCTAATTGGATAATGAAGGCATGGATTTTGACATGAAAATTTATAGATAGATCATTGGCAGTTTTCTCTACATGAAAACCACTTGGCTAGAAATTATTTTTTCCACATGTCAAATTTCCTGCTATCAAATTTTTCATAAATAAAATCATATGAATTTCATGAGAATAATTACCCAATATATCAATCATGGTATGGTATTTGGACTATTTTATTGAAGAAAACCACAATAGTAACTCATAGGATTTAGTGATGTAGATTGGGATGGTTTGGTGGATGATTGAAAGTGAACTTCTGGTGGTGATTTCTATCATGGGATCTCTTTCCTTTATTAGCTATGCAAGAATAAATATTTCATATTTTTAAGAACTATAGAGGTTGAATATATAAAATCCACTCAAGATTATACCTAATTGTTATGAATGAAACAACAAATTGAATGCATTGGTATTGAAATTGTATCTACTATCCCTATCAAAGTGCAACAACCCGCATGCTATAATCTTAGAAAAAATCCCATTCATCTCTCAAGGAAAAAACACATTAAGATAAAGTATCATTTTATAAAGGAGAAAGTTGAGCAACAAGTTGTGAAGTTTGATTATGTGTCAACTAAAAAGAAATTTGTAGACATCATGACTAAGGAACTGACCAAAGTATATTTTGAAAGGCATCAGTTTTATATTATAGTTCAAATAAATCCCATCAACTAGATGAGTTATAAAAGTGTTCACCACTTCCCCTTGGAAATTTCTATTTAAGATAAGGCAATGTTTCTCTTTTGAATTCAATGTTTGAATTTCTAACTCTATTTTTTTGAACATTCAAGGAAGTACTCTTTGGGTTCATTAATATAGTGGGTGAAGGTTTTCATGTTTTAAAGGGAGAATATATTATGAAGTGATATTTTTTATTGAAAAAGGGGGATCAATATTGTTTTTAAGAGTGGGTGGGGTTGTTGGATGCTTAATTATGGTGATAGGTTTTGGAATTAAAGGTTTTTGTGCATAATTATCAATGAAGTGTTTTCATGAGGATATTCTCATAAAAATATCATTTCTTACATTAATACTGATTTATATGGTATTAGAGTTTATTATTAGAAAATTATTGATACACTCTTTGATGGAAAGAGATTCAGGAAGTGGTAAAAATTAGATCTGATTTGTTTTGAAGCTTTTCCATGAAAATAATTTGTGAATCTTTTTTGAAAATTGTCAAAAAATATAAAGGTGGATATTTTTGAAAAAAATCAATTTAGTGGTTTGTTTATATAGTGTTATTGATTTTTTTATGGAGGATGATTTTTACAGAGGAATTATAAGTTATTAAGTAGACTTATGGTGTTTTTAGAAGTAACTGGAGGAGTTCTATTAGTAAAAGAGAAGTAATTCCCTGCGACAGATGGCCACACTGTGACTAAAATATGTATGCGTAATTTCGGAACTGTGTAAGAGTCCACAAGAACATAATATGAGTTACACATGTAGTGAAATAATGATAATTCCATGATGGGAACTTCGTAATAATTATTAAGTGTTTATATAAATTTGTACCTTTTCTATTTTAGGAGAATTGATTATGCCTCAAAAGGTATTTTTGCATCATGAAAGGAAAAAAGGTGGATTTCATATAACATTTCTAGGTGAGGCTTGTGCTATGAACCATTATGTCATTCTAAAATAGGATATAGGTAGATTGTTTTTGTGTATTACAAGGTGAGGTTTCTATTATAAAGAAAGAGGCTGCATTATGGTGCTTTCTAGGAAAATTTTAGTTATTATGCCCAAATAAGAATCAATCCACAAAGCGTATGATCACTCCATGACAAGTTTGAGGATTGAAATTTGTTTGAAATACATACAAAAAATACTAGATGAATATAATGATATGTTTTGTGAACTAGATGGAAATTATTCATCTATAAATCATTAATATAGAGACCATTCTATAAAGGATAAAGTCACACTATGAAAGCACCTCAATTAAAATTATTTATGCTGCAATAAGAGGATCGTTCTGTGAAGAAGAAATTTATTGATAACCTAGAAATTAAAATTGAAATTAAAAATGGTATTCATGGATTAAATTTTAAGGGGTTTATTGGAACTTAATAATCACATTAAAAGTGGGTGTGATACCTAGAATAATCTCAAAAGAAGATAAGAATAAGATTTTACCTCAACCCTTAGACCAAATAAGTTAGATGAATTCTATAAAACTATAAAAAATAGTTCTTTTTAGAGGTAAATCATAGATTATATTTTCATTCATAAGGTAAGTGATATATTAGAGAGAATAGAGGAGTTGTAGATTCAATTTGGACTAGAACTAAAAGAAGAGATATCTAGGATCAGGAACTAGAAGGTTGAAGGTGACAAAAAAGGATATTATAGAATATTTTATTACTAGAATATCATATTCATGTGTATAATTTATATATAAATTCAATTATAATTTCTCATCATACATTTTTGGAGAATAATATTATCACAAATAGATTAGAGCATTCCTCTTTGTAAAGAAGAGTAATGAGTTCTTTGAAACCATTACTTGGATAGTGAATCCAAAGGGTCAGTGTGACTCCTATATTTTTTAATCACATATCAAGAAGTAAACATAATGTCTCAGTTCCATAGGAATGTTTCCAAACAAGATCCGTATATTATCCTATTCGGGAAAACTAAGTAAAATTTCTCATGATTATTTACTGCTTTACTCACTCAAAAGTGATAGTGAGGGAGATAAGAGTTTTCCTTAAAAGAGAGAACAATATCATGATGAAAACTAAAGTTTGAAACTACAATACCCTAATTTATCCCCCCTCTTAGGGTATATTCCTTGATTAAATATCAATATTATAGCCTACTTTATTAAAGTGATAAATTTTATATAAATATTTTTTTTAGATTTTTTTAGATATTTTCAGGTGTTTGATGATTGGATAGTGGGTTGAAATGTAAACACTAGATGTACATGGTCTTGTATATGCCTTTTATACATGGGTTATGAGATATGGTATGGGTTCTATGGGAACTTTGAATTTGTTTATAATATGGGCCTATGGATTCTCTAACTCTGTTTATGGATCATTCTTCCCTTTATCATATATAGATGTTCCTTGAGCACCTGATCAGATATCCACATGTATTCATCAGTGTATAATTTTGTTTAACATATATTCAGAGTGTGGATCAAAGTAGATTGGGGTGTGGTCCATGGAGGCTTGTAAATCCCTTGGACAATACATGAGATAATTGATTCTTTTATCTTTAACATTTTTATTTTCATTTATCATTCTATATATTGGTTACTCACTTACTTTATACTGTTATTACATACTATTGATTTTATGACAGACATGTAGGGTTCACGTGGTGACTACTTACATAGTTTTATGTACTCACACCCTATATGTGTGACACGACTTAACTCATAAGGAGCCCACTTAGGTTATAAATAAATTGATTTTTCCACTCCAATCCCACCTTAAATAGGCTAGAGGTTGGTGAATAGCTCCAAGAAGGAATATAATACAAGAGAGACCTAAAACTATATGAAATATGGTACTAATATACATATCTATCAAACATGATACCCAAAAAACATATGGGATATATATAAATAACTGAACTATATAGAAAATTCTTGTATGAGGTAATAACTATCCAATACAATTACATATGAGTGAACTTTGAAGGAAACCATATACAAAAGGAGATTACACCAATAATTATGGATACATGATTAGGGAAAACACCACATTTCTTTAATAACTATAAGGAAGATCTCATAAAAAATGACTAGAACCAAGTAGCACCACTAAGTTCCATTAAGTACAATCTTTGTAAAAGATGAACCGACTCCACGTCTATCAAGATCATCTACAAACTGCACATCATCTGTATAGACACAACACATGTTGGTAAAAATCATGTATAAGGGTGAGTATAAAATACATATCAGGACACCCTATAAACACAATGGAAAGAAAAAATAACTAGTTAGCTGAAAACTCTAGAACAAGTGAGAAATGGAAAGGAACCCATATATTATTAACATATAGGAAATCCATGGATGTAGGAATGTCCCCATTATCACACATCAGTTCCAAATTTATAATCCAAATACACCTAGGATCATAAATCATACATAAATAGAGATACTCAACATAGGTAAAGTCCTATAAATTATGAATTTGATAGACCAACTGTAAGTCACATCTCTAAGGCATCCAAGTATTCCTGATATGTTGTAAGACCAAAAAAATATGGACTACCCAATTCCCAAAGCTTAATAATCCACCTATCTAAAATCATAGTAGGGGAACCACACATCACTAATATATGTGAGATAATCATGGGGGTTTCCAACCCTATAGATGGGGGACTCTAACCCCATCTCAACAGGGGATTACCTATTCCATTAATCATATAGAGGACCCTCAACTCTCCAAGGAATATCAAATGTGGGGTTTACCAACTACTATGAAGGTCCCTCACTTTATCAGGAAAAAAGGTGGTACCATATAGATGCCTGAATTGTGTGGATAACCCTTATATTTTCATTAGTATTCCTCCATGGGGTTTATTGACTCCATAATGTATGTAGGGAACTGTTTCCCTAGTATCTGTATGTTTTTTGGAAGGTCACTATCCCCAAATCCACGTTAAAAATTTCGATCACTCCATATCATCATATAATTAAATATAAGTAGCTTAAATTACTCAAAATACCTTAGAAAAAACCCCAATTATAGAAAAAATTTATATACTATCACATTCTACAGAGTTAAATCTCAAAATGGACTATTCATTTGTATGATTCTGACACCCAAGTGAGAAGATATGAAAACACTAAAAAATGGAAAGTAAATACATAGTACTTTTGATATACACAATGTGTGAGCCAAAACAAGAAATTAAACATATAATTTTTCTATCTAGTAATATATTCACACTATACACATCCTATCATTATGATGACATGACACGTTATTATAATGAATTTCTTAGTCATCTACCCCATGGATCATGTCATGTGACTTTTGTATACATGAATTTTCCCCCTATAAACACGATGTGTGTTTTAAAAGGGTTAGGTGACATATACCCTACCATAACTTGAGTCATTCCATGTGGTCCAACATGTTAGCTGGGTCATGCACTCTAGAGCACCCCAGGTCATGTGGTCCTCCAAACATGGTGTGTGACCCTTGTCACACCCCATGTGATATTTATCTCATTGGTGAAACCCTAGTCACAAACCAAAGGTGGGATACAATATGTTATATGTGGTAATACATCATTTTATATTTAAATTGTATGGAAAATCTATCCACCTTATACTAAAACAATGCATGGTGTGCGTTTTATTGAATATACATGGTGCAATCTCCTTTTCTTTACCAGATTTGATTTTCTAGTTGCTTACTATGCCTCCACCATGATTTATTAATCTAACTACCATATCCATTAGTCGTAGAGATTTATCATTCCCTGTCTTTCCATTTAAACACCATCATCACCTCATCACATGAATCTCCCACTACGTATCCTATCCACATCAAAACCTATGAAACCACTTGAGTCATTGCTGAACCTCTTCTATGACGTTTCCCACTGCATTCATCCCCCACTATTACCATCTACCATGAATCATTTCATGTTATTGATCATAATCCTCTAAATATATGTTCACATATAAGGATAAAAAGATTCACCCATCATGGGAAAATAAAATATTGATTAAGAAAAAAAATTGAGAGGAAGAGTTTCTAGTGAATAGGGTTTTCCAGCCACCTGACCATGCATTGAAAAAATATGAGGATCACACCATTGTTCCCATATCTCTAGTGTATCATTTAAATGGGTCACTTAGAGGAGAAGAATGGTTCTTGATGTAATTTTAACCACTCATTATTTTTTCTCTAAAATATTTATTGATGATCATTATGAATTTACCAAAAAATCAAGTTAGGAATAATAAAAAATATGATTATGAAAACCATCATGATAAGAATAATTCTAATAGAGAAATTGAAAACAATTACCATGAAGTATGAGGGAAACATTAAAATAAAATTCCTAAATCATGGTGATACCATTATATCTTTTATTTTTCATTGATTCTATGAGATTCAATCTTTGTTGTCATGTGAATTTGCCTAAGATTTATTGTCTAACTGTTCATTAATAGATGAGTTCTTTAATGATTCCTCCTTAATAGTCAGTTATGATCTTCTACTAATTTTATAGGGTTCATGGTAAAAATATAAAAAAATACCATTAAAGGTGATAAAATAAGGAATTTAAATAATTAATATAAGTCTAACCAGATATTCTAATTATAAATATGAAATGGATTAAACTGTGACCCAAACCCTAGACTCCAAAATTATACCTCTCTTGGGGAAAACAACCCATTCTAGACACAACCATGATGTTATAATTTACACACAATACTTTGTCAAGAATATTTTTCACTTGAATAAATGAGATAAATATTTATTTATTAAATAAATATTAATATCCCTTAAAAGTAAACTAGCTCAAAACATCACCAAAATTCAACCCAAGGGTAAACATTATATCCTAATATCAATGGAATGATCTAATTTTTTTCCCTGAGATTATTTACTATGGTGAATTTACCATTATAACAATTTTAATGTCTAGGACCCCAAAAATCAATTATTAGGCTAATTCATGTTAAAAAAAATCCAAGTTTCTACATCCTCTCCACCATTTAACATTTTCATCCTTAAAAATGAAAACAAATTGAGTTTTTAGCATAGAAAGATCATAAGAAAACTTCATGAAAAGGATAATCTACACTTTCATGAACAACATATGCCTATAGAGGTTAAAATTATAAGAGAACATGGAACAAAAACCACATGAAAAAAATTCTCCTCACATCACAACTACTTCTATACTTCTTTATATTCATGAGAAAGATCAACTCATGATCAATCTGGAGAAACACATCAACAAAAGTATAAGTTCACATTGCATTAATTCTATCAATATTTATCTCCAAATACACAAATCATCCACAATAATTCATTTCCATGATAAGTAGAGAAACTATAAACCATAGATGTAAAATCTTAAATGGTGTACTAATAAGGGAAAGTTATATAATAAAATTGTGCTTCCTATCTTTAAAGAGTGATTCACATGATTTTCATATGAGAATATTATTTATATTTTAAACTTTTCTACCATACACAATAATGAAAATTCTATACTAAACCTAGAAGAGGAACTCATCATCATTTCCCAATAGAACAAAAACCAATATTGAAAATAAAAAGTACATGGAAAACACATAACCTCTAGTTTAATAATTTTTTATCAACAAATATCATGCATATATACCTATAACTCTAAACAAGATTGCATCCAATACCATAGATAACTCATGTGTATTATTTTCACACTTTAAAAAATCAACTGAGGATAATATTAAAAAAATGTCATTATCATCATCAAGACACCATGTAACTGAACTTTAGATCACTAGTTACCCATTCCAACAAAATCTAAACCAGATGATCCTAACCCATTCAGATTACCCTTTCCTATTAGCTCACAAAGTCAATATAACACTTTTATAAATATGAGTGGCTAAAACAATAACCTATGTTGCAACATAATTTACCACATAGCTAGAGTTTCTACACGATGAAGATGATTGTATTATTAGTTAGTACCACACCACCAAGGACCCATGCTCTATTGGAATGATTCTAGTTCAACATAATTTATCATAATACCCTAAACAAGCATTATGGGAACATGACTATCCAATCCTAAAAGGGGATAAAATATTCCCCACCTTTAGAGAATCTATCAAGATCATTTCTTGAGAGTATCTGGTCATGTGATACCCCAAAATTGATATCACTAAGATATTCCTCCCTCACTCAATGAGGATTTTAGGGACTATCACCATTGATCAAAGGAAGGCTACATCCCTTTCTCCCATTAAAATTAACTGCATCGAGGCTAATAACTCATATTCCCCCACCATCATATGAATATATAATTTTCTTCTAAATGAATCAGCTATCACAACACTTCCATTTCACTATTATCATATAATACATCACAACCACAAAACTCAGAAAATTTATCTACCACTCCAGCCTCTTAGAGGACCTCCCCCTAAATAATGGCTCTCGATTCTAAAACTTTCTCTCTAAGAGTTCATTATACAATTGGTTATCTCAAAGAAAGAAAATAATAAATATCAATCACTTGTAATAGTCATTATTTTTACTAGATAAAATGAGGGTTCCATTAATGAATACCCCCACAAATAGTTCATAGGCCCCTTTACTATAATAGGGAAATCCTATGCTTCCAACGACACTAATAAGAACACATATTTTACATAGCGATACTGGAATGATATCTTCAAAGTATTATCCTCAGTAACTCAAATATAAGGATATTTAGACCTAATATCAAATTTCAAGATCCACCTCGATCCTTTCCACTTGTCATATGGGTGGGGTCATGCTTGGTCCAACAAAATACGCCTCTAAAATTCCTTTCAACTCTACCATTGTCTCTCCAAAATCTTGTGGGAAATTTAATAAGTTTTTGAAGATATTGGTGGAGTCCTATAACAAAATAAAATTACAAAAATTGATCCCTTGATAATAGAAACCCTGAAACACCTTCTAGATAAAAATTTACATATCCTTCCACCACTACAGGAAACCGATCCTCTATTGAAACTATAGTGAATGAATATAAACACAAAAAATAATGGTAAATTAGATATAAAATCCCATGGATTAAACCTAAATAAACCACATACCATTTTATAATTATTTGAATCCACTCTAACAAGAATTATAAATAACTGATGATCACATGATTATTACAGGTCATGGTCCAACCGAATTTCTAAATACTCCTAATGCAGCCTAGTGGATGGCCATGGTCATTTCTCAATGAGAAAGGGTAGAGAGTATCATTATCATAGAAATTATGTATATTTATTTTATTTTCTTAATTTTAAAGGTAATCATAGTGTAATTTTTTGTTTTTCTTTTTATTAAATTTAATTAAAACAAAATAAAAAAAATTCAACACAACAGTGGGTAAAAGGGGTTGGATCCAGGGTCAAACACATAGATTATTAGCCATTATATGGTTCTCATATGATAATGTATTCAATACCATTCTTATATTTCTATCCTCTATCTAAATTTTGGTTCTAAAAATATACATGATAAATCTTCCCTAATATATCTAGTTCCACATCCTCCACAGTGAAGAGGCAATGAACACACTAGATCGAGGTATCCAATGTCTCAACACATTGATCCATCATATGATATTTATCCCTCAATTCATAGTGATCCATTGTTATGCACTGTGAAACGAGAGAGGGAAGGAAATAAGATTTGATATATTTGAGGATGTAGAAGCTCATTAGAGAGATAAAATGAATACCATCGATTTTATTCTCTCCATTTCACTACTACATCAAATATGGAATTCAAATTATTAAAAAGAATGGGGTTTCTATGTGATATCAACCAAAGTGCTAGCCCTTAGGTTAGTTATCCATGATTTGGAGTTTAAAAGATCATGTTATAGTGTGGAGAATAGGGAAGAACATGAATAATTAGGAGAGAAAAGAACAAAACAATACTATTTAAAAAAATAGACATATTAATTTTAACACACAGAAAGAAAAGAAATTATGGTGGAGGAAAAAAATAACTAGAGGAGGCCGAATATATACAATGGGTGAGTAAGAAAATATTTATAGGTGATGACATATTATTGGAATTTAGTGATGACCAACAAGATCTTTTTTCTACTACAAATGAGTTCCACGTGTCATGGTTGATAGTTGAGATCAATACTGTTAACAATTCCTCTCTCCATGATTGTGTATGCATAGTTTCAAGAAAAATTAGAGAAGAAATTGTTCTTGGACTTCATGGATCTGCTAGGAATTGGGCCGAGGTTGGAATGGGTCTTGGTAGTTGGCTTGGGTCTAGACATTACTATAAATAGGAAAATAAGTATTAAAAATACATATAGATATATATTTTTATACATATATTTATATATATTAATAGATATAAATATAATTATTATATATACATTATATTATAGAAATATATATGTATATAGTTATTATTATTATTATGGTTATTACATATTTATAGTTATTATTATTATTATTATTTTATTACATTTGTTTTTTTTCTGTTTTTTTTCGGCTTTAAGCAGGGGGAGGGGTTCGATTGGGGTTCCCTAGGGAGGATGTTGTGTGGGTCTCTTATTCTCAGAAGCACTGGTGTAGTGGTGGTTTTCTTCACCAGTGGTTAGTAAGGCTTCATATTTATAGATCTGGTGATGCGATTCTGTTCTGGTTGATGTGGCAGAGATGCGGTGGTGAGTGGCTTTGGTGCAGCTTCAACAGGCATGTACAGGGTTGGTATCTTCAGATCTGGATATTCGATTGGTGTGACATCCCACAGGGGTTGAAATTACTTATTTCCAATGGTGATGAGAATCATGTTTTGAGGGTATGAGGTACTAGTTATGATGAAGGTGGTTCCTATCATGGAAGCATCGAGCTTCGAGCTCGTTGGCTACATGGTGGCGACACATGATCAGACTGGCGGTGTGTAAAGATCTGGTTCACTTTGATTTTCATTAGCGAATGGTTGTCTTCATCCTTAACGGTGCACACATCTCTAATTTTTTTCAATGGTGAAATTTCCATGACTCTTCCTTAGTCTTGGTTTAATTTTTTCGTTCATAGGGTAAGCAGAGTGGTGTGGTTTAGACTGGTGGTGTGAGAGATAAGGAAGTGATTTTTAGTGAATTTTGATTGAAGATGAAATCCATGGTGGTGTAGTTAGCTGATGGAAAAGGTGCAATAAGTTGGGTGGATATGGAGGAGATTTTCAATAGGTATAGGGGTTATCACGGTCAATATGATGACCATGAATGGTGGTTGTAGTAGGTTGTCCACAGTCAGTAGACTGACCACGATAATGGTTTACGGTAGGAAGCTGCACATGGTTCAGTCAGCTGCACATGATCAGTATGCTGACTGTGCATATCCTTTTCATCCTGCATAAATATTTTTCTCAGTGATGATTTTTTTAATTAAATTCAAAAATAATAAAAAAATAAAATTCATAATTGAATGAATTTTCAGAATTAAAATTCTAATGTTAAATTAATATTAAAATTAATCAATTAAAGACTTGATGTTTCAAGACATAATTATCATGATTTAAAATCACACTCATTATATTTTTTTTATAACAATTGTAATTTAAATCTCAAAAACAATTTATAGATTTCATAAACTTAATGAAAAATATGATTGAAATGATTAATGCTAAAATTAAATCTATTCAAAAATATTGGTTGGAGATTCAAATAATTTCAAAATTAATTTTAGTTTAAAATCAATAATCAAATTGTATAACCTATCAAATTAATTCAAAAAAATAATATATCAATAAAATTCAGTAATTTTACATTTTAAAATTTAAGATCCAAATTCTAAAAAGTTATAAAAACTATTGTTTTACCTGGCATTTGAATTAAAATAAGGGGTATTTTCAATAAATAATAAATAAAAAATATGAAAATTTACATCTCACATAACCCCACCACACTTAAACTTTTTCACTCCTAGAAAATATTATCATTGAATTTCAATTTAATCAAAAAGAAAAAGAAATATCGTCCTACCTAATTTAATTTAATAGTTATAGAAGAGAGAACACAATGGTTCTTCCAATGCTATAAATATCATGCCTTATATGTGAATCAGTTGACTAACTTATTTTAATTTAATCAATGTTTTAGTTTAGGAGTGGATCAAATCATATTTAAATGGAAGATTTTTCTAACAAAAAACACTTTGATTCATACCTCTCTATTAAGTTTCCTCAAGCCAATGTTTGATTTTATAGTTTATTGAAAAAACTTAAATGAATGTGTTATAAGAAAATTGACCCTCTTTTTATGGGTTTAATATTCTCATTGTATAAATGGATTTATTTTTGAAAAGACACTTTTGAAATTTATTTTTCCCAGCCATAATTGTGTGCAAAGCACTATGTAGAGAACTGACTGAAATGGATTTATTTAATCACATAAAAAAACTAGTGCCCTTATCTCAGAGATCCATTGTGGGTTCCCAATTGTCTTTTTTTATTCCAGTTTTAAATAAATTTTATAATTTTAATTTAAGTTGGATCCCTAAGGTGTTTTGTCTCACAAAGGTCAAGTTACTTTAGATTAAGTTCAAAATTATATTGACTTAAAGTTATAAAATCGATTCCACACAAATATTTTTACTCACACTCCATATTATAGTTCTAAGAACAAACTTCTATAAAATAGTGATAAAATCATTCATTTTTTTTATTAAAAAAGATATCATTAATGATGAAAATCCGCAGAAGTTCAAGTACAAAGCCAAACAGGGAAATTGTCCAGCCAGAGCTGGATGGAGTCAAAAGGGCCTGAGGCCGCCAGTTGATGGGCCATATTGTTTCCTTACCTTTTTGTAAAGGAGAAGGTGAAAGAAGCGAAGCACTGTCCGAGTGAGAGAATCCTCCTAATGATGGTACCAAAAGGATGGAGTCCACTAGCGTTGTTTTTGATAGCATTAATGACGGTAAGGCAGTCAGAATCCACAACAATGTCGCTCCATCCAAAATCCAAAGCGAGCAACAAACCAGTAAGGATGGCCATGGCCTCAGCAACCGCCGATTCCCAGAAGGCATGGTGTGGAACATATTTTTCAGCAATTATTTTCCCCAGATGATTACAGGCCAGAAGGCCGAGGGAAACAAGCCCATCCTTTTGGAGAGACGCGTCCACGTTAATTTTAAGAGTACCTTCCATTGGGGGGTTCCACTGAGCAGGTGGGATGAGGGAAACACCTATCATAAAATGGTCTTTGTGGTCTTTCCATCCCTCAATCCAAGAATAAGCCTTGTCAATCCATAATTCGGGAGGTTTGTGAGCTTGAAGAAACACGGCGTCGTTGCGTCAGATCCAAATAATTCAGGACAACGTGCAAAGAGAACATGAGAGAGCTGAGGGAAGAGAAGAGCACCAACGCATCAGAAGATCGGGAAGGTCAGAGGCCAGTGCCATAAAATCACTCATAAATCACTTAAATTCTTACAGTTTTAAAACCCATGAATTAACTCAATTATAGCATGGTATTTTTAAACTAGGTAGGAAAAAATGAAGTTTAAGAAATGTTTGAAAACAAAATAGAAAACTATAGAAAGGTTTGTACAATACTGTATTTACAAAACTCCCATTTTTTTTAATTACATAACATAGAAACCTTTAGAAAGTATGTGCATATACCTTTTTTAGATTTTTTTTATTATTTTGTTGTTTTTTTTAAATAAAAAAATAACATAAATTTAAAACATAAAAAAGAGTACTTACAATATTTACAAAAATAAAAAATACATGTTTTTATTTTATTTTGATTTTTTTTATATTTATTAAAAAATTATAAAAAACAATATTTTTTAATTATAAATTTTAAAATATTAACTATAAAGTTATTAAATACTAGGATAAATAGGTTTGAACACCCGATACTTATTTATCAATTTCCATTTAATTTTTATAAAAATAAAAATACAATATGGGGAGTAAAATGTGAAAAAAGAGAGATACAACCTAATGTTACTATCCAATAGGATTGAGTTGAGCTCTCCCCAGGGTGCTTGCTATGAATAGTGGAGCTAGCCTCCTAAGTACTGTCCACTTAAGAAAAACTATAGAAAAAAAATAAACATTAAAAATTTTATTTTATTAAAAAGAAAATTATAGAAAATGAATAAGAATAGGAGGGGATAAGATTTTTGGGTTTAATACCCTAATATGTTCTGCAACATATATTGTTCGCAGCTAAAAATCTGTTGACTATCTCCAATTCGTAGGGGGACTAAGCTTGTGTGATAAGAACCATCGCATGTGTGTTCCTCTGAACCTCTTCTACTTCAATCATTGAAGGTTCCCATAAAAAGGTACTGTATCTCCACCCCCTTGAAAATATGTTGTATCTCATAATGTGGGGGTGGCCAGATCAAAATTGGCATCTCTTTAGGTTGTGACACAACTATTGTGGCTTCTTCACCTTCCAGTAGTAGCTCTAATGATTCTACTTTACAATATTCATAAAAGGGACAACTAGTAAAAAGTTAAAATTTAATAAAATTAAAAAATGTTGAGTTTAAATATAAATTCTACCTTTTATATGTAGTATCTAGTTCTTCTTTCTCTTCATGAACATCAGCCACTGGGAATACTTCTTGTTTTGTAGTGACTCCCTCCAATTGGTGTTTAGAGTGAGGTTGAGGGAGTAATGTCTTCACCATAGGCCCAAAAGAATTTTATTTCTAAAAAATTTCTCCTATGGATTCATATTTAAATTCATCGAAAGAATATTCAATTAATCTATAAAAATAATTTTCAACCAACTCCTCTTGCTCATCATCTTGGGCAGCTGCATCTTCAATTTCCAACAGCTCTAGTTTTCCTTCAAGTGGGAATGTGATAGGTTCTTCATCTATATCATCAAGGATGGGAATTAGTGGTACTGATTTTTTACAATTAAAATTAAGGAGATTAGTAGATAATTAATCTTATGAAAACTCAGAAGGAAATGATTTAATCTCAGGTGTAACTTCCCCATCAACTTTAGCATGAAGATCATTTTCTAGGTAAAATTCATTTTTGAAGTTTCCCTGTTTGGATGGTGGTAGCATGAGAATTCTATATTCTCTTCAAATTGAATCTCATCCACTTTATCATCATCCTATAGTTCCTATATCAATTCTATTGATTCTTTTATTTTACTAACAATAGGAGGAATATTAAAAGAAAATTAATTTTTAATAAAATAAAAAAAAATTGAAAGAAAATATCCCTCAAGTGTTTCAAATTTGTATTTATTTTCATGGTATACTAGCTATGGGTAGATGTTCTCAAGGGTGATCATGGGAAGATCCTATTATTATAAAAGATCACCCTACTATTCTTGGATATATTCTTTGGAAAATACCAAGGGTTATAACTTTTTACCTTCTTATTTCTTACTTTTCTACACAAGCTATTTAAGGGTAGTGGATATTATAGATTGCATAACTTTGAATTATTTAATCATATCTCTATGTTCCTTTAGCTTTTGGTTCACTTGAAAATCCTTTAATATTGATAAGTAGGTCTGTATTTACTTTTATGTAAGTTCTTATTTATTTTGGTGGTGTGAGGGCATATGTTGTTGATGGTTGTTGGATTCATTCATGTAACAACTTCCGTCCTCCCACCCATTAGTGCGTACTGAAGGTTGTTGGTGGTGTTTTTGTTGAAATTTCATCTCCTAGGATTCCTATGGAAATATGTACTGGGAATATGGGTGATAATACATTAAAGAAAGGAATCATTGGAATGGTTGTCCCAATTTGTGGAAAAAAAATGAAAAAGTAGAGAACAAAAACAAAGAAAAAAAAGAAAAAAAAAAGAAAATACTTAATTAAAGATGTGTTAAATACAGTGGGAAACAAACCTTTATCCCCAGAAACAATTCCAACTTGATTATTTGATTTTCACGAGTCACAGTTAAATATAATTTATAAAATAATCCAAATTAATCCTAGTGGATAACAATAAACACATCATGATTTGGTTTTCAATGAAGGTTGATTTGATCAAGGTAGGTCCAATGATCCTAACATATGCAACAGATCCTGGTTCTTTCTCTTCAGGTGGTCCTTCTACTTTCATATGAAGCATGATGTCATAAAAATGGAAGTTTAGGTTAGTCTACCAAAAATTCCATTACCATTTCAAAATCCTTTAACATTGAACATGTTGGTAATTTTGGTTGGAAGATATATGTGCTTCAATAATAGAACTAAGTCAGTTTTTAATCCTATATCTCCTCGAATATGTGTGAAAGTGGACATTTCTAGAAGGATGGATGATTTTTTATGGCTTACAGTTGGAGAATAATTCCGTTGGAAACAACCTATTGTTTTCGAGTTGTGGTATTATTATTGATCTACATGAAAGAAATTGGGTCATTTTAGGATGAATTGTAGGTGTGGAAGTCATATAAATACAAGCTCTAGAGGCAGCGATAATAGTTTGGTCGCTGGATCTAGTGAAGGTCCAATAAATCCATCAGTACTAGGTGTCTCTAGGGATCAACCTAAGACGAAGATGGTACATGATAAGAGAACAAATGTCAACCCAAAGGTAGAGGATATTTTCAATCACTTGAGAAAGGATCTAGGAGTTCCCTATGTTGCTGAACAAGCCCCCTCTAGATTACTGGGAAGTGGTGAGGTTAGTGTTGATGGCACATTGAATTCCATTCCTTGCACTTATGAATTGGCTATGCGAGAAGGCAGTGGTATCAACACTGAAGGAGTGACTCAATCGACTGGTGAGGGAATCTCTAAGGATTATTAGGACTGGGTAGAACCAATTCATGGATCCCATAGTATATTTTATAATAAACATGGGTCCAAATTGATAAGGACCCTGTCCTGTTTTAACTTGAATAACTATTTTGATTTCCTTGGTGACAATGGTCGAGTAGAGTGAATCTCAAAATGCCTCTTCAGAGCAGAGTCATGAAGGGAAACCTCAGATGAAAATTTAATGGGAAAATATTATAAGGGTCTTCACATCCTAAGAAGGAAGAGAGTAAATAAAGAAAACAAGGATCCATGGAGTTGCATTGTCAACAAGAAGAAGAAAACCAAGGGGAATAAAGACTACTCATGCCTTCCTAGACTAATGGAGAAACGATTAGCTAAAAAAATTTGTGACACCAAGGTGAAGAAACTCCAAGCAGTGGGAGACAGTAAGAAGGATAAATATAATAGAGATCCTGGGTCAATAGGTGAAGACAAAGAGGTTTTAAAGGAGAATTATCTTTCATAAATCTTGGTAGTTTTACAAGGGGATATAGAAGAGAAGGTAGGGGATCAACCTGGGCAGTCTCTGCTGCATTTTTAGGACTTGTGGTTGGAGGACACTGTGGTCATTTCATTTAGACAACAATGAGAGGTTTTTGAAGAACCATAGAAAGATCTAGAAATGTTTATACACTCAGGAGAATAATTAATGGAAAAAGTTATTATGATTAAGTCCTCACAAGAGGAAGAAAGGAAGATGATATAAATAATGATATGTGTGAACACTAACAGTGAGTAAAGAGCATGGATTGAAAAGAAGGATCTTATACTTATCAAAGGCTTCAACAAAGGGAAGATAAACATAGATTAATACCTAAAGACTTGGGATAATCTGGAAACACACTTTGATGATCTAATAATAGATGATCCAGACTTATAAGTACCAACCCTTTCCTGGAAATTATTTAGGGAGAATGCTTTCGGTAGGATGAAGATATATTTCAACAATTATGTGGTTTATTTTAGTGTTGTACCCAGGTGAATTTATAGTTTCTCACTATTTCCTTAAAAGTGTTTTGATAATAAAAATTTAACTTTCAGTAAGTATTGGTATTTTCGTAAGTCATAAATATTTATTTACAATTTTATAATTAATATAATTATTTAAAAGAATCTTTATTTTCATAAAATATATTCATAAATTAATATATTTTTTTCTTATGATTATAATATAATTTTATGATACCTTATTTAATTTTTCAAAATGTCATAAAATCAGTTATAATATTTAAATTGGTATTTTAGAATAAATGATGATTTTATTTAAAAATAAAATTTATCATATTTAGAAAATTATTTTTATAAAATGGAGTCAAATTTTAAAATATTCATGTCAAAAAAAGTTTGGGGTGATTTTTTGGGATTTTTCTAAAATAGTTGAAATTTTGGTGAATAGTGAAATACAGTAATTTACGGTATTTAACAAATACAAAAATTATTGAGTCATGGATGATGTATGGATGAGGTAAGAACCAATTGATTAGAAATATCATGATAAGTTTACTTTATTTATTCATGTGAATCAACTCTATTGATAATCTTGATCCAAAATAATAAACTAATGAATAAAATAATCAAAACACCCCTCTCCTCCCACTATAAATACCACCCTCACCACGTCTTCTCCTCACACCTTCCAAGCCATGAATATTGTAAAAATTCTTCCTAATAATCTTCCCAAGTCTCTCTCCCCATGTCCATGAGCCTTTTTTCTCAAAAAAATACCAAACCCAATTTCCTTAAGGAGGTTCTCAAGGAGAAGAAGTTCAAGATGTAAAATTTTATTTCGTTTTCTTTTAATTTCTTTTTAATTTATTTTCTGTTATTATCATATCCTCACCCACCGTTATAAAAGTGACATGATAAATATAATATCTTATATATATTATAATTTTATTATTTTAATGGATGATCCATTATCAAACCTCTTCTCCTCTCTCTTTTATTCTAAAAATGAAAACATCATCTGTGATGTGTCGGTTTACTCTCATCATGGACAATGCATTTCCATTTTCCATTACCACCTTCATGGATGGTCATAAAACCGTAATTATGGATAAATAATATTTTTTATACATATTATAAGTCATATAATGTTCTATAACCAATATATAAAAATGATATGAAATAAAATGGTATAAGTCCATGATGGTCGTCAAAACTACTAAAATAAATTAAATCCTTTTCATCAATATTTTATGTAATGAATCCTCCTAATACCATATAAAAAATGACATATAAGAAAATTTAAACTTCTTCAAGTTCATTAATATCATATAATTTCAATTTTTTACAATTATTCTCATTTTACATGAAATTCCATACCGGTATGCAAGCGAACCGATCATGAACACCCTGAAACAAATGATGGAAGAATGACAGAATTGAACTCTATAACTCATCATAATGTCTATAAAAAAATTAAAAAATTAAAATAAATCAAATAAATGTATAATAGGTTCTTAGTTAGTTAATTAATGTATTTAATTTTATTATACATGATATTAAGTACAAGAACATAACACTTTCTGGCATAAGGTATGAGATTCTCTCCAAAACTTCATTTTTTTCTTCAAGTTATATTTTCTCTATCTTTACCCCAACATAATTATTAATTATTATTATGTAATACTTATAAATTATATGTATGCATTCTAAAAATATTTTTACTGATCAATTCATCCTTATTTTATGGGGAAATACATATTTTATAAGGTTCCTTCTCAATTCCTCCTATTAAGCAAGCTCGATTAAAGATAACTTTCCAATTTCTTAACCATTTTCAATTAAACTCCATAATCTATTTTAAGCCACTAAAATTTTATAAAAACACTATTTTGATCATAAAAACTATATAATTTAATTTATGGTTTTATGTAAACAATTATACCTTTTCCTACTTTAAAGACTAATATTTTCCCTTAAACCGAACTAATGAGGCTCATTTCTAAAGTTTCCTAAACACTATTTTTAAATGTTTTCAATTATTTTGGACACCATTTATCATTATCTATGCCTATTTTCCCTTATAAATGTCCAATTATGATTTAAATTCATTCTTTCATGGACACCATTATGATATTCCATTTGTTTATGCCTTATGACATGATTATGATACCCATTTCTTTCCATGGATAACCCTTATGTTTATTCCTTATGTTGATTCTTCACGTAGAATACATATTCATGAACATGTTATGATGGGTGCATCCAGATAGTGCTCTAATTCATTGGGTAATGTTTAGTCTAATGAAACATCATGTTGGTACATGGAGTGAACCTGATTCCTTTATGGGACTTTGTCCGCCATGTGCAATAGTCTTTGAAGTTAGCCTTTAATCATTCTTATGTCACATCCTATGTTGTTGAGACATTTATATGATTCCATGATTCCATGATCTCATGTTCTATATGTTATGATTTCATATGTTTATTCATGTTCTATGTCTTTTTATGTCATCATGTTATTCCTTATAACCCTTATGCTACGATTTATTTCTATGTTTATTCCCTTATTGAGATTTTTAGTTCATCCCTTTATTCATGTAATACCCAGGTTATCCTATACAGATTTAAAATCTAAAAGGAAGTTAGGATATCATAATGATTATTATTTTTATTTTAGTTTCATGATTTCTAGTTATTTACCTAATCTTCTAAAGACACTAGACTTTATAATCCTTGGTTTGTATTTGATGATCAATTATGGTTAAAATCATGTAATAATTTGTGTAAAATTATAGGGCCATTATAGTTGGTATCCAAGCATGGTATAGTTATTTTTGGGTATTAGGAATAGAAAAATTTAGTATGAACACTAGGGATAATTATATCACTATGGATAACTTAGATTGAAACTTAGGAAATGACAAGATAGGATATAATTTTTATTCACAAGTTTATCCTTCTATGTTCAATGCTTAATTTTTATATTCTAAGTATTGAATCCCCATAATCATACTTTCTTTTTTTAGTTAATTACTAGAAATAGGATAACTCGTTCCAATAATCAATGTGATAGGCAATGTGATTATTTCCCTAATTAAATTCCAAATATGATGGAAACTGGAGATCAAAACTTCATCAAAGTACTCACTCAGCTGAATCAAGTTATGAATAATAACTTGAATTGTGTGGAATACACACCTTCTCTTAAGAAATAGAAAGTTATGGTCCAATCCTTTATGCAATAAATGCCTCCTATATTTAGTGGATCTTCTGATTCCATAATCATAAAAAATGGATTAACTCCATTGAGAAGATATTATCCTCCAGTGCTCAGAAGAAGGGAAAGTCATGATGGTGGTCTATAGATTTTATTGGGAAGCTGATCAGTGGTGGAATTTGATCAAAAACACAAATTCCAATGAGGAAATTGATTCCATGGAATGGGAAGATTTCAAGAAAATATTTTTCAATAAGTATTTTCCATGAACGATCCATATTAAGATGGAAAGGGAGTTCCTCAAACTAAATAAAAATGAAGAAAATCCTATTTGGGAGTATGAAGAAAACTTCATAATACCTACAATATACACCTCTTCCTTTTTCATCAACACTGAAATCAAGTTGGATTGCTTCTTTAGCGAACTAAAGTTGAGTCTATGAAAAGTGTTGGTGATTCGGGAGTTAGAAATATATGAGGAGATTGTCCGTTGTTCCCTTACGGTCAAAATGGATATTTTAAACTCTCAGTGGTCTCATGGTCTAGGAAATAAAAAGATAAACATGGAGTTTAATATGGGAGGATCAATAGATAAATTCCATGATGGAAAGAAAACCCAACATCCCATGTATCAAAAGTGTGGGAATAAGCATCCTGGAAACCGCCTAAGGGGAACCATGAGATGATTAAAATGTGGAAGAGAAGGGAATATGAATAATAAATACTAAAGGTATATGAAGAATACTACCAACATGGAAGAATAAAGAAAGGTTCAGATCAACACTCAGCCTGTAGTGTAGTGTTTCAACTACAAGGAACATGGGTATTATGTGAGCCAATTTCCTAAGCCAAGGGTTGTTGGAGGAAATCAACAACCACTTCCATGGTAGCAAGTAAGGTCATATTCTATCACTACAGATGATGTGGATCCCGATAATGATGTGGTGATAGGTACACTGATTATTCATTCAAGAATAGTGAACATACTATTTGATTCTAGTTCTACGCATTCTTTCATATATTGCAAGTTTAGTAGTACTATTCAAACACCACCTCAAAATATAGAGGTTGAGTTATATGTGAGAACAGAAAATGGAGAAATTATTTCATACAAATTATATAACTCCTCATCGGTTAATGTTTGTGGATTGATCCTCCCAGTAAATATTTTCTTACTTCCTTTGATGGAGTTTGATGCTATATTGGGCATGTATTGTCTATATTTATAAAAATCCCACATCAAATGTTGGGAATAAGAGATCACTCTTAACATCCCAAGGAATCCTCCAATTTTGTACAAGTGTAAGGATGTGGATGAATCTCCTTCAGAATCATCATCTCAAGTGTGGATATTATTTCCTTATGAGTAAGCATATCTAGATCAAATGATTGAGACAAATGAGATAATCATGATTGAATACATGCCCATTGTGAGGGACTACACTGACGTGTCCCCTAAATAATTGTCTATTCTTCCTACTGATTAAGAGGTTTAGTTCTCAATTCAACTTATACTTTTATATCAGCCTATATCAATGAAACATTATATAATGGACACCATTTATTTTGAGGAACTTAAGAAGCATTTACAAGAGAATTTGGACAAGGGTTTTATACACCTGAGTGATTCACTATGGGGTGCGCCAGTCCTCTTCATCAAGAAGAAGGATGGATCAATACACCATTGTATTTATTATTGTGAACTTAATAAAATCACAATAAATAACAAGTATCCCATTCTAAAGATAGATGACTTGTTTGATCAACTACATGGGGCTAAGTAATTCTCTAAGTTGGATCTTCAGCCAGGATATCACCAATTAAAGGTGAAGAAGGAAGACATTCCCAATATTTCCTTTCGAATAAGGTATGGACACTATAAGTTCATAGTTATTACCTTTAGACTCACTAATACTCCAAAAATTTTTATGGACTTAATGAATAGAGCCTTTAGAGATTACCTCAACAAATTTGTGGTATTATTTATTAATGATATTTTGATATACTCCAATAGAAAGGAGGAACATAAGGAAAATTTTAATGTTATGATAAAACTTTGTGAAGGGAGAATATTTATACAAAGTATAGAAAATGTGAGTTTTGGATAGAGGAAGTATCACTCTTGGAGCTTGTTATCCCCAGTAAAGGAATATATGCAGACCCTTCTAAGACAAAGGAAATCAAAGAGTGTCCCATGACAATATCTATTATAAAGATCCATAATTTCTGTGGTCTAGATGAATATTACAGATTATTTGTGAATAACTTCTCATGATTTTAATACCCATTAACCAAGTTTAATTATAAGGTAGTAAAGGTTGTTTGGACCAGTGAATGTGAAGACTGCTTTAAATAGTTGAACAAGAGGCTTATCACTGCACCGGTACTCACACCACTGAAAAGTGGGGAACTATTTTTGGTATACTATGATTCTTCAATGAATGTATTAGGATATGTACTAATTAATAATGGAAAAGTGATGGAATACGCCACAAAGAAGTTGAAAATTCATGAGAAAAACTATCCCACACATGATCTGGAGTTGGAAGCTATGATCTCCATGTTGAAAATATGGAAACATTATCTCTATGGGGAGAAGTGTGTAATACATACTGATCATAAGAGCCTCAAATATATATTCACATAGAAGGAGATTAATATGTACCAACAAGAATGGTTAGATCTCATCAAGGATTATGGCTACTCAATCCAATACTATCTTGGTAAAGAGAATAATGTGGCAGATGTTCTAAGTATAAAGGATCTTGCAAAATTTTCAATGATGAGAATTGATAAGGATCCAATCTTCCTAAATTTGAAAAGGATAGATATAAAGATCATTAAGGAAGGTACATCATTAATCCTTTATCAAATTATTTCTCAACCATCCCTTATAGAGAAAATAAAGGATTCTCAAAGGAATGTTGTGGAAATTCAAAAAAAAGGTTAAAGCTATCAGAAATGAGAAATCCTTAGAATTTAAAATTGACAAGGAAAGATTCATAAGATTTAGGTCATGATTATTTGTACTATCCAATACAAATATAAATAAAGATCTTATAAATGATAAACATAGCTCAAACTTCTTTATTCACCAAGGGATCACAAATATGTTTCAAGATCTCTAGGAGAAATATTGGTGGGACAATATGAATAAAGAGATCACTAAATATACATCAAATTGATTGGTATGTTAGCAAGTGAGGCTGAAATACAAAAGTCTAAGGGGATGATGCAACCATTACCCATACCAATATTGAAATGGGAAAAATATAACCATGGACTCTGTTATCGAACTTTTAAAGACATCCAAAGGAAATGATAAAATATGGGTTATTATGGATCATCTTACAAAGACATCTCACATTATCTCAATTTTATAGGACTTCTCACTGGATCAACTTGCATGGATATACATCAAATAAGTGGTAAGGATTCATGGAGTACCACTATATATTGTATCTCATCGATATATGAGATTTACCTCCATGTTCTAAAAAATTCTTCAACATGCTCTAAACAATATGCTAAACTTCAGTATGGCTTATCATCCTCAAACTGATGTCTAATTTAAGAAAAATATTCAGACATTGGAAGACATATTGAGAGCATGTTCAATGGACTTTAAAGGAGGATGATACCAACATATTCCACTTATTAAGTTCTCATACAAAAATAATTTCCACTCAAGCATCCAAATGGATCCATATGAATCCCTTTAAAAGAAAATATTCAAAACACTAGCATGATGGGATGAAGTCAGCGAACAATAGCTGTTGGACTTGAAATGGTTGATGAAATGGTAGAAAAGGTTAAAACAATTCAGCAACACATCAAGGTATCCCAAAGTCAATAGAAGATCTATGCAGATAATCATCGATGAGACCTAGAGTTTAAGGTTGGATACATGGTATTACCCTACATATCTCCATGGAAAATTATCATTAGATTTGGGAAGAAAGCAAAGATGATTACTAGGTACATTTGACCCTTTGAGATTCTTGATCATGTTGGAGATGTGGTCTATCAACTAGAACTTCCACTTATTATGTCTCAAGTACATGATGTATTCCATGTATCTATCTTGAGGAAGTATATACCTAATCCCTCACAAGTATTGTATCCAGAGGTGGCACAACTTGAGAATGACCTCTCATATGAAGAGAATCTGGTGAAGATCTTGAACTATAGAGATAAAGTTCTATGTAAAAAGACTAATCATCTAGTAAAATTACTATAGAGAAACCATAAGTACGAAGAGGCAACATGGGAATCATAGAAAGAGATTAAGGAGAAGTACCCTCACTCGTTTTCACCTTAGTATGTTAAATGAAATTTCAAAGGTGAAATTTCATAAGGGGGAAGAATGTAACAACCCAAAACTTTATCAATATAAATTACTGTATTATAATTATTTCATATAGTATAAATCACATAAAATCACATAGAGAACACAATACAAACTTTATAAACAAGGAACGAATGAAATTAGAGGTATTTCTAGAAATTAAGAAACCTATACCAATGGAATAGTAACTTGACCGTTGGAATAGTAATGCGACCAATAGGAATAGTAATTAGACCAATAAAATATTAAAATCACCCATGAAATTATAAAATAAACTTTTGGTATCTTATTAATGAAAATATGATATATTTATATCATGGTATAAGTAAATAAATGTTTTAAAATGATAAATTTAGTGTTGGTATTTTTGTAAGTCGTAAATATTTATTTATAATTTTATAATTAATATAATGATTTAAAATACAATTTATTTTCATAAAATAGATCCATAAATTAATATTTTATTGTATTATTATTATAATATAATTTTATGAGACCTTATTTAATTTTTCAAAATGTCATAAAATCAGTTATAATATTAAAATCGGTATTTTTCAAATAAATGATGTTTTTATTTAATAATTAAATTTCTGATATATATAAAATTATTTTCACCAAATGGAGTATATTTTTAAATCTACATGTAAAAAAATGGTTGGGGTTAATTTTTTGGATTTTTCTAAAATAATTGAAATTTTCGTGAATAATGAAATACGGTAATTTATGGTATTTAACAAATACATGAATTATTGAATCATGAATGATGTTTGAATGAGATAAGAATGCATTTTTAAAAAATATTCTAATACTTTTACTATATTTATTCATGAAAATCAACACTATTGATAGTCTTGAGCCAAAATAATACAACTCAAAATTCCTTTTGTATTTTCAAGATGAAACCATTTTGTGGGGGAGTGGGAACCATATAGAAAAACATCAAGCAAACAGTACACTAATATAAAAAGACCACCCATAGACAAGGAATCCTGAGAACAAAAGCAGAACAAGAAAGAATGAACATGCACACCTCTCATCCCTTGCACAACAATGAAAATAGATGGCCACTAGCCTGAGGGAGCCAGTTTATATTTCCATGCTAGATCGTGTGTAATAAGATCCTTCTTCATTAGATTAGAGAAGTGTGGGGGGAAGGAGAAGAGGCTTAGATCCGAGATTATAGGGGTCACCTGATATTTTTTATTAGCCTGCACTAAGACCTCAGAAGAAGCCATTTGGAGGGTAGCTGGGTCTTTCCTTTTGTCCTTTGTCTCCTACACCTTTGAACCCAATTTCACAAGAAAAGAAGAAGAAACAGGGGTAGATTGCCTCTCGAGACACTTTGAAACTGGAGCAACCATAGGCTCCATATTCTTATCGGAATCTGCATCGGCCTAAGATCCCACAACCTCTTCACTGGGAGTAGAAACTTGTTCCTCTTACAGAGCAAACATATCTTTTTCTATTCCACTTTTCGCAAATGTGTCCATGTCGTAGAGATAATTCTTTTTCATGAGAGATCCTTTACTAGAAGATCTGGTAACTAGTGGTTTGGGTAAATTAGAGTAGTATTTCCTAGGACACGTCCTCCTCACATGTTTGATAAATCCCTCTAAGTCCATGATGGTTTCTTGCCCTTCCTAGTAGCGGAACGAATATAAACTTCCTCTTGTTCCACTTCCTTACTCCCAATTGACCATGTAAAAGTGTCAGAATCCATCTCAGCTTCAAATCCATCCTTGTTACCTCCCTGATAAGTAACCCCTTCATGTACTCCATCCTCACATTCCCCTCCTTCAAATGGAATTAGGTTTCCATCACCCAATACCGCAAACCTGTTCAGGTTACATACAATTCCCTTGAGCTATTTGTTGGATTGGACCATGTCCATATTCAAACTAGATAGAACCTCATGTCCCGTATCCTTTCCATCATAAATACTCAAGATATCAACATGAATAAATTCCATCTACCTTTCAGGTCTGGTCTCATTCTAATTGGCTTATAGTCTCGTATCCAAGGGGAGCTATTGAACCACAACTTCCACATAAGAAGAAGGATTGACATCACATCGTTCATTGCTCTCTGGAACTGCCATCCCCTTTCCACTAGAAGCCACTTTTTTGTGAGTGAAATCCTCATTCAGCGGATTTGATTCAAGCATAGCTGCTCCCCCATGACGACATCTTAGTGCTGAATGACCTTGGAGGAGGCAGGAGGGAAGATAGTGAGTCCATGACTCATACATAATCGGTTGTTTGTATCTGTATTCTCCCTCAATCTCGATCCAAATGAAGTCAAAAGGAGGTTTTGATATGTCAAATTCAACACATATCTGGGGTTCAATGGGATGGAATACTGCTTGGGTTCTACGATCCGCAATTAGGAAGTGGCTGACAATATTTCCTATCATTTGAAAAATTGAAGGATTTTGAAAATCGAGAGGCAAACCTAGAAGGCGGATCCAAATTGAGGAGGTATCTGGATCATGATTCATGTGTAGAGAGAAGGACCATCAGAGAAGGATAAAATGTAACTAGTTAATGGATTGCGATCCACTGGACCAAGAAAGAGCCAGGTCTTCTTCAAAAGAGAAGCAAATCATTATTTGCCGATAATCGAGAAAACCAACCACCACTCGTTGATGAAGACCCCACTAAGTGTTGATGAGCCTGTCGACGACATCAACAGAAGACCTCCGGTGACCGAATCGGGCAACGAAGGTGATCTTTTTCAAGGATGAACCTTCTGAGAATTCCTCGGGGGAAATCAGGAGCGACATACCTCCATTAGAAAAACCAGGAACCTTTGGGGAAAACGTGATACCTTGGAATTTAGGGAGAGTCTCTGGGTTGGTGAAAGGTGCAAAACGATGGTAAGGGACATCTAAGAGCAACATAAAATTTGGTCCCTCCTCCCCCTTTGGAGGGGAAGGAATCGTGGGTCCGTCCAGTGCTGTTAAGAAGTTCAAGAGGTAAAAACATCTTGTTTTATTTTAATTTCTTTTGAATTTAATTTATTTTCTTATCCTCTACTCACCTAACCTTATCCAAGTGACATGATAAATAAAATATCTTATATATAATTTAATTTTATTGTATTAATGGAAGATCCATCATCAAACCTCTTCTCCCTTCTCTTTTATTCTAAAAATGAAAACATAATCCGTGATGTGCCGATTTACCATCATCCTGGATGATGCATTTCCATTTTCCATTATCGCATTCAAGGATGGTCATAAAACCATAATTATAGTTAAATAAGATTTTTTAAACTTATTAAAATTCATATAATGTTCTGGAACCAATATATAAACATGATATTAAATAAAATGGTATAAGTTTGTGATGGTCGTAAAAACCGCCAAAATAAATTAAATCATTTTCATTAACGTTTCATCTAATGAATCATACTCATACCATATAACCAAATGATATATAAGTAAATTTAAAATTATATAATTTCATTAATGTCATATAATTTCAATTATGTAGAATAATTCTTATTTACATGAACTTCCATACTTGTGTACAAGCTAACCGATCATGAAAACCATAAAATGAATACTCCCGAAATGATAGAATTGAACTCTAAAACTCATCATAATCGCCATAAAGAAACTTAAAAAATTATAATATATAAAATTCATGTTTAATATATTCTTAATTAATTAATTAATGGATTTAATTTGATTATAAAATACATTAGTACAAGTGCATAACACTTTTAGACATAAGGTTTGAGATTCTCTCCAAACCATCATTTTTCTTTCAAGTTACATTTTATCTTTATTTAACCCAATATAATTCTTAATTATTCTTATGTAATCATTTTAAATTCTGTTTATGTGTTCCAAACTTATTTTTCTAGATTAATTCATCATTCTTTGATGGGGAAATACATATTTTATAAGGTTCCCTTCTCAATTCCTCCTGATAAGCAAGCCTGATTAATGAGAACTTCCCAATTTATTACCCATTTTATAGTGTACTCCATAATCCATTTTAAGAAAAAAAAATTCTTCTAAAAACAATATTTTTAACATTAAAAAATTTCTAATTTAATTTCTAGTTTTATTTAAACAATTATCCATTTTCCCACTTTAAAAACTCTTTAATATTTCCCCTTAAACTATACTAAAGAGGCTCATTTATAAAGTTTCTTAAATACTCTTTTTACATGTTTTCAATTATGTTGGACATCATTTATCATTATCTATTCCTATTTTCCCTTATAAATGTCCAAGTTTTATTTAAATCCATTCTATCATGGAGCACATTATGACATTACCTTTGGTTGTGACTTATGACATGATTATGATACCCATTTCTTTCTATGGGTAACCCTTATGTTTATTTCATATGCTGATATTTCACATGGAACACATATAAATGAAACTTTTATTATGGATGCACCAATATATCACTCCAATGAATTGGGTAATGTTTAGTCTCATGATATGTCATGTTGGGATAAGGAGTGAACTCAGTTCCTTTATGAGAATTTATCTGCCATGTGCAATAGTCTTGGTAGTTAGCCTTGAATCAATCTTATTTCATGTTGTATATTGTTTCCACATTTATATTATGAAATTATCACATTATCCCATGTTCTATATGTTATCCTTCCACATGTTTGTTCATGTTCCATGCCTTTTTATGTCATCATGTTATACCTTCTAACCCTTGTGCTATGTTTTATTTCTTTGTTTATTACCTTATTGGGATTTTTAGCTCATCCATTTATTATTTTATTCCTCAGGTTATCCTATATAGATGTAAGAGATAAAATAAATTTAGGATCTAATTATGAAGATTAAATAATTTTTTTTATTTTGGTTTCATGATTTCTAGTTATGTACCTAATCTTTCAAAGAAACTAGAATTTATGATCCTTGGTTTTTATTTGATGATTAATTATGGTTAAAATCATGTAATAATATGTATAAAAGTCAATGTCCATTAAATATAGAGTCTCAATATCCTATCAATTATGTATCTTTTTTTTCATAATTTATAAAGAAGCTAGAGAGTAATTGTTTATTTGGTTTTTGATTAAAAAAATTAAAATAAAAGAAACAAAAGTCAACACAACAGTGGGTGAAAGGGGTTGGATTCAAGGTCAAATGAAAAAATCCTTCATCATTATATGGTTATAATCTGAAAATGGCTTTAATATCATTCTCCCATTTCTACCCTCTATCTAAATTGTGGTTTTGAACATATACGAGAGAAATATTTCTTAATACATCCAGTTCCACCTCCTATACAGTGAAGAGGCAATGAATACACTTGATTGAGGCATCCACGATCTCAACACCCAACTCCATTGTATGCTATTCATCCTTTAATCCACTTTTCTTCACTGGTATGCATTACGAATCGAGGGAGGGAGGGAAAGAATATTTGACAGATTTGAGGATGCAATAATTCATCAGAGAGAGGAGATGAATACCATCAATCTACTTCTCCAAATTTCATCACTACATCAATGATGTAATTCATATTATTAAAAAGAATAGGGTTCCCGTGTGATCTCCCCTGGGGTACTAGCCATAGGGTTAGTTTTCAATGATTTGGAGCTTAAAAGATCATGTTATAGATCATAGAATAGGGAATAACATGAAAAATTGGGGGAGAAAAGAACAACACTATATAATTAACAAAACATAGTCAAATTAATATTAACATGTGGCAAGAAAATAAATTACGGTGATGATAAAAAATATCCCTTTTTATAGGTGAGGAAGAAAATATTTATAGGTGATGACATCTTCCTGTAATTCAGTGATGATAAAAAAGATCCCTTTTTATGCTTCAGAGGAGTTCTACGTGTCGTGGTCGAGGGTTGAGATCAACTCTACTGGTGTGTGCATCTCCTATTTTTTCAATGGTGAAATGGTTACAACTCTTCCTTGGTTGTGGTTCAATTTTTTCTTTCATAGGTGAGGCAGTGTAGTTCGGTTTGGACCGGTGGTGCATGAGAGAAGGAGCCGATTTGTAGTGGACATGGGTTGAAGATGAAAGCCACGGTGGTGTGGTTAGCTAATAGAGGAGGTTCAAAAACGTGGGTTTCCATGGAAGAGATTTTTGGAATTCATAGGGGGTGATCATGGTAAGTATGCTGACCATGAGTGGGGGTTTGAGTAGACTGTCCACAGTCAGTAGACTGATCATGAGAATTGTTTGTGGCAGACAGTTGCACATGGTGCGGTCAGCTGCACATGGTTAGTATATTGACCGTGCATGGAATTTTCATTCCACACAAATATTTTTCTCATTAATTAATTTTTTTTAATTAAATTCCAAAATAATATAACAATTAAACTCATAATTGATTGTATTTTTTGAATTAAAATTCCAATGTAAAATTAATATTCAAATTAATCAATTAAAGAATTGATATTACAGGGAATAATTATCATGATTTTAAATAACACTATATATAATTTTTTATAATATTTTTTATTTAAATCTCAAAAATAATTTATGGATTTAATAAATTTCATAAAAAATATGATTGAGAGAATTAATACTAAAATTAAATCTATTCAGGAATATTGGTTCTAAATTGAAATAATTTCAAAATAAATTTTAGGTTCAAATCAAGAATAAGATTGTATGGCCTATCAAATTAATTAAAAAAAAGAATATGTCAATAAAATTTAGCAATTTTCCATTTTAACATTAAAGTTCCAAATTTTCAAAATTCACAAAAACGATTATTTCACCCGATATTTGAATTAAAATAAAGCGTATTTTCAATGAATAATGTATAAAAATGTGGAAATTTATAGATAACATCAACTAATCCATGAAATGGATCGTGTCATGATATATAATATCCCCTATGAAAAAAATACCATGTGATACTACTCGCTTCACTGAGTATTAGTCTAAATCATCAATAGGTGTGACAAGAAGGGTGATAATCACTATAAGTACTTCCTAGATAAATATATTGGACTAGTTTCATAATCTCTAACTTTTGGTCAAATGATACAACAAGGAAAAAATAAATCACACTAATGTCAATGAATATGTGTAACATTATAAGAGGGACACAAATCATACCTCATACCACACATGGAACTCCTAATTAAGGTTCTCCATTACTAAAACTATAAACTCTAAAATAAATGTGGATGCATAGGAGTATAACCCCAACCTACTCACTCCAAAGACATTACTAAAACTTCCATGATCATAAGAATCCATTTTGAATCACATATATAGAATACCTCATGTGTTTTAAACCTATTAGAATACTCAAACTCGGTCATTCTACCTTACTTAAGGTTACTATCCCTTGAAATTGAACTATACTTAGCCTCACCAAATGAAACTCCACCAAAAAAATCTAAAACCCAAACCATGATATAATAACATCGTTGTGAGTCTGAGAAAGCATTATACACCAATGAATCATCATAATAGGAAATAATTTATGTAAGATACGCAATCTAGTAAATGGATATTCACTCCAAATGAAATCACAAGTCATTGAATCTAACCAATCCTCCATTACCCAAGGACCATGATCACCTAAAAACTTAGGAGGCCTCTATCACTAGAATACACACAATGTATGGGTAATATTGTTTGACCCCACAATAGATGCCTTATCACTCAACTGGTCATCAATGAGAGGCTCAAGCACTGGCATAAGATTTGCATGACCCCACCTTTGAATCTATGTTGGCTAATTCAGGTGACATCCTCAATTTGACAAGATGTACCCATGATTATTAAAGTATATATGGGGGATATGATACAATAAGAACATAAAATATAAAAAATGACCACTGTATAATGCATATACTATCTTTATTATACCCCACAATCTATGCCTTAGAGTTTTAATCCAATCAATAGATTATTAGAGTCTTGGTGAATGGATATATCGACCGTCTCACCAACATTGGGTTCCTTGATCAAAAAACTAAACTCTATAAACCTTAGCACCATTTCCATAAATCCAAAGCTAGTCATCACAAGACTAATAAGTATAAACTCTATACCTAGGGATCTAACAATTTGTTACCATTATGACATAACCAGACCCATCAGGACCCCACTTTTGTCAGTAGAAAGTTGAGCGTGCCACCCCAATCCCATATCTAATTGGTATGGGGCTATTGAATAGGTACAATTAGGCATATCACACATAATAGAACTTATCTTATATGAAACCCATAAAAAATATATATCTCTAGAAAACATGATAACCCATAACCACACAAGATATATATATATATATATATATATAACAACATTATATAACAACTTCATGTATGAGACAAAAACTATCCAATAAAATTCTATAAAATCAAACATTGAATGAAATATGATAAAGGGATATATCTTGAATCGTTATTTAATAATTTTCTTATTAACCTAATCATGTAGTATAGTGGAATAACCTAGGTTTAATCTCATGATGATTCCACTTAAAAACAACGAATTTTATATTATCACTATTATTTATTATCTAATATAACCACTTTAACCCTAATATATAAATATGGGTTTGTTATGGTGAATATATGTGAAATATATATATATGAATTCATATAGAAAACACAAAAAATGAAGAAAAAAATAATTAAATAAAAACACAAGTCAAATAAAAGATATCACTCCCATGGTTGGATATATGTGAGATTATTCATTATCATAAAATGATTCAAAATTTCCCCAATGAAAACTCTTAATACCATTCAATTATTCATCCTTACTATAAATATTATAAATATTCAACATAATTAAGAACCTGATATCACACTTCCAATCTATCACCTTCTTGGAATTAAACAACATCTTTTCATCATTAAATACACCAACTAGTGAATCAAACAAAGAGAGAAATAAAAGATTATAATATTGTAGAGGAAAACAATAAAGATGTAAGAAAAAGAGACTAATATCACCTACCTATCAACCTAAAAACACTAAAAATTAAAAGTGTTCAATAAAGATAAATAAATAATGTCATGAAGACTTAGAAGACTCACAATATTAACTTGGATGTGAATATCAAGTTAGATCCCCATTACTATAAATGTTGAGATCATAGTACATTAGAGAGAGAAGATAACAATTTACTTTAATTAGAAATGAAGTAAAAATTATACTAAAAGATAAAAAAATAAATACCCAATTAAAAATAGTAATTCCTAAGGAAAAGTTGTGATAATCCAGAAATACTAGCCACTCTCCTTTTAAACCCCTAATAGATGCATGATATTATCTCTTTTCTTATTATTTTGAAAAAATAGAATCTTAAAATTCTCCCCATATTTCATTATTTTACATATTCATCTTAAACTCTACCTTGGAACTTAGTTTTAATTTCCCTATTTAATTAATTAATTTGACCAATAAAAGAAAATGGAATAATTTTAAAAGGTATGGGATGATTCCACACCCTGAAGAAATGATTAGATAAAATTACACTAAGTTTATGGATTATATATATATAGGAAACATGATTTACATAATGGAAGTATCAATCATGTGAAAAAATACATTACCCTTAATCATTAACTTCTAATTTGAAATAATTCTCACATATTGATTGAATTTACCTTTATGTATCATCTTTGAATACTAAGAAATGTAAAAAATTTTATATATCTCAGGGAAGAACTATGAGTACATAAAATTTTTCAAAGTTAGTGACCCATATGCATTATCCCATGACACTTATATATACATACATATGAGTCTTCACTAAACATTTTTTATCAGTGGATAGGTCATTTCATTTTGTCCATCATAAAAATTAGCATTACACATCCATATGTAAGAGTTTTCACTTAAAAATTATACAAAAACTTTTAGAACTAATCTTATATAATTCTTTAGAGATAATGGAAATTAATTTTACATATGGTCAAGGGACTCTTATATATTTCAATGCTTACCTTTACACATCCCCAACCCATTATAAAATCTACTTCAATCATTTGTTAGAATTTATCCTATTTTTATATGAATTTTCCTCCACTTAATTTGTTATTTTCTACATAAAAACATTATGGGAAATTCATGTAAGTTTTAGAAGTTAATCCTTATTATAAATTAATCTTAAAAAGGAATAAAAACTTTATCAAACATCAGCTTGCTTTGAGATTCTATTTCTATCCCAGTTCTACTTACAGACATTAATCTTCTTCCAATATTTTATTTTAGTCTTCTGGAAATGAAAACTATGAAAAATAAGTATTTATTATAGGATCTATTTAATTTACTCTAAAAATGAATAAAAAAAATTAAAAACCAAAAAATTAATTCTTTTAGAAATTTAATTCCAGATTCACTCCTAGTTCAAAAATAGAATTAATTTCCCTAAAATTGATAAAGTTGTAACGACCCGATATTTTATGAATAAAATTCCCTTTATTTTAATAACTTATGGATATAGAAAACACATGCACTATTTTTATTATTATTATTGGGTTTAAATGACTATTAAGTATCATTATCATTGATAATATAGATGCTGAACAGTGATCACATGACTGATATAAATATAAGTTTTTTTAAAATCCTTTTGACAAAGACAAAGGAGAGGATGACCTCATCCAGTAGACTCGGGCCATACAAATCTCATTTTTCAGAGATTGTAAAGGATGTAGCATCCCTGGGCTTCTCTCTTGACCAAGCTCAAGATGAACTTCAACACGTTAAGCTTGAATAGAATCACCTACAAGAGACGTTCAAGTTAATAGAGATTACCACCCAAGTGATATTATCCGAGCCACCCCAAGAGTCTATCACCATCGCACACCTTACCCTTAGGTCTTATGTGGGTGTTATAAGGGGTTATATAATAAGTTATTAGTTACTTATTGTGAAATCCCTTTTTATAAATAAAATCCTTATTCCATCAATTTTTTTATGAGAATATTCTTTCTTAAAAAAACAATGAATTTGATAAATTGATTTTTCAAGTAAAAATGGTACTTTTGAGAAATATATAAATTATTATATTCAACTAAGTTTTTTATTAATAATATTATAAAAAAAATCTTATAAATGATTATTATATCAGTTCCTTATATGAAAATGATTAGGTAATCAGTTTGATAAGAGTTACATTTTTTATACGATAAAGTAGAAAGTGTATTTTTAAATAATTTATTTTAAGGAATTAAGGAATGTTTTAAATAATTAATATTTTAATAAAATATTATTATAAAATTAATTTTATGAATAATAAATGTGTGTATATTTTTTATGAATTCAAATGTAATTTTTATTAAGGTTTGAAAACAGTTTTTATCAAAACCCGTGAATTTTCAATAAATGTCGGTTTTCATTTTAAAAGTGAAAATTAAAATATTTACATAATTATTTAGATAAAATTAATATTATTTTTGGAATTAGGACATCAAAATTATCTAATGGTAATTTTTTCATAATTTTCTGAGATAGTTGAATTTTTGGGTAAAAATTAAATACCGTATAAATAAAATATGTGTTTTATGATATCATAATGACCCCAAAATGATATAATAAATACTATAATGGGTATTATCGGCCCAATATATCTTTTTAAATTAAAATAATTTGATTTTATATTTGTTTTATTTATTTTATAAAGCGTTAGTGAATCCTCCAAGATATATACAATATTTTTAGATTTTAAAATCATTTCCTTGAAATTATGACTCACCTCCACATAAGAAAGGGAAATATTTTAATATATTCAGCCGTTTTAATAATAAAATAATTTTTTCCACTCCTATTTTGAGAAAAACATGGGTTAAAACCATTGGATTTTTTTGTGTTTTTGAATATTTAATTATATAGATTCCAAGACCTAAGTTTGTGAAATATTAAAGAATTCCCCTCTCATTTACTATGTAAAACCACCCAAGATCCCACTTATCTTCAATAAAAATCATTTGAGAACGTCCCTACTTTGTGATACCCTCTCTATAATCCTCCCAAGGTTCCCTAAGATCTCAATAATCCCCTCTTCAAGCTTTTGAAGTCACACGCTCAAGTAAGGGATTCATTCCTTTTTCATTTTTATCCAAGATTATTCATGTTGTTATGCCCTTTTATTTTCAATTAAAAATATTGGGGTATGATTTCAAACCTGAAACATACTGAACTAATTATTTTTTAATGATGATATACGACTTTCTATCTCATTAAATCCTTCCGTGTACACCTGTTACCATGCCGAAATTTCATAAGGGATTTCTCTAATATTATGCATCTAAATTCCATTTCATATGTTGAGATATTATGTTCCATGATCCCCTTACTATATATTTCATGTATAAATGATGAGAGACCCATTTCTCTCTCATCAACCCAACTTATTAATTTCTATATGAAGACATTATGCTGCCGAAATCGCACTTTGACTTTCCAAGCCAAAATCATCGTGTAGTGAATACCATACCCATTTCTCTATCAAGGGTATTAATATTTATGCACATATTCTTATTGAATGGTACTTATATTTATGTATTAAACAGTCCTTAATCATTAAATAACTTATGATGTTGAATTATTCCAAGTTATATGATCCATGTGGCACACTTATGCATGGAATGAAATATTTATGAAAGGCGCACCCTAATAGCGCTCCAATGCATTGGGTAATGTTTAGTATCATGATACACCATGTGAAATGAGTGTTTACTCATTCTAATTCATATTAAATGAGGGTTTAATCATGCTAATTCATGAGAAATTACGGTTTACTTATGTTAATTCATGTGCAATGAACCTTGCCTCATGCTAATATTATGTTGTATGTTATTGCCACATTTCCATGTTATGATAATCATGCAATATCACGCCTTTATGTTCATGTTTCTCTTATGCTCTATTGATATTCCTATTTCCTAACATGTATTTTATTCTTCATGTTATGACTTTTTTACTCCCTTAATAAGTTTTATAGCTCAACCATTTCTTATGTATGTCCTCAAGTTATCCCATGCAATGCTAAGTACGAATGAATGTTGTGGTCATGTAAAAGAAGTTTTCAATAAAGTTGTTGTATTTTATTTCTTAAGTTTCCATGTAATGTTCCTAATACTCAAATAAAATTGACCTCTTGATATTTTGGGTTTTATTAAGTGCAAGTTTATGTAATAAATCATGTTTAAGTATGTAATAAAGAGCAAGGTCATTATAGTTGGTATCAAAGGATAAGTTTAGTTATTTTTGCGGTTAGCGTTATAAAACTCTAGTGAATGACTTAGGAATAATACTGAGTAAAAGAAAATAATCCCTAATTTTTTGTAAGTATAGAGTAAGTGGTTTATCAAGGAAATACGTCCCTGTCTGGATGCGAACAAGTAGAGGTGGCTCTGGCACAGATGTATCTTGGGGTAAAACCCAAAAACACCGCTTTGAGCTAGACTCAAACGGGAAATAGTTCATGACAATGGGCTTTGCTGCATTCTTGGTTCAACACTCCTGGGGTATATTTTTTTGTAAATTCATAATATTAGTATGAACCATTATTAAGGGAATAAAAAAATGCCCCTAAGAATACATGTTGGGAAGTAGATCATGGATAACTTAGATTGAAGCCTATAAATTACTAAGTTAAGAAAATAAGTTTAATTCATAAGTTATCCCTTTTTTTCATTTGATTCCCCTTTATATGTTGAAATAATAATCCCTAATTTTCCTTTTATTCTAGTTAATGGATCGAAATAGGAGGAATCAAGTTAACAACTGATGCGAAGATCAATGTGATGACTGTTCTAATGAAATTCCCAATATGATGGGAGCGAGAATCATAAACTTTTTCACAATAATCTCTTAGTTAATTGAAGTTTTGAATAGAAACATGGGTCAATATTAATGTCCACCCCCCCCCCCCCAAGAAAGAACAAGATGCAATCGAGAGCTTCATGAGATAAAGGCCTCCTAATTTCAATGGATCATCTGATCCCTCAATTGCCAAAAAATGGATCAAATCCATTGAGAAGATCATATCCATCTTTTAATGTTATGAAAAAGAGAAGGTTCTTCTAGATGTTTATCATATGGATGGTGAATCTTATCAATGATGGAAATTAATAAAAAATAATAATCTTGGTGAAGAGATCGAGGTGTTGGAAAGGAAGGATTTTCGGAAAATGTTTTTTGATAAATATTTTCCTCGCACCCTTAGACTTAAGATAGAAAGGGTCTTCCTTGCCCTCAAGTAAAAAGATGACAAATCCATCAGAGCGTATGCGGCAAACTTGGAAAGGCTTACATGATATGCCTCCGACTTTATCATTACCCCTAAATGTACGGTTAATCGCTTCTTTGGTGGGATAAAACATAGCCTATTGAAATACCTAGAGATCCATGAATTTGATAGATATGAGGAAATTTTATGATGTTCCCTAAAAGTTGAAATAAATATTGGAAAATCTCAGGGGTATCATGGGGATAATAAGTTGAAAGTGGACTTCAATTCTGGAGGTCTAATGGATAAATACAACGGTGAAAAGAAATTTCAGCACCCCACTTGCCAAAGGTGTAGGAAGAAGAACCCCTGAAATTTCTTGAATGCGACAAAGAAATTATTTAGGTGTGGAAGAGAAGGGAACCTGACAATTAATTCCTAAAAATAAAAACCTGCTGTGGTGATAGAGGATAGGAACACTCCATTTGACCCTCAACACATTTTTCATTTCTATAATTACAAATAACCAAGGAACATTGCAAACCAGTTCCCTGAGCCAAGGGTTTTTAGAGTCAACCAACAACCTCTAAGGTAGCAAGGAAAAGATTTTTCCATTACTACCACTGAAGAGAATCCCAAAAAATAAGTGGTGAAATGTATTCTAGTTATTCATTAAAGAATAGCGAATATACTTTTTGATTATGGTTCTACGCATTCTTTTATATCTCGAAAGTTTAGTAGAACAATCCAAACACCACCACAAATCATGGAAGTAGAGATGTCAGCGAGAACGAAAAATGGGGAAATTATTGCATCCCATGAATATAAATCCCCCCTATAACAATTTGTGTATTGAACTTCTTGGATAACCTCATCATACTCCCTCAGGTGGAATTATATATAATTCTTGACATGGATTGGATTTCCCTATATAGAGCCAACATAAATTTCCGTGAGAAGGAAATCACTATCTATATGGAAAATCAACCCCCCAATCCTGTATAAGTGAAAAGAGGAGGATGAATCTTCTTTAGAACCATTATCTCAAGAATGGATATTACTACCCTATGAGCACATGTATCTTTCTCAGATTATTGATTCAAAGGAGGGAACCATCTTCAAAGACATGCCTTTTGTGAGGGAATTAACTGATGTATTTCCTGAGGAATTTCCTGGTCTTCCTTCTAGAATGGATGATTTATTCTTGATTGATCTTATACCTAGGGAATTTTTAATATCTAAGACTATAGAATGACTGTTGTGGAGCTTGAGGAGCTAAAGAAACAACTGAAGGATAATCTGGATAAAGGGTTTATACGCCCAAGTGCTTCACCATGGGGTGCACCAATCCTCTTTTTCTAGAAGGATGGGTCAATACACCTTTGCATTGATTATTGTGAGCTTAACAAAATCATGACAAAGAACAATTACCATTTTCCATGAATTGATGACTTTTTCAATCATCTGTGTGGAGCATAATACTTCTCCAAGGTGGATCTATTGTCGGTATATTACTAAGTAAGGGTGAAAAAGGAGGATATCCCAAAGACTACTTTTTGTACAAGGTACATGCACTATGAATTAATAGTAATTCCTTTAGGACTCACTAATGCTCCGACAATCTTCATGGACTTGATGAATAGAGTATTTAGAGGTTACCTTTAAATATTTATGGCAGTATTTATAGATGATATTTTAATATACTCCAAAACCAAGGATGAGCATGAGGAGAATCTATGAACTGTACTAGAGACCTTGTGAAAGGAGAATATCTATGTAAAATATAACAAGTATGAGTTCTGGTTGAAGGAATTCTCATTATTAGGTCATATCATCACAAGTAATGGGATAACTGTGGATCCCTCTAAGACAAATGAAATCAAGTGATGGCCGAGGCCAACATCTATGATGGATATCTGTAGCTTCCTTAAGTTGTCTGGATATTATCTCTGATTTGTGATAAATTTATCATGATTGTGAAAACCTCTTACCAAGATAACTCAGAAGGGTGTCAAGTTTTCATGGAATGATGAATGCGAAGAGAGATTCAAGGAGTTGAAAAATAATCTTATCACTGTGTCCTTGCTCACACTACCCACAAGTGTAGAACTTTTTGTGGTATTCAGTGATGCTTTGAAGAAGTTACCAAGACGTGTATTTATTCAAAATGAAAACATCATTACGTATGCTTAAAGGCAATTGAAAGTTCATGATCAGAACTATCCAACACATGACCCGGAGTTGGCTGCAGTAATCTTCGCTTTGAAAATTTGGCGACATTACCTCTTTAGGGAGAAGTGTGAAATATATACAGATTAAAAAAGCCTCAATTATATATTCACACAGAAAGAGTTTAATATGCACCAATGAATATGGTTAGAGATGATCAAATATTATGACTGCTCAATCCATTACCACCCTGGGAAAGTGAACAAGGTGGAAGATGCTCTAAGTAGAAAGGACCCAAAAATTCTATCATTGATGAGAATTTAAAAGGATCCAATCTTCTTAGATTTGATAAAGATAGACATAGGAATCATAAAGAAGGGAACATCATCAATCTCTTCACAAATTATTGCTCAACCATATCTTTTGGAAAGGTTTAAGGATGCTCAAAAGGATGATGTGGGAATTCAAAAGAAAGTGGAAACTATTAGAAAAGGTAAATCCTCAGAGTTCAGTGTTAATGTAGAAGGAATTATGATATTTGGGTTAAGACTATATGTTCCATAAAATTCAGATTTAAAGAAAGAACTTTTGTATGATGCACATAGTTCAAATTTATTCATTCACCCAAGAAACAAAAATGTGTATCGAGATATCCAAGAGAATTATTGGTGGGATAATATGAAGAAGGATATCACTAGGTATAGATCAAAGTTACTAGTATGTCAACAAGTGAAGGATGAGAGGTAGAAGTCTAAGGGGATGATTCAACCATTAACCATACCAACATGGAAATAGGAAAATGTCACCATGTAATTTTTCACCAGAATTCCAAAGTCATCCAAAGGAAATAATGCTATCTGGGTTGTTGTAAATAATCTTACAAATACTGCACACTTCATTAAAATTTGAGAGGATTTCTCATTAGATCAACTGGCATGGATATACATCAGATAAGTGATTAGGCTGCATGGAGTACCACTATCGAGTTTATTCGATCGAGATCCAAGATTCACATCTAATTTCTAGAAGAGTATCCAACATGATCTGAATATTGAGCTGAACTTCAGTACAACTTATCATCCTCAGACTGATGGAAAGTCCGAGCGGACTATCCAAACACTTGAGGAAATGTTGAGAGAATTCTCAATGGACATCAAAGGATGATGATATCAACATATTCCTTTGGTTGAGTTCTCTTACAACAACAATTTCCACTCAAGCATCTAAATGGATCCTTATGAAGCCCTTTATGGGAATAGGTGCAGAACAACATCATTCTGGGATGAAGTTGGGGAGAGAAAACTTCTAGGTTCAGAAATGGTCAAGGAAATGGTGGAGATGGTTAAGACCATCCATCAGCACATTAAAGATACTTAGAGTTGAAGAAAGAGATATGCTGACAATTGTCAATGAGAAATAGAGTTTGATGTTGGAGATATGGTATTCCTCCACATATCACCATAGAAGATATTTATGAGATTTGGGAAGAAGAGAAATATTAGTCCGTGGTACATTGGCCCTTTTGAGATCTTTGATTGCATAAGTGTAGTGCCCTATCAATTAGAACTCCCAACAAACCTATCCCAAGTACATAATGTATTCCATGTATCACTCTTGAGGATGTATATACCTGACCCATCACATGTATTCAATCCAAAGGTGGTACCATTGGAGATTGACCTCTCCTATAAAGAGAATCTGGTGAAGATCTTAGATCATAGAGAAAAAGTTCTATGAAATAAGGTGATTCCCCTCATTAAGTTATTATGGAAAAACCAAAAGTTTGAAGAAGAAATATGAGAACCTAAGGAAGCGACAAGGAATAATTACCCTCATCTGTTTTAGTGGGGGAAAATAAAATTTTGTGGGTGAAATTTCTTAAGGGGGGAATTTTGTAACAACCTGATCTTTTATGAATAAAATTACCTTTATTTTAATGACTTACGGATATAGAAAACATATGAACTCTTATTATTATTATTATTGGGTTTAAATGACCATTAATTATCATTACCATTGATAATATAGATGTTGAACAATGATCAAACGACTAATATAAATATAAGTTTTTTTGTAAAAAAAATCCTTTCGACATAGACAAAGGAGAGGATGGCCTCATCTAGTAGACTCAGGCCATATGAAGCTCATTTGTTGGAGCTAGTAAAGGAGGTAGCATTACTGGGCTTCTCTCTTGACCAAGTCCAAGCCGAGATTTAACATGTTAAACTTGAGTGGAATCGCCTATGGGAGAAGTTAAAGTTAATAGAGATTACCGCCCGACCGATGTTATCTGAGCCGCCCAAGAGTCTATCACCATCACACACCTTAACCTTAGGTTTTATGCAGCTGTTATAAGGGGTTATATAATAAGGTATTAGTTACTTATTGTGTAATCTCTTTTTATAACTAAAATTATTATTCCATCAATTCCTTTATAAGAATAGTATTTCTTAGAAAATGCTGAATTTGATAAACTAATTTTTTGGGTAAAAATGGTAATTTTGATAAATATATACATTATTAAATTAAAATAATGTTTTTATTAATGATATTATAAAAACTATTCTTATAAATTATGATTATATTAGTTCATTATCTTTAAATTATTAGGTAATCAGTTTGATAAGAGTTACATTTTGTTATACGATAAAATAAAAAGTGTATTTTTAAAGAATTTATTTTAAGGAATTAATGAATTTTTGTAATAATTAATATTTTAATAAAAATATTTTTATAAAATTAATTTTATGAATAATAAATGAGTGTATATTTTTTATGTAGTCAAATGTAATTTTTATTAAGGTTTGAAAACTATTTTTGTCAAAACCTGTGAATTCTCAATAAATGTTGGTTTTCATTTTAAAAGTGAAAATTTAAATATTTATAAAATTATTTAGATACAATTAATATTATTTTTGGAATTAGGACATAAAAATTATCCAATGGTAAATTTTTAATAATTTTATGATTGTCAATTTTTTGGGTAAAAATTAAATACCGTATAAATAAAATATGTGTCTTATGACATCATAATAACCCCAAAATGATGTAATAAATACTATATGGGTATTATCAGCACAATATATGTTTTAACATTAAAATAATTTTATTTTATATTTTTTTATTTATTTTATAGAGGATTAGTGAATCCTCCAAGACATATACAATATTTTAATATTTTAAAATCATTTTCTTGAAAGTGTGACTAACCTCCACATAAGCAAGGGAAATATTTTAATATCTTCAGCCCTTTTACTTATAAAATAATTTTTTTCACTACTATTTGGAAAAAACCATTAGAAAAAACCAAGGTAAGTTTTTTGGTTTTGAATATTTAATTATATATATTCCAAAATCCAAGTTTGTGAAATATTAAAGAATTCCCCTCTCATTTCCTATATAAACCCACCCAAACTATCACTTCTCTTCACTAAAAATCTTTTGATCACGCCCATAATTTTTCCTCCCCTCTCTATAATCTTCCCAAGGTGCCCCAAGATCTCAAGAATCCCTTCTTCAAGTTTTTTAATTCAGACACTCAAGTAAGGGATTCCTTCCATTTTCATTTTTATCCAAGTTTCTTCATGTTGTTATACCCTTTTATTTTCAATTAAAACTGTTGGGGTATGATTTATCAACTACCCCATACTTTCCTACTTATTTTTTAATGACTATATGCAACTTTATATCTCATTTATTCCTTCCATGTACACCCGTTACCATGCCGAAATTTCGTAAGGGATTTCTCTCTTCTTATTTCCATTCAAGTATTTCTCTCATATTATGAATCTAAATTCCATTTAATATGTTGGGATATTATGTTACATGAAACCATTACTTTCTATTTCATGTATAAATTATTATATACCTCTTTTTATCTCATCAACCCAACTTATGAATTTCTATATGACGACATTATGCTACTGAAATTGCACTGCGATTTTCCAATCCAAAAATCATCGTGTAGTGAATTTCATACCCATTTCTCTATCAAGTGTTTTCTCATTTATGAACATATAATTATTGAACGATACTTAAATTTATGTATTTAAAATTCCTTAATCATGGAATAACTTATGATGTTGAATGATTTCTTGTTATATGATCCATGTGGCACACTTATGAATGAAATGAAATGTTTATGAAGGGTGCGCCCTGATAGCACACCAATTCATTGGGTAATGTTTAGTATCATGATAATACATGTGAAATTATGGTTTAATCATGATAATTCATGTGAAATGAGGGTTTAATCATGGTAATTCATAAAAAACGAGGGTTTACTCATGCTAATCCATGTGCAATAAGCCTTGGCTCATGTTAATATCATGTTGTATGTTGTTGCCACATTTGCATGTTATGATAATCATGATATATAATTCCTTTATGTTCATGTTTATATTATTCTCCATTAATATGACTATTTCCTAACATGTATTGTATTCTTCAAGTTATGATTTATTTACCCCCTTACTGGGTTTTATAGCTCACCCTTTTCTTATGCATGTCCTCAGGTTATCCCATGCAATACTAAGTACAAAGGAATGTTGTGGTCATGTAAAATAATTTTTCAATAATTTTGTTTTATTTTTTATCTTAAGTTTTCATGTAATGTTACTAACTCCAAAATCACTATACATCTTGATCTTTTGGGTTGTATTAAGTGAAAGTTTATGTAATAAATCATGTTTAAGTGTGTAATGAAGAGTAGGGTTGTTATAAAAGTGGTAGGAGAAAAATCATTGAATTAGAAAATAAAATTAATGAAAATATAATCTATATCAATTTCACAACACTTAAACCTTGGAATACTGGACAAGTGATCATCAAAAAATATTTCGAAGTAAAATTAAAAAAATTTGTCAATGAGAGTTTCTTTTCAATAGACATGGAACTCAAACTTATCATGCCTCTTCAAATACCTTTATTCCATTTTAATTGTTAGGTACATTCAATTAATTTCCACTTCCATAATCCTCACATTAAGATTAATAAAAACTACTATAAAAGTAATTCTCTCATAACAAAAATGATGAATATTATCAAACAAGTTTCTTATTCTAAACACATGAATGGGTCACCATGGGTGTGATGATTTTATAAATCTCCACCTAATGAATCAATTACTCATGTTAATCATGATAAATTTAAAAGTGTGGTCTATAAATAAGGATTTTTAGATGTAAATGTTAAAATTTATAAGGTGTAATTAGGAAGGTTAGATCTAATTGATGTAAAATGAATGATTCTATTTTTACACTCAGAATGTAATCTTCTTCACCACCCTTTGTAAAATGAATGATTCTATAATTACAAAATATTTATTGGTTCAATTTTTTCATTTAAATATAATATATATTTTTATTTTTAGGAAAAAGTGGATTCATTTAACTTCAAACATTTTTGTAAACTTTCTTTCCCAAATTTCAAGGATATTCTCCATTCCAGTTTCCTAAACATGATATTTTTTTGTTTCTTCTAAAACTTCTTTTAAAACATCTCCTTGAGATTATTTTATCTTTAAAATTATTTTCCTAATATTAATAGTTGATATAAACCCAAAAAAAACTTCTTGGCATGATATTTTCTTCCCAAAACAGGATCTACCAGAGTTGAGTAATAATCACTTAAAGGGAGGGGGTGAATTGGTGTTTATATATTTTTTAAATTAATGAATTCACTTATGATTTTTCATCTGGTATATATCCAATAAAAACAATTTAAAATATAATATGGAATAAAAAAATTGTTAATGAGGTTTTCCTCCTTAAAGGATGATTACATACATGGTGTATAGTGGTATTTATCCTACTCACACAAAACTATTCCTTTGTTTTCAAGACATATCCACATGGAATAGTACGAACTTGTAGCTACTACAAGATACTTTCCCAAACTAGTGAAATAAAAGGAAATAATTGATGATACAAAAAAAATTTACATCTTCTGAAGACAAAAAACATGTGGAAGCACAAGTCAACAATGGACTTAACATGTTTGGATCTTATTCTTTTTCTTATTCTTATACTCACTGTAACTATACTCACATGATATTCTTTTCTCGTGAATTATTATTAGAATATATTTCAAAATATATCCTCTATTTATTATTCTTAATACCACTTCACATATATACTAAACTGTGTGAATTTAATTTACATATTTCTTAGAACTTTAAACTTCCTTCATTTTTGGTTTTGAATCTCATAAAAAACCAATCAAAGATAATATCATTTAAATTCACCTCAAGAATCAATATTTTAATTAAACATGATAATCATAATGTATCATAGTATTCTCTCTCATTAAAATCCCCATAAATTTCACATTCTCATTATAGAAACCTAATACTTTGACACATATTATTACAATACTTTTAATATAAATATATATTATATAAAAACTAAGGATCTAAAAGCCTAGTGTCTTTAGAATAATAGGTACATAATTAGAATACATGAAACTAGAATAAAAAATATTTTTATTAATCTCAAAACGATATCCTAACTCCCTTTAAGCTCTTAAAAATGCATAGGATAACCTTAAAATACATAAACAAAGCGGCGAGATAAATTCTTAGTAAGGGAATAAACATGAGAATGAAGCATAAAAAATGAGTCAGAAGGCATAACATGATAACATAAAAGGCATTAATCATGAATAAACATATATAGAAATACTATATAGAATATTGAATCATATATTTTTTTAAATATAGGAATGTTTTAGTAACCTATAACAAGACATAAACATGAGTCAAGATGAACTACCAAGACAATATCACATAGTGGACATAGTCTCATAATGGATTAGGTTTAATCTATAATCCCATATATAACATCTAATCAGAAAAAAAATTACCTAATTAATTGGATTTCTATGTAGATTCACCCATCATAACATGTACTTGAATACATGTTCCATATAAATAAATCAATCATAAGTCATAAACAAAAGGACTACCCATGGAAAGAAGTGGGTTTCATAATCATGTCATAAGGCGTAACCAAAGGGCGTCTCATAATGGTTTCCATGAAATAAAGGATTAAATAATTCTTGGAAATTAATAAAGAAAAATAATCATAAATCATGATAAATTATTTCCAACTAATGTGAATATGTAAAAAAGAGTGGTTATGTGACTTTAGAAATGTGCCACTTATACGAGGTTTTAAGGAAAAGAATAAAGAGTATTTAAAAAGGATAAAGGTGTAATTATTTCCATAAAACCAAAAATGAAATAACATGTTGTTTAATGATAAAATGATTGATTTTTGAAAATATGTGTGTCTCATAACATTTTATGTAGTGTACTAGAAAATGGGTAAGAAATAGAGAAGTTCCCTTTAACTGGGTTTTCTTATCGAGAGGAATTGAGAATGGAATCTTTTAAAACATGTATTTCAATATAAAATAAAGATTAAATAAAATTGATTTATATTTTTGGTTCATATATAAATTATATACAATAAGTATATAATAATAATGAAGAGATAAATTTAGGTAATGAGTGAGAGAGAAAAACCCAAATAAAACAGGGAAGTTTGAAGAGATGCATTACCTTATGTCCCAATGAATTATGCACTTGTAATTAATATCATGGATAATAAAATTAGATTCATTAATTACTTATTTAATAACCTTTTAAATATATATTTTATTTATTATAATTTTATTAAGTTCATTTAAGTCTATTTCGATGAGTTATAAAGTTCAATTTCATTGTTCCGGGAGCATTCGTTTCACGGCTTCAAGGTCAGACCACTTACATATACTTAGGGAAGTTATTATAAAATGGGATTGAAGATACATAAGTAAAATTAAATGGTATTCAAGATTTTTTTAATTTTACCATATATCACTTTGTTTTTCTTTATGTGGATGATTCATTTAATAAAGTGTTATTGATAAATGTTTAGTTTATTTTGGCAGTTTTTCCGACCATCTCAAATTAGTTTCTTTTTATTTAATGTTATGGCCATATAGTATTTATAGAATGTGAAAACACATATAATATACATATTTGGATCATTTTAAAAAATTATAAGTGAATTTAAACCTACCATGAAGGCATTAGTGGAAAATGAAAATTCATCATCCATGAAGGCGGTTAACCGACATAATATAGACAATGGTTTCATTTTCCTTTGAATAGGAGGAGATGAGAAAATGTATGGATAGAAGATATTAAATTAGAAATATAAAATTATAGTATATAAATTATACTAGAATTATTATTCTAAGGGGAAGGTATAAGAAGAAAATAAATTAAAAGAGGTAGTTTTAGAATGTCACCTCTTAAATATTGCCTCCTTAAAGGACCACTTAAAGAACTTAGAATTGGTATTTTTGTGATATAACTAACACTTAAACATGGGACATAGTGGCTAAGATAGGTGTTTTATGATATTTGGAAATATTCAAGGCTTATAAGGTGTTAGGAGAATGGGTGGTATTTATAAGTGTAGGAGATGGGTGTTTTTGAATATTATACCAATTGGTTTATTATTTTGACTCAAGACAATCAATAGTGTTGATTCTTGTAACTATATATAGTAAATAGTGCATGTGAGTTCAAAATAATGGGGGATTACATCATCAATGACTAAAAAAATCATGTATTTTCCTTATAATGTTAAATACCGTTAATTACCATATTTCACTATTCACCAAAAATTCAACTAATTTAGAAAAATACCAAAAATTCACCCTAACCATTTTTTGATGTGAATATTTCAAAAATAGAATCCATTTTATGAAAATAATTATCTAAATATGATATATTTAATTTATAAATAAAATCCTTATTTATTTAAAAAATACAGATCTTAATATTATAATTGATTTTATAACCCTTCAAAAAATTACTTATGGTATCAAAAAATTATCTTATCATTATAATACAACTTAATATTAATTTATAAATCCATTTTATGTTAATAAAATTTATTTTAAACCATTATATTTATTATAAAAGTGTGATTAAAATATTTATATTTTATAAAAACACAAACACTTAATTTATCATTTTTAAAACTTTTATTTATGTGTTACATGGTTTAAATATATCATATTTGTATTTTATAAGATAAATAAGTATTATTTTACAACTTCATAGGTGAGATTATTATTCTAACGTTCATATTACTATTACAATAGTCAGATTTATAACAGTTATTTGGGTTCCCAACTTCCTATAAATCACCTCTTATTCCATCAATTATTTATTCACTTCTATTTTCTCCCAAGGTTATTTATAATTTTAAAAATTAATATTGTATTATTAAAATTATTTTTTATCTCTACAACTTTTTCTGTGAGTGTGTTCATTCTAGTGGACCAATTAGATCCAAAGTTTCATATATTACTTATCTTATTTTCTATTTTTATCCCATTATAATATTTTTCATTCTTATTGGTTTAGTTGTTGACTAATGTACCATTATTCATTTATGAGAATAATGTTTTGTTGGTTTCTTTACGTGGTGTATGTTCTTTATAAGACATGACATAATTATAAAAAGGGAAATTATATTGCTAAAATTATGGTTTGTTACATTCTTCCCCCTTAAAAAAATTTTCCCTCGAAATTTCATTTTACTAAGGTGAGAATAGGCGAGGGTAGTTCTCCTTCATTTATTAATTTTATTCCCATTTCACCTCCTCATACTTATGGTTTCACGATAATACCTTAACTAAGTGAGTTTCCTAGTTATGAATAACCTTGTCTCTATGATCTAAGATATTCATCGGATACTCCTCATAAGAGTGATCATTTTCTAGCTGTACAACCTCTAAATTTAGTACATGTGAGAGATATAGTATGTACTTACTTAAGAGGGATGCATGGAATGCATCATGTACTTGATACATAGTTGGTGGAAGTGCTAATTGATAGGTCATATCTCTGAAGCGATCAAGAATGTGAAAGGGGATGATGTACTTGGGACTTAGCTTTCCATTTTTCCAAAATCTCATGAATCTTCCATGGTGATATAAAGAGAAATAACTTATCTCCAACCTCAAACTTTAGGTCCTATCAATGATTTTAAGCATATATTTTCTATTAGATATAAGAATCCCTAATATGATGCTAAATGGTATTGACCTTTTCTATCATTCCCTCGACCATTTCAGGTCCCAATAGCTTGAGTTCACCAACTTCATCCCAGAATGTAGGTGTTATACATCTATTACCATAAAGGGATTCATATAGATACATTTGGATCATTTAGTGGAAAATATTATTGTAAGAAAACTTGACCAGATAAAGATATTGATCACATCCTTCTTTTAAGTTCATAGAGGATTTTATCAACATGTCTTCCATCCAATGGCCTGAAGGCCTTCAAATTTTTATTATATGATAAAGACACATTTTAAGGGATTAAGGGGGTGGAAACCCAAAGATATCATTGATATAAGACAATAAAACTTTAAGGATAGAAAGAGTAAACTACAATGAAAACACTGAATAGATCCTCCCTAATATTTGATCATGAAAAAGCTCTTCACCATTGCAAGGCTAATTGGCAAGAAAGTGTCATGTGTCAAAGCACATGCCCGATCTGATGGATGATTCCATACCCTATCAAACAACCAAATCCAAAAAACTCTACAAAGATGGATTTCTAGCTCTGAAACCTCCTTTGATGTCTGACCATGAAGTCACATCTGGATCACCATCTTCCCACCTTCAAACAACAAACCATTCAAGAAAACAGAACCACCATGCTGCGACCCTCAAACCAGGGCCACAAGGGACCGTCACAACCAAACATCAACAACAAACAAGAATCAGAAACATGAATACCCAAGGCCTCCCCCTCCAAGCCAATGGACACAACCCATAGTATACTAGAGCATGCTAGAAGCTAACGCCAAATATTGATGAAGATGCACGGAGAAGCTGAAAGCAAGCTAGGGAAAACGCCACGTACACCAGAACCAGCACCAGGGCAGTCACTGGAAGCCGAAGTTGTCCTTAAGAACTCCAAAAACGAAAAACTAACACCAAAAGTCACATGGAACATGAAGCCGAGAGCACGATATTCCCAAACCAAACCACCCAGGGTGACACACGCCTGCGTTGAGCCATGGACCTAAAGCTAGGCACTCCAAACCAGTCATCGAGCCTGCCAGAATCGAAAACTAACCCACCAGATCTGGAATAACCCGAAACTAGGAGGCACAATAGAGCTACTGCCTGGTGAAACCATAACACACATATCCATCACTAGCTGATGCCGAAGCTAGGTACTCCAAATCTATAGCTGAGAACGTCAGATCTGACCACGAACACACTAGATCCATAAAAACCTGAATATGGGAGGAGAAAAAAAGCCATTGTCGGACATAGCCATACTGTGCAGGTCCATCACCAGCCAACGCCGAACTGAGGCAAGACATCAGGCACCAAGTCCAGACCACGCCAGAGGGGGAAGGACGAAATCTACTAGAGGAACCCTAGCGACGCATAGAGAGGAGGAGAGCCACCGCTCAGAGGCCTCGATACCAATCTACATTCTATAAACATGTCTTATAGTTTTTGAATAGTCTACTTAGATTGGCCATTAGTTTGGGGGTAATAAGTCATATTGAAGTTAAACTCAGTGTTTAGATAATTTTTGAGAATCTTCTAGAACTTTTAGGTAAATCTCATATATTGACAGGATATAATAAATAATGGTATTCCATGTAGCCTCACCACTTCTCTGATGTATATCCATGAAAGTTGATCGAGTGATAAGTCCTCTTCAATTTCAATGATGTGAATAGTCTTTATTAGACGATCCACAACAAACCATATAGAATTATTTCCTTTGGATGAATTTGGAATTCTAGTGATAAATTCCATAGTGATATCTTACTATTTCTATTTAGGAATGGGTAATGGTTGCATAATCCCCTTAGAATTTTTTCTTTCATCCTTCACTTGTTGGAATACCCAAAACTTTTATGTATATTATATGATCTCCTTCTTCATATTTTCCAAGAAATAGTGAACTCAAAGATCTCGATATATCTTTGTGCTCCCTGAGTGGATGGAGAATCTCAAGCTATGCGCATCATTAAAAATATCCTTATTTATCTCAGGATTTTATGATATATATATTATTGAACCAAATCTTATGACTCCTTCCTCATAAATTTTGAACTTCAAGGATTTCCCATTTATGATAGATTCTACCCTTTTCTAAATTTCAACATAATCTCTTTGAGAATCATTTTATCTTCTCTAAAAGGGATGTTTGAGAAATCATTTGAGAAAGGAATAATGATGTTCATTCCATTATGATTATCTTTTCCATCCTCTGAAAGTCTAAGAATACTGGATCCTTCTAAATTCTCATCATATTTAAAGTTACATGACCCTTTCTACTTGGAGTATCTTCTACTTTATTCTCTTTACTAGGATAACAATGGATTAAGAAATCATAATCCTTGAAGAGCTATAACCATCTTTTCTGGTTCATATTAAGGTCCTTCTTTGTGAATATATATTTGAGGAGATTTTTATCAGTATATATCTCACACTTCTCCACATAGAGATAATGATTCCATATTTTCAACATGAATATCATATACACAAACTACAGATCATGTGTGGGATAGTTTTTATCATGATGTTTCAACTGGCTTGAGGTATAGGATATCTATTTATCATTAATCATCAATACAAAGCCTAAGACCTTATTTGAAGAATAGATATATACCATGAAAAGTTCCCCACTTGTGGGTAGTGTAAGTATCAGTGAAGTGATAAGCCTCTTTTTCAACTACTTGAAGATCTCTTCACATTCACTAGTGCAGAGAAAGTTTATCCCCTTTCAATTCATCTTGGTTAGTGGGTTTAAAATCATGAGAATTTTCTCACAAATCATTGGTAACACCCAACTAGTCTAAGAAAACTATGGATCCACATTAAATATGCTATCTTGAGCCACTAATCAATTGCCTTTGTCTTATAAGGGTCTAAAAATAGCCATTTTTTGGTGATAACATGTCATGATAATGATAATTCTTCCTCCAAAACTAAAATTTAATATAATTTTCATATAGATTCTCCTCTAAAAATGTCTTTAGTACAATATTCAAATAATCCTCATGCTCCTCCTTACTTTTCAAGTATATAAAAATATCATCCCCAAAGACTACCGCAAATTTGTTGAGGTAATCTCTAAATAATATATTCATTAAATACAAGAAAATTCTTAGAGAATTAGTTAGTTTTTAGGGAATCAATATAAAATCATATTTTCCATACCTCATTAAAAATTTAGTCTTAGGAATATCTTCCTTATTTCCCTTTAATTGGTGATATCCTTACTGAAGGTCCACCTTAGAGAAATAATAATCCCAATTTAGTTGATCAAACAAGTCATATATCTATAGTAGAGGATACTTGTTATTTATCATGATTTTTTGAGCTCATGATAATCAATGCATAGGTTCATTGAACCATCTGTCTTCTTGAAAAATAGGACTATCACACCCCATGGTGAAACACTCGAGCATATAAAACCCTTGTCCAAATTTTCTTGCAACGTCTTCTTCAATATTTTTAACTAAATGGTGACCATTCATAATATATTATTGGATATGGGAAAATATCCAAGTATAAATTTGATTGATAACTCTACCTATCATTCAAGAGGAATATTGGTAGGGAATAAATAAATGTATTCCTTCATAATAAGCATGCCTTTAAGAATAATCCTCTCCTTTTTCTCAATCATTTAAGCTAGATATATTTTATCATAAGGAAATAATATCCACACTTGAGATGATGATTCTAAATGAGATTCATCCTCCTTACACTTGTATTGAATCAAAGGATGACATGGGGTGTGAAGATTGATCTTACTACCCCAACAGTTTATGTTGGATTTATATTAAAATAGACAATCCATTTCTAATATAACATCAAACTCCACTAAAGGAAGTAATAATATATTAACTGGGAGGTTTAATCCACAAAATATTACTGGGGAGGAGTTATATACTTGATATGCAATCATTTCTCCATTTTTCTTTATCACAGATAGATCAACCATAGATTTTAATGTGGTCTTTGAATAGTTATACTAAAATTTCAATATATGAAAGAATTAATAGAACCAAAATCAAATCAGTAAGTTTTCAATTCTTGAATGAATAACTAGTGTACCTGTCACCATATTATTTTCAAGATCCACCTCAGTAGTAGTGATAGAATATGACCTCCCTTACTACCTTAGAGGTTGCTTTCATTGATTGTCTTTATCAACCCTTGGCTTAGGGTATTGGCTAGCATAATTCCCATGTTCTTTACAATTGAAAACTGTATAGAAGGCTGAGTGTACATCTAAACCTTCGTTTCTTATTCTATATTAGTGATACTCTTCATATCTCTTCAGTAATGATTAAATTGATTCCCCTATTTTCTATAGTTGAATCAGCTCTTAGTTCTCTTGAGATATTATTCCCACATTTTTGACACATGTGTTGTTGGTTTTTCTTTATTCCATGAGATATAACCATTGATACTCCCATAGTAAACTATAGTTTTCTCTTTTTATCTATAGACCCATGAGACCACTGAGATTCACCAATCTCCATCTCAAAATTAAGGGCACAACAGAAAATCTCCTCATAACTATCAAAGTCTCAAAAAACTAATGATTTTTATAGACTCGACTTTAATCCACTAAATAAGTGATCCACCTTTATTTCAATGTTCATGATAAAGCCTAAGGCACATCACACAAGCCTTGTAAAGTTTTCCTCATATGCTCTAATAGACTGATATTCCTTTTTCTCTAGTATGAGGAACCCCCTCTCCATTTTAATATTGAGGGTTTGGGGAAAATACTTATTGAAAAATATTTTATTTAATCCTTCCCATTCCATGGAATAAATTTCTTCTTTAGACATAATGTTCTTGATCAGTTTCCACTACTGATAAAATCCCCCACAAAAATGATAGATAATTAGCATGAATTTATCTTCTTTTCATCATTAGGGGATAAATAATATCTTCTTAATAGAGTTAATACATTATTATATGATGAGGGAATCATAAGATCCACTAAATATAGGAGTCTTTTGTTATATAATATATTTTAAGGAAACTTGATATTTCTTAGGAGAAGGAGGGCATTCCATAAAATTAAAGTTATTATTTATAACTTGATCTAGTTGATCCAGTACTGTCATGAAGTTATGATCTCCTACCCCCATCATGTTAGGCATATCATTAGCTAAATCATCACATTTCCTATCACATTGGTTGTTGGCATCAGTTCTCATATTTCCTTCCATTAACTAAAAAAATAAAAAATAAAATAAAATTATGGGTTTGAATACTTATCTAATGAACATATAAAAATGGAAAATGTGAACTTATAAGGAATAACTTATAAATAAAAAGTATATCCTAACTTAAGAGTCCCTAAGTTTTAGTCTAGGTTATCCATGGTATTTTCCCTATACTTAGACATATACTTAGAATTATCCCTAGGGTTATCACTATGGATTTCTAGTCATAATCCCAAAAATAACTAGGCTATTATTTGATACCAACTATAGTGACCCAAGAATTTGACATATATTATTACATAACTTTTAACATAAATATCCATTAAATACAAACCAAGGATCGAAAATCCTAGTGTATTTAGAAGACTAAGTAAATAATTACACAACATGAAACTAGAATAAAAATATTTTTATTAATAACCACAATGAGATCATAACTCCCTTTTAGATCCTACAATTTTGTAGGATAACTTTGGGAATAAATAGACAAAAAGGGATGAGCTAAAAATCTTAGTAAAAGAATAAATATGGGAATGAAGCATAAAACATGAGTAGAAGGCATGGCATGATAACATAAAAGGAATGGATCATGAATAAAAATATAGAGGCATAATATATATAACATAGAATCATATAATCATGGAAATTTAGGAATTTGGAAGCAACATATAACATTACATAAACATGATTCAAGGCTAACTTCCAAGATTATATCACATAGTAGACATAGTTCCATAAAAGACTAGGTTCACTCCCTATTCCCATACATAACGTCTCATGAGAAAAAAAATTTACCTAGTTCAATGGAGAACTATCTGGGTTCACCCATCATAACATGTACAAGAATATGTATTCCACATAAATAAATCAATTATAAGGCATAAAAAAAGGATTACCCATGGAAAAAGTGGGTTTTATAATCATATCATAAGGCGTAACCATAGGTTGTATCATAATGGTTTCCATGAAAGAAAGGATTAAATAATTACTCAACATTAAAAAAGAAAAATAATCATAAATCATGATAAATTATATCCATATGAGGTGAATATTTGAAAAAGAGTGGTTAGGTGACTTTGGAAATATATCGCTTAAGCGGGGGTTTTTGGAAACGAATAATGAGTATTTAAAGTGGATAAAAGAATAATTATTTATTTAAAAACAGAAATTAAATAACATGGTTTTTAATGATAAATGAGTTATTTTTAAAAATATGGATGGCCATAACATTTTATTGAGTGTACTAGAAAATGGGTAAGAAACCGAGAAGTTCCCTTTAATCGGGTTTGCTTATTGAGAGGAACTGAGAGGGATATATTTTAAAACATGTATTTTCCCATGAAATAATGATTAAATAAACCTATTATATATGTTTTTGATATATATATAGAAAATATAATAATTATAAAAGAATAACTAAGAGATAAATTTAGGTAATGAGTGAGAAAGCGTAACCCAAAGAAAATAGGGAGGTTCGAAGAGATCCCTTATCTTATGTATGAATACGTAATACACTTTCACATAATGTCCTAGATAATAAGTTAGATTAATTAATTAATTAATTAAAAATCTTTTAAATCTACATTTTATTTATTATAATTTAATTAAGTTCATTTATGTCTATTTAGATGAGCTATAAAGTTTAATTTCATTATTCCAGGAGCGTTCATTTTATGGTTTCAAGGTCATACCACTTACGTATACTTATGGAAGTTACATTAAATTGGTAATGAAACTAAAGAAGTGAAATGAAATGGTATTAATTCACTTAAAAAAGTTAAATGTTACCATATATCATTTTTTTTCCGACTTGTGGATGATTAATTTAATAAAACATTAATAATAAATGTTTAGTTTATTTTGTCTGTTTTTCTGACCATCTCAAACTAGTTTATTTTTATTTAATGTTATGTAAATATTGATAAAACAAAATTTTATTGATAATTTTATTAATAATAAATGATATAATTTCCTCACATTATGTTGAATATGTTTATTTATAAAATATTTGGGATTAGACCATTCATTTGAAAATTTGATGAAAAATCCAGTTTTACCTATTAAAGTGCACTTTAGTAATCCAGACATAAATATTTTAATTGTATTATTTGGAATTAATTTTTTAAATGTGTTACTGAATTAATGGGATACAACTTTTATTCAGGATATGGGAGCTAAATTGTGCATTTTATTGGAGTAAAAGGGCCATGAAGTTAAAGATGGGCTAGACTCTCCAGATTGAACATCCGTTCTATATTTGGGACATAAATTATTCATCCATGCTGGGATTGGGCCCAAATTTAGAGAGAAGATAAAAAAAATGATCACAAAACATCCTTCAGTAAGGAAAGATGGTTCAATATTTATGAAGGTTAAATAAGAAGTACAATTTGGAATAAAATATCGGTCTGAATTTCCCCATTCACACTTGAAACCACTTATACCCTAGCCTCCCCTCCACTTTATAAATGTGAGTTTTCATCACTTGAAGGGGGTTTTAAATTCCATATATTATTGGGAGAATATAATTATTGGTTCTTTTCCAATTTAATTCACCATTTGAGGATGGAATCTATCAAGCTAAGATCTCCTGCAAAATGCACTTATCTTCCTCTTCTTTGTTGTAATATTGTTGTTCTTTCAATAAACTCTTATTTTATCAACAATTTATTATATTATTTTCAATTTTATTCTTATTTTAATATTACTATTTTTTATTTAAATCAATAGTATAAATTTGATTGGGTTATACCCTTTTCATGACCTTTGCAAATGCAAAACGTTTTTACGATGACTACACCACCCATGAAAGAGTAGTTCCTTTTAGTAATAGATCTACCTATTAACTTCTTCATTAATTTATTTTGAATAAATGAGATAATTTAATTCAATTAATATTATTTATTAATTTATTTTATAATTTAAATGAAACTAATCAAGTAATTGAACAATTAACACAAAACACGCGAGGTCGAGAATTGTGTGAAGTGTGAGAGCGCAACCTGAATTGGTAATACAAAACCACATGAGATTAATTTGTAGAGTTAAAATATAATACCTAAACTCAATTAATCCTCATTTATAGAATGGATATGTTCCCTAATTTACCACTGACCATAATCTATCATTGGAACTACAATCAACATAAGGTGCTGTGATTGCATGTTCTGAAGCTAGCATAGGGTTCAATTCATTTCATCATTGTGGTTAAGTTAACTCTCATAGGGTTTAATGTTTAGAAAATTAGAGGATAATAATTAAGTGTAAATTAATATAAATTATAATTATTTATATATAAGTTAAGAGATAGAGTTAGATCAGTTACATTTTTTAAAATAGTTTTCTAAAAAACATCTCCTCATTGTGTTTCATTAATCAAACTTCATTTAAAAAAACAAACAAATACAATCTTCTTCCAAAAAAATTATTATTCTTATTTTATAAACATAAAATCAACCCCATACTTATAAGTTACTTATTTATTTTAAATTTATTTTCACAATACCTTTAACAAGTTATTTTAATTACTTCATATTTGAGAGACGACATTGGCCAACCACTCTGCTTCACCTATGAAGTAAAAATTAAACATAATTTGAGAGCACCCATGACAACATATTTCAAATTAGCACCATTTTTTTGGAGGGAAGTATTTTATTCAAATAATTAGATGTATCTTTTTACTTTAATTTTATCCTTTAATTTTGTCTTCTTTCTTCTATCTTCTTTCCCCATTCTCAATTTTTGTTTGTTTGTTTTTTTCTTTCTCTATTTTCCCCCTTTTCTTCTATATTATACCATAAATTGAAACATATTATCATGATATTATCTTCTAATATTATTAATTTCTATGATTTATGATACAATCCCATCTCGAGGATCTATTTGATTTAGACCCTAAGATTGAATGCAACCTTAGGGCTCAAATCAGACAATCTTGGTCTACAGGAAGTGTCAATATTTACCCAACCGGGAAATTCCTCCATTATGGGAACACTAAAATTGGAAACACTTCTAATTAAAAAATTAAAAAAATAACCAATGGATGGAAACAATTTTAATGAACTTAATATAACCATTCGAGAATTAGTTGCAAAAGATATTAACTATCAACCAAATTGTATTTCATACCCAAATCTCGAATCATACTTTGAATTAAAATTTGGGTTAATTAACCTGATTAAAAAATTTCATGGATTATCTAGTGAGTATCCAAATAGACATTTAAAATAATTTAATTTGGTTTTATCAACCCTTAAACCAAGAAATGTCTCTTAAGATCTAATAAAACTAAGAGAATTCCCATTCTCACTTGATGGAAATGTAAAATATTGGATGTATTATTTACGACATAACAATATAACTTGTTGGAATGATTTAAAATTTATCTTCTTGCAGATATTTTTTCCAACATCAAAGACCATTTCTATTCAAAAAGAGATATCAGGAATCAAGCAAGCCTAAGGGGATTCAATGTATGAGTACTGGGAGCGATTCAAGAAGTTGTGTGCAAGCTACCACATCACCAAATTAGCGAGAAACATATCATCCAATACTTCTAAGAAGGAGTCAAACCTATGAAAATGAGAATGGTTAATGACACAATTGGAGGAGAATTGGTGGAAAAAACACCCGTAGATTTACGTGCATTGATCGACAAGATGACACAAAGATCCTAAGAATTTTGCGATCTAGGTACACCCCATGTTCGAGGAGTACATCTGGTAATTCTATATTCTCTTGAAATTAATTTAATTGATACCAAGTTAAAAGAGTTAGACACTATGGTGAGGTGGATTTCTTTGGCCCAAAAGACATCCCAACCCACTCCTATGAGAACTTGTGGAATTTTCACTAAAATATACCATCCAACTGACTGTTACCCCCAACTATAAGAGATATAGTATTACACAATAGTATCCCCTAGGAGACCATATTAGTAGCAAAAAAAAGCACATCCCTAGAAGAATTATGATTCCTTTACTACAACATACAACCAAGGGTGGTAGGATCAATCAAACATGAGATATGTCTATGGACAACAACAAAGGCCCCCTTTTCAAAAAAAATTATAGTAGTCTATGCCTTACCTATAGGGTTTCTTACAACCCCAAAGAATATTTAAAGACAAAGAATCAACAAGACAATAACAAGGAAATTCTCAACCAATGGTAGATTCTAACACTGATGATCTTTTGAAACAAATTGTTATTAATCAATAGAATGAGTTGAAGAGTCAGGGTTCTGAGTTGAGGGAGTTGAAGACACAAATGAGCTAGATTGCCATATCCCTCCATGAACTGGTAAGTAAGAACATTGTAAATATTCATTCCAAACCTACTCCAAATCCTAAGGGAAATTTTAGTTCCATCACATTGAGAAGTGGGAAGCAAACAATTGATACATCTGCACCTATCGTTCCACTGGGATTAATCTCAACTCTGGAGAATCCCCATTCAATAAAAAATGATGAGAAACCCAAGGAGATAGATAAATGTAAGAAAAAGATTGATGATGTTCCTCCTAAACCCATTCCATTTCCAAATAGAGTTGTACAAACCAAGAAGGTGGCTAAAGAGGTGATGTAAAAAGTGGGTTTGGAGACATTAAAGAAAGTGGAGATAAACACCCCCCTTATTGAATCCATTAATCAAATCCAAAGGTATACTAAATTCTTAAAATAAATTTGTAATAATCAAAGAGGGATAAAGGTAACTGAGAGGATAAATATTGTAAGGAATGTGTTAACACACATTACACCAACTCTAGTAATGCCAACAAAGTGAAAGGATCCAGGGACATTCACCATACTATGCGCCACAGGGGAGTTACACTTTTATGATGCCTTATGCGATTTAGGTTCTCCCATTAATGTGATTCCCCACTGTGTATTCTATTCTTTATAGGTTGGTGAGTTGAAGCCGATGAGAGTAGTGGTGAAGCTGGCGAATAGAGCTACAACATATCCAGTAGGAGTCCTTGAGTTTGTACTTGTTCGGGTAAGAGACATGATATTTCCAATATAGTTTTATGTGCTTAACACGGAGTATGATCAGGTAAATTCTCATGATCCCATTATCTTAGGTAGTCCCTTCTTCAAAACTACCAAAACTATCATAAATGTCCATGAGGGTACACTTTCCATGGAGTTTGGAGATGGAGTTTTGATATTTAATGTTATGGACTCCTTGAAGTACCCCTCATAGGACCATTATTCTTTTTTATCTCCCATTTTGAACCACCAAGTAAAAACCTCATGTAATTTTATTGTACTACACTTAGATATATTATGAGCATTGGTTCTAGTTTTATGTCAAGAGAACTTGCATACCTATTTATAATTCACAAACCTCTCTTATATTTGATTTTTAAATGGATTCATATTCTTATTTTGATCATGTTCACTCTGATTATGACTTGACTGTCGAGTATGCTGATGTATTTGATTCATTATTCTCTAATTTTGATGATGTATATTCTCGTACTGATGTTCATTGTGTGCATATTTCAATTCCTTCATTGTCTCTATCCATGCAACACCCCCTTCATTGGAACTCAAGCCATTTACATGAAATATAAAATACTCATACTTATTAAGTGGTGATATATTACCCATTATCATTGCTAAAAATCTTCCTTTTGATCATGAAGAAAAACTTTTGAATATTTTGAGGGAGAAAATCAAGAAAATCAGGTGGACCATGGCTGACATATTAGGTATTAGCCCCTCCATTTTCATGCATAGTATTCTTCTGAAGGATGGGTCTAAATCAGTTAGGAAGCCAGAAAGAATACTAAATCCAACTCTTCTAGAAGTTATTAAAAAAGAATTTGAAAAATTGCTTGAGGCTGGTATAATTTATCCCATTTAATATTCCCAGTGGGTGAGTCCTATTCAGTTTGTGCCTAAGAAAAGTGGTGTAACTTTTGTTAGAAATGATAGAGGAATTAGTCCCAATGAGGGTGAAAAATAGATGGCATGTGTGTATTGATTATATGAAACTAATTCAATACACTCACAAGGACCATTTCCCCCTCCCATTTATTTATCAAATTCTTGAGAGACTAGTTGTGAAAACAAACTATTGTTTCTTTGATATATTTTCTAGATATGTTTAAGTTCCTATAGATTTGGAAGATTAGGATAAGACAACATTCACTTGTCAATTTGATACATTTTTCCACTAAAGGATGCAATTTGGACTATGGAATTCCCCAGGTACCTTCCAGAGATGCATGGTGAGTATTTTTTTCTGATTTCATTGAGACATGGATGAAGGTATTTATGGATGATTTTACAGTGTATAGATCTTTATTTGATGAATGTATCTTTATTTTAGTAAAGGTGTTGAATCATTTTATTGAGAAGAATCTGGTCTTAAACTTTGAAAAGTGTCATTTCATTGTAGAGAATGGTATTGTATTGGGGAATGTAGTATCAAAACATGGGGTACAGGTTTATAGATCTAAGGTAGATATTATTTCACCCTTATGCTATCCTTAATGTGTGTGTGATGTTAAATATTTCCTAGGGAATGCAGGATTTTATCAATGCTTCATCAAATATTTTAGTAAGATTTCTCTTCCTATGTCATGATTAATTCAAAAGTATTATGATTTTGTTTTTGATGATTCTTTTAGGGCTTCCTTTGATGATCTAAAGAAGCTTCTGACCACTTCACCAATCATACAGCCCCCACAGTGGGACATTCCATATGAGATTATGTGTGAGGCTTCAAACTTTGTAGTTGGAGTTGTTTTATCGTAGAGGGTGGAGAGACGTTCACATGTGATTGTCTATGCTCTGAAGAAATTGGATTCATCCCAATAAAACTACACAAACATGAAAAAAGATTTTATTTCCATCATATATGCTTAAGATATATTTTGTTCATATTTATTGGGCTCTAAAGTATTTGTTTTTTTCTGACCATATAGATCCAAGGTACCTATTGAAGAATCCAGATGCGAAGCCTAGGATTATCCCATGGATGATCCTCCTTCAAGAATTTGATATTGAGACAAAGGATAGTAAGGGTTCAGAATTTTTTTTGGCCGACCACATGAGTATGATTACTCACACATTAGAAGATGCCACCATAGACCAAGTACCACTTCATGACACTTTCCCCAATGAGCATATTTATTCCATCTCAGGTACGCATCCTTGGTATACTGATTTAGTTAAATTCCTTATTTCCTGTGAAATTACTACAAATTTAAAGAAACATCAAGTTGAAAATTTAAAGAGTGAGTCAATATTTTATGTTTGGGATGATACCTACCTCTGACACATGTGTAGTGATCAATTTATTAGGAGGTGTGTTCCTAATCACGAGTTTGAGTCTATTATGAATTTCTTCCATACACTTTCATGTGGAGGAAACTTTGGACCCCAACAGATAGCTAGTAAAGTCATAGACTCTGGATTATATTTCCCAAGCTTATTCAATTATTATCATGTGTTTTTTATGTCATGGTCACGTTGTCAACACACTGGAAACATTTTAAGGAGACATGAGATGCCCTAGGAACCCATATTATTCTATGAGATTTTTTATGTTTGGGGAATTGATTTTAGGGGTCCTTTTCCAAGTTCTTTTGGTTTTTTACATTAAAGTTGTTGATGATTATGTGAGAAAATGTGTGGAGTCTATGTCCCCCAGGAAGGATGATTCTCATGTTGTAGTGTACTTTGTCAAAGAACATTTTTTATAGGTTTGGAGTACTAAAGGCCATCATTAGTGACCAATGGACACACTTTTTCAATAATAATTTGGATTCCCTCCTTCATAAGTATGGGGTGACACACAAAACATCAACACTATACCACCCCCAAACAAATGGCTAGGCTGAGGTTTCAAATCAGGAGTTGAAATAAATTTTGGAGAAAACTATACATCTGAATTGGAAAGATTGGAGCAAGCACTTGGATGAAACACCATGGGATTGTAGGATGGCATACAAGACCCCCATTGGTATTTCCACATTTTGTATTATTTTTGGGAAATCTTGTCATCTCCCTGTGGAAGTCAAGCATCAGACTTATTGGGCTATAAATAAATTCAACCTAGACTTATCCCAAGCTGTAATTGAAAGGAAACTGCAAATTCAAGATATTGAGGAGATTAGATTGTCATAATATGAGAAATCAAGGATCTAAAAGGAAAGATAAAAATAATCTCAGGACATAATTATATAGAAAAGTGAGTTTCATGAATAAGATAAAGTTATATTCTATAGTTCACAACTGAAGCTGATGACTGGTAAGTTTCATTCTAGATGGTTTAGTCCTTAGGTTGTTTCTAAGGTTTTTACTTATGGTGCAGTGGAGATCACACAAGAGGACATTGGAAGGATCTTTATAGTCAACATGAAAAGTTTTAAGTAATACATTGAGGGACTTCCTACCGATGCAGTTGATTTCATCATACTACATGACCCCATAATCACTTGAAAATTTCAAGCTGTTCCTAACCCTTTCACTTTTATATTACTTTTCCTATTTAAAATTATACATTTAATGTGCACATATCATATCATAGGTTCACATTGAGTACAATGAAATATTTTAAATACGGGGTAGAAGGAAAACATTTTGGGGGTAGATATTTAGGATTTTAATTTGTGTGTTTTTTGTTATGTTTTTTAAAAAAATTCAAAAAAATCATAGAAAAAAAAACAAAAAAAAAACCAAATAAATAAATAAATAAATATATCATGTAAAATTTTCATTTACATATTGAACATATGTAAAATTACTTTTTTTCAAAATTCATTGGTGGCATGATAATAATGAGCAATATTTCATTATTAAGGTTTGATTTTTATAAAAATGTAAGTCGTTGATGATATGATTGGTTGTGTTATTAGAAAACCTTTTAGATTATGACACCATTATTTGTGATATTTTTCATGGTAAATTGTGTCATTGATTTCTGCATAAAAAATTTCACATAACAAGGAATTTTGAAAATTTTCCTACTCAATTGAAGGTATATCCAGGTTAGGTAAAAAAGTTTATCTTATATCAATGGTTGGTTAATACATTTTTTTCTTCATATCAATTTTACTACTATACTAAATTGAACTTTGTGTATATACCTGATATCTGATAGTTGTATACCCTAAAAATCAATTTTTTTTTAAAAAATCAAACAAAAAAAATATTAATAAAGTGGGGAGTGATGAAATGTACAACATGTGGGGATATCTAGGCCGGGTGCTTAAGGTTTTTCTTTTAGTAATGGTTAAGTTAGTGGGTCTTGAAATATGATTGTAAAGGAATGTAAAATAGGTTCGGTGAATTATACTAGGTAAGAATAATTCCTTTAATTGACCTGAATATACTGAATAAAGGGTGGATATATGAGCTTGAAATTGTTGACATACACACATACATGAGGAATTAATATCATGGTAGAACCATAACTTGTTTTTTTATGATTAGTGTTATTAATCTCACTAGATTTTATTTTGATACAATTTTTAAGAAAATTAATTTCAAATTTGTTGACATTGACTCCTGATGGGAATCTTACTTTTCTTATATTTTCACTATGGGTTGAGGAATATGAACATGCATATCTTGTCACAATTGTTTTTGGAATACATGATATATGACTTTTCCTAGGAGTGAAAAAGGGTAAGTGTGTGGGAGTTCATAAAACAAAATTTTATTGAATATTTTATTTATAATAAATGATATAATTTCCTCACATTGTGTTAAATAAGTTTATTTATAATATATTTGGGATTATATCATTCATTTGAGAATTTGATGAAAATTCCAGTTTTACCCTTTAAAGTGTACTATAATAATTTAGATATAAATATTTTTATAAGTATTATTTGAACTGATTTTTTTAAAATGGTTTTCTAACGTAATGTTATACAACTTTCATTAAGGACATGAGAGCTAAATCATGCATTTGATTGGAGTAAAAGGGTCATGAAGTCAAATATAGGCTGGAATCGCCTGATTTGAAATCAGTTCTATATTTTGTACATAACTTATTCATCCTTACTTGTATTAGGACCAAATTTAGAAAGAATACATAGAATAAAATTTCTCAAAAATCATTCTTCTAGAAGGATAGCTGGTTCACGTGTTTTGAAGGTCAAAATATTGGTTCGATTTGGAATAAAATATCTGGCTGAATTTCCCCATCCACACATGAAACCCCTTATAACCTAGCCTCCCCTCCACTCTATAAATGTGTGTTTTTATCATTTGTATGGGGTTGGGAATTACATATAGGATTGGTAGAAGACAATAATCAGTTCCTTTCCAATTCAATTCACCATTGGAGGAGGGAACCTATCAATCTAGGATCTCCTCCAAAATGATCTTATCTTACTCTTTTTTATTGTAATATTTTTTTTCTTTCAATAAAATTTTAGTTTATCTTAAATTTATTCTATTATTTTAAATTTTTTTCTTCTCTTAGTCTTCATATTTTGTTTGTAAATAAATAGTAGAAACATGATTGGGTTTTAGCATTTCCATGACCTTTGCAAATGCAAAACATTTCTACGATGACTACACTGTCTATAGAAGGGTAGTTTTTTTAGTAATCAATATACCTAATACCTTATTCATTTATTTATTTGGAATAAATGAGCTACTGTAATTCAATTAATATAATCTATTAATTTTTTTTCTAATTTAAATGAAAATAAGAAACCAATTGAACAATTAACACAAAACACATGAGGTCGAGAATTGTGTGAATTGTGAGAGCGTGACCTTAATCGGTAATACCAAAACACATGAGATTAATTTGAAGAGTTGAAATATAATCCCAAAAATAAATAAATCCTTATTTACATAATAGATATGTTCCCTAATTTACCACTGAACAAAATCTATTATTGTAACGATAATCAACGTAGGGTGCTACGATTGCATGTTCCAAAGATAGACTAGGGTTCAATTCATTTTATCATTATGGTTAAGTTAACAACTATAGGTTTCAAGGTTTAGAAAATTAGGTTATCATAATTAAGTTGAAATTAATATAAATTATAATTATTAATAATTAATTTAATAGTTATAGACATATTAGTTATTTTTTTTAAAAATAGTTTTCTAAAAAAACATCTTCTCATTGTGTTTTATTAATCAAACTTCATTTTAAAAAAAACAAAAAGATACAATATTATTCCAAAAAACTTATTTTTATTCTTTTATAAACATAAATACACCCACATAATAATAATTTACTTATTTATTTTATCTTTATTTTTATAATACCTTTAATTAGTTGTTATAATTAATGCCTCTTTGAGAGGGGACCTTGGTCAGCCACTATGATGCACCTAAGAAGTAAAAAATTAAACATCATTTGAGAGCACCCATGATAGAGTATTTAACATATAATATTTAGATAATGTGAAAAAACATATAATATATATAATTATTTCATTTTAAAAATTTATAATATAATTTTAACCTTCTATGAAGGCATTAGTGGAAAATGAAAACTCATCGTCCATGAAGGTGATTAACTGACATAATATGGACAATGGTTTCATTTTTCTTTGAATAAGAGGCGATTAGAAAAGGGATAGATAATATATATTCCACTAGAAATATAAAATTATAGTATATAAATGATAGTAGAATTATCATTCTATGTTGGATGAACTGGGAAATGGGAAGGTAGAAGAAGAAAAGAAATTAAAAGAGGTATTTTGAGAATGTTACCTCTTGAATATCACCTCGTTAAAGGACCCATTACGGAACTTGGAATTGGTATTTTGGTGAGACCAGAGGCACTTGTACATGTGTAAGAGTGATAAGGAGAGGTTTTGGAAGATATTTGAATTTTTTTAAGGTTTATAATGTGTGAAGAGAAGGGGTGAAATTTATAAGTGGAGGAGAGGGGTGTTTTTGAATATTATATTCATTAGTTTATTATTTTAGCTCAAGAATATCAATAGTGTAGATTATTGTGACTATATATAGTAAATTGTAAATTTTAGTTCTAAATAATGCAAGCTTACATGATCCATGACTCAAAAACTCATGTATTTGTGTTATAATGTTAACTACCATAAATTATTGTATTTCATTATTCACAAAAAATTCAACTAATTTAGAAAATACCAAAAATTCACCATAAACATTTGTTTACATTTATATTTAAAAAATAGAATACATTTTATGAATATATTTTTCTAAATATTATAAATTTAATTTTTAAATAAAATCTAAATTTATTTGAAAAATATCGATTTTAATATTATAATCGATTTTATGACCATTTGAAAAATTACTTATGACCTCATAAAATTATCTTATCATTTTAATAAAACTTAATATTAATTTATAAATCTATTTGATGAAAATAAAAATTATTTTAAATCATTATATTTATTATAAAAGTGTGTTTAAAACCTTTATATTTTATAAAATTACAAACTCTTAATTTATCATTTTAAAAACTTTTATTTACATGTTCTGTGGTTTAAATATATCATATTTTCATTTTATATGATAAATAAATATGATTTAACACTTACATAAGAAGAGTTATTATTCTAATGATCATATTAATATTCCAATGGTCGGATTTATAATAGTAATAAGGGTTCTCTACTTCCTATAAATACCTATTATTACATTCATTATTCTTTTACTTTTATTTTCTCTTCAGTTTATTTATAATTTCATATTAAAAATAAATATTGTATTATTAACATTATGTTTTATTTATGAATCTTTTTTTGTGAGTTCTTTCATTCTAATGGATAGAGTAGATCCAAATTTTCATATATTACTTATTTTATTTTCTATTTTTATCCCATTGTAATGTTTAACATTATTATTAGTTTAGTTTATGACTAATGTATTATTATTAATTTATAATAATAATTTTTTTTTGTTTTTATATGTATTGTATGTGATTTATACCACATGAAATAATTATAAGAAGGGAAATTTCATTGATAAAAGTTTGGGTTGCTACAATCATAATCCATGTATGCATGAGAATCACACATCTTTACAGTCATGGTTGTGGCTCCTCATGATTCTATTAAATGATCTACTAAAACCTATATTATTAATTGGACACTATGAACTAACACTCTCCTCATTGTGTGACTACATCACAATACAACAGATCCAACTTTGTTTTGATTTTCTCCTTATACAACTTCATGACATGGTTTCCTTCTTCTCAGGATGCATTCATCTCATATTTCTTAATTTACATCATCAAATGGATTGAATCATAATTATATATATATATATATATGATTTTTATATCATTCATTAATAAAACAAAATCATCTAAATTAACAAATGAAAATAACTATACAAAATTCCTCTCCTCAATTTTTCATAACCTTTGAAACTTATTAATTTCAAGATACTCTTCTGAAGTATGTCATAAATCATCCAAACTTTATGTCTAACTCTTATAAAGATAAATATTACCATTATAAAGTATATATTACTCTTATATAGTCTTCAAATGACTCTTCTAAACTTTAATTTACTAATTATCCATTTAAACTATATTCACTTTATATGTGTAAGTAAATCTTATAAAAATTCCCTTTCCTAATATTTCTTCTCATATTATATTTAAAAAATTTAAATGTACCTTATGAAGATATGACTGAACCTTAAGAATTATTGGAGAAAACCTTAAAAATATTCAAAATAAACCTTATAATGTTTCCATTATCCATTCTTTTTTATCTAGGTGAACATTAAAAAGTCTATGAAAACCTTAATTTTTTTATATAAACCTTACAAAGTTTGTTCCTTTTTAATATTCTCAAACTTCTACCTAGATTAAACCTTATGAAGTCATAGGATCAACCTTAAAAAGTTTCAAATAAACCTTAAGAGTTTTTAAATTAACCTTACTAATTCCAGAAGAGTCTAAGACTTTATCAAATTCATCAAAACCTATAGATTCCATAATTGATCCAACTTGCCTTAAATCCTCTCCAACCACTCTAAATCAACTCAAAATAATTCAAAACACCTTAAAAAACTTCAAACACATCATTAATATATATTGAAAATAAATACAACTTAATTATCAAGTGGGTTTAAAAATCTCCCCTTATATATTTTTTATAAAACCAAAACCATACATTTTATTTTAAGGTCCACATCAAAAAACTTCTCCCCCTTAATCAAAGAAACTAAAATTGAACCTTGTTTTCCCTCTCTTATTTAAAATAAATATGAAGTAAATGTGAAGTAGATGGTATCAAAATATTCAAGGAAATGATTCATTAATTAATAAACTCTAAGTATACATGAGATATATTAGTGTAGAAAAAAGAAAAATTGGATTAAGATATCAAATCCATCCTTAGTTACTTATAAAAATATACCAACCCATATTATTTTAGTTAGGAAAATAGAAATTTATTTTTTAATAGTTTCTTACACACACTCAACAAACACATTAAAAAAACTTAAAACAAAAATGAAAATATTACCCTTGTATATAACTTCTAATATTTTTTTAAATAATTAATGATGATGAAATAGAGGATGAAACTATATAATTAACACACCTTAGTGTTGGGTAGTGAGATTCACTCCCATGGGTAACCTCAAACTCTCAGAAAAAACTCAATTGCGAGGAGATTTGTGAGAATTTTAACAATTTTATCCTTGAATATAAAAAATTCCAACTTTAATATGCCATCAACCACATTCTACTTTTGAAAATCATACTTTATATCATTATTTTTTGACTTAGATTTATGCACTATATTTTTAGAAAATTTTATGGCACTTTAATTATCACAGAAAATAATCAGTGGATATATAGTTTAAACATTCATGTCCTCAAGTTGGGTCTTCATCCATATCATCAATTTTTCTTCCTATGATGCAACCAAATATTCATCCTTAGTTGAGCTTAAAGTAAATGATTATTTTTTTATTTGAATTTCATGTTACACATTTTTCACTAATGAAAAATTCTTTACTTGAGGTGGAATTCTTTTAATTAATATCACTTTCCAAATCAGCATCTATAAACTCTTTCAAGCCTAAATCCATCATACTTTTTTAACATCAAACAATAGTTAAAATTATTTGAGATATATCTCAAAGTTCTATTGGATGTGAGAAGATGATATTCATTTGGGTTAGATTAAAATCTAGTACAGAGAGTGATAGAATAAATTATATCTATATTGGAAGTAATTAGGTATAGGGGACTTCAAATCATATGCCTATATTATTTTTCATTCACCAGCTTTTCTTCATCATATTTCCTCAGTTTTATTCATACTTTAATTGGATTAGACACTTATCTTTCTTCCATCATGTAAAATCTTTTCAAAAAGTATTTATTATATTTTTCCTATGAAATAAAGACACAACAAAAATCTTGGGTGATTTTTAAACTAAAGAAACAATTCATTTCTCTATGTAGAGACGTTTTAAATTTATTCATAATTTGTGTGGAAAATTCTTCACACACTTTACCCTCATCCTATAAAATATAATATCATTAATATACACAATAAAAATAAGTGACATGATGTTGTTTTTATTTATATATTTATTTCTATCAACCTATCCATTTTTAACCTCCATGCTTCTCAAGTAGTCATCCAACTAAAGGTAGCAATATCTTGGATCATTCTTCAGTCCATAAAGTGCCTTATTTAATTTATAAACTATTTTATCATCATCATCAAGTAGAAAAACCTTAGGTAACTTCATAAATATTTTTTCATTTAGTTCACCATTGAATAAACTGGGAAAAGAACTCATAAAAATAAATTCCCTACATTTGGGAATACTCCTTGAACATAATTCTGGCCTTTTAAAAATATCTCTTTTATCATTTAATTTCTTCCTAAAAATCCATTTTTTCCAATAATGTTTTTATCCTTAGGCCTTATAACAAGATCCCATATTTCATTATTCTAATTTTTTTCTAAATACTCATTAATTACTTAGATCTACTCATTATGTTCAAAATCCTCCTCAACATTTTGAAGTTCAATCTTGGAAACAAACTGACATGTCTAGTTCACATGATTCTTCTTCTTATTCGAACTCCAAGATTCTAGTACCCAATAATAATCTCAATATCTATATGATTTCTTTTCTTTGAATATGTTCCTTTAATTATCATAGACATAATAAGAATCATTATCTTATTCCTAAATCTATATAATTTATTTATTTTTTTCTCTGGGTTCATAATTAAAAACATTGTCCTTATCATCCACCATGTTAGTGATTTTGAAATATTCTTCAATTTCAAGGACCATCACATTATCACAATCCAAAATCTTATCTAAAATTTTATTTTAGAACTTTTAGGAACTTCCATTTTTGTATAATTAAGGAATATTCTATTATCAAAATTTTCATCAAAATTTATACCACTAATGAAGTTAATTTGATCAAGCATATACTCCCAAACACTTTAATTTTTTTACACTTGGTTTCTTCTTGAACCATATTTTATAGGGAGTCATGTTTGAGTTTTCCCTCAAGTAACAACTATTTTTGTATGATATCATCTATAGTAATAGATCTTAGGTAGAATAATCTTGAGGTTTCATTCTCATAAAGTATGATTATGGCCATATCAATATGGATTCCATTTTTCTTTTCAGATAATCCATTTTATTTGGGAGTATATAGTGCACCAAAATCATGATTAATTCCATTATTTTCTAGATATCCTAAGAAATTTCTTGTAACATGTGAAATACCATTATCTAATCTCAATCACTTAAAGGGAGAATTTTTTATTTTTTATTAAGCCTACTAATGATTTTAAATCTATCAAAGGCTTGAAAATTGTGAGACATGAACCTGATACATGAAATTATATTGAATTCACCACTGAAATTGATGAAATATCTATCTCTACTTGTTGATTTTTTCTTAGGACTATGAACATTAGAGTGTATTAGATCCAATGGTTTCCTTATTTTAATATTAATTCCTTTATGGTTTTTTCCAAAATTGTTTCTTTCTTACACATTTTACGATTTTTAAGTGTCTTATTTGAAAGTAGAAATATTTCTTATTGCTTATTCTCTGATTAACTTTATAATTGTTTTTTAGAAAAAATGGCCATGCCTTCGATGGAATAAATCATTTTTATCTTTCAAGATTAGATAACAATATATTATAACTTATCCAACTTGAAATATATATTACCTTGGGTATTTAATCCTTTTGTGATAACTGCTCCATCTTTTATCCTATTAACTAAGTATCTATTATTTTTTAAAATTACTTCATTACCATAATCACAGAGTTGTGAACCACTCCATAGATTATTCCTCAAACCATCAACAAACAATACATTTATTGGATTGATATTATTTACAATATTTTACTCATTCCAACATATTTAATTTTTAAGGAACCATCATTACTAAAGGTAATTGGTCCTCCTTCATAATTCTCAATATTATTTAGATTAATTAAATATCTAGTCATGTTGGAAGAACATTCACTATCCATTATCCATGAATTCACAAGTTTTCAATATTTAAATACAAATTTCACCAAATCATCCTATTAATTCTAATTATGAATCTTTCTATATTTCTGATGATGTTTAAAATTATATGGTGTGAATAAAATACATTTATTTGATATGTATACTTAACTAAACCTACAACAATTTTCTTACAAACACTCAAAGATATTCTTCACTTCAATCTTCTTATCAATGTATTGATGCTTGTAACTATTTTTATTTTTCTGGATAACCTCCCGATTCAATCTCTCCCCTTTGTCCAAAAAGAGAAATATTGGACCAAAAATTATATACATTATGGTGAAGAAAACAACAAAAACCTAAAACCTTATTCATTAATAGAAATTTTGTGTACACATGGATTTCTATCTGTACACATTTTTAGACCTGCTTTGAGTATTGTTCACCAAATCCACTTATGTATCTACTCTTTATATATTTGAGATTGGTTTTTATAGTTTCTTAGAATTTTTTCTAGAAGTTAGTAGGTTTTGATTTTTTTTGAATTTATTACTATAACATATCGTTGTTTCTCATTAGATTCTTATAAAGGCATAATTTCTTTTTGAGGAAAAATGAACGCGGTTTTTCTCATTTTAATTTCATCATCTTGAGAATCAAAGATACTGGATGATTTTTCCTAAAACACTCACCCCTACCTTCAAAAACCTTTTTTAGTCATATTTTTATTTATATTTTGACTTCTTAGCCTAATTTTTCTTCTTATATTTTAACTGATTAACCTATTTATCTATAAGGATAATGGTGGGGGTCATATCATAAATAACATTATTTTTTAAAATATTATCTATTTTTTTATCTTTATACTTATTTAATGATGTATATTTTTTTAAAATAATTTATTTCATTTTATTCTTTTCAGATATTTTATTGATTCCAATATGTTTTAAACACATCTATATTTCCATCCTTAGAGTATATTCCTTTTCTGATTCACGTTCTTTATCATCATACTCATTGTTAAACCGAGGTTCATCATCTGATGAATCACTTTATTCCATTTATTGGTCTATAAAAACCTTTTTAGAGTATCCTTTATGCATCTACTCATCATTATTGATTTATTCACCACCAAAAAATCCTTTTAAATTAATAATATGTTTCTTATGATAAATTTGGAATTTTCTTATTCTTCATTTTTGATAGAGATTGGATTTTTCTTCTAAGAACCTCTTTTAAAGGAGTAAACTTTATTAGTTTCATAATCTTTACCTTCATTTTTTATATTTAAAGGAAAATTGGAAGAAAAATGATCAACTTTCCCAAATTTAAAGTATTTAAAATGTAAATTTCCATTATATTTACCTTTCCCTCTAGTTAATTTACTTAACACGAGAGAAAGAGTCTTAACATAGTCTTCCATGTTGAACTATTAATCTAAAAGATCTTCTCATATTCTATTTTCAATTCCTTGAAATATTTTAATACAATTTCATTCTCCTTTTCAACTTTGTTCTTAAGTGAACCTCCTCTTATCATCTCATAATCAATGAGACTGATGTATATTTCATCAATATTAAAATCCTTAAGATCTATGTCTTCTAGATTTAATATATTGGAATTAAATTTATTAGGAATTATTCTTATAAGCTAATTCACCACAATTATATCTTCAATCATCTTTTTATATCCATTGATAGTACTTATAGTTACCTTTACACTTATTAAGAAATAATCTATAGATTCATCTTCTCGTATTATTATATCTTTAAACTACTTTATAAGAACCAACTTTAAACATTACATAATATAGTTTCTTTAGACTATAATTCAATTTATTTTCTTCTTGAATATATTTTTAACTTTAGAGTTTTAGATAATTAGGTTATCACTCTTACACAACAAAACCATACATTACAAGTTGTAAACTCCCTCTTAGTATCCATTTCCCAATATTAATGGAATTTTAAAACGAAATAAATTTTCCTTTCATGAAAAATATTTATGATTTTGAACTTGAATTATTCTTTATTCATAATCATCCTTAAAACATGTGAAAAATTTAAAAATTAGGTTTGAGCATAAAAACCTCAACAAGGGACATGAAAAGAAAGAAAGAAACCTATTATTCTATTTTAAAACCATGAGTTCATAAAAAGAGTTTACCTTTGACATAATAAACTTTGTGCTCAAATAATCATTTAGTTATACATGAAATCAGCTTTACTGCCCAAATATTTTCATAAAACACTTTATAAGAAAACATAAAGTGAAAATAATAATTATGAGAGTTTCTTATAAAAAATTGGACCCATGGAAAAAATATATTAAAAACACTTATTTTTACCCGAAAGGAAATAATCATTCCATTAAAACAAAATATCATCAGCTTACCTTTTTCAAATAAAAATATTTCCTTGAAAAATAATTTGAAATTATAAAAAATTCATGTCAATTCTTTTGGAAATCATCTTCATAGAACCCTTATAAGAACCCTTATAGTTGGAATAACCAATAATATCAACTTCCAACATTATTGTGATCATAATCATTACCAAATTCATTAGAGAGTAATATCAAGATCACTGTTCCCACTCTGATTTCATGCCCACACTCATTTTGAGTTGATGCAGACCCTCTTTCCAAATATAGTTGACCACTTGGATTTATCTAATGAGTACTTAGAGTGAATATATCCTGAGAGAATGGGATGTTGGGATTATCTCACCCTTTTGGGAGATCTATTACATACTCTGGGATTCTCTTATAGATTTAAGATATATTTGTGAATACTTTATAAAATCTCTAATATTAGATAAGTCTCCCTTGTATGAATAATAAATTATTTGTCATGTGTTGATTTAAAAATCATCTATATCTATCCAAGATTCTTCATTGATGGAGACATATTTATGTATATGAGGTTCTCCATTGATGGTACCCTTTTGTGAATTGATTAAATATTCTTATACCATTTATTATCAAAGATACTTGTTTTAAGATGCATAATTGGGAGCTCAAGAATTTAATTTCATATGGAAGGACAAAAGTAGTTTTTATGGTGGGATCAGGCCCATGAGATGGGATTCCTACGTATCCTTGCTAAAGGAATTAGAACCCATGTAGTTTGGTGCCACTTAACGGGAAAAATCACACCTATTAAGGTCATGTGATGATGACCAAACCTTCTAGTTTACCATCATGTAAAAATTAATTCAATGTGGAAGAGTCCTAGTCAACAGATGGTGTGGGACTTACACCGAAGTGACTCAAAGGACATATAAGATATGTGGTCTTCTTGGTGGTAAGAATGATCTTACTGGGAGATTAGTCTAATGACGATGGTAATGAAAAGGGTCTGATAAAGAATATGGACCCTTCAGGTTAGATGTGACCCTATTGAGGATATGACCCATTGAACATTAGGGTGGATTTGGGGTGTTGGATTTAGACCTCAGGGAGTCTCCCTACGTATCCCATTTGGTTGAGAATCAAAGACCACATAGTTCAATTGGTTGGGGCTTACACCTATATAGGATTCCCATAGGTGTTTCTATATTGTGAATATATACCTTTGAATATTGAGGCATGGTTTGAGACTTACAACATATATAAGGATGCTTGTGAGTGTTGGATACATGGATTTGAGGACCCATGCCTATGGATTCCCTCTAAAGGAAGGAGAGAGGAAGATCTGAAAAAGGATTCTCTTACAAGTAATGCATCTTATCATACATATTTAATGATCATAAATAGATTTTAAGTCCACATGATTCATTAATGATGTGAAAAACAAGAGGAAGTAAATGATTTGAAAAACCACATAATCTCCTTTATCTGTTGGTGGATGAGGCCGGGGCTATGGGAGAAAGAAAGGGTATGGGTGTAACCATATACAATGTTTTTATTACTAGTATAGTCACATATGAATACCTATTTGGATATGGAATTACAAGAAAGGCTAGTGAATTACTCCCTGAGGGATTCCCTACTCCAAATTTTCCCTCCCCACCTTTCGACTGATGGAATAGGGGACAAGGGAGGGGAAACAAACAACAAATATCACTGTTTGGATCGAGGAACCTACTATCACCATACCTAATTCTAAGACCCTCTTTACCATGGGAATGTATGATTAATAACCTTATGAGGATCATAATTATTATGTATGTTAACAATAGGACCTCATTTATCACAAGAATGTATGATCTAGAGACCACACTGATGTTCCCTTTAGTTTGTTCATACATATCTGGATGTTTTGTAAGGGGCTTGGGATAGTGGTTCGTGAAGGGGACCATTTGGGACTTAGAACTTCATAGGAGAGGTTGATAGAGAGGTTATTTTGGATAGATCATGAAGGGGATTATATAAGGCTAAAAATTATGAAAAAGGGAACTGAGGCTTAAGGACACCATCCCAAATATTATTTTCTATGCAGAACGGTGACCCACAAAGATTTCATCTACATGAGGTTCACGGATGGTGGTCCTTAATGGGTTTACTATGCATATGGATGGTCTACAAAGGAATCTTGGCTATTCAGACTGCTTTTTTATGCCATGTAGACTAATTCCCATGCCTTCCTTTTCTTTGCAATATGAGGTAAAAGTTAACCCACTGAAATTGATTGCTCAGACTATCTTGTCTCTCACACACTGTATCTCTCACACAACAATTCCACTCTCATAATTTTCACCCCCTATTCCAATATACCCATCATTCAGTGTGTGGGGGGTTTTATAGGGGTATAAATGTAACCTTTCAACTACCACCTACAAAGTATTTTTGTTTGTAGATAACATCCTATCCTTTTAAATGTAATTCTTATTTGTGGAGGTTCTGAAAAATACACCTCACTTGACAAACAAATTTTCATTTGTGGGGGGGGGGGGGGATACCACATTTCCCTGTAAAGGGATTTTAAATTTCAGGGGGCCTAGAAATCATGACTCATACCACAAAGATATTTTCAGTTTTCAGGGGCACTATGTGATAGTTCTATGTGAAGGAACTATGTGGAGACACTATGAGAAGGTTCTATGCAAAGAAAAAAATTGTATATTGATCATGCTATGTGGAAGGAAGGATTCCTTTTCAGATCCTTTATAACTGATGGTGTTTTACCATTTTAATCTTCATGAAAAAATCAATTGAATTTAATATAGCAATTTCCAAACAAAAAGAAATCTTTCTAATCTTCCATGAAAACTTTTCCATACCCAAAATATTCCCCCATCGAAATGGGGTCCAATCGACCTGAAGAAGAGTCCATTATGAGGAAGAATTCAACCTAGTTTAATTATTTTAAGAATAATTTTTGGGGTGCATGTTGACCCATATAAGGGCCCACACCTACAAAAAATGTTAGGCCTGACTCATTTTTCACTCTATGAGATCCAGTGCTTTGCAGTCCAGCTTGATCTTACAACTTCTGAATCTCATTGCATAGCGTTTTTCTTTGTGGACGTCCTCTCTTTCATAGAAAAAAATCTCATCCCCAAATTGGTATTTTCCAAAAAAAAAATTATACTCCTTTGTAGTTTAATATTTCACACATAGCTATAGAATGCTCCACATAGCAACTGAAGCACTTTTCGGTCCACATAGTGGCTAAAGCACTTCATGGTTTGTATAAATTAAAGTTTTCATGGTTTGATGAGTCTGATATATTTCTACCGATTTCTCTTTCTCTTGTCACATGGATAAAATGGATTCTTGAAAATGAGATCTATCTAGTTTAGTGGATACTTTATCCTAGATTAAGAGAAGGATTCTTATTGCTGAAAACACCAAAATAGATACTTAACATCATATCATTACACATGATAGTATTCTAAAGAGTATCCTTCCACAAGAGATTATATATTATCCATTTTCCAACAGATTATTGATGTATAAATTCATACTTCAAGACGATTCTCCCATTCCAATAGATGATCGAAATTCTCTAACAGCTTGTTTTGAGGTGTATGTGGATCACATTCAAGTGAACATTCCCACTATAAGACACATCATTTTTTAATTAGTTTAAGAGAAGTTATTTATTTTGAATGGTTCCTTATGGAATCAGAGTGAATAGAATATTCATGATATATACTTTCATCCTACCATTCAAGATTATCCATTAATTTTTAACCTCTCATGATGCATTCCCAATAGAGGATAGATCTCCAAGTGGGATTTGCAGTCTGGATGGAGTTTTTCTAATGAATGAGACCAAGAATTCTGGGTGTACATAAATTACATAGAATTTACCAAATTATTGGAGGTCTGAATATTGTATCATTTAGTATGAATTTCTCAGTTTATAGTATATTTTCCAACCAAGGTCTTTCTTTAATTGATTAGTTATTTGGGTTAGAGCACCAACACCTTTCATTTACAGCATGGTGAAGTTAGGATCATCCTATAGGATATCTACTAATTTGGTGGGATTCCCATTATTGTTAATATGAATGATGAATTCCTTCCTATATATAACACCTAGGTAGATACCAAATAGATTTCTCTATTAACTAGATACTTTCTAATTGTGGTAGAAAAATCACTTGGTCAACCCCTTTACACTCATTTACTTATTTCATTCAGTGGTTGGATAAAAATATTTCTACAAGCTAGTGGTTTGAGACTGAAGGTTTAACATACTAGGACTCAATTGAATTATCAACCAAAATGTGTTTTAGGTTCATAATAGTACACTCTTGAGGAAGGACAACATACTAAAATGGGTTACCATATTTGGCTAGATGTATCTCCAGAATTTGGTTTGTAGGATTTTTTCCAATGTTTTTAAGTAGATGGTTATTCTCATATTGTGTTTTCTATACTGGTTTTAGAACCTACACCTTGGTGATAGAGGCCATTTTATCATATGGATGAACCATAAACCTATTTTTACCCACTCTCACTCATATTTATAAGTTTTTGGACCATATATAGGAGGGGAGATCCCCACATCACCTTTGCGAACCATTTTAGTTTCTATATGGTTGGGTAGTGGGATATTTTTGATGTTATTAATATCATTATACCACTAAGATCCCTCATTCCACATTTCTTCTAGCACTACTCAACATTTCTACCATCCACCTGACATCCCTGGGCATCAATGGTTAAATTGAGTTGTTAAATGAATTTTGCCATTTTAGGTTCATTCTTTATTTTGCACCTTTTGGAGCAGTGGTGGATAATAGTAAATGTACTTCAGGGGAATGTTCTTATATCATCGTGTTGTGAGGTAAGATTCTAGTTGATCATGTAGATAGAGTAAACCTTTTCAAACCTTATGATACTTATAGGTTTGCACAGAAATTTGGGTGTCTGCAACATGTTACATCTTTTACCTCTAATCAGTATTAAGAGAGAATCACACCTAGTCACCCTTCCTCAACTATGGATAATGATGATACAAGAGGATTCTTCCATTGAGCTTTCTTTACCTACTATGAAATATCTAAGTAAATTTTTATTGGGATATTCCAAAATGTGGTTGGAATACTATCCTAATAGGGTGATGGGAAATTTAATCCGATGGGTGCATAAATTGATGGATTCTTCAAGTTCATTGCTTGTCCTTCTATCTCCACCAATTTCTGAGGGAGGAAGACTCATTTTTTGTTGTTCTAATAATTCATAGGGTGTTTAATTCTCAAGTTTCCTTTTTTATAGGAGTGTTGAATACCCCAAACTTTTTTCTATCACAATTGGTATATCTAATGATGTTGGTCCTAGTGGAACGATGTCAAGAATTCCTTCGATCAATGCTAAACTTGCTAGTTCAGTCTCTGAAGTTAAACAGAAGGAACTGATGGATGAATTTCCTACCATTGCATCACAATTTAAATCAGGACAATATTTTACAAATGAAATCCTAGATTATATACCTTTAGTGGTAGGTGGACAAGATCTAGACCCCAGTGCCTCCATTGAATATAAATCCATGCGAAAATGGTCTTAGTGTTAAAATTTTAATATCATATGAGAAATTATTTTGAGAAAATTGATGATAAAGAAAATAGCCTTGGTCAACATTTCCTTGGATTAGGCATAGGTGGTTTTTATTATCAACACTTGCATATAATTTTCATCAAGTTATCATTTGTTGAGATGAGTTGGCTGCTTGTGAATGTGATCTCATCTTGTTTAATCTTTCAAACCATAATGAAGAAGATTTAAAGGATATTTATACTAATATACATCACTTAACTCCCGAGTAAGCATAATTCATGATTGTATTTCTATAAATACCATGGATATATGAGAATATATGGCTCATCTGGCTAGGATAAAGGGACAACTATCATCAACAAACATGGGGATGGAATCCATCAAACAAAAAATATAGGTACTAAAATCCTTCATTATGTGAATGCATCCATTAGCCTAATATTAATCTAGTCATAGAAACAATATTGATCAGGCTCTTAACATATCGTGTTAGGCATTAGCATATCTATTAAATCACGTAGGTCAAATTTCACTATAGTCTCTTCATTTTATTTTCACATCCCAATATTCTCAAGGAGAGACTCCAGGATGTGGATTCTCTTTGAAACCTTTTCCAATGAATGGAAACTTTTATGTTCTCAATCACATGTCTCTTTGTTCTGACATTCACTTTCAATTTTAATTATAATACTAGAGTTTAATTATTTTATTCTCAGAATTTCCATATATTATTGTATTTAAATTGAAATAATGGGAATAGGAAAATGATATAAAATATGACAGTTTAGGGTCTTGTAGGACCAATCAAAGCATCTAGTGTTTTAGGTTTAATAACTTTGACTAATAATTATAAGAGTATTTTTCCCAAACTTGGTTTCTATTCCATAATTATGAGACTCCCTACATAGATATGACTCATGTGTAGGGATATTGGCATTTCATTCTTAGCATGTGTCCACAAACTGGGGAACATGTTTTATAGTCTTCTGTGTAGATCAAACTCATACATAGGATATAGGGTAATAATATTATGAGTCATAGGTGGTTTTTTATTTCAAATACTTCTACATGAATCGATCACTCATGAATGAAATAAAGATCTCACAATGAATTGACTACATGGTAAAGTTTCCTGTTAATAAAAATGACTCTCCAGATCCTATGCTCGACATGAGAAAAAAGAGGCAACTTGGGTATTCCTTTAAGTCCTTAAGAGAGTGAACAATAGGGAACATGTGGTAGAATTTTCACATCAATCATATTTTATGGAGGGACATGATTGATGTATATAAAATCTCAGGGTTGGGAATGATAACCATGGACAATGAATCCTTGAGAAAGTATGAGACACCTATATAGAATGAATTCGTATATAGGGGAGGGAATTTTCATATTTCATCCTGGTATGGGAATGATATAGTGAGAATATCAAAAACCAGTACCCGGTACCTACACATGGATCTAAATCTCTTATAGGAAATGGGTTATATATGACTGACCATTTGTCACACAATTCAATTTCATGCTATGAGGAATTAGGTGTTCTATAGTTTATGGTCATATGAAGAGGACCTTTCACTATAGTTAAACATCATATAGCTTGGATGAGTGTCATAAAATTTAATTTCATGATGAAGAGGATATTACTGCACAGTTTAACATCATTTTGTGGGGACACATGATTGTTTCTCCCAAGGTCACATGGATTTGACCAAAATATTAATGATTTTCTATTATATGGTGATCTAATCAATAATGATCCACCATCATTCATCCATGAAGATGGAAATTGAAAACTTTAATATAGGGGAATCCAAATTTGAAAACATTGTTTCTCCCAAGGTCACATGGATTTGACCAAAAGATTAATGATTTTCTATTATATGGTGATCTAATCAATAATGATCCATCATCATTCAGACATGAAGATGGAAATTGAAAACTTTAATATAGGGGAATCCAAATTTGAAAACATGATATGGGGCAAGTACTAAAGGAATGAATGTGGATCATGTTTGAAAAGAGGGTTTCCAATATAAAGTTTTCAGGGAATATCGAGATAGAAGGGGTCTTTCTTGAGAATGAATATGCCTATAGTTGGTTGTCCTTTTAAGGGATAATTATGTAGATTAAAACTAGGTAATTTTATTCATAGTCAAAACATAAATTTTCTCAAGAAACTGACATTTCATCACTAATGGATAATGGAGGTTTATGGAGATTCAAATATTTATAGATACAAAGTTTGATTTTTTACAGAAGGTGACTGAGTGTGGATAGATAATTTTATATCTAAATAACCCAATAATGGGTTAAGGGTCTTCTACACAATTATGAACTATACATAGGGGATGCATTTTTGTTTTTCTCATGGCTGGGCCTAGAGTAATAAGGTCTAAGTGTAACTACATATTCCATAAGTATGGGAATCATGTCACACATAGTTTTGGAAAACAAGAAATGAATGACCACATACCATGTTTGAAAGGCAGTTTCTAGCATAAAGGCTCCCTAGACACGGTCATTTTTTTGTGATGATGGGGATATATTTTTTTTATTTGGATACATGCTCACTATTAGGGTGATAATACGCACTTGACTCTCCTATATAGAACTTTATCATACATAGAATAGTGAGGAAATTTAATATTGTGTCTGGACTATGATATAAGATCAGGGTATCACTAAATATCTCATAAGGATGATAATTAATCCATATGTAGTTATTATAAGAAATTTACCTATGAAGGTATGACCCATACATAGGGAGGGACATTTTTATATTGCAAATGGACCCATAATTGAAGATTTAGGTGTCACTAAACATCCTATGATAACAGGAATCGAGCCACATGTAGTTCATGGAAACCATGCATTTTAATGCCATGTGGAAAGGATAAAATATATGACTTTAAAGGACATTCATTGAAGACCATGTTAACCCTGATGTGAACTAATATTCCTTGATCATGTGGGAAATACATTACCAAAATTACTAAGCCCAAGTGAGATATTGTCAGTGTGAGAAACAAGAAGAAAAAAAGGTTTCTGTCATAACATTGAGGTGATTAAAATAAATAATAGAGGCCTTTTTTATCATGTGGTGGCTAGGAAAGGATATAGGATCTATGTGTCACTATGTATCTGATGAGGGTGAGAATCAAGCCGTACTATTTCTTGGTTGGTTTTTATAGTTTAAGGTCATAGATATTTTTTATGATGATTGTGGAAAGATGGTTTTTATGACTAGTAAGAAAAAAACTGATGTTAATAGAGGTCTTGGGGGATAATGAATGGTTAAAACCATCTTATAAAGGTGGAAAATTTATGTTAGGTCCTAAGATGGGATACCTAGGTGTCACGATATACCCTATTTGGGCAAGAATCAATTAATATGTAGTTATTAGAAAAAATTAACTTTGTAGGTATGAACCATACATAGGTATGGGGGACATTCTTATGTTGCAGCTAGACCCAGGATTGAAGATATGAGGATCAATACAAATTCTATGATGGTAAGAATCAAACCACACGTAGATCTTGGAAACCGTACAGTTTAACTTCATGCGGTAAGGATAAAGGTTATACAATATCATCGAAAAAATGAATAGTATAGGGAATACTAGAACAATGATATTCCATCATCCTTCAGACATGCGGAAGGAAGTTGTAAACCATGATCTTGGGAGTTCTCAGATTAGAATAGATGATACAGGACAAGTACACAAGGAGTGACCATGAACCATGTTCGAAAAGTGGTTTCCCACATGATGTTGTCGAGGTGTATAGATATAGAAGAGGTATATCCTAATAATTAATATGAATCTAGTCAAATATAATTTTAACATAATTTTATATATATCCAAACTAGGGATTTTTATGCATAGTCAAAATAGAGGTTTCCACATGAAACTAATATTCTATTACCAAAAGCCAAGGAAAGATTACAGAGAACTGAGTTTTCTCATGAAAATAACTATGTTATATGGGAGGAATGAATCCAAGCTAAAAGGAATCATTTAAACTGGAATTTTATATGGGGTGTGAAGTTCCCTGCACAGATCTTACTCATATGCAAGAAACAAGACATTTTTGTTTCCATGATGGGCTTCTGAGTGAGGGAACCCAATTAAGATGTCTGGCATAGATCTTTGTTTTTATGTACAAGAGATGAAAATCTTGTTTATTTTATAGCTAGGACTAGGAAATAGGGCCTGAGAATCACTATATATCTCATTGAGGTGAGAATAAATCCATACATAGTTCTAGAAAAGAGGTGTGGTAAGAGGCCAACCCCAAATGTTGTAATCTACTTAAGTATGGAACAAAATGTTATGCAGTTTTACATCATGAAATAAGGTTGATAACCATGAAGTTTTACATCACGTGGAAAAGATTTTTTTTTATAGTTTAACATTGTGTGACTAGGACATTAACCATGCAGTTTGACATTATGTTTCCAGGATGTTATGTTTGGGCATTACACCTACAAAGGAGGCCCATGGGATCATTTTGTTTCTTTTGGAACCATGATGAGAATATAAAATCATTTATATTAATGTTTAACTAGGTATTACATGTAGGAGGACTCCCATAGGAACATTTAAATGTGATAAAACCATAGGCAACATATGGTTTCATGGTTCATCTATAGCTAAACCTAGATATAGAAGGTTTAGGCATTACTATGTATGCCATTAGGATGGGAATCAATCCACATGTAGTTCTGGAAAAGATCTCCCTACGTATGATTGACTCATACATAGGGAGGGGGACATTTTTATGTTGTGGATGGACCTAGACTTGTAGATCTAGGAATCAATACATATCCCATGATAATTTTAATCAAGAAACACATTGTTCTTGGATGGTGGTGTGGTAGGATACCAGTACTAAAGGTTGTGATCCAATTGAGTATAGAAAAAAATGTTATGCAATTTTATGTCATACAATGAGGACATGAACCATGTAGTTTAATATCATGTGTTAAGGAAGTATATTTTGGGTTTACACCAAGAAATGAGACCCATGGTCTATGTAGTTTAAAGTCATGAAACTCAGACAATGGTGTATTTTAATTATAGAATGTATGACTAGGACCAAAAATTTATTAATCACGTGGAATATTTCTTGAGAAATCATGCATTGATATAGGTTTAGTGCATTCCCCACCTATTGTGATTAATGATTAATCTCTATTAGAGTGGATCTTGTGTATGGAATAAGGTCCCTCCCACTTTGGTTCAAGATTTGGAGGTTTCTTCCCTAATATCATTGGGGTTCTGAGGACTAGTACAAACTCTCCTTAAAGGAATCAATAGAGATGAAATTTCTTGTTAAAGTATTGTTCTATCTAGTTCTGGTATATTTACAAATGATACAGGGTATACAACCTTTTCTTATCGAGCCACTATAATTCATCAGTCCACCTATTTGATTGTTCATCATCTAATAATTTTTCATAGATAGCTATTTGAATTGAGGGAAATTGAACGTCGATGGGAAATGATGCTTCTATTATGTAAACTAGTGAATATGGGGTTTCTTGAGTAGTAGTGTGGGTTTTAGTTTGGAAGTCCCAAAAGTCATGCAGAATCTTTTTGGGCTATGATTTGTTTTCTTTATCTACTATTTTCTGAATAAAGTTCGATAGAGTTTTATTTTAATCCTCTATATGTCTATTTTCCACTGCATGATAGTAGGAAGAATAGTTGGATTTTATATTGTAATAATAGTACAACTTCTTTAATTTGAAATAATTGAAATTGGTTCCATTGTCTGTCAACATTGTATGAGGTACACCAAATCTGGTAATGATATTTTAATTCATGAAATTGATGATTCTTTTGGTCCCAAGTTCTTTGAGAGGTATTTTCTCATCCCAATTAGAAAAGAAGTTGATAGCTTTATGGATGAACTTGAACTACTTGTCCATATCTAGAGGGTATGACCCCACAAGATCCATCCCCTATATAGTGAATGGTCAAGAGTATTTGGCTATATCCCAAAACTCTAGGGGTTGATGGATGAAGTTGGAATTGACATGGAAGGAATGATTTTTTTTCACAAATTATGTACAATCCTATGTCATTGAAGTCCAAAAATATCCAAGCCTCCTGATTTGGTGAGAAATATTGGTTCTTAATTAATGGGAAATACAAGAGCCTGCGCGAACACCTTTCATGGTGAAAATTTCTCTTTTCTATCAATACATCTGAGGATAATTCCATCAAAGATTTTCCTGTAAAGAAATTTCTGATGAATTAAGGTATTATAAAGAGTGAAATTGACCACTCGTAATCAAATTTATTCTTTTCTAGACATTTCATGTGAAAGTGTCCCATTTTGGAGATATTCCAGGATGGGATTTATACATCCATTCACAAAATTATTTGGTTCCATAGTAGAACTAATCTCATTGATATCTTCCATGCTACCATGAAGAAATGGAAATACTATCCTACGATGGGAGATAGTGATGACTGTTTCATCCCAATATGGATCTTCCAAGGCCAAAACCACATTTTCAAATGCATTTTTATGATCATTTTGTGAATATGGTATAAGAGTTAGTGTTGTTTAATAGGGTAATTATGCCATCAAACCTCAAACATAATTAAGTAGGGGGATCGTCTCCTCTTTTTAGATGGCATAATCACTATTGATCTGCTTAATAACCAACTTAGAATAACCCATGATTCTCATGAGAGTCACTGGTATTTTCAAAGCTAGTTATAAACCTAAAATTAAGGCTTGTTATTTAGAATCATTGTTAGTGAAACCTTATGTAAGATGAAAGGAGTAAGGTAGAATCACATTTGTTGATGAAACAAGAATGATTCATAGACCAACTTTATTGAGCATGAGATCTTCCTATATTTTTCTAGTTGAGATTCGGTATGCACTATAAAAGTACATTTCCCAAATTTAGGTAGTGTCCTGAATGGAAAATATTTCCTCATATGGAAATTCAATGTTCATCAGTACTTATTCTATAGAGGAATGTTCTACTGGGAAATTTTCTAATACCTATTCTTTCATCACCTTCTATGGTATGAACTTGATGTAAAACTATTTCAGAATGACCGCCCATCATACAAAACATACATTAAACATTACATGATTAAGGATATATTTGAGTGGGTTAATTCAAGAGATAACATAGACCTCATGGTGTTGTATGTAATGCCTTAATTTATGAATTGTGAAAATCAGATCTAAACATTTCTTCTTTATATCTAAATACCAAATCTCAATATTTATCATGGTGTGATTGAATAGTAAAGGTTGTTTTCACTACTATCATCATTGTTTTGTGAAAGGTAGGCACTTAGATATCATTCCAAATACATCATGTATAATATGAGTGAATTTACTTTTACTGGAGGCATCAACACCAGTGGGTTCAAGAGATATTTCTTGAGACTGGTGAATGCTTCTTGGTAGTCATCAGTCCACTGAAACAAAACCCCTTTCTTTATTAACTTGGTGAAGGGGAAACATTTTCTTGTGAGTTTTTCTATGATTAGTTGAATGTAGGCAAGGTTTCCCTTCAAGACTCTCAACTCTTTGAGGTTTTGAGGAGGAAACGTACACAAAATTTTATTTTTCTTCTCAAGATCGACTTCAAGTACACAATGGTGTATAAAGAATCTAAAAATTTCCTTGAAGTAACATCAAAAACACATTTTAGGGGATTCATCTTTAAAATGTGTTATAGAAGTTTATCAAAGATGGTTTTCAAACCAATAAGGTGATTAGAAAATTTCTGATATTTTACAACCAAATAATTAATGTAACAATTGATTGATTTCCCTAGGAAGTATTTGATGATATGAATCATGGTACATTGATATGTAGTGACATCATTATTTAAGAAAAAAGGCATCACTGAGTATAAAAATACTCCCTAAGGGGTCCTGAAGGTGGTGGATTCTTCATCTTATGAGGAAATTCAGATTTGATTGTACCCCGAATATCCATCCATGAAGGAAAGTTCCTGATAACTTATTATTGAATTGATTATAAGTTTAGTGATTGGAACTTAAAATACATATTTCAGATAGTTCTTGTTGAGGTCTCTGAAATCTATTAAAACCTTGATTTTACTATTATTTTTATTTACAAGAACTATGTTGATGATCTATTTTAGGTATTATACTTCCTAAATGAATTTTTATCTAATGAGATTATCAAATTTGAATTTGAACTTGGTAGCATGAGTTAGATGTGTCCTTCTGGATTCCTACTTGTAGCCATAATGTTCTTATAGTAGACTCAATTGATGGGTAGCTACATCTTAATCTAGAACTGAAATCTATTTATAATTCCAGGAAAACATGTCTTGATTCTACTTCATAAAGGAGGTGTAAATTTACTATTCATCAAGGGGCATAACTATTCTCATTATAATTGGTCCCAAATCCTCCTTTGTACCCAAATTGATTTGTTAGAGTTCATTAATAGTGGTAGAGACTCCCTTTTCAAATGTTGGAGGAGTGTATTTAAGGTTAGTTTCTTCCTCTTATTCCTTTTCTTCTTCCTCTATGTCTATTTCAGGATGTTTGAGAGTTACAGAGGAATCATTATGGTTAGGGGAAATGTCAGTATCTGAGAATCTAGATTCCAAAAAAGATATCATGACTCTGCAGGTTCAACAGATAAAATGGTGGCCTACTCAAGTTCTAAAGATAAGTTTAGTTCATTTCCATCTAAGATATCACTACCAATAAAGTATTAAAATATTTATTCAGCATATTTAGGTTCAAATAACATGGATGATATCATGAAGATCAATTAAAATTTCTCTAAATTCGAGCTGATACCTTCATCCTGACTGATTGGAAACACATATCCATAATTGGGATCTTTGAATGGATTTGCTGATGTCATTTCCAAACCATTCGAAGCAGTGACCCAAGATACATCATTATTTTTTGGTTTATTCCCCTCTCTTTGGTATAATCCTACATCAATATATTGTGATTCATTGGACTCGAATAAAGGTTTGTCACCATATAATGTCCTAATCTATCCATTGATAAAACATTTGAGGCATTGATGATATGATGAAGGGATCACTACATGCCGATGAAAACAAGACCTTCCTAGAAAGACATTGAAAGCTGTATCTTATCAGATGACCAAGAACATAGAATAAGATACCAGATATCCAAACTGAGTTCTAAACTTAATGCGGCTGATAGGTTTCTATTCGATTTTATCATACCCTTTGAGTGTTAACGTAGAAGGATATAAATCAAATTTAGTGCTTCCCAGTTGGTAAAGTGTTCTGATAGGAATGGGGTTAACACCTAAGACATTATAATGAAATCTTGACTAATTTCCATGTCATCTAATCTACTAGATACATACATGGCCCTGATGTGTCTGTGTATAACATCATCCCTGTCTTCTTCAATGAAAGTGAAAAATATATGAAATTATATAGGATAAACTTCTGTATGATATACCTCAGTAATAATAATTTCATCTTTGAACTCTTTAGGGTATATAAGAGCCTCTACAAGTTCTTCCCATAAATCCTTTGACAGATTAAGAGCATCCAAAATTGAATGTTTTTCCAAAACTATGGACAATTTCTTTAGGATGTCATACTTATGAGTTGAAGGTCTATGTTTAATTGTGGGGAAATCTTACTTAGGAGGAATGTTTGGAGCTGGAATTCATGGGGTGGATTTATCAGCTGGTTGAGAAGATGTGGGGGGAACTCTTTCTGCTATTGAATCAAGCTTCCATGGACTTCCCACTTGCTTGGGATAACCATGTTATTGCCTAATCATCAATTAGTATTCTATAAGGATAATTTAAAATTTTCTTTCATATGTGTAGTGTCATATTTATACTCATGTTGTACTTGTTGAAGGACTTTACCATGGGTTTCAATAGTATATATAACTCTATTAATGATTCTATCGGTATTTTGTATTTTTCTGCGGTTATTCCTCCATTTTTTTTAATGACCCCTATGACCTTGGTTCATGTCTCCCAAATTTGGTGTGGGAAACTCATATAGATAATAAAACTCATCATCAGATATGGGATCCATCAAATAATTGAAATTAATGGTTTTGAATATAAACTCTTCATCTAATGAGGACTCGGTTTGATGGGTCGGTGTCCATTGTACCATTTGGAGGGGTGTAACCCATTATCTTGGGATTTTAGGCATAAATTACAATAGATTCAAGGATAGAGTTTTCCTTGGTTCAAGTTCATTTTCCTCAATTTCTCCCTCCCTTTTGGCCATTCTATTTCTTATAATATTTTTCTTTGGAGGGTTGTGATGTCGATGAAGTTGGCTATTCCAGAACGGTGGCTACTAGGGGGCATAATTAGTTTTTTGAACTATGACACGAGAATAGCATGAGTTTGGTTAATTATCTTTTGATTCATCCAATAATTGAAATTTTTTGAACCTTTATTTGTGACTTTTTTCCATTCACCCTCTTCTTATGGAACTGTGGTATAAATTCATGATACTTGTGTTAGTGGTTTTCCCAGTTTCACTTTCCCAGAATCAACCATCGTTTTCAGGATATCTTTGAAGATGAAACAATCTAAGACAATGTTCCCTAATATTTGTTAAAAGGGTTAATAATTATGATGATCTTTAAGATGGAATTGATTAGGTTTCATGGGTTCTGGAAGAGTTAGGATGTTGTTTTCCAGGGCTATTAAGAAATATCCAGGAACCTTCTTATCTTTAAATGAGTATGATCTATTCTTATGTTATTCAAAATGGGAGATTTTTTGATCTCTCCTTTCATCCTGATGAGGTAGTTGTTTTTGATATTTCAGACTTGGAGGGGGGGGGGGTGCATGATAAGATGTAGGATTCAGATAAGGAACCGGTACTGAGGATGGTTTTTAGGTGACATTTATAGTTTCTGCTTTGCATGTCCTATTTTCCAGGGTTTTCGATAATGGTATCAATTTAGCCCTAGTTCGCAAGATGTAATCTTCCAATATATTTGAAACTATAGCAAGGTCTTGGAACTATCCTGTGTATTTTATTGTAATGGGTGGTGTTTGAAACTCATCATGGAATTTTCTATATAGATACCCAACAAATCTTCTCACTTTAATTAAAAATTTAGGGATTTGGTTAAACCCTTCCACCTAGAAATGAAGTATGATACTCTCTCATATTATCATTTTTTAAAATTTGATAGGTATAAGATCACTTTCTTTCACATTTTTGAGTTTAACAGGGAAATAAATTTCTTGCGGTGGTCTTACCATCCTTTGATCGACCCTATTGGTAAACTGGTGTACCATAAAAATATTGGTCCTTGCAAAGTTTTTAAAAAAATCCAGAGCTTAGCGGCTTCTTATTGTGAAAAATTTCCCATCATGGGGCCACAGTGAGACACATAATTCTTCAAATTCTAGTTCGGACATCCCAAACCATCAAATGTTGGAAACATGAGATTTCCAAAATTAGGTAGGGGAAGACTCACATCTACCCACTTGGGATAAAGTTTTCTTTCTAGCTACACTGGTTCACATTTCCCCTCCATATATTCTAGCAAGGATATTAATGAATCAATAGTGTAAAAAGTCCTATGGGAATGGATAATTGATTAGGGGAAGAGAAGGGTTCACAATAGTCTGAAACATATGTGTATGTTCTGTCTGTACTTTTGATTATGCTAGATGGTTATAACTTGAATGACATTGGTCTAGTTGTTTGACCAAAGGGAGAAATCTCATTACCTTACTATCACTACTTCCAAATATATTGGATTCCTTGCTTCTGTATTGAGAAAACATTGTGAATATATTTTCTTTGGAACCTCAAACTCTTATTTTTAAGGTACATTAGTTAGAGGAGTTAAATTAGGTTTTATAGGAAGAACATACCTAGCAGGAATATGGCCCCTGAGTATTTCAACATTAAGAATCTTCAATTCGCTTATTTTTATTTTATATTGAGCCAAAATATCCTAAATTTTAAGGAGTTTGATGACTTTGGGTAATAGGTGGGATTGAATCATGAATATACCCTTTTATTTGATTGATTTGTATCAAGGATGATGCAATGGAGCATTCAGAGGAATTCCCAATTTTTGAGTAATCCTCTAAATTATGGTATGCACACTATTTTCGGTTGTTTCAGTTTGGAAAATATTTTGAATGGATATATACTCCTCTTTTTCTCCCACATTGGCCTAATGTTCTATAGTATTGTTAGAATTTCTGATTCCATTTACTAATGAAAACTACATTGGGATCATTTCATCAGTCTTAGAATAGTGGTAGAGATGGTTTCTCTAGAAGTGTCTACTAGAAGAGCTATGATTTTTGGGAGTGATTGTGCTTTTAATGGACCATTTCTATTTTGACCATTAGGGGAGATCATCCTTTCATTTAGAGATCTATTTGGAGCCCTTTATTTAAGGTTAACTTTAAGGGAACCTTCGGATAATTTTTTCATCCATTTCCCTGAAGAAGAAACTGCATCACAAGACGTGATGAGCTAGGAAGGTTAATTTTTTGGAACTTCCCCAACCAATAAAAAATTGAATTTTTTTATGGTTGGGATAAAAATTAACCCAACCTTACAGTATGGGGGTGCTCCTATTCCACTTTTACAATGTTTTGAGTTTGATTTTTTGGCGTCAAAGGTTGTATTAAAAATACACCCATCCCTTTAGAATGGGGTTGCTCTAGTACTATCATGGATATAATTTGTGTGTCCTTCATTATGATTTTAAATTTCTTTGTACATACATGGGATGGGTTAATTACATGACCATAACCTGATCCATATACTTTTGAATACATTTACAACATTTACGACATTTTCACCATTTGCGGTATTAGATGATTGACTTACCTTAGGCACGAGGCTTGCTTGATATTTTATGATTCTTAATGTAAGAGTATTTAAATGGTCTTCACTCTTCCAGGATTATTTTTTTGAGAGATTTTATGGGGAATTTCTTGCTATAAAAACCATCTGTGTTGATCCGAGTCTGTTTCTTGAAGCTGACCTGGGGTTATGACATTACATAATGTCCCCTTTGGCGGAATTTTCTAATAGGGGAGTGAGGTGAAGTGTAATTACCCATGTTCACCCAATCCTATGACATAAATATTTGATGGGGGTGTTAGTGATCATTTGACATATCCATTTTAATGTATCAAGAAATGTGCATTTAAGAGATTTTTACTGATTTTCCATGTTTAGGTGACATGAAATTAAAGGGTCTCAAAATAAATTTAGTGGTGAATTTATTATATTAACTTGATGTTATTTGGGTACTCATTGTATGATAATATTTTTTTTCAATTAAAAAAGAGTATTACATATGTTTAGAAAAATTTCATGCAAACAATCATTCAGAAATGATTCTAAAATGCTGAATTGGGGAGTGGCTAAGGGATATAACATTATTAGTATATTATCCTCTTCCAATTATATCCTCCTGAGAAATATTTTTCCTTCATCTTTTTCAATAGGTTCCTTAGCTATATCTAACCAAATTGGACATTTACCCACTACTTTATTGTAAAAAATGTGGCTGTTAGGGATTTCCTTAGTTGCATTAGAAGGTAGGATATTCAAGGAGGGTTTAGAGAATAACCGTTTCCTTGGGATTTATTCTAGTTGAGAAAGGGTATTTATTGTTTATGAAGAGGAATCGGGCATTAATAGCCTAATTTTACCAAGTGCATCATGATAGGAGGGATTTATCAGAGATGATTTTTCAAGAGAGTAATCTTCTTGATGAAATGAAATGTCGATATGGGGGTGAATTTTGTAGTAACTACCATCATGATAAAGACTACCACCATAGATTTCTATCTTACTATAGGGAGAAATCTTTCAATGTATACCCTGGGGAGGACATTTATAGAAGATGGTAGAAAGGGTAGGAACTTCTTGTTATTTGATCTTCTAGCCACACAAAGGGATACTACGGTACTCAACTAGAGATGAGATCTCGAGATCTATCAGATTCTAAACATGATGTGAGATTTCATCGTCAGATGTCTAGGGAGGACCTCTAGAAATGATGTAAGTCAAATTGTGGGGAGGACCTTCACAACTACCTCTACCATCCTTGTAATTTGGAAATGGAGGAGTAATATCTTGATCAACCATTGATAAACATCGGAGGGCTTCAAGAACACTATCATTCAGTTGAGTGGGGTCATGAACCAACTCTTTATTTCCCAACCATATTTTTTAAGGATTCTTTTTAGATTTAATCCTTTTGGAGATTGGATCTATCTGCTATGGGTGATGTCTTTCATATATAAAAACCTATTTGATTAGTTCCTAAATTTATTTAGGAATTTTTTAATATGTTTCTAGAGTTTTGGTAGGGATATATGACTGCCATGGAGTAGACACCATAATAGGACAATGAACTCCGGTTAGAATGGGGATATGGGACTGATTTAGTTTTCTATTCATCATGGGATAGACAAAACCCTCCTGGATGGAAGCAGGGATATCCATATGCTCTATGGCAAATCTCAAATTATTTTACCGAGTCACTTCAAATACAGAGGTGGGGTTGTGTGCCCGACTCCTAGTCACCGCTGATGATATCATTATGTCCTAGAAGACTTGTAGAATGTGAACATGAATATATGCCTGTACTTTTATCATTTTCATAACATAAGGTGGTACTTTTTAGAATGGAACATGAATATATGTCCATTATATAACTAGAGCAGAGATGTATTCCTTCTCTTATCCTCTAGTTGTTGCTAGGATATGTCGAAAATAATCAGATGCAAAGGAGGAGATATGGGTATACCCCTGTTATGATCCAAGATCTACCAAATGGTTTCTCCAAACACTACCAAACTTTTTTGGTGGAATTGATGGATGTGGGTAGGTGTGTGATCCTACTCATGGATTACTGTAGAATTTTACTGGCAGTCTTATTTAGATGCTACCGAACTTTTTTGACAGGCTTGGTTGGTGAAGGAAGGTATTTTTCCTTCTCATGACTTACCAAAAAAATTTCCTAGTGGGATTTTTAGAGGGAATAGAGGTAAGAACCTCCTCCATGATAAATGATATATACCATTAACAAACCATCTTGGGTTCCCAGGACTAAGTGACCTAGGCTGGATTCTTGAGAGTGGAACCCTCATCATGATGATGGTTAGTTGTAGAGTGATGTTGACAGTAATAGATAATGTTTATAGGATCCCTTTGGTTAGACTCCTATGTTGTTTGGATGATGACATCTGTGACCTCTGAATCAGCCTTCCTGAGAGAAGGGAGGAAATTCTTGCAGTGTTCTAGGGATTGGATCCCTAAACGATTGGATATGGAAACTGATTCCTTATGATTCTGAGCCACCATCCATTACTGAGTGAATGGTTAGTATTGATTCAGGAATTGAAGGTCTTTTTTAATAGCTTTTAGGGTCAGGATAGTACTATTGTGATGTTACTCCCAAACGACTATGTTCGAGAGCTAATTTTGGATATGGTGGGTCGGTGATGGTGTCCACTAATTGGATGAGGATGTGGTAGTAGATGAAAAAGTTTATATTGGTAGAAAGGATGCCATCGAATTAGATTAAAGGGAGTTCTAGAAAAATGTTACTCTATAAATATGAAAACCACAAACAACAATTCCACATCAAATTAGTATCTCAATAAATGAACACATGAATAATTAATTGTTTTGGATCCTTATTTCGGGACATATTTCATTTTTTGAATGAAGCTTATTAACATGTTGGAGATAAAATCATCATTTTATTAAGGATTCACATTGGGTTCACTATTTTTTTACACACCGTGATTTCATTCCCACACTCATTTTGAGTTGATATGAACCTACCTTACAAATATATAAGACCACTTGTATTTCTCCAATGAGGCCTTAGAATGCATGTGGGCCAAGTGGATGGATGGTTAGGCTCATCACACCCTTTTGGGGGAAGTAATACCTACTATGAGACTCTCTTAGATTTAATATGTATTCATGAATCCTATATTAAATCCCAAATAACAGAAAGGTTTCTCTTGTATGAACAATCAATTATTCGTAATGTGTTGATTTTAGAATCATTTGTATTTATATGAGTTTATTAATTGATAGATACATATGTATGCATCCAATATTCTCTATCGATGGTACCTTTTGTGAAAGGATTAGAGATTATTATATTGTTTATTATAAAAGATGCTGGTTTTAAGTATCATAGTTGGGAACTTGGTAATTAAACGTCATCCTAAAAGATGGAAGTTTTTTTGATAGCAGTATTAGACTCATGATATGGAATTACTATGTTTTTTTGTGAAAGGAATCAGAACCAATGTAGTTTAGTGCCACTTAATAGGTCACCTCATACCTTATAAGGTCATGTGACGAGGACCAAACTATGTCATTTAAAATTATAAAGCAAGGAAATCTAAGAGAAATATGTCTAGTCAATGGATGGTGTGGGACATACACCCAAGTGACCCAAAGGACCTAGAAGATATGTGATCTTCTAGGTGGGTGGAATGATCTTACTAGGAAAGTAGTCCAATAAGGATGGTAATGAAAAGGGTCCCAGAAGGAATATGTCCCCTCCAAGTTTTATGTAACCCTACTGGGGATATGAACCATTGAACATTATGGTTGATTTAGGGTGTTGGTTTTAGACCTTAGGGAGGCTTTATATGTATCCCATCTGGTTGGTAAGTAAATCCAAGAAAGTTTGGTGGTTCATGAAGTGGCCCATTTTGGACTTAGAACTTCACGAAAGATGTTGATAGAGAGGGTTGTTTGGATAGTTCACAGAGGGGTTGAGATAAGGCGAAACACTATGTGAAAGGGAACCGAGGCTGAAGGAACCCATCCAAAATACTTTTTTCTATGTGATATGGTGGTCCATAAAGATTTCATCTTCATGTAGTTCATGGAATGGTGGTCTGAAAAGGGGTTCTCTATGTAGAAGGATGATTCACAAAGGGATATTTTCTATGCATACTGTTATTTATTCTATATGGACCGATTCATATTCCCTTCTTTTCTTTGAAATATGAAGTTAATGTTTAACTACTAAAATTTCTTGCTTGGCCTATCTTATCTCTTTCACAATGTATCTCTCGCACAATAATTCCACTCGTATAATTTTCAACCCCTATTCCAAAATATATATCAGTCCGTGTGTGGTGTTTTTTTATTGGGGTATAGATGTAACCATTAAATTGTTTTCTGTGAAGGATTTTTGGTTTTCAACTAGACTTCTCTCCCCAAAAATATAATTCTCATTATTTGAGGGCTTGAAAAAGATGTTTCACCCTTTAAATGAATTTTTGTTTATGGTGGGGGGGGGGATACCGCATTTCCCCATAAAGTGATTTTCATTTTCAGGGGTCCTGGAAATCACACATCATCACAAAAAGTGATTTTCATTTGTTTAGGGATTTTAATCCAGGCCTCATCCTACAAAGTGATTTTTCATTTGTAGGGGAACTATGCGGTGGCACTATTAAGATGTTCGTTACAGAGGTTCTATGTGGAGGTACTATGAAGAGGTGATATTCAGAGGCACTATGCGGAGTAGTGACTCACATAGCAATCTTGCTATATGTAAGGCCTGATTACTTTTCAACTCCTAGTATTTTACCATTTTAATCATCATGAAATAGCCTAATTGACTTTAATCAGACCATTTGAAAACTCATAAAATATTTCTAATCTTCCATGAAATTTTTTTCGGACCCAACACTCACCCATCATCATGATAAATATCAGGCTCTCCAATCATCATAAAAAAATTTCAAGGAACATATCATGATTAAAACATTTTAATCTTTTACATTTTCACTATAAATCCCATGAAACACTCTTTTAAAACCATATGCAAAACACTTTTAGATATTGGAATACCCTTTCCTTTTATAAACTCATTCAAAACTAAAATACCCAAAATAGGGGGAAGTTTCTTTTGATTAAAAAATATAATATTAAAAAATAATAATAAAATAAAATTGTTGTTGTTGTTGTGGTAAAATATATTGGTGTCATGTACGTTAAAATAGAACATTCTCTTTTCCTTTTGTAAAGAAAGTCAAAAATTTCTGTATAAAATTCGTACAAATATTCCCTATGAAAATCTTTGAAATAAAGTAAAAATAGAGGTAAAATTTACTTTATAATTAATTTATGTCCTTATAAATACATCCATAAAATAATTTTAATAATATGGAGAAGGAAGGAAATGATTTAGAAAATTAATCTTTAAAAAATTTTAAATGATATTTTTGATGTACAGTGTCTCATGCCTAGAGTTTGACTCATCACGTCTGTTATTTATCTTCATGAATGATAAAATTATTTGAATTATTTACTTGATTAAGAAGAATTTTCAATTTTAATATTCTTTTTATTTTGTTTATTACCATTTTATAATTAATTAATTAATTAAGTTTACATCATATGTTTTGATGATACTCGAATCATATGTCCAAAATGACTTAGGTAAGTTAAATATGGTAAAAGAGTACATTATTATATCATATATAGAATAATAATAATGAAATAATAATCATTTTTATACATTAATTATACTTTTAAAACCAAACATGAAATATGGTTATGAAAAATGAATAGTGTTATCATAGAGATGGTAGACCGTATATATGCATGAGTAACGTTTCCATTTTTCAACGATCATGATAGAAAGAAGGAAAGTGTTATTATTTATTTAAAAAATTAAAATTATATCATAAATATTATATTTTTTTTTAAATACACTTATATATAGTATCCATGTGATGTGGTCATGAAAGATGAATCACATCACTTCCTGGAGGTGGTGATCCATACATACGTATGAACGACACTATCACTTTTCAATGGATGGGGAGGTAAGAAAATTAAAAATTTATTATATTTATATAATTTTAATTATTTCATGAATATAACATATATAAATTAAATCCATTGTTATAACCATCCATGATAGGTGGTGATGGAAAATGAATTATATTAGTTTGTGAGGCGGTAGTCTACCGCACACACAAATGATGGTTTCATTTCTCATTTGATGGAAGAAGAGATGGATATAAGTTGTAGAATTAAAAAATATAATATAAATATATAGAATATATTTATGTTATTATTTCATCATGTTTTGATAATATTTAAAGGAGGCAAAAGAAGAAATATAACTAAAACATTCGGTTAAAAACTATATGTCTTCTTCCGAAAACCTCCTTTTTTACACCTTAATCCCTATAAATATGGTATTATAGAAAAAATAAGACCTATATAATTGTGGTTAGGTATGTTAGGAAGGTATTTATATAGGTATTTATTGATTTATACTTCTCAAATGGTATTATGAAAATAGGATAAGAGGTTCCCATTTATAAGTCAGGGGATGGACACTCTTAGAATTAATTAAAGTATTAAATTAATATACATTAATTTTCATTGAAAAATGGATAAAAATTGATATAACTATAATATAAGATAATTATTGGTCAAAATAATCTTATATAATAAAATTTGGACGAGTTTAGATTATTTTTTACTTTTATCTCTTTGTTTTAATCCTCATTAACCCTTTTGACAACTGCGACGACAACATTTTTTTTACTCTTTAGAGGAAAAAAAAGTTATTATAAAAGGAAAAATGACCCATAAATGGATAATGGTTTATATTTTAAACCACATATCATTATCTTGGATAAATAAAACATTTTTATGAATTTTTAATCATTTTAAAAAATATTTTTAACATAAAATACTATTAATGTTATTTTAAGAATTATTCACATAATCTAGCTTTGAAAAAAATATTACAAAAAATGGAATTTGAATATAAACATTTATCAAATCTATAATATGTTATATATATATATTTAAAATTCATAGGAAAGTTAAGCTCACCCAAAAAATATTACTTTTAGAATTTTTTATATCATTTACTTGATTGTTTATTGCTTTCACAAACACTGTGTCTGTGTTGCATAAGCATTTAAGGTAATTATTTCATTAGTAAAAAATTAAAAAAAAAAAATTTTCATGATACAAAATTCATTAATATTTAAAATAACTATTTATTAGAAAACTTAAGTATTGTTTATCCATGTCACAAAATTTTATAGATATTAAAAGTAGGAGAGTGACATTTTTGACTTTATAATTACTTAAAATAAAATATAAGCCATTTTCAATGAAAAATAGTGAAAAATTACTATAAATTATAATATTATATGATTATGGTGGAAAACATCAATAAAAAATTTCAAAATTTTAGGGTAATTTTTAGTCCTTATCATATCAGTTTTAACCTTAATTACCTGATTTACCCTTACCGAGGTGACAATATTTACTAATGTTATTATTCATAATGATAAATTATAAAAGGGATATATTTAACAAATATAAAACTCATGAATCAAAATATTAAATCCATTTTTAAATATTTAATTTGTAGAAGTTTCCTAAATCAATTTTAATATAAATGTGTAAAGCTCTATGAAAAACAGTTTTTAGAAAAATGCATTTTAATCTTGAAAATGAACATATACCATAACAAAGTATAATTATAATTCCTATATAATTAATTATATTATATATATTTAAATAATACTCATGTTACTTTAATATCAAATTCAAAATATAATTAATCTTTTAAAATATAATTTTGATATGATAATTTCAAGAAATGATATATTTTTCATAAAATATAATATCTAAAATTTCCAGAAATTAACTTAAATATTTTCTCATAAAAATAAATAAAAACCATTTTTAAAGAGAAAATATTTTGAAGCATAAAATGAATTTACTAAAAATCGAGTTCTTATTTCATAATAATTAATCAATAAATTTTTATTTATTAGAAGCTATATATATATTCCATAATGTTTTTGATCCTATTCATACTCTATAAATCAACGAATAGGTTTTAATGGTCATATTTATGTAATAATATTTTATGGTTCATTCAAGATCAGTGTTTCACGCATTATACACTATCTAACATAGTGATATTATTTGAAAATATAAAAATGTTAGATTCTATCTACAAATTTACAGTTTTTATCCCTTAAAAATATTATTTATTTCACACATGTTGTGATTTTTCCCAAATTTCATTGTTAGTCTTGTATCACATGACTTAAGCTAACTCATTATTAGATAATGAATGGAGTAGTACATTCTTGGATTTTCCATCATTTTTAACATTTTTTTGTTAGATTGAGACTATGAAGAAGTATCCTTTGGAACTGTGAATTCTAGAAGAAAAAAATCAAGAACATACAATCCCAGAGACATAAGAGAGGGTATCATTCTCTCCTTCTATAAGTGAAAAACTTTCCCATCAAAAGTTGGGGTCCCTTTTTGATTAACCATGTTGTAATATTCCATTGAAAACCAGATAAGTGATCTTCAAGGGTGTTCCTAGATATGAAACTAATTTAAAGGATCAAATGGGAAATAATAAACACTAATGGGGGGGGGGGTGAATCAATGTTTATATTTTTTAAAATTTATTAATTCCCATCTAATTATTTACTAGGGATCTCTCCACTCAACATAGTATGAAATAAAATAAGTAACAAGAAACATTTGTTAATAAGGTTTAACTCCTTAAATGATGACTATGTCCTTGGTGTATGATGGTTTTTTGTTCCACTCAAACACAAATATTATTTTATTATCAAGATATATCCATGGGAAATGATATAAAATTTTACCTACTATAAGATGCTAGAACTAACCACAGAAATATGTGAATCTTCTTAATGATACAAGAATAGCTAAAAGATTTTAAAGAAAGGTTGCTAGTGGAAGCACAAACTAGCAATGAACTATACAAGTTTAGATATTTTTCTTCTCTTTCTCACCATAGATCTCCTCACATGCTATTATTTTATTTTGAATTCTCCTTAGAATATATTTCATAATCTCTTTCCTAATTATTCTTCTTAATCTTAATTCATATACCCACTAAAAAAAGTGAATTTAATTTCCACATTTCTTATAACTTTAAATTTCCTTCATTTTCCAAATCCTATCTCATTAAAAACCCAATAACAGATATTGTCATTTAAATTGACATAAAGGCTCAACATTTTAATTTCAGATGATAATCATCATGTATTATGGACTTCTCTCTCATTTAAATGCCAATAAAATCTATATGATCATAGTCCTTTTATACATAATAATCATACATCATAATAGTCACAACCATAGATCCTTATATTGTATTAAAGATCTCTCCCAAAGCCTCTTCTTAATCTCACACTATAGTATGACACTCCTCATAGTGTGACTGCATCACAATTCAACAAAGCCAACGTTTACTTGATTTTATCATTATATATCCTCATGAAAATGTTTTTTTCTTCTTATAATGTAGTTATATCATATTCACTAACTCACATAATTAAAGGTCTTGAATCATAATTAATTAAATAATCATAATTTTTGATCATTTATTAACAACACAACATCATTTTAATTAACATTTATAAATATCTTCATGAAATTCCTCATGTAAATTTTTTCTAACTATTGACCATTACAGAGTCTAGGTTACTATTTAAAAGTATGTCATGGCTCTTCCAAACTATCCACATAACTCCTATAAAGAAATATACTACACTTCCAAATTCCATACGACTCTTTCAAACGACTCTTCTAAAATTTTATATGTAAATTCTCTATTCAAACTATATTAAATTTGTAAGAGAAAGTGACTCTTATAAAAATTTCTTTTGGTAATATTCTTACCCAACTTCCATTTCATAAGGTAAAATTAACCTTCTAAATTTATCTACCAACCTTATGAATTTTAGAAGACAAACTTACAAAGTTTAAAAATAAACCTTACCAAGTTTTCCTTTCCTAATTTTTTTTGCATCTGGGTGAACCTTAGAAAGTTTTTTTGAACCTTATAAAATTTTGATATAAACTATATTAAGTTCATAAATTTATAATTTTCTCATAATTATACCCGTATCCAACCTTACAAAGTCACGAGATCAACATTATGAATCTTCAACACAACCTTACATAGTTTCAAATGAACCATATATAGTCTAGTCGAGTCTGGGAGTTTGGAAAAATCACCAAAACCTATAGACTTTATAATTGATCAATATTGAAGTAAATCATATCTATCCACACCAAATCAAGTAAAAAAAGTATCAACACCTCAAAAAACTTTAAACAAATTATTAAAATATATTGATAATAAATAAAACATATTCCTCATGTGAGTTCAACAATGTGGCTACATAACAAGGCCACTCATGGTTTCCATAAGCTTACAAGGGTCATATGTTAAGGGTAGGACAAAATAAAAGTATATTGCATTAAAATGGATTTAAAAAACATAATTAATTAATAATTTCAACCCAAGTTCATTAATGATCAAATATTTTTACAAAAACACAAAAAATTTAGGATAATCAAGCATAGATCGGTTCTCTCAAGAAGTGAGGGTACAATAAAAAAAATTGAATAAATGTTTCATATATCTCACATGTAAGTGATTTTGAAATTAGATAGTATTTCAGGGGCTAATATTAAAAAATAAATGGCCTTTTCATGAATTTCAAAAAGTTTGAATCTAAAATATAGTTTGTTTAATCATTTATCTAAGTTTAATTCCATGGGTAAAATTAGTTATTATAATTGTAATAGTTTTTGAATACTATAATTAATTCAATTTTATTTTAATCTGGTCAAAAAAATTAAATAAAAATAAACTCACAATAATGAAAAAAAATCACGAACTAAAAAATGATGCTCCTATCCACATACTTAATTTATGTAATATGCTAATTATGTAATAGTTCATGTGAGAAAATAAATTCATATGTTATAAACACAACACTCATAAATGAGTATTAAGGGCATAACATGGTTTATAGATAATTGGAATCCCTAGGTTAGTCTCTTAGATGCTTCCAAATATAGAACTACAATAAATAATGAAACAAACATAAGGACTTGAAATCAAAATAAATAAAAATAAAGATAAATAAAGACTTGGTTTATCCCCCAAGTAAGTGTCTTATTTTTGAATACCCACAATTTAATAGCCTTCAAATTATCCTTAATATGATGGAGTATGGGGTTTATGTTATACAAAACACCACATGTGACTTTTCATGGTGTCCATGAGTAGAAAGAGAGAATAGAGACCCCCAAAAGATTGGAAAAGTGACCCATCCCCTAGAATGAGTGGAGAAAAGATATGTAAGGGGTTACAATGAAGTAAGAAGTAGTTATCAATTTTATTTATTATTTCTTACCCCATATACTAGTATTTATCTTATTTAGGGTGTATTGGATTCACCACAGGTCCCAAAGAATAATTTTCTTTATGATCATCCAACTCTTCAAATTCCAGAACCATTTGTGCCTCTATGGTAGTTGCATCAAGTTTTGTTCACTTTACAAGGTAATTTTAGGCTCAAATATATCTAAAAAATAAAAATAGGGTGATTGAAAAGGAATTTTAAGTAGTGTAAATTTAAAATAAACAAATTCCAATGAAATTATTACTTCAATAGGCTGTTCATCCTTAAGATCTTTCTCTTGAATTCATGCCACTACACTGGTTTCTTCTAGAGTAAAAAGTGGACACTCGATTTTTATTCAAACTATTTCTACTCAAAATAAATTTCATCTTTATCTATAATAGTGGTCAAAATAATTTCTTTCTCATTATACATGTGTGAGAGATAAAATGGAATTTTAGCTTCTACAGAATCTTCCCAATAATTATCCAAATATTTTTGATCTATAACACTCAAATATATAGTAAAGTCATGGGTGATGTCCTCTTTTTACCTTAAAATAGAAAGAAAACAAATATAATTCTTCCATCAACCCATTTTTACAGGGTTCTTAAATAGAAAATATAGGTGGAACAAGTTTTTATTTTTATCAACTTTTGGGCTTTCAATTCCTTTAATTATTTCCATTAAGTGAAAAAAAATTCTATTCACTTACTAACCTATTAAAGAATTTTCAAAAAAAATTACACTTTATTTATTAAATTTTATTCCCTACTAAACTAATTCAATTGGTTAATATGAAAAGTATAGGAATAATCACTATGAAAATCCATATTTTTCCTAATTAACTCTTTAAAACAAGAGGTTTATGATGAAACCACTTTGTGTATGTTGTATTTGTTTTCAATAAAGGATGAAATATATATGATTATGTGTTTAGAAATAGTTTAAAGTACCCTTACATATTTGTTTGAAGAATCATAGTATTCGCAATCCACGTGTGTTAAGGATGAGTACCTCAAATCTTGGAAGTATTGCTATCATCATCGATTGTGTAGAAAAGGGAGTGTGAATGAAGTTCTTATTTTACTCATATAGAAAAGTAATGAGGAGTTGGTACAATAAAGTATAAATTCTACATATATTTATTATATAAAGATAGGAATAATTATAAAGAGAAAATAATATGGTGAAGAATTTCCATCGTTATATTAATGACCACAATTGTGAGTTAATATATAGGAAGTTTTTACTAGAATTTTTCAATTCATATTTTTTCTAAGGGATTATAAATTTAAAGAAAATAAATCCAATTATTATCCAGCTAAACCATCTAAGTAGCCTAACTACCATTGGATACCAGCCATGATTAAATCTAGGAGCCAACTAAAAATATCATAGAGGGTTCATAACAAACACACGAGTCAACACAAGTGTGTTGGGGTGACGGATGCTTAGCTTCCTCCACACAAACCAACATAAAGGATCACATGAGAGCACTAACACCACTTTATTCCATCGATGTACTAATAGAACACATTAGTTAATAAAGGATCACTATCCCATGTTTTATATTTATGTGGAACTAACGTATCATTTCGCTATTCAATGGTTTAAAATATAGATATGAGATGATTCAATCAGAAAGACGTTGTTACACCTATCATCTAACTCCATCTTGAGAATTCTTCATGCATAAATACCGAGACATAATAATCATTAATTTATCAGTATTATACATTATTACAAGTCAAATCTAAATAAAAAATGGTATTATATTTTTGATATTGATTTTTGGAAAATTATTAGATTACATTGACCTGATCTGAGGATGTGTAAGAATAATTTTTAGGGCTGAATATACATAAATTATCCTCTATGTAAGCATGATTTTAGTCTACGAATACATCATTTTAGAGATACAAAATAAAAAACATATATATATATATACACACATGATATTTCGATACTGCATAAACATCATGTTGAAGTTTCATAAACATGAAATCCAAAGTTTGTAAAGATTATTCCTTGGTGAATAATTTTGGAGGATGCTATGATACAATGAAAATGAGAATTATAGGATTATATATTCTGAATAAATTAAAATCATATGATTCATGCCATGTTGAAGTTTCATAAACATGATCTGTGGTTCTCAATGCTGGGTGTTGGTGCCTATGGCAGGCCCACAACAAGGTGAAATTCGAAGGGATTAAATCCACTAGGAGGGACATCATTGTTAGAATAAAATGCCTTTTGGTGGACATTGTCTTCCTTCTCAAGAACTGGAAAGAGGACCCCTCCCTGAGGATGTTTCAGGTTGGCCCCGACATGGCTCCTCCCTTAGATAGAATGCAGGGGCAATGGGTAAGATGGAATCCTCCAGCAAATGGTTTGAAGCTAAACACAGATGGATCCTACATCTCAGGTACCATGAGAGGAGGAGGAGTGGTTCGGAATTCAGGAGGGAGTGTGATCCTTGCTTTCATAGCCCACTTCGGTAATGGTAACGCTCTTCAGGAGGAGGCCAAGGCTCTCTTCACCGGGCTCAATCTATAGGTTCCACCCCATGGTCGGTTATGTACATCATAAGGAGATGCAAAGAGCTTCTGAGAAGAAACATTCAAGTTACACATACATGGAGAGAGGGGAATAAAGTCATGGACTACCTTACCTCTCTTACTATCCCTGGCTCTGATGGCACCTTCATTTACAATGTCACCTCCTTGAAGCCTGAGGGTGTGAATCTAATTCATGGGGACTCCCTTGGTCTTCACTATTTTAGACCCCCTAGTCCTCGAGTTTCTTTGTTCTGAGGATCTTTGATATTTTGTTGTACCTCCTTGAATAAAAATATATAATATTGATGATAATGTATCTATAGTGAGAATTTTAGTTTCAAAATGGTTAGATTATGAAGAAAACTATTTATTGTTGGGAATTTCGGACAAGAAGTCCACTAGTGAGAAATGGTGTTGTGGACCATGATGTGGTTCACTCTTGGTAACCATTTTGTGATTCCATTAACACTAGAAGTTGTTTGAGATCCAACGTAAGTAACTCCATTCTGTATCAACCATCATGTTGTTTCATGTCGCACATACATACATGGAATGTGAAATATGAAAGTTAATTTTTTTTGAGGAAAATAGAAATTAAATAAAGGCCATGATATTAAATATCATAATAAAGGAAAGTGTTGATTATTAATGTAACACCACAAGATTTTGTGAATTTTTTTCAAATTAATTTAATCATTTTGATATTTTTCATTTCACGCAACACTGAAAAATATTTTATTTTTTATGTTATATGTTTGGCTTGTGTTATATGAAAAACTAAGTTAATTATACACTAAATGAAACATAAATTTTATATTTATCTACATAGATTACCAAGTTTAGAATAAGTTTCATGTAAGACTGACCTTCCTCGATGGCTTGCGTAACATGCAAGACCGAGTTTTACCGAACAATAATATATTATTAAAAATATTATTATTTAATATATTAAAATATAACCTTGCTATTAAATTAGATTTTATTAATATTTTTAACTAAATTATAAAAAAATGAAACTTTCAAAAAATAAAAAATTAATTAATTAGTTACAAATTATTTATAAATGAATATAAGAACCAATTGAATATAGATGCATCATTTTTATTGAAAAATATTACTATGCTCACAAAACCATTTTAATCCTAATTAATTAAATTAATTATAATTAGAAATTAATTTTAATGTAATATATATGTTATATATCAGAGGAAATATTTTTTATATTCATCCAATAGATTTTATAGGAATAAGATAAGAATAAACCCAATTAGACATATAAAACCCAATATTTTTATTAAAGAAATTGTACCACCTTTTAATGGAGAACCTAATTTAAATATAAATTTTAGAGCTATTATAAATATTACAAATAAAAATAAACTTCATATTTGAATTTGAATCATAAAAATTAGGTTAGGGTGTATTTTGGGTATTTTTCTGTGAAGTTTTATTTTTAATGAATAGTAAAAAATATTGAATTTTAATTCAAAACTGCTTTATCATCTAATTTATTTACATAATAAAATTATATTTTAAGTTTTTTTAAAGTTTAATTAGATTAAATATTTATCAATAAAACCAATTTAGGTCATTCAAATCAATTTTACTTGAAATTGACTATAAAAACATAGTAAACTTTTGAACGCTTTTTTACTTTAAAAACCAACATTGTCATCCCGTCTACAGGACTAAATTTAAATTGATTTTTACCACTTATGTGATGGGAATTTGGAAAAATGGATTCCATATTTGGAATCATAATAATTTATAATGTATAATAATTTCAACATAGTTTTTGACAAAAAATACTAGTGAAGCTAATTAAAATTAATTAGAACGATTAAGGTTAAATTAAGCTTAATAAGGGACTAAACCATAAACTTAAGGCCAAAAAGGACCTATAAACTTGTCCAAATAATATTTTATGGAAATATTTAGACTATATATTCCCTTGTATCTAATTTGGATCATTATTGGATCCACTTTCAATAAAAAACATAGGTGGGGTTTCCATTTTTCCAAAATATTATAACAGTGCCTCCCCTCCTCCAATATAAAAATACCTCCTCTTCCCCCACTTACACACACCTCTCAAGAAAATTTGGGTTGACAAAAACCTACTCAAATAGCTCCCCAAAATCCCTCCTCTACTACTTGAATCCTCTCTTTTGGAATAAATCCATCCAAGGATGCCCTTTGGTGCAAACCAAAAAGAGTTACCTAAGGAAGAGGAAACATCCTCCCTCAAGATCCTTTGTCTTATTTTTATTCTCCATACCCTAAACTCCACTTATTCCATTATTATGAAACAAAAACAGTATAATAAATATATTTATATTTTTTTATTCTAATATTTATACCTACATGTACATACAATTACATCTAATAGGTAACAAACATACTATTTATGTGTACAATGAACTACTGTCGCAAAAAATGATGATTGTTCATTCTTCCTTTACCACTCTCATGGAGAAAATTATGATGGAAAATTTGTTTTTATATAACATATATGATTTTTTAATTTATTTAATATTATATAATTATTTTACAACACATATCTTTATACTTTCCATCTTGTGTAAATATGATAATTTCGTTTGAGGAAGTGTGGATTACCACCCCCTCAAAGCGATGTGATTTGTTCACACTATACATAGACTGTATAAAGTATGGTTTTAATTAAAAATATGTGACATAAAAAAATTTATATTATATTCATGACATAATTAACTTTCTGGAAGTATAATATAAATCATAATCCTTATTACCCTTTTACACATTTATAAAGCGATAACATCGTTCATGGATGCGTAGACAACCGCCTCCTCAACACGATGTGATTCCTTTTACATCAAAATAATTATATATATAAGTATAAATGATTAAATAATATGTAATTTATGATATAATTATCATTATGTAAATATTAATGTTACCTACCTTCTTTCCAAAACAATCATTGAGAAATGGGAAGGTTACTCGTGCGTATATACGACCTACAGTCTCCATGATTGTAACATTGATTAATTTTTCACTACCATATTTAATGATTTGTTTTAAAAGTATAATTAATTTATAAGTATGATAATTATTTCATGATTATTATTATTTATATTTTTATATAATTACCTCTTTGACCATAGTCGGCCAAACAATGTCATTTTTAAAACATGAACCGAATTTGTTCAAAACACTCGACTCAAAATTAATTGTTTAAGTAGTTGTATAAAACATGGTAATAACTGATGTGAAAGTAATAATAAACTTGAAATTTTTTATTAAGTAAGTAATTAATTAAAATAATTTTATTATTCAGGAATATAAGTACACATGAGACAAGTCACACTCAAGGTAAGGGGATTTCATCGCACTTTTTATTTCCGTGAGATACATTATTTATTCACCACACATTCCTTTTGGGTGGTGTGTATACTGACCATGGATGTATTTAATGATTATTATAATTAAATTTATGTGTATTTACATATCCATTATATGATATTTATTTCATGGGGTTAATGTTTCCAAAGATACTAAATTGGTAAGTGAGTTTTTTCTCAAACTTCCTTCTTTAAGACACATGTTTTATTATTCACCAACATTTTTTTAGGTGTATATAGTTACATTTGAAATGTTATATATTTAATCTAATCTATTTCATGATATTTTAATATTCATGTAATTTAATTTTCTTTCATGGAGAGTACGATCCCAAGTTACCATGTGGTAAGAGTTTATTGAAACAATGTCATCGTTTATCGAGACTATTTATGATTATGCTTCCTTTATTGAAATATTATTATCCATATCTCAAGAACACTCATGAGTTTCCTTATACTATGTTTATACACGGTATATCTATGTATTAGTACCATTTCCCACTTTTTGGTACTTAATATAATTAATAAAATGTTTTTAATAAAAATCTGACTGTATTTATCTTTTTGGTTAGAAATCTATTTTATTCAAAAACAATGTTTTCAAAAATGTTTTAAAAAATGTTTTGAAATGATCGTTAAAGATAAATTTTAGGGAAAAAATCATTTTAAATATGTTTTATATGTTTTAAAGTGTCTTTTATAAGTTTTCAAAGTTGTTTTCCTAGAAAAAGATATTGGAAAAATGTTTTATGTTTTAAAAGGCACTTTTCAAAGCAGAAAGGACATTTTCATCAAGAAATGTTTTTAAAATATCATTCAACTTTTTTACCAAATAAGATAACATCCATTAGTGTTACTCATTCCTTTATGGGGAAATGATTCAGTGTTTCCATTCATTTTCTTTCTCTGGATGGATTATGTTTTGATGGCATGATATTTATGAAAATCATTTCTCTTTTATGGGATATATTCTTTTGAAATTCGCTTCTTTTCAAAAGTTATGTATATGAAAAAATGATTTTGAAACATGTATTTTTACACAGGTTATGATATGATTATATTTTTATAATACCCATTTTATTTCATGGGTTATGATATGATTATATATGATTTTTTGGCACGTGTTTTTATGATTTAATTATGAGATGGGTATGATATATATCTCCCTCCAATTAATTAGGTAAATATTTATATATCCCGATATAGGCATGGATGGAATGAGGAGTAAATCAATTTCAGTATTACAGGGTGGGAAAATATATTTAGTAAAACTAGGATGGAATTGTAAAGACCCATAATTTCCATGTAATTTTTTTAAAATATATGGGAATTTTACGAGTCCGTAAAATCTAACGGCATGCGATTCCGAGGCCCGGAGTTCCCAGAATGATCAGTCGAAGTTTTTTTAAGCTTAAATTAATGCGCATATGCAGCTTTCCTAAAAATGTATAATAACTCTTAAACAGTTACTCAAATTAGAAATCTGAGGGTATCGATGCGCTCAGGATGGCGGGTTTACCCTAGGAGTGACTTACGTTTAGTCGGTACAAGCCTCCTGTGAGAAATCCAGAAAATGGCATAACCATAAATAAAATAATTAAATAAAGTTATTTTATTTTTCAAATGCTTATAACTAACGAACGGTAACTCGGATTAAAAATACGAGACCACCACCGAACTCATGAGGGTATGATTTCTTTAAGCAGATATTAACTTTGGCCGACGCGGGCCACCAAAAAAAGTTAGTTTTTGGCCGTAAATAAAATAATTAAGTGACAATTATTTTATTGTAAAATTTATAACTTCTAAATGGTAACTCGGATTGAAAATATGAGAGTACCATTGGGTTCGTTTGGGCGTGTTTTACCTAGGTAGAGCCTAACCTCGACCGTAGTGGGTCGAGGGTGACTGATAATAATTTTCTGAACTTTTTTTCGGGTACGTTCAGTAAACGTACGAGCGGCATTTCATAACTTTTGAACCGGTTATCGGAATTGAAATCTGAGGGTATAGTTGAACCCGCAACACCAGTATTATCTTATGGAGACCTTCACCTCGACCGCAGTGGGTTGAGGGTGAAAGATAGATTTTGGGTTTTTCCTGAAAATAGAAATAAAATAAAATAAACTTTTATTTTATTTTTATCCTTGAAACCTCCCATGTGTAGGTTGTGGTGGTGGGTACCACCTGAGCCTAAACCCCCCAATTGAATTTCTAGAGGTGGGGACCACCCGAACATCTTGAACTCCCCTTTAAGGGGAGATAAACATTGGTATTCTCCACTTTAATGGTGCCACCCCTCATTAATTAATTCTTTCAATTAATTATGCCAAGCCAACAATTAAATTGTTGAGACACAACAATTTGGCTACTTTTCTTTTTTGGGAGGATTTGGGCGAAGGAGAAAGGGAGTGCTTGGAGAACTACTCTCCAACAAAGAAAACACTATCTCCAACGAATAAAGGGGATGGTGCTCGAGCCCGAGATCGACGGTGTGTGATGGGTGCAACGTACGATGACATCTTCAAACTCTTTCTCGCGTCAACGAACAACGAACTCGAGGTAGGGGTTTGAGTTGAATTTATTCCTGTTCTTCGTCGTTCAAATTATGGTTTGAGAATTGCCGATTGATATCACCATAACGAGGAGGGATCAAACCACATGAACACGGCCGACCCTCCCCCTTCACTCTATATCATTTGTTGACGACGACGGTGGAACAATGGCTCCTCTGGAAGGGAGGACAATGGCAGACCAACGGTGGCCGGCGACGGGCCGACCATGAAGGAAACTGACGGCGCAAAGGCCGTTGAGTCGCCGGAGGGGCGTGGTGCGGTCGCGCCGCGCAGAGAACTGTTCTGTGGCCAGCACGGGCTACGACGGAGCAAGGTGGCCTCACGTCCGCCGGAGGGGCGCGGCACCGTCGCACCGCGTGGGTGGAAGGGCCGTGGCCAGGCGGGCCGCAACGGTAGGATGGAAGCGGCGCGGCACCGTCGCGCCGTGCGGAGAAGCCGAGTCGTGGCCAAGGAAGGCCGAGACGTAGGAAGAGGATCTACCGGCTGAGCCGGCCACCGGAGGAGAGGATCGGTTGGCCGCTCAGACAACCAAGAGGAGTGGGACCCCGCTGGGTCCCGCGTGACCTGGACCGGTGCCACCTGGCGCCGGTTTGGGATCCCAACCGAACGACATTGCCGTTCGGGATCCAGGGGGTGTGTGGTTCCCCCCTGCCCGTGGCTAAGGTGGACCCCCGTCGGGCCGCCGGGTTGCCTGGCCGACCAGGCCGCCGGGCCAACCGGGCCGCCGAGCCACCTTCGGGTCGGGCTGCCATCGGTCCGAGTCGCCCCCTCGGGGTGGGCCACCCCCTTGGGTCGGGTCGGGCCCACGGACCGGGTCAGACCCACGGACCGGGTCGAACCCCAGTCCAGACCTGGGTCGGGTTAGTCCGACCAGGTCGGACCAGACCCGGACCCGCTATGACCCGATTACACCTATTTTCCCATAACTTGGGCTACAGGTGTCCGATCGACGAACCGTATATGGCGAAGAAAATCATGGAGTGAGACGGTTCTTTTAAAATACCCCATTTGAGGTTTGGACAGAGTTGGGGTATTTTTGGGTTGGTTTGAACCTAAAAATCCAACTGGGCCCCCAGGATGGAAATGCCAATAACTCACAGGTCGGGTGTCCGATTGACGCGTCGTCTATTGCATTGAGACCCCTACAACGAGGAGGATCTTTGAGATACTTATACTTGGGAATTCATGACAGTTGGAGTATCGACCGATAGATTATGGAGCGTATCCTCCCAGAGACGAGCGAGTGGATTACGGATACCTAGTAGCTAGCTAAGACCTGAGGACTGCTAACCTTTCGACTCGGAGTGTTTCGACTAGACCAGTGGGAAGCGCCTCTGTGTGATGTGGCAGACCCATAGTGGGGAACGCTTATGTGTGACGCAACATACCCACGGTACTCGACAAGAGGAGTACCTCAGCAGGCTATGAGGGGGAGCACCTCTGTGTGACGCGGCAGACCCACAGTGGAGAGCGCCTCTGTGTGACGCAGCAGACCCACGGTACTCGAAAGGAGGTATACCACAGCAGCCCATGATAGTGGGAAGCGCCTCTGTGTGACGCGGTAGGCCCACAATACTCTTTAGAGTAAGAGTACACCACTAGCCAAGGTTTCGATAGTTTGACTGGGAGTGTTAAATGTTACCACCCCTAGAATAAAATCTTGGTTTTGAGCTGAGTCAGTGAATTTTGTGTTTTCCTCATGATTGAGATGGGTTATTATATAACTTAGGTATATGAATGGGAATATACCTAAGTAATGGATATCTGTCGATTTCATACTTTGTGGTTTATCCTTTTTGGATTTTGTGAGACCTTGATGGTCTTGGGGTCCCTACTGAGTATCGTTATACTCACCCCAGTAGGGACTATGCCAGTACCTCATTTTGTTGGATGCAGACGACAGACAGCACTGACTGAGGCAGAGAGTAGTAGGACTGGACAGTCCCCGGAGGTGGACCACTCAGTGTGACGGTGCACGGAGTGGACGGACGGACGTGGAGTGTTGAGGAGGCCATCTGTACCTACCCTTCAGGTAGGAACCCTAGAGGATGACCCAGTAGCTGCTTTAATTTCTTTTAGTTGTACTTTCTTTCAGTTGTACTTGCTTTCAGTTGTACCTATACTTTACTGTTGGGCTTGTGTTTCCGGCCCCTTTTTTACTTTCCAACACTTATTATTTATACAATATTTCTTAGTGTTTTGCTTCCAGTTGTGTACTCTGATTTTGTGTGTTTAAAATTTTAAAGTCAATGCCTTCCCTGCTTAGGTATTTACACCTTTGGTGCTAGACGCAAGCCCCTGGCCTATGGAAGGCGGGCTTAGGGTAGTCACGGCACGAGCCCCGAGGACGGGTCATGAGAAATTGGTATCAGAGGAATCGGTTCTACCGCAGATCTTTGGATTATGATCTTTTCTTTGAAGCAATAACGTTAATTGTAGTGAGTGTGGTTTTCAGTTCAGGGAGTCCAATGTTGGTGTGGCGGCCGACGTATCCATACAACAGGACCCTGACTTATGATTTCCGAATCAGTGCACGAAAACACTGATTGCATGTGTGTTTTAAAAAGTTTTCTTTAAGTCAACTCATCCAGGTCAGATCAGTAGGTATAATCTTTTGACAGTGTCACATCTGTTCAGGATGCCTCCACACAGACAGCCAGATAGAGTTCCGAGAGAGTACACGATGAAGGCCCACCGAGGGACAAGGCTCCGGTACAGGGCCCTCTTACTATGTTGGCACCTTCGGGTGGTGTACCAGTACCACCACCACCCATTGGGCATCAGATTCCACCATCCGCACTGGCGGACGATGCACGCCAATTGAGAACATTACACGAGTTCTAGTGGCAGAGGCCTCTGAGGTTATGAGGCGAGACGGATTCCCAGGCAGTAGAGGATGGACTGGAGGTAGTTTCTAGAGTTATCTGCCTAGTTGAGACACCAGAATAGTAGATGGTGATCTTAGTTACTAGTAATTATCAATGAGTGACCATGAGGTTGGTCCACATAGTGATGAGGCTTCGGTATGTGGACCATTGCTCGAGATTATACCTCCAGGTAGTGTGTCAGCTATATTAGTGCCTGTTGGTCAGGAGTTTCAATCGGCAGTACTGGTAGATTAAACATGTAGGCTTAGTGCCTTACATGTGTTTTAGCATCAGATACCCCTCTGGTTCCGAGGCAAGCCCGACTTACATGAGGTTGAGGACTGGCCTGAGGAGGTGGATAAGAGTTATCTAGAACTTCTACAGCTTCGGTAGGATGACATGTCGATAGGTGAGTATTCATCGAGGCGTACCGATCATTCCTGGTACTCGATTAATACAATACGATCAGTGCTTTGCAGCTTGGACCTCTGAGTGAGGTGTGTTTAGGGACATCTGAGCCATCACTTTTCCCTCTGTGAATTCTTACCTATGTTAGGATTCTAGAGAGAACCTTTGTGGTTGAATGTTATTTGGTTGAGCGGATACAACCAATGAATGTTAGTAGTGGGAAAGCAGGAAACTAGCGCCATATCAGAGACTTGGGCGTGTAAACTGTTTCAGAAAGAGGAAGTGTTAAGGATAGATGAATCTGCAGAGCAGCAGATGTGGAAGTAGAGCTAGGAGAGCAGCATGAGGTGGTGTACAATTCAACATGTTACAACCGCCCCCTTTTTTTGGATCCCACTAGGCTCCGGGAGCTGGAGGACATGGGAAGGGAGTAGCTGCATGCAGTCAAGGAGTGCGACCCAAGGGCTCTAGGAATGATTTGAGATATGTTCTATGTCTAACACTAGCTGCCGTATCAATAGACATAGGTACTAATCATTCATTCCTTCCACAAATATTGTACAAGACCTAGAGTTTCCGATTAAACCGTTGACATGACCCTCACGTATGGAGATACCTTTTGGAGGATACTCAATAATCACACTTAAGACGATTGTGAGATCTTACCCTTGAAGTGAGAGTTTCGGTTGGAATCTCTTGGTGGCAGCGTCGAGGCCTTACGATGTTAGTTTGGGTATGGATTGGACATCCACAGTTCGTACTCAGACTGACTGTATTTGGTGAAAAAGTTGTGGTTTCTATACAATGTTGGAATGGGATTTTCCTTGGTTGGAAAAAAAGGAAACCCAGGAAGCATAGGTTAAACTCACGCATAGAAGGGTGCAGCTGATCAATCTTGAGTCGGCCAACCTTACCCTCATGGTAGCCAGAGTTTTCAGTTTTCAGTTCCAAATAGGAGTGACAAAACATGGGGACATCTTTTCAAAATATGTTTCCAGGATTACCCCCCAAAGGGGGAGGGACGTATTCTTTGGATGGATACTACCGGAGGTTCTTTCCAGACTTCTCCAGAGTTGCAGAACCACTATCAGCCTTGATGAAGAAGGGGAAACCCTTTGTGTGGTCGGAGAGATACCAACAGAGATTTCAGTAGCTAAGGAAGAGGTTGACTAGTGCCCCCATCTTGAGGCTTCGAGAGGAGGGCGTAGGGTACGTAGTTTACTACGACGCATCAGGGAACAAACTTTGGTGTGTCCTGATGCAGGAGAGAGCAGTGATCACATATGGTTCTCATCAGTTGAGACAGCATGAGAAAAACTATGCTACCCATGACCTAGAGTTAGCAGCAGTGGTCTTCACCTTGAAGATGGGAAAAAACTATCTTATGGGTGAACGTTTTACCGTGTACTCTGATCACAAGAGTCTCAGGTATATCTTCTCTCAAAAGGACCTGAACCTGAGACAATGGCGATGGATTGAGTTCCTCTATGACTATGACTTCGAGATAGTATATAATCTTGGGAAGGGGAACATTGTTGTGGATGTGCTCAGCAGGAGGAATGGTATACAACTGTTAGGCAAGGCAACATAGCATCTGGCTACCTTACAGATTTCCTTTGTGGATAGGGATGGATAAGCCTTTATACAGTCTCTTACAGTCACTCATCCCCTTCATCAGTGAGTCAGGGAGGTACAACATGGAGATGCTGATTATGAGACACGACGTGCTCAGATATCTACAGGGTAGACACCTGATGGATTTTCAGAAGGTGGGGAGTACGTCATTCTCTTTAGAGGACATACCATGTTGCCAATGTCACTTCAGGAGGAAGTGTTGAGGGAGTTCCACACTTCCCCTCTAGCGGTACATCTAGGAGTGGAGAAGATGTACGAGGACCTTCGACGATAGCACTGGTGGCCAGGTATAAAGAAGGCAGTGGCTGAGTTTGTCTCTCGGTGCCTCACTTGTCATCAAGTGAAGGCAGAGCACCAGGTACCAGAAGTCTTGGTTCAACCTTTAGAGGTACCAGAGTGGAAGTAGGATTGGATATCCATGGACTTAGTGATGGGTCTTCCACGTACATCTAGGGGTCACGACTCGATTTGGGTGATCGTCGACCGACTCACCAAGTCACCCCACTTCCTACTGATCAGAGACCAGGGCTCAGTAGAGAGCTTGGGACACCTATACATGCATGATATTGTGTGGATACATGGAGTACCTTATTCTATTGTCTCCGATCGTGAAGCACGATTTACTTCCTGGCTATAGAAGGGGCTGCAAGGAGCTTTCGGGACACAGCTTCGCTTGAGCACCGCCTTCCATCCTCAGACGGATAGTCAGACTGAGTGGACCATCCAGACCCTTGAGGACATGCTTCATGCATATATCCTTGACTTTGGTCGTAGATGGGAGGATCATATACCTTTGATGGAGTTTGTGTACAATAACATCTATCACTCCACCATCGGCATGACAACTTTTGAGGCCTTGTATGGTCGACCGTGCAGATCACCACTGTGCTGGAAAAACCCAGGGGAGTCAGCACTAGTGGGGCCATAGATGGTATGGGCTAGCATAGAGAAGGTGAAAATCATCCAGAAGCGGATGAAGACTGCACAGAGCAGACATAAGTCGTATGGTAACAGGAGACATAGACCTCTAGAGTTTGAGGATAGCGACCACATCTTTCTATGGGTCTCACCTCAATGAGGTCTACAGAGATTTGGCCGAGGCATAAAGTTATCTCCGAGGTTCATCAGACCTTTCTAGGTCCTCATTAGAGTATGCGAGGGGGCTTACCGCCTAGCTCTTTCACCTCAGTTGCACCGGGTGCATGGCGTCTTCCACGTATCTTAACAGAGGAGATACGTGCACGACCCTTCTCACATCATAGACCATGGGGAGCTGGACATCGACGATGGGGATACTTTCACGGAAGTTCTAGTGGAGATTGAGGATCGACATGAGTAGGTCCTACATGGATAGTTGATACCTCTGGTGTGCGTTCGTTGGCAGCACGAGAACCTCCAGGAGAGCACATGGGAGCGGGAGGCTCAGATGCGTGCTCAGTATCCCCATTTGTTCCCTTAGTTCGAGTTGTAGCTTACGGGGACGTAAAGCCCTGAAGTGGGGAGAATGTAAAGACCCAGAATTTCAATGTATTTTTTTTAAAAATATATGGGAATTTTACGAGTCTGCAAAATCTGACAGCACGCAATTCCAAGGCCCGGAGTGCCCGAAATGATCCGTCGAAGTTTTTTTAAGCTTAAATTAATCCTCGTGTGCAGTTTTCCTGAAAAAGTGGAATAAATCTTAAACGCTTACTCAGATCATAAATTTGAGGGCACCGATGCGCTCAGGATGGTAGGTTTACCCTAGGCGTGACTTAACATTAGTCGGCGCGAGCCTCCTATAAGAAATCCTAAAAATGGCATAACCCTAAATAAAATAATCAAATAAAGTTATTTTATTTTTAAAATGCTTATAACTCATGAGCGGTAACTCAGATTAAAATATGAGACCACTGCTGAACTCATGAGGGTATGATTTCTTTAAGCAGATACTAACTTTGGCGGGTGCGGGCCACCGGAAAAAGTTAGATTTTGGCAGTAAATAAAATAATTAAGTGACAATTATTTTATTGTAAAATTCATAACTTCTAAAAGGTAACTCAGATTGAAGATCCGAGAGTACCGTTGGGTTCTTTGGGGCGTGTTTCACTTAGAGCCTAACCTTGACCATAGTGAGTCGAGGGTGATTGATAATAATTTTCCGAACTTTTTTTCAGGTACGTTCAGTAAACGTGCGAGCGACATTTCATAACTTTTGAACCAGTGCATGGAAATGAAATCTAAGGGTACCGTTGAACCCGCAACGCCGGTATTCGCTTATGGAGACCTTCACCTCGACCATAGTGGGTTGAGGGTGAAAGATAGATTTTGGGTTTTTCGTGAAAATAGAAATAAAATAAAATAAACTTTTATTTTATTTTTATCCTTGAAACCTCCCATGTGTAGGTTGTGGTGGTGGGTACCACCCGAGCCTAAACCCCCCAATTGAATTTCTAGAGGTGGGGACCACCTGAACCTATTGAAATCACCTTTAAGGGGAGATAACCATTGGTATTCTCCACTTTAATGGTGCCACCTCCCATTAATTAATTTTGTGAATTAATTATGCCAAGCCAATGATTAAATTGTTGAGACACAACAATTTGGCTACTTTTCTTTTTTGGGAGGATTTGGGTTGGCAAATGAGAAAGGGAGTTATTGGATAACTACTCTCCAATGAAGAACGCACCATCTCCAATGAAGAACGAGGATGACACTCGAGCCCGAGATGAGCGGAGTGTGATGGGAACAACGTACGACAACATCTTCGAATTATTTATCTCGTCAATGAATAACTAAATCGAGGTAGGGGTTTGAGTTGAATTTATTCCCGTTCTTCATCGTTAAAATTATGGTTTGAGAATTGCCGATTGATATCACCATAACAAGGAGGGATCGAACCGCACGAACACGGCTGACCCTCCCCCTTTTTTCTATCTCGTTTTTTGATGACAGCGGTGGCGTAGCGGCTCCGCCGGAAGGGAGGACCACAACCGGCGATGGGCCGACCGTGAAGGAAACTGACGGCACAAAGGCCGTTGGGTTGCCGGAGGGGCGTGGTGCCATCGGGCCGCACAGAGAACTATGTTGTGGCCAGCACGGGCCACGACGGAGCAAGGCTACCTGAAGGTCGCCGAAGGGGCACGACGCCGTCGTGCCGCGTGGGTGGAAGGGTCGCGGCCAGGTGGGCCATGGTGGTTGGTTGGAAGCGGCGCGGCGTCGTCACACCACATGGAGAAGCTGAGCCACGACAAGGGTGGGTCGTGACAGAGGAACAAGAGCGGCCGGCTAAGCCGACCACCGGAGGAGCGGAGCGGCGGGTCGCTCGTCCATCTGGGAGGAGCGGGACCCTACTGGGTCCCACATGACATGGACCAATGCCACCTGGTGCCAGTTTGGGATCCCACCCGAATGGAATTTCTGTTTGGGAGCCAGAGGGAGTGCGGTTCCCCCCTAGCCGTGGCTAAGGCGAACCCCTGCCGGGCCGTTGGGTCGCCAGGCCGACTGGGCCGCTGGGCCAACTGGTCCGCCAGGCCGGGCCACCCCCTTGGGTCGGGTTGGACCCGCGGACCGGGTCATACCCACAGACCGGGTCAGACCCCAGTTCGGACTCGGGTCGGGTCGGGTCGGTCCGACTGGGTCGGACTAGACAAGGACCCGCTATGACCTGATTACACCTATTTGCCCAGAACATGGGCTATGGGTCTCCGATCGACGAACCATCTATGGAGAAGAAAAGCTTGGAGCGAGATGATTCTTTTGGTATACCCCACTTGAGATTTTTTCATAGTTGGGGTATAGTCGGGTTGGTTTGAACCTAAAAATCCAACCGGGCCCCCGGGACAGAAATGCCAATAACTCATAGACCGGGCATCCGATTGACGCGCCGTTTATTGCGTTGAGACCTCTACAATGAGACGTATCTTTGAGATACTTCTACTTGGGACTTCATTACAGTTGGAGTATCAACCAGTAGCTCGTGGAGCGAATCTTCCTGGAGACGAGTGAGCGGAGTACGAAGACCTAGTAGCTGGCTGAGACCTGACGACTGCTGACTTTTCGACTCAGAGTGTTTCAACTAGCCCAGTGGGAAGAGCATCTATGTGACATGGCAGACCCATAGTGGGGAGTGCCTCTGTGTGACATAGCAGACCCATGATACTCGACAGGAGGATTACCTCAGCAGGCTACGAGGGGGATCACCTCTGTGTGACATGGCATACCCACCATGGGGAGCGCCTCTATGTGACGCAGCAGACCCAAGGTACTCGACAGGAGGAGTACCACAACAGTCCATGTTAGTGGAAAGAACCTCTATGTGACGCGACATGCCAACAATACTCTTTAGTGGAAGAGTACCCCACCAGTTGAGGTTTTGATAGTTTGACTAGGAGTGTTACATGTTACCACCCCTAGAATAAAATCCTGGTTTTGAGCTGAGTCAGTGACTTTTTTGTTTTTCCCATGATTGATATGGGTTATCAGATAACTTAGGTATATGAATAGGCATATACCTAAGTAATGGATATCTGTAGATTTCATAATTTTTGGTTTATCCTTGTTGGATTTTGTGAGACCTTAAGGGCCTCGGGGTCCCTACTGAGTATCGTTATACTCACCCCTACATGGGTTATGCCTGCAACTCATTGTGTTGGTTGCAGATGACGGACAACGCTGACTGAGGCAGAGAGTAGTAGGACTGGACGGTACCCGGAGGTGGGCCACTCGGTGCGACGCTGCACAGAGCGGACGGATGGACGTGGAGTGATGAGGAGGCCATCTCCACCTACCCTTCAGGTAGGAACCCTGGAGGATGACTTGGTAGCTACTTTACTTTATTTCAGTTGTACTTTCTTTTAGTTGTACTTGCTTTTAGTTGTACCTATACTTTACTGTTGGGCTTGTATTTCCGGCCCCTTTTTACTTTCCAGAACTTTTTCTGTGTACACTATTACTTATTGTTTTTCTTCCAATTGTGTACTCTGATTGTATGTGTTTACAATTTATAAAGGCAATTCCTTCCTAGCTTAGGTATTTACACCTTTGGGACTAGTTTCCAGCCCCTGGCCTATGGAATATGGGCTTGGGGTAGTCACGACATGGGCCCTGAGGAAGGTTTGTGACAAGAATGAGGAGTGAACCCAGTTTAGTAAAGAACTTTTTCCATTAAGATAGACCTTAAAGCGATGCCTTGAATACTATGGAAATAATTATATATGCTTATGTGTCTGCCACAATTCCACATTTTATTTCAATGTTATTATTTCATAACTTATGTTCTTTATTTCTGTATGATTCATGTATTATGAACTTCCAATCTTTATTCCATATTTCCTATTTATAATCTTTGATATACAAGGTATGATCTTTTATTTTCATGATAACATTCTCATACCCTTATGATCATGTTTATACTTACATGTATCCATTGTTTTCCCTTTCTGATCATATGATCTCACCCATTTTTATGTTTACTTCCCCATGTTATGAAGATATGTATTATGTTTGATGTGTTTAAGAAGGGTTATAGTCAAGAAGAACCTAGTGGGAGATAATTCATATCCCTAATGTACTAGTGTTCATGTTTCCATGTTTCTAAAGGCACTAGACTAATACAGTCTTTGGGCATCTATTTTTTGTAATATTTTAAGTGTTCCAAAAAAATGATGCAATGTTTATGTATGTCAAAACTAGTTCATTATAGTTTGTATCAGAGAAAAGGTTTAGTTAACCTTTAGAAGATAGGATGAGAAAATATTAGTGAGAACTCCAAGGGAATGTATAAGGATAAGTCTAAGGATAAAGAAAATATAAGAAAATGTCCTGTAATTTTGGTAAAGGATATAGTGAGTGGGTTCTCAGAAATAAATATATTTATGGATACTATAAGTAGATATGGATCTGGAACAAATGTACCTAGGGGTAAAAAATCTGAAAAGATGTCTCGGGCCTAACTCGGGGTAATCTAGTACAGGACAAAATGCTTTACTGTATAGTTAGTTTGACACTCCTAGGGGATATGCTTTGGAAATTCATAAACTCTCAACAAACCATTATGAAGGATTTGAATAAAATATGACTATGAATTACCTAGAATAATCCTAATACATCGTTGATTAAAAGGTAAGTGTCATGATTTAGACACCATATAAGTAATTTTTCATGGTTATATGGTTTTATTATATGATATGTGTTTATCACCCCGTGCTTTCTGGTTTCAGTCAATAGATAAAACTATAAGAAACATTGTTAACATTGAATCTTTAAGATGTGTAAAGCATGGGCATTATGCAAAATTGATTTCCCAAGTGGAAATCTCAAAAAGAGAATTAGCAAGGTGGTATGAATATTGGTTATACTTCTGAAGATAAAGAGACCGTAGATGACATGAGAAAGGTATGTGATGTTGTTCTATTATTGTTTACATTAAATACAAGAATCTTAAATAGATTGAGTTTGATTAACCTTAAGATATTATTTATATTTCATATTATAGTAATGAGGTATTAGGGAATAAGTTTATGAATCATGAGTAATGGTTTATGAATAAATTTGGATGAATGAAGTATTTATGTCTTTGAATTCAACAATTATGTTATATGAATCATGGAATATATAAGTATTTTCAGTAAAGTTTTCATTAAGGATTAAAAAGGACACATTTAATGTCCATTTCATGGAAATTTTATATTTTGATTAAGGGAAGGTAACCCTTAATGTGATCAATATGTTGAGAAAATTGTGATTCTCTTGGATAGACATATGATTGATTTGGATAATGTAAATTGGATAACACTAATTACCCTAAATCTAATTATTTATTAGCTAAAAAAGTGGTCTATGTCATCATGGCTAAAGCTTATAACTTATTTGATTTAAGGAATATATTCAGTAACCTTTGGAATAAGGAATCATTCATGTTTTTTCAAAAGTATTTATGGTAATTTAGGTTATTACCATGTTTCAAGAGAATATATTATGCGTGTATTCACATGATTAGAATGTGACAACTAAGAGCTAATTTGGGATATATGGGGGATCAATGTTAAGCTGATCTTGTGACATCATTTCTAATTTTTTGTATTTTAATCATTCAGAAAGGTTATATGGTTAACCATTTATGGGATATTTATGTCAAACATTAGATGAAGTTTGTGAGATTAAATTATTAAATCACCACATGAGGATTCATGAATAATGGATAACCTTCTATAATAATTTTTTGTTGATGGTAACTAAAAAGATACGGGATGACTTATCATGGATCTCATGATCTGTTAGTGCTTTAGGAATGGAAAATTCAACTTCCTTTATAGAGAAAGAGGTGAAGTGGATCATGTAACAATAATGGGTGAGGTTGTATTGAAATCATAAAATTATATATTTTCATGAAAATTATTCATCTTTAGGAAAATGATATATAAATAAAATATTATCCTAGTAACTTTGTTTCTGTTGGATCAGATGGTCCTTTAGGTTATCACATATTTATGGATTTATGATTGTTAAATTTCTTCTAAACTTATTCTCTATCACTCTCCATCAGAACTTGATGGTTATATTTCTCTTTCATGTCCATGTTTTCAATTCCCATCCATGTTATTCTACGTGGGAAGCTAGTTATGGGTTACTTTGGGAAACCGTTATGGTTCTAGCTTTCTTTTTTTAAAGGAAATTGTTGTATTCATTTTTACGAAGTGGGTTTCTATGAAATGGATTATCAAGTATTAAAAATTTGATAAATGAGATGAATTTTAAGATTGAAATTCATTTTATGGGGGGTATATTATAACAACCCAAGATTTTTTCAAATATTTTTTCAAATTAATTTAATCTTTTTGATATTTTTCATTTCATGCAATAATGAAAATAGTTTATTTTTTAAGAATTATGTTTGGATTGTGTTATATGAAACACCAAGTTAATTGTGAACTATAAGAAACATAAATTTTAGCATTATCTATATGAAAAACTGAGGTTAGTTTACATTTCACACAAGAATGATCTTCCTCGATGGCTTGCATAACACACAAGGCTAAGTGTTACTAAACAATAATATATTATTAAAATTATTTTTATTTAATATAATAATATATAACCTAACCGTTAAATTATCTTTTTTTAATATTATTAAATAAATTATGAAAACAGTGTTTAAAAAAATATAAAATGAATTAATTAGTTACAAATTATTTAGAAATGAATATAAGAACCAATTGAATATAAATGGAGTATTTTTGTAGAAAACTATTATTATGTTCACAAAATTGTTTTAATACTAATAAATTAAATTAATTAAAATTAGAAATTAAATTTTAGGTAATATATATGTTATATATCCAAGGAAATATTTCTGATATTCATCCAATATATTTTATTGAAATAAGATAGGAATAAACCCAATTTAACACATAAAACCCAATATTTTTATTAGGGCAATTTTACCGCCTTTTAATGGAGAACCTATTTTAAATAATAATTTTGTAAATTTTATCCATATTTTATGTCAAAATAAACTTCATGTTTGAAATAAAATCCTAAAAATTAGGCTAGGGTGAATTTTTGGTATTTTTTTGTGTAGTTTTATTTTTTAATGAATAGTTAAAAATATGGAATTTTAATTCAAAGCTGCCTTTTCATCTAATTTATTTATATAATTAAATTATATTTTAATTTTTTAATGATTAATTAGATTAAGTTTTTATATATCAAACCAAATTAGGTCATTATAATCAATTTTAGTTTGAAATTGACTATAAAAATATAGAAAACTTTTGAATGTTTTTACTTTGAAAACCCGCATTGTCGTCCTACCTGTGGGATTAAATTTAAATTAATTTCAGAAAATTATGTGATGGTAATTTGTAAAAACTGATTCCATATTTGTAATAAGAATAATTTATAATTTCTAATAAGTTTAACTTAATTTTTGACAAAAATATTAGTGAAAGTAGTTAAAATTAATTACAATGTTTAAGGATAAATTAAGCCTAATAAGGGACTACACCATAACCTTAAGGCCCTAAACGGCCTATAAAATTATCCAAACTCCATTTTATGTAATTATTTATACCATATAATTAATTTTATCTACTTTTTACCATTATTGGATACACTTTCAAAAAAAAACGTGGGTGTGGTTTCCCTTTTTTTAAAATATTACACGAGTGCCACTCTTCATCCACTATACAATGACCTTTTATCCTACGACTTCCACATACCTATTAAGAAAATTTGGATAAAAACATATATTCCCAAATAGATCCCCAAAATCAATACCTTACTCCTTAAATCCTTATTTTGGTAAAAAATCCATCCAAGGATTCCCTTTGCTGCAAACCAAAAGGAGTTACCCAAAGAAGAGGCAATATCCTCCCTCAATCTCCTTTATCTTATTTTAATTCTAAATCACCACCAATATCATTATTCAATTATTATAAATCATTAAAAGTATCATCAATATATTGATATGTTTTTATTATAATATTTCTACCTAAAAATACACACACTTCCATCTAATGGGTAACGAACATACTCTTTATGCGTATAGTGAACTACCGCCTCAAAAAATGATGATTGTTCATTATTTATTTACCGCCTCTCCTGGTAGAAATTATGATGGACAATATTTTTTTATATAATATTTATTACATTTATAATATATTTAATATTATGTAATTATTTTACAACACATATCTTTATACTTTCCATCTTGTTTAAATACAATAATTTCATTTGAGCAAGTGTGAACTACCTCCCCCTCAAAGCGATGTGATTTGTTCAAACATTACATGGAATGTATAAAGTATTGTTTTAATTTAAAATATGTGACATAAAAAATTATATATTATATTAATTATATAATTAAATTTCTAGAAATATAATATATACCATTTTCTTTTTTACCCTTTCACACACTTATAAAGTGATAACGTCGTTCATGGGCGTGTGGACAACCACCTCCTCGACATGATGTGATTCCTTTTACATAAAAATAATTCCATATATAAGTATAAATGATTAAATAATATGGAATTTATGATATAATTATATTATTTAATGAATAATGTTACTTACCTTCTTTCTATAACGATCATTGAGAAATGAGAATGTTACTCATGCGTACGTATGACCTACCATCTGCATGATTGTAATGTTGATTCATTTTTCACTACCATATTTAATCCTTGGTTTTAAAAATATAATTAACATATAAATTTAATAATTATTTCATGAATATTATTATTTATATTTTATATAATTACCTCTTTGACCATAGTTGGCTAACCAAATTCATTTTTAACACGTGAACCGAATTTGGTCAAAACACTCGACTTGAAATTAATTATTTAAGTAGCTATATACAACATGGTAATAAGTTAAGTAAAAGTAATAATAAACTAAAAAAAGTTTATGAAGAAATTAATTAATTAATATAATTTTATTATTCAAGAATATAAATACACACAATATAAGTCGAACTCAAGGTAAGTGGATTTCATCTCACTTTTTATTTCTATGAGATACATGCTTTATTCACCACACATTCCTTTTGTGTGATGTGTATAATGCCCATGGATAAATTAAACTATTCTTATAATTAAATTTATGGGTATTTAAATATCCAATCTATGAAATTTATTTCATGGGGTTAATGTTTCAAAATCTACTAAATCGATAAGACAATTTTGTCTCAATTTTCTTTCTTTGAGACACATGTTTTATTATGCACCTACATTATTTTTTTAGGTGTATATAATTCCATTTGAAATTTTATATATTTAATCTAATTCATTTAATGATATTTTAATCTTCGTGTAATTTCATTTTCTAATATGGAGAGTATGATCACAAGTTACCCTGAGGTAAGAGTTTATTTAAACAACCTCGTCTTTTATTGAGATTGTTTATGATTTTTCTTTATTTATTAAAATATTATAATCCATATGTCAATAAAAATCCTTATTTTACTTATCCTATGTTTATTAATGGTATATTAATGTATTAGTTCCATTTCTACTTTTTTTACTTAATATAATTAAGAATTTTTTTAATAAAAACCTGACCGTATTTCTCTCTTCATCCGAAAATATATTTTATTCAAAAAAAATGTTTTCAAAAATGTTTTCAAATGATAATTGAAGATCATTTTTAAGTAAAAAATGATTTTAAAAATGTCTTATGGTTTTAAAATATTCCTTTATATGTTTTCAAAGATGTTTTCAAAGAAAAAGGTTTTCAAAAAAATTCTTTTAAAAATCCCTTTTCAATATAGAAAGGATACTTTCCTCAAGAAATGTTATTAAAAAATCATTAAAAATTATTTTCCATATAAGATAACATCTTTTGGTGTTACTCATGCATTTCAGGGGAAATGATTAAATGCTTCTATTCATATTTTTTATCAATGAATTATATTTTGATTGGATGATGTTTATGAAACTCATTTCTCTTACATGGGTTATATGCTTTTAATACCTGCTTATTTTCACAGGTTATGTTTATAATGGAATGATTATGAAACCTATATTTTTTCATGGGTTAGAATATCATTACATTTTTGTGATACCCATTTAATTTCATGGGTTATGATATGTTTTTTATGAATTTGTGGCACATGTATGTATGATTTCATTATGAGTTGAGTGGGACCTATATCTCCATCCAATGAATTGTGTAAATATTTATATCTCATGAGATAGACATGGATGGAATGAGAAGTGAACTTTGTCCAATAATACAGGGCTGGAATGAGGAGTGATCCCAGTTTAGTAAAGGACTTTTTCCACTGAGATGGTCTTGGAAATGATGCCTTGACTGCTATAAAAATAATTATATATGATTATGTGTATGCCAAAATTACATGTTTTTATTTCTATGTTATGCTTTCATTTCTTATGTTCTTTATTTCTTTATGATTCATGTCTTATTAACTTCCAATATTTTTTCCATGATTCTTATTTATGATCTTTGATATGCTGGGTATGGTATTCTATTTTCATGACCACGTTCTCATACCCCTATGCTCATGTTTATGCTTACATGACTCCCTTATTTACCCTTAATAAGAATCTGAGCTCACCCCTTTTTATGTTTCCTTCCCTAGGTTATGAAGATATGTATTATGTCTAATGTTTCTAAGAAGGGTGCTATTCAAGAAGAACCTAATGGGAGATAATGTAGCTCACCTATGAACCAGTGTTCATGTTTATATGTTTCTAAACACACTAAACTAATATGGTATTTGGGTGTCTATTTTTTTAATGTTTTAAGTGTTCCTAGAAAGTTATGTAATGTATATGTATGTTAATATTGGTTCATTATAATTAACCTATATTTTTAGGAAGATTTTGAATAAAAAAATAATAAGAAATACCAATTTCTTATAAGATTTATATTTTTGGAACTCAAAGACTAAGAAAAATAGAAATTGAAAGATCTATATTAACACAGTGCTATGAATATATATTCTGATAAGAGTAAAAGAAAAAGGTAGATTCTTAACTTTGTGTATATTTAATATATTTGAAAATTTTAAAGGAGAATAAAATAGGGAAAAAAATTACATATACCTACTTATTTTATGAATTCAAAGAGAGAATAATGAGATACAACACTTCATATAGAGGTTATTACCTATGAAATGAAGAAGGATAAGATTAATAAGAGAATATAGGAATTCCTTGTATGATACTGATCATATTCAGGATAAGAAGATGATAAATATAGCCTACGATCATATTCTTTAGAAGTTATAGGAAGCACGAGTCATCCCACTTAATTGAAATAGTCAAGGAAGAAAACCATTCACATTATACATGAGGGAAAAATGAGCTTCGTGATTAACATACTTCATAAGAAGTATGCCAAATCCTATATATCCAGTCTATTTTAGGATAACAATTTTAGGTCATACCATTTATTTTTCTTCTTTTGATAATAAGAATACAGATGTGTACATGGTAAAATATCCATGATACATCAAGGATGTAGTCATCCTTAGGAAGTAAAATCTTATCAATAAATCCTAGTGTTTTATTATAATACTTTCCTATTCTATATATACTATCATACCAATATAAATATAGAAATAGATAAAGATATATTCACTCACTATATAAGTAAATAGGTAATAAAGTTATAAAATTAAAATTGGAACAAAAGTATACAAAAATTGATTCACCCCCTCTTAGTGTCATACACATCCATATGTGATCTTAACAATTGGTATCAAATCATTTATCAACTCCATTTAATTCTCATATTTGATGTTTTTTTGGAATTTAGTTTCTATGTTTAAATTATATTTGAAGTATATATTTTATTAATCCAGTAAATTCTATATCAAATAAACCTTGGAATATATGTTTTCTAAGAAGCTGAATAATATGAAGAAAAGGGAAGGGAAAATTTGATAAAGACATCATCTATGAAATAAGAGAATAAATACTCACTTCTAATTGAAGGGAATAAAAATATATTTTATCTAAATATATTTGTTGATAATATATTTATCAAATAATATTTTTATGATAAGGTATAACTCACAATTAAATAGGTAGAAAATCAGTTTTAAGTTAAAATCAGACATGGAAGATGAATGTCTGGTGGCTGAATCCACCACTAAAGAAATGGAAAATTATTCTACCTTATGAAATTCATCATTTCTATATGAAGAAGATGCAACCAAAATATCTTATCAAAACCTTATTATAGAAGATATAAGCACTAGTTGGGAAGATCAAATCTCTATTGAATTATGTGACAAAGCATATGATGATTCATGTGATTATTTTATAAAGACCCGATAAAACATTCCTAGTGATATAGTCACTTTTATATATGGATTCAATAAAAACATATAGGAGGATATTACCAATAATTAAGATTAGAACAAAATATTAGAGAATGATTTGGAACAAAAGGTGATAATGTGTATAAATAACTCCAAAACAAATAGGAGACATAAATACCATTAATGGGGATCTTGAATAAAGATGCTCTAGTTTTTAAAATGAATGGATCACTATAATCCATGAAAGAGAATAATCTAAGAAAAATTATGAATAAAGGAACCATTCATTTTAAGATATAAAAACTATTAAAAATTATCAACTAGAGGTTAAGGGAAATAAGATTAAAGAACTTGAACATATTCTATAAGAGAAGATAAAAATACATGAATATGATCATAAGAATCCTAAAAAGAAAATAAGATACAATAGAGAATGATAAATAGATTCTCAGTATGAAATTATTGGATTTGGAAGTAAAATAAAAAAAATATAGAAACATATCTTGCCATGTATTAATTACAAGTTTAATAGAAGTCTGCATCCCAAAAAACTAAAAAGGAAGAATATTATGATTAAAGATATCTATCTGGTGGAAAGAATATGTTGAGATAATCTACTAATCAATATATAGAATCCACAAAGGATAAGGTACCATTTACTTCTGAAAATAATATTTTTTAAAAAGATGTTTCCTTGTATAATACAGGATTAATCTTAACAATTAGATAAAACTAGATGAATAAAAATATAGTTGATCCCATAAATACATAAAAGGAACCTATAAGTAATCTTACGAAGAATCTTTTTTTCATTTAAAGCCAAAAAACTGAAAGAAAATTCATAAAAAACATGTGTGTAAATCTATATAGTATGTAGTTTAAAAAAGGAAACCAAAATTTTATGGATATTATTTTTTTTATAATAGATTCATTCATATAAATTTAGATTTTAGATATAATGTGTTATCCCATGGAAGGAAATTAGAGCCTACATCAAGAGGGAACAAGCATAAATCGAAGAAATAACTGTAGGTGAAAGGAAATAACCTATATGCTCAAAATAAATTTTAGAAACTTGAAAATATCTTTGGTATGTGAAATGAATATAGTCACAAGAGTTATACATGATTGATTAATTCATTGATAATGTTTTAAAACAAATACATAAAAAATACCATGAAAGTTAATAAAAATAGAAAGACATCTATGGGAGGTAATCTTGAGAAACATTCTGAATAGAACAATTCCAATAATATTACGAAGAAAAAGGGTGATTCATCCTTAGGAAGTGGGAAAATGAAAAAGTCTACTCAAAGAAAGTCCAATAAGTCAAATAAGTATGAAACACTAAGAATATCCAATGTATTATTTTATAAAAAAAGTGTAAAATGCTATGGACACATGAAAAAAATCCATGTATGTATGTTTTAAAGGATGCAATCCTAAAAATAATAAAATATTACTTTAAAATAAATCTAAAATAACTTGGTAAAAAAATCCCCCAAGAAACTATGTGGAAGAACAAAAAAGGATGAGTCTATTTCTAAAGAATGTTTTAAAATTTGGATAACTGATTTAGAAAAAGAAATAGATGTAGAAGAATAAGAGAAGGCAAGGGATTAGGGGAAATAGAATATTCCCTATGAATAAGAATCCAAGTTTCAAGTGTAGTATTCAAAAAATGATGAAAAATGGTTTTTGAAGTGCTATGTGGGAGGTGAAAATAGGATGAAAAAAATTAAAATGAATTTCTCACAATCATATCAACCCAAGAAGAAATCCTAAAGAATAAAAAAGACACACCCAAGGATGTATGTGTCTTTTTACCCATGTTCAAAAAAAGATCTCATATAAGGAGATAAGGAAATAACCCAATTCTTCCAATGAGAAACTTTTATGTGCCCCTGCATCTATGATGATTCAGTGTGGATGTCACTATAGGATGGTTTTCTAAAGATTGATGGTCACTGGGGTGTTTTTCCAGTGATTCTTTGGAATGCATGTTGGTTGATTGGATGGGAGGCAAGGCTCATCATAACTTTTTAGGGGATTATTTCATATTGTTGGAATCTCTTATAGATTTAAGATATTTTCAAGAATCTTTCCCAAATCCCAATTGTGATGCCCTCTGTGTCATAGGTACACCTTTTCCAAGAATTTTTTTTATTTTGGGGTCCAAGATGTTTTAGGGTATCAGATGATAATAAAAATTAAATTTAGGAGAGTCCATAAAAGGCACACGGTTAAGGAACATAATTAGTTTAACTATATGGTAACCATGTAGTTTGGATCTGTGTTTCAATAGAAGTTCTTCACAAATTTTGAGCATGGTTATAGAAACTATGTAGCTCCGCAGTGAAAACTGTACAAGGCCCAGTGTTTTTTTGAGTTATCACATAGTTAAGGTTCATGGTTAGTTTAACCATGTGGTCTTAGTGAAAATCATGATACCCCCAAATAGAATGGAAACTAGGGGTGCATGATTAAGGTGTAAAGTTAGTTTAACATTTCCTCCTCTAGGAAACCATGTAACCCTTATCTAAATTGTAAAAAAATAGGATTTTACCATTTTTACCTTCACCATTTAAAGCCTAATCAATCCCTAATCTCATTATGGCTCATCATTATCCTTCCCTAATGTATTGGAGGTCCCTCCCTTTGGATTTTTGGTAGAATTCCTCTATTCATGATAGATCTCTTTGTGTCATGTTACATTTTTGATCTAGTTTCTCCTCTTATTTATAGATCCTCATTAGATATTCTCTACTCTCATCTTCTGTAAGTTTAAGGGGATGTATATTCCATTTATAATGGGTTTAATTGAGGATTTATTTTGTTTCTTGTGAATATTTGATCATGAGGACCTGATATACTCTTACCTGATCACTCTTATCAAGGATGAATTGTTTTACATTGATTTTGAGGAAAATGTTTCTATAAAATGGGTTAATTCTATGAATTAATTATCATTATTATAAAATTCATTTGGTTTATTCATTTAATTGAATTTATTTTTGGTTTAAAGGAATTTATTGAAAATATCAATGTTTTTAAATGGTATTTTATTTAAAAATGGTTTTTGTACACCAACTGTTTGATTAAATGACTGAATAGTGGTTTGGGATTGGAAATGGGTTTCCAAAAATCAAAGAGGATTGGATTGGATTTGAAAATGTTTTATAAAAATGAGATCATTGTTTCTAAATGGATTTTTATATTACCAAATTGGGAATATTGGGTGTGTTAGGAAAGTAACATAGGTGAACCTAGTGTTTGTGGCACTACTAGGATTTTCTTTCAAGATATCAGTGGACTTTGGCTGGACTCAATATTGTTTTAGTACCAACATATGCATTTTTAGTCTCTATCATGTATAATATGTATTTCAATTTTTAGGGACTAATACATAGTGATTTTTAGTTCATTTCTATTTATCTCATGATTAATTTTATCATGGATTGTTGCTCACATGTTTTTCACATAAGGTTATATCACATGGTTTCACATAATGAATTATGAAATGGATGTGTGTTTACTTTCTTACCTTATGGGTGTTGATACGGTTCCCTGTTTTATCACATATACTTTTCATATTCTTGGATTTATGGATATGAAATGTTTTTTTGATAAACCTAAAGAAAATGATTTAAAAATTAGTTTGGATTTTTGAGAATGATTTGTAAAAATATTTTCATTTTAAAAGTTATAACTATTACTTTATTGATATTATACCTTGTATAGACTCTATGTTGGTATCCTACCTAGCTTTTTGATCAAAATCTAATTTTTACTTTGGGGGTTTCTCAATGTTGTATTATAGGATCTAGGTAAAGGGAAGGGAATATTGTATCATTCTGGATTCACTTACTTTTATAGTCTTTAGTTAGGAATTATTTTGAGGTGAAAGTTGGTCACATAGAGACTTGTTGGTCTCATCTGATTCATACTTTTTTGGTTTAGACTATTCAGATTGGTTTGTGTGGATCTAGTTGTAAATAATTATTCTTATTTTTACTCTATTTGTAAATATTTCTTTGGATATATTCAATAATTTTTCAGTTATCTTTGTTATACCTCACCGTGATTGAATAGCTTGGGTGGATTGTCTAGCTGACTCGGGTTGGTCTATTACACCAATGTATGACTAGTTACCCCTATTCCAATAGTTGTTCTTTAACATGTATCAATGAAAGAATTTTTATTTATTTGAGGTTCTCTATATTTATTATTTATTGATTAATGATGCCTAAATTTAAAGGACTATATTTTAAATACATACAATTGGGAACTCTAGAATTTATTTCCATCCAAGAAAGTGGTAGGTTTTTATGTTGTTCGGATCTGGCTCATGAAAATGTGTTTCTATGTATTCTTGTGAAAGGATTCAAAACCTACATAGTTTGAAATAAATTATTGAGACAGTTTATACCTTTTAAGTTTGTGTGACAAGTACCAATTCATGTAGTTTAGTGTCATATGATAAGGACTATTAGGCAACAAATTCATAGAAATGGTTTGTATGAAACCTAAAAATGAGTGACCCTCTCTGGTTGGTAGCAAAGTGAATATAGACTAATGATGATTTATTTGATGGGGATTATAGATTAGTGAAATAAATATGACTTTTCTTGAAGGGAATATGACCCTATTAGCGGGGAATGACTTTATCAAGAATATATTACGAAGGGTGATGTATATGGAATATGGCCCTATTGGGTGAAATTTTGGTCTCAGAGGTAATATATCCTAATTTTTAAGGATATATATAATCATGTGGAATATTGATAAACAAGGAGGGATGTAAGTTGCTTCATGGAAAATATATCCCCATGTGGATAGATGTTAAATGTTGGTGATGTTGGGTTTTAAACTCTTGGAGGTGTCTATATATCCTATTTAACAGGAATCAAAGCCCATGTAGTTCAAGATGAACTTGTTAAGTTCATATATAAGGACCATGGCATGTAATTTAATTTCATGTGATAAGGATTTTTTCATGAGACTAGGACATTGGCCACACAATTTAATATCATACTGTAGTGACATCTATGTTATGAAAGGTGCGACAATTGAGGATTGAGTGGGGCTTACATATACGGGACTTCACTTAGAAGATAGGTTGGGAGTTACATGCAGTATTAAGGCCAATTGGGGGAATTTTAATTATGTTAATGGAACAAATAACTTATATCTATAAGACTGTATGAGTCATTCTTGATATGATAAACAATAGATAATAAAATATCAAGTAAATTGTATGATAGTGAAAAATTAAATTTGAATGGGGTTTATGAACTGAGCATACCCTTTGTGAGAATCCCTAACTAGTTGGTGATATCAACAATATGAACCATCTTTAGTTTTATACCTAATAGGTGGTCAATCCTCCCACCTTCCTGCATACTGATAGGTAGGGTTAAATAATGAGGCTTAGGGAGTACGACTATAACACTCCAACTCGAATCACCCTATCCATGTTGGAGGGTCACATGATCTCATGCATGACGTCCCATACACAAGAGGCTACCAACTAGTGGTGATGGTCTTGGTGGAAACATGAGTAGAATATACCCTTAGTACCCGAAAAAAATAATCATAAGTACAACACAAGAAATGATAAATAACTATATAAATAATATCAACAATAATACAATAGAAGAAACAAGGGAAAGCAACATCTATTCTATAGAAATATTTCATAAAAGAGTAATATATCAAGTTAATTGGATCCCAAAGAAAAATTTACCAAATTAAATCAAGATATAAAAAATTAATAAGTCCTGATAAAAAAGATCCCCAAGTTTGTCCCGCTATCACCTCAGTTCACCTTATACCTCCTGCTCAACTAACCAATATAGGGACCCTGCCCTTCATTGGATCCTTGATCATAAATATTTTAGGAGCAATGAGATTCCCATGCATGGGGTGATTATAAACCTAGTATGAAACCACCAACATGTACTTAACATAAGTGTAACATATATGTATAAAGGTGGATACAATGACAAGAAAATAAGTGTGTAAGCAAACATAAAACCCGTTGGTTCATTATGAGTCAATTAGGTTACTATAAACCCCATCCCTTACTAATTTAAGTCCATGATTGAAGTATGTAATATCAATCCAAATGTATTGTCTAATCAAGAATGTATAGTTCTTTCACTAACTCAACCATCTCATCGATGCATAAACACATAGCCTGAACATGGTTTCATAATTTTGTTTTCGAGTTAACCATCTCATGATGGATAACCACATAATATGAAGAAGACTTAATAACTCATTACATGACTCAACCATATCATGATGGATAACAACATAACAATTCAACTATAACTTTGATACCCGAATCAGAGTTCTCACATGCCTACATATGCACCAACATGAAAATCCAATCATATAGTAGAGTTCTCATAAGGCCACACATGCACCCACATGTTGATAAAAACATATAATAGATTTCTCAAAGTTCCACACACACACCCACATAAAATTCAAGACAGGTATATTTATATAAAGGTCATAAAATGGTAATGAATTCCTACCTCAAGCATAACATAGCCCAATTTCCAAGAATCACCACCCAATCAAGCCCTACTAACAAAATCCTATAGTTAATCATAAATTCATTTCATTAGGGTTTTAGGAAAATGAACCAAGAATAAAGATACATATATGGATAAGATAGGATTAGACTTATTGAGGGAGAACCACTATAATGAAAAGATCTTAGATAAATGAAGAAATGAGAATAAGTGAGCCAAAATAATCCAAAGGATGACTCTCTCACCGCCTAGGTTGCATATGGGTCCAATAAAATGAAAGGGAATATCAAAAAGAGTTTTCAGTGGATCTTAAAGATTAATTCACCTTTATTTTTCCACATTAGGGGAATTCAAGGTGTGAACATAGTGTTCAGGGTGTGAACACCCATCCATCAGAGGTTACATTACTATGTTCAGATCCATTCATAGTATGATATATAGGTCACACTGTGAATCCCTAAAGTGACATCCTGACAACCCTACATTGACACCATAATGGCATGACAGATGGTTTCCTGCTGTGAAATCCCACCAGTAGTAGCACCAGTAGGATCTTCGACCTTTCTTCACCAAATTATGATACCCAATGAATCTTGATCAACCCAAAAGATCAAATTTCATCGAGAATAATATAAATAAACGAGAAATTTAAGCTACAAAGCACCTTAAAATATGAGGGGAATTATAAAATCCCTCTCTAAGGGAATATTTTCCTCAAGAAGCATCTCTATGAGTCTTTATGGAACAACTCCAGACACTACAATAATACATTCATCACCCACTCCCAATTCTGTTTTGTACATAAACATGTTTCCACAAAACAAAAGTGAGAGGTACTTTCCTTCCTCACATCACTCCCTCATTCCATTCAAGAATCCACACTGTACATTCCTCAAATGAAGCATCTACTTACAACTCAACATCTTTTCTATCAATTACATGCATAGGATCTAGTTCATACTTATAGAGCTACGAAAAAAGAAACACATCATGCATGAATCAATGTTGTGAGGGACGATCCAACCAGTAAGACACTATCCCAATCCATTCCAAGATACTGAAAAATCCAATAAACCATGGTTCTAACTTTCCCTTTCTCCTCAACCATCGATGCTCCATATAGGGTGACACCTATAAGAATACCCTATCACCCATATTGAAATCCTAGGGTTTCCATCTTCGGTCAACATATAAATTATCTCTAATATAAGTAGCAACCAACCAATTTTGAATCAATTTCGCCCACTTAGAAGTTTATTTCACCATACTCAGTCCAATCACCACTGAATCACCTACTTCCATCCAATATAGTAGTGAACGACATGAATGGCCATAAAAATCTTCAAAAAATCCATATGAATCGATCCTTGAAACCTATTATAATATTAAAACTCTACAAAGGTGTGATGATCATCCCATGCTGCACCAAAATCAAGAATATATTCCCTAAGAATATATTCTAGAATCCAGGGATAGTCCTCTTAGAATATATGTCGTTCTATGAATAATATGTTGTACTCATCCTCAATTGAGATCCCATCACCTTATGCATGACTTGAAAAAATATAAATGTGAAGTGTGCATCTAGATCCAACATAATAATCATTAGTACTCTATTAAGTCATATGATCTCATGAACATAAAATCTACCCAAATCATCTACCAATAGAGTCTCTCAAATATTCAAGAAGCGCGTGACCTTCATTAATTGACCAACCACAATCCACAATATATATTGAACCATTAGGGTTTTGGGTATCCCCATAAAAAAATCCTTAATCAAATCATCCCACTTCTATATAGGCACTGAAAGAAAATGAAGTAACCCTCTTGGTCGCTGATGCTACGCCTTTATCCTTCGATATGTAAGGCAACGAATGACAAAAATTGAAATATCTTTCTTCATACCCAACAATAAGAAATAGTGTCTAATTTCATGATACATCTTGGTTGATCCTGGGTGAACTACCAATTATGAGGTATGATATTCCCTTATCAATTCCACTATCATAGAAGTAGGATCTATCACCTTACCATGGATATGAATCACATCATTCCCATCTAAGGACCACCTTGAAACAAATTCATCTCCCATAATACATTCTCACATCATCTAATAGTTAAAATCATATTAATAATTATATTTCACTTAATCCACCAATGAGAATTTGGTGACTAAGGAAGAACATGTCACTATCTATTGATTCATAGATACATCTAATATCATCAGTTTCCAATCCTCTTTTGATGTCTATTTCCCCAAAACTTGTGTCTTCTTGCTGAGTGAATCCACGACAAGATTCTATTTTAAAAGGTCATGAACAATCCTATAGACAAATGTATGAAAATAATTGACCCAATTATAATAATAACCATCTTGGGGAATCCCCAATACTTTCATATTTTAGTGACTATACTTGGTTGGTTAGTTACATTGCCAATAGGAACCATCTTGGGTCTTATACCTAAGAGGATGAACATTCTCCCATCTTCTAACCTACTAATAGGCAGGGTAGGAAATGTAGATAGAGTTATATTTACCCTATAATAAATACTAGGGGATTACTCTAGGATAGATTCCCTAAATGTAATATAACCCTTTATGGATAATATGTTGGGGATTATGAATTGAAGATACCCTTTCTAATATATCATGGCTCATTGAATGGGGAAGAAACCCATCATCAATCTAGGAGAGACCACTCTAGTTTCATCTAGATAGGGGCCTTTGTTATCAATAGAATACATGATTTTAATTCCCATAATATTTATAACTATTTGGGAAGATAATTCTCAATATTAATTTTATCAAGGTAATATAGAATTTAAGGGGTGTGTGTTAGTGGGAATTCCTTGATCGTATAGGTTTGGTGGTTTTAGAGGAGGCTTTAAGTTGGCCTTCTCATGGTTTCCTTGGTAAAAATGTCTTATAAGTTAATCGAATACCCTATATATAGGAACCAATGGGAGGAGGGGCTCAAGAATGCTAAGGATGGTATGGTCTGCATGATAGGTGCATAGAGGGAGGTTAATCCACATAATAGGCATGCAGAATAAACTATCATGTGTGGTAAATCAGTATTAAAAGGGTAAAATAGCCTATAAACTTCATGAAGGAGGCCAATACATATGAGGTATGCTTATAGTGTTAATATCATGTATTCAGTAAGAGTATGGAAAGCTACTACACCTGATAATATCACGTGGTAGGCTGGTCCTAAGGCACTCCAGACCCATACTCCCAGGTTTGAAACTAAAAACATTTTCTTTAAAAGATAGATTTGATACAAATTGAGATTATCCAAGATAAACATACATATATTTCACATAATTTTAATAACCTAAACATTACATATCTCAATAATCTAAAAACACCAAGAACAAAAGGTTTAGTGTCTTCGAAGACTAGTTACATATGGGGTTTTTTAAATAATTGTGAATATTTCTCTATAATTGAACCACACTATACCCCATTCTAGATTCTTCATAGGTTATACTTATCTTCATGAAATATAGAATGTAAACATAATAAAGGGGTGATCTAAAAATTTTATTAAGGGAAAAAAACCATCAATATGACATCAAGGGTTAGATTATAAGTATATGAGAAAACATGATATTAGGAGAAATATTTTATAAAAGATAACTAAAACAATAAGAGTTTTATATTAGTTATTATAGTAGAACGTGTATCTAAAGTGAAAAATCATGTACCATGGAATAATATTTTCAGATAATCATAGGAAAATAGAATAAGGAACTGATATCATAAGTTCTTGGAATTATAAATATATGGAAACATCATAAAACATGACATCATAAGAATAAATCAAGGCTTACTGCTAACACTACATAACTTAGAGTGGTAGAATAACTACCCATGAACCATACATGGTATCTCGTGAGATGAAAAAAATTACCTAAAGCATTTGAGGGATATATAATTTCAGGCCCAACCATAACATCATAATATGTACAAGAAAATGTGTGTCACATGAGAAACATTTACTATAATTAAAGCATAAACATGAAAAATTCGTTGATAAAGAAGTGGGTTTCATAATCTTATGTCAATGCATAACCAAAGGATATATCATAAATATTCCCAAGATAAAAAGGAATTAAATTATTTTGGAAGTTCATATTTGAATAAAGAATCATTTTTATGGAACATTGACTTCCAAAATAGAAAACTTTATGTGAAGTATTGGAGAATTAAGAATAAAAAAATTCCACTTAGGTGATGATTTATGAAATGAGTAAAGTATATTTTAAATAAAGAATATTATTATTATTTTACTTTAGAAAAAAATTGAAACATGGTATTTTTTGATAAAATAATTAGGTTTGTAAAATTATATTCTTTGTAAAAAACATTTTATGGGGGTGATACTTGATGTGAAATAATAAATAGTGAAGTTCCCTTATATCAGATTTTCTAAAAAGTGAGAATTGTGAAGGAAACTTAAAATATGATTATTACCCAAAAAGGAAGGTGAATTAAACTAGTTATATATTTAAGGAACATATATACATAAATTTGGTGAAATACATGAAAATAAGATATAGAAAAATGGATAAAATGTAAGAGAATTTGTAATCCAAAAGTAATGAGGGTGATTCGGAAGATCCCTTACTTTAGGTCCTAATTCACATTTTGTGTGCACCTAAATTATTGAAAAATAAAATTAATTTTATTAAATACATTTTTATGAACCCTTTTCATATTTATTTTACTTTATAAGTTCTATTTATTATCATATATTATTTATTTATTATATAATTTTTACTTAAGTTGGTTACTTGAGGTTGTTTGGTCAATTTTTTCCCGTAACTCTTTAAATTTGTGGGTCATGGTAAAATGTGATGTAAAATAGCTTCATAATATATATAATTATATATGCCAATATATTTTATTATTTCATTGGCACAAAATTTATATAGTTCCATTAGCATTCCCAAAATGGATTCAAATCAAGAAATTTCTATTGATATTTTCATTTTTTGTGTGGTTAAGATTACTATAACCGTTTATTATTAATATCACTTGCATAAAATTAAATATTATGTTTATATAATATTAATAGTGTCATAAATTTCATTCTTATACAATAAATACACAGTTAAACTTATCCACATTACGTAGTAATGGAAGATGAAATACGTCATTCTGTGGAGGTGATGTCCACACGTACACACAGATATAACTTTCATTTTGCATAGAATAAAAGGGGATAGAAAAATAAAATAGTTATAATTTAAAAATATTAATAATTTTATAATTAATTTTTCATTTTTTCATTAAATAACTCTTTTGTACCATCCATATAAGGTAGTTATGAAAAATAGAACACATTGTTCATGAATTCGATAGTCCGCACATATTCATGACGATGTTTTTAAGCATTTGAATGGATTTGGAGAAAGGTAGAAAAGTGATATTCTATTAGTAAAATAAAATTTATTAATATTAATAATTCTTATTCTATCATAATTTCATGAATATAATATACTTTATAGGGTATAAGAATGAAAATAATTAATATAACTCAGTTGAGAACATTACCTTTGTATTTGGATGTTCTCCTATAGGTAGAACCTTAAGGATCCTTAGCATGGTATTTTGGAAATAAAAAGGCTTACATGCTGGGAGAGATTTTAGGTGATACTATGAAATAATTTTTATCAAGATAATGCTTTATAATAAGTGAAAATGGGGTGATGAAGGGTGGTAATTGTAAGTGAGATGAGTGGCATTTTTATAATAATATAAAATGTAAAGTCACTATTCAAGGGTCAAGTGGCTTCCATAATGAACAATCATGGAGTGGAAGAATATTTAAGGTCATTAATCCCTCACAAATTCATTTTAAAAATGTGTTTAAAACATTTTAAGTATTTTTCACTAGGTTAAACTCATTTTTCCTTAATTTACCTTTACTATGACAATTCCTTTTTAAACCTAAGTAACTAATTTTTATGAATAAAAATGAAACTAAACTTATTAAATAATTTGGAAATTATTATTTTAAATATTTAAACCCTTATATAAAATAAAATTTATGTGGATGAGATAAATTAATATTAATATTAGCACACATAATGTGTAAAAACTATTTTTAGAAAAAGCGTATTTTTTAAGCATGTAAATTATGTTTAGTACAAAATTACCAATGATGTTGATTTAAAATGAAATTAATTGTTTTTATATTAAAAAATAAGATTTTTTTTTGTATTTAAAATAAAGTGAAAACTCAATTTTACCTTGTATATGTTTTAAAAGACATAAACCAAAAATGGTTTTTATTAAAGTAAATATTACTTAATTTTCAAAATGTCAAACATGATTTTTCTAAATCCAGAATATTATTTTTAAATGAATAATTTTAATATTTAAATAAATTTGTGTTCGTGTTTTTATATGATTTAAAATAATACATAGTTTATGATAATGACATAAAAGCTACAATATATGTTCAAACTGTATTTTTCACTATTCACCTAAAAATCCACTATTTTAGAAAAATAAAAAAATAACCCTAAGATAATTTTGCCATAAAGAATTCAAAAAATTAATTAAATTTCATTAAATTCAAATTATAAAATTTATATATTTATCTTTTATATGAAAATAAAAAATATAAAGAAAAACTTTTTTTTGTAAAATAGTATTTTTAAGTGTTCTTACTTTTATTTCATATCAATTTATAATTTAAAGAATGTTAATGTATTAGTTCATATATAACAATATTTTAAAATTGGTCAATTTAATTTATTATGATAAAATATATAAAAACTTAAAAAATAGTTATTTGAGAAGGAATAATCCTTTTTAATATTAAATCATAAAAATCATTTATCCTCTTAATGTAAGTAATTTTAGTTGAGTAATATTTTTTATTCATCAGTTATTTTATTGTAATTATAATTTTATTAATAGTATTCATCTAATATGTAATGGATTTTTTAGTTTTATGTTGTGTGTGAAATAACCAATTGAAAGTAACATTTATTTAAATGGAAAATAATACTAAAATATCATGGTGTTATATTCTCCCCCCTTAAATAAACTGCATCCTCAAAACATTAATTATCACTTTTAAATGGAAATATCTAAGGGAATATAAAATATATACATGAATTAATATATAATTTATATAGATATAATAACATTAAAAACTTTGGAAACATATCTCTTTCCTTAAAATTAGTTTATACCTAATATTGAGATTTTTTCTCCAACCATTTGATCTAAGATTCTATCTTTATTTAGTATCAATAACCACATAATATAATTTTCTTCTAAAGGGTTTTTATAATCATAATTGCATTGATAGACTATCATATATTGATATTAAATGTGATCTCTATATTCCAAATAATATTTCCTATAAGTGGAGAGAACCAATACATTTCTAAAATCAAATTAAATTTATTTAAATGATGAACATTATGTTTTACACAAATCACCTTCCCATAAACTCAAACTTAAGATACAATAGTCATACCACTAGAATTGTTTATTAATAATTCAATATCTAATCATTTTGGTGACAGTTTGATGTTCTTAACAAAACTTATATGTACAAAGGAGTGTATTAAACAAGATAAAAATACAAAAATCATTGTTTTTGAGTGGATGATCAATGTTTCTCACTAAACATAATTTTTAAAACCAACTTAAATAGTTTTGGTTGTATAATATTTCCCTTATTCCCTTATATTTAATTTTTTTGGATATATATCCTCTTTTATATCTCTTGGATTAGGGAATTGTCTTGGATAATTCTCAAGTTCCCCATATTTTATAGATTTGTGGTACTTATGATGAAAATTATTTCCTTACATTATTTTAACTGAAATATCATTTGTTCCTTAGCAGTGTTCTTCTTAATGCACTCCTTTACCATAGAGAAAGCATGTTCTAGTTTCTTTGAGAGATTCCCTTAGATGGAACTTCCCACATTTTTGACACAAAGGAGATTTAATCTTCTTTCCTTCAATATATTAATAACTTTAACATCCATTAGAGTCCATAATTATCTTTTTTTGGTGTGTTTATAAACTCTATAAAGTTTGTGTTGTTAATCATAATTCATAATATCTAATTAGGAATAACCAAAAGAATTATCACTATATCTAGTATCATGCTAGGTTCCTCAATGGGATAATCATTGCATTTCCCATGAAATCCATTGTTAACTTGGTTCCTTTAGGATTAAACCATTACTAAAACAAAATTGGTTAATTTTAGTGATGAAAAATTGAAATCATAAGATAATTATCATAAATAATGTCATTTAAAACTCAACCTCAAAATGTATTACTCTTTTAAACTATATCATTATCATTTAGTTCAATATAAATCCTTCTTGGATCAATCATGGTTTCTTTAGGTTGGGTCCTATTATACTCATTAAAATAATTATTTAACATAATAAACCATTCATAGTTTATCATAAAGAGAATGTGACTGAACAACGTATATCCATCAAGAATGTGTAGTCAGGTGTGCAATCACTGGCTTACTCATCATGCACCGAGTGAAGATTGAGTTGATACCCACAAGATTTTTTCAAGGTGACTACCCCTAGGTGGATTTTTCTAAAGACACATCCACGTAATAATATCTATATATGGATGTAATTTATAGGAAACCAAAAAATCTATACTTTACCAAAATTTCAAGATATTATCTTATACTTATACTTATCCCTAGGATTTTTACTAAATTTATCTTATCCTAATACCCTAAAAGAACTAAACTAATCACAAAAAATAACTAAACTAATACTAAAATATAACTAAAGACTACTATGATACCAATTGAAGTTCCTAAGACCCACACTTATGGATCCGATGTTAAAAATACTTTCTATAAATGTTATTTTTGATATAAAGTGAGATGACCCAAGATATATATATATATATATCAAATACGTTTTATAACTTAAACATTATATCTCATAATAATCTCACAATCCTAAGAACATCAGGTTTAGCTACTTTTGTGACTAGATACATATGTAATTTATTTTATAATAATTGTAAGCATTTCTTCATAATTGAACCACACTAGACCCCTTCTATAATCCTTATAGGTTATACTAATCATCATAACCTAGGGAATGTAAATATAATAAAGGGGTGATAAAAAACACTCAATAAGGAAAAAATAATCATCATGTCATCAAGGGCTATATTATAAGAAAATGATAAAATAGGATAAGGGGATAATTATATTATTAAAAATAATATAAAACAATAAGATTTTTCAATAATTCATGGTAGTAGAACATGTATACCAAATGAACAAATATGTGACATAGAATAAGAGTGTGAGATAATCATGAAATCAAGGAATAATTTAATGATATGATAATTTCATATAATCATAATTTTCTCTCATAACATAAAACATGACATCATAAGAATAAGTCAAGGATCACTCCCAAGAAAACATACAAATAGTGTGCTAGGCTAACTGTTAGTGCACCTTACATGGTATCTGATGAGATAAAAAATTACCCAATTAATTATAAGGATATATAATTATAGTACCACTTGTTAATTCCTAACATTTATATTCATATGTTTCCCACATGAGGAAGAGTAACCATACATAAATCATAATCATGACAAAACCTATGATAAATAAGCGAGCTTCATAATCTTATCTCAAAGCATAAATGAAGGACATACCATAATTATTCACTATATAAGAATGAATTAAATTATTTTTAGGTCTATATTCCAATAAATAATCAGAGTTATTGAACATTTAGTTCCAATATAGAAAAATGCATGAGAAGGATTAGATAAGTAAGGAAAAAATGAGCCACTTAGGGAGGGCTTTATATGATGTGTAAAGGATATTTTAAATAATGAAGCAAATGATTTTGATTTAGTAATAAATTGAACCAATAGGTTTATATGAAAATAAATAGGGGATTAAAATTATATTAATGGTTAAAAACATTTTATGGGGGTGATATATGACATGAAATACGAAATAGGGAAGTTCCCTTAAATAAAATTTACTTAGAGGAGATAATTATGAAGGGAACTTAAAACATATATTATAAAAAATAAAGGAAGTTAAAGTAAAATAGGTATATATGTATGTAACATATATAAATATAATATTAAATAAATTATAATAATATAGAGGAAAAGGGATAAAAATAAAGAGATTGTGTAAGCCAAAAGTAACAAGGATGGTTCAAAAGATCCCTCACCTCGATTCTTGATTTTCTTTGTGAGTGTGCCTAACTTATTAATAATAAAATTAATATTATTATATACTTTATTAGTAACATTTTTCATTAATATTTAACTTGATAAGGTCTAAATATTATCATATATTATTTATTTATTATATATTTTTTTCTTAATTCAGTTACATGAGGTAGTTAGGTCAACCATTTTTAAATAACTCTTTAAGTATGTTGTCTATGGTAAAAGAAGTTCTAAAATAGCTTCATAAAAACCATAATTTTATAGTTTTATGTATTTTATTATTCCATTATCACAAAAAAAATATAAAGTGTCATAGGTTTTACAAAATGAAATCAAATTTAGTAAGGTCCATTGATGTGTTCATTTTTTGGTGGTTGATATTACTATGACAATTTATTGGTAATATCACTTATAGAATGTCCAATATTAATATTAAATAAATTATTTTATTATATATTAAATAATTTTTTTAGTTTATCCATGTTATGAGGTAATGGAAAATTAAATACATCATTTCATGGAGGCGGTAGTACGCACATAAACATAGAAAAAATTTCCATTTTCCATAGAATGAGAGTGGGGTAGAAAAATAATATCATTATAATTTAAAAATATTATTCATGTTATAAATATTATATTTTTTCATTAAATTACTCTTTTTTACCACCTATGTAAGGCCTTTATATAAAATAGAACACACTATTTATGGAGGTGGTAATCCGTAAGTACACATGATGATGTCCTCATTTTTTGAATGGTTTTAAAGGAAGATAGAAAAGTGATATTTAATTAGTATAATAAAATTAAAACATATTAATAATACTTTTTTATCATAATTTTTATATATAAAATATATATTGAGAGGTTGGAATATGAAAACAATTATAAGAGTTCAGTTGAGAACATTACCTCTCCCTTTGGATGTTCTCCCATGGGTAACACCTTAAGGCTCCTTGAATTAGTATTTTGGAAAGAAAAATGATTTTATGATTTAGGGAGAGTGTTTAAAAGAGACCATGGATGACTATCTTTTATATAATTCTTTATAATAAGTGGATAAATAAGGTGGTGAAGGGTGGTATTTATAGGTGAGAGGAGTGGTATTTTTGTAATAATATAAACGGGAAAGTCATTATTCAAGGGTAAAATGGATTAAATAATTGGGAAAATAGAGTGTGGAAATAGATAATGTCTATAATCCCTCAAAAATTCATTTTCTTATATTTTTTAACATGTTTTTAGGCCTTTACTACTTGGTTAAACTCTTTTTTACTTTAATTTACCTTTACCGCGGTAACTCCACGTTTAAACTCATTGAATGATTTTCATGACTAAAAATGAAAATAGCCATATTAACTAATTTAGAATATTTAATTTAAAATATTGAAACCATTTTCGCAAATAAAATTTCTATGGGTGATATAAATTAATTTTAATATTAGCACACGTATCATGTAAAAACATTTTTTTAGAAAAAGTGTACTTTCAAGAATGTAAATTATGTTTAGTGAAAAATTATCAATATTATTGATTTAAAATTAAATAAATTAGTTTATTATTAAACAATAATAGTTATTCATCTTTCAAATAAAATAAAAACACAAGTCTACCTTGGATTATTAATTAAAAGGAATAGACCAAAAAATGTTTTTATTAAAGTAAATATTAATTAAGTTTCAAAATATTAAACATGATTTTTATAAACCAAAATATGATTTTAAATAAATTATGTTACTCTCTAAATACTTTTTTCAATGAATTTGTTTTATAGGTTTTAGATTCACACATATTTTATGATAATTACATAAACTCTACGGTATAACTATAAACAATATTTCTCATTATTCACCTAAAAATCAATTATGTTTACAAAATAATTTTTTTACCATAATCTAATTTTTAAATGATGAATTCAAAAAATGAATTTCATTTCATCAAATTAAAATTATAAATTTTATAATTTTATATTTTACATAAAAATAAAAATCATAAATAAAAACCATTTTTATTAAAAAATTACTTTATTAAGTGTTCTAAATATTTTTTCATATCAATTTATAATTTAAAGAATTTTAATATATCAGTTCATATATAATAATATTTTAAAATTTTTCAATTTAAATTTTTAGGAGAAAATATTCAACACTTTAAAAAGTCTATTATTTTAGAAAGAATAATCCTTTTTAATATTAAATAATATTTATTACTTATCCTTAAAATGTTAGAAATTTTAGTTGAGTGGTATATTTTTATTTACTAGTGGTTTGATTATTCTTATAAATTTTAAAATAATACATATCCAATATTTCATGAATTTTTTTAGTTTAGTGTTTTGTGTAAAGAAATATTTTAAAAATAACATTTTATTTAAGTGGGAAATAATACTAAAATATCTGGGTGTTACAGGTCCCCTTGGGAGATAAACGATAGAAATCTATCTAACCTAAGAGATACATGATAGAGGTTTAACTCACATGGGATATTCTAAAACATAAAATTCCATAAGGTAGCTAAGAGACCAAGCCCTCAAGGAAGTTCCTTAACATAGGAAATAAATTCACAAGACTTGTAGATTTAGATAATTACCTTGAGAATAATTCTTTGATATTGTTTTCATTTGAGTCTCTCCCTATTATACTTCCTCTTAATCTACTTTGTGTATCTTCTCTAAATATAAATCTTTGGTATTTATATGAATGTCTTGGGTAAATTGTTTCTAAAAATAAGTGGTTGCATAGTAGGGGTGCATGACCGCTTGGTGGCTCTGCCTATTATCCATGCATGAGGGTTATTTACCTATAGAGTGTTTGGTGGAAGAGTGTAGTATGGGGTATTAAATTTCCAAGTATATGGGTATTCACATGGCATTATCATTTCAAAATCATGTGGTTGGTGGGTGGATGTATGATCGATGACCAACCACCTAATGGATGGGTGACTGCGAGACATCCTTTTCTCAAGAATCTTATGGTCGGCGCATAAACGATGGTTGGTGAAGGTATGAGGATTTGAAGGGTCTCTTATTTATTTATTTTTTCATTTTTTTGGTCATTAATAAACAACCACACTTGTAATGAAGTTTTAATAACATGAAGAGAGGTTCATTATAAGGAAGTAAATAGAATCCTGTGTGAATTTTTGTGCACCCACTTGGGAATACCTGGGTTCATGTGGTGAGGTGAATGACTTGTATAGAAGGTGTATGGTGGGTAAATAAATTTTTTTAGTCTCAATTATAAATATGTAGAGAACCCATTTCATTTTCACTTTCTTTTTTAGTTATTCATAGTTTTACAAAGTGAGGAAACTTCCACATGCCCGACTCTTCCAATCATAATCATGAATTAATGGCCTCCATGATCTCAACAACTATCTTTTCATATGCTCATGGATATAAAATCTATCGATGTGATTATTTGGCGGTTCCTAGATGTACATGAGGTTGTTTGGGGAAATTATCATTCCCACATGGTCATTATAAATAATGGGCATAATCACTTATATATTGCATGACTCACTTGGTTATTTGGAAGTATTCAATCATCCACATAGTCGACACCTGATTCCTATGTGGTTAATTCATGGGAATGTATGATTTGTAATTTTTCGAATTTATTTTTTGGAATATCATTATTTTTATCCCACTTTCATAGAAAATATCCCAAGAATAGCCTGATCATGACTAATTTGTGGACTCAATATGAACAGAAATTATCAAAACCGTTGAGGCCGACCATAGTTAGAATAGTAGATCAAAGCATTAATTTATTTGAAAATTTATGGGGGTATAGACAATGGTACTATCCATTGTTATATTGGACAAACTTGTATGGATTCAAACTACTCAGCGATGCACTAATTCCCGAGGGGGCCTAGAAAGAAAAACTTGACTTCGGTTGAGGTTATAGTGTGGACCTCACAAGCTTTGAGTCCTTTATTTTATTGCCTTAAATTTTTACTAAGATTCATATAGGAAAATATTACTAGGTAGAGACTCTAATTTTACTTGTGACACCCTTTATGGGTTTCTGAACAAACAAGTTTTGTATATTTTCAATTTTAAATGCTCAATTTTTCCTAAAACATGTGAGGTTCATGTTCAATGAGTATTGAATAATTTTTTTACTAGGTAGACCTTTATGGGTTTTCAAGTTATTAAGTTCCATGTCTCTTTTATTTAGAAGTTTTAGGCAATGAAATGTAGTCCAATATGGCTATTGTTTTAAGTTCAGTTAACTTTGACTGAAAAGTGAGGCAATCTGCATAGAAACATGGGTGATAAAAAACTAACATAAATAGAGAGCTCGATGTTTCTAATATAGATAACCTCAAGGGATAATACACACAGTTTCGATTCATAGTTCTTAGACTTGAGATTTATGGTGTTTTAGGTCAAAAAAATTTGACCAAATATTTATGATAATGAATATAAAAAGGTAAAGGTAAAAATATGATGTGAATTATGTTTCCATTGCTAGAATAGATTGTACGAGAAAAAGAGAAGTATTCAGTTTAGGGTCATAAATATTGAACTGTATGTCATGTGGTTTAGGGTCATGAAATTTTTACCCATAAAAATTTCAAGGGAGAGGTATCAAACCTCTACTCTGAAAGTGATAATGATGCAAACGTGTGTAATATCAAGGGTTGAAAATCCACTTGAATATTTGGATTATGGTTTCTATAAATCATAACTTAAGGATTTGAATTATGTTTGATAAGAAAAGACACATATGAAAGGAATGAATACATACCATATTTGAAATATAGGTTCCTATGAAATGGTTTTAGGGTGTAAAAATATCAAATAATATTCCTCATTTAGATATAAATTCCTATAGTTGACAAGACATATCATGGGTGCATATGTAGATCCATATCAAGGGCATGTAAGCCTAGTCAAGATGAACTATCCTTTGGATTCCAATACCACCTTACTAATAGCCAAAAAGATTTGCGTAGATTCAAACACTTTAGAAATGAAGTAGGTTTATAGAAGGAATTAATATTCAATAATGGTTTTATCACCCTAAAGGTTACACCACCATGTAAAGAACACATGATCAGGGTAAAGAGATACGATATGTCGCTGCTCTAACTTTTTCCTGAATTAGTGGTTCAAACAACCATGCTTATCTTTTTCTAGGACTATATTATGGGTCTTAAAAGATTTATGAAATTTATATTTATGATCTAATTTTTCTTAATCCCTAAGAGTGGGAGTCACAACGAGTGAGGACTTTAATTTTGATTAATATTCCATTTATGGGTTTTTAGTTTGATAAGATTTTCATTTCCTTCACTCGTAGTTTGGGGTCTTGCAGTTTGGATTGATGAGGGATAGAGTTTAAGGAAATGATGATTTAACCAACAACTGAGGATTTTAAGGTCCTACAATATTGACAAATGAGTGAAAAGTTTATGGTTTTACAACTTTGACCAACAATAATGATTGTTCATATGATAAGAAAAATGCAATAATCGACTTGAATAGAGAGTCCAATGACCCTATTTAATATCTTAGAGAAGGTTCACATAGTTTATAGTCATGATTCATAGACTTGAGGAGTTTTAATAACAACCTAAACAAGGTATTGAAGACTAATAACATCTAGAAAATTTTCAAGTAGATTAATTATGAATTTTTAAATTGTGACTTGAGGTTCTTGGATCTAGAGTAGTGACATGAAACAATAATGCAAGGGATGACCATGGAACACATTCGGATGAAGGTTTCCATTTCAGTGTTGTAGAGTCATATTGAGATTAGAGGATCTCCCCCTTAGTATACAGATTCTTCTAATTAATAGGCCATATTGGGGGAATATATGTAGATTATTATTAGGGGAGTGTATGCGTAGTTAAAAATAAGTTTCATTTGGAGTCGAATGTGATCATTATCGATAGTCATAAAGGCTTGTGGGGATCAAAGATAATCAATTAATGAATTATTATTTATGAAAAATGGTGTTTACAAATAGTGATGATGGTATCTTAGATTTTATCTTACCATAACAAAGATACTTTGTTTGAAAGGAGTGCAGATGAATAAAGTCTCATGGATGGATCTCAATTATATGATCCATACATCACTATATATCCTAAGATAATATGAATCAAGACATGTGTAGTTCTTATATTATAGAGGAATATCTAAACATCAGGATATAATATTTTGAAATGGTTATTTTATCATGATTCTTGTTTAGAGAACAATTCTACATCAGGAACCCTTACATGGATATGGATATCATATAGGGAAACAAGGATGGATATATAAACCTATTTCAGTAGTTTAAGGTGATAAAAAGTGGACCATATTTCATATAGTTTATCTTAATGTGATAAGGATTTAAATGGTGGGTAGTTTAGAGTATTATAGAGATGACCTATGTATGGGGGCTCCAGGCATATACAACTTATGCATAGAATGATATGACTCCATCTCGGTGATGATCTAGTGAAGATAAACTCATTATGAATGGAGGGGTCCAAACATTTGGATGAAGTGAGGCTTTTATTCGGATTTGTGGCTATGCCTAGAATAGAAAATTCAAGCATCACTATGTATCCTATAAAGATAAGAATCAATCTATACATAGTTCTTATAAGGATATTTCACACATAGATCTAACCCATATACAAGAAAGGGGGAATTTTTCTATCACAGGTTAGGTGAGGCCTAATGATAGGGTCAGCTAATATAGCCATAACCACTAGATCCTCAAGGTATAAAGACAAAACCCCCATGTAGATCAAGCTCTTGTGTATTATAGAGGCACTTTTAGTAATGGATTCTAAGGATGGACCTATATTGGGAGTTTCTACATAAATAAAGATTGTATATTGGATATAACATTTTTATTCAGCCATAAATTATTCTCATGAGGATTATTTTACACAAAAAAGATTTGTGTATAGAGGAAGTAAGTCAGGACACACCTTAGTGCAGGCTATACACCAAAAAGGGAAGTTTATTTATTAGAAGCTATAGATGGGATTAAGATAAAGGATCCAAGATTAAATAAGTTTCATGAAGTAATAAGAATTGGTCCACATATAGTTCTTAGATATTAATTCCCTGTATGGAGTAGGCTCATATGTAGGAAAAATTGGCATTTTTTATATTTGGACCTAGGATAAAGGATATAGGTGTCACTATGTATCTTGTGAACATGAATCAATCCACACATAGTTCTTAAGGGATACCCTATGTAAATAAAGATCTTGTATAATGGAAATTTTTTTAGCATGGGTTCACTAATGAATAAATCCAAAATGAAGGCTTCTATATTGATTTAACTCATACATAGTAAATGATTTATTTTCTATCATAAACAATGAAAACCACAATTTCAGGGACAAACAGTATAGCCATAACCATTGATCCCACCAGAAATAGAGAGAGGAACCCTATGCAGATTGATCTCTTACATATGGAAGATGCATTTTTTGGATTCCTTTCTATACATATAATGAATTATCCAAACATCACTACATATCATAAAGTAGAAAGAATCAATCCACATGTAGTTCTTAGAGAAATTTTCTATATAGATCAAGATCATATGTGGGAAGAAAGGGATTTTTTTTATTTGTGTTAGGGAATAGGATAAAAGGTCTAGGTATCACTACATATCCTGTGAGGGTAGAAATAAAACTATATGTAGTTCTTAGAGGATCCGTTATACTAATCAATATCTTACATTGGGGTGAGGACATTGATATACTTATTCATAAGAATATTTTGATATAAGGGATGCTACATAATTTTTTCTCTTATAGAGGGGAATTAGTCTATGTATAATAGGTTGTTCTAAATAGTTTAAGGTCATCTAAGATGGGCCATATTGTTCATAATTTTTATTCATGTTTCTCTTAACCATGATAAATGGAGAGATCGATCAAAATCTCGAAGATCACGTTATCCATACTTGATGTAAAAAATAAGATAGAATTGTAGGATCATCCATACCACACTAGAGAACATGGAATGGGAATTAACCCCCCACCCACACACACAAAATTTGGAATTAATGGTGAATAAGTTGAAAAATAGTTTAATGTTTTGTAATTAGGATGTTTAATATACACCTCAATGTATTGAAGTCAAGATAGTGTGACGGGCATGTGTTGATTCAACAATTTCATTATTTTTTAATGCTAAAAAACATCAAAATTTATGTTTCTAATAAATTTTATTTTTAGTGAATTTTATGAAGATGATATTTTTTAGAATATTTATATTTATTCTGGAAGTGTACAAAGTCATTTATCCACTTGAAAACATTTTTTTAATGTATTCTTGATGTGTTTGAAAGTATTTTGGAAATACTTTTCATACCTATATTTGTAAAAACAACATATAGTTTGGGATACCTTTTTTTGGAATAAAATTATGGATCATATACCCTAAGATATTGGAAAAATATGGATTAACAACCCTATGTTTGGAAGAAACCCTATGTTTATTGGAATAAACATATGGTTCATCAACCCTACTTTTGTAAACAACCCTATATTTTCAACCCTACCTCTAGAGTTTGTCACTACATAAAGGAACCCTACGTTTAATTGGTCAATGAAAGAGTTTTAAGATAAATATATTATATTCTTTTTCTATAATAGTCTCACCAAAAGTAAATATATCTTTAAAGATATTTTACTACTGATTCAAAGGCTCTTATTCAATGGATTAAATCAATCCTATTTCTAAGGGAAGTTACAACTCTTTTTTAATGATTTTTAATTTAAATATTTATGATTTATTATGTGGTATTTTCGGAATAATTTGACCTAGATCTTTTCAACATATAATATAAATATTGAGATGTTCATCTTCTAAATATACAACATATAGATATATTAATTGGAAAGAAAAAACTATGTGCTTGTATATAATAGCGTGTTGTCACCTTCAGATCTACATTTTTAATACATACATGTTTTGATCTAGTTGATCAACTTGTTACTCATTTTTTCAATGCTATTGTATCTTATTGTTAAATCTTATTTTACAAATTTAAAAAATAATTTATCAGATTTACACTTTAGAGACATACAGTTTTATTCATCTATCTAGTGTTTTCTCTAATTCTTTTTAAATAAATCCTGTGTAACATTAAATATTAGTTTACTATTTCTATAATTGATTGAAGATTAAACAAATTTATCAGTTTCTACTGCAACTATGTGTGAAACTTGTGTTTTTAATAAAATTAATAATTATTGATTTATTGGAGTATCAGCTGCTTAGACTCAGTCAGAGTGGTGAATAAGTATCAGCTTCTTAGACTAAGTTGTGGATTTATAGTTCCTTGTAAAAGAACCTGAAGTCTATATAGAAGCCTTATTGTAAAGGTATCAACTTCCTATATTTAGTTTTAGAAGTCCCTAGTAAAAGTACTTACTAGGGAAAATCACCAATCTCATAGAGAGTGCATTGGTAGAGTAGACTATGGAATCTTTGTGCCTAGAACCACTATACATATCTATGTTATTTTACTTATTTATTTCCTCTTCTTACTCATCTTTAAGATAGAAGTAAATAATCCCTGCATGAAAATAGTATTGTTTTAGATCTGTTAGATATTTTAAATGGTCACAATTCATCCCCTTCCTCTGTATTCATCATAGTCGTTCAGACCTATCCAACCTAACATTTGGTATCAAATAAGGCATCTATTGGTATATTTTATTTTTAAAATTACTTGATTTCTTTTTCTATCCAATACCAAAAAGTTTTATAAAAAGTATCTTTTGGATCTCAAAGGCGGAGTTAAATATTCAGACAAATAAAAAATCTCCAAATGGCTGATCTTAGAGAAGGCATGTCCATGATCTGTTCTACTTACTTTAATGATGATAATATGGATACGAGAAAGTTCTCATGATTATTTATTTTGAAAAATTTTGGAATATGAGTTTATTTAAAGGTTTTAAATCCTTATAAAATTACTAAGAAATACCTAAAAAAATGGTATGATGATCAAGAAAAATAATACGATCTTAATTCAAGAGAAATGAATACTATCGTCTATGGTTTAGGGACTGATGAGTTCAATTGAGTTTATCAATATTATACTATATATGAGATGTGGTAGACTATTTATATTTCCTATTAAGGAACGAATTTTTTTGGACAACTAAGATACAATACTATAAAGTTAAAGTTAGATACTTTTAAAATGTATGAAGATGAAAATATCACTTAGATGAATGGGTGATTGAAAGAATTTGTCAATAATATTTCTACTTTAGGAGATCGCATTAAGAAATCGGATAAAAAATTAAAAGTAATTATAGTTTTATACTCTAAGTGGAATGGGATATCTGTTGCTATACGATAATCTACACCAGCAAAATATTTAAAAATTAAATAACTAATTGGAATCTTGATGATTTATGAAGCTGTGATGCAAGATGAAGCTTAAAATCATATAAAATAGGAAGAATATTACCTCAAAACTAATTTGTATGAATCATATGATTCAATTCATCTAGATAGATATAAATATTTATCAAATATTATTAAAATGTTTGAAAACTGTACAACAAAAGAAAGAAAGGGATTAAAGAGAATAGATATTGTGAATGCTATGAAGAAGGTCATAGAAAGGATAACTATCCTTTATTTTAAGCTCAAGGGAAATAGGAGTATGAAATAAAAGGAAAAAAATTATGAAGGCTAATTGGAGTGATTCTTATAGTTCAAATGATGAATCTTCTACAAATTGTAAGGCTGATCATAAAAATCAAACGGTATGTCTTATGCCTCACACTGATGAGGTATAATCTTCTCACTCTCAGAACTTAAATTTTGAAAAACATTCTTATAATGAATTAAATAAGTATTTATTTATTCTAAAAGATAAATTTTATTCCTTAAAGAAAGATCATAGAAAACTTAGAAAATCTTATGATGCTATTTTATTAGATAAAGAAATATTATCAAAAAATTACAGACTTAAAATATAATACTTCCAAAATTTATTATGATCTGTATGAAATTCAAATTAAAGAATTATTGGATGAAGTTGACAATTAAAAACAAGATTCTATTATTCTTATAAAAAGTGAAAAATGTTTAAATCAAATTCTTGGTAAAAATTAAATTCACAAAGGAAAACTTGGAATAAGTAGTAATGGTGAAAAACCAAAATTATATAGTTAGTATTGTTTTCATGGATCAAATTGTAAAATAATGTCAACTGCTAAAGTTTTTTATTGTGGTATAAATGCAAATTATGCAAATAGATTTTTCTTTAGAAAAAGTCAATTTTTTTTTGTGTTAATAATTTTTATTGTTCATATGAATTATTTAACTATAATAGTAGAATGTATACAAAAAATAAGAAAAATTTGTCATCTAAAACCTTAGTTTATAACATCGCCAAACCCAAAAGATTATGAGTACCAAAAGGCACTTGTAATTGACGTTTTTCAGGAACACACCACTGAACAACATAATAAATTCATTAAGTAGTCGATTGAGAAGTATATGTAAATATATATCTTAATAAAGGAGTTATCAACTCTGAAGTAGTTCATTATCAAAAAATCCTTATAACTAGAACTAATAACCCTAGAAGTATTTTATTAATATTATCATATTTATGTTTTATTACATTAATTTTTTTATAAAGGGAAGATAGTTATTTTATGATAAAATTCTAAAATCATTCCATCCTTTTTGAATTAATCTTTTAAAACCTAGTCTATATAATTGTATAACCAAATTTTTAAAATATTCAAAATAGGTTAATTAAAATCTATATTCTTTGTATAAATATTTTAAAATTATTATTTTCTTTAAATTTCATTTTTAAATTTTTTTATGTAACATTTTCTTTTAGAATAATATTTCTGATATAAAATTTCTTTTTAAAAGCTACAATCTATAATGATTATCCTATATTTTCGACTTGAGAATGTGAAGTGTTATCTGAAAATTGTGAGAATAAAACGTATCGCCTTCTTTTAAAACCCTAGAATATTCTTATTGAAAACATCCAAAATTGTTTCTTTAAAATATCTTTTTCAAAGACTTCTAAAACCAATATGAGAATGATAAATCCAACAAGAACTTCAAGTTAAGAGAACTTTTTTCTCAGAAGAGAATAGAAGTTAATACTTCTTCTAATCTTTTAAGAGAACAATTCATTTTTTATATAAAAGATCCATTTGAAAATTCTTCTAAAAGAGAAAAGTAATTTCATGGTTTTGAAGAACCAGAAATTTCATCATCTAAAATTTTACAAGTGGAATATCTTATAAATAGATTCTATTTAAATTCAATACTTTTAATGAAGAAATAGTGAAGTTTCATACTAATCTAAATTCATCTAGAATATAATATTAGGAGATTCAAAAAAAATCAGTTTTAAAAGAAGTATTTGATACACTTTAAAGGGAGTATCATGATGTGGAATAAAGTTCGATTTCAAAAGAATATTTTGAAGTGTTTAAAGTATAAATGTTAAGTCAGGTGGAGTTATTTAGAAAGGAATCCATTATTGAGTTGGACCTTGAAAAGATAAAAGAGTTTTTGGTTGAGTTGTTTTTATCTTCTTCACTATATCAAATATCTGTAGATTTTTAAAGGAGGATCAGAAAACTCTCAATAGTTTCTGTAGATGTAAGTAAAAAAGTTATAAGTTTAGAAAGTATTGATAATCTATCTAATCCTTCTTAACACCCTAAATTTTATTCATTTTTTCAGTTTATTTAATGTCAATATCTTATATATCTTATTATGATTAGTAAAAATATGTGTTATAAATTTTTTCATAATTTCCTTTCAAATTTTATACTTTTAATGGATATCTTACATATAAACATGTTCTTAAATATATTTTTTTAAATAATTATACATTTTAAATTAGTCTATTACTGGGAGTAATAAAATTCTCTTAATATATTAAATATTTTTCTAAATTATATCATATGAAAAAGTTATTTTTAATTCCATGAATTATGCTATGTCTTAGAGGGAGTTATTTTAAATAATTAGCAAAGTTTTATGGTATAAATTAAATGATTTAATAATTTCATTACAAATAATTTATTTACCTGAATAATATTTTATAATTTGTCATTTCTTCTTGATTATATCCTTCTTTCATGAATTTAGGGGGATTTTATATTACTACATTTTATTCTAATCTTTTTGATGTCACAAAAAGGGGGAGAAATTTGTAGGGGAGAAATTTATGAGAAATTTATAAAGTTGAGGTTGTTGAGTAGTTTTTGAAAAAGTTATATAAAAAAAATATTTGTGAAAAAGCATTAAGCTTAATTCTTTTAATTCTAATATTTATTTTATGGGTTTTGTGATCATCAAAAAGGGGAATATGTTTTAGCATGTCTAGATTTAATAATTTTGTTAATTTATATTTGGTTTTGATGATAAAAAACACCCACATTTATGTTTTTAATAAAGTTTATTTTAAGTGAATTTTATAAAGATGATATTCATTATAATATTTATATTTATTTTGGAAGCATAAAAAATTCATTGATCTGCCTGAAAATATATTTTTAAATAATTATTAACGTATTTGAAAGTATTATAAAAACATTATTCATACCATATGTTTGTAAATGTAACATATGGTTTGGGAATCCTATGTTTGGAACAAAAATTATGGACCATTTACCCTGTGCTATTAGAAAATTATGGATCAGCTACCCTATGTTTGGAAGAAAACCTATGTTTAAAGGAATAAATGTATGGTTTATCATCCCTATTTTTTTAACCACCATATGTTTTCAACCCTACTTTTGGAGTTTATTTATATGAGAAGGAAACCTATGTTTGACTGGTTAACAATGGAGTTTTAATTAAAGATATTATCCACATTTTTCTGCAATGGTCTCACAAGATTTAAATATCTATTTAAATTTGTTTTATGACCGATTCAAAGGCTCGTGTTCAATTAATTAAATCATTCATATTTCTAAGGGAAGTTATGAATCTCTTTAAAAGATTTTGAATTCAAATATTTGTGATTTATTATTTGGTATTACTTGAATTTCTTAACCTGGAGATATTATACCTATAGTATAAATATTGAGATGTTCATCTTCTAAATATACAATATAGAGATATATGCATTGAAAATAAAAATCTATGTTTTTGTAAAAAATGGTGTTTCATCACCTTTAGAGATAAATTTTGGAGACATACATGTTTTGATCTAGTTGAATGAATTTATATTTTTGTTTTCACTGGTGTTGTATCTTATTGTTAAATCTTTTTCTGTAATTTGAAAAAAAAAACTACAGAGTTAAAATTTATAGACATACATGTTTATTTATTTGTCTGGTGTTTTATATACTACTATTTAAAGAAATATTATGCAACATTGAAGATTATTTTGATGATACTGTATGTTATTGAAGATCAAACACATCTATCAATTGCTTCTACAACTGTGAGTGAAAATTTTGTTTTCAATCAAATCAAAATCTATTGATTTATTAGAGTATTGGCTGCTCAAATTTAGTCATGGTGGTGAAGGAGTCTCAGCTTCTAGAAATAAGATGTGGATTTATGGTTCCCTATAAAAGAATATGAAGGATATGTAAAAGTATTATTATAAAGGTATCAACTACCTATAATCAATTATGGAAGTCCCTAGCAACAAGAATTACTAGTGAAAATCATCAAGCTCATGTAGAGAGAATTGGTGGAGTGGACTAGGGGATCTTTGGTCCCTAAAACAGTATACATAATTGTGTTCTTTTCCATATTTATTTCCACTGGTTACTTGTCTTTAGGAGATAATGAAATAATCACTACATAACAATAGCATTGTATTAGATCTATCAAATATTTAAAGGGTCACATTTAACCCACCATCTTGTGTCTTCATCATACTTATTTATACCTATTTGACATAACACAATGAATATATAGTTTAACATCATTGGATGAGTATGTTGAACATATAGATTAATGAAATACAGTAAATACTTTTCCACATAGTTTAACATTATGTGGTAGAGACGTTTTCTATGTTGCTTATTGTTATATGGTGAGTGTGTTGGAATGATTTTTTACCTTGTGAAACTAGGATGTTGAACTATGTAGTTTAAATTCTTTATTTTAGGACATGAACCATGTGGTTTAACATCATGTGTAAGGAAAAAAAGTTAACTTATATTAAAATAATAAAAAGAACTTCTGAAGAAACCTCTCTTCATTTGGAGGTGTGATGTACTCTCCATCCACCATGGCTAAGGAATACGATCCGTTCGAGTAAACCTTATGTAGGAAATAATGTCCTTCCCACTTTGGTTCAAGCTTTGGTTGATTCTTCCTTGATATCATTGGTGTTTTAAGAACCAATAACAAATCTCATTATGTAAGAACCTGGTTTTTTCTGAGAAAGACTTTGGAATATTCTTGATGATATTCTAGGGCAGCGCCTTCAGACGGCGTGTGATTCCGAGCCCCGGAGTGTCCGGAATTAAATTTCCAGTGCGTTCACACTGGAAACGCTAAATAAATGGGATAAATCCTAAACGGAGTTCTTGATCAGAGATCTGAGTGTACGGATGGGTCCGAAATGGGGTTTTTACCCTAGGAAGAACATAAAAATTGTAGGCGCGGGATGTTTAGACCCCTCGCCCGCTTCCGGAATGTTAAACGGATAAATAAATAAATAAATTTATTCATTTAATGGTGAAACTCGAGTATCTTTTAAATGGTGGCTCGGATCGGAAAACCGAGGGCACCGTTGAGTTTGGAGCGTGTCGTTTACCCTAGGAGGGGTATAAGTTTCGCGGGCGCGGGCCGTTTATGAAAAATGGCCCCAGGGGTGTTTTCGTAATTTAGCGGCTTCTGACGTTAAATTTTATAACTTTTGAACGGGGTCTCGGATTAAAATTTTGAGACCTCCGTTGTTCTCAGGAGGTGGTTTTTACCCTAGGGGAGGCTTAACCTCGACCTCGTCGGGGGTTTCGGATGCGAGTCTTTCGGGGGTTTTAAATTAATTAAAACATTAATTAATTTATTTAAACCCCCCCCCCCACCCCCTTCTCCCTTGAAACCCCTGGAAAAACTCCTCTCCCTCTCCTCCTCCACCTCCGGAGATGGCTCCGGTGAAGCAGCTCCTACAAGGCGGCGGTTTGGCGGCGAAACTCCGGGCAACACCCACGAGGTAGGGTTTTGTCGTTTTCATTTTCTATTCCTGTACCTAATTAGAGCTCGAATTTTTGTATCAAATATCTGTCTAATTATAAAAAAAAAGACCATGAATGAAAAGTATATTTTATTCTCTTTCTGACGCTTGTTTTGGATTTGGAATCGGAGTTCGGAGGAACCCGCAGCGCCTCGTCGAAGTTTGAGGGTTTTTGATTTTGTTCCGGCCGGTTTGGGGGTGTTTCGGCGAGCCAGGGTGGCGGTCCGGCGAGCGGCAGGCGGTCCCGGCGGAGGCGGTGGCTTCGGCTGGCGGCGGCGCTTTCCAGCGCTGGCGGTGGACGGCGGGCCGGCTTCAGGGTGACGGCAGGCGGAGGCGGCCGGGCGGCTCCGGCGTAGGGCAGAGGAGGACGCGGGGTGCGCGGCCTCGCGTGCGGTGCGACCGCGACCCGCATGTTGCGGGTCGCTGCTGGGGAAAGCAGAACGACCTTGATGGCCGGTCGAGGGAGCTGGCCGCGGCCAGCTGGCTGTGGCGGACTGAACCGGGCCCGCGGCCGGGCCGCGGGCCGGCTGAGGGCGGACCGGCCGGACCGGGCCGGTCCGGGCCTAGGGAGTGCCCCCCCCCCCCCCTCTTTGAATTTCCGATGCCCGTAACGAAAGTTACGGGCGTCCGTTTTGCGCGCCGTCAGTGGCACCACGGACCTTGCGTCGAGAGGAATGTTTTGAGATGGTTTAAGGAATTTTTAATTCCCGAAACGAGGTGCCGCGGAGGCGCGACGCGTATTTAAGTGGTTTGTCGTTTTCCGGGGGAAACTTGTTTTGGGCGGCACGGACGCATCAGACGTCCGTTTTGAGCGCCGTCAGTTGCGTTGGGACCCTGGCGTCAGGGAAAGGTTTTCCAGGGTGGTTTCAGGCGTTGAAGCCGAAGTTGAGGTGCGGGCCCCATGACCCGTCTATCGAGCTGCTTGCAGCGTTTCATGACTTTTTGTCGGACGTCCGTTTGGGGCGTGTGAGCAGTCGATGTTGGGTGTTTTTCCGAGGGAATCGCGTTGGCGCAGTCTGCCCGCTGTAATTCCGCACGATGGTGCGGGCCCCGTGAGGGCCGTTTCGGGAGTTGACGGTGATTTCCAGCTTTATCACCCGACGACCGTTTTGGACAAGTGAGTAGTCCATCTTGTGTGCTTTTTCGAGAGGATCGCAACGGTACGATCCGTTTGTGGAGTTTCAGGACCGGGTTGCAGGTCCCACGAAACACCGCTCGTGTGCGGTGCACCGGAATGCATCTTTTTCTCTGGATATCCATTGCACTCATGTGAGTAGTGCTTTTGACGTGTTTTCCCGAGGGTATCGCAATGGTGCGATGCGCCCGACTGTTTTCGGGGCCGAGGCTCGGGATCACGGGATGCCGTTCGGTCGTGAGGCGGTGTTGGTGACCTTTTCCATCGGATATCCGTTGAAGGTGAGTAAGTAGTCGATCTCGTGTGTTTTTTCGCGAGGATTACAACGGTTCGATCCGTTTGGTTCTACGGAGCCTTATACGTGATCTTATTAAATATGGAAGCATGAAAGGTTCTCTAGTGGTGGTTCTCCCTACCTTGTTTGTAGCGGGCCCTTGGCGTGTGATCACGCACTCTTGGGAGAGTGATGTAAGTGGTTCACGAGATGTGGTTGGCCATGCCTGGGCCTTTGAGTTGGAGATGTTACGTCACGCCTTCGTGTTGACGTTGGGTGTTGTGTGCACGATGGCCCTTGGGCTGAGACTGTGGTATACTCTCAGAGTATACGGAAATTATTGGAGGTACATGTGGTTGTTCGTACCTGATAACGTTGGTGCGTTCAATTGGGGTTGAGATGGGGCCACACGTTGTGTGGGCCCCACGTGCGTGCTGGGTTCTGCTTTGCGTACTTTGACCTCTCGCGACGTAGAGGGTCCCTCTGTGTGTTTGTTTGACCAGCAGGGTGGAGTTTTTCCCCTGACTCGGTGCTCGTTTTTTGACCAGTAGGGTTGAGTGGTCTCCCCCCTGGTTTCATTCTCGATGGTTTGGCTGGCAGCGGTGCTAGTGACACCCAGTGATGGAGCAGGCGCTGGACTTCTTTTGGGTGAGTTGTTCTGGAGTTGGGTGGTTGCACGATACCCACTCCGTGTTTGGTTGTCCAGTGTTGTACCCTCCAGTGGATATGGCCAGAGCAGTTCTGAGTTTTACCCTCCAGCGGGGCTAGGAAGTGGGTTACTCATCGGCTTCTAGGGTCTACCCTCCAGCGGAGACTGGGCAGTGGGTCACCCGACGCTCTTAGGGTCTACCCTCTAGCAGAGACTGGGCATTGGGTTACCCGACACACTTAGGGTCTACCCTCCAGCAGAGACTGGGTAGTGGGTCACCCGACACACCTAGGGTCTACCCTCCAGCAGAGACTGGGTAGTGGGTCACCCGACGACCTCTTAGGGTCTACCCTCCAGCAGGGCTGTGTAGTGGGTCTCCCGTCGTCTAGTTCCAGGTCTACCCTCCAGCACAGTTGGGCAGTGGGTCGCCTGTCAAATTATTCTAGGTCTACCCTCCAGTGGGGCTGGGCAGTGGGTCGCTTGATGATGTATTAAGGTCTACCCTCCAGCGGGGCTGGGCAGTGGGTCGTCGGATGATGTGTTATGGTTTACCCTCCAGCAGGGGTGGGTAGTGGGTCACCAAGTATCTTAATATGGTTTACCCTCCAGCGGGGCTGGGCAGTGGGTTTCTTGATGACGTGTTAGGGTTTACCCTCCATCAGGGCTGGGCAGTGGGTCACCCTATATCTGATTATGAATTACCCTCCAGCAGGGCTGGGCAGTGGGGAAACCGATTAGCATTCCACACTCAGTCCTCTCGACTAGTCTAGTCTGTGGCTTACCTCCGTGAATACCGGAGCGGGACCCTTGGTTGTACGGGTCGGTGATGGAACAACTTGACTTTGAGGAGACCTCTCGACTGCAGGGCAGTGATGAGGTGTGGTTTGACTTTCCTAGAACACTCAAGTACGAGGGGCACTTTCCCCACCGAGACGCGTTCTTGTGACGTGATCTAAAACCGTGTGGGTGAGTCAGTGCCGCCCAAATCGGATAGTGTCGAGGTGCGGTGATTGAGCCTCTTGGCTTGCGGTTCGGGGTAGACGTGCGGGATGATGGGTATTGATGGGGTTATGTCTGGGACTATTGGCTACTCTTTTCTTGGGCTGAGCTACGGGATGGAGATCCCCTTACAACATTGTTCGGGCTTCTTGCTGAGCATAAAGATATGTATATACCTTGTTCGCGCACCCACTTCTTGGGCTTGGTTACTCTCCCTCCAGGAGAGGCGAAGACGCGCGGGGTATGCCACGTGATTTTCGTGTCTAGCTTCTCGTGGTTGAATGAGTCTACTCTCCTAATATAGGTAGCGAAGACTCAACGAGAAGATCATCTTCTCACTGTTTCCAGCTCCTTGTGCCTGGACGAGTCTACTTCCTTTCCTTTGTTGGGTTGAGCTGGACTCTTTACTGCACTCTCTGTTGTACTCCCTTTTCTTTTCCTTGTTCGCTCTACTGCTCACCCTTCGGTACCTCCTTTGTTTCTCCCTCGAGCCTTCGGGGTATCCTACTGAGTATTTTTATACTCACCCGTGCTTGGGCTTTGCTCGCACTTGGTGTGCCCTTGCAGACAACGGGCAGGTGGAGCATGACTTCAGTGGAGCGTAGGAGCTTGGGAGCTTGGACCACGTGCGGTGGTCGTGGTCGGGTTCTAGGTGGGAGACCCGTCAGCTGTTTCTTTTGTTTACCTGTTGCCGGGTTGTGACACTTTTGGTTGGGCGCGTGTTTTGAACCTTTTTCCTTTTCAGCACTGTACTTTGTACTTGTAGAGGTCGATGCACTTTGTGGTATATATATAGCAGTTTCCCTTTCCTTTTCTTTGCTTGTATTTACTTTTACTTTGCACTGTTGCATTGAGTTTTCTGCGTGTGTGTGTGTACAGGTGCCTAGGAAAAGTCCTCCCCGAGTTAGTGTGCCTTCGGCGCTGGTCGCCAGCCCCTGGCCTATGGAGGCGGGCTTGGGGTAGTTGCGGCTCGAGCTCGGGTAGGGTCGGGTCGTGACAAAGTGGTATCAGAGGTGGTTCATTCCTTGGGACGTTGTGCGGACATCCCTAAAAGAGGAATTGGTTGGGATATAGGGCAACAGTGTTAATGTGTCTCGAGAGCGGCTCTTAGGCCAGGGAGTCCAGTGATGGTGCGGCGGCCAACGTATCCATTCATGAGGACCCTGATAACCCGCTTTTTGACTCGGCATGCTGAGACACTCGTTGCGGGGAAATTTGTTTGTGCATCACATAGGACTGAGTCTTTGACTGTCCTTCTTGAGTTATCTCCCCATCGTTGTTGTTGTGGTATATACATATATGCTCATCTGACCGCGGCACTCCTTGATAATATTCAAGATGTCTCCGTGAAGACATCCAGCCCAGATACCCACTTTGGTGCGTGACGACGACCCTGTGAGCTATGAGGCCACGGTCCAGGACCCATCATGCGAGCCCCTTCTTCGGGTGGGCTGGTACCAGCACCCCCACCTGTTGAGCAGCAGACAGTTCATCCAGAGCAGGCTGAGTTTGAGCGCGGGTTGAGCACGCTCCGTGAGTTCTAGCGGCAGGGACCGCTGAGGTTCAGTGGTGAGCCAGACCCTCAGGCAGCAGAGGTTTGGCTCGAGGCAGTGGTTTGCCTTTTCAGGCTTGTGCAGACACTGACAGGTCAGAGAGTGGCTTTGGCAGCCACCCTTTTCGTGGAGTATCTTGGCATTGGTGGAGTCTGGTGACTCAGTTTCTTGACGAGTCGTCGCTTTCATGGGGCTACTTTCAGTTGTTGCTCCATGAAGAGTTTTCCCCTCCTTCTTGCGCTCCATTCGGATTCAGGAGCTCCTGCAATTTCAGCAGGGAGGGATGATGGTGGCCGAGTACGCGGCTAGTTTTGCAGATCGTGCACGCTTTTACCCGGACTTGGTCCATGACGACAACCTCCGAGCACAGAAGTTTGAGAAGGGTCTCCGTAGAGAGATTCGTGCTCTCATAGTACCCTTTGGCATTTCCACATATGCCGAGGTGCTAGAGCAGGCGCTGGTGACAGAGGGCTTCCCGTCATGTTTTGCGGTTGGTAGTGGCAGTGGGCACGACGGAGCCAGGACGTCTGCCATAGCTAGCAGGCACCGGAGGATAGGGCCTCGATGCAGGTGGCCTTCCCACTGCCGGTTTCGGAGACGTGGTCGTATACCACTGTGGCGAAAAGGCGCAGGGCCTCAGCCGAGGATGCCCTTCCGTGAGTGGATCCCGGGCCGTGGTCGTACACCACAATGGCCCCAGAGGGCAACATGGCATCCCAGAGAGCGCCGGTGCTATGCTTGTGACGGGAGAGGTCACTTGGCATGAGACTTCCCGACCCGAGTTGCTGAGAGCTTCATCAGACAGTAGGCGCACCACCACGACAGAGGCAGCGCTGTGATCAGAGTAGTGGCCAGAGAGGTGGTGCTAGCGTAGGAGCGGGAGGAGCTGGAGGTGGGGGATGACGTTACGAGATCTCCCCATCACCACTAGGCGGTCCACATCAGGCTCCGGGAGTTGATGGTTGGGACCGCGGGTAGCCACGAGCTTTGGATGTCTACGATCCTGCAGAGCACGGGATGGTGAGAGATACCCCTTGCGACTCTTCTACTTCTTGCAGTAGAATTTATAGGCTCTGCATGTGAAAGGAATTTTTCCCTGCTCTTTGTTTGAGGTGTTACCAGGGTGACGCAGGGCGTCGGGTGTAACCCTGTGTTGGTAAGGTAAAAGGCGTGAGACCTTTTCCTTTAGTCGATGGTGTTGGCTCCTTCGCCTGTGGATCGTGTACGAGAGCATCGACTGTGGAATCTTGCGTGACCAGATATCCTTGGGTGTTCCACCATATGTATATTATGAAGGAGGTAATCACCGGGCCTTGTTTTCAGGTGCGGGCGGTGATTTTAGTCGCGGCGTGCGACGTAGAGGTTCGTTCGGGGAGGTGAGCTACCCCAAGAGCCTTCGAGCCATTTGAGACCGTGCAAAGGGATGACGAGGTTGTCTACCGCCTTGCCCTAACCCCAAAGTCTGGAGTGGGTGCATGACATCGGCAAGGGCCGACCTCGCGTGAACAGATCAATCCTTTGGTCAGTGTATGGCTACGCAGAGCTATGCGTGGGTTTCTTTTGGGTATGAAAAATCTAGGTGTGGGCTTAGTACCCTGTGTTGCTCCCAAGTTTTTCTTTTCAAGGACGAAAAGCTTGAAGGAGGGAATGATGTAAGAACCCGGTTTTTTCTGAGAAAGACTTTGGAATATTCTTGATGATATTCTAGGGCAGCGCCATCATACGGCGTGCGATTCTGAGCCCCAGAGTGGCCGGAATTAAATTTCCAGTGCGTTCACACTGGAAACGCTAAATAAATGAGATAACTCCTAAACGGAGTTCCGGATCAGAGATCCGAGTGTACGGATGGGTCTGGAATGAGGTTTTTACTCTAGGAACGACATAAAACTTGTCGGCGCGGGATGTTTGGACCCCTCGCCCGCTTTCAGAACGTTAAATGGATAAATAAATAAATAAATTTATTTGTTTAATGGTGAAACTAGAGTGTCTTTTAAACGGTGGCTCGAAATAGAAAACCGAGGGCACCGTTGAGTTCGGAGCGTGTCGTTTACCCTAGGAGAGGTATAAGTTTCGCGGGCGCGAGCCGTTTATGATAAATGGCCCCAGGGGCGTTTTCGTAATTTAGCAGCTTCAGACGTTAAATTTTATAACTTTTGAACGGGGTCTCAGATTAAAATTCCAAGAGTTCCGTTGTGCTCGGGAGGTGGTTTTTACCCTAGGGGAGGCTTAACCTCGACCTCGTCGGGGGTTTCAGATGCGGGTCTTTCGGGGTTTTTAAATTAATTAAAACATTAATTAATTTATTTAAACCCGCCCCCACCCCCTTCTCCCTTGAACCCCCGGGAAAAAATCCTCTCCTTCTCCTCCTCCACCTCCGGCGAGGGCTCCGGTGAAGCAGCTCTGGTAAGGCGGCGGTTCGGCGGCGAAGCTCCGGGCAACGTCCACGAGGTAGGGTTTTGTCGTTTGAATTTTCTATTCCTGTACGTACTTCGAGCTCGAATTTTTGTATCAAATATCTGTCAAATTATCAAACAAAGACCATGAATGTGAATTATATTTTATTCTCTTTCTGACGCTTGTTTCGGATTTGGAATCGGAGTTCGGAGGAACTCGCAGCGCCTCGTCAAAGTTTGCGGGTTTTTGATTTTGTTCCGGCCGGTTTGGGGGTGTTCCGGTGAGCCAGGGTGGCAGTCTGGCGAGCGGCAGGCGGTCCCGGCGGAGGCGGTGGCTTCGGCTTGCGGCGGCACTTTCTGGCGCTGGCGGTGGACGGCAGGCCGGCTTCAGGGCGACGGCAGGCGGAGGCGGCCGGGCGGCTCCGACGTAGGGCAGAGGAGGACGCGGGGTGCACGACCCCGCGTGCGGCGTGACTGCGACCCGCATGTCGCGGGTCGCTGCTGGGGAAAGTAGACCGGCCTTGATGGCCGGTCGAGGGAGTTGGCCACGGCCAGCTGGCCGCGGCGGACTGAACCGGGCCCGCAGCCGGGCCGCGGGCCGGCTGAGGGCGGACCGGGCCGGTCCGGGCCTAGGGAGTGCCCCCCCCCCCTCTTTGAATTTCCGATGCCCGTAACATTCGTTACGAGCATCCGTTTTGCGCGCCGTCAGCGGAACCACGGAACATGCGTCGAGGGGAATGTTTTGAGATGGTTTCGGGAATTTTTAATTCCCAAAACGAGGGGCCGCGGAGGCGCGACACGTCTTTAAGTGGTTTGTCGTTTTCCGGGGGAAACTTGTTTTGGGCGGCGCAGATGCATCAGACGTCCATTTTGTGCGCCGTCAGTTGCGTTGGGACCCTGGCGTCAGGGTGAAGTTTTCTAGAGTGGTTTCGGGCGTTGAAGCCGAAGTTGAGGTGCGGGCCCCATGACCCGTCTTTCGAGCTGCGTGCAGCGTTTCACGACTTTTTGTCGGACATCCGTTTGGGGCGTGTGAGCTGTCGATGTTGGGTGTTTTTCCGAGGGCATCACATTGGCTCAGTCTACCCGCTGTAATTCCGCAAGATGGTGCGGGGCCCGCGAGGGCTGTTTCCGGAGTTGACCGTGATTTCTAGCTTTATCACCGGGCGACCGTTTTGGACAAGTGAGTAGTCCAGCTTGTGTGCTTTTTCGAGAGGATCGCAACGATGCGATCTGTTCGTGGAGTTTCGGGACCGGGTTGCGGGTCCCACGAAACACCGCTCATGTGTGGTGCGCCGGAATGCATCTTTTTCTCCGGATATCTGTTGAACTCATGTGAGTAGTGATTTTGATGTGTTTTCCCGAGGGGATCGCAATGGTGTGATGCACCCGACTGTTTTTGGGGCCGAGGCTCGGGATCACGGGACGCCGTTAGGGCGTGAGGCGATGTTGGTGACCTTTTTCGTCGGATATCCATTGGAGGCGAGTAAGTAGTCGATCTCGCGTGTTTTTCCGCGAGGATTACAACGGTTCAATCCGTTTGGTTCTGCAGAGCCTTATACGTGATCTTATTAAATATGGAAGCATGAAAGGTTCTCCGGTGGTGGTTTGCCCTACCTTGTTTGTAGCAGGCCCTTGGCGTGTGATCACGCACTCTTGGGAGAGTGATGTAAGTGGTTCACGAGATGTGGTTGGCCGTGCCTGGGCCTTTGAGTTGGAGATGTTACATCACGCCTTCGCGTTGACGTTGGGTGCTGTGTGCACAATGACCCTTGGGCTGAGACTGTGGTATACTCTCGGAGTATACGGAAATGCTTGGAGGTACATGTGGTTGTTCGTACCTAAGAACGTTGGTGCATTCAGTTGGGTTTGAGATGGGGCCACACGTTGTGTGGGCCCCATGTGCGTTCCGGGTTCTGCTTTGCGTACTTTGACCTCTCGCGACGTAGAGGGTCCCTCTGTGTGTTTGTTTGACCAGCAGGGTGGAGCTTTTCCCCTGAATCGGTGCTCATTTGTTGACCAGCAGGGTTGAGTGGTCTCCCCCTTGTTTCATTCTAGATGGTTTGACCGGTAGTGGTGCTAGTGACACCCAGTGATGGAGCAGGCACTGAACTTATTTTGGGTGAGTTGTTCTGGAGTTGGGTGGTTGCGCGATACCCACTCCGTGTTTGGTTGGCCAGTGTTGTACCCTCCAGTGGATATGGCCAGAGCAGTTCTGAGTTTTACCCTCCAGCGGGGCTGGGCAGTGGGTTACTCATCGGCTTCTAGGGTCTACCCTCCAGCGGAGACTGGGCAGTGGGTCACCCAACGCTCTTAGGGTCTACCCTCCAGCAGAGACTGGGCAGTGGGTCACCCGACACACTTAGGCTCTACCCTCCAGCAGAGACTGGGTAGTGAGTCACCTGATGCACTTAGGGTCTACCCTCCAGCAGAGACTGGGTAGTGGGTCACCCGACGACCTCTTAGGGTCTACCCTCCAGCAGGGCTGGGCAGTGGGTCGCCCGTTGTCTAGTTCCAGGTCTACCCTCCAGCACGGTTGGGCAGTGGGTCGCCTGTCGACTTATTCCAGGTCTACCCTCCAGCGGGGCTGGGCAGTGGGTCTCTTGATGATGTATTAAGGTCTACCCTCCAGCGAGGCTGGGCAGTGGGTTGCCGGATGATGTGTTATGGTTTACCCTCCAGCAGGGCTGGGCAGTGGGTCACCCAGTATCTTAATATGGTTTACCCTCCAGCGGGGTTGGGCAGTGGGTCGCTTGATGACGTGTTAGGGTTTACCCTCCAGCAGGGCTGGGTAATGGGTCACCCGATATCTGATTATGAATTACCCTCCAGCAGGGCTGGGCAGTGGGGACACCGGTTAGCATTCCAGACTCAGTCCTCTCGACTAGGCTAGTCTGTGGCTTACCTCCGTGAATACCGGAGCGGGACCCTTGGTTGTACGGGTCGGTGATGGAACGTCTTGACTTTGAGGAGACCTCTCGACTGCAGGGCAGTGATGAGGTGTGGTTTGACTTTCCTAGAACACTCAAGTATGAGGGGCGCTCCCCCCCCGAGATGCGTTCTTGTGACGCGATCTAAAACCATGCAGGCGAGTCAATGTCGCCCAAAGCGGATAGTGTCGAGGTGCAGTAATTGAGCCCCTTGTATTGCGGTTAGGGGTAGATGTGCGGGATGCTGGGCATTGATGGGGTTATGTCTGGGACTGTTAGATACTCTTTTCTTGGGCTGAGCTACGGGACGGAGATCCCCTTACGACGTTGTTCGGGCTTCTTGCTGAGCATAAAGATATGTATATACCTTGTTCGCGCACCCACTTCTTGGGCTTGGTAACTCTCCCTCCAGGAGAGGCGAAGACGCGCGGGCTATGCCACGTGCTTTCCGTGTCTAGCTTCTCGTGGTTGTATGAGTCTAATCTCCTAATATAGGTAGCGAAGACTCAACGGGAAGATCATCTTCTCACCGTTTCCAGCTCCTTGTGCCTAGACGAGTCTACTTCCTTTCTTTTGTTGGGTTGAGCTGGACTCTTTACTACACTCTTTGTTTTACTCCCTTTGCTTTTCCCTGTTCTCTCTACTGCTCACCCTTCGGTACCTCCTTTGTTGCTCCCTCGAGCCTTCGGGGTATCCTACTGAGTATTTTTATACTCACCCCTGCTTGGGATTTGCCCGCACTTGGTGTTCCCTTGCAGACGACGGACAAGTGGAGCGTGACTTCAGTAGAGCGTAGGAGCTTGGGAGCTTGGACCGCGTGCGGTGGTCGTGGCCGGGTTCCAGGTGGGAGACCCGTCAGCTGTTTCTTTTGTTTACCTGTTGCTGGGTTGTGGCACTTTTGGTTGGGCGTGTGTTTTGCCCCTTTTTCCATTTCAGCACTATACTTTGTACTTGTAGAGGTTTATGCACTTTGTGGTATATATATAGCAGTTTCCATTTCCTTTTATTTGCTTGTATTTACTTTTACTCTGCACTGTTGCATTGAGTTTGCTGCGTGTGTGTGTACAGGTGCCTAGGCAAAGGCCTCCCTGAGTTAGTGTGCCTTCGGCACTGGTCGCCAGCCCCTGGCCTATGGAGGCGAGCTTGGGGTAGTTGCAGCTCGAGCCCGGGTAGGGTCGGGTCGTGACACATTATAGGAACAAATGAACAAAAATTTTCTTATAGAAATATCATGCGACTCATTTTTTATGTTCTTAAAAGTTTTTCAAGGTGAAATACCTATTCTCATCAATTAATTCCATATCATCCATACTTTTCTGAGAATATTCATCTTCAAAAACCTAGTTTTAGAATAAAATGTGAAGGGAGGACAGCTAGACCTTGTTGGGAAAACTATCTATGTCCTGTATACAATTGAGTATAGGGTCCCTTGTGTATCCATACTGGTTGTGGTGTGGTAATTTCACAAATCATGCCATATTTTATTGGGAAAAGAATTATTTTCCTTATACTCTATCTTCTAGAGTATGTTAGATAGATTCTTAATGAAATACTCAATATATCCATTTTTATTATACAGTAGCAGGATGAGTGGTTGGACTGAATACCATATTGTTGATACAACCTTTTCAACCCAAAAGAGAAGAAGTCAGTGCTATTGTTTATTAATATTGCACAAGGGACACCAAATCCGGTAATGATATTTGACTTTATAAAGTTAATGATTTATTTCATCCTAACTTCCTTAAGAGATATAACCTTAGTCTACTTGGTGAAGAAGTTATTTGAAGTAAGGATATTATTGATCTTCTTGGATGTTACTAGGGTATATGGCCCCATTACATTTATTCCCCTGGGGAAAAAGCCAAGAATATTTAGGGGTATAATTTGTTTTTGGGGTTGATGAATTAAATTGGAATGTATTTGGAAAGAATGAAACTTCCTGATGAATTCCACGTAATCTTGTGTCTTAAATGGCTAGAAGTATCCAAGATGTATGATCTGATGGGAGAGTTTGGTTGACTATCTTTTTGGTTATCCAATCATTAAATTTCTATACACCCTTGTTCAGAACTTCCTGCCCCTCAACCTCATTTTCTAGAAAGGTAACTAAAATATAAGAAACTTGTGTAGGTGGATTTCTAAACTGGACATTTCTAGAATATACTATCTTTTCAAGGATGTATTTAAGGACAAAACACTCTTGTATGGTTTTCCCTAACATCAAGTGGAAGGGTAAATAATCTAAGCGTTCAATAAGGCCAACTTAATCTGGATTACTGGGCTCTAGAATCTTTAGTAAATTACTATCCATATTTATGATAAAGTAAACAATAACCTACTCATTTTAGAAATAATAATATTTATTTATTCGATCTTCATATGACATGTGTATCTAATCCTATATTCTTTCTCAATGATGAAACAACCACCAATGTCACTTGGGAAGGGGTATCATGTGATATTACATGAGTTTAAGTGTCAGAACCAATGTTAGAGTTGGTTAAAGAATTAATGTTTTTATTTATTCTTTTTGAGTATTATTTCCTTATGCTTTTGAAATTTGTTGATTCTTTCAAATGGAATATTCCTAAATCTTTGCAACTATGTAAATCTCATGGAATCCCCTGAGATATTTCGTTGAAATGAAATGCATTTACAGCTCTTCATTAAGATTTTATATACAGATTCCAAAAAACTCTTCCTAAGGAGGTTGCATGTTTAAGGACTAGGTAAAACCCTTACCCTTAGTAATAATGTCTGGGACCCTATCATTCTCATGTTATTTGAATATTGAGAGATAAAATATCATTTTATTTCTCAGTGTTGATTTGAACTGATAGAGTCACAGTCGGTAGAGATATTACCATAATGCGATTGACCTAGATAACAAATTTCTATACTAGAAAAATAATTGTTTTTCCAGAGTCAGAACAAAGAATATGATCTTATCTATCTTTTTCTACTAGATGGATCCCATGATGGCACGGTATTGAGATAAAAAGTGAATCATATGATACTCCATATACCTATCACCATTTAATGTTAGGAAAGTTTCATTTCTGATGTTTGGAAGAGGAGGAGTTTCATCTACCCATTTGGGGTATGGTTTCCTTTCCAGTTGATCTAGTGAACACCTCCCTTCCATGACTTCCCTTACATGGGATCCATTTGAGATTCTATAGATTCAATGGATTCATTGAGTTCTATCAAGATGGTTGGTAATCTAGAAAATTTATAAAATAAAATAGGTATATCCTGATATGGTTGGTTTTCCTATGTCTTTTGTTGATAACCAGTATGGATCAGCTTAGGGAAGTTCGATTGATAGAGTTTTGGTTGTAGGCTATGTGGAGGAAACACCTGATATTCCCCTTCCATAGGGTCTATGTAGAATTTCCATTTGTACCCTAAGTTGTTTGGATAGATAAATTATATTCTTATTGGTAGATAAACCTCTCTATATTACGGGATATTTACTAGATAAGAAACGTTAATATCTATTTGAGAGTTATACATATTGGGAATAATGCCTATGAGTAATTAAACATTGATTCACTCTATCTCTTTTATCTACACTACATACTAGCACTTATTTCCTCAATAGTGGGTGGATTAACTTCATCAAGTTATGGGTGGGATTTAGGCATAATCTTTCCCATATATTAAGTTGAATCTCATCATGGTGGTGGTAGATGAGTATTTGATGAAATTATTAGATTTAGAGCTTGTATCTGATGATGAGTACACACAAATTCTTTGATAGTTTTAGTTTTTACTATGTTTTATATGTAAAATTATATATTCCTACCTTCTGTGTCTGAAACATGATCTGGATCATTAGTGGGATTGATTTTGATTACATTTACTAATACATATCATTCGATCAGAATAAAATCCTAATTAGAAGGGTTAGGAAATTGATCATTTCTTGAATATCCTCAAATTGGTAAGTTATGACTCCCCTTAGTCTTCCCTTTCTTGGAAAACCATTTCATCTTGAATCCCTAATGGTTCTTTTCCTTCCCCCTCCAAAAATCCCATGGAACTCGTTTATAGAGGGTGATAATGAGAGAATCTAAAGACACCTTTTCCAAATGTTTCCCTAAAGAGAGAGTTGGTTCATGCGATGGGATAAATTGTGAGTATATTTCTTTCAGTAACTCCCGTAGTCTTTAAAAGACCAACTTTCATAGTGATGGAAGGGTTTGTGATAAAAAATTCCCCCAACCCTATGAGGTGGGGTTGACTTGGTTCCATCGCCATAAAATCTTTAACTCTTTGGGGATTTTATGATATTCAGAGTGGAAGTGGTGGTAAAAATGATCCCATCCCTATAAGATTGGGTTTCCCCATATGATTACTACTATGACCACTACTCCTTCCCTTTTGATCTCGTGGGCCTTTATTTGAGAATGTTCTAGATATTGTGTATGTTCTGAATGTGAGATTATCACTATTGAGGTAATTAAATCATATAAAGATTCTTATTTTCTCAGCTAGAAGGCCTATTAAACCTTTTTAGGCTTGATTCAAGAGTATCTCAATTGATCATTCCTACGAAGTTTTTTTTAGATTTAGAAATAATGAGACTCTATTAAATAAGATAGTTAGCATGTGTAGAGCTTGGGTTTGAGATTCATCCTGAAGTGATTAAATTACATGAAATAATTTTTCATGGAATCTACTGAATAGGGAGAGGAGTTAAATGAAATGATTCATACTTATCTCATCCACTAATATGGACATACAATGGAGTGTTAGTGATCAACTGAGATAGAGTCCTCACATCATCTTGGGCAAAAAAATTACTAATCATCACATCATCATCTTTATATTTTGTGAGAGATTCCTCTACCTAATGTGGATTTGTTTAAAAAATTACTAATATGTTATCTTGGGCCAATACTTTCCTAATCATCACATCATCATCTTTAAATTTTGTGAGAGATTCCTCTACCTAATCTGACCAAAGAATTTGTTTCCCAGCCACCTTACTAAGGGAAGCTCTACTATATTGAAAGATAGATGATCCGATGAAAATATAAATAATTGGGAAATAATACCTATCATTAGAGATTTAGTGCTTGGTGTATATGCCATCAATATCTCGAGTGATTCATGATATAATATATTTATCAAAGTTAATTCATGAATGGTAGGAGCTTCTTTCTGAAACGAGATATCACTAATGGGAGGACCTTCGTAATGAATTCTACTATAGGTGGGGGGCATAGTGGTTAAATGACTAGCCATAAGAAGGTTTGCTATGATATATTCCCTGGAGAGGATGTTCAGGGTGGATAATATTTTATACTATAAGGGTATTACCTTCTTTCCGTTTGATCTTCTAGCCACGAGGATGATTTTTACATCTCTCATCATAATAATATATCCCACGATCGATCTTGATGTCACTAGCGGGAGGTTATTCATGGAGGATACTCTGGTAAGGACCTATAGTGTTACAAGTAGCAATATTATAGGGAGGATATCCACAAATGCACCTTATTCCTTCTTCTGATGAAGATTCAGTAGATTCTTGGTCCATTATTGAATAAGGATTTATAGACTCAAGAACAACAACATTGAGCATGGTGAGGGTATCTGCCTACTTCTAAACTTTGGGATGCCCCTAGTGAGACTTCCTCTTAGATTCTCTCCATTGGTTGGTTGGTGTAATTAGTTTTTCACTATGAGATTCATAATTTAGAGTCTTGTTAGGTGTCTCCCATGTTTCCATTAGAATATACTGATGTGATTTTTAATGATTGGTTGGAATATGGACATATCCTGATGTGTTCATTGAAGTGGGCATATGATTTCTAGTTTGAATAAGAATATATTCCTGATTTTATTTTCCATTCTTCATTGGGATATACTGACGACCCTTCTGAATGAGAGCAGAAACACGTTCTTACTCCCAAGTTTCTCTAGAAGTATTTTGATGATCATCTATAGTGATGGGGGTGAGAATATATGCCTTTCCTCGAATAGAATCCAGGATATGCCGATGACCATATTATTCTACCACTACTATGATATATTGATATTTTTGCATGACATGAGCAGGTATATATGCCTACCCATCCACTCCTACCAAGATAGCTTAATGGTCTTCTACAATATGAATAGAGATATATTCCCTTTCCTTGATGGGATAAGAGATATGATCCCGCTCTTATCTTCCACTTTATGTTAGAATATACCAATGAGATTTATGTGTGTTGGGAAAGAATATATACCCAACCCCTAGTTATATCTAATATATGATAGAACAATTCTTCAAATGCTTTGATAGTACATTTTCAATCCTAATTATTGGGTGTGGGAATACGGTCCCACCCCCTATTAGACATTAGTATATGCCGACATGAATCCTATACTACTATGAGGATATACTGAAAATATTACTAGGTATGAATAAGAATACGGTACTTCTCACCTATTACTACCAAATTATGTTGGTAGTATTGTTTAGTGGAAATGTGGAAATAATCCCACTCCTTGTGATTATTGGGCCACCACCCTTGGAGAGCTTTCTAGGGTGCTCAAGTTTGGGTAACTAGTGTTGAGATCTCTTAAATGACATCCTCAACAGGTTACTAAGGGGTTGATACTGCATGGTGGTGGTGATGACGGTGATGGATAAGAAGACACTTAGGTGACTGTCATATAAGGGTGAAGTCATATTTGACCCCCTAAGCAGCCTCCACAAGATAGAAGAGGTTTTTGTTACTATACTCCAGGGAGAGACTCCCAAAGTTGTTTGAAATGGTGATAGATGTTGCCTATATGTTTTCCACCACTCATTGTAGGACAGATGGTTTACTACAATAAAACAGTGTTTTAGTGGAAGTTTTTTCACAGCAATTTTTAAAACAGCCGCGAAAACACCACCACTAATTTTTTAAAAAAAATATTTTTTATAAATATTTTAAAATTTCTTCCAATTTTTTTTATAATTTTGTTTGTGGAGGTTTTTAAAAAAACCACTGCGAAATTGAGGGAAAAAATTAAAAGAAATTATTAATTAATTAATTAATATTTCTTATTTTTTATTTACAATTAAATATAGTTTGTTATTTATAATTTTAATTTTTTATAATTTTTTAATTAATAAATATTTATTATTATTAGTTAATAATATTTTTAAACTAAAAACAAATCTTCAATAAGTTAAAGAACAGACTTTAGCATCAAATGACCATAACTTCTGATCCAAAACTCCATTTCAGCTCCACAACTAGTCAAATCAAAGATTATCAAATGAGGTAAAACCAAGTGATATTTAAATCATGTGATAATCAAAGGAAAATAATATATTCAAATTTCAAAAGTTTAAAATCGAACTCAAACTTCAAACGGCCATAACTTTTAATCTGGGTGTCTGTTTGGGCTTTACCATGTAACAAATCGAAGCCTACAATAATCTCTACACTATTTCAGTTTGGTACCCACTGTTTGAGTATTATACCCCTTTCTATTCCTCTAGAAAGGTCCAAAATGCCTCTGAAAATAGAGGTTTTAGTTGCAGACCCCGATTTCTTAAAATTCAAACAGTTATAAATGTCGATCCAGGTGTCCGTTCGGTCTGTACCACATATCATATCGAATCTCATTTCATAATATTTGATTTGACTGGTTGTGGCATTGAAGATGGAGTCCCAGATCATGTTTTATGGTTATTTTAGTGTTTTTAGGGTTTTCACAGATTCTTAATGTATTATGATTTAATTAATTAACTAATTAATTAATTAATTATTTTTATTTATTTATTTAATATTTATTTATTTATTAATTATTAATTAATTAATTAATTATTTATTTATCTATTATCTATTATTTATTATTTAATGTTTAATATTATTTATTTATTTATCAATTTATGTATTGATAAATTTATATATTTATTTATTTATTATTAATTAATTAATTATTTATTATTTATTAATTGTGTAGTTATAAATTATTTATTAAATATTAAATATTTCATATTAAATATTAAATATTGAATATTAGATATTAAATATTAAATATTAATTAAGAATTATTAATGATTAATTATCAACTATTAATTATTAGTTTTTATTTATTTATTTATTTATTTATCTATTTATTTATTTATATATTTATTAGTTATTATTTATTATTTATTAATTTATTTTTTATTTACTAAATATTAATTTATTATTAGTTTATTATTCATTTATTATTTATTTATTTATGTATTATTTATTTATTCAATATTTATTATTTATTAACTATAAAGTATTTATTTACTAAAATTTTCTTAATAATTTATTAATAATTTATAAATTTATAAATATTAATTTTTAATTTTTAATTATTAATTATTAATGATCAATTGTTAATTATTAATTTTTATTAATTAATAAATATTAAATATTAAATATTAATTATTTACCATTTATTATATATAATTTAATTTTTTTCATTATTTATTATTCATTATTTATTTATTATGAATTTTTTATTTATTTATCATATATTAAATTACTTTTAGTTAATTTATTATTTATACATTACTTATATGTTATATGTTATATATTATATATTATATATTATATATTATATATTAGATATTATATATTATGTATTATATATTACATATTACATATTACATATTATATATTATATATTATATATTATCTATTATCTATTATCTATTATCTATTATATATTATGTTTTATATATTATACATTTTATATTATATATTATATATTATAGATTATATACTATATACTATATATTATATATTGTATATTAGATATTAGATATTAGATATTTGATATTTGATATTAGATATTAGATATTAGATATTAGATATTAGATATTAGATATTAGATATTAGATATTAGATAATAGATATTATATATTTCATATTATTTAGTATTTAGTATTTAGTATTTAGTATTTAGTTTTTATTATTTAAAAGTTACTATTTAATTTTTACTATTTAATATTTATTATTTACTATTTATTATTTACTATTTACTATTTTTTATTTACTATTTTTTATTTACAATTTATTTCAATATTATATGTTTCTTTGTTTATTATTCAATTATATTCTATTTATTAATTAAATATTTTTGATTAGTAATTATTAAATTTTAATAATCACTTATTAATTATTGATTTTCGATTAATCAATATTGATTAATAATTATTGATTAATAATTATTTAGTATATATCTATTTTTATGTATTATTTGTTTTCCCAATTAATATATATATATATATAAGTATATTAAATTCGATTTATTGACTACATGAAGAGCTTGATGGAGTGGTAAAGTCTGAAGAATAAGCAAGAGGTAAGAGGTTCAAATCTCTCCCAACACAGAATTTCTATATATGTCATGATCATGTGCATGAACATGGACTTGTTCATGGACATGGGAATGAGCATGGTAATAATAAATAAATAAATAAATAAATAAATAATGAATATAAAAAAAATTATTTTTTTAAAAAAATTATAAAAGAGCGACGATTTAAACCACCGCTAAAAAAACCACCGCGAAATCATTCTATAACGGTTTTAAAAAATCACTGTTAATTATTTCTTGACATATGATTATCAACGATTTTCCAAAACCACCGTAGAATTATATAATGGCAGTTTAAACTGTCGCTAAATAAAATTTTGGCATATTGGTTAGTGGGAATTCATGCCAAGGAGGTCTTCATGAATGTCCTCCAGTGTTGGGATAGTACCATTCAGGTGGTACTCTCATACTAATGTGTTTTTTACTATTTTTAGTGATTCTTTATTGGTGACAATTCATTCTTGTTCAATGATGCCCTAACTATGATAGCAACCGTGGAATATGTGTCATTGAAAGGATTCCATTAACATAGATTGAAGGGAGTTCTAGGTTAGTCCTGAAAATATCAACAAATACAAACAAGAAAACCCATAAAAACCACATCATAAGTAAAAATGCATGTTTGAACAATCACTTTCATAGTTAAAGGATTCATGCTGGGTTCACCATTTTTGTTTGAGTGGAACATGCAAAATAAAATGAACCGATGTTTGGTGGTTAAAGGATAATAAAATTTAAAGATTCATATCATATCCACTCTCTTGGTTTTCATAGAATATGAAAAATAAAATATCCTAATACTTGGTTATGAAAGGCTTTAATAGATCAAATATTCACATCAAGTTCACCATTTTTTATGTGGAACACACAAAAAATAATGGACTGATGTTTGGTTGTGAGAGGATATCGCAATTTAAAGATTCACATCAGATTTTATAGTTTTCTATGGGAAACACCAATTCACCTTGACATCCATGATGGTCTATAGTGGACATTATTTTAGGCTTTATTTCCATAGGTGGTCACTAGGGAGTTTTACGAGCGATGCTTCAGAATATATATTGGTTAAGAGGGTGAGAAGTCAGAATCATCACACCTTTTTAGGTGACTATTTCCAAATCTTGTACTCTATTATAGATTTCTTAAATTTTCATGAATCATTCCTAAGTCCCAGTGCAGGATTGGTTACCCCTATTCCAAAAATTAGTCATTAACATGTATCGATGTAAACATATGTATGTACAAGAGGTCCTCTATCTTTGTTATTTACTAATTTATGATACTTAATTTTAAAGGACTATGGTTTAATGCCACTCAACTGGGGAATATTGAATTTATCACAACCTTGGAAAGGAATATATTTTTATGGTGTTGGTATTAGGACTATGAAAAGGGAAACCTATATATATTTATAAATGCAATTCGAACCCACATAGTTCAATGTCACTTAACAAGACACATCCTGCCTTTTAAGGTCATGGGAAAAGGACTTATCCTTGTAGTTTAGCATTATGTGGAAAGAATTATTAGGAGGAATATTATTATAAATTATTGGTATGGTACTTACACATGAGAAACCCTCTCTGGTTGTCCATAAAGGAAATGTGGCAAAATGAGTATTGATTTAACGGGGAATATATCCTAGTTAAATAAATTTGATAAGACCCAAAGGGAATATTTCCCTCCCAGTGGAGGAAAATTCTTTCTAGAAACATATCCCAATAAAGGTTGATTCCTATGGAATTTGGTCCTAATGGGAAAAAATGCATTCTCATAGGGAATATAGCCCAATGAGTGAGGACGTCTAGACTCACGGGGAATATAGCCGAGTACAGAGGGAAGTAAGTCACTTGATGAGGTATATAACCTATTAGGATATATGTGAAAAGTTTATGATGGTGGGTTTTAACCTTTGGGAGGCATCCTATATATCATATTTAACAGGAATCAAAGCCAATATAGTTTTAGATGCAAAATTTATGGTATTGTGGTAGGACTATTCTTTATAGTGTAATATCATGTAGTAAGGAAATTGTTGTGTAGTTTTATGTCATGATACTAAGAAACTAGACACATAGTTTAATGTTATTTTGTGAGGATATATGTGTCATGAAATGTACGAAAACATAATATTGAGTATGGATTATGCATATGGGTATTCCCTTGGAAGATAGGTTAGGGATTAGAAAGAGTAGAATGCCCAGTTGGAGGAATATTAATTATGAAAATATCATGATCACCTTTTATATATAATATCATATGAGTCATCATTTATAGGATAAGAAAGATATAATATAAGATCAATAAAATTTTATGAGAGTTTATAATTAAAGTTAAATGGGGCGTATACACTAAGGATGACCTTTGTGATTATCCTTGTCTAATTAGCGACATATCCAATAGGAGACCTCTTGGGTGTTATACTTGAGAGGAGGACCATCCTCCAATATTTATTCCTTGTGATAGGAAGGGAAAGATATAGAGGAAGGGGTAGTATGTCCCCTTGTAATAATGACTAGGGGATTACTCTAGGAGGGACACCCTAAAAGGAATATGACTCTTTAGGGATAATAAGTTAGGGCTTACAAATTGGATATTCCCTTAGAAGATAGGTTGAGGCTTACACCTAATAAGAGGAAAAATTAGAGGAATTTTAATTGTGCTAATGGAATGATCAAATCATATATCCAATACCTCATGACCTATACTCAATGTGATATAAAAGAGATAATAAAATATTTAATATATTTTATGAGAGTGAAAAATTAAGTTTGAACGATGATTATGTGTCGAGGATTCCCTTTGTGTGTATCCCTGACTATTTTATGACATCACCAATATAAACTATCAAGGATATTTTGCTTGACAGAAGGAAAATACTCTTATCTTACTCCCCATTGGTAGGTAGGGTGGGATATAAAGGCAGGGGGAGTATATCCCCCCTATAATAAAAATTAGGGGCTTACTCTAGGAGGGACACCCTGAAGGGAATATGAACTTTAGGGATAATATGTTGGGGATTATGAATTTGATGTTCCCATTATGGTATAATATGGATCATTTAATGGAGAAAAAAATCATCATCAATCCAGAAGATATTGCTCCTGTGTCTTCTCGATAGGGGCCCTCGTTATCATGGGAATCCATAATTATAATTCTTCTAAGGGTTATATATATATGGGATGAAAATTCCTAATCTGTCTTTTATCAAGGGAATATAAAATTAAAGGGGTTCACCTAGTGAAAATTCCCTACTCATATTGGTACAATGATTTTTTAGGGGGCTTTAATTTGGCCTTCTTAGGGTTTACTTGGTTAAATTGGGCTACATGTTGATCATACACCCTATAAGTAGGAACCAATGGGAGGAGGGGATGAAGTAAACCAAGGAGGGTAAAAACCATGTGATTGATTCATAGAGGTAGGTTTTCTCATGCGGTAAGAGTTCATTATAAACTAGAAAACTTGGTAGATAGGAATTAAAATACAAAATCCACTTGGTAACCTTATGAATGAGCCCTATCCACTTTAGGGACTCACAAAGGGATCATCTCACCTAGTCAGTAGAAAATCATAATGATGATCCATGTGATAACCTCACGGGGTAGGCCATTACACTTGGAAGATACACAATGGAAGGAAAAACCACCTAGGAGATAGTTGATGAGGGGTCATCTTTTTTGGGACATGCGTGAGAGAATAATTATGTACAGTATCTAGGTGGCTAATACCTCATAGAAGTGGATTTGTGGAGGAAATAAATTCCCATGAATTTCATATAATGAGAATTACCTTGTGAATAATTATTTTTTTATCATTTTCCTTTGAGTATATCTATAATCCCATCCTTTATATCTCCTTTACATGTCTCATATAAATGAAAAAATTGGTATTTATAGGCATGGAAAGAGAAAACCATTTCATGAAATAGTAGTCTGTGTAGTAGGGGGAGAATAACCATATAGTGGCTTCAAATACCATTAACACATGAGGGTGATTAAACTATATAGTACATGTTTAATGCCTATAAAATGGGGTAGGTGGTTTCCAAGTTTATGGGAGGTCACATGATGTTAATGTCTTGGAATCACGTGTTCAGTGGGTGGACACCTGATCGATGAATGAATGACTAGTGGATGGGAGCCAATGATACTTCTTTATCTCAAAAGCACATGGACGATTCATGGTTGATGGATAGTGTTGGTAGGTAGATCATCGAGTTCTCTTATTTCCTTTGTTATTTTATAATATCTGTAGGCATTAACACCCACACTTCCCAAGGGAAACTCATATTTGGAAAATAGTTTTGAAAACATGAAGATTCTATCCAGAATTGAAGCTAAATTGGAAAAGGTAAATTGGTTAAGAAGAAATTTTCAATGTAGCTACTCAAATTGATAACAGATGAGGTGTAAATTATTACCTATTATATATACTATGATTGTGTTCTCACCATTTAATGAATTGAAGGTGATGCTAGTTCTCAAAATGGAGAACTAATGAGGCAAAGTAAGTTGGAGTAACTATTCTAGATCTAATTAAGTCACAGTCTTGGAAAGATATATCGCTTGGAATTTAACATAACATTATAATAAAATGTATACCTTTCTGAAGTGAATATAGATATCATACCTTGAGGGGGATTTGATATTTAGAAACTTCTAGAACCATTCAATTCATATAAATCTACAATTTATCAAAAATTATTGAAAGTATTAAATGGTGAATTATGTATTTATATTCTATCATACATATTTATGAATAAAAAATGAATGATATTAAGTGGGAGAATTTTAATTGATCAATTAAATGAAAGATTATGAAGCTTGAAGAGATACATGGCTAGTCACATAACTCAAAATCTATTTCATGTTCTTGAATGTTGTAATTTGTGTGTTAAGATGAGCATAGGTATTTCAGACTATAATAATTAGAAAGAGATATATATCAATTGGTGTATACTAATTTGACCTAAAAAATGTGTATGTATCCCTTGTGGAATAATATTGACAAAAAGTATGGGTTTGTGTCATATTTTTCTAATTATTGGATAACCATGATGTCTAAATCAAACCATCTTGTTTTATACACTGAGAATGGATCATGTAGACTTAGAGTGGAATGGTTAATGGAACAATGATTAAGAATGAAGTGATATGATCTTCTCTAATATTCTTTGTAATTGTCTCTAATAAGGGGGATAGAGAAGAAAATGTGATTTAGTATTGGAAATAAATAAAAAGGGAGATATTGATGAATCCACATTGTGTGAGTTTTACTAGTTTTCAATAAAATAATAAATATACCCGAAGTGGTGATTGGAAATATTTTTAATCCCTAAGAAAATTGGAGAGAATAATAATGGTGTTCTAAATACATGTGTGTTAAGGAGTAATACCTTAAATCTTGGAAGTGTTTCTTCCATCACTAGTTGTGTAACAAAGAGGATGTGAAATATGTTCTTCCATTACCTATATAGAAAAGTAATGAGGAGTTGGTCCTATGAAGTTTACATATATTTATTTCATAAAGCCAATAAAAAATTAAAAATATGATAATGTGGAAAATAAGTTTCATATTTATATTTACATCTAAAATTGTGAGTCTATATGGTGGAAAATATTACTAGTTGTTTTTATTGATATTTTGGCTAAGGTATTCTAAAGTTAAAGTAAAAACAAATATCCAACTGTTAGACAACTCAACTAACCAAGAATCTAGGATGACATTGACAACTAGACAATATTAAATCTAAAAGTTTGTTGATAGTAGAATAAAGGGTGCATAACACATGAACAGGTCGATTAAAGTGCGTATGGGTATAAGATAATTAGCCATCCCCATGTGGATCAGTATGAAGGACCACCAGAGAGCACCAAAAACAGTGGATTTCATCAAAGTTTTGATGTAACACATTATATAATAAAGTATTTCCATCCTAATTAGTGTTTTGATATGTGAATAAAGAAGAAATACACTATTTATCTTCTTAAAATACATACATGAGTGGATGGAATCAAAACGATGCCATTGCACTCATCGTCTACCCTCAGCTTGAGTATTCTTCATGTGTGGATATTGAGATCCAAGAATCATTAATTGATTGATATTATCTATGATAAAATATCCACTTTGAAAAAGAAATGGTATTATAGTTTTGGGCTTTATTTTTGGAAGAATCCCAGGCTACGTAAACATGATCTAAGAATGTGAAAAAATCATTTCTAAGGCCACATATACATAAAATTTCATTTGCATAAGCATTAGGTCCGTCCATGTATATATCATTTTAGAGATATGTAAACATGAACATATCCATGTATATATGATTTTTATCGATACTATATAAAAATTATGTTGAAGCTATGTAAACATGAAATCTGAAGTTCATAAAGATCATTCCTTGCTATTTAGTTTTTTAGGATATGAGGATACAATGATAATGAGAATTCTAGAATTATATATTCTAAAGGAACAAAATTATATGATTCCTATTGGGTTATTAATTAATAAAACATCATAATAATGTGAATGGAATGTGATTCAAGTTAATTTTATATTTTCACCATGATATGTAGCTCCACATGCTGCATTGAGAAGGAAAAGGAGAGTTTTGAAACACAAAAAAACAACAATAAGAAGGCCATGTTAGGTAGAAACCATAATCGAATAATGGTTGATAACTATCATATTATGGACACCAGGGTGTAGTGATTGGCATTTTAGACAAGAAGAACACATTTGAGAAATGATGATATGGACCACATCATGGTTTAATCTTAGTAACCATTTTGAGATTCCTTCGAAGCTTGATGTTTTTTGAGTTCCAGCAAGAGTAAATCCATTATATAACACCCATAACATTTCAATATATCGAATATGAATACATAGAATGAGAAATATGAAAGTATAATTTTTTTGGAGAAAAATTAAAAGGAAATAAATAACCTGATATTAAATATTATAATAAAGGAAATATCCAAGTCTTTATCCAAATTTATTGGAAGAGTTTGAATGAAATGAAGACTGAAGATACTGAGTTCTTAGAAATTATGAGATTTTAGGAAATTAAATGTTGAAAATAATGAAAATTTAAAGAGACATATTCACATGATGTTGTAAATATATATAATAATAATAATAATGGAAAAATGAACATTTTCAACTATGTATGTATTGGATATCTTTTTTAAGTAAAAAGAAGAATAAGAGAGAGACCTAAATCCATATGTACTTGCTTATTCAGTGTTATCCAAGAGTGAAGAAGAAGATCCAACATTGCATAAAGAGGTTCTTTCTTGTGCATTGAAGATTGAGAAGAAGAAGAAAAAAGAGAGGATCTGACCACATCTGGTACTAATTACATCTAGGTTAGGAAGATAATAAAGTTATCATACAGTCATGTGTTGTAGAAGTCTATGGAATCTTGAGGAGGCCTAATTTATCCTATCAAGGAATAAGATTATTCACATTGTCAATAATATACATAAAAGATGCATTATTGATATACTTTAAAATTATATGAAAAAATATTATATTATATTGAGGTAAAATAACAACAACCTCTTCCTTACATTGTACATAGTCAGGGTTAGGATAATAGGTTTATGGTTATACCCTTACCTGTGATTGTTTTAATAATAAGAAGGAAACTATGTATGTGGTATTATAACCATGATACATTGGAGACATATCCATATTTAGGAAGTGATACCTAATTAATATATCCTAAAGTTCTATTATAATTATTTTTCATTCCATATCTTCTTACATACCAACTAAAGGAGAGATATAGAGAAAGAGAGATCTTCTCACTGAAAAAGTGAAGAGTTAATAAAGGGATACAAGTAAAATTAGAAAAAAATTAAAAAAATTGATTCACCCCTATCATTGTTTGACACATCCATAGGTGATCCTAGATATTTAAAAAAATAACAATTGTGAGAATTATTTTAAATGAAATTCATTTTTTAGGTTTTTAAAATTTATGTTTTTTATATTTTTATTTCAAAAATAGTGTGTACAAGCTCTTTTACTCCCTGAAAATGAAAATAAATTTATATAGTGATCTTCCATGAATCCCAAATAAATTATTTTATTATTAACCTAAGTGTGGACTATAATGGCATGACCTAGGGACAATATCATGAGAAGGTCACTTATAAAAACTGATTTTTCTATTTCCTTTATTATTTATCTAATATAACTACTTAAACCCTAATATATAAATGGGAGTTTATTATTGTGAATACATGTTAAATAAATATTTATATATATGAATGATAATTTAAATCACATGAAATGATGAAGAACAAAATGAAATGAAAACAAAAGTCAGAAGAAAGATACCACTCCCATGTTTGGATACATGTAAGCCTTTTCATTGTCTTAAAAAGATTAAACTTAATTTCACCTCATAAAAACTCTCTATACAATTTTATTATTCATACTAACTATAATTAAATTATTAATATTCAACATATTCAAGAACCTAAGATCCCACTATCTATCCATTACCTCATTAGAATGCAACTGCATCCGTTAATCATTTAATACACCAACTGATGAATCAAACAAAGAGACATAGAAAAGATTATAATACTGAATAATAAAACAAATAAGAATCAACAAAAGGAGACTAATATAACCTAATTATTATTCAGTAAACTATTTTAATTCTTAGAGTTCAATCAATATGAATTAATAATGGCATGAATACTCAGAATAATAATAATATTAACCAAGAAGTAATTCTCAAGTTACATCTCTATTACTATGGAGGTAAGATCACAAAACATAGGAGAGAGAAATCAATAATTTACTTTAATTATAAATGAATTACAAATTATAATAAAAGAGAAAATTGTAATAAACCTATTCTAAATTTAAATCCTAAATTCCATGTTACAAAACCCTATTATGCTGGTCTCTTTCCTTTTAAATCCCCAACAACCATGAGAAATTATATCCTTACTTCTTGTTTTGAAAAATTAGACTCTTCAGATTCTACCCATATTCCATTATCCTCAATATTTATCCTAAATTAAACCTTGTAACTTGGTTTACATTCCCATTTAATAAATGAATTTCATTAATCACAAAAAGGGTTTTTTTAAAAGGTCATAGGATGATGCCACACCGTTAACAAATGCATAGTAAAAAAATCATTTTAAGTGAAATAATTTTACATATGTGGGAAATAACCTTTATTTATTGGAAACTTCACAAACATGGTAAAGTAAATCACCCTTACACATTAATTTTTAAGTAGTAATGAATCTTATATATTCTCTAAAACGACTCTTATGTATCACCTTCAAGTCCTAGGAAAAGTATAAAACTTTTATGTATATCAGGGTAGTGTTTCTGAGACTGAAAATTTTGAAAATCCAGTATCTTATATAAATTATATTATGAATCTTATGTATCTATATGTAATGGTATTTAATTTTATCCTTTTCTGAACTTCTATATTATTTACTTTTACACATCATAAAAATTAATTTTACTTATTCATACATAAGAGTCTTCACTTAGAAAATTCTTCCCTTATATTAAATTCTAGAACTCATCTTCTAGACTTATTTAGTGAAACATTCAATAAATTTTACTTATGAGATGATGAATATGATATATTTTTATATTTACTTTAACATATCCCTATCACTTTTCCAAATTTCCTTCACCCATTTTTTGGAATTCATTCACCTTTCTTACGAATTTTCCTCAAAATTTAATTATACATTCAATGAAAGTTCTAAAAATGAATTAATTTCCTTAAAATTAATAATGTGGTGGGAGAAAAATTATTTAATTTCAAAGTAAAATTAATTTAAATTTACACTCTATTAAACCCATTTGAAAAATAAAATTCCACTAAGAATAAGGAAAACATGATAATGGAAAACACCTCATCACTATAAGAACTCTTAGAAAGAGCTCACAACCAAGGACCACCACTAACTATCACCGCTAATAATTAACAAGTATTAGATATATAAAAGTTGAGATAGATTTACATCCACCAAGATCATAACTAAATTGTGCATCATCTTCACAAAAACAATAAATGTGGGTATAAAGATCATGCAATGGTGAGTATAAAAATACCAATTAGGATGCCTCAAAAATATAAAATAAAGATATAATAACTAGTAAAATCAAAGCTATAGTACAAGTGAAAAATCATAAGGCACCCAAGTACTCTTAATATATAGAGAACCCAATGATATAGGGAACTACCCATCATCACAACATACCTATAAATTCATAACCTATATCCACTATGGTTTTCACCTCATGCATATACAGATAATTTAAGTACAAAGTAAATATTGTAAAGTTTGAAGTTGACAACCCAACTCTAAGTCACACATTAAAGGAAAGTAAGTGTTAATGTTATTCCATGAGACCCAAAAAATATTAAATTCCAAAATCCTAAAGCTTACCATGAAATATCTTTAAAAGTTTAGTGGGGTACTCACACCTCATCATGATATATGTGATGGTATAGGGTGTTATCAGACCCATAACTGAAGGACTCACTCCCTATATTAAAGGAAGATCATTGACTCTATAAATTATACGTAGGACCCTAACCTCACCAAGGAATATCAAATTAGGGGATTACCGACTCCTATTAAAGATCCCCACCCTATATGGAATAAGGGGGTACTAACTCTATACACGTTGTTTATAAAGGATACATTCCATATCATTATTATACATCCAGGGGTTATCGACTTCAAAAAATATATGGATGATTGAAACCCTAGTATTAGTATATTCTTAGGAAGGTCGTAATCCTTAAATATTATGTAAATATCCTTCCCATACACTACTATCATATCCTCAAAGATAAGTTACTAAAAATCCCAAATTTATGTGGAAAATTTTTAAAATGATAAAAGGATATGTACCATTTTAGTCTACATGGAAAATTCTTAGAATAGACTACCTATTTATCTGATTTTTACACTTTATTAAGAAGATATGAAAACTACCAATAAATGTGATGTATATGACATTTACTTCTAATAGACATGACATTTGATCCTTGGAAAGAATCTAGGCATGTACTACCACTTTATGGTCATGTAGTCACACTATACACTATGTGTAATTATGATGATATGGTTTGTTCATCCAAAGAATCACTTGGTCATGTACTCCATGACTTGTGTTTTGTGACTTCATCATACATGTAATTCCCCCTATAAACATAGTATGTGTGTGTTGTGGTTTCGTTGGTGTGTACCCTTCTAAAACTTGAGTCATGTTTCTCTAAGCATGGAATATGATCTCCAACTACATGCTATGAACATCTGATAGAACATCTGAGCATGTACACACTCAGTCAAGCCATTCCCTATTAATATACACAATGTATCCACTAGCCCATATGGCGTTTGAAGCTAGGGTGGTATCCAGTTCTTATACTCTAGAGTACCCCAACTCACATGGTCTTCTAAACATTATGTGTGACCAAATTTATTCTATATGCGATATTTATCTCACTGGTGAAACCCTAGCTGCTAACCCAAACTGGGGAATTTCATGTTCTATGAAGTAACACACTGTGTGATATTTAACTTCCATATAAACTCCAACCGCCATAAACTGAAAAAATACACGATGTGTGTTTTCTATACTAAAAAATGGTGTATTATTTTTTTTCTTCAAAAAATATATTTTTTCTTTGTTTAATTTTCCTCCTGATTGATTTCTAGATCCAAACACCATATCCATTTGTTTTATGAATTTTTCATGTCCTAAATGACTATTTTAACCAACACCATCTTCTTATCACATAGATCTCCTACCTCTTGTCCTCTTCCATATTGAACCCACTACGAAACACTTTAGCCATAGCTTGGTCTCTTCCATTTCACAACATTATTTGACCATATATTACTATAACTATCCTCCACACCCCATTCTGTGCTGATAGAACTTAATAATTTTAATCTATATCCACCAATAAGGCTATTAATATTCTTATATCATTTATAAAATAAAATATTATGATATAAATAAATTGGGGGTGGGGAATTCATTGTTGGACGAATATGACCATCCAATCATCCATGTAGAAACATTATCTAAGGATCACACCACTTGGCCCACACCTTTATTAAATCATCCTACCAGGGTGAAGAAAAGATAATAATGGTGTTTGGTGGTATTCTAACCACATGTTATTCATTTTTAAATGATTTATCAATGATCATATTGAATCCACTAAAAAATTGTGTGTAGAATAATTAGAAACTTTATTTAAATAAATCATCATGACAAGAATAATCCCAATTGATAAATTGTAACAAATTACCACAAAGTAAAAGGAAGAAATAAAAAATCACTATTATACCCAATGGTGATATCTATAGAGCTTTGATTTGTTTATTGATACCATGATATTTGATCATCATTATCACATGAATCTATATTCAATCAATTATTTGACCATTCTTCAAATCATGATTCCATTGAAGATTCCTACTTGATAGTCAATTTTGATCTCTTCTAAATTCTCTACGGTTATTGGAACAAATAGTGGAAAACCCTATACAAGGTGGTCAAATGATGAATTTATATCATTAATCTATGTCAAAAAACGTATTCTAATTGAAAACCTGAAATATATCAGTTCCTGAATCAAAACCCATACTAAAAAATTTCACCTCTCTAAGGTAAAAAACCTCATTCTAGACCTTACCATGGTGTATAAATTTCTATTTGGGACTCCATCTAGGATAAACTTCTTCTCACATATATTGGGAAAATATTTATTTATTGAACAGTATTTAATATCACTTAAAACTCAACTATATTTTATCTTTATAAAAATTGAACCCAAGGGTAAAAACCATGTCCTAAGACCAACATGATTATCATAATTTTTTTATAAGATCATTAACTATGATAAATTTACTATTCTTTCCTTTTTAAATTAAGAGACTACAAAACTCAATTAATGGGATAAGTCCTAAAATTTTAAAACATGATTTGCTATAATGTATCCAGTTAGGATGCATATTAATCTTATTTTTCATGATTTGAGTAATAGGAAAGAATTGAAACATGAGGGTTTTTATGAGTTGGTGATATAATCCTTAATAGAGTTTGAGATATTTTAGTGGATGACTTGATTGTATTTATTAAGGGCCCTTTTTAGATATTTTCTTATGGATATCTCATGTTGTTTCTATTAGATATTGTTCACTGGAACCAACTAAAACTTGCAATTTTGGTTACCATTTCATGTATATAGTTTGATATGTACATTATTATCCTTATAATATATTTAATATTCATTTTTTAACATTAATGTAACATTAATATTAGAGTATTTGTCAAACAAATGGGTTGTGCCAGTTCCCAGAAATAATAATGACCTAGATATTCATCAAACAATATTCATAAAACTATGTCTTATGGTTAAGATAATTCTCACTAATAGAAAACATATTATGTATAACTATTAGGTGTTTGGGGTTTTTAAACATTGAGGCCACTTATCATGAAGTTCACACTTGGTGATCTTTAAGGAAAATGATTAGAGGGATTGATTTCTAATAGGAATTTCATGTATTCTATAGGTATTTATAATACCTATTTTTGAGCATGTTTACTTGTCTTTAGACATGAGATCATTAATAACGTATATCTTAAATCATGTAATTTAATGTATAGATGAAAAATGTGATGACATATGATCATGAAGAGGTAACATGCATTATGTAAGGAAAAAGTGATATGAAATTAATTTAATGTTCAAGATATGAATTTCTGCTTTTGAGTTAATATAAGAATATATGAAAGGAATTTTAGTGAAATAAATGGTTCATAATAAATTCCATGTCCATTGTAATCCTAGAAGACTCATTTTATAAAGTGAAATAAATATTTTTCAAATGCATCAGATGATGACATGTGTATATTTTTTATTTGATGAGATATCGGCTAACAAAGGAAAACTACTATAATTTTAGGAAATGTCTATAAATCTATTTTCATGGTTTTATAAATGTAACAGTAAAAGGATATTATCATGGTTTATAAAAACCAAAACAATAAATAATATACTGTTGAAGTTTTATAAAATATTAAAAGTAGATAATGCACTATTATAGTTTTTTATAACTACAAAAATATATAAACTGCTATCAAAGTTTTTAAAAAATATTCCAATAGAGTTACAAAAATACTAGTAACAAAACCCCACCTATTCATTCCTCTCATTTTCTCAGCCAACTATTAGCCTATCTCATCCCTACCCTTATTCATTTCTCAGAGTACCACTATTTACCATAGTCACCTAGTCTTTTCACAATACCATCATCATCATACTATACCATCATCACACTACTTTCTTGTCGTCACCCCGCAATCTATCACTCACCCATCATTTTGCTAATCTAGGCTGCACACCCATCACCCACCTCCTTCATATTGATTTCATACTTATGGTATATGATTAATTATTTATTTTAGTGTTTTTTTTCTTGAATTAGTAGTATTTGGGATGTTGATTTGGGATTTATCATTCCCATACATATTTTTTCATATAGTATTTTTCTAATGATAGGGCATTAATTAGGGGTTTTATATCAATTTATAGAATATGGGTGTTAATTAGAGGTGGATGTACTTATAATAATGCTTTTAGACATGGAGAATGCAACACCCCAATTTTTTATGAAATATTTTTTTGAATAATTTAATTTCTTTGATAACTTGCGTTATACGCAACACTAGGTTTTAACGAACAATAATATACTATAAATACTATTATTTTAACATGAAATTTTTAACCTAACCATTAAACTTGGTGGGTTAAATAGGAATAACCACATTTTATAAATTAAGTGGTATGGATTTATATAGATAAAACATATTGATAAAAAAGTACTTAATTTTTTAATAAAATATTTATATTTTTCAAAAATACTATTTTCTCAAAAAATGTTATTTTTTTGAACAAATAATAAAATTCATTTTTCCCACATTTAGAAATTTTATTTGAAAAAATAAAATTAATTTTTGAAATCTAAAAGTCAAAATTATCTTTGAGTGAATTGTTTATAATTTGATACAACGATTAATTTTATGATGAATTGCAAAAGAACTGTTTTTTATTAAAAACTATATTTTCATTAAAATAATTTACATGCCCCATTTTATTTAAATGTGGTTTTAAAAGTAAAATTAATTCAATTATATAATTATTAATATAATTTAGGTCATTTTAATCAATTTAATATTTATTTTTTATGTTAAAACTTTCTTTACTTATGAAATATTTATCTTCGGAAAACTACTTTTTCATTGTGTCTACGAGTTGAATTTTAAATTAAAAAATTTCTGATAATGTGAATGAAATTTAGAAAAATAGATTCCATATTTTTAATTAGAACAATTAATATTATATAATAATTTCAAATTAATTTATGGTCAAAATTAATAGCAAAAACAGTAAAAATTAATTACCACGGTTAAGGTTAAAATAAGTTTACCAGGGATTGAACTAAAAAGATAAAGGTGAAAATGACTTAGAAACTTTGAAAAATACAATTTTATGGAAATTTATAGAAATTATCTCTTATAATATTTGACAATTACACATTTTTATCCTTTTAGAACATCTTAAACATGATTACACTTTTTTCTTTTAAAAAAACTCCAAGTGTGTCCATTCCCCCACTTATAAAAGGTAACCCACTCTCCTTTCCACTTAACACATTAAAACTAATTTCTTTCAGCCAATACCTAAAAAAATACATTACTTACTTACTAATAAACATCCTAGAGGCATTATTTTGATAATTAAACCCTCTTAATAAGGCTTTAGGTGTAAACCTAAAGGGGTTCTCCACAGAAGAGTTATAGTCCTTAACTATACATTTTCATTTTATTTAATCCTATAACCCCTTAAAATATTATTTAAACATAATTATATAATTAAATAAGTATTTAAAATATAATTAGATTTTATTATTTCAATGTAATTACCTATATATATCTACTCTTCATTTAATTTTGAATTGAAACCATTCATCATGTGTACGACAAACTACCACCTCACGAACAGATATAATTCATTTTCCATCATCGCCTCTCACATAAAAATATAATGTTGAATTTAAAATATTTATATGAAATTTATGACATAATTATACTTCTGGAAGTATAATATCACATATACCTTCTTTATTTCCATTATGTGGGAATACGATAACGTCACTCAAGTGTACAATAGACTACCACCACACGAAGTGATGTGATTCATTTTTCACTTACGCTTTACGTGAAAGGTAATAACGATAAATTTAGTGAATATTTGTGAAATATATGAAATAATAATTAAAATATAAAGTTGATATATTATTTACCTTTCTTTCTTTCCATCTATTGAGAAAATAGAAACAATTTTCATGCGTACATATGGCCTACCGTCTCCATGAATAGTGTCATTCATTTTCTATCTATAAATTTAATGTATTGATTAAAATTAATATATAATGAATATATATATATATATATGATATTTTTATCTTTTTTATCTTTATTTATATGATATAATCATTATAAAAGTAATAAAAAAACCAAATCAAAACATACATGGAAAATGAAGTAGTTATTACCCGAAACATGATTTTAACAAGGAAATTGTTAACAAATGAGTAATAAATATTATAAGTAAACAATATATGGTATGATATATATAAGTATTAATATTTAATAGATTTATAATAAATTTATATTTATTATATGTGAGTTTTTAATCTGTATGAATGAATTCAAGACTTAAGGTAAGGGATTTTCGTTTCACTTTTATTTATGTGGGACACATTCCTTATATACCACTTGTTCCTTTTGTGTGGTATATATAATTATCATGAATGTATTTTATGATTATTCTCATGAAAATTATGGGATATAAATATCTATATAATTTTATTTCTTTCACGGGGATTATGATTCACAAGATACCAAAGTGGTAACAACTTTATGTTACAATCACTTTGTTTATCAATATTGTTTATGATTATGCTTCCAATGATGAGATATTATTATATACCTATCAAAAAACAAAAAAAAAAACTATTTTAGTTTCATGAAAATACATGTTTTCCTTTAATTTTAATCTCTTCATATACTTAATAGTTCAAAATATGTTTTTAAGGAAAATCAAATTTATTTCTCTCTTTGGTCAAAAATCCCTTTTGTTCCATCTCCATGTTTTCTAAAAATGTTTTAAACAAATTTTTCACTGTTATGAAATTATTTTTTAATTTTTTATAAAAATTACCAAAATGTTATAAGAGGAATCTTCTTGTCATTTTCTGAATAATTATCTCTTGAAATTTTACCAAAAATGTGAAAGGAATCCTCATTTTAGCATGTATGACACGAATGGTATTTTCTATAGTCCTGAATGCTCAATGATTTAAGTATTTCTTTAAATGCTTCCAAGGTTCTTTTTAAAGAATAGTTTTCTTTAATATATGATAAATTTTTAAATTTTAATGAAGTGTTTTCAAAATGGAAAGGATATTTTTTCTAAAGAATGTTTTAATGATCTTTTTATGGAATTTCTTTTCATCAATGTCAGCAACCTTTGGTTTTAATAATGTTTTATTGGGGACATATTTCAATTATACCATATTTATTCTTTATCAGGATGGTTTATGATTATTATGAAGTTATTTTTATGTGACCCATTCATTTTCCATGGGTTATGGTATTTTGAATTGATGAGATGAATATGAAACCTATTTTCTTTCTTTGGGTTATGCTATGATGAAATGTTTATGAAACCCATTTCTTTTATATGGGTTATGCTATGATTATTTTTTTGAAACCCATTTAATTTATTGGTTTTATGATATAATTATTTTTTTATGATCTTATGGAATACAAATGTATGGATTTTGTGATGGGTGGGACCTATATCTCCATTCAATTCAATGGATAATGATTAATGTTCTATGGGATTTATGTGTACATGAGAGATTATCCCAAGATAGAAAAGGGGAACACAGTAGGTTATCCCAAGAAATAAAAATATTCTACCCAAAAGGTTACCCCAAGCCCAAAAAAGGGTAAATATGAGGTTATCCTAATCTTGTAAAATAGGGTACACAAGAGGTTTTCACAAGACCGAAGTAGGTACACAGATGGTTAGCCCAAGCCTAATATGTTATAATTGTATTAGTGGGTAGTATGGACATATTATTTTATGTGTTTATGTGTTTATGTAAACAATTTACATCTTATTCCAATTATATGATCTTATGGATCATGCATTTGATTCCATTGTGATTCATGAATTATGAACTACCAATATTTTCCCTTGACTCAGGTTTATGATCTATGATAAACAGGGCATGATTCTGAAATTTTATTTTATTATTCTCATACCATTATTCCTAAAATATGTTTATATCTCCATTTTTTACCCTTATTGAGAATATGAGATCACCCTTTATTATATTTCCCTTCCTCAGGTTATAAAGAAAGTTATTATCAATGATATGTATAAAGATAATGCTTATTATAAAGAACTTAGTGAGAGATGAAGTGGCTCCCTTATAAACCAGTTGTTAATGTATCCAAGTTTGCAAAGGAAATATCCCCATGTGATTCTTGCATGAATTATTATGTTATGTAATGAATATTAATCTACTAATATGTGATATAAATTTATAATAAGTTTAGTTTTTTTAATAGGTATCATAGAAAGGTATATTTATCTTTTGGAAACTAGGATGGGAAAACTTTAGTGAGAACCATAAGGGTAAGTCTAAGTATAGAAGAATATATTATAATTATAGTAAAGGATAGAACGAGTGGTTTATGAGAAATTATATCCCTGTTTGGATACTATAAGTGGATCTTGATCTTTAATAGTTTTACCTAGGGGTAATAACTCTAAAAATGGTGCATTGAGCTAGACTTGATCGTCACCTAGTGCATAAAAATTGGAATTAATGCACACTTATTTTGACACACTTGGGGGATATGTTTTGTAAATTCACAAATGATTTTCAAACCGTCATGAAGGATTTGAATAATTACCATGAATAACCTTGTTTAATCCTAAGGTTTCATAGATTGAAAAGGAGGTGTTATGATTTAGACATCCTTTTAGTGATTCTTAATGATTATGTGGTTCCACACTATGATTATTGTTTCTTACACTATGATTGTTGGTTTTAGTCAATGGTTTGAACCCTAAGGAATGATGTTAATGATGTGTGAAATAGACAATGAAATGATTATACTCCTGAGAGACAGAATGTTATGGGAGTTGGAATAAAAAATCTCATTTCTAATATCATAAAGTTTTTACAAGATATTAATCATGAAGAACATCCAAATGAGAAAAGAAGGGAACAATTGTATTTTGAGTCCTTTATTAGGAAACATTTACCTTCTTTTAACGGTTCTACTAATCCACTAGTTTCTAATAAATGGATCAATATCACTAAAAAGATATTTTCTATTATCTTGTTTTTGGATAATGAAATAGTCATTTTGTCTATATATAATTTGGAAGGAGAATTAGATCAATGGTGGAGTCTTATAAAAAATAAGAGGAAATAGGAATAAATTGGCTCCATGTAGTGGTATGGTTTTAAGAGATTATTTTTCAATAAGTAATTTCCTCATATTATTCATATAAAAATAGAGATTGAATTAATTGGGCTATAATAGAAGGGTGATGGATCTGTTGGTATCTATGAGGAAAATTTTACAATACCTTTGAGGTATGATTCTGCTATTATCAACTAACCTAAAAGGACAATTGATCAGTTATTTAGTTTCTTAAACCAAATCTTCGAAGGGAATTATCCATAAAACACATTAGTAGCTATAGAGAAATAATTTGATGTTATCTCAAGGTAGAAATGGATATTGGAGTTACCCATTAATATCATTGGTTTTATAAGAAGATAAAGTTATAATTCAAAGGAAATACTAAAAACCATGGAGATAAGAATATTATCCTTCCTTTATGCTTGAAGTGTGGAAGGAAACATATTGGAAATTATCTTAAGGGGATAAGTAAATGTTTTAGGTGTGTAAAGGAAGGTCAAAGAGTGAATTAATGATAGAGTGATGGGATGAAGTTTGTTAACGATGTAAATAAAGAGAAATCTCTATATAATGCACCACCCACACTACAGGGCTTCAAGAGAAAGGAGTTTGGGAATTATTTGAATGAATTTCCTAATCTAAGGGAGAATGAGGATAATAAGACACAAAAACATTTAAAGAAAAAGATAAAAGGTCAATATTATGAAATAACAATTTAAGTGAGTCATGATAGTTAGGGAAATCTTATCCTCTACTCCAGAGTTGGTAATTTCATATTGAAGTTTGTATAAATGAGACCTATAAAAATATTATTGTTCATCATTTATTGAAATTTGATATGATTATGAGCATTAATTATTCCCCACTATATTTATTTAGGAATAATGAAATCACATTTGATATTATATCGATGCAAGGATGAACCCAAGATCCCAATAGAAATGTATTTTTCTGAGATAAGTGTTTTTTTTAAAGAATAAAGGGTAAATTATCATTTGGAAGTGTTGAACTATCTGTGAGATAGTTATTTTAATAATCACAAATCATAGTTTTATTTATTTCAATTTATTCTTTTGTTCAAATTGTTCTAAATATGTTTATATATGTTTAAATCATGTATAAATATGTTTATCTATATTAATTTATATTTTACGGTTGACCTGGAAGTATTCTGTATTGAACAGACAATTTGTGATAATTCCATGTCTTGAATCACCGTTAGTTATTTTCCGATCGCACTGATGATGAACGGTCGCACTGATGATGAACGGTCACGCCAATGATGAACGGTTGCACCGATGATGAACGGTCACACTGATGACAACGATCACAACATCACCGGCTGCATCAATGAGCCAACGATGTTGATGCTACCGATACCGATGATCAATGAGATACCGATGCTGATGCTACTGATACCAATGATCAATGAGATACCGATGTTGATGCTACCGATACCGATGATCAATGAGCTACCGATGCTGATGCTACCGATACCGATGATCAATGAGCTACCGATGCTGTTGCTACCAATACTAATGATCAATGAGCTACCAATGCTGATGCTACCGATACCGATGATCAATGAGCTACTAATGATAATGATACTGATCCCGATGCAGATTCAAAATGACTCACTGATCTCATGACTCACTGATATTCATGAAAACTGTTTGAATTTATATAAACTCTTATTTAATTCCAACGGTCATATTTGATGTTTTTAATGAAATTAATGATATTTAATGTTAGTTGTTGTCATGTCAGGGGACCGTACCTCATACCTATGAAAAGGTAATCATTCCCATTGCCGGAGCTCATGGAATAAAAGGAAGATCGAGCTGTAGTAAAAGGGAGTACATGAAAAGTCATAGAGATAGAAGTTTTCCATGCACATACATACATGAAAAGAAGAACACATGAGGAACTCGGAGAAGATATTACAAGATCTTCAAAGAACTCTCATGCATGGAACCCATCACTACTGAAGAACAAACGAACAACACTAGAAACCAGAGAACACACTCACTTGCAAAGGACACCAAGCTGAACCAAGATACTCTGTTTTTCAACAGAAAAACCAGAGAAGGACTCAGAATCATTTCTACTGAATCCAACGAGTCGAGAGCTGCACTACTAATCTCTAGATCATTTTAAACTCTTACCTACTCTCTCTAAGTGATTCATTTATTTACATTTTGAGCAGTGTGTGTACTCTGTATACTTTACACACACACTGTCTCCTGTGCTGAACTGGAGGATACTAAACCCTCATTCCAAACTCCATACATCATACTGTATCCCACTGAGGATAGTGGTAGAGGTCAAGTGTGACCTGGACAACCTGTGTGCTGTTATCTTTGTTTTCCCACGAAGAACTGTGGTAGAGGTCTTAGGACCTGGACAGTATTGTACTGTTGTTAACCCCGATCTAGGGTGTGGATCAAATTTATATAAATTTTTTGAGTGGACTAAGTCTCTGCTTGATATTGAACCTCTTGGTTATATCTACTGTACTTTTTTAGTTTAAGTTTACAGTATACAATATCTAATTTATTTTCCGCTGCTATTACTTTGAAATACAAAACTATTTTAATGTTACTTTGATAGTTAAATTAGAAAGTGTTTGTACTTGTTGTGAACCAGTAGGTTAGCTTCAAAAGATAATTTAATCCTGTGATTAAATTGACTGAGATCTAATCAATCTTTAAGAATCCAATTAAACATTTACAATCTGTATAAATTCACTATAGTTTAACTTTGTTTTTAAATTGGGGGATTTTAAGAGAAATCCTTTCTTAACAGAAATTTTAATTGGAACTCAATTCACCCCCCTCTTGAGTATCCACTACGACCAACATTTGGTATCAGAGGGTTTGTTTTTTTTATAAAAGTTTTCAAATACTCTGTTTTGAAACTGTGATTTTAGTTATATTTTAAAGATCTTAAATTTCTGTTATTTTTAAATTTTATATCTTTAAATTTATTTACTAAACTCTAGTTATGTATAATAGACTATAAGGTGTTACTACCAACAATCCACCTTTCTTTAATGGCACAAATTATGTCCAGTGGAAACTGAAAATGAAAATTCATTTAGAAAGTATGAGATTTTATATCTGGACAGCTATAGAAACTGAATATAAGATTCCAGCAACTGTTAGAACTACTTGGGATGAAGCTACTAAGACAGCTTACAATAATAATTGTAAAGCTATGAATGCCATGTATTGTGATTTAAGAGATGAAGAGTTCAATAGAATATCTTCTTGTAAAACTAACTATGAAATATGGGATACTTTGAGTGTTTCTCATGAAGGAACAACTAATGATAAATAAATGAGATTGAATACATATACTATTAAATATGATAATTTTAAAATGAAGACTAATGAACCTATCTTTGACATGTATCTCAGGTAAAATGAGATTATAAATACAATGATCTCTCTTGGAAAAGATGTCACTACTAAGGAACAAATCATGATAATATTGAGATGTCTACCAGATTGATGGAGAGGCACTTCTGTCTCAATTAGAGAATCATGTGACATAAGAAAGCTACCAGTTAATGAGATCATTAGTAAGCTTATGATGTATGAGGAAGAACTCAAGGTGAATAAGGAGGATGATGATGAACCTGAAAGGAAAAATGTATCTTTTAGATCTACTTCTTCGAAGAGCAAGGACAAATACAAAGTTCAAATACAAACTGAAAGTTCAACAAGTGAAGATTCAGACTCTAACAGTAATGTTGAGATGGCTCAAATAGCCAGGAGATTCAAGAAGTTCTATAGGAAGAAGAAATTATTTAGAAAATCTAATTACAAAGGAAAGTATGAAAACAAGGGTCATTGGAAGAAGGATTGAAAAAAGCCTGACAAGAATGATGAAGTTGTCTACTATGAATGAAAAAGAAAAGGTCACATTAAAGCAGACTGTCAAAAATTGAAGTTCAAGAAGTAACATGAATACAAGGACAATAAGTATAAGAGATATATGAAAGCTACTTGGAGTTATTTAGAAGACAACAAAAGTGAATCTGAAGTTTCTGATTCTGAAAAGAATCATGCCAACACGTGCTTCATGACCAATACCTCTGAGGTACCTGTTTCTCCTATTCTAAATGATTATTATTCTGGAACTGATTATGAATCTGAAAACATTTCTAGTGAGGAACTGTTTGAAGATTTTAATATGCTTGAAGAAACATGTAATGAAATTAAAGACAATTATAAATCCTTAAAGAAACAACATGCTCTCACTGCCAATGTTAAATCTTCACTTGATATAGAAAAGGAAAAGAATGCTCAACTGTTAAAGGAAAATACTGAGTTGAAGTGGTCTTATGAGAAATTAAGGAAAGTCCTAGAAAAATTTACAAATGTAAAGGATAATCTAAATCAAATTCTAGGAATAAGAGTGGCACCAAAATATACCACTAGAATAGGATATCATCCTGGACAGAGACAACTTACTAAGACTAGATTTATTCCTAAATATGGACAAAATTGTGCTAGTTATAGTTCTGGTAATTCATATGCCTCAACTAGTTATTCACACATTTATTGATCAAACAGAGTTTATCTTTCAAAATCTGTTGAATCTCTCAATTATATGAGACCAATAAGACAAATTTGGATACCTAAAGCTTTGATTACTAACCTATCTAGACCCAAGAAGATTTGGGTACCAAAATCATTTTCCATCTAAACCTGTTTTGTAGGAGACCTGCATGAAGAGTTCTCAAAAGAAGGTATGGTACTTGGACAACGGATGTTCAAGGAACATTTCTGGAGATTATTCATGTTTTAAAAGCTTAATAAAGGTTGATGGAGGCTATGTCACCTTTGGTGATAATTCTAAAGGAAAAATCATCGGCCTAGGCCATATTGGTAACACTGATTCAGTTTTAATTTCTAAAGTTTTATTTGTTGATGGACTTAAATACAATCTGCTAAGTATTTCTCAGTTATGTGATGATGACTTTAATGTTAAATTTGTAAATGATTCCTGTAATGTTTTTAACTCTAAAAATGTTTTAGTATTTTTTTATTTGAGAAATGAAAATGTTTATGCTGTTGATTTAAATTCTTTATCCAAACAAAATGTTATTTTCCTAAATGATTTTCATAAAGAATCTTGAATTTTCCACAGAATATTAGGACACTGCAATATACATTCACTTCGAAAGCTGACAAGGAAGAACTTGGTTAGATACCTACCCAAACTTGAATTCCCAAATGACAAAATTTGTAATCCCTATCAAAAGGGAAAGAAATATAAATATTCTTTTAAATCAAAGAAAGAAGTCTCAACTTCTCAACCTCTCGAGTTGGTTCACATGGACTTGTTTGGACCTTCTAGATTTTCTAGTTTAAATGGGAAGCACTATGTCTATGCCCTAGTCGATGAATTTTCTAGATATAATTGGGCATACTTCTTAGTTGAAAAGAGTGAAGCTTGTTCTTACTTTATTAAATACTCCAAGTCTGTAGAAAACCTTAGTGGACTTAAGATTAAAACCCTGGGAAGTGATCATGGCCATGAGTTTGAAAATCATGAGTTTGACTCCTTTTTCTCACACAATGGCTATAGTCACAACTTTTCTGCTCCTAGGACACCTCAGCAGAATGGTGTAATAGAAAGAAGGAATAGAACCCTTCAGGAAATAGCAAGAACCATGATTAATGAATATGACCTACCTGTTAATTTTTGGGCTGAAGCTGTCAATAGAGCTTGTTATGTAATCAATAGAGTCTTAATTAGACCTGTTCTCAAGAAGACCCCATATGAACTATGTAATAATAGAAAACCTAAAGTTAGTTACTTCAGAGTATTTGGTTGAAAAGTCATTATTCATAATACTAAGGATAATCTAGACAAATTTGCATCCAAGAGTGATGAAGGAATCTTTTTAGGATATTCTATCTCTAGAAAAGCCTATAGAGTCTTTAATAAGAGAACCAAGTGTGTGGAAGAATCTGTTCACATCAAGTTTGATGAAACTGATCCACATGAACCTAAAGCATATCTTGAGAATCTTGAAGAAGATTTATCTGTTCTGAACCTTAATGATAAAATCAATAAACCTGTTGTAAAGACAACAAGTTCTGTAAGTGTTCCAGAATCCACTTCTGTAGAATCTGAACTTAGAAAATAACGTGAAATTTCTAGTCCTACCTTTACTAGATCAACTAGGATTCTAAAGAATCATCCTCTAGATGCTGTTGTTGGTAATCTTGATATAGGGACACAATCTAGAGCTTCTCTAAGAAACCAGGTTGAACATCAAGCTTTTCTTTCAAATCTAGAACCTAAAAATGTCAATGATGCAATCAATGATGGATTTTGGGTAATGGTTATGCAAGAAGAACTAAATAAAATTGAAAGAAACAAAGTCTGGGAATTATTTGACAGACCCAAGGGCACTTTGAAAATAGGCACTAAATGGGTTTTTAGAAATAAAGTTGATGAATTTGGAAACATAGTTAGATACAAATCTAGACTAGTTGCATAAGGATATAGTCAAGAGGAAGGTATAGACTATGAGGAAACATTTTCACCCTTAGCTAGATTAGAAGCTATTAGGATTCTACTTTCCTATGCTGCTCATATGAATTTCAAGTTATATCAAATGGATGTTAAAAGTTCTTTTCTAAATGGTTTTATTTTTGAAGATGTTTTTGTTGAACAACCACCTGGATTTACTAATCCTCATTTTCCAAATCGAGTTTTTAAACTTTCTAAAGCTTTATATGGTTTAAAACAAGCTCCAAGAGCTTGGTATGATAGACTTAGTAGTTTTATTATTTCCAAAAGTTTTACAAAAGGGATTGCTGATCCAACTCTTTTTATTAAAAGAATTTCTAAAGATGTTTTAATAGTACAAATCTATGTTGATGATATTATTTTTGGATCTTCTAAACATTATTTATGTATTGATTTTTCAAAGAGTATGTAAAATGAATTTGAAATGAGTTTAATGGGAGAACTCAAACATTGTATTGGATTTCAAGTTTTTCAAAATTAAAATGGTATTATTTTGAATAAAATTAAATATAAAAAGGATCTTTTAAAACGTTTTGGATTGGATAGTATTAAGGAAAGTGATACTCCTATGAGTACTGTTTGTAAATTGGATGCAGATGAAACTGGGAAACCAGTGGATCAAACCAATTATAGAGGTATGATTTGAAGTTTACTTTAACTTACTTCTAGTCGACTAGATATTATGTTTAGTGTATGTACGTGTGCAAGATTTCAAGATAATCCTAAATAATCTCATTTGCTTTCTGTTAAAAGAATTTTCAAATATCTTAAACATACTGCAAATTTAGGTTTGTTTTACCCAAAAAGACAATCTTTTGACTTAATGAGTTATTCAGATGCTGACTTTGTTGGTTTTAAGTTGAATAGAAAAAGAACATATGGAACATGTCATTTATTGGGAAAATCCTTAGTATCTTGGTGTAGTAAGAAGCAGAACTCTGTTGCATTATCTACTGCTGAAGAAGAATACATTGCTGCTAGTAGTTGTTGTGCACAAATTTTGTGGATGAAACACACTTTTTTGGACTATGGATATGATTTTAAGCATGTTTCAATCAACTGTGATAGCACTAGTGCAATTAACATATCAAAGAACCCTGTGTCTTACTCCAGAACCAAACACATTGATGTAAGGCACCACTTTTTGAGAGATCACTACCAAAAAGGAGATATTACTCTTGAGTTTATAGGTAATGAATATCAATTAGCTGACATTTTCACCAAGCCCTTAAGTTATGAAAAGTTAGACTTGATTAAACAAGACTTAGGTATAATAAATCAGTGAAACCAATCAGTGAAACCGATCAGTGAAACCGATCAGTAAAACCGATCAGTGAAATCAATCTATGCTACCGATTGAGTTGTACAGTCAGTGAAACCGTTAGTGTTTGTTTAAAACGACGATGTTTTACTAAATATACATTTTATTATTTTTCAACCCTAAATGATACAAATAACTACCTGTGGTTATTTCTTTTTCTAATAGAATGTTGACCTTCCATCTCCTGCCAAAATTTCTCTTCTTTTTGAATCCCAAACCTTCCGAGCCTGTCGAACCTTTCAAAACGCTCAATCCTCTCGAACCTCCAAATGGACAAGAAAAATCGACAAAGAAAGGAATCTGAAGGTTCCCCTCCTGTAAAGAATGCTCTAGGAGAGTCGAGCAGCATGACGCAGAGGTCATTAAACCTGGAGTTCGAAACTTGGGAAGTTATAGCTGAGAAAGAAGCGTGTGCCTAATGGGTGTTATCGAGCAAGTCTGCATTGTTGAAGGTATTAGAGATACAAGGATTGAAAGATTGGTTCTGTAATAATAACCGAGTCTACTACCCGAAGCTGGTGCATGAGTTTTACTTAAACTTAGGTATTTATTTGGATGGAGTAGAGGCTGCGAGATTGTCTTTAATAGTTAAAGGGGAAAAGATTACTTTTTCATAGAAATAGTGGGCTGAATGTTTGGGAGCACCTCACAATGGAAGATACTAGGATTACACTGGTAATATCCCTCCCACAAATGATTAATTTTATTATGAGTTAGCTCTGGAAATGTTGACTGGGAAGTCTGAATCAAGAAGAATAACTGCTACAGAATTGGATGGTGATAATAGAATCCTGTTTAAGTTTATTCAACACCAAATATGTCCTAGAAAAGGTGACTTTGATTCAGTAAAGTATCAAGATGTTTTTCTGTTATCTCTTTTTTTGGATGGTGAAAAGATCAACCTGTGTAGATATTTTTCTAAGCATATTGCTGAGATGATAAAACCATCAAAGAAAGCTACAACTTTGTTTTATTCTAAGAAAATCTCTACCATGATGAAGTCTTTGGACTGTGTTGATGATGGAGATGAGTGTATCTCATCCAGTAGATTTTGTATTAACAAGGATATTTGTAAGAGGATGGAAATCAACTGGAACCCATGTAATAAGGCTTGGGTTGCTGATGAGGAGAAGTTTTATGACTCCTTCAATCCTACGGATCATCCTACGAGACCAAAGGGGATGAGAGATCCTAGTTTAAAACCTGGTGAAGAAGTGGTTTATTCTGATGAAGAAGAGGAAGCAGTAGTTCCTAAGGAAATTGGTGAGTCTAGTAAGAAGGGAATAGAAGAAAAAGAAGCTAAATATAGAACTGATGCTGAAAAGGAGCCTGAATCACCTCCGTATGACAAGAGTGATCCTGATACAGTGAGCCCAAAGAAAAGAAGAATGGAATTTGGTTCAGCAAGCCCTCCTCTCAAGTTACCAGAGATAGAACCTCTTTTAGATGATGAAGAAGAAGGTGAGACTGATGAATCAACCTCTAAGGAGTATTAATTTGGTAGTACAGACAGTTCAAGTGAGAGATCAGTTAATAATGATGATGATGAAGGCCATGATGGTGATGAGGGTGATGTTGTTAGTGATAGTGATAGTAATAGCAATGACAATGTTAGTGGTGATGCTGATGATGCTAATGCTCGACCTATAGAAGGTCATAATGTGATCCAAGATGATCCTCAACCCCAACCAAATGTGCACGAAAATGTCCCTGATGCTGAGAGAACAGAACACGTGGAGATTGATAAGGATGACGAAGTCCCTCCTGAAATTCCTGGAAGAGCTCTGTTTGTGAAACATCTGTATCCTTCATGCCAAGATGCATGGGAAGAACATCCAGGTCTTGATGTTCTGATATTAGACTATCCAGAGGAATAGGAGAATGAAGGAATGGATCTTAAAGGAGTAAATGATTTAGTTAAGGCTCAATTAGTTGCAGAGTTTTTGCAAAGAGAAGACGTCATACCTAATCCTTAAGTGTCTCAAGCTAGACCTGATCCTGTAGTTGCTCAATCTGATTTTGACAGATTTAAGGTTGAATTGATTCAAGAAGTTAGAGAGACTATAAAAAATGAGTTATCTCATGTTCCTACTCCTGCACCTATGACTTTATTCTAAGCTGCTATGGATGATTTGGCTCAAAGAGTGGCAAGCCTTATCAAACCAGACCTGTGAAATTATAGTGAGTCGATTGACAGACATGCTTCCTCTTTGAATCAAGCACTCATGGATTTAGGCAGTAATTTGGTTTCTCTTTCACGAGAGTCCAGAACAACCATATCTGGTATGATGGAAGTGTTAAGAAATCTGATAGAACATCTGAAGAAGGCAAATTTGAGGAAGTTGAAAGCTGAGATCACTCAAGTTGTTGCTCAGGCTAGTTCCTCAAAGGTTACCAAGATTACTGGTCATGAAATTAATACATTAAATAATGTTATTAAAGAAGATCTAGAAGATCTTGGAAAGATTTCGGATTTGGATTCTTTGAAAAAGATGAAAGAGCATAGTGATCATATTCATAAAATGGTGCAGTTGTATTCATCTGATGCTACCAAGTCTCAAAAAGAGATTAAGGAGAAAGTGGATCATTATTTCTCTAAGATTTACACCAAGCATGAGTTGAATCAACATTTTAAAGTGCTGGCTGACAATTTGAGACTCCCTCCAGTTACTCAATATTTTAAGGCTCAAGTTCAGCAGTTGAAGGATTTTACTCCTACTTTGGAAAGTTTCATGAAGAATAAGGATGATTTTGAAAAGGATATGAAGTATGGTGGAGAATTAATTCAGGACTTCATCAATTTTCTCAAACCCTACCTTTATGTGTAAGTTAAGGCCATTGTTTTTCCTACTGCTTAGCCTCTTAATTCACCAGATGTTGCTCCTGGTCAGATGTTTGCCTCTCAAGCTCTCTCCAGTATTCGTCCAGTCTTTCAACAGACTCCTTCAGAAAAATATTCTACTTCTCAGCAGGTGACCTTAGAACCCACAATTCGTCTAGCTAGAGTCATCCTGCCTCATTTCTCTATCTGGCTAGTTCAACCTTCCACCCAGCCACCTTCTAGACCATCCATTCCTCCAACTGCCAAAGGAAAATCTCCATTGCACCTTGAGAAATAGTTGTATCTGTCAATTTTTGATAGGGTGACTATTTCCTGTACTTTTCACTTTTGTATGTGATTTTTGTACTCATTTTTGAAACATTTTTTTTCAAATGGAATATTCTTGATTATCTTCCTTCTCTTTTCTTTTTTTGATAATCCCAAAGGGGGAGAAATCAGTAATGAGAGATGAAATATCATGAATATGAATATTGGATGAACTGAATATGCATATGAGACCATGATACCTGTTTAACAAATTACTACTTTGTATGACTGCTTCACTATTTACTACATGCATACATATACACAGGGGGAGAAATGCTTACTATTTATCTAATTGGAAGCAATGCTGAAAGGGGAGAATGAATCGTATTATCTGATTTATATTATATGGGGAGAATGCCTCATTTATATAAGTTCTGTTTGCTATTCTAACCTTATCTTATCTTTTGGCTTATTTTCTTTTTATATAGGGCGAGCACACTGAATGAAAAACTTTTTTTCCCTCTTCATTTATGCCACTGATTTGTGATTATCAAAAAGGGGGAGATTTTTGAACTCTCTGTGAGATGGTTATTTTAATAATCAAAAATCTTAGTTTTATTTATTTCAATTTAGCCTTTTGTTTAAATTGTTCTAAATATGTTTATATATGTTTAAATCATGTCTAAATATTTTTATCTATGTTAATTTATATTTTATGGTTGACCTGGAAGTATTCTGGATTGAACAGACACTTTGTGAGAATTCCATGTCTTGACTCACCATTAGTTATTTTTCGGTCGCACCGATGATGAACAGTCGCACCGATGATGAATGGTCGCACCGATGATGAATGGTCTCACCCATGATGAATGGTCACACCAATGCTGAATGTTCTCACTGATGACAATGGTCGCAATATCATTGGTCACATCAATGAGCTACCGATGCTGATGCTACCGATACCGATGATCAATGAGCTACCGATGCTGATGCTACCAATACCGATGATCAATGAGCTATCGATGCTGATGCTACCGATATTGATGATCAATGAGCTACCGATGTTGATGCTACCGATACCAATGATCAATGAGCTACCGATACCGATGATCAATGAGCTACCGATGCTGATGCTACCGATACCGATGATCAATGAGCTACCGATGTTGATGCTACCGATACCGATGATCAATGAGCTACCGATGTTGATGCTATCGATATCGATGATCAATGAGCTACCGATTCTAATGCTACTGATACCAATAGAAATTCAAAATGACTCACTGATATCATGACTCACCGATAGTCTTGAAAACTGTTTGAATTTCTATAAACTCTTATTTAATTACAACGGTCATATTTGATGTTTTTAATGCAATTAATGATATTTAATGTTAGTTGTTGGAATGTCAGGGGACCGTACCTCGTACCTAGGAAAAGGTAATCATTCCCATTGCTGGAGCTCATGGAATAAAAGGAACATCGATCTGCAGTAAAAGGGAGTACGTGAAAAGGCATAGAGATAGAAGTTTTCCATGCACATACATACATGAAAAGAAGAACACACGAGGAACCAGAAGAAGATATTACAAGATCTTCAAAGAACTCTCATGCATGCAACCCAACACTACTGAAGAACACACGAAGAACACTGGAAACCAGAGAACATACTCACTTGTGAAGGACACCAAGCTGAACCACAATACTCTGTTTTTCAACATAAAAACTAGATAAGGACTCAGAAGTATTTCTGCTGAATCCAATTAGTCCAGAGCTGCACTGCTAATTTCTAGAGAATTTTAAACTCTTACCTACTCTCTCTAAGTGATTCATTTATTTACATTTTGAGCAGTGTGTGTACTCTGTATACTTTACACACACACTGTCTCCTATGCTGAACTATAGGATACTAAATCCTTATTCCAAACTCCATACATCATACTATATCCCACTGAGGATAGTGGTAGAGGTCAAGTGTGACCTGGACAGCCTACGTGCTGTTGTCTTTGTTTTCCCACGAAGAACTGTGGTAGGGGTCTTAGGACCTGGACAGTATTGTACTGTTGTTAACCCCGATCCAGGGTGTGTATCAAATTTATATAAATTGTTTGAGAGGACTAAGTCTCTGCTTGAGACTGAACCTCTTGGTTATATCTGCTGTTCTTTTTAATTTAAGTTTAAAGTATACAATATCTAATTTATTTTTCACTGCTATTACTTTGAAATACAAAATTATTTTAAAGTTTCTTTGATAGTTAAATTAGACAGTGTTTGTACTTGTTGTGAACCAGTAGGTTAGCTTCAAAAGCTAATTTAATCCTGTGATTAAATTGACTGAGATGTAATCAATATTTAAGAATCCAATTGAACATTTACAATATGTATAAATTCACTACAGTTTAACTTTGTTTTTAAATTGGGTGATTTTAAGAGAAATCATTTCTTAACAGAAATTTTAATTAGAACTCAATTCACCCCCTTCTTGAGTATCCACCTCGACCGACATGAAGTATATATAACTCACTGTAAGATTAAATTAAGAGTTATGGATACAATCATGAGTTTTTGAGTTTAATGTTGATCATAAGTTTTAATTCATGGACACCTATTTTAAGGTTTTATGTGATGGTATTTTATTGAGATTAAGGATATTTTGAGGGACATTTATGGAAGTACAACCCTTTGGTTTGTATATGTTTTAGTGAAAAAATTATTGGAGGGGGAATGAATTTACATTTTATGGAAATATGATTAAATTTATTGGTAACCTTTTGATTTTATCTTATATTTTTTTTGAGGTAATTCTAGTTTATTTTAATTTGGGAACATATTTGGAATTATATTAATATAGTTTTGGAAAAAGGATAAACCACATTCCAAGAGTCAACCTATCACATATATTAAGGACATAGGGCTAAAACCCACAACAAAAGGGTTATAAGGGTATAAAAGATACCACTACCCTATATAAATGAATATTTTTGGTGTGATAGAATAAAGAAAGATATTATAGAGTTTTTATGTCAGTGCTTGTTATGTCAGCAAGTTAAGGATGAGAGAAAGAATTTTAAGTAGATGTTATAACCATCACCTATAATAGAATGAAAATGGGAAAACATCACCATGGATTTTTTCATTGGATTACCCAAAACATATAAAAGACATAATGCTATATGGGTTTTAGTTGATCACCTTAAAAATTCATCACAATTCATCACTATCAGATAAGATTTAGATCTCGATCATTTTTCCCGGTTATATATTAAGAAAGTGGTAGGGTTGTATGAAGTACCACATTCTATTGTATCTGATCAGGATCTGAGGTTTAACTAGAAGTTATAGTGAAGTATTAAATAGTCTTTGGATATGGAGTTATGTTTAAATAGTACATATTATCCTTATATAGATGGTCAGTCTTAGGGAGAAATTCAAACCCTAGAGGATATGTTGAGATCTTGTTCTATGTATTTCAAAGGGTGTAGGGTCCAACACCTTCCTATATTATATTTTTAATAAAATAATAAATTTTATTCAAGCATTCAGATGGACCCTTATGAATAAGTCAATGGAAAGAGGTGTAGAAATCTAAGATGATGATATAAATTTGAAAAAATAAAACTATTAGGACCTGATCTAGATGAATAAATTGTGTAGAAAGTAAGATCCATTTAGAAACATATAAGTATTGGTGAAATTTATTAGAAAATTTTTGCAACCAATCAATGACTTAATGTAGAATTTGAATTCAATGACAAAGTGTTTCTAAGAATTAATTTATGTAATAAGGTAATGAGATTTATAAATAAAGGGAAAATAATCCCTAGGTACATTGATCCCTTTGAAATTATTGATCATATTAGGGTGGAATAATATTTATTGGCACTTCTATCAAACCTCTCTAAAGTCTAATATGTGTTCCGTGAATATCTCCTGAGGAAGTACATACCCAACCCTTCAAATGTACTGAAATCAGAGGTTATAGAATTGTAACATGATTCTTTCTATGAAGAAAAAATGATTGAGATTCTGGATCATAGAGATAAATTGATATGAATAAGACCACTCACCTAGTCAAATGTTTTGGGGAAAAACCACCAGCTTGAGGAAGCTCTGTGTGGACTTAAGGATGTAATGAGATAGAAGTATCATCCATTATTTTTAATAAGGGGACACAATTTTGAGGGTAAAATTCATTTTATGGGGGTTATAATGTAACACCCTTATTTTTTATGATTATTTTTTGAATAATTTAATTTCTTTTATAGCTTGCATTAAAACGCAACACCGAGTTTTAATGAATCGTAATATACTATTAATATTATTATTATTTAAACATGACCATTATAACCTAGATGTTAAAATTAGTGGTGTGAATAGGAATAACATTTTTTTAAATTTTGTATAATTATTTTATATAATAGAAACATATTTATAAAAAATAACTTAATTTTTAGTAAAATCTTTATATGTTTTGAAAATGCTATTTGCTGAAAAAAATGTTTTTTTATTTCTTTTTATGAAAAAATAATAAAATTATTTACTACCACATTTAGAAAATTTATTTGAAACAATAAACATCATTATCGAAATCTACATGTCAAAATTATCTTGGAGTGAATTTTTGATAATTTTATACAAAGATTAATTTTTTGATGAATAGTAAAAAATACTGAAATTTATTAAAAAAAACCTTTTTGTTTAAAGAATTTATAAGATACATTTAATTTTAAGTTGGTTTTAAAATTAAAATTTGTTAAACGAAATATTTATTAATCTAATTTATGTTATTTGAATCATTTTATTATTGAATTTTGATCTTAAAACTTTATATACTTAAGAAGACTTTCTCTTTAGAAAACTGTCTTTTCATCCCATCAACAAGTTTAATTTTTAATTAATAATTTTCAATTCTGTGAGTAGAATTTGGAAACACAGATACCATATTATGAATAATAATATTAAATATTATAAAATAAGGTTAACTTATTTTTTTCAGCATTAATAGATAAAAGAAAAAAAATATTTATCGCGGTTAAGGTTATAACAGGTTCACTGAGGGGTTAAACTAAAATGATAAGGATCAATATGATCTAGAAACTTGTAAAAATCCCATTTTCTAGAAATATTTCGAAATTATATCATATAAGGTTTTATAATTAGTAATTTTGTATAATTGCTTCATTTAAAAATATGGGTACACTTCTTTATTTTTAAATATTCCAAGCGTGTCATTTCCCCCACTTATAAAAGGGCACCCCTCTCCTCTCCTCTTAGTACTTCCAGAAAGCATTGGATCAAAAAATCCATACCTATATAAATTAATTACTTCAATAATCATATCCTAGAGGCCTTAGTTTCATTAGGAAACCCTCTTAATAAGGCTTTAGTTATAAACCTAAAGGGGTTCTCTGAAGAAGTATAGTCATTAACTATACATTTTCATTTTATTTCTTCCTCCAGCCCATTAAAATATTATTTAAAAATTATTATATAAAAACATGAATATATAACATATATAGATATATTATTAGGTTAATTTCATGAACTACATAAATCTTCTCTTCTATCAAGTGGGAAATGAAATCATCGATTGTGTGTACAGCAGACTACCGCCTCGTGAGCTGATGTAGTTCATTTTCCATCTCCACCCCCAATAGCTTGATATAATGATGGATTTAATATATTTATAGAATATTTATGAAATATTTATACTTATATAATTATAATATCACATATAACTTCTTAATTTCTATTTTTTGGGAATACGATAATGTGGATTGTGTGTATGGGGGACTACGCCTCACAAAGTGTTGTGATTCATTTCCCACTTATGCTTTACATGGAAGTTATAAATGATAAATTCAATGAATATATGTGATATATATGAAATAATAATTTATCTATAAAGGATATGTACTCTTTACATTTCTTTAATTTTATCTGTCATGAAAAAGGAAACAGAGTTTGTGTGAATATACAACCCACCGTCTCCATGAACAGTGTAATTAATTTTCTATCACAAACATTAACGGATTACTATAAAATCACATATAATAAAGATATATGATATTTATAACATGTTTAAAATTATAGATAATATTTAATCATGGTTAAAGTAAAATTACTAAAAATACCAAACCGAAATATTCATGGAAAACGAAGCAGTTATTACTTGAAACATGATTCTAACAAATAAATTATTAATAAATGAGTAATAAAAGGTTATAAATAAATCATATATGTTATTATATATAAAATTATTCTTATTTAATATATTTATAAAAAACCTATATTTTTTATATATGAGGTTTTAATGTGTACTACAGAAGTTAATACTTAATGTAACAGATTTTCGCCTTACTTTTATTTTTGTGGGACACATGCGTTATACACTACTTGTTCTTTTTGTATGGTGTATATAATAACTATGAATGTTTTTAGTGGTTATTATCATTAAAATTATGGGTTATACATATAAATATAATTTTCTTTCTTTCATGGGTCTTACGATTCATAAGATACTATAGTGGTAACAACTTTATGTTACTATCTCTTTGTTTATAGGGATTATTTATGATTATGATTCCAATGATGAGATATTATAATATACCTCTCAAGAAACAAATAAATTTTATTATATTATCATTATTTTATCAAAAAACATGTTTTCCGTTATTTTTTCTCTCTTTATATACTCTAGATTTTAAAATAACGTTTTAAGAAAAACTGACTTTATCTCTCTCTTCGGTCAAATTTTTTCTTCTTCTATGTCCATGTTTTCAAAAAAACATTTTAAAGTAATTTTTTACTATATTAAATTTTTCCATGAAATATTTACCCATGTTTTAATTTTTAAAAAATATTTTAAAAGGAATCCTATTTTAGGTTTATAAACAATCCTCTTGACATTTTTATTGAAAATGTGAAAGGAATATTCATTTTAACATGTATGAAATGAACAATATTTTATACTATCATGACCACTAAATGATTTAAATATTTTATAAAAGTTTCCAAGGTTATTTTTAAAGAGATTTGTTTATTTAATATTTGATATATTTTTAATTTTTAAATAATTATTTCAAAATGGAAAGGATAATTTCCTCATGAATGTTTTAATGATCTTTTGGAGGAATTTATCTTCATAAATGAAAACAAACTTTTGTGTTTTTTATGTTTTACTAGGGATATGACCCAATTATAAAATATTTATTATTTCTCTGGATGGTTTATGATTATTATGAATATATGTTTATGAATCCTATTCATTTTCCATAGGTTATGCTATAATGAATTGGTGAGATGATTATGAAACCCATTTCCTTTCTATGGGTTATTCTATGATGAAATGTTTATGAAACCCATTTTCTTTTATATTTATTACTCTATAATGAAATGTTTATGAAAACCATTTCCTTTATATGGGTTATAAAATGATGATTGTTTTATGATCTTGTGGAACAAAAATATATGGATTATGTGATGGGTGGGACCTATATCTACATCCAATGCATTCAGTAATGATAAATGTTATATGACCTCAGAGGGTATACATGATATTATCCCAAGCCCAAAATAGGGTAAAAAATGTTATACTATGTATGAAAAAGAGGGTACATAAGGGGTTATCCCTAGACCAAAAAGAGGGTACACTGGAGGTCATCCCAATCTCGAAACATAGGGTACATAAGAGATTATCCTAATCCCAAAGCAGATACACGAGTGGTTATCCCAAGCCTAACATGTTATGAATGTCTTGGTGGGTTTCATTAAAATAAGATTTTGTATTCTTATGTGTGTATTCCAAAAATATTTTTCTTATGATAATTTTATGCTCCCATGACTCATGTATTTGATTCGATTGTGATTAATGTCTTATGAATTACCAAGATTTATGCCATGACTCATGTTTATGATCTATGATATGCATGGTATGGTTTTCAAATGTTATTTTCATGTTCTTATACCCTTATGATCATGTTATGTTCATATCTCCCTTGTTTACCCTTAATGAGCATATGAGATCAACATTTATTATGTTTCCTTTCTCCAAGCTATGAAGAAAGGCAATATGTATGATATGTCTATGAAGGGTTCTAGTTATGAAGAACTTAGTATGAGATTGAGTATCTCACTAATGAAATAGTTGTTTATGCATCCATGTTTCCAAAGGTACTGGACCCATACGATTATGGAATGGATCATTATGTTATATAATAAATATTTATCTATTAATATGCGACATCAATGTATGAGAAGTTTGGGTCTTTATAGAGAACTCTCTTTATATCGTACATTAGATATAGTGATTGAACCCTTATACTTAAGTTATTTGTTTAATTTTAATTCAATTTAAAATGTGTTTTTATATTTGTGATTTAAATTATTTTATTATTTAATCAGTTATCCTTTATTTCTTATTATTTAATAAATTAGATATTTTTTAATATGATCATTTAGTAGAATATAAGAAATTAATAATCGATGAATATAATTTATTGAGTGAATATCGAGTTATTTTATAAAAAAATATCATTTTAAATTTAATAACACACACACTCTCACAAATATGTATTTATTTATTATTATTTTAATTTATATATATTGCGTGAAAAATTACTTAAATAATAAGATGGATATATTTTTGTTTGTGTAAATTTATATGGGTGTGTGATTTTGAAACTACTTAATTTATTGTTATTTATGTTCAAAAACTTATTATCATAATTTTAAGAAAATAATTTATTTAACTATGTGAATTTTATTTTGTTAATATTATTTTTTTATAAATAAATATTTGGTTTTTATATATTCATTTGATATGGATCATATATTTGAATAAATTAAACTGTTATATATTTATTGATGTTTATTATTATAAATTTAAAATATTTAGATATATTTATATTTATTTTTTATTTAGTTTATTATATATTATATTATATTATATTTTTTCTACAATAAATATAAGTGGGATGTTTGGTCTTGATCTAGTGTTGAATGAGTTTAAAAATAATCTTGAAATAGTGTTGTATTTCTCTTTAATAATTGCTTTACTAACTGATCTTATTTGATACCCTTGTCATAATTTCATAAAAAAACATGGTTGACTCTTGAAGATGTAATTTTTCATATCACTAGATTTGGATTTCAAACTAAATATAAGGAATGATAATAGAGAAATAGTTCAATAAGAAGAAAATATTTAAATTCCCAAGATGCATGGTTTCAAAGACATGATATTTGGTTGGTTTAATTTTATTTATCATCATGAGTATATAACTAGGATATAATTGGAAGTAATGATTAGAAATTAAATTTAAAGTTCAAATACTAAGATCCATAATGATGACATTGTGAAATCTGATAAGGTGATAGAGGATGCAATGAAATTGGTATATCTTGGTATTTTCAAGATTAAAAACATCAATTTATGGTGTGTTATTTCATGTAAAAACCATGTATGGATTTAGTTATAATATTATTGAATATCTACTTAGATTCTTGAAATAATTTCTTTATGATGGTTCAAAAATTTCTGAAAATGATTATGATGCAATGGATTTAATTAACAAACTTGAATTTTTTTATAATAAAATACATGCCCACCTCAATGATTATACGATATACTAGAACAAAAACACATCTTTAAATGAATATAATCAATGTAGTATATGTATATTGAATTTAAATAAACATGGTATCTATCTCAAGTTCTATAGAAGGTTATACATAACATTTCTTTGACACAAAGACCATACGACATGTTTTTTTCAGAAAAAATAGTAAAAGAAATGAGTTGACATGTATAAAGAAATAAAAATAATGAGAATTTGGTGAAATAAGGAAATAAATTTATATAACATGATATTACTAAAAATATATATTGATTTTTCATCTGAGATATGTAATGTAATATTGGGGTTATTATGTAACGGTTTTAATCTATTTGTAAATACTCATAAAATTCAAAATACATGAACCATATTATTTCTTATATATAATCTCACACCTCATATATGATTGAATAAGCTATATAATTTCATTAAAATATCTATTTCTAGGATGAATGGCCCAGTGAATGATATAAATGTGTATTTACAATTATTAATATTTGAGATTAATTATTTGTTGAAAGCAGATGTTCCTACATTTGATATTTCAAGGAAGGATTCATTTCAAATGTGTGATAATATTGTGTATATTATGATTTTTTTACTAATTATGGAGTGATATTTGGATGGATAATTAAGGAAAAAATATCTTTTCAAATATATTTAAACTATATATAATTAATAAATATGAAACATCGATTGGGTTTTAGTTTCTTAGGACGTCATTTTTTCCTATAGAAGAGTCATCCATATAGAAATTATGGATTCCATTTTGATAATATTGTTAATAAATAGAAACTACATCTATGTATTCTATGATGCTTGAAATATGTTTAGGGATTTAATTTTGTATTTGAAATGGGTTTTATTATTGAGATAATTAAACCAAGTATGCATAAATATACCTACATAAATTGGATTGAAAAGATTATATTATTTTATTTATCATATTCGTCATCCAATATATTGTGAAATTTTATAGACATGATGAATAATGGAAAAAACATGTGAATTTTTACTTGTATTAATTCTGAATACCAAGGGAAAAAAGGCTGACTTAAGATCATGTTATGATTTGAAGGATGGGATAAGAAATATATTCTTCCTAATATAATTTGTATAAACATATGGTCATCTCCTAATGCCTATTACATGATAGAAACCATAGAGAGAGAAATTTCTATATGGATTATAGGGTCTCAAGGTTTTAGATGGTGATTAAAGTATCATATCCAAATGAGTGAATACTAGATATGTAAAGTTAAAATCCTTGAAATTTCCTGACTATCACATATTGTTACATGAGTAGCTTCTAATAATTATACGACATGTACTAAGAGTCAATTTAAGGGACGTTGTTAATAATTTTTTTAACTTATATAGAGATATCTATTGTAAATTATTTACTAAAAAAGTGAATAAAATGAAACAAGATGCACCAATCGTTATTTATTTGGCCCAAGAGTGCATGATTTTTTATTTTATGTATTTTAAAAATGTTAATATGAGGTAAAATCGACCAATGAGAAATAGAGATGATAAATATGATCTAATTGAGGTACAATTTCCATAAATTTTATAACTAGGGGGATTTTTGGTCCATTTACACCGATTAATTTGTAACTTGAGGAGATAGACGAAACATCATACTATATTGTTTAATTACGATGTCATTAATGAATATTTTAAGTAAACTATATCAACTATGAATTAATTTACAATAATTTTTTATTAGATTTATTTTATTAATTTATTATTAAAAAATATTGTAGGAAACGTAAAGAAACTGTTCTTTACCTCAAGAAGAAATAAGTTGCATTATTAGAAGTTTCTTGCATGGTTGAAATCTAAAAAAAGTCCATATATTTGTTAACTTTTTTATATTATAGTTGTGATTAATAATATTAATTAAGCTATTATATATGGAATGTTGAGATTTTACAGAGTAGTGTAATACCTCATAAGACTATATTACTTTATTTTGATCCTAATATGGCGGTATGTGAGTGTAAATCCATTGTTTTGAATATATACCATTCATTATTAAAAGTATTTAGGAAAATATGAAAACTCAAAATGGAGTTTTCATAATAAACACTGAAATAGAATGTTATTATGTGTTATGTTATAAGAAACTACATTAAATAGATGTATCGTATGGTAAATTAGTAGAGACAATAATTATATTCGATTATTACTCTCAAGATCAACATGTTATGATGAAATATAAATTTTTTGATACATTGAATTGATAAAGAATGCATGTTAAAAAATATTTCCTTATAGTAGTTAAAATGGATTGTTATAATTAAAATAATGAACCATAAATATTGGATTCCCTCACAAAATAAGTGTTTTACATAAAAGTGTTGTTAAATTTTCATTTTAGTGTTTTTGATAGAACAATACCTTGACATATTTTCAATGGAGATACATATGATATTTTCTAAAACAATGTGCCTATAGGTTACTATCATAGTCCTCGATATGATGATCAAAATATTTCAAATTTCAAATAATATTTGAACCTAAAGTACTATTGGAAAAGTAAGATAAATGTTGGTATTGTCAATTTACTTTCATAAATTATTTTATATTTAGAGGAATGGAACTAATGATCACCCATGCGAGTATAAATTTTTAAAATTTACTGTATTATCCCTTTTTATATTTATTTATATATCATGATAAATATCTTTTTAGGTCTGATGACACAACAAAATCATTTTACAACTCCAACTTCTATAATTTTATTAGGTATTTCTACTTCACAACATTCCTTAACTAGTCCACCTCAATTGGAAATGTCGATGCCATATTCTCTATATGTTCTGGGTGGACCTTTTCTTCCACCATGTCCTTACTTCCCCTATTATCATATCCCATGATTCCTATCTCATCATACATACTTCTATATAATAATGGGTTATCATGAACCACTAATTTTACCCCCCATGATTCTTCTTCTTATCATTTTTGTGGGTACTATGGATCTTCTTGGCACAAAGGTCATAGGGTATACTGATCATCCTATTAACATTGATGTGACTCACCATTGTGCATCAGGTAAATGATCATGTATCTTGTTAATATTAGTAATTATAATTCTATAATTATTTTATTACTAGCTTTTTTTATAGGTTGTTATGATGCTTCTTCTGGTACTAAACACCTTGACCATACATGGATGCAATCTATATGGAATATAGAGACTTAGATCATGGTAAACTATAGTGAAGATCAAAAAATAATTAATAAACATGGAAAAGAATGTAAAAGATTCATGAGAACACTATCTAGACAAATATAAATAATATTCATACATCTAACCCCATGGTATAAAGTGGAATATGTAATAAATTATAGAGTAAATATAGAGATTTAGGTATCAATATATATTTATTTCTACTATGACTTTACTATATATTCTAATATAAAATCAATAATTTAATTTGGGTTTCTTTATTATAATTTTCCAGATGGTTATAATGTGAGGGAAACTTACATTATAGAGGTATTTGTTCTATGGTGGTCCTATAAATAAGATTTGTATCATGGGTCAATAGAGAGAATTGTAAAACCCCAGGAGCACATTCCTAATTGAAAAGAATTCTACAATGTTTTCCTACTATACATTCCTAAATTTTAGGTATATAATTTTATTATTTTTCAATTATTATATGATATAATTAATTTTTTTTCTTAAAAATTATTTCTTTAATTTATATTTTTATCCAAGATTCATCGAAGAAGAATAAAAAAGTCAAAAATTTAATATTTTTACACTATTGGGCGCATTACTATTCATGACCATGAGAAAATGTAGGTATATATTAATTTAGTTATATATATATATATCCAATGTTAATATTTGTTTTCTTATTTATTAAAAGTTAATTTTTAGAAAAAATAATAGAATATCATGGGTTGGGTACCTAGTTCCCAACTGTTTTACTCAAGGAATAAGAGAAGGGATAAAAATATAGTTAATGTAGCCGTGGGAGAAAAAATTGAAAGGTTATTTATAATTTCAATAAACAAAAATAATTAATGAATGCATTCATTTTTTATTTTCTAAATAATTTCACAGGTTTATTTTAAGGCTTGCGATAAAGAGTTAGAGTACCATGTATGCTCTAATGATTATTTCAGTTAGGTTTTCGGTCTGGATCACCTAGTAAGTGTTCAATGTAGGCCTCAAAATAAAATTACACATATTTTTTATTATCCATTATCAAAAACCAAAGGTTCTTACAATCTATCTATTACATATTAGTGTTTGGATGAAATGAAGAAATGAATGGTTCTTATGGTCAAAAAATGATTAAAAGATTCCATTTCATTTGATCCATGATATTGAGAGATATGTTATCACATTTTGATTCTTGGATTACCTACTTTAAGGAATCATTTTCTCCAAGTGGTTCACATAGTGACATTTACCCATTTCCAGGTGATGATTATGATGGTATTGTTTCGATAGATGTCGATGTTGGTGTTGTATAAAAAGAAGATGCTAATGATTGGTGGCAGTGGTGATGATGAACCTGCTCAACATTTATGAGCATGCACTACTTTTAATTGGTAAGTTACTTTTTTATAAATATCATTGCATTAATGGTTTAATTTAAAAGATATATTATATTAATTTTTTAACTATGAAGTTATTTTTAATGCATTAATCCATTATTGTTTTATATAAGATCACTTGGAAAAGATCCACTGTTATTTTAGTGGGGTTACATACTAAATCCAGTATGTAATAACTAATTTTGAGTTTGATTTAAAACTAAAAAAAATTGATTTTTGTATTCTATTAGTATTTTTCATGCATTATTTTATGGTAGTTATATGTTTTGAATGAATTTTAATATTATTTGTCAATAATCGAGTTCCATATATAATATGTATATGATCAATGTGCATTTGAATTGTAGATAAGTGTATTTGTAAAGGGAAAAGTATATTTGTTATGCCTTAATTTCTAATATAATATTATTTTATATTTAAATTTATTAATTAACATATTTTATTTATTTTATTATTATAGTGACATAAAATGTGAGTTCTTTGAGACACCATATATTTTGAAGCTTACTAATGATATGAATATGATTTGGAATATTTACATTGTAAGTAAAATGAATTTGGAATAAAAATAAATTTGAAGCATGAAAATACAAGAATAGATTTACAATTCAATTTATACAATATTTTTTTCATTTTTTGTTAATGATTATAGGTTAAGAAATTGAAAGATAATTTACTTGAAAAAATATCATCCTACATTGTTAAAATTCATTAAGTTTGTAAATTAGTTACATTCCCCACTAATTTTTTGAATTCTTATTTATTTATTTTGAATTAAATGTATCATTAATTTTTGTATTAGTAAAAATGAAATGGATATATGAAGGTGTTTCTTATAATGGATTTATAGAAATGTGTTTCCCAAAGACTGAGAAACATTATATTTGAAAGAATAAAATGTTTTAACTAGTGGTTTTTGAAATAACATTTTTATTATTTTAGATTTTTTTAAAGGTGAATTCAAGGTTGATGGATTTATTAAAACCATAGAAATGTGTTTTTTAAATGAAGTATATTTTTTAAAATATTTAAAGTGAAATATTTTCAATGAAATTGATATGGAATGGTTTACTATAAATTTTTATGGTTTCATAGTATTGATAGTCATAAGTGTTTCAAATTAATAGTAATGATGAATTTATAGGTAAAATATTTTTTAGAGAATATTTTATTATCTATTAATTGAATATATTTTATAAATGTATAAAAAACATAGATTAATTTCCATATATAGGAACTTTTTTTTAATTTTGAACAGTGTTAGTGTTCTTGAATGATGAGAATTTGATATATCTTGGATAGTTTATTTGATCGGATTATTATTAAGAAAATGAATTTTTAAATTGAGTATTGTATGATGTGGAATTGTATATTTGTGTTTGTGATAGATATTGTTAATTAGATTGAGTTTAATATGATGTGTCATGACCCCCTACTGGAACCCCACCTCGGTTGGTATTGGAGATGAGTATGATCCCCGAAGACCACCCCAAATAGGCCATAGGTTAATGATTAGTACCGAGGGTATATCACACACATATTGGTAGAATTACACTCATAAATACTAAAAATAAAGGAAGAATGACTAATTATCTCCATAATATAGTAAATAAAACACCCCATAATTCATGTAATGTAAGAGGTAAAATAGAATCTCCATAGTATATATCATAAATTACCACACCTTTGAAAATGAATCAATGAATGTCATGAGCTAGTAATTCCCATACCAATAATAAAATCCCTTCCATAGACCTATAAAAATAGAATATATATATATATATTGGGGTTAGAAAACATGTATACTCAGTAGAATACTCTATACAATGTCACATATAAAAGTGGAAGAAACATGAAAAAATATTAGTGAATAAACAATGAAACTAACTCGTTACCTATACCAAGTCAACAATTTCCCCATCCTCACCAAGGAATAATCATTGAAATCTACATATAATTCCAGTAATATAATATTCATTAAGATATATATGTTAAAGGTAAGCCACATGCACTTCCCCACAGAACTAGTCACCCTCCCTGCCCAACGACTTACTTCCCGACACTACCATCTCTTCCATAAAAAACATCACCACATACCACATAACACATTAACCACATCAAAACCACATACACATATCTACAAAAAATACTACCACATCCACATACCATCTCATGATTGAGTACATAATTATTAAGGACATAAAGTTTATTTCCAATTTTTTATGTACACCCCCACTGCGCTGCCACATCATAACCAATATAACTAAATATCTATCATAACCTTTAATATGTTTGGAAGAGATAACAATGAATGAGGAGTAGTTAGCCATCCAAATAACTTCTATCTGAGATATTAGAGAAACACTTAGAACCAAAAACCTTATATGGGTGTTGGTTGAATTACCCGACTCAGGTGGTGGTTCATAAAAAATAAAAAGAACTAAAATGAATATATTATAGAACACATACCCATATCCAAGTCAACCACTTAACTTATGATAATAAATCCACACATATCATCACCTCATATCAGTATCACTACCGCCTCTAGCAAATTCCACCACTATACTACATCACCATTCATAATAAAACCTCTCCCTTCTATTTTATATCTCATAATCACTTTCACATTATCTAATCCTGGAATTTTTATATTTATTTTTCACATATTATGTATTAACCATAAATTAATTTTTTCTATTTCACTCATTAACTGCCTTTATATTCAAACATCACATAAACTTATTGCTATTATTCACTAACATAAATAGTACCACATTTCATATATCATTTTATCATTCTTTTATTTCCATACTATCTCATCATTAGTCACTTTACCAGATAAGTTAACACCGCATAATACATCATTACACAAACATATATTTATATTATTAATTCCACTACATCTTAGTTCATAAATTTACTTAAATTATTAACATTTTTAACACCTTTTTAGTTTATATTCATCATTTAATTTGATTTATAATCATTTAATTTATATTTAATACATCAAAATTTATTTTAACCCATTCCCATTTTTTCCAAATACTTCATTTATTAATTATTTTATTTATATCTCAGGAAACTATTACACCAACCCCAATTACCTCAAAATTACCATAACAACAATAATAATTCTAATAACCCACAATATCACATGTAACACATTTACAAAAACATCCACACTATCCCATATCAACCAAATCAACCACCTACATAAAAAAATACATCATCATATCTTTACCACAACAATTCCACCACCTAATTACTCTATAATTTTTACAATAATTACATATATATATATATTTATATTTATATATAAATCATTCTCATATTTCTTCATATAATTAAATATTCATCATTTTTAGTTTTACTAACTCCTTACCCCATTTACTAACTTTAAGTTATTTGTTAAATTTCAGCATGATTCATTAATAATCCAATTAATAAAAACATACTAATACTACATTCACCATAATGGTAAAAGTATATAAACAAAACATCAACAAAATGTAATCTATCATTATATTAGAACAAAATTATTAAAATAATAAAAAAATATGAACACCTCAATAAGGACAATTTTTTTAATAAGGATTCATCCTTAAATTACAAAAAATTATTCAATAAAAGATTCTTGATTTTTAAATTCCATATTTCATTACCATTTCAATTTATTTAAATTATTTAAACATACTTATGTTTTTTAAAATCAATATCAATATCAAATTTATATCAACATGATCCATATAAAAAGTTAAGTTATATATGATCAAAATCCTAGAAAATATTTTGAGAACATATGATTCACTTTCCCCTTTCCAATTACTTTTTTCCATTTAATTATATGATTTAGGTCAATCCAAACCATTTAACTAAGGAAAATAAAATCATGATAATTTTATATTTAAAATATGATATAATAAGAGATATCTCAAATCCCTTACCTTGATAGAAGCTTCTATGATCGCTGTGAAATAATGAGGAAGAACTGATGATAAAATGTTGACCAACAAAAAAGGGTTCACCACAAGTCCTAGATACAATGATCCATGATCAAGGCCTTGTATAAGAACTATAAAACTGAACCATGACCCATAATATAGCCTTTAGAGTGGAGAGGATGAAAGGATAATAAAATATAAAGAAAAATATTAGAACAATATAGAGGGAAGAGAACCTCATATCAATAATAGATAACCCACATGAAGTGATAAGCTTAAGAACCACCGTTGGCATGAAAGACCGCCAAAATGAAGACCTTAATTTCATAGGGTTTTAGATAGAAAGGGAAGTTTTAAATTAGAGAAGGAGGAGATATAAATTTATAATAAAACTTGAGAGATATAATTTTTGCATGGGTCTTGAAAATGCAGCATGAGCCATGTAGATTTTTCATGGTTCTGTGAAACTTAATTAAACTTTTACAATAAAATATCCATATTATATACATTATAAATATATTATTACTTGAGGCCATACCAAAATAGAATAAGGGATATATGAATTAATTTTTTTTATAAATTTTTTATTATAGAATTGCATGGTGCTATTCCAATATGGAAGGAGCCATTCCAAATCCCCAGAAAATTAGTGTTATTGTCCCAACATAGTTTTCTTTTTTCTTGATTCAAAAATTAGAAATTACATGGTATAAAACATCATAAAATAGTTGTTTTAGACTTTAATAATTCATAAATTAACCTTTCTAACTTTGAAACACCTTCAAGATCCACTACAACAACTATAAAACATTAAAAACATAGTATAAAGGACTAGGGGAAATTTGAGTCTCTATATTTGTTAACTCTTTAATGATAATTATCCTTAATCGTAAAAACAAAACTCAAAAAGGGAAACTTATGAAACAAAATATCTTTGGGAGATACCACTAAAATGAGAATAAAACTATTAAAAATAACCACTCTAAATAATAAGAACTACACCCCTTAAAAATAAACTCTAAATATTAAGGACAACCCCACTCAAGGGAATCATTTACTAATCACACACAAAAAACCCTCAAATTAAGAACAACACTACTACATTATACTTTCCCTAACAAAGGATTCCCTAAAATCTAACTACCGTGTGAGATAATCCTCAATAGAATTTCACTATTTAAAGAACTCAAACATGATTAATAAAAGGAGGTAAATTTTAACACCCAGATATTTTGTGATTTTTTTTCAAATTAATTTAATATTTTTGATATTTTCCATTTCACACAACACTGAAAATAGTTTATTTTATATTTTAGAACTATGCTTGGATTACGTTACACTCAAAACCAAGTTAATCATGCAATACACGCAACATAAAATTTATCTTTCTCTAAACAGAATACAAAGGTTAGATTGTGTTACACATAATAATTAATTTCCTCAATGGCTTTCATAACACGCCTGATTGATTTTTACACAATAATATTACATCATTAAAATGTTTTCATTCAAATTAATAAGATATAACCTAGCCGTTAAATTAGAATTTATGAATAGTATTAACAAAATTATGAAAAATATATGGGTTACACAAATATAATATGAATTCATAATGTTACAACCCAGTAATATACAAACACAGTTTTATAAATATTTTTAATTAAAAACAACTAATAATATTTTTAAGAGGTTTTTCTTCGAAAATAATATTTGAAATTAATTGTTTTAATTATTCTAATTAGAATACACATTATATCTATTTCAAATTAATTATTATAAAAACAAATATTATTATACATTATTTAAAAGAATATTTTAAAAAATAAACAATTTTAATTATATAATTTATTTTTATCCAAAAAAGATTATATGATAATTATATTATCAAACGATTATAAATTATTGATTTTAAAAATCTGATACATATATATATATGTATGTATGTATATATATATCTATATCAAATTTTAGTTTTGAATTACCAAATATGAATTAAATTTTTACCTTATATAGTTTTGTTTTATGATTTTGTTATTAAAAAAATATTTATTTTATATAAGTGTTAATAAAATGTGAAATGTTTTATAAATATATGTATAAAACTTGATTAAATAATTATATATAACTGTATGTTTATAAATATTGATAATTATAATTTTTATTGTATTATATGAATATATTTAATAGTTATAAGTTTCTAAATTTTTATATTATCAATATATTTTAAATTGATATGAGTTATATTATTTTTGACGCGAAAAAAAAATTAAAATTAATAATGAAAAGTGTAAATATGGACAACTCAAACATTTAAAACTTGAATCATTTAAAAAGTGGGAAAACATGATGATTGATTAAAAAGAGGAATTGAAACAAACAAAAAATAGAGAAACAAAGCAATCTTAAAAAATGATTATATATATATATAAAAACGTTACATTTAAAAAACATGAAAATGTGTTTAAAAAAAGATAAAATTATTATAAAAAATATCATGTATAGGGAGGAGAGAATTGGGTTTAGGGGTTCGCATATGGTTTCACAGGGTGTAGAGACCCAAGGGAAGCAGGGGATGCGATACAGTTTTAGGAGAAAGGGTTCATCCGGTGTTTTCCATTGAGGGATGTCATGTAGGTGAAGGGGAGAATGGGGTGAGGCTGATGGTGAGGGACCGATCACTGATGTGTGTGAACCAAGAACAATCTTTGAGGTTCATGCGAGGCTAGGGTACCGATTTCCACCACCAGGATGATGATTTGAGCAAAAATTGAGCCATCAGTGGTGTCCAAACACGAATTAGTGTTTCAGAATCACATGGAGGGTTCTGATTCCTCTTCAACCTACCAAGGTAGGTTTCTCGCTTTTCTTTTTAGGTGTTTTTGTCCAAACTGTTTATCGATGTTGAATGAACTTTATTTTTCACGTAATTTTTCTTTGTCAATATACATGTTCTTTGTAGATCAGGTTCCCATTATGATTTTTTTTCATATATAACTATTATTTGCAACAAATCAGATTTTACAAACACATCAATTTTGTATAGTCTTATTGGAAAACAATTTTTTTTATGATATTTTTTGAGACCTTTTCTTCAGATTCTATAGTATGGATTAGATATGATATTCAATTCAATTTTGTCCAATTTAATTGTTTTATAATTACCTTTGATGAATGGCTTTTGTTTTTATGGATGTTTTCATATTTTTATTCTTCGGTTGAATTTCCAACTTGAAGAAAATATAATATCCATTTGATCTTTCTCTACAAGAAAGTCTTCTGAACCACATGTATTTAAATATCTTTTAAATTTTATTATAAATAAATATATATAGTTGTTAAATAATAAATATAAAATATAAACCTATCGAATTTATAAACCTTAGACTCCCAAGGGGGTTCATTGAGCACTGTTGTGTCTCTCTCTACACTCTCCTCTCCTTCTAGTGAGTCCAAGACTTGTGAATATTTGATATTTGTTCAATTATTTGAAGGTAAGGGTTATTTTTTTATTCATTCCAAAATTATGGTTTTAATTTTATAGTTTTATGTAAGGGAAATTATTTATTTTACGAATTATTATATTTGATTTGATGAAATTATTTATTTATAGCCCTGCTCAAAATTAGTATTTTGTGAACTGTGTTTTGTGTAAGGGAGAAAAAACGGTCTTCCATTTTTAATCTTGATTTTGGAATTAATTGTGTAAGAGTTTAATTTATTGATCATTTTGAGTCAAATTTATAGACAACATATATATTAATATATATTCTCCAATCTGCAAGGGATTATTTTATTTACTTATCTAAAATAAGTTTATTGAAATCTGATGTAAGGGAGATTATATATATATATTAATTATATTGTTCATATTTTAATTTAAATAATTATTTTCAAGTTTTATTTTAGTTTTTATAAGGGAGTTAATCTTTCTTTTCAAAATTCATTTTTGAAAGGGTGTCATTAAAATTTATTTTTCATATTTTCGTTCCTGATGAGGGTTTATTAATCATTTTAAACATATTTATTTTTTGGATCATGTTTGTTTGTAAGGAAAACATATATTTGAAAACTATTATTGAATTTAAAATTCCATGTTTATATATATGCGATCTCTATGTTTTATTTTAAAATTATGATTTATGTAATTTTTATATACTTTCACAACATGTATTTAATTTTTTTGTTTCATACTCCAAAGTTACAAAACAGTTGTTTTTATGAGTGTAATATATTAATATATATATATATATATATGCGTAAACATTTAATAAATTTTATATTTATAAGAACAACCCTCAAAATGGATGTTTATGGAGGAAGTGTTTAAGTAAATGGTTGACAATTGATCTTTCATGTAATTATACAATGTGCATGTATCAAGAGATTTGGTTGTCCAAGTATAATAAGTGAGTTTCCATGAATGTTTATACTTATATATTTATAAATAAATATAAGTGTATGGGTGATTACTATTTGTTTATATATATGTTTATACTCGAAGTCATTTATGTTCTAATGAAAATTGTTATTTTAAGGGTATCCACCATGTCATTAAAATATATATATTTATATATGGGGAACATTAAGTCTATTATTTTAAAAATTAAACTCATGATGTATATATATATACAAAATATATAATGTTTATTGACATGTTATAATACTTATAGTAATATTTTAAAAAATATGCATAACAGGTTGTCTTGTTATTTTAAGCTTAAGTATGTCACTGATGTATATAGTCATGGTCATGCGTCAAGAGTAACATCAACAAATATTTCATTCATAATAAAATCATGGTTTTAAATAAAATTTTCAATATTATAAAGCACATCGATTTCTTCAATAATTGAAATGCTTTATATATTATTTTATGTGAAAAACATATTTATTTATTGTAAAAGATTATTTTGTTAATAAAAAACTATATATACATTTATGATTATATGCTCGTTTATTTCATTAGTCATTTCATTGATGACTTATAGATAAAGAAAATTATTTAAAGTATGGGATTAATCTTTTTACAATATTATATGGATTAAGATTTAAACTTTTCAATGTGGTATGAGACACTTTGGATTGTTTAAAGAATATGTACCTCAATAATTTAGCAATGAATTTATTTTCATCTATTATTAAGATCTAAATAAATCAAATTGGAATGTGAAACTTTGATTTAAAGACATTATTTTTAGATATATAATTAATGCATTGGATATATTATGTGACAAGTGAGGCCCACTATAGCTTCTCAGTGTATCGGTAGGTCTCATGAGACAAACTAGGTCTTGGCATGAGACCTTGAAAAAATGGTTACGTATGGTCTTGGAACGAGGGATTGACAGAATTTTTATGATGTCCCACATTATAAATTCCATCATTATGAATCTGGTAATTGAAATTACATGTGATTATCTAACTTTTAGAATAACCATGGTTAAGAATGTAACGCCCCGACCCTAGTTACCCAGAGTCGGTGCATTATTACATAACATTGGCATGATCATGAGAAAGATCAAGTCTCGAAAGACCGATTAGTTTAGTAGCCTTGGAATAACTAGATATATCCATAAATTTTTACATTACATCATAAAAAAACATCTTGTCTTCATATCCCCTCATACTATCCCTGCAGGTCATTCATAAATTACTTCTTCATAATCCTGGAAAAAAAAATAAAACATTGAAAGGGGTGAGCTCGGATGCTCAGTAAGGATAACATTATAGCAGAAGCTTTCATAAATAATCATAAACACTTAAGGCAATTTATAACTAAAACAAAAGCCTTTGAAAGGTGTGAGGAATGAGTAGAAGTGGCCTCCTTTTATAAGGGAGAGGAGGGGCTCTTTAGGAAAGAGTGGAAGTATTACTTTATAATATAATTATATTCGGTTTATAATGGTACAAAAATCATTTAGGTCTAAGATAAGATGACTCATATTCTAAATAACATCAACCAATAATAATTGGACAGGTTTTAGTTAATATTTTAATCATTATAATCTTATTTATTTAAATGATTTATTAATGAGGTAAACATTGCATCATTATTGTGTCATTAATAATTTAAATTATTTGATGTCTAAAAATTATAAATAAAATACCATTATGTAGGAAATCTTTTCATATTTCTAATGAATATTTATAATCGAAAATCCAACATGTATAACCCTATGTAAAAATTGTTCTTTTAAAAGATGTAAGCTTATGCCATTTTTGTATTCATTTTAACTTAATTAAAATAAAGTGTCATTATCACTTACAAGTGGATCAATGGGGTCCCAAAATTGACCCAAAGATGCCCATGGTCGACCATGTATCAACCAATAGGGTTAAGACACGTTTTAGGGTAATTTAGTATTATTATAATATTATTTGTTAACCCTTATTTACCGGATTTACCCTTAACCATGGTAAATAAAATATTTACCGCAGTAATTATTCAAAATGTCTAAAAATAAGTCACCTATTTACACAATTTGAACATCCTGATTCCAAATATGGAATCCATTTTTCTAAATTCAAAACACAGAAGTGGCAGAAATTAATTTAAAATTAATTCCCGCTGTCAAAACAAAAAGCGTGTTTTTAAGAGATAATAACTATCAAAAGATTGACACTTGTTTATGTTCGGTTTAATTGTAAAATTATGTCCAATGACCAAAATTATATTAAATGGTAAAAATATATTCTAAATATACTTTAAAACCACTAAAATTCATAATTTATCACTATTAATTATTTTGATTAAAAAAGTTGTTTTTAATTAAAATTTAGTAATTTTTACTATTCATCAAAATATGAAAGTTATCCGAAAAGTACCAAAATTTCACCTTAAGCTAAATTTGATATTCCGAATCCAAAAATGAAGTCCATTTTGAAATATAAAATATATATAATTTCAAAAAATTAAGTATTACTATTCATAACGGCTAGTTTGATCGGTTGTGGTGTGTGTTAAAACTCGAAGTTGCGTACAACACACGCTACTGTTTTATTCAAAGGAAAGTGTACCGTGGAAGCTTGGGATGTTTTATTTTAAATTTTTTGATGTCCTCATTTAGTCAAAAAGTTTAAAATATTTTATTTAAAAAGGGTTCACTATTAAAAGTTGGTAAAACTACAATACTGAAGATGAATTTGTTCTTACATTATGTCTAAGAAACTCATAATATGGATTCTAAAATTATAAGGATTATATAATGTTTAAAATTTAGTTAATACTATTCATAACCTTTTTTGAACGGCTTGTTTGGTAAGTCATGGTGCGCTTGAACTCGGTGTTGCGTGTAGTGAAAGTTATTGAATTATTTTGAAGAAATAACACACTATGAAATCTTGGGGTGTTACATTCTCCCCTCTTTCAATAAATTGCGTCCTCGCAATTTGAAATTGTTCTTCGAAAATAAAAGGTTGAAAATAGAAAATATATTTGTGGGAAAACCCACATCGGAAATTGGTTTACTAAAATTTAGTCTTAATATGAGGAAAAGAGAAATGAAAGGGTCACCACCAAATTATGATCTCGATTAGGAGAACATTGGTGGGAATTAGAGACATATAATTGGAGGAAAAACGTAAATATTTATAGGTAGTGGTTGAGGTCATCAATCACAAACAAGTATAAAATTAAGGTCCTTAAACTCATCAATCTATGATGATTTGAAGTACCATCGGTTCAACAAAATATAGGGTATTGGGATCACACATTTTTGACATTTCAAAATATCTTAGTTGAAATCCCACATCGAAAAATGAATTAATGAGGCCTCTATTTAAAATAAAGAGTGGAAAGTATGAATATTACCGAAAATAACACATACTAGGGTTCCATGTAAGAAAATATGGATATGGAGGAGAAATCTAACCATCAATTATCTGATGGAGAGTGGTAGAGAACATGGCTATGAAAAGGCCAACAATCCCAAAGCCATAAATTAGTGATGATTTAAGGTACCATCTAGGACAACATTTTTTTTAAAGTTACATTACATAAGGAAGAGGAATTCATTTATGATATTGACTAAGAACATTATGAGATATACTTAAATTTTAAGTAGATTTTCATTCTTTAATAAATTTCCACCACTAACTCAATTTTTTTTAAACGATGAGTATTCAAGAAGACTTGGTCACACTGGAAGAGCTAGAATAAACTTCTATAGAATCACATGATCCATGCAGGATAAACCATATATTTACATTGTCTTTGAAGATTAATCAAAACCAAAATGGTTAGTGAATGATCTAATGATCCCCCAAAAGGATATTCATTGAGATAAATATGCACTAATCTTAATTTCTAAAATTAAACCAACAATACCCCAAAGTTAAATAGATACCATTCAATAACCAATTGTCCTTAAAATCCTTTAATATAATCCAAACTAATATTGAAACCCAAAACATAGAAGAATTTGATTATGTAGTCTCCCATGTTACATTGTATCTCCAAATGACATCAAATAATCTTAAAGTCACATACTTAAAAGTAATTAACATCATCACATATTTTCTGTTATAGGTTAATCATTTCCATAAATAACCCAAATCACTATAAATCAACAATAAAAATGTAGATAAAAATCCACCATTACTCTACAAATGAAACCTCATTGTATTCTATTTTCCTTGGGCATATAGTGTTCCTAACAAAACGAACATCTTCCAAAATAACATTTATCACTTAATCACCAAATCATTTTCCTATACCAAGGGTATTCATTTGATAAGACATAAGAACCCAAATCATCTTATTATTGATCAATAAAATCATTTAACAAAAAAAATAGTCATACTAACCAGGGACTTCACGTAGTCCAGTGGTAGGCGATAAATCCCAATCGCACTTTGGTTGTGGGTTCGATTCCCACAGCTTTGTCCGACGCGACGGGTTGTCACACGGTCTACGTGTTGTCCTTTTTCAAAAACTATATTCTATAATATTACCAAAATGAGATAAATTTTTCAAAATAACATAATTTAACCACAAATGTTATATCATACTTTGCATTTTCATCCCAAATTATAATAACTTATCATTTTCTCAAACCCCAATGATCATATAAAACCAAATGGTTATTTATACCTATATCCACAAGAGAAGAGACAATTATTCCTCAAATATCATTCTCACATGGCAAACTGAGGGGTTACAAATACAAGAGAAAATTATTCCAAAGTAAACCCATCAACAAGGAGTGCTAATACTTTTTAAATTTTTCTCCAACCATTTATTTCCACATAGCTTCTTCTTTGAGCAAGAAAATATCCTATAAAATAGGACATTCACTCGGGTAATGGCCAGGTCCCCTACATTTACGGCAAATGACTGTAAATGGTCTCTTGGGACCATTTTTATCTTCTTCCATAGTACTCTTCATTTTTCTTCGGTAATTCTTCACTTTATGTCCTTCCTTCCCGCACGTAAAACATTTCGTTGTCCCATTGAGACACTTTCTTGGGTGTCTCTTTCCACAATTCCTGCATGATGAAAATTGATTTTTCTTTTCTCCATGGTCTCCATTGCTGGAGATCTTATCATTTATCACCTTTCTCTTCCTTGTTGAGTCTGGGAGTTGGTTAATATATATGTTGTTGATCATATTTTTGGAAAACTGATTTGGCATAAAGACGATATCTTTTACGCCTATCAACATTCCATTTTGTTGCTCATTTCCACCACCGTTCCCACCTTGTACATCATTCTCAAAGTCACTATGACTTCCTTGGAATCCAGCCATTGACTAAAACCAGAAAGCATTGTGTGAGTAATAGTAGTCGTAAAATCATTTAGAGATTAAAATGTCACCATATTCTCAATTTGAAACATATTAGGATTAACCAAGGTCATTTACTCTCATCTTATGTATATATTACTTAAATCGGTTTGTAACGAAAATGTAAATTATCCTAAGCATATCCCCCAGGAGTGTCGTAACCAAGAGTGCAGCAAGGCCCGTTGTCGTGCACCAGTTCCCGTTCGAGTCTAGCTCAAAGCGGTGTTTTCGGGTTTTACCCCTAGGTACATCTGTGCCAGAGCCGCCTCTACCTGCTCGTATCCAGACAGGGATGTATTGCTCGGAAAACTCACAAAATCTCTACAATACCAAAATTCTAGGAAGTTCTTTTATACTAATCCTCAAAGTTCATCTTAGGTCTACGTGCTCTAATCAGAGTTTATCTAAATCTAGCTACCAAGGTTTGTACTAAACTTCCTCTGATACCAACTGTAACGCCCCGACCCTAGTTACCCAGAGTCGGTGCATTATTACATAACATTGGCATGATCATGAGAAAGATCAAGTCTCGAAAGACCGATTAGTTTAGTAGCCTTGGAATAACTAGATATATCCATAAATTTTTACATTACATCATAAAAAAAACATCTTGTCTTCATATCCCCTCATACTATCCCTGCAGGTCATTCATAAATTACTTCTTCATGATCCTGAAAAAAAAAATAAAACATTGAAAGGGGTGAGCTCGGATGCTCAGTAAGGATAACATTATAGCAGAAGCATTCATAAATAATCATAAACACTTAAGGCAATTTATAACAAAAACAAAAGCCTTTGAAACTTGAACTTTCAACATGGTATGGCATAAATAAAATGAAATAATGCCATTTACTTACTCACATGGATATTCTACTAGTCGAATGATCACATGCAATACCAATAACCACTTTCATAATGATGGAATGCATAATTCCAGACTATCATAACCACATAGCCAAGGCCTCGTGCCAAGACTACAAATAAGATTTTGCCAAGGCCTTGTGCCAAGACACTAGTTTGTCTCATGAGACCTACCGATGCATCGAGGAGCTATAGCGGGCTCCACCCGTCACTTATTAAGTCCAATGCATTCCTCATATGAATAGGTTTAAGCATAAAATAAACATTCGTATTAAAACTAGCATACGAAATATCAATACTTTAACCACAAACCATGAATAGTATAAAAATAGAACATCCACAGTCAAATATAACTCATTTGATACAATATGGAAGATTGTATTGTATCACATTAACCTCAATCATGAATAATGAAGGATGTTGACATAGATGAAAATAATCATCAAAACTATTTGAGAGAAATATCCCCCTTTTCTTGAAAACATTTAAAAGTCACACTATTTGTCAAGAAGCCATTTAAAAATAGATTTTTGAATCAAAGTGTCCCATACCACTTTGAAACCTTTTAAAAGGATTTTTAATTTCTAAACTTTAATGTCCATATAAATAAATCCTTAAAACCATTTTTAAAACATGGACATTAATGAGAAAGATTTAGATGAATAAGTCTTTAAAACATTTAAAAATGGTATTTTAGTTAGAGATTCTAACCAAAAGAGAGACACTTGAATGAAAATAATTGAGGTAATCAAAACTTTGTAATATCATGAGAATAAAGGGAATTCATGATATACTATGTCAAAGTACATTATATACACCACATAAAAGTGATTTGGTGTATATCAACAAAGAAGTCTCAATGGAATGTAAGTTGAGTGAAATCTCTCATAAAGGCCATATCCTTAGGTTAAGGATAAATCAAAAACATAATTATGTGTGAAAAATATAAATACACTAAATATGATTGGATATTCAGTGTAAAACAATCAAATTATATTCACACATATTCCTGTAAAAACAACACCAACGAATTGGATGTTTAACTCAACAAATGGTGAAAGAGTTAAAATTACTCTTATCAAATTCATATCAATGACTTGATAATTTTCAATGGAGTGATTATGTGTATCAAAAGTATATCCACAGGAAGGGGAGTGGAAATTATGACATAATCAAATGAATAGTGATTCCACACATAATCTTGGGGTAATATAATCAATGAAATATGCGTAAAGCCAAATGAGTGGAAATTGAAATCTCAAATTCCCTTATTGATTAGGTAACTTAAGAAACAAACACCCATGAAAGAAAGATCATACCATGATGATGTAAATACCCATAAAATAAATTATATTACACAATGAATACAATCATGGGTAGTACACGTACACCACATGCAATAATTAAGTGGTGATCAATGGAATTCTCACGGAATTAAAAGTGAGACAAGAAACCCCTTACCATGTTAATCAACTGAGTCGCATGGCCAAAAGTTAATAACCACCAAATTATTTACATAATAACATGAATATAAAGTGAATAATGATAATATATATCAAATGGAAGTACACAATACACCACTTTCAATAATTTAGTAGCGAACAATGGAAATCTCACGGAATTGAAAGTGAGATAAGAGAATCCCTTACTTTGTACTTTTTCCTTGTTCGATGGTAGGTTTACCTTCTTTATAATGGTGAAATAATTGTTATTGAATAATAAAAGAATCAGTTACTTTAATATGATATCATATATGATCTTTTAACATTGATTTGTTAATAATATCTTAGAATTATCGTCATTTCAGGTGTTAACGGGTTCATTTTACTTTATATTCTTTGTTATGTGAGCCATATTCGTTATTAATGGGATGTATATTATTCATATCCATAATGGTATCAAGTCCTTAAACATCATTTTTAAATCATCAAATGATAATTATACTTGAATGGATACGATGGAGAATGAATCTCATCGCGTTCGTGGAGACGGTAGTCCGTACGTACGCACGAATGCTACTTCCATTTAATTTTTATTTTAAAATAATCGAATCCAAATGATACATAGGTATATTACTATTCCAGTAAAATATAATATTCTATATATGTTACTTAAGTTCATTAACACCATCCTTTATACGTTCCATGTGTGGTATGAACGAGTCATATTATTTTAAGGGGGCGGTAGTCCGCACTTCCTCAAATGAAATTATCGTATGTATATACAACATGAAATGAATAATTGTATGAAATAAAATGGAATTAAAGAAGCTTATATATAAAATATATATCATTAATATCATATTTAATTACAGTTCCATCCTAATGGCCACCATGAGAGGCGGTAAGATGTATTTGAACAATCATCGTTTCGTGAGGCGTTAGTTTTCCATCCACAGAAACATTATGTTCATCATCCATTAGATGGAGTTGTTTGAATTTGTAGTTTGAGTCCTTCTTATAACAACATCCTAGCATATTTTGGATACTGGAGTTGTTACAAAAGAAAGGAAATAAAAATAGTTTGGGGGTTGGAGAAGCAAAATAATTGAAAATAATTTAAGAGAAAATGTTACCTTTAATTTAGGTAACTCACTTTGGTTGGAACCAAAGGACTTCTTGAAATGCTTTTTGCCTAAGGGGAAGCTTCAAGGAGGAGTAGAGGGATGTGGGGAGCTTAGTTGGGCAGAGTTTGGACGAGCCAAGTGGCTTGAGAGGTGTGAGGAATGAGTAGAAGTGGCCTCCTTTTATAAGGGAGAGGAGGGGCTCTTTAGGAAAGAGTGGAAGTATTACTTTATAATATAATTATATTCGGTTTATAATGGTCCAAAAATCATTGAGGTCGAAGATAAGATGACTCATATTCTAAATAACATCAACCAATAAGAATTGGACAGGTTGTAGTTAATATTTTAATCATTATAATCTTATTTATTTAAATGATTTATTAATGAGGTAAACATTGCATCATTATTGTGTCATTAATAATTTAAATTATTTGATGTCTAAAAATTATAAATAAAATATAATTATGTAGGAAATATTTTTAGCTTTCTAATTAATATTTATAATCGAAAATCCAACATGTATAACCTTATGTAAAAATTGTTCTTTTAAAAGATGTAAGCTTATGCCATTTTTGTATTCATTTTAACTTAATTAAAATAAAGTGTCATTATCACTTACAAGTGGATCAATGGGGTCCCAAAATTGACCCAAAGATGCCCATGGTCGACCATGTATCAACCAATAGGGTTAAGACACGTTTTAGGGTAATTTAGTATTATTATAATATTATTTTTTAACCCTTATTTACCGGATTTACCCTTAACCATGGTAAATAAAATATTTACCGCAGTAATTATTCAAAATGTCTAAAAATAAAAGTCACCTATTTACACAATTTGAACATCCTGATTCAAAATATGGAATCCATTTTTCTAAATTCAAAACACAGAAGTGGCAGAAATTAATTTAAAATTAATTCCCGCTGTCAAAACAAAAAGCGTGTTTTTAAGATATAATAACTATCAAAAGATTGACACTTGTTTATGTTCGGTTTAATTGTAAAATTATGTCCAATGACCAAAATTATATTAAATGGTAAAAATATATTCTAAATATACTTTAAAACCACTCAAATTCATAATTTATCACTATTAATTATTTTGATTAAAAAAGTTGTTTTTAATTAAAATTTAGTAATTTTTACTATTCATCAAAATATGAAAGTTATCCGAAAAGTACCAAAATTTCACCTTAAGCTAAATTTGATATTCCGAATCCAAAAATGAAGTCCATTTTGAAATATAAAATATATATAATTTCAAAAAATTAAGTATTACTATTCATAACGGCTAGTTTGATCGGTTGTGGTGTGTGTTAAAACTCGAAGTTGCGTACAACACACGCTACTGTTTTATTCAAAGGAAAGCGTACCGTGGAAGCTTGGGATGTTTTATTTTAAATTTTTTGATGTCCCCATTTAGTGAAAAAGTTTAAAATATTTTATTTAAAAAGGGTTCACTATTAAAAGTTGGTAAAACTACAATACTGAAGATGAATTTGTTCTTACATTATGTCTAAGAAACTCATAATATGGATTCTAAAATTATAAGGATTATATAAAGTTTAAAATTTAGTTAATACTATTCATAACCTTTTTTGAACGGCTTTTTTGGTAAGTCATGGTGCGCTTGAACTCGGTGTTGCGTGTAGTGAAAGTTATTGAATTATTTTGAAGAAATAACACACTATGAAATCTTGGGGTGTTACAAAGAATCATTCTCTTATAAACATTTATTAATCAGTTATACAATTTCAAATGCACATGGTATAATGTTTTATACTTATGAATATACTTATTCAGAAAATCATCTATTTGAAAGGATTAATAATAAGGTAGATAATTATCTATCATATCATGTTTTTCATCTATGCGTTGAATAATAAATGACATCGTTTTAGGTGAAATTCTGATTAAATATTATTTCATGTGTAAATTTTTATTCTCACCCCTAGCATGTCATACATAATTAAGTATGGTCATTATTTAGATTATCGGTGACATTTTATGCATTTTTGTTCAAGTGAATGATTATTTTATAATGCATTTTATTTGTAACTTTTAAATAAGAACATATATTATTGAGCATGGGTTTTCCCAAGAAATTATTTTTAGTAACTTTCAAAAAATGATAATGACATGCTATGAGAGATGATTTTTTATTATAAAGAAAGTTATTTAAGTATGTTTATTTATTTTAAAGAAATATTTTTTTAACAAAATTTTTAATTTTAAAACCCCTTACTAGGCAATTTAATGCTCACCGCTTGTTTTAAAATTATTTTCAAAGGTTACTTTGAAGTCTAAAGTTGGACGTCATCATTTTTTCATGAAATGAAATCGATGTTTGTCTTTTGCTTGTTTAACTTCATTACAAATCTAATAAATTGTAAAGTTTGTATCTAACTCTCCAAAACCTAGATCAGTGAAAGGTCCTATACTAGGTAATATTTAAGGCTAGGTCCTTATAATTGGTATCAGAGGAATGGTTCTATAAATATTTGAAGATTAGATGGCGTGATAGAGTCTAGCGGTCTTAGTTTTCTAAATTCTGAAGACATAAATTCAGAATTATTCTAGAGCATGATGAACGAATTACGGGGGCACCATTATTTTTAAGGGGGGATAATGTAACAACCTAATAATCTACAAACAGATTTTTATAAATATTTTTAATTAAAACCAACTAATAATATTTTTAAGACATTTTTATTGGAAAAGAATATGTGAAATTATGTTTTTTAATTAATCTAATTAGAATACACATTATATCTATTTAAAATCAATTATTCTAAAAACAAATATTGTTATACTTTGTTTAAAAGAGTATTTTGAGAAAAATAATTTAATTATATAATTTATTTTTGTCAAAAAAGGTTATATGATAATTATATTATCATACGATTATAATTTATTAACTTTCAAAATACGACATATATATATATGTGTGTGTCTGTGTATATATATGTATATCAAATATAAGTTTTTAATTAAAAAATTTGAATTAAATTATTACCTTACATATTTTTATTTTATAATTCTACTATTAAAAATATATTTGTTTTATATAAGTGTTAATAAACTATGAAAGGTTATATATATATATATACCTGATTTAATAATTATATATATTATAGGTTTATAAATATTGATAATTATCATTTTTATTTTATTATATAAATATTTTTAATAGTTATAAGTTTCTAAATTTATATATTATCATTTTTTTAAATCTATATGAGTTATATTATTTTTTACATCACAAAGAAAGAAAATTAATATTGAAAAGTGTAAATTTTGACAACTCAAAAGTTTAAAAAGTGAATCATTTAAAAAGTGGGAAAACGTGATGTTTGATTAAAAAAAGGAATTGAAACAATAAAAAATTTGATAAAAAAGAAATCTTAAAAAAACAAATATATATATATATATGAAAACGTTACATTTTTTAAAAAATGAAAACGTGGTTAAAAAAAGATAAAATTATTATAAAACAATATCATGTAAAGGGAGGAGGGAATCAGGTTTAGGGGTTTACATAGGGTTTCATGGGGTGCGATGACCCAAGGTATGTAGGGGGACACTATAAGGTTCGAGGAGCAGGTGTTTGTTTGGTGAGGGATGTCACACTGGTGAAGGGGAGAACTGGGAGCGACCACTGGAGAGGGATCAACCACCGATGTGTGTGAACTGAGATCTGTTGTTGAGGTTTTTGTGGGGTTAGGGTTCCTATTTCCACCACTAGGTTGATAATTCAAGCTTAAATTGAGCTGACAATGGTGGTCAAATGCGAGCTAGGGTTTCTGAATCACATGGAGGGTTTTAATTTTTCTATAACCGACCAAGGTAGGTTTCCCGCTTTTCTTTTTTAGGTGTTTATATCTGAAAAATGTGTCAACGTCGGATTAATTTTGTTTTCATGTCATTTTCTTTGTCAATATCCATTTTATTTTCTCAATCAGGTTCATGTTCTGATTTTGTTCATATATAACTATTATATACCTCGAATATGATTTTACAAACACATCATTGTCTTATAGTCTTATTGGAAAATGATTTTTTTGTATGTCGTTGTTTTCAAACATTTGATTTAGATTTTTTAGTATAGCTTGGATATTCAATTCAATTAAATTTTTTCCCATTTTAATGTTTTATAATTACCATTTATGAAAAAAAAATTCCTTTTTGATTTTGTCATTTTTTATTCTCTTTTTGTATTTCTAACTTGCAGTAAATATATTATCAATTTGAGCTTACTCTGCAAGCAATTCTTCTGAAACACATGTATTTAAATCTCTTATAAATCTGATTATAAATAAATATATGTAACTGTAAAATTATAAATATATAATATAAACTTATCATCTTTAAAACCCTTCGACTCTCAAGGGGGGTACATTGAGTTCTACTCTCTCTCTATCTACACTTTTCTTTCCTTCTAGTGAGTCCAAGACTTGGGAATATTTGATATTGGTTAAATTCTTTGAAGGTAGGGGTTATTTTGTTTATTCACTCAAAAATTATGGTTTTAATTTTATAGTTTTATTTAAGGGAAAGTTTTTATTTGATGAAATATTATTTTTGAGTTGATGATATTATTTCTTTATAGCCCTACTCAAAATTAGTATCTTGTGAACCGTGTTTTGTTTAAGGGAGATAATAATATCTTCTATTTTTAATCCTGATTTTGGAATTCATTGTGTAATAGTATAATTTATCGATCATTTTGATTCGAATTTATAGACAATGTATATATTTATATATATTCTCAAATATTCAAGGTATTATTTTATTTACTTATCTAAAATAAGTTTATTAAAATCTAATGTAAGGGAGATTATAAATATATTAATTTTAGTGTTCATATTTTCAATATAAATAATTATTTTCATGTTTTATTTGAATTTGAGTAAGGGAGTTAATCTTTCTTTAAAAAAATAATTTTTTCAAGGGTGTTATTAATATTTATTTTTCAGATTTTGGTTCATAATGAGGTTTTATTAATCATTTTAAAAACATTTTTTTTGTTATCATGTTTTTTCTGAGACAAAATTATTTTTGAAAACCCATGTTTATGTATATATGATCTCTATGTTTTATTTTAAAATCATGATTTATGTTATTCATATATTCTTGTAGGACATGTATTTAAGTTTTATTTTTCATACTCCAAAGTTATGAAATCATTATTTTTATGAGTCTAATATATATATATATATGCACAAACATTTAATAAATTTTAAATTTATCGGAACAACCATTGAAATGGATGTTTATGGAGGAAGTGTTTAAGTGCATGGTTGAGAGTTGATCTTTAATGTAAATATACAATGTGTATGTATTAAGAGATTTGGTTGTGAATGTCTAATAAATCAATTTCCATGAAAGTTTATACTTAAAAATTTATAAATAAATATAAGTCTATGGGCGATTAATGTTTCTTTATATATATTTATTTACTCAAAGTCATTTTTGTTCTAATGAAATTTTTATTTTTAATGGTATCTACCATATCATATAAATGTATATAAATATTAAAGTATGGGAAACATTAAGTTATTTTATTTTAAAAATTAAACTCAAGGTATATACATATATATGTATATATATATTTATAAAAAGGATATAATGTTTATTGACATGTTATAATACTTACTGTCATATTTTAAAAAAATATGCATAACATGTCATAAAGTTATTTTAAAATTAAGGAATTTACATCAGTATACAGTCATGGTCATGTGTTAAGCATAACATTGACTCATCTTTAATTCATAATACACTCATGGGTTCAATTTTTTTTTTGAGATTATCACGTACATGGATTTATTCATGAGTTGAAATGGTTTATTTATAATTTTATGTGCGAAACATATTTATTTATGCTAAAATATTATTTTGTGAAGATAAAACTATATATGAATTTTTGATAATGTGGGAATTTATTTCATTACTCATTTTATTAATGGATTACAAATAAAGACAATTATTTCAAGTATGTGATTAATATTTTTATGATATTATATAGATGAAGATTAAAACTTTTTAAAGTGGTATGTGACACTTTGGACTATTTAAAGAATATGTACCACAATAATTTATCAATGAATTTATTTTCATCCATGATTAAGATCTAAATAAATCAAAGTGGTATGGAAAATCTTTATTTAAAGACATAATTTTTAGACATATGAGGAATTAACTAAACATATTATGTGATGGGTGAGGCTCTCTATAGCCTCTCGGTGCACTGGTAGGTTTAATGTGACAAACTAGTTCTTGGCAAGAGGCCTTGACAAAATGGTTAAGTATGGTCTTAACATGTGGCCTTGAAAGAATGTTTATAATGTCTCATATTATGCATTCCCTCATTATGAATCTAGTAAGTGAAAGTCCATGGGATTATTCAACTAGAAGAATAACCATGGTTAAGAATCATTATCTTATGAACATGTATTAATTAGTTATATAATTTCAAATTCACATGGTATAATGTTTTATACTTATGAATATACTTCTATAGAAAATAATATTTTTGAAAGGATTAATAATAAGGTAGAAACATATCTATCATATCATGGGTTGCATCTCTGTGTTGAATGATAAATGAAATCATTTTATGTGAAATTTTGATTAAATAGTATTTTATGTGCATATTTTTATCCTCACCCCTAACATGGTATACATAATTAAGTATGGCTATTATTTAGCTTATAGGTGATATTTCATGCACTTTTTTTTCTAGTGTGTGCTTATTTTATAATGAATTTTATTTATAACTTTTAAATAATAACATAGATTCTTGAGCATGGGTTTTCCCTAGAAATGATTTTCAGTAACTCTCACAAAATGATGATGACATGCTATGAGAGACGTTATTTTCTCTTAAAGAGAGTGATTTGAGTATGTTTATTTATTTTAAAAAAAATTTTTTAACAAAATTATTAATTTTAAAACCCCTTACTGGGAAATTTAATGCTCACCCCTTGTTTTAAAATTATTTTCACATGTCATTTCGAAGTCCAAAGTTGGACGTCATTGTTTTTCGCGCAGCGAAAGCGAAGTTTGGCTTTTGTTTGTTTAATTTCATTATAACTCTGATAAATTGTAAAGTTTGTATCTAACCCTCCAGAACCTAGAACGGTGAAAGGTCCTATACTATGTAATGTTTATGGTTGGGTCCTTACAATTGGTATTAGAGGAATGGTTCTAGACAACTTTGGAGATTAGATGTTGCAATAGAGTCTAGCAGTCTTAGTTTTCTTAATTTTGAAGAAGGAAATTTAGAATTCTTTTAGAGTTTGATGAACGGATTGCGAGGGAGAATTTCTTTTTAAGGGGGAGATAGTGTAACAATCCAATAATCGAAAAACATAGTTGTATAAATATTTTTAATTAAAACCAACTAATAATATTTTTAAGATGGTTTTCTATGAAAATAAGATTTGAAATTATGTTTTTTAATTAATCTAATTAGAATACTCATTATATATATTTTAAATTAATTATTCTGAAAACAAATATTGTTATACATTTTTTAAAATAATATTTTCAAAAAATAAATTATTTTAATTATATAATTTTTTATAAAAAAAGGTTATATGATAATTATATTATCACACGATTATAATTTATTGATTTTCAAAATATGATATATATATATATATATATATATATATCTGTGTGTGTGTGTGTATGTATATCAAATGTTAGTTATGAAGTAAAAAATATGAATTAAATTATTACCTTATATAGTTTTGTTTTATAATTTTATTATTGAAAATATTTTTTTTAATATAAGTGCTAATAAAATGTGAAATTTTTTATAAATATATATATAATTATTTTATATATACATATAAACGAGATTTAATAATTATATATAAGTATATGTTTAGAAATATTGATAATATGTTTAATAGTTATAAGTTTCTAAATTTATATATTATCGATTTTTTTAAATCAATATGAGTTTTATTATTTTTGATGTGAGAAAGAAAGAAATTTAATAATGAAAAGTATAAATTTTACAACTGAAAAGTTTAAAACGTGAATCAATTAAAAATTGGGAAAACATGAGGATTGATTAAAAAGTGGAATTGAAACCATAAAAAAAGGAGAAAAAAATAAATCTTAAAAAAATGAATATATATATATACAAGAAAACGTTACATCTAAAAAAAATGAAAATGTGGTTTACTAAAAAGATAAAATTATTATAAAAAATATCACGTATAGGGGGAGGGAATCAGGTTTAGCCCTCGTTTGGCAGAGGAGATTTGGAGAGAAACGAAAGGAAATGAAGCGATAATTTTCATTTCACCTGTTTGGCTACGTTAGATTGAAGCGAGATAAACCCTCAACGGAGAAACAAAGGGAAACCGATTTCCCTCTCACTGTAGATTTCAAATCACCCCAAAATTGGGGTGATTTGGAAGGAAATTAAACTGGTATGCAGTTTTTTTAAAATTCCCTATATTATCCTCCTTGTGTAAATTTTATTTTATTTAATGTTTTATTGAATTAATATTTAGATAAATGGTATCTTTGTGATTATTAATAACAACCATATTTTCATATGTATATAAATATTTTTTTAAACATGATTTATAATTAATTATTTTTACAACTTCAACATAATTTTAAGTAATAATAACAAATAATTATAAATAATTTTGTTTATGTTTATAAATAATTATAAATAATTTTTAAATAATTTTTATTATAGATTATTTTGATTATGAATAATTTTGATTATCTTGATTTAATAATTTATATATATAATTTATATACATAATTTATAAATAATTTTGAATTAATAATTAATTGTCTATATCAATATTCATAAATAATTTAGAAATAATTTTGATTTTAGATAATTTTGATTATAAATAATTATGATTATCTTAAATTAATTTTTTATATAAAGAATTTATAAATAATTTTGAATTAATAAATATTTTGAATTAATAATTTTGAATTAATCAATGTTTTGAATTAGTAATTATTTTGAATTAATAATTATTTTGAATTAATAATTTTGAATTTATAAGTTTGATTACCTTTAATCCGGTGTGTATGTGTTATTTTTTAACAAAAGTTATTTTTGTCATTTGCACCAAAACAATTTCTTTTCTTTTCTTTTAAAAATTATCACCAAACATGAGAGAGAGAAATCCAAATCATTTAATTTATTTTACTAAATTATTGATCCAAACACAAGGAGAGAAATCACAATCATTTCTTTCCATTTCTTTTCTTTTATAAATTATCAAATAATTTCTTTTCTTTTACTAAAATTTTACCAAACACAGTGTTACGGGTTCGCATAGGGTTTCACGGGGTGCGAAAACCCAGGGGAAGCATGGGGACTCCGTTGGGTTTGAGGAGCAAGGGTTCGTCCAGTATTTTTCTAGTGAGGGTTGTCGCGCCGGTGAAGGGGAGAATGGGGTGCCGTCGCTGACGAGGGACCGACCGCCAATGTGTGTGATTTGAGATCTATTTTTGAGGTTCGTGTGGTGTTAGGGTTTCAATTTTCCAACACCAGGTTGATTATTCGAGCTCAAATCAAGCTGCCAATGGAGGCCGAACGCAAGTTAGGGTTTCTGAATCACATGGAGGGTTCTGATTCCTCTTCAACCTACCAAGCTAGGTTTCCCGCTTTTGTTTTTAGGTGTTTTTTTATGAACTATGTGTCGATGTCGGATTAAATATGTTTTGAATTTCATTTTTCTTTTTCAATATCTCTATTCTTTTTTGATCGGGTTCCTACTCTGGTTTTGTTCATATGTAACTATTATTTTCTTCAAATCTGATTTTACAAACACATCATTATCTTATAGTTTTATTGGAAAAGGATTTTTCTATATGTTTTTGTTTTGAGACATTTGATTCAAATTCTACAGTATGTCTTGGATATGATATTCAATTCAATTTTGTCCCATTTAATTGTTTTATTGTTACCATTGATGAAAGGCTTTGTCCTTTTTGATGTTGTTAAATTTTTATTCTTTTATTGAATTTCCAACTTGTAGAAAATATATTATAAATTTGAGATTGTCGTGAAAGAAAGTCTTATGAACCATGTGTATTTAAATATCTTCTAAATTTTATTATAAATAAATACATGTATATGTAAAATGATAAATATAAAAAATAAATTTATCGTCTTTGTAAACATTAGACTCCCAAGGGGGGGTTAATTTATAACTATTGTGTCTCTGTCTACACTCTGCTCTCCTTCATGTGAGTCCAAGACTTGGGCAGATTTGATATTGGTTAAATTATTTGAAGGTAAGGGATCTTTTTTTTATTCATTCCAAAATTGTGGTTTTAATTTTATAGTTTTATTTAAGGGAAATTATTTATTTGATGAAATATTATTTTTGAGTTGATGAAATTATTTATTTATATCCCTACTCAAAATTAGTATCTTGTGAACCATGTTTTGTGTAAGGGAGATAATATGATCTTCCTTTCTTAATCTTGATTTTGTAATTCATTTTGTATGATTTTAATTTATTTATTATTTTGAGTCTACTTTACAGAAAACATATATATTTATATATATTCTCAAATATTCAAGGGATTATTTAATTTACATATATAAAATAAGTTTATTAAAATCTAATGTAAGGGTGATTATATATATATATATATATATATTAATTTTAGGGTTCATATTTCAATTGTAAATAATTTATTTCATGTTTTATTTGAGTTTGTGTAAGGGAGTTATTCTTTCTTTTGAAAATTTATCTTTTCAAGTGTGTTATTAAAATTTATTTTTCAAATTATGGTTCCTGATGAGGGTTTATTAATACTTTTAAACACATTTATTTTTGTGATCAAGTTTGTTTAAAAGGAAAACTTATTTTTGAAAACTATTATTGAATTTCAAATTCCATGTTTAGATATATATGATCTCTAAGTTTTATTTTAAAATTATGAATTATATAATTTTTATATTCTTTCACGACATGTATTTAAGTTTTGTTTTTCATACTCCAAAGTTATGAAATAATTATTTTCATGAGTGTAATATATTAATATATATATATGTGCATATAAATTTAATAAATTTTACATTTATCAGAACAACCCTAAAAATGGATGTTTATGGAGGAAGTGTTTAAGTGTATGGTTAGCAATTTATCTTTCATGTAATTATTCAATGTGCATGTATCAAGATATTTGGTTGTGAAAGTATAATAAGCGATTTTCTATAAAAGTTTATAATTATAAATTTATAAATAAATATTAGTGTATGGGTGATTAATTTTTGTTTATATATATGTATATAATCGAAGTCATTTATGTTCTAATGAAAATTTTAATTCTTAAGGGTATATACCATGTCATATAAATGTATATATATATATTTATATATGGGAAAAATTAAGTTATTTAATTTTAAAAATTATACTCATGGTGTATATATATATATATATGTATATATATACACAAAGGATATAAAGATTATTGACATGATATAATACTTACCTTCATATTTAAAGAAAATGTGCATAACATGTCGTCATGTTAATTTAAACTTAATGATGTCACATCTGCATATAGTCAAGGTCATGCATTTAGCATAACATCGATACATTTTTTATTCATAATAAACTCATGATTTCAAATAAACTTTCTTAGATTATAAAGCACATAGATTTCTTCAAGAATTGAAAATTTTTATTTATAATTTTATGTGCAAAACATATTTATTTATTGTAAAAGATTATTTTGTGAAGACAAAAGTATATATTAATTTTTGATTACATGTGAATTTATTTCATTACTCATTTTATTGATGGCCTAAAAATAAAGAAAATTATTTCAAGTATGGGATTAATCTTTTTACGATATTATATGGATTAATATTTAAACTTTTCAAAGTGGTATGGGACACTTCAGATTGCTTAAAGAAAATATACCCCAATAATTTATCAATGAAGTCATTTTCATCCATGATTAATATCTAAATAAATAAAAGTGTTATGTGAAACTTTGATTTAAATACATGATTTTTTGATATATGAGGAATGTATTGGACATATTATGTGATGGGTAAGTCCTATTATATCCTCTCAGTGCATCTATAGATCTCATGAGACAAACTAGGTCTTGACAGGAGGCCTTGACAAAATGGTTACATATGGTCTTGGTATGAGGCCTTGACAGAATGTTTATGATGTCCCATATATTGCATTACCTTGTTTTGAATCTAGTAAGTGAAACTCCATCTGATTATTTGACTAGTACAATAACCATGGTTAAGAATAATTCCCTTATGAACATGTATTAATCAGTTATACAATTTTAAATGCACATGGTATAATGTTTTATACTTATGAATATACTTATATAGAAAATAATCTATTTGAAAGGATTAATAATAAGGTAGAAACTTATCTATCATATCATGATTTGAATCTATGGGCTGAATGATAAATGACATCATTTTATGTGAAATTCTGATTAAATATTATTTCATGTGTAAATATTTATCCGTACCCCTGGAATGTAATATATAATTAAGTATGGTCATTATTTATCTTATAGGTGACATTTCATTCATTTTTGTTCAAGTGAGTGATTATTTTATAATGAATTTTATTTGTACCTTTAAAATAATAATAGAGATTATTAAGCATTGGTTTTCCCTACAAATTATTTTATGTAACTCTCAAAAAATGATGATGACATGCTATGAGAGACATTAGTTTATTTTAAAGAAAGTGATTTAATTAGGTTTATGTATTTTAAAGAAATGTATTTTAATGTAATTATTAATTTTAAAACCCCTTATTGGGAAATATAATTCTCAACCCTTGTTTTAAAATTATTTTCACAGGTCACTTTGAAGTCCAAAGTTTGACGTCATTGTTTTTGCATGCAGCGAAAGCAAAGTTTGGATTTTGTTTGTTTAATTTCATTACAACTCTGATAAATTGTAAAGTTTGTATCTAACTCCCCAAAACCTAGACCAGTGAAAGGTCCTCTGCTCTGTAATTTTTAAGGATTGGTCCTTACAGTTGGTATCAGAGGAATGATTCTAGACAACTTTAGATATTAGGTGTCGCGATAGAGTCTAGCGGTCTTAGTTTTCTTAATTCTAAAGTTTAAAATTCAGAATTCATCGAGAGTTCGATGAATGAATTATGAGAGAAAAATTATTTTTAAGGGTGGGGGGATAATGTAACAAACCAGTTTTCTACATGCATAGTTTTATAAATATTTTTAATTAAAACCAACTAATAATATTTTTAAGATATTTTTCTTTGAAAATAATATTTGAAATTAAGTGTTTTAATTAATATAATTAGAATACACATTTTATCTATTTAAAATTAATTATTGTAAAAAAATATTGTTATACATTGTTTAAAATAGTATTTTAAAAAATAAACTATTTTAATTATATAATTTATTTTTATCAAAAAAGGTTATATGATAATTATATTATCATATGATTATAATTTATTGATTTTCAAAATATGATATATATATATATATATATGTATGTATATATATGTATATCAAATGTTAGTTTTTAATTACAAAAAATGAATTAAATTATTACCTTATATAATTTTGTTTTATAATTTTATTATAAAAAATATATTTATTTTATATAAGTGTTAATAAAATGTGAAATGTTTTATAAATATATATATATATATAATTATTATATATATATAAACATTATTTAATAATTATATATAAGTATATGTTTATAAATATTGATAATTATCATCTTTATTGTATTATATAAATATGTTTAATAGTTATAAGTTTCTAAATTTATATATTATCAATTTTTTTAAATTGATATGAGTTTTATTATTTTTGACGTGACAATTAAAGAAAATTAATAATTAAGTGTATAAATTTCTACAACTCAAATGTTTAATAAGTGAATCATTTTAAAAGTGAATAAACATGATGATTGAATAAAAAGAATAATTGAAACAATATAAACAATAGATAAACAAAGAAATATTAATATATATATATATATATATGAAAACGTTACATTTAAAAAAATGAAGACTTGGTTTATGAAAAATATAAAATTATTATAAGAACTATCATGTATTGGGAGGAGGGAATCAGGTTTATGGGTTCACATAGGGTTTCACAGGGTGTGATGACCCAAGGGAAGAAGGGGGACACCATTGGGTTTGAGTAGAAAGGGTTTATCCAGTGTTTTTTTGGTGAGGGATGTCGCATCGGTGAAGGGGAGAATGAGGTGCAGCCGTTGGTGAGGGACCGATCGCTGATGTGTGTGAAGCGAGATCTGTCGTTGAGGTTCGTACGGGGTTAGGGTTCTGATTTCCACCACCGGGTTGATGATTCGATCTCAAATCAACCTGAAAATAGTGGCCGAAGGCAAGTTAGTGTTTCTGAATCACATAGATGTTTTTGATTCCTCTTCACCCATGTGGTGTGGTGATGAAAAGTGATTCACATCGCTTCATGAAGACGGTAGTCCACACATACTAAAACGATGTTATCATTTTTTAGTTCCAAAAAGAAAAAGATATATTATGTTTTGATAATGATACATATTTCATTAATATAATAATTAGTTGATTTATATCACATATATTTATTAAAATTATCCTTATTACTTTCCATGTAATGTGTTAGTGAAAAACAAATCACATCGCTTCCTAAGGCGATATCCCATCGTACACACGAGCAACGTTATCGTATACCCTAAGGAATGGAAAGTAAAAAAAGGTATATATGATAAAATTAATAAATAGTTAAAATTATGTTATAAATATAATATATATACATTATATCCATAATCATACCCAACCATGAGTGGGGTTGATGGAAAAGTTGTCACATCGGTTCGCAAGGATGTAGTCCACAATACACACGATCAATGCTATTGTTTCCCATTTGGGGTAAGGGTAGATGGATATAGGTCATGACCTTAAGACAATAACATATTAGTATATACAATACAATTATTTTTTATATCAGATTGTTTTAATAATAGTTTAATGTGGTGGAGGAATAAATAAAGTAAAAATGTTCGTTTAAGGACAATAACTCTTCTTCGGGTATCCTCCAAAGGTCAATACAAAAAAGCCTTCTTAGGTTAGATTTCTTCCAAATAAAATGATTTTAAGATGATATTAATAAAGTTGGGAAGTAATTTCTATAGGTAGTTTCTAAACAAAAATGGTTTTAAGTTGTTAATAAGATGGATAGGTGGTGGCCTTTTATGAGTAAAGTGAGTGACACAATTGTAATCTTTTAAAATAAAAAGGTGTACTCTTGTTTTTCACATGTCAAAAGGGCCAAGTATTGAGTATTTTAGATAATTATATATTTTAATGTCAAAATAACTAGATAAAATAGATTTTATACAAGTTTTTATGGAATTTTAACCCTTATATTTTTAGTTTAACCCCAAGTAAATCTATTTTTACCTTAACAAAATTATTTTATTTTTAATGTTTTAACTATTCATTATGGTAAAAAATTAAGTTAAACATATTAAAAAAAATAAATTTATATGATTATAAATAAATAATCTATTTAACCAAATTATATTAACATAAGTGGTAAATTTTAATTTAATATTAATCCCACAGACACGATGAGAAATCATATTTTCATAGAGAAACTGTTCAAACGTACACAAAGTTTTTATCTAAAAATTATATATTAAGATTATTAAAATGAACTAAATTGGACTAAGAAATATATAATTTAACTAATATAACTTTAAAAAAATTAAAAATATAATTAACTCGGTGATTTATTTAAACTAAAAGGCAGTTTTTGATTAAAATTCAGTATTTCTCACTATCCATCAAAGAATGGAATATTTCAGAAACATCCAAAAAAAATAACCCTAAGAGAATTTTGATATTATAATTTAAAAAATGAAGTTAATTGTATCAAATAAATTTTATAAATGTTTAAAAAATTAATTTTATCATAAGTGTGTAAGAATCAACGAAATCTTTTTCTTCAAAAAATATAGTTTTTCAAAAGACATTACTTTTACTTTAAAATGATTCATATTTAATTTCTAATAAATAGCTATCCATTAAATTTATTTTATACATATTTAAAACATATAATTTTAATAATTTATTTATAAATATTCATTCCTACCAACTTAATGGCTAGATTATTATGGTGTCTTGTTCCAAACCAATGTTTCATATGTTGAAAGATATCTAAAAGATTGAATTATTTAACAATTAATATGTCATAAAGTATTGGGTTCTAATATTTCCTTATAATATAGGTGTTTCATTCCATACATGCTATCGAATATGATTTTTAAATTTTAAAATCTCTGGGAAAAAACATGGATTAAATTGAGAGGTCATGCTCAAGAAATAGAAAAATCCTTATCTAGGGGGATATTTTATAGGAGTCACCTTCATGAGTTGAAGGGTGGTGAAGATAATGTTATGAATCTCATCCCTTATGGTCATAAAAAGAAAATGATGAGACTATAACAACAAAATATTTTAGTTTATACTCCTTTAAAAAGAATAATATGTTATATATCATGTAACACGTGTAACATAAAGATTAAAAAAATCATGATATACTATAGAAATATTATTATTTAAATGTGATTGTTATAACCTAGCCATTGGTTTGGTGGGTATTAATAGGTGTAACCACATTATGAAATATACATTGAAAATTTTTCATTAATAAAATTTATTTATTAGATCTTAATAAATAAGTACTCACTTTGGAATAATAATAATTAAATTAAATAAGGATTAAAACCATTAAAAGTATAAAACACCAGTTTTTCTATAAAATTAGGTTTTCAATATATTTTTTATTTTTATTTAAAAGTTAAATTTACAAATTTTATAAATTTTATTTGATAAATTAGTAAAAAAAATTATATAAATGTATAAAATATAACTTAGGTTGATTTTTTTTCTATAGAGATTGATTTTTTGTATAATAGTGAAAAATACTCATTTTATAAAAACCATCATTTATTTTATTTTAATCATGGTAATGTAAATGTTAATTTTGGGTTTTTTATTTTTTTTAAAGTCACATAATCTTTATTTTATTAAATAAAATCATATTAATTCCATGGAAATAAATATTATACATGATTTTGGTATAAAATCCTTCTTATTCTTAAAAAACGTATTTTTCTAAAAATAGGTTTCTATTGTGTTTCAGACACTTATATTAAAATTAGTTTTTACCCATTATAGAAATTAAATCTTAGAAAATATATTCCATATTTTGAATGATAATATTCAAATTATGTAATAATTTCAATTTCTTTTTTAATCATAATAAATAGTAACCATGATAAATGTTTATCACCATGGTAAAGGAAAAAATGTGCTAAACTGAGTTAAAACATTAGGATAAGGTCTAAAAATAAATCCAAAACATGAATTTATTTCATTTTATGATTTTATTTACTCCATAATCATTTTATCTTATGAAATATGGAATTTTTTTCCACGTTCTTTTTATTAGAACCTTTATATTATTTTAAGTAAAGGACAATTGCAAAATGTAACTCTCTTTATTTAAATATCACTAATATATTTACATATATATATATATATATATAAAGAATTCATGAATGGATAGAAATGTTTAAATTAAATACGAATAAATTATATTTATCTTGTTAATTTATTTTTAATTTTTAGTGATTGTATAATTACGTTGAATAATTATGAAACACCAACAAAGCACTTGTGAAAATAATCAAAATTCACATAAATTATTTTAAAAACATTAAAAGTAATATTTTTTGGATGAGTTATGGTATTCTAATAATTTAGTAGATAATTATAACATATTAGAGTAGATTAAAGTATTTATATTTTAGTTAAATTATTATCTTGATTCCTTTAAAGTCAAGATATGTGAATAGTTGTGAAAAAGACTTTAAATGATATTTAATGTTTAAAGATTCCTTTTAAATAATTATAATATCATAAAATACTATATTAACTAATTTGGATGAGAAATTTTCTATGAAATCAGGAATTTTTCTTGTATGTTTATCTTATAATTTTTAAAATTACTTTTGTGTAACTTTGAGACTGAAAAATTTATTACCACGTATAAGGATAAAAGGGTTATTTAGGGGCTAAACTACGAGATAAGATTTAAAATGTCACTTAACCTTCTATAAATTTTAATTTTTGAATTTATTTTGACCTTATACTAATTATATTTTAATATTTGTCACTTTGGATCAATTATAAACGAGTTATTTATATATTATATATTAATATTTGATGTATTTACTAGATTGAAAACTCACCTCACTAATATATGGGAACCTCATATCCTCTCATAACCACACCTATTAATCCATTTTTATATATCAATACCTACCCAAATACATTAAAAAAATTTATATGCATGTACTAGTGGTTTATTTCTTGCCAAAAGTCCAACCTATAAGGCTTAATGTGTAATCCAGAGGAGGTTTATTAAAGAAAATGTATAACTCTTAACCAAGTGTTTTCATGTTTATTTTTTCATCCACACCTATAAAAAATATATAAACATGATCATATAATAACAATAGTATATTAAATATACTTAAATTTTATTATATTGATTTCACAACCCTTATTAATCTCATTTTCCATCCTATGGGAAATGAAAACGTCGTTAGTGCATATGTGTGGACTGCCACCACCATGAAGCGATGTGTTTTGTTTTCCATAACTGTCGCACATGGTTGGTTATAGAGATGGAATTAATAAATATATAATATTTTTATGACATTATTATGATTATGGAAAGATAATATATTTGTAACACCCTAGGTAAATAAAGAATATGACATGTTCATATTTATCCATATTTGTGAATAGAATATTAATATTACTTTAAAGGGGATGCTATGCACGATGGCGTACCCAATACGCAACAATGAGTTTCTTGGGAATCTTGCGTTGCACTCTAATGATAAAATAATATCATTATAAATGGTAGTTAATGCATAGCCATTATAATGGCGGGAATGAATAGAACTAACTAAAAAATGATTATATATGTTTGTAAAATATTTTTACTCTTTAAAATAAATGTTATAGGATTAAAAATGTGAATGAATCCAATTTTAAAGCGTAAACATTCCAATATTCTTTAAAAGGTCAATTAACCGCCTTTTGATGGCGAACCTCATTTAAATCCACTTTTTGAAAATTTTATGTGTTATATTTGACAAAATAAAATTCTTCTTTAGAATCGGGACATCAAAATTTACTTTGTGTAAATATTTGGTATTTTTCCGAAAAAGTTCAATTTTTAATGAATAGTGAAAAATGTTGTATTTTAATTCAAAACCCCTTTTTAATATAATTTATTTATATGATAAGATTATCTTTTAAATTGGTTTTAAAGTGAAATTAGAATATATTTTTACCATTTAATCCAATAGTGGTCTTTGGAATTAATTTCACTTTGAAATCGGACTTAAACTAGTGCCAATCTTTTGATACATTTTGTTTCATAAAAACACACTATTTGTTTTGACAGCGGGAATTAATTATTAAATTAATTAATGCAACTTATATTTTTTGAATTTTGTAAAATATACATCATTTTTGAATTCGGAATATCAAATATAGCTTAGGGTGAATTTTTGGTAATATTCTGAAAAACTTCAATTTTTGATGAATAGTGAAACCACTAAGTGGTACTTATAAAAACTGATTTTTCCGTTTAAATGAAAATTTTCCACCTTTGTGTTTTGAATTTCAAAAATCTGATATACATGGTTGTCATTAAGAAGTAAAATGTGGTTCAATGGGATTAAAATAATTTTTTGGTGAATTGTAACTTATTATGTTTTTAATCGCGATTAGAGGTAATTAGTGTAGTTTAAGGTAAGAATAATGTTTTAATAAAATGAAATGAACTAGAAACATGTCCTACCCCCATTGGATGTGTCATGGACGACCAATAAAATACATGGGTCAACTTGGGGACCCCATGGAGCCACTTTGGTTGGAAAATGACATAAATACCTTTTTATTTAATGTTAAAGTAAAAATGACACAAACATGAGATGTTTTACTAAAAAAAATTTAAATGGGGTTATACAAGTCATATTTTTTACTATAAATAGTCATTGGAAAGCTAAAAATATTTCCTACATCATGGTTTTTTTTTATAATTTTTAGACACTAAATAAATTAAATTATTTATGACATCATGATGATGCAGCGATGACCTCATTATTTAACGATTTAAATAAAATGGAAAGATAATGTAAAATCTAAGAAATAAACATGTACAAAACCAATTGTATGTGTGGATTTCGAACCCTTATCACATTATCCTCGAAACACATCAATGTGGGACCATTAAAATCCGAAACGCATTCTAAAATAAAGTAACATTTATTTACTTTCCAAGAGTGCCCCTCCTCTCCTCTTATAAAAGGCCCCCACCTCTACCTCCTTACCCACACTTCCAAAGCCTTTGGCTCGGCCAACCTCTGCCCATTTTGTCTCTCCAAATCCCTCTCTAACTCTTTGAAGCCTCACTTTGGCCATAAGTCTTCCCAAGGAAGCCTTTTAGCTCAAACCAATGGGAGTTACCCGATTTTAAGGTAATGTCTTCACTTGAGTCCTTTTGTTTTATTTTGCTTCTCCAACCCCCTAAACTCTTTTTATTAATTTATTTTGTAAAAAATACAGTATCTTAAATATACTAGGATGTTTTTATAAGAAGGATTATAGATAAAATTACACACACCTACATCTAATGGTTAAAGAACATACTGTTTCCGTGGATGGCGAATTTCTGCCTCACGGAACGATGATTGTTCAACACTCATATACCACCTTCAAAAGTGGTCATTAATATGTCAATATATTTATATATGATATATAATATGTTTATGTTTTACTTAAGATTATGTATTTTTTATTTATGGCATATCCTTTATGGTTAACATTATGAGTAAACGCGATATCTTGATTTTAGGAAGTGCGGACTACCGCCCCCTCAAAGTGATTTGATTCATTAATGCCATATGTGGGACGTATAAAGGATGTAATTAGTGGTATTATATATGATATTATACTGGAATTATAATATACCTTTATATCATTATGATTCCACTCTATAAAATACGAAATAGAAATGAAAGTAGCGTTCATGCGTACGTACGGCTTACCGTCTCCATGTACGGCGCATTTCATTTCTTACATATAAATGATTATGTAATATTATAAATGCATGTATATACTGGATATATATGATATATATGATATATAAATCATGATTATAACTCTGGATATAATGGATACATGAACAACTTTTAATTATAAAGAGCATATTTTGACTCAAGTACCAATGATCGTTTAAACGACCGTTATTAACTAAAATAATTACATAGTGTTCATGACATGGTAATAAGTGATATAAAAGGAATAGTGAACTTGAAAAATGTTCTTAAGGAAGTAGAAATTAACTCAATTTTATTATTCAGGAGATTAAAGAACGATCGAGTCAAGTCGGACCTGAGGTAAGGGATCCTACCCCTCTCTTTCTTTTTAAGTACACTCTTTTATGTCATTCCTTTTAAGCTCATCTTTCTTATGATTGGGATGTTATTTTATATTAATCCTACTGTAATTTTTATGTTCATATGATGAGATACCCTATTTGATCTCATCAATCCATTTTTGTAAGTTTTAAGTGGCGCCGTTAGGCTGCCGAGTTTTCGTAAGGGATTGTTCATCTCACTTTTATTCCCGTGAGATTTATGCTACATTTGCCACAATTTTCAATGAGTGGTGTATGTAATTCCCATTATTTTACTCATTGTGTAATATAATTTCATTCATGAGTATTTACATCAATATTGTATTGTCCTTCTTTCACGGGGTGCATGTCTCGAAAGATACCCATGTCGGTAAGGGAACCTTTCACCCTCCTCTTTTTAAAAGACTTATTTTGTTATGTCTTTTAATTCACATAATATTATGTTGGGATATGTTCTTCTATATCCTTATTGATTTAAATTTTATGTCAATGTGATGAGATACCCTTTTTATCTCTCATCAACTCATTTTCTGAAATTTGTAGTGATGCCGTTAGGCTGTCAAATTTTTGCAAGGGGACTTCTTAACCCAAATTTGATTCTTTGGGTTAAACTTGTACTCCTTGAATATGTCGTTCTATGAATATGTGTGAATAACCTCTGATTGTTTTACACTTAATATCCACTTATATTTTGTTTATTCATTTGTCACACATAATTATGAAATTGATTTATCTTTAAACCAAGGATACCGTCTTTGTAAGGGACTTCGTCTCAATCTCCTTTCATTGAGGCATATTTTGTTTTATACACAACCTTATTTTATACGGTGTATAAACCCCTTTGACTTTTAAGTTTATTCAAAAGGAATCTTTTTTATACGAAGCATCTACAAAATGACAAAAGGGAATTTTTTTGTCGTACGTGTGCGGCGACGATGACTTCTCCGCCGCCGTGACCATTATTTTAGTTTCGACTTCCTCTACAAGACATACCTTCTTTTTAAAAGAAAAATAAATACCATGTTTTACTTTTCTTTTATTTTGGTATTGAAAATGGTTTTCATAATGTTTTTATTATTTCAATGTGTTGTATTGATATCTTGTGATTGAAATGTGGAAATGTTATGTTTCCTTTATGCATGTTTTATGTGATACGATTATGTTATGGTTCTTGGGCATTATTATGAAGACGGGTGGTTACGTGATAAACTAAGGGTGGGTGAGCCCGATATAGCTCTCCAATGCATTGGGTAACGCAAAGGAGTGAAACGTTAAGGTTTCTCCGAAGAGATTTAGGGAATATACTGTGGTGGGTATTCTGAACGTAACCAAGAGGGTTACTCCCTACGTAAGAATGTTATGAATGCCCCAAGTTACCTTTTATGTCTTATGATTTCTATGATTTATTCATGATTTGATGAGGTATGTTAACGTTCCTATGTTTTATGGGTAAAGTATGATTTTATTCTTATGTATATATGAACTCATGTTTCTTTTCCATATTTTTTATAACCCTTACTGAGCTTTTTATGCTCATCCCAAGTTTTTTGAAATGTTTTTCACAGGTCAAGGGAAAGGAACATGATATGATGATAGTGTCAAGGAAGTGTCAAGAAAGAATCCATGCTTTATTTTTTTAGATATGTTTCCGTTGATGGGAAAAAAATGAATACTATCTTTTATGTAACCACTTTGTCTAAATGTGGAATGTAATGCAAGTTTTATGATCTAATTCCCTAAAACTCTAAACCTGAAAAGATCCTCAATGTGTAATCTTGTAATAACTCAAGATTAAGTAAGGTTTAAGGCTGGGGCCTTATAGTTGGTATCAGAGGTCGGTTTAGATAACTTTAGAGGTTAGGGTATTCTTTAAGTATAAGTGAAATTACCATAATGGTTAGGAATTCAGAAAGAGTCATAGTTTTAGATAAAGTGAATGAGTAAGTATATATTAGTGTTTATATTCCTAATTAGTAAATGATGGTTTTGTTGATATACTCACATTGACCTTTTTGGTTTTAGTAAATGGCTGGATCTAGCAGGCACCAAAGTAACAGTGGATGTGAAGGAAACTGTGACAGTTTTTTGAGCAAGCAACTGAATGATATGGGAGCTGCAATGAGAACTCTTGTGTTTATCCTCAACCAACTATCTGGAGTCATGATTGACCACCTAAACCTTGGTGATTTCTATAAGGCATCATATATGCGAGAAACAAATCCCTACGGAACTACGGGTAATAATCATAAGGGTAAGTATGTTCAAAAACCTATGTGTCAAAGATGTGGAAAGAAACACCTAGGAAAATGTTTCAAAGGGACAGAAATATGCTATAGATGTGGAAATTAAGGTCATAAGGAAAGAACCTTCCATGGAAAAAGGAAGCATCCAGTTGACTCGAGGAAAGGGAAAGGAGTTCTTTCTGAGGGATCAATTGAATGTTTTAAATGTGGTGTGCATGATCATTATGCAAACACGTGTCCTATGAAGAAGTTTCGTGAATGGGATCACCAAGATCGTACAAATATTCGTTCACCAATACCTAATGCCATTTCGATTGAGGATGAAGAAACTGACAATGACCAATCAAAGGTATGGATTATTACATAACTTTTGTTTTCCTATTTTGGAATCTTAGGATATGATTCATGATTTTGTTTTTAGGAAAGAAGTATTTCAGAATAAGTTGTAAAGGAATGGTTAATGGATCATGAAGAATTTTGAATGAGTAAGAAGTCAACATATAAGGGATTCAAGAGTTATGGTGAAATTCTTAAGTGTATTTAGTCTCTTTTTATGATGGGGTTACATTAGAAGACTTTTTATAGTATGTGTAACCCTGATGTTTAATATATGAAAATTTTATTCAAGGAATAGTTATCTGTTCTTTAGTGGACATAGTTATAAAGAACCATTTGGGTTTATATGATCTTTGCTTTTGAGGTAATTATGGGTTACTATATGTTATGATGGAAGTGAAAGGGATGAGATTAAATTGAGGTTAAATTATGTTATGGTTATTTTTGATGATTTTATCTCTTTTTGGGAATGATTTGAGAATTATATAGTTTTTGAAAAAGGACAACACGCAGACCGCGTGACAACCCATCGCGTCGGACAATGCTGCGGGAATCGAACCCACAACCAAGGTGCAACTGGTATTTATCGCCTACCATTGGACTACGTGAAGTCCCTGGTTAGTTTGACTAATTCTTTTTAGTTAGATGACTTTATTAAATAAGAGTAAGCTGATTTTGGGTTATCTATGGAAATTTATTAACCTATCATGGAGGATATGTGATTAGGTTATTACTTTTCAATACGAGACTTTAGGAGCAACTGATGTTGTTTGGAGATAAATGTTATGATTTAACTTGGAAGACTATGTGACTAAATCCATCAAATATTTGGGTTTCAATCTTAGTTTTGTTTACTTTGAAGAATTTTATGGACAAATTGTTTATCGAATGGCCCTCTTTGAACTTTGGGTTTTATTGGACAAATTTTGGAGATTAAGAATAGAATTTATTTTTATAAAGGGTTATCCTTTTATGGATTATCTGATCTTGTAATAACCTTTTTTGTTTTGGTTTTGGTTAAAGTCTAAAGACATGGGAATTATATAGTTCTCTTTTGTGGATTATGTGATTCTCTAGAAGTTGATTATAGTACTCTTAATGCGAACAAGTCTTCCCAAATACTCGTCTTTTGGAGAAAATATGAGTTTGATTAAGGAATCTAGTAAAAGTTGAAAGTCAACATGATAAGTGATTATGTTTCCTTATGAATAAATTCCTCAATAAAAAGTAACTTAAAACAAAAATGTTGTCTATTAACTTTTCCTACTGGGGAATTGAATACCGTTTAACCCATCACAAGTTTGTGATTTTCTTATGGTTAACTTTCTCCTAGACATGTTTACTATCACTCTCCATCAGAACATGACCCTTTGTTTTTTTTCTTCCATGTCCATGTTTTCCTACACGGAATCCTAGTATGGGTTAACTCGGGTGACCTCTATACTTATCTTTCTTTATTTTAAAGTGATTGTTTTACCGACTCTTGTTCCGATGTGGGACTTTCAAGGATATTTCCAAGCTCAATTTTAAAAATTGCGAGGACACAATTCCCAAAAGGGGGGAAGGATGTAACACCCCAGGTAAATAAAGAATATGACATTTTCATATTTATCCATATTTGTGAATAGAATATTAATATTACTTTAAAGGGGACACTATGCACCATGGCGTACCCAATACGCAACAATGAGTTTCTTGGGAATCTTGCGTTGCACTCTAATGATAAAATAATATTATTTTAAATGGTAGTTAACGCCTAGACATTGTAATGGAGGGAATGAAAAGAACTAACTAAAAAATGATTATATATTTTTGTCAAATATTTTTAGTCTTTACAATAAATGTTATATGATTAAAAATGCGAATGAATCCAATTTTAAAGCGTAAACATTATAATATTCTTTAAAAGGTCGATTAACCACCTTTTGATGGAGAACCTCTTTTAAATCCACTTTTTTACAATTTTATGTGTTATATTTGACAAAATAAAATTCTTCTTTAGAATCGGGACATCAAAATTTACTTTGTGTAAATTTTTGGTATTTTTCCGAAAAAGTTCAATTTTTAATGAATAGTCAAAAATGTTGTATTTTAATTCAAAACATCTTTTTAATATAATTTATTTATATGATAATATTATCTTTTTAATTGGTTTTAAAGTTAAATTAGAGTATATTTTTACCATTTAATCCAATAGTGGTCGTTGAAATTAATTTCACTTTGAAATCGGACTTAAACTAGTGTCAATCTTTTGATACATTTTGTTTCATAAAAACACGCTATTTGTTTTGACAGCGTGAATTAATTATTAAATTAATTAATGCAACTTATATATTTTGAATTTTTTAAAATAGATATCATTTTTGAATTCGGAATATCAAATATTTCTTAGGGTGAATTTTTGGTAATTTTCTGAAAAACTTCAATTTTTGATGAATATTGAAACCACTAAGTTGTACTTATAAAAATTGATTTTTCCGTTTAAATGAAATTTTTCCACCTTTGTGTTTTGAATTTCAAAAATCCTACATACATGGTTGTCATTAAGAAGTAAAATGGGGTTCAATGAGATTAAAATAAATTTTTGGTGAATAGTAACTTATTATGTTTTTAATAGCGATTAGAGGTAATTAGTGTAGTTTAAGGTAAGAATAATGTTTTAATAAAATGAAATGACCTAGAAACATGTCCTACCCTCATTGGATGTGTCATGGCCGACCAAGAAAATCCATGGGTCAACTGGGGGACCCCATGGAACCACTTTGGTTGGAAAATGACATAAATACCTTTTTATTTAATGTTAAAGTAAAAATGACACAGACATGAGATATTTTACTAAAACAACTTTTACATGGGGTTATACAAGTCAGAGTTTTGACTATAAATAGTCATTGGAAAGCTAAAAATATTTCCTACATCATAGTATTTTTTTTATAATTTTTAGACACTAAATAAATTAAATTATTTATGACATCATGATGATGCAGCGATGACCTCATTATTTAACGATTTAAATAAAATGGAAAGATAATGTAAACTCTAAGACCTACACATATACAAAACCTATTGGATGGGTGGATTTAGAACCCTTATCACCTTCTCCTTGAAACACATCAATGTGGGACCATTAAAATCCGAGACTCATTCTAAAATAAAGTAACATTTATTTAATTTCCAAGAGTGCCCCTCCTCTCCTCTTATAAAAGGCCCCCACCTCTACCTCCTTACCCACACTTCCAAAGCCTTTGTCTCGGCCAACCTCTGCCAATTTTGTCTCTCCAAATCCCTCTCAATCTCTTTGAAGCCTCACTTTGGCCAGAAGTCTTCCCAAGGAATCCTTTTAGCTCAAACCAAAGGGAGTTACCCGATTTTAAGGTAATGTCTTCACTTGAGTCCTTTTGTATTATTTTGCCTCTCCAACCCCCTAAATTCTTTTTATTCATTTCTTTTGTAACAACTCCAGTATCATAAATATACTAGGATGTTGTTATAAGAAGGATTTTAGCTACACTTACACACACCTACATTTAATGGTTAAAGAACATACTGTTTCCGTGGATGGAAAATTTCTGCCTCACGGAACGATGATTGTTCAACACTCATATATCACCTTCAAAAGTGAACATTAAGATGTCACTATATTTATATATGATATATAATATGTTTATGTTTTACTTAAGATTATTTATTTTTTATTCATGGCATATCCTTTATGGTTACCATTATGAGTAAACGCGATATCTTCATTTTAGGAAGTGCGGACTGCCGCCCCCTCAAAGTGATTTGATTCGTTAATGCCATATATGGGATGTATAAAGGATGTAATTAATGGTATTATATACGATATTATACTGGAATTATAATATACCTTTATATCATTATGATTCCATTCTATAAAATACGAAATAGAAATGAAAGTAGCGTTCATGCGTACGTACGACTTACCGTCTCCATGAACGGTGCATTTCATTTCTTACCTCTAAATGATTATGTAATATTATAAATGCATGTATATACTGGATATATATGATATATATGATATATACATCATGATTATAACTATGGATATAATGGATACATGAACAACTTGTAATTATAAAGATCATATTTTGACTGAAGTACCAATGATCGTTTAAACGATCGCTATTAATTAAAATAATTACATAGTGTTCATGAAATGGTAATAAGTGATATAAAAGGAATAATTAACTTAAAAAATGTTCTTAAGGATGTAGAAATTAACTCAATTTTATTATTCAGGAGATTAAAGAACGATCGAGTCAAGTCGGACATGAGGTAAGGGATCCTACCCCTCTCTTTCTTTTTAAGTACACTCTTTTATGTCATTCCTTTTAAGCTCATATTTCTTATTATTGGGATGTTATTTTATATTACTCCTACTGTACTTTTTATGTTCATATGATGAGATACCCTATTTGATCTCATCAATCCATTTTTGTAAGTTTTAAGTGGTGCCGTTAGGCTGCCGAGTTTTCGTAAGGGATTGTTCATCTCACTTTTATTCCCGTGAGATTTATGCTACATTTTCCATAATTTCCTTTGAGTGGTGTATGTAATTACCATTATTTTACTCATTGTGTAATATAATTTCATTCATGAGTATTTACATCAATTTTGAATTTTCCTTCTTTCACGGGGTTCATGTCTCGAAAGATACCCATGTCGGTAAGGGAACCTTTCACCCTCCTCTTTTTAAAAGACTTCTTTTGTTATGTCTTTTAATTCACATACTATTATGTTGGGATATTTTCTTCTATATCCTTATTGATTTAAATTTTATGTCAATGTGATGAGATACCCTTTTTATCTCTCATCAACTCATTTTCTGAATTTTGTAGTGACGTCGTTAGGCTGTCAAATTTTTGCAAGGGGACTTCTTAACCCAAATTTGATTCTTTGGGTTAAACTTGTACTCCTTGAATATGTCATTATACGAATATGTGTGAAAAACCTATGATTGTTTTACACTTAATATCCACTTATATTTTGTGTATTCGTTTGTCACACATAATTATGAAATTGATTTATCCTTAAACCAAGGATACCGTCTTTGTAAGGGACTTCGTCTCAATCTCCTTTCATTGAGGCATATTTTGTTTTATATACAACCTTCTTTTATACGGTGTATAAACCCCTTTGAATTTTACATTTATTCAAAAGGAATCTTTTTTATACGAAGCATTTACTAAATGAAAAAAGGGAATGTTTTTGTCGTACGTGTGCGGCGACGACGACTTCTCCACCGCCGTGACCATTATTTGAGTTCCAAATTCCTCTAAAATCCATACCTTCTTTTTAAAAGAAAAATAAATACCATGCTTTACTTTTCTTTTATTTTGGTATTTAAAATGGTTTTCATAATGTTTTTATTATATCAATGTGTTGTATTGATATCTTGTGATTGAAATGTGGAAATGTTATGTTTCCTTTATGCATGTTTTATGTGATACGATTATGTTATGGTTCTTGGGAATTATTATGAAGACGGGTGGTTCCATGATAAACTAAGGGTGGGTGAGCCCGATATAGCTCTTCAGTACATTGGGTAACGTGAAGGAGTGAAACGTTAAGGTTTCTCCAAAGAGATTTAGGGAATATACTGTGGTGGGTATTCCAAACGTAACCAAGAGGGTTACTGCCTACGTAAGATTGTTATGAATGCCCCATGTTACCTTTTATGTCTTAGGATTTCTATGATTTATTCATGATTTGATGAGGTATATTAAAGTGCCTTTGTTTTATGGGTAAAGTAAGATTTCATTCTTATGTATATATGAACTCATGTTTCCTTTCCATATTTTTTATAACCCTTACTGAGCTTTTTATGCTCATCCCAAGTTTTTTGAAATGTTTTTCACAGGTCAAGGGAAAGGTACATGATATGATGATAGTGTCAAGGAAGTGTCAAGAAATAATCCATGCTTTATTTTTTTTAGATATGTTTCCGTTGATGGAAAAAAATGAATACTATCTTTTATGTAACCACTTTGTTTAAATGTGGAATGTAATGCAAGTTTTATGATCTAATTCTCTAAAACTCTAAACCTGAAAAGATCCTCAATGTGTAATCTTGTAATAACTCAAGATTAAGTAAGGTTTAAGGCTGGGGCCTTATAGTTGGTATCAGAGGTCGGTTTTGATAACTTTAGAGGTTAGGGTATTCTTTAAGCATAAGTGACATTACCATAATGGTAGAAATTCAGAAAGAGTCCTAGTTTTAGATAAAGTGAATGAGTAAGTATATCTTAGTTTTTATCTTCCTAATTAGTACATGATGGTTTTGTTAGTATACTCACATCGACCTTTTTGGTTTTAGTAAATGGCTGGATCTAGCAGGCACCAAAGTAACAGTGGATGTGAAGGAAACTGTGACAGTTTTTTGAGCAAGCAACTGAATGATATGGGAGATGCAATGAGAACTCTTGTGTTTATCCTCAACCAACTATCTGGAGTCATGATTGACCACCTGAAACTTGGTGATTTCTATAAGGCATCATATATGCGAGAAAAAAATCCCTACGGAACTACGGGTAATAATCATAAAGGTAAGTATGTTTAAAACCCTATGTGTCAAAGATGTGGAAAGAAACACCTTGGAAAATGTTTCAAAGGGACAGAAATATGCTATAGATGTGGAAATGAAGGTCATAAAGCAAGAACCTACCATGAAAAAGTAAGTATCCAGTTGAATCGAGGAAAGGGAAAGAAGTTCTTTTTGAGGGATCAATTGAATGTTTTAAATGTGGTGTGCATGATCATTATGCAAACACATGTCCTATGAAGAAGTTTCGTGAATGAGATCACCAAGATCGTACAAATATTTGTTTACCAATACCTAATGCCATTCCGATTGAGGATAAATAAACTGACAATTACCAATCAAAGGTATGGATTATTTCATAACTTTTTTTTTCCTATTTTGGAATTTTAGGATATGATTCATGATTTTGTTTGTAGGAAAGAAGTATTTCAGAATAAGTTGGAGAGGAATGGTTAATGGATCATGAAGAATGTTGAATGAGTAAAAAGTCAACATATAAGGGATTCAAGAGTTATGGTGAAATTCTTAAGAGGCTTAAGTCTCTTTTGATGATGGGCTTACATTAGAAGACTTTTTATGGTATGTGTAACCCTGATGTTTAATATATGAAAATTTTATTCAAGGAATAGTTATCTGTTCTTTTGTGGACATAGTTATGAAGAACCATTTGGGTTTATATGATCCTTTCTTTTGAGGTAATTATTGGTTACTATATGTTATGATGGAAGTGAAAGGCATGAGATTAAATTGAGGTTAAATTATGTTATGGTTATTTTTGATGATTTTATCTATTTTTTGGAATTATTTGGGAATTATATATTTTTTGAAAAAGGAAAACACATAGACCGTGTGACAACACATCGCGTCGGACAAAGCTGCGGGAATCGAACCCACAACCAAGGTGCAACTGGTATTTATCACCTACCACTAGACTACGTGAAGTCCCTGGTTAGTTTGACTAATTCTTTTTAGTTAGATGACTTTATGAATTAAGAGTAAGCTGATTTTGGGTTATCTATGGAAGTTTAATAACCTATCATGGAGGATATGTGATTAGTTTAATTACTTTTCAATACGATACTTTAGGAGCAACTGATGTTGTTTGGAGATAAATGTTACGATTTAACTTGGAAGACTATGTGACTAAATACTTAAAATATTTGGGTTTCAATCTTAGTTTTGTTTACTTTGAAGAATTTTATGGAAAAATTGTTTATCGAATGGCCCTCTTTGAACTTTGGGTTTTGTTGGACAAATTTTGGAGATTAAGAATAGAATTTCTTTTTATAAAGGGTTATCCTTTTCTGGATTATCTGATCTTGTAATAACCTTTTTGGTTTTGGTTTTGGTTAAAGTATAAAGACATGGGAAGTATACAGTTCTCTTTTTTGGACTAGGTGATTCTCTAGAAGTTGATTATAGTACTCTTAATGCGAACAAGTCTTCCTAAATACTATTCTTTTGGAGAAAATATGAGTTTGATTAAGGAATCTAGTAAAAGTTGAAAGTCAACATGATAAGTGATTATGTTTCCTTATGAATAAATTCCTCAATAAAAAGTAACTTAAAACAAATATGTTGTCTATTAACTTTTCCTACTGGGGAATTGAATACCATTTAACCCATCACAAGTTTGTGATTTTCTTATGGTTAACTTTCTCCTAGACATGTTTACTATCACTCTCCATCAGAACATGACCCTTTGTTTTTTTCTTCCATGTCCATGTTTTCCTACACGGAATCCTAGTATGGGTTAACTCGGGTGACCTCTGTACTTATCTTTCTTTATTTTAAAGTGATTGTTTTACCGACTCTTGTTCCGATGTGGGACTTTCAAGGATGTTTCCAAGCTCAATTTTAAAAATTGCGAGGACACAATTCCAAAAAGGGGGGAAGGATGTAACACCCCAGGTAAATAAAGAATATGAAATTTTCATATTTATCCATATTTGTGAATAGAATATTAATATTACTTTAAATGGGACGCTATGCACGATGGCGTACCCAATACGCAACAATGAGTTTCTTGGAAATCTTGCGTTGCACTCTAATGATAAAATAATATTATTTTAAATGGTAGTTAATGCCTAGCCATTGTATTGGCGGGAATAAACAAAACTAACTAAAAAATGATTATATATGTTTGTCCAATATTTTTACTCTTTACAATAAATGTTATAGGATTAAAAATGCGAATGAATCCAATTTTAAAGCGTAAACATTCCAATACTGTTTAAAAGGTCGATTAACCGCCTTTTGATGGCGAACCTCTTTTAAATCCACTTTTTGACAATTTTATGTGTTATATTTGACAAAATAAAATTCTTCTTTAGAATCAGGACATCAAAATTTACTTTGTGTAAATTTTTGGTATTTTTCCGAAAAAGTTCAATTTTTAATGAATAGTGAAAAATGTTGTATTTTAATTCAAAACCTCTTTTTAATCTAATTTATTTATATGATAAGATTATCTTTTTAATTGGTTTTAAAGTGAAATTAGAATATATTTTTACCATTTTATCCAATAGTGGTCGTTGGAATTAATTTCACTTTGAAATCGGACTTAAACTAGTGTCAATCTTTTGATACATTTTGTTTCATAAAAACACGCTATTTGTTTTGACAGCGGGAATTAATTATTAAGTTAATTAATGCAAATTATATGTTTTGAATTTTGTAAAATAGACATCATTTTGAATTCTGAATATCAAATATAGCTTAGGGTGAATTTTTGGTAATTTTCTGAAAAACTTCAATTTTTGATGAATAGTGAAACCACTAAGTGGTACTTATAAAAACTGATTTTTCCGTTTAAATGAAATTTTTCCACCTTTGTGTTTTGAATTTCAAAAATCCGACATACATGGTTGTCATTAAGGAGTAAAATGTGGTTCAATGGGATTAAAATAATTTTTTGGTGAATAGTAACTTATTATGTTTTTAATCGCAATTAGAGGTAATTAGTGTAGTTTAAGGTATGAATAATGTTTTAATAAAATGAAATGACCTAGACACATGTCCTACCCTCATTGGATGTGTCATGGCCGACCAAGACAATCCATGGGTCAACTTGGGGACCCCATGGAGCCACTTTGGTTGGAAAATGACATAAATACCTTTTTATTTAATGTTAAAGTAAAAATGACACAAACCTGAGATGTTTTACTAAAAAAAATTTTACATGAGGTTATACAAGTCAGATTTTTGACTATAAATAGTCATTAGAAAGCTAATAATATTTCTTACATCATAGTATTTTTTTTATAATTTTTAGACACTATATAAATTAAATTATTTATGACATCATGATGATGCAGCGATGACCTCATTATTTAACGATTTAAATAAAATGGAAAGATAATGTAAAATCTAAGCCCTTCACATGTAAAAAACCTATTGTATGGGTGGATTTAGAACCCTTATCACCTTATCCTAGAAACACATCAATGTGGGACCATTAAAATCTGAAACTCATTCTAAAATAAAGTAACATTTATTTACTTTCCAAGAGTGCCCCTCCTCTCCTCTTATAAAAGGCCCCCACCACTACCTCATTACCCACACTTCCAAAGCCTTTTTCTCGGCCAAACTCTGCCCATTTTGTCTCTCCACATCCCTCTCTAACTCCTTGAAGCCTCACTTTGGGCATAAGTCTTCCCAAGGAAGCCTTTTAGCTCAAACCAAAAAGCTTTACCCGATTTTAAGGTAATGTCTTCACTTGAGTCCTTTTGTTTTATTTTGCTTCTCCAACCCCATAAACTCTTTTTATTAATTTATTTTTTAACAAATACAGTATCCTAAATATACTAGGATGTTGTTATAATAAGTATTCGAGCTACACTTACACTCACCTACATCTAATTGTTAATGAACATACTGTTTCCGTGGATGGCGAATTTCTGCCTCACGAAACGATGATTGTTCAACACTCATATATCACCTTCAAAGGTGGCCATTAAGATGTCAATATATTTATATATGATATATAATATGTTTATGTTTTACTTAAGCTTCTGTATTTTTCATTTATGGCATATCCTTTATGATTACCATTATAAGTAAACGCGATATCTTCATTTTAGGAAGTGCGGACTACCACCCCCTCAAAGTGATTTGATTCGTTAATGAAATATGTGGGACGTATAAAGGATGTAATTAATTGTATTATACATTTTATTATAATGGAATTATAATAAACCTTTATATCACTATGATTCCATTCTATAAAATACGAAATAGAAATGAAAGTAGCGTTCATGCGTACGTAGGCTTACCGTCTCCATGAATGGTGCATTTCATTTCTTACCTCTAAATGATTATGTAATATTATAAATGCATGTATATACTGGATATATATGATATATATTATATATACATCATGATTATAACTATAGATATAATTGATACATGAACAACTTGTAATTATAAAGAGCATATTTTGACTCAAGTACCAATGATCGTTTAAACGACCGTTAATAACTAAAATAATTACATAGTGTTCATGACATGGTAATAAGTGATATAAAAGGAACAATGAACTTGAAAAAGGTTCTTAAAGAAGTATAAATTAACTCAAGTTTATTATTCAGGAGATTAAAGAACGATCGAGTCAAGTCGGACCTGAGGTAAGGGATCCTACCCCTCTCTTTCTTTTTTAAGTACACTCTTTTATGTCATTCCTTTTAAGCTCATCTTTCTTATGATTGTTATGTTATTTTATGTTAATAATACTGTAATTTTTATGTTCACATGATTATATACCCTAGTTTATCTCATCAATCCATTTTTGTAAGTTTTAAGTGGCGCCGTTAGGCTGCCGAGTTTTCGTAAGGGATTGTTCATCTCACTTTTATTCCTGTGAGATTTATGCTACATTTTCCAAAAAAAAATTTGAGTGGTGTATGTAATTCCCATTATTTTACTCATTGTGTAATATACTTTCATTCATGAGTATTTACATCAATGTTGTATTGTCCTTCTTTCACGGGGTGCATGTCTCGAAAGATACCCATGTCGGTAAGGGAACCTTTCACCCTCCTCTTTTTAAAAGACTTCTTTTGTTTTGTCTTTTAATTCACATACTATTATGTTGGGATATGTTCTTCTCTATCCTTATTGATTTAAATTTTATGTCAATGTGATGAGATATCCTTTTTATCTCTCATCAACTCATTTTCTGAATTTTGTAGTGACGCCGTTAGGCTGTCAAATTTTTGCAAGGGGACTTCTTAACCCAAATTTGATTCTTTGGGTTAAACTTGTACTCCTTGAATATGTTGTTCTATGAATATGTGTGAATAACCTATGATTTTTTTACAATTAATATCCACTTATATTTGGTGTATTCGCTTGTCACACATAATTATGAAATTGATTTATCCTTAAACCAAGGATACCATCTTTGTAAGGGACTTCATCTCAATCTCCTTTCATTGAGGCATATTTTGTTTTATACACAATCTTCTTTTATACGATGTATAAACCCCTTTGACTTTTACTTTTATTCAAAAGGATTCTTTTTTATATGAAGCATTTACTAAATGACAAAAGGGAATATTTTTGTTGTACGTGTGCGGCGAAGGCGTCTTCTCCTCCGCCGTGACCATTATTTGAGTTTCGGCTTCCTCTACAAGCCATACCTTCTTTTAAAAGAAAAATAAATACCATGTTTTACTTATATTTTATTTTGGTATTGAAAATGGTTTTCATAATGTTTTTATTATATCAATGTGTTGTATTTATATCTTGTGATTGAAATGTGGAAATGTTTTGTTTCCTTTATGCATGTTTTATGTGATACGATTATGTTATGGTTCTTGGGAATTATTATGAAGACGGGTGGTTCCGTGATAAACTAAGGGCGGGTGAGCCCGATATAGCTCTCCAATGCATTGGGTAACACGAAGGAGTGAAACGCTAAGGTTTCTCTGAAGAGATTTAGGGAATATACTATGGTGGGTATTCCAAACGTAACAAAGAGGGTTACTCCCTACGTAAGAATGTTATGAATGCCCCAAGTTACCTTTTATGTCTTATGATTTCTATGATTTATTCATGATTTGATGAGGTATGTTCAAGTGCCTATTTTTTATGGGTAAAGTATGATTTCATTCTTATGTATATATGAACTCATGTTTCCTTTCAATATTTTTTATAACCCTTACTGAGCTTTTTATGCTCATCCCAAGTTTTTTGAAATGTTTTTCACAGGTCAAGGGAAAGGTACATGATATGATGATAGTGTCAAGGAAGTGTTAAGAAAGAATCCATGCTTTATTTTTTTTAGATATGTTTCTGTTGATGGGAAAAAAATGAATACTATCTTTTATGTAACCACTTTGTTTAAATGTGGAATGTAATGCAAGTTTTATGATCTAATTCTCTAAAAATCTAAACCTGAAAAGATCCTCAATGTGTAATCTTGTAATAACTCAAGATTAAGTAAGGTTTAAGGTTGGTGCCTTATAATATTACTTAACTTATTACCCTTTATATCTATTTGAAAATGATAACGTCACTTGTGCATACATGTGGAATATTTCCTCCACGAACCGATGTGGTTTTTTCATTATCAACTCACATGGTTGGTCATAAATATGGAAGTAATGAATAAATATGAAATTTATAAACATATTAAGATTCTATAAAATTGAAATATTATATTAATTATTTATTTTACATCCTATATAAAAATAAAAATGCCGCTCATTTGCATGAGTGGACTACCGCCTCCATGATACAATATATTTTATTATTCAAATCCACCATCCATAGATGGGCTCAAAAAACTTTAATATATAAAATTGTAATTTTTTAATGATTAATATTCTATAGATGATTCAACCATGGTCCCATTGACCATGGTCAACCTAGCAAAGTTGTTTTGGGATTATTAACCGAATGTCCAACATTAACTAAACTGATTTAGTGTGTAATTAAGACAAGGTAATAAATGAAATAAAAGGGATAATAATATATGATTATACCTAATAAAGGTTCTTATATAATTAAATATATAAAATAATTTTATTATAGAGTAGTTAAATTGAATTTGTGAAATTATAACTCAAAGTAATGGACTTTATTTAAAAAATATTGTTTTTAAGTATTCCTTACAACTATTTTTATTTTATGTATAGGTTCTATTAAATGTTAAAAGAATGTTATTATTTATTAATCAAATGTTTCATGAGGTTTTTTGTAACAACCCATGATTTTATAGTAAGTTATATCATTAAATTAATTCAATAGCTTATATTTCACGCAACACTGAATTGGCTTACATTATATGAAAGATTCAGTTTCTGCGAAACAACACTTTAAAATTATAATTATTCAAATGATATATTTATAACATAACAATTAAATATAGTAATAAGAACAATAAAAAATAGATTTTAAATTCCATTTATAATTATATCACATAAATAAACCATATTTATAAGGAAATGTATAATTTTCATTAAAATATAAGTACTATTTTGATGAAGGAACTACTTCTCATATCCTTTGTGAATAATAATAAAATTAATTTTAGACACTATTATAAATTTAGTTTGATTAAATTTACTTAATTTTTGAATTCAGAATATCCATATTATATTAGGGTGAAAGTTTGGTAATTTTAAGAGAAGTTTCATTTTTTTAATGAATAGTAAAAAATATTGTGTTTTAATTCAAAACTACCTTTTCACCCAATTTATTTATATTGTTAGATTATCCTTTTAATTTATTTTAGAGTATATATAGATTATATTTTTATCATTTAATATAATTTTGGTCATTGTAAGTAATTTAAAATTTAAATTGGATATAAACACATGTCAATCTTTTGATGGTTTTTACTTCTTAAAAACCCGCTTTCTGGTTTTCAAAATGAGAATTAATATTAAATTAACTAATGTGACTTATATTTATTGAATTTGGTGAAATATAAATAATTTTTAAATCTGAAATATCAAAATTATCTTAGTGTTAATTGTTTGTATTTTTCTGAAAACATTCAATTTTTGATGAATAATGAAAAACACTGCAATGTAGATAAAAACCGACATTTTCATTTAAATAATTATTTTTAATCTAAATTTATTTTAAATTAAAAATAGATACATAATACTTATATTAGTTCAATTTAATTCATTGGAGTAATTTTATAATAATATTAGATATATAAAATTTTATTGAACTTTTTAACGTCTTTTACCCACCTTCTAGGCACATTTGCAAATTTGCATAAAACTTTATTTTTCCACTTCAGTGAATTGAATTTAAAAAATTTGATAGAAATGGTTTTCATCATTAAGTAAAATTTGGTTCAATATGATGAAAATAATTTTTGGTGAATAGTATCCTTTGAATTTTATTTACCACGGTTAAAAGTAAATAAGGTAATTAAAGGTAAAAATGATATTATAATTACCCAAAAACATGTCCTAATTCTATTGGATTAGTTTATTTCAACCAATATAAACCTTATGACAATAATATGATCCTTTTTTATTCACTTGGGTTATATTAAGACATTTATTATACTTTATTTAAAGTAGAGTTAAAAGTGTTAAATTCTGAGCTGCTGGGTAGAGGCAGGACCAGTTCTTGTTTGGAGTTTTTTGTTGTTGTTTGTTTTTGATGGACTTGGGGTTTCTCACTTTACCTTAAAGTGATTTGATAATAAAATAAAAAATAATTTTCAGGTAAAATTGTTAAATTCAAATTTTAATAAGTAAACCATTTTTAATATGGGGTTATACATAAGATAAATTCAACTATAAATATTAAATAGAAAGATAAATAGATTTTAAACATCATGGAATTTTATTTATAATTTTTAGACATTATATAATTAAATTTATTTATGACACAATGATGATGCAGTAATTACCTTATTAATGAAAGATTAAAATAATAGATATTATAAATATTAAAATAAATGTAAATTAAACCTTTTTATGCCCTCCAAAAATTTTCTAGGTGAATATGACATCTTAGGATTGATTTAATATATTTTGTTCGAAGTAATCAAGTTGTGATGACTTAAAAAAACAAATACTAAATAGTGTCAAAATTGACATAAATGAGTTTTTAAAAAAAATACTATTTTATTAAATGATATAATATCCCTGAGAATCTAAGATTCATCCAAAGGAATTTTATACTTTTATACATGTCATTAATTAACCACTTTAGGTTCAATTGGTGTTTTATAGTAACTATATTAACCACGTAATATAAAAATACAAGAAGACATTGAAAAAGTTAAACTATTTAACTAAGAGTTAAATCTAAAAGATAAGGCTACTATGGTAACCTAGACTTGTCTAAAACCTATCAGTTGAGATTATTTTGACCCATAACCACCTTATCCTAGAAATAAATCCATTTGGATATATTATAAAACGAAAATGATTTTATAATAAATTAATATTTCAAACTTTCTCTAAAGTTCTCCTCACCTCTCTTATAAAAGGGTACTTCCCCTTCTCTTAAATTCACACCTCTAAATCCATTTGTCTCATCCAAAACCTACTCAAATCTCCTCCAAAAAACCCTCACTTCAACCTAGAGGCCTTTATTTGATAAGAAATCCATCTTAAGATGCCCTTTTGTTAAAATCAAAAGGAAGAACCTGAAGAAGAGGTAATTATTTCATCACCCCTTTCAAAGTTCTTTTCTTCTTCCACTTCCTCTTTCTTTGTTGTTTCCATACTAAAATTATAAATTCAATACCTTCTACATAATGTGATGTTATTAAAAATATGGTCCAACCATATTCATTATTCTATCCATCCTATGAATGACAAATTCACTATACGTGCATACGTACGGATTACTATCTCCACGTCAGGTGTAGTTTGTTATTCAACACTTAATTATTTGGATGGGTATAATAATGAGTGTAATTGATGTAACTAATAAATATAACATATTAATGATTATATATATATAATACACCATCCAATTACATATTATTTCACCATCAATAAAATGATATTGTCGCTCGTGCGTACGTACGACTTACCACCTCCACGATGTGATGAGATTTCATTCCCCATCGTAACCATTCTAGAATAATTTTCATTTTATGATTTAAAAATAATTTTTAAGAACTTAATATCATTATTAATATGAATCAAATACATCCTATACATTACAAACACGAATTATGTAACAAAACTTATAAAGTAAAATGAATCGGTTAACACCCGAAACAATGATACTACTAAAATATTATTAACAAAGCAATATTAATGGATTATATATGATATCATATTTATTTATGTGGTTCTTGTATAATTTAATAAGAATGATTTAACTATTATAAAAGAGTTTAACATACCCTTGTCTAAGGAAAAGTACATGGTAAGGGGTTTTCATCTCACTTTTTACTCCTGTGAGATTCTTTCTATATTTGCCAGTATTTCCTTTTGTGTCACTATTGGAAATTTCATCTTTACCAATGGTTTAAAACAATTGGTAAAGGCTGGACAACCTTTGGTATAAACTATACCAATGTTTTTCCAAACTTTTGGTGCTTGAGCCATGGAGATAGACATATCCCAACAGTTCTATGAGAACCGTTGGGATATGTCTGAAAAATTGAGTATATACCAATGGTTCATTGAAACTGTTGGTATAAATGTTTACCAATAGTTTAAAATCGTTGGTGATATCAAAAGTCATCTCTATACCAATAGTTTCCCACAAACCGTTGGTAAATATCATGTATAAAATACCTATACCAATGGTTTGTAAAACATTGGTATATAGTTTTACCAACGGTTTACATAAAATCATTGGTATAAGTTATATTTTTACAGATATGCCAATGGTTGTAAATCGTTGGCATAGGGTTTATGTACCTACAGCAGCAAGCTGGCCTCCCCCTGTGCACCTGGAGCAATTCCACCAGCTTCCACCAGCAGGCCTGTAGAATTCATACCCAATTCTGAATACCTGCATAATACATACAGAGGGTTTGGGGTGGTCCATACAGAATACCTGCATAATTCATACACAATTTATACCTAATTCATACACAATTATAAATACCTGAACAATTATCAATACTTGCATAATACATACAGAATTCTGTATAAATTCATACAACCCATAATTCATACAGAATTATGAATACCTCCAATTGTGTATTTAATTACCCAGTACACACATACAGAATTAACACATAATTCATAAGGTAATTACATCAAGTATACACATACAACAAGTATACCCATACAACAAGTATACCCATACACCATTAACACAAAATTCATAAGTTAATTAAACACATAAAGAATTCAATTCAGAATTCAAGGGGTTGGGCGGACAGTTCAGGGGGTTGGGGGGGGGGGTGTTCAGGGGGTTGGGGTGGCGGTCCAAGGGGGTAGGGGGTGTCCAAGGGGTGGGGGGATTTCCATGGGGGTGTCCAGGGGGTGGGGTGGTTTCTAGGGGGTTGGGGGGCTTTCCAATGGGGTAGGGGGTGTCCAGGTGGTGGGGATGTCCAAGGGGTGGGGGTGTCCAAGGGGTGGGGGTGTCCAGGGGTGGGGTGGTGTCCAAGGGGGTAGGGGTTGGTCCAGGGGGTTGGGGGACTGTCCAAGTGGATGGGGTGGTGTCCAGGGGGTGGGGTGGGGGGGAGGGGATGTCCATGGGGGTGGGGGTGTCCAGGGGGTACGGTGTGTCCTGGTGGTGGGGTGGTGTCTAGGAGGGGTGGGGGGCCCATCCAGGGGGACGGGGGATATCTAGGTGGTAGGGCGTATTCATGGGGGTGGGGGTCTCCAAGGGGGTGGGGGCTGTCCATGGGGGTGGGGGTGTACAGGGGGTGGGGTGTCCAGGTGGTGGGGTGGTGTCTAGGAGGGGTGGGGCCTTCTAGGGGGTTGGGGGTTGTCTAGGGGGTAGGGGGCTGTCCATAGGGGTGGGGGATGTCCAGGGGTGGGGGTGTACAAGTGGTGGGGTGGCGTCCATGTGGTGGGGTGGTGTCCAGGGGGGTGGGGGCCGTCCAGGGGGTTGGGGCTGTCCAAGGGGGCAGGGGTGTCCCGGGGGTGGGGGGGGGGGTGCTGTCCATAGGGGTGGGGGTCCAGGGTGTGGGGGTACCTAGGTGGTGGGGTGGGGGCCATCCAGGGGGATGGGGTGGGGTCTGTCCAGGGGGGTAATGGTGTCCAGTGGGGGTTGTCTAGGGTGGGGGGTGTCCAGGGGGTTAGGGGCTATCTGTAGGTTCTGGGTGCAGCGGAAGTGCTTTGGTGGGTTTTCCCAACTTTAATTTTAATGTTAAACAACGTTCAATATGAGATCTGTCACGATGTAAAATTCCGAATCTTAAAAATTGAACAAGGAATGAAAAACTTAAGAGGGAATCCCAGAACCATAGAGATAGGATAATCATATGTTGGTTATAATTAATTTAATTAATTCACAAGAATTACCTTGGTGGAATTCTTTCTTCGTTGATGTCTCTGGTCACAATAATGTGATCCATAGTTGCGTCATATAATCCAAGTATAATATTCCTCTAGCGGTGATCCACATGTGTTCCACGTATCTCCGGACTTCGCTGAAGGGATCTCCGGGTGCCAGCACGGAAGAACCTTTGCTTGCGATGTCTTCCTTTGATCACCTTGGTCTCTCGGTCTTGAGAGCATTCTTGGAGGAAGGAGTTCTTTTGGCCTTGAAAGAATTCTCCAGAGTTGTGGTGCACAACGATTCCCTTGTTGTAAAGTGTTGTGGTTGTGAGGATATTTATAATTAGGTTTGATGTTATAGAGTTCTGATAATAAATAAATGCGTTACGCATTTTATTTATTTCATTAGCACTTATTGAAAACCCCCATGTCAAATTATTAATTCCTTGACATGCAACCATGCTGATTATAATAAATATCATTTAATAAAACAATATTATATCCCCAAAATCCTAATTGGAAAAACTACACGGCGTGTAATCATTAATACACAGCGTGTACTCGTTTTCCATAAAACTACACGACGTGTATATTTCATATACATGACGTGTACTTTTATTTTCCACTTTCCTTTATTTCCTCCACCACATTTATTAGACCTTGAGTAATGGATATTTATTTCTTAAATAAATATAATTGCATCACTCGCTAATAAATATTATTTCATCCACAATATATTCTCTCAAATAACTAGTGTCGAAATAAATGCGATCAGGTATCCTTAAATAATTATTAAACCACAGTCGGGAATAATATTTATTTAACTTGTTAAATTAATATTTAACTGAGATACATGGACACACTTAGTGTGTGACCCTCTAGGCCTCTTTCTCAGTGGCATTTGGTGGAGCCTACCTAAATTCCAAGGTTAGTATCTAGCAACATGCTAAGGCAACCATAGAGAAAGTAGTTAATGCCTCAATGACGTGTCACCTCATACAAATGCTTACCGTGTAATATAATCTCTTTGTCTCGATATCTCTAATCAATCGGGTTGCATGATAGTTCCATCAACCCATGTGCTAGATTATTCTTTCTTTGACTTCCCGGAATTGAACTCACCCATAACTTACCATGGACATGGATTTATTTAGGCTGTATCAATTCCATCAAAGGGCTTGAGATATCTACTTCTGTTATGGAAAAGAAGGGACAAATCATTTCTCGCATTATCTATTAATACAGTATTACTCGTGACATGCCCAACGTATCCTACTTCGCTGCGAACAGTGTGTCATCACATTTTTCGTCAATACATCTAAGTGCGATAGTTTTAATACCCATTAATAATAATATTAAAGTCTAATGACCAATACACACGTCCAAATATAAGAACATCCAATGACACTATGAAATGTAAATTTCCTACTGGCGAGCCTCGTTCTCATAATATCCTCCTAGATATTACCAAGGGTGCACACCATGAGAATATGACTCAAAGTTTTATGAGTCCTCAACCCTAATGACCTGTATTATTTGTTCCCCTCAAATAATATCATCTGTCCATAGAACATATATTCAACAATAGTGTTATGGCACTTCTGGGTTCTCATCATTGTAAGGATTCGCTATGACCCTTTAATGAAACAGCTGTACTTAGGACATCATCACATGCATTGTCATGCAGAAGAAAAATCAAGATGTGATAACGATTTTATTAATGAATAAAGTACAATGTAGTTGGTTCTAGGCCATCAACTCCAACAGACTCCCACTTGGACTAGAGACAACTGCTAACAACCTTTAACCCGCTAGATCTCAAATGATATTCATGCTTCTGCTGAGATAGGCCTTTAGTCATGGGGTCTGCCACGTTCTCTTCTATGGACACTTTGCTCACTACAACTTCACCCCTTTGATATAAATCCCTCAAGAGGTGATACTTCTAGAGTATGTGCTTTGTCCGTTGGTGTGACCTTGGTTATTTTTCAAGAGCCACCGCTGCAGTATTATCATAATACAATGTAATGGGATCTTTACTTCTAGGCACCACATCAAGCTCCTAGACAAAGTTCCAAATCTAGACGGCTTCCTTGGATACATTAGAAGCCGCTATATATTCAGACTCCACTGTATAATCGGAGACAACTAGCTACTTTGAACTCTTCCAGCTCACAACTCCTCCATTGAGACAGAAAAAATATCCAGATTGCGACTTCAGATCATTCTGATCTGTCAGAAAACCAGCATCAGCATACCCTCTGATGACAAGATCCTTGTCTCCTCCATACACCAGGAACATATCCTTAGTACTTATTAGATACTTAAGGATAGTCTTAACAACAGTCCAATGCTGTTACCCTAGATCTACTTGATATCTACCTACCATGATCAGTGCATAGGCAAAATTAAGCCTAGTACATAACATGGAATACATGATGGATCCTATAGCCGAAGCGTATGGGATCTTACTCATTCAATCTTTCTCTTGTTGTGTCTGAGGACAAATTTTTTTAGAAAGATGTAGGCCATGTGACACTATAACTAATCCCCTCTTGGATTATTCAATACTAAATCTCTTTAGTATCTGGTCAATGTATGTACCATGACTTAGTCTAAGAAGCATCTTGGATCTATCACGAATGATCTTGATCCCTAGAATGTAGGCTGCTTCACCCAAGTCCTTCATGGAGAAACACTTGTTCAACCAGTTATTAACTAACTGTAAGACTGGTACATCATTTCCAATAAGCAATATGTTGTCAAAATATACTACTAGGATAATGAACGCATTCCCATTAAACCACTTATAAACACATGGCTCACATTCGTTCTTAATGAACCCAAATTCCTTTATGGATTCATCAAATCGAATGTTCCATGACCTGGATGCTTGCTTTAATCCATAAATGGATTTTTGCAACTTGTATACCCATTTGGCTTCACCTGGTGTCACAAACCCTTCTGGTTGTTTCATATAGACATCTTCCTGAAGGTTCCTATTAAGTAATACTGTTTTGAAATCCATCTGCCAAACCTCGTAGTCATGGTATGTTGCTATGGAAAGTATGATTCTTATGGATTTAAACATGGAAACCGGCGAGAAGGTTTCATCATAGTCAATTCCTTGATGCTGCTTGAACCCTTTAGCCACTAGCCTTGCTTTATAGGTTCTAACTTGACCTTCCATGTCCATATTTCTCTTGAATACCCATTTGCATCCAATAGGATTTACATCAACTGGATCATCGACCAGAACCAAGACTTGGTTCTGATACATGGAATCCATCTTAAATTCATAGCTTCTATCCATCTTGCAGCTTCTGATCTTTCTACTACTTCCTTGTAGGAGAGAGGTTCATCATTGTTCAACAATAATGATTCACCATCCTCGGTGACTAGGAAACCAAATCTCTCTGGTTCCCTTACCTCTCTTGAGCTCCTGCGCAGTACTTGTGTTTCTGGAACCTCTTCCATAGAGACCTATGGAACTTATTCCTATACCAACTCATGTGTATCTTGAGCATCAACTTCGTCGAAGTTAATATTTCACCCACTATCCTTCTTGAGGATGTGCCCCCTCTCAAGAAATACGGCTTGTCTGGTGATAGTCACTTTCTTGTCTGAAGGGTTATATAGGCAATATCATTTCATTTCCTTGGGATATCCTATAAAGATACACCTCGTGCCTCGGGGTGCTAGTTTGTTCCTGAGAAGGCCTTAACAAATGCCTCGCATCATCATACACGTGTATGTGAAAAAATTTGTTTCTTTTCATTCCATAACTCGGAGGGAATTCCATTTTCCTTCTTAGTTGGTACTCAGTTTAATGTGTATGCTGCAGTTTGTAATGCATATCCCCGAAAGGATAATGGAAGATCCGCATGACTCATCATCGACCTCACCATGTCCAACAAGGTGTGGTTCCTCCTTTCACTAACACCATTCCACTATGGTGTATAAGGAGTAGTGAGCTGAGATAGAATCCCAAACTCCCATAGAAGATCGATGAACTCTTGGTTCAAATATTCTCCACCTCGATCCGATCAAAGCTTCTTTATCTTTTTACCAAGATGATTATCTACTTCATTCTTGGATTCCTTAAATTTCTCTAAGCACTTTGACTTATTCCTCATTAAGTATACATATACATATCTACTCAAATCATTAGTAAAAGTAATGAAGTAAGAATATCCACCTCTAGCTTCTACTGGAAATGGTTCACACACATCTATGTGTACCAATCCTAGAAGATCTGTGGCCCTTTAACCCTGTCCACCAAAAGGCGACTTGGTCATTTTTCCTTATAAACAAGCGTGACATCTATCAAGTGTTTTTAGATCAGTAGAGTCTAAATATCCATCTTGGTAGATCTTTTTCAAGCGCTTCTCGTTCACATGACTGAGATGATGATGCCACAACTGGGTGATGTATGAGTCATGTGAGTTTGTTACGTTATCGACTTCCAAAACTTGGTTTTCGTAATTTAATACATAAAAAACATTATTTAAATGTGCCATACCATAACATACATTGTTCTTATAAAAAAGAAAACCCTTATTTCCAAACTTGAAAATAAATCCATCCATATCCAAACAAGATACAGAAATTATGTTCTTGGTAACACTATACACATAATAACAATTATGTAAAACCAAAATCATTCCAGTTGGCAATGAGAGGTGGTAATCGCCAATATCCAACACATCCAGCCTTGCGCCATTGGCAGCTCGAAGATCCACCTATCCTCTGGAAATCTTTCTAAATATACTTGGTTCCTACATTTGAATATAGATGTGAGCCCCAAAAGCTGTATCTAATACCCAATGTGTAAAAATGGAAAGATTACTCTTGATAATGAATGCACCTTTAGCATCCCCATGCTTCTGGGTGCAGTTCCTCTTCTAGTGGCCCTGATTGCCACATGAAAAAACACACCGCCTCCCATTCCTTTCCCTGCCTCTAGATCTTTCCCTTCTTGGAGGGACGGTGCTCGGGGGATTCAGACCATTTATAAGTCTTTGGACCCTTTGCCTTGTCCTTCCTTTTCTTGTTCACCATAAGGACTGTAGGTTTGTCACGCCCCATGTCCTTGTCTACCTAGCGAGTCAAGGCCAGAAGCTCCAATAGACTCTTCTCATTGCTGATCATGTTATAATAGACAATAAAGCTAGAGAAGGTCTTGGGAAGTGATGATAGGATGATATCTGTATGAAACTCATCAGGGAATTTAATCCCTAAGATGTCCAGGCGTTCAATGTATCCAATAAGATTGACTACATGAGGCCCAGCTGGTGCAGACTCTCCATGCTTAGTTGTAAACAAAGCATTGGAGATCTCATACCTCTCCTATCCCACCTTCTCTTGGTAGAGATCCAAAATGTGATACATCATGCTATATGCATCCATGTTTTTATGTTGCTTCAAGAGCTCATTGGACATGAACGATAGCATGAAACACTGGACATATGTGGAATCATCCATGTGTTTCATATAGAGAGATAATTCCTCATCACTGGCCTCTTTTCCAGGAAAAACTGGAATAGGCACTTCCAGCACATAAAATTTCCTTTCGTGGCGAAGGATGAGGCTTAAACGCCTCTGCCACTCTTGGAAATTGGTGCCGGTGAGAAGGTTTTCCTTCTCGTGTATAGTATGTAATGATATGTTTGAAGTCGTTTTATTGTCATTTCTAAAAATTAAGATGAGAAAAGGTTTATTACTTTATTACAAAACTAAGACAAATAAATAAATTAATACTTATTAGTCTCCCACTATTTTATCGAAATCCAATAGCCCTCACCATTAACTTCATAATATTCTGTTGCCTGAATATTCTAGTGGCAAGGATCCATATTTCCCTTCACATTACCCCAACTAGGGTTGGTCAAGCAACTTGAAGGGTTTTAGGTAGGCATTCCAAATTCCAACTGCATTAACTCGCAACTCCTTGATCCGCTGAGTGGACTCCCCAATCCTGAAAACATTTTATTTTGGATTTCCTCAACCTTTGCCTCTTGGTCACACCAAGTCCTGCTGTGGCAGTCAACCCTTGATGCGAACCAAGTCAAGTCAACCAAAAAACTTGAATTAGAATTCCTTGATAATTGAAATCACCCCAACTAGGGTTGTTCAAGCACTTTGAACTATGGTTCGATTCTAACCAAGATTATGGAAGGCTATACCGACTTAATATTTTTTTTGAGGGATTTTATCCTTATACGCAAATTTCCATTTTATTATCTTTGATTACATGCTTATTAATATTAAGTCGGATATACTTAAGTGATTAACCATGTCTAAGATAATATTTACATATTAGCCGGTTTTATTTTAGTTCCATTTTGCATGCTCGTTTAATTCATTAATTGTGTGATCATGAAAACACACCCACAATAAATAAACCATGAAACTGAAAGAAATAAAATAAATGGTATGATCATGAGATTTTTCTATTGGTTAGTTTATCTAACAGTTGATAAACTAACCCAATACCTAGGGGAGAAACACCTTGAACCTTTTGGGTTCGTGTTTACAACTTTCCACCTGTCCACCTTTGTATCTCCTTAGATTGGTTTCACCTTGGCTCCTGACTTGAGCCGCCTCCACTAGCTTGGGAGCTCTATCCATTACATATGCATTTATCTCACACACAGGTGAGGGGTTTTTTACATAAAAGAATCCTTGGGCGCGCATGCCCTACATATTAATGAGGAGAAGGCTCGTAGGCTAAAAAATTTAATTTAAATAAATAAATTAAAAGAAACCATTCACATACAAAGGTCTCGGTCTAGCTCATGATCATCCATACATGAAACGATATTTACGCATAAATAAAACTAGCATTCAATTATTTAATTGTTCTTGTTTAAGATAAATCACGCTCGAATCAATTAATTATCTTTAATTATTCAATCCTTTTATCTTAAACCCTTTTTTAAACTTCCTTGAGATTCTCATCCATCATAATTTTAAACAAATAAATTCATTTAAAATTATCCTTGTACGTAACTTGTACCTTGGAGGCAACCTGGTGAATTCCTGTTCATTATGTAGATGTTAAATTAAACACATATATATAAAACACCTATCACGTGTTCTGCCTCAACTTTACACCTGCACCATGGTACACGTCTCAATGGTTTATATAATATAATAATAAATTTTAATAAATCTGCATAATTTGGGTGAGTACACGTCGTGTAGTTCTGACTACACGGCGTGTAATTTTCTTCACCGTCCATCTGAAGTACACGCCCGGGGACAGGGCGTGTTAATGTACTTCAAAAATTTTCGGAGTACACTACATGTTCTGTGAGACACACGCCGTGTAGTTTCCGCGTTACACTATTTCCAGCCGTGAAAGCGGTGTACAGGGTACACGGTCCAGCCCGAACCCAAAGGGACTACACGCTGTGTTCAGTTGGACCACACGACGTGTAATCTAGAAACTGTGTGCCACATGTTCCTGGTCAACACACGGTGTCATAAATGACATAGGTATACTCCAATACACGACCTGATTTGGAAGATCAGTCAATGCATTGAACCTAGACTACACGGCATGTACTTCCGAATACACGCCATGTATTCTGGTGATGTACGGCCAGAAACGTTTGGCTCTTCCAGATGAGTTCCTCTATTTTATTTAAATCAAAATTAAAAGAAAAATTCGTTTATGTGAGGTAAAAAAGAAACGAGGGAGGAGGAACATATCTCGAGATTCAAATTTCTAGAACAATTAAACTTGAATTGAAACAACTAAATTATTAAATGTGTAAAACATCAACGAAAAAATAAATAATTATAATCAAAGATATGACCGCACTGATACCACTTGTAGGTTTCGGGCGCAACATAAGTTCATTGGTGGGTTTTCCCAACTTTAATTTTAACGTTAAACAACGTTCAATCTGAGATCCATCACAATGTAAAACGCCGAATCTTTGGAATAGAACGAGGAACGAAAAAATTAAGAAGGAATCCCGGAACCATAGAGATAGGATCATTATATATTGGTTATAATTAATTTAATTAATTCACAAGAATTACCTTGGTGGAATTATTTATTCATTGATGTCTCTGGTCACGATCTTGTGATCCATTGTTGCATCATAGAATCCAAGTGTAGGATTCCTCTAGCGGTGATCCACACGGGTGACACGTATCTACGGACGTCGCTGAAGGGATCTCTGGGTGCTAGCGTGGAAGAACCTTCTCTTGCGATGTCTGCCTTCGATCGCCTTGGCCTCTCGGTATTTTGAGCATTCTTGGAGGAATGAGTTCTTTCATCCTTGAAAGAATTCTACAGAGTTGTTGTGCACAACGATTCTCTTGTGGAAAAGTGTTGGGGTTGTGAGGATATTTATAATTGGGTTTGAGGTTATATAGTTATGAAAACAAATAAACGCATTAGGTGTTTTATTTATTTCATTAACCCTTATTGAAAACACCCATGTCAAATTATTAATTCCTTGACAAGCGCCCATGCTGAGTATTATAAATATCATTTAATAAAACAATATTATATCCTCAAAATACTGACTGGAAAAACTACACAACGTTTAATCATTAATACACGGTGTGTACTCGTTTTCCATAAAACTACACGGCGTGTACTTTTATTTTCCACTTTCCTTTATTTCCTCCACCACATTTATTAGATCTTGAATAATGGCTATTTATTTCTTCAAAAAATATAACTGCATCACTTGCTAATAAATATTTTTTCATCCAAAATATATTCTCTCGAATAACTAGTGTGGAAATTAATGCGATCATACATTCTTAAATAATTATTAAACCACGGTCGGGAATAATCTTTATTTAACTTGTTAAATTAATATTTAACTGAGAAACATGGACACACATAGTGTGTGACCCTCTAGGCCTCTTTCATAGTGGCATTAGGCAGAGCCTGCCTAACGTCCAAGGTTAGCGTCTAGCAATACACCAAGGAACCCATAGAGAAAGAAGTTAACACCGCAATGACGTGTCACCTCATACGAACGATTACCGTGTAATATAATCCCTTTGTCTCGATATCTCTAATCAAGCGGGTTTCATGCTAGTGCCATCAACCCATGTGCTCAATTATTATTTCTTTGACATCCCAGAATTGAACTCTCCCATACCTTACCATGGCCATGGATTTATTTAGGCTATATAAATTCCATTAAAGGGCCTAAGATATCTACTTTTATTATGGAACAGAAGGGACAAATCCTTTCTCACATTATCTATTAATGCAGTATTACTCAGGACGCACCCAACGTATCCTACTTCGTTGCGAATAGTGTGTCATCACAGCTTTTGTCAATACATCTAAGTGCGCGAGTTATAATACCCATTAATAATAATCATAAAGTCTAAGGACCAATACACACGTCCGCAGATAGGAACATCCAATGACACTATGAAATGTGGATTTCCTAATGGCGGGCCTCGTTCTCTTAATATCCTCCTGGATATTACCAAGGGCACACACCATGAGAAGGTGCCTCAAAGTTTTATGAGTCCTCACCCCTAATGACCTGTATTATTTGTGCCCCTCAAATAATATCATCCGGATATAGAACATCTATTCAAGAACAGTGTTACGACACTTCTTGGTTCACATCATAGTAGGGATCCGCTATGACCCTTTAATGCAATAGCTGTCCTTAGGACATCATCACATGCATTGTCACACAGAAGAACAATCAAGATGTGATAAGGCTTTTATTAATGAATAAAGTACAAAGTAGTTGGTTCTAGGACACCGACTCCAACACTGTCTAAGGGATGGGTATGGTAGGTAGGGGGATTTGGTTATTAGAAAATGGATTGCATTTTTATTACGAGACAAAAATACTATATGATTTTTGAAATTGAACCTTAAAAGGGATTTTTATAAACCATTGGGGAGTTTTAAATAGAAATAAGTCTCAATTACGTGATTTTGAAATGGTTTTATGATGAATTATTTATGATGTATCTTTATGGGATTTGTGATTTTGTGTCCCTTGTTTTAGAACATCATATTATTTTACTAAAGGTTTAATTTTTGATAACTCTTTAGAATGTTACCACTATAAATGGATCATAAATTCAATTATGGGATATCTCAAGTAGTCATTCTTGGGATCCACTTATTATGTTCCTAGTCTTGGTCTCTACTCAAACTATTGTGGAAGTCGAATAACCATGCTCTTCTCAGATCATTGATTATGAAAGGGAGTTTCTAAAATAGCATCCACTATTTTTTATTGGTGATCAAGGATCCGAGGAGGAAAAGAAGTGGGTAGCTATGATTAATGGGATCTTCGAGTTGTTAGAAACCCTATAATCTATGGGGGTGGGGGCTATCCACATGGGTTGGGGAGATGTCCACGGGCATGGAGAGGCTATCCAGGGGGTAGGGGGTGTCCATTAGGGTGGGTGGGGTTGTCCACGAGGGGGGGGGGGGGCTGTCCCAGGGGTATGGGGTATCCAGGGGTGGGAGGGCTATCCACGGGGGTGGCAGGGCTGTCTAGGGGGGTAGGGGTTTCCAGGGGGGTGGGATGGCTATCCACGTGGGTGGGGGTGGGGGGGGGGGGTATATATGGGGAGAGGGGGGTCCATGGGGTGGGAGGGCTATCCACCGGGGTGGCGGGGATGTCGAGGGGGTAGGGGGTGTCCAGGGGTGGGCAGGCTGTCCACAGGGGTGAGAGGGCTTTCCACGGGGGGGGGGGGGGGGGGGGGCTATCCAGGGGGTATAGGGTGTCCAGGGGGGACGGGGTGTCCAAGGGGGTGGGTGGGCTATCCACGGGGGTGGGTGGGATATCCATAGGGGTGGGGGCTGTCTAGGGTGGTATGGGGTGTCCAGGGGATGGGAGGGGCTATATAGGGGGTACAGGGTGTCCAGGGGTAGGTGGGTTGTCCATGGGGGTGGCAGAGCTGTCCAGGGGGGTAGGGGGTGTCCAGGGGTGGGTGGGATGTCCACGAAGGTGGGGGATATCCATGGGGGGGGTGTCTAGGGTGTGGGCAGGCTGTCCATAGGGGTCATGGGATGTCGAGGGGGTAGGGGGTGTCCAGGGGGGTGGGGGGATGTCCAAGGGGGTGGTCGAGCTATCCACGGGGGTGGGAAGGCTGTCTAAGGGGTAGGGGGTGTCCATGGTGGTGGGTGGGCTGTTCAGGGTGCTGGAAGGGTGTCCAGTGGGGTACAAGGTGTCCAAGGGGGTGGGTGGGTGGGGGTGGGGGGTCCAGGGAGTGGGTGGGATGTCGAGGGGGTGTAAGGGCTTTCCAGGGGGTAGGGAGTATCCAGGGGGTGGTCGGGCTATCCACGGGGGTGGGCGAGCTGTCCACGGGGTTGGGAGGGGGGTTTCAGGGGGTACGGTGTGTCCAGGGGGTGGACATGCTATCTAGGGGGTGGTGGGGTGTCTAGGGGGTACGAGGTGTCCAAGGGGGTGGGCGGGCTGTCCACGGGGGTGGGTGGGTGTCCAGGGGGTACAAGGTGTCCAGGGGGTGGGTGGGGCTGTCCAGGGGGTACGGGGTGTCCAGGGGGGTTGGTGGGCTGTCCACGGGGGTGGTAGGGCTGTCCAGGGGGGGTAGGGGTGTCCAGGGGGTGGGTGGGTTGTCCACGGGGGTGGGGGGATTCCCATGGGGAGATGGGCTATCCAGGGGGTGGACATGATGTCCATGGGGGTGGCGGTGCTATCTAGGGGGTCAGGGGGTCTAGGGGGTGGGAGGACTTCCCACGAGGGTGGGGGGCTATCCACAGTGGGAGGGGATGTCCAGGGGGTGGATGAGCTGTCCACGGGGGGTGGCAAGGCTGTCCAGGGGTAATGGGGTGTCCAGGGGGTGGGCGGGCTATCAATGGGGGTGGGGTGAATCAGTCACATAAAATCATTAAGTCAAGTTTTATTATTTATAGATAATGAAATATAGATAATGTGACCTACCTAATCACACATATATTCTGGCACAACAAATCAATAAACATCAAAGTTCAGTAATATCAGTCAAATATGTAATGGATCATTCTATCCCTCATCACCATCACTATCATCACCGTCATCATTATCATCACCCTCATCCTCATCATCATTCCCATCATCATCCCCACCCTCCTCAACACCCTCCTCCTCACCCTCGTACTCATCCTCAACCTCCTCATTGTCCTCCTCCTCTGCCTCAACCTCCTCCTCTCCCTCCTCCTCCACCCCAGCCTCCTCCTCACCCTCCTCCTCCTCCGCCTCAGCCTCCTCCTCTCAATCATCTTGACTACCACTAGAACTGCCAACTTCTACACCATATATATAAATCATCGACGATATATATTCATCACAAGCTATTATGGCCTCCGGTGGAAGTGTTGGACGTAAAACTTCCATCAGTTTCATAAATGTAATGTTTTCCCTAAAAAACTGTTTTGCCGTCTCTGTGGACCTTTTTTTAGCCTGTTATGCATGTGAATTATCCTTCTAGAACTCGGTGGCACTACAAATCGTGCCTAAGGAGGGCCAATACCTCATCGGAACTATACTCTTCTGAGGTCAGCAGCATACTCTACCAAGGTGCTCATCTCCCAACACCTAATGTATGTGATTGTTTGGCCCAAAATTGTATGGTTCCTAGGCATCAAGGGCCTCTAAAGCAGTCTGTTAAAAATATAAATATATTATTCAGTTACAAAATAGAGATTACAATTTTAAACTTATAAAGTTAAACTTACAATCTAGAACTAAGTCGGTTCATTAACCACACTTCCATATTTCTTCCTTCCACTCGAGCAAAATAGTTTTTCTCAAGGCACACATCCTTATATATTCAATTTATGCCTCTATAATGGCATTGAATATTGGAAACCATAATTAAAAATCGGATACCAATAATTAATTGCATAACTAAAATTATATAACAACTTTAGCAATTGAATAAATTATGGACGAAGGAATAGAAATTGAAAGTCATAAAGAAAAATTATAAACTATCTTACCTAATGCCTCTGATGATCTGACATCATAGTACGTCCCAATGTGTGGAGGTATTTTTTAGCATCAATGTTTTTTTATTTCTTCTGGATGATTCCTACATAAATTCAATAATTAGTATTAACAAAAAATATGAAAATTTTCATTTAAATACTTCAAATGTGATTAATACCTTAAATTGTCTAGTCATCCAATGAGTAATCATCTATCGATACTGTTCTAACGGACAATCATCCATGACAGGGACCGCCTCCAACTCTGTGCCAACTCTAGCAGGCCAGCCAATATACAACTCATGCTTATAATCTTTCCAATTCTCACCTAAATAATTTAGACGTGCTGGCCATGCACCCTCACCACCGGGAAAATTAAACCAAAGCTGACACCAAAATATTAATTTATATAAATAGAAAAAAATATATCGCATTAAATACAATAGATTTTTTTACCTATATCTCTGCCCAATCATTATACATTACTTCATTTGGAAACTGTCTCTATGAGAGAGGGATACCATGAATGATATCAGAGTATTTGGAAAGAGTCACCAAAAAACTCCAACATTTCTGTCCTCATTTTTCAATCTTTTGACTATCTTCATTGTAGTACAACATCAACTGCGTGTGGCAGTTCCACACCGCATGCATGCGTGTACTCCCCCGCCCCCGCCTCATATCAGTAGATGTATCTGTTGTGAAAGAAAAAAAATATTTTATCAATACATGTTATAATGAAAATAAATAATGGTGTAAATTTTATTTAGGGTTGTATAAGTATATATGCGGTAGTCTGATCAATGGGCACCGATGGATCTGCAGAAACTGAAGGAACATGATGTACAGGTGGAGTGGGTCCTAATGTTTTCTCCATAGGGACAAACTCTGGAAGAACAAGAGTTGAAGAATATGGAATATAAAATCCCAGAGAGAAGGAAGCAGAAGTAAAAGAAGATGAATGGGATGGATGGATGAATGCTGGATGGGGAGTTTAGATCATCATCAGATATGGTACATATTGGTGAGGAGGCTCAAATGTAAAGGGTGGTGAAATCATGGGAATCCTAAGCATCCCATGGGTCCCTAATGACACACTGGGATTAGAATGTGGGATGGATGGTATGTTATTGGGAGGCGAAGGTCTAATCGGGTACAATGACCAGATCGTCTAGCTCTCGTACCCCCCCCCCCCCCCCCCCCCCGTACAAACACCCTAAGTACTGGGACCACTACTAGGCTGCTCAGAAAATAACTGTCACCTAATAGATGGATCCTGCAAAAATGTTGAAAATAAAATTAATCACATGACATTATATATTATTTAAATATATATATTGGAAATGAAATACCCACTACATGCACTAGTGGTGGAATGCCCATCTCAGTCATGTAACGATTTTTGTCCATAAACTATTTTTTTCACCTCTCTTCAATTGGTGTCATTTACTACATTTGAAAACAAATATGGAAGTAATTAGAAAAGGATAACTAATGTGTATTAAAAAAACAAAATAAATGAGTTTGAACAGATATATAATGAAGTCAATAAATCATACAAGATGTAATAAAGAAATTTAATTTTTAGTAGGATAGTTATTTAGTAAGTGTCATCAGTCTATTAAAATCTTGGAACATTGATACTTCTAGATTCATAAGGGGTAAAGTAGTTATCAAAACTAAGGAAAAATTTAATTTCTTTATCCCAGGTAGATGATGTAGGTTTCTATACATGTTTTTTAGAAGAGTAAAAACCATCATGTTCATTACCTAGTAAAACGATAATGAGAGGTCTTAGAGTTATACTAATTTTATACAAATCACAGTGGAAGCATTGAAATGTTCACCAAGTTAGAAATGTTGGTTTTGTAGGTTTGAATACAGTTCAATACCAAATTAGAAAATGAAATTAAAATAAAATTACAACCAATAAACATTGAAAATTCACATAACGACCAAGTTAGATATAACATATTTGTAATCAATATTAAATAAATTTGAATAGTACCAACCTTAACAACCCAAGTCGAGGTAAACCAAAACAATTGAGAACATGAATGGATGATTTAATATATTTCCCACCAAAACTTCAGGTTCACAGTCAACTCTAACAATTGAGCTATTAGATTCATCAAAAGTAATAAATGGATCATTTCCAATGGTAGTAGGGATGGTGTAAATTCTATCATCACCATCATAAAAAATATGTCTTGGAATTACTTCAATAATGACACAAAATTCAGGTCGAAGATGGTCATTGACATAAAAAACTTGTTTCGCCATTGATTCCAATACATATGGTTCATCGGTAGTAAGAGTGAAAGTCATATCAATTACTCGAAATCCATAATCATTAATAAATGTGTCATGCCTCGTCATCTAATCAAACCACCGTAATTTCATCATTTGGACTCGTCCATGAGAATAATAATCCAATATTATTATTATTTCAACGACTCCATAATAACGTACATTTTAAAATCACAGTCTAATATCTGATGCACTAGCATAATAGTATGTTGTGGAAGTAACTATAACACCATCTTGTTGTGTCCTCATGTTCTTTTCTCGTTCAGTGATAATAAATCTGTACCCATTGATAACAACTGATTTACAGTCACGAACCACGACATTAGGACCAAAATCGAAAGCTCTTATTTCCTCAGAGATAGAGTCAATAGAAAAACTCAATACCTAAAATATAAATGAATATTAAACATAATTAAACATTGTTTTAAATATTTTAAATAGTAATATTATTACCTTCAATTTCAACGAAGCAGAAAACTCTTTTCTATGCAAAGTCTCCCAAATTCTCAAAGATAAATAATGATTCTTTCTATTTATCATCACTTTATGTTCCCTATAGATAAAAATAGGAATAGATTAATACACACACACACAAATATATATAATATATACATATTCAATTTACTTACAAGATGTATTCATAGAAAAAATCAGAATTGAACAAAACTGTGTGATGTTCCATCTCCCGCTCTTCAAGGCTTAATGTCGTCAATGTATATGATCCAAGAATTCTTCTTGTTTGAGGATGTGATGGAAAACTAGGTTCAATTTGATCATACTATTATTCTTCTTTTCTTATTGGTATGTTCATTCTTGTAGTAATATTAGACAAATATATAAGAGCATAAATCCATACATTCTTGAGGCAAGTAACTGTTCATGATAGAACCTTCAGGATGATTCTTATTACAGACATAAGACTTTAATGTGTACATATTTCTTTTAGTTGAATATATCCAATGAAAAGAAATAGGTCCTTAGAAAAGTATTTCAGTTGGAATATAGATAGTTAGATGCAACATGCATGTGAAAAATGATGAAGGAAATATTTTCTCTAACTTACACAAAATTAATGGGGCATCTGCCAACATTTTTTTCAATAAAGAATTGGAAAAATTCTTAGTAATAAGATCTCTAAAAAATGGCACAAATTAATAACACCCACCCTTACATTATTTTACAATAGATGAAGAATTTATATTGGAATCAACTCATGCATAAGGATGTGATAATCACGAGTATTAAAAGATTTTAGCTTCAAATATCTTATGTTGTCCCATTTAGATATGTTGCTTGAATAGCCATTAGGAACTTTAATAGTATCTAGTACTTCCAAAAAATGATTTTTTTCTATAGGTGTCATCACATAATAAGGACATGTAACTTGCAATTTATTTTCACTAATACGCACAGGATGCAATTCTGGTCTAATGCCCCAATCCACCAAGTCACACAGAGACTATAAATCATCTTTTGTATTTTCCATAACATTTATAAGAATAAAAAGAAACATTTTTCATATATTTTTTTTCAATGTGAATTACGTCTAAGAAATGATGTAACAAATTGGTTGACCAATAAGACAAATCAAAGAAGATACTTCTCTTCTTCTAATTGTAACATGTTTTAGTGGATTTTTTTTTCTATTTCCAGATTTCATTTGACTCTTCCCAAATAAAAAACTGAAATATTTCAATTCATTAAGCACATCAGTTCTAGAAATACATTGAGGTGGATCATCAGTCTCCATGGTATTGTCAAATCTTCAATGATTATTTCTATATGGATGGTCCATTGGAAAGAATCGTTAATGTCCCATAAAACTGAAAATACAATGATGTTTCAGTCTTCAGGATCGTGTATTCTTTATACAAATAGGACATGATATTTTTCCCTTCGTGCTACATCCAGACATCACTGAATAAGCAAAAAAATCATTGATTGTCCACATAAGCGCAGAACGCATCTGAAATATGTTTTTAAAACATGCATCGTATTCGTACACAACCACATCCCAAATAAGTTTCAACTCTTTAATTAATGGTTGCATGTATACGTCTATATCATTGCTGGGATCAGAAGGGCCAGATATGAGTATACTCATGATAGTGAAAGGTTTTTTCATACACAACCATAGGGGAAGATTATAAATGTGTATAAAAACTGGCCATGTGTTGTGCGATGTAATTATCTTCCCAAACGGGTTAAAACCATCACATGAAAGACCCAAACTCACATTATGCTTATCAGATACAAAATTAGGATATCGAGCATCAAATCTATACCATGAAAATCCATCTGCAGTGTGAACCAAATCATCATTAGTCTTCTTTCTCTCGGTATCATTCCATCACTTTTTTATTGATATTTTATCAGACATAAAATGATTCTGGAGTCTGGGGATCAATGGAAAGTGCCACATTACATTCTGTGGCACCTAGGATGGTGTTCCATATACTTTTGGGTTCCAGTGAGATGCGACAAATTTTATACAATCATTTTATTCACCAGTTTCCTCCCAGAATAAACTACAATCTTTCAGGCAAGCATGAATTTTATTTCTTGAAAATCCAAGTTCCTTAACTAACTTCCATACCATATATTGGTTTGAGGGAATATCTACATCATCTAGAAGTAAGTCCTCCAAGAAGATAAGAATGTAATCGATGAAAGTATTAGAAATGATATACATAGTTTTCCCATGAAACAATCAGATTAATAATTCTATCATTTTCATTTTACCACATTGTCGATATAATGGAGTTGTGGCAGTATCATTCAATTTTTTCACCTTAACAACATCATCATTTTTCATTAGACGCATCACGTGTGCTCATATCAAAATATTCTTGGGTCGAAATCCTTTCTTTTTCTTGATGAAAAATAAATAGAAATTAGTCGTATAACAAATTCTCCAATCCAGTCCTCTCATTTGGATCATCAGTAATTTGAGATTTCATTTTCTCTCTATTTTGATACCACAGATAGTAGTTTGATTGAAAACCATATTTGGTTATGTTGTATCTGACTTCTTTAAATCTCAAACAAGGTCTTCCAACACAATTGTAATGGGGGTAGCGTATGTGACCACTATCTGAAGCATTGTGAAATGAAAAATCTAAAAATATCTCCATATTATTTAAAAAATCCCTTCAGATCTGATCGGTTTCATACATCCAACATCTATCCATTCTGTAAAAAAATTATAAGTCATTTCATAAAAATAAATTAAATAAGATTGGAGTTTCATCGAAAATATATTTAAGTAAACGAGGTGTCCAGGGGGTACGGGGTGTCCAGGGGGTGGGCGGGCTGTCCACGGGGGTGGCGGGGCTGTCCAGGGGGGTCGGGGGTGTCCAGGGGGTGGGAGGATTTCCAGGGGTGGGGACTATCCAGGGGTGTATGAGGTGTCAAGGGGGTGAGAGGGCTATCTACAGGGGTAGCAGGGGTGTCCAGGGGGTATGAGGTGTCCAAGGGGGTGGGCAGGCTCTCATGGGGGTGGGGGCTGTCCAGGGTGGTATGGGGGGTGTCGAAGGTTTGAGAGGGCTGTCCATGGGGGTGGAGGGGCTGTGCATGGGGGTTGGGGGGGATATCTAGAGGTGGGGGGATGTCCAGGGGGTATGCTATGTCAAGGGGGTGGGCGGGATATCACGGGGGTGGCAGGCCTGTCGAGGGGGTATGGGGTGTCTAAGTGGGTGGGCGGGATGTCCATGGGGGTGGGGGGATATCAAGGGGGTACGAGGTGTATAGGGGGGTGGGCGGGCATTCCATTGGGGTGGTAGGGCTGTCTCAAGGGGTCGGGGGGAGGGGTTTGCAGGGGGTACGAGGTGTCCAGGGGGTGGGCGGGTTGTCTATAGGGGTGGTGGGACTGTCAAGGTGGTACGGGGTGTCCATGGGGGGTGGGCGGGCGATCCTTAGGGGTGGGGGATGTCAATGGGGTACGGGGTGTCTAGGGGGTGGGAGGTCTATCCACATGGGTGGAGGGGCTGTCCAGGGGGTCGGGGGGGGGGGGTGCTTTCTAGGTGGTGGGGGCTATCCAGGGGGTACAAGGAGTCTAGGGGGGTGGGCGGGCTATCTACGGGGGTGGCAGGGCTGTCCAGGGGGTACGTGGTGTCCAGGGTGTGGGCAGGCCTTCCACGGGGGTGGGGGTGTCCAGGGGGTACAAGGTTTTTAGGGGGGGGGGGTGGGCGGGCGGTCCATGGGGTTGGCGGGGCTGTCCAGGGGGGCCGTGGGGATTTATAGGGGTGGAGGGCTGTCAAGGGGGTATGAGGTGTTCAGGGGGTGGATGATCTATCCACAGGGTGGCGGGGCTGTCCAGGGGGGTATGGGGTTTCCAGGGGGTGGGTGGGATATCCACGGAGCTGGGGGGCTGTCCAAGGTGGTACAGAGTGTCTAGGAGGTGGGTGGGCTATCCACTGGGGTGGAGGGGTTATCCAGGGATAAGGGGGCCTTCCGGGGGGTGGGGGCTATCCAGGGGGTACGAGGTGTTCAAGGTGTGGGCGGGCTATCCACAGGGGTGGCAGGGCTATCCATGGGGAGAAGGGGTGTCCTGGGGGTGGGTAGGATGTCAACGGGGGTGGGGGGGGGGGGGGGGGGGGGCTGTCCAGGGGGTACGTGGTGTCTAAGGGGGTGGGTGGGCTACCCATGAGGGTGGAAGGGCTACCCAGGGGGGTTGTGGGGCTTCCAAGGGGTGGAGACAATCCAGGGGTACAAGTTGTCCAGGGGTGTGGACAGGCTATCCACGGGGGTGGCAGGGCTGTCAAGGGGGTACGGGGTGTCCCTGGGGGTGGGCGGGATATCCACGGGGGTGGGGGGGGGGGGGGGGGGCTGTCCAGGGGTTCAGGAGGGCTTTCCAGGGGGCAGGGGCTGTCTAGGGGGTACGAGGTGTCCAGTGGGGTGGGCGGGCTATCCACAGGGGTGGCAGGGTTGTCCTCGGGGTACGAGGTGTCTAAGGGGGTGGGAGGGCTGTCCACTGGTGGGGTTGTCCAGGGGGTACGAGGTGTTCAGGGGGTGGGCGGGCTATCCATGGGGGTGGAGGGGCTGTCCAGGGGGTACAGGGTGTACAGGGGGGGTTGAGGGTGTCCACGAGGGTGGTCGAGGCTGTCTAGGGGGTAGGGGCTGTCTAGGGGGTGGGTGGGGCTATCCACGGGGGTGGCAGGGCTATCCAGGTGGGTACAAGGTGTCCAGGGGATGGGCAGGCTATCCACGGGGGTGGCGGGTCTTTTTAGGGGGTTGGGGTGTCCAGGGGTGGGGTGGTGTCTAGGGGGTGGGGGTTGTCTAGGGGGTTTGGGGGGGGTGTCCACGAGGGTGGGGTGGTGTCCAGGGGGTGTATGAGGGCTTGGGGGGCTGTCCAGTGGGTTGGGTGGCTGTGCATGGGGGTAGGGGGTGTCCAGGGGGTGGGGGTGTCCATGGTGGGGGGGGGGGGTCTCCAGGGTGTTGGAGGTTGTCCAGGGGGACGGGGTTGTCCGGGGGGTTGGGGGTGTTGTCTTAGGGGGTAGGGGGTGTCCAGGGGTGCGGTGTCTAGGTAACATTGATAATCAAGAAGCACAATTTCATGACCCTATTAACTTATAATTACCACTGGATATGGTTTCATGAATCAATTGTCCAACACAAACCTATCAACATATAATTATCCAAAAATATTAAGAAAAATAAAACACTCTAATATTGATTCCTAATTCCCAGAATAAAAGAAAAAAAATATAATCCAAGAAATATCACAACAACACCTCAGGTGCACCTCCACAGACTTCCAATACTATCAACTAGCGATGAATAATTACGTGTACATGACCATGCTATTTTGTTTCGTGAGATCTATATCATAGAGTAAATAATGTGTAGGAATGAACAACATTGGTGAGTTCTATGATGGTTATAATCCTTTATTATGGCTTCATTCCTAGGATTAAAAATGATATAAATACCTTAATAATTCTTTATAACTACCTAAAAAATTGTGACATGAATTCATGACACTTATTATGAATTTCAAAAAATATTACAACTGTATGACCGAACCGCTTGATGGAGTAGGAATAAATGATCATGTAATAGAGTAATTTTTTATTCTATCACCATTCACACTTGAAATGACCCAAAACCCACTCTAGTGGTTCAGGTGGAAGCACCACTTCATTGAATGACTTATAGTGTGGGTATCATCATCTTAAAGTTAGTGTGTGATATTTTAAAGACAAAATTTCGGGGTACATTCATAATGAATGAGTATCTTATCATTCCTCTTAGGATAAAAAATTCTATTACTATATTTATGTCTATCCAAAAAAATCATGTCAATAGACCTTAATTTAAAATAAACTAGGATAAATAACTCAGGATCATATTGAACTTTTCAATATCAATCAAAATTATTCTATACAAATAAATCACAAAAAAAATTTAACCTAAAATGATATATTGCTTGTGTTCATAAGGGGATCATAATACACTGTACATTGCAGAAAAATGAAATGAAAAAATATAAAATAAATAAAGTCACACCTACTGATTTAATATGGAATAACAAAAATTACTTGAATCAAAGATTGATGCCCGGTTGGAAATTAGAGTTAGCACCCTCGAGAGCAGGTTGGGAAGTAGGGTTCGAATCGCAACCTAAAATGATATATGCCTTATGTTCCTAAGGGGATCATAATACACACTACATTGAAGAAAAATGGAATGAAAAGATCTAAAATAAATGAACTCACATGAACCGATTTAAAGCGGAATAACAAATCATTGGAAACCAGACCTGTTGTGATGGGAAGTAGCATTCGTGTTGAGATTTAGGGAAAAATCTTCAAGATGGTTGAGGTTTAGGGAAACATATTCGATATGGTGTGTCGGGCTATAATTTAGGGAAAAAAATTCAAGATATACAGAGTTCTAGATCCCTAGAGGTATCGATATTTGGGTATTTTCATTCCCAACGCTTTTAAAAAACCGTCGGGAAAGTAATGTTATACCAACAATTTACAACTGTTGGGAAAAAAATATTCAAAACTATACCCAGCAGTTTAAACAAACTGTTGAGAAAATCCTCTTCATCAGCACTATACCCAATGGTGTCCTTAAACCATTGGAAAAACAACAAAACCATATGAATATACCAATGGTTCTACATAACCATTGGTATAGTAGCCTTTTCTCAACGATTTTTTTAAACTGCTAGGAATATTGTGTTGGTATAAGAGGGATTTCCACCAATGTGTGGTGTATGTACTTCCCATTATTGTATTATTTGTGTAATATACTTTAATTTATGGGTATTTACATCTTCATTGTATGATCCTTATTTCATGGGTTGTATGTTTCTTATGTTACCAAATCGGTAAGGGAATTTTTAATTTCAATTTCCACTCATTGGGTTTTACACATACTTCATTGATTATTTTACTCCAAGATTATGCATGGAATAACTATTTATTTATTTATGTAGTAATTTCCACTCCCTTTTGTGTTGATATACTTTTGATAACACATAATTCCTCCATTGATAAATTCTAAATTCATTGATATGAACTTGATAAAGGTAATCTTAACTCAATTTCCATTTATTGGGTTAAACATCCATGTCATTGGTTTTGTTTTTACAAGAATATTTGTGAATGTCCTCTGATTTATTTACACTGAATATCCAATCATATTGAGTATATTTATATTTTTAGGACATAATTGCGCTAATAATTTATCCTTAATCTAAGGATACAGTATTTATAAGGTATTTCATCTCAATTTACATTCCATTGAGACTTCTTTGTTGTATTGAACCAATTCACTTTTATATGGTGTATATACTATCATTTGAATTAATATATCATGAATAAATTTATTATTATGATATTATAAATTTTTGATTAATTTTATTCCCCAACTATTTTTATTCAAGTGTCTCTCATTTGGTTAGGAACTCTTTAACTAAAATATCGTTTTAAATGTTTTAAAGATTTATTTTTTCGAAATATTTCTCATTAATGTCCATGTTTTAAAAATGGTTTTAAGGATTTATTTATATGGACATGAATATTTTAAAATTAAAATTAATTTCAAAAGTTTCAAAGTTGTATGGGACACTTTGATTCAAAAATCTCTTTTAAACGACATCTTTGATAAATAGTGTGACTTTTAAATGTTTTCAAGAAAAAAGTAATATTCATTTCAAATAGTTTAACTATTTATTTTCATCTATGTCAATATCCTTAATTGTATTTTATTCTTTATTGAGGTTGATTTATTACAATACAATCTCCCATATTGTATTGAATGATTTATGTTTGACTATGGATGTGCTATCTTTATACCATTCATGGGTTGGGGTTAAAGTATTGACATTTTGTATGCTAGTTTTAATACAAATGTTTAGATTATATTTCACCCTTTTCATATAAGGAATGCATTGGAATTAGTAAGTGATGGGTGTGACCCACTATAGCCCCTCGATTCATCGGTAGGTCTCATTAGACAAACTAGTGTCTTGGCACAAGGCCTTGACAATATTTTTATTTTTAGTCTTGGAATGAGTCCCTGACTATGTGGTTATAATGTCTGACATTATGCATTCCATAATCATAAAATTAGATATTGATATTACATGTGATTATTTGACTATTATAATATTCATGTGAATATGTAAATGAAATTATTTTATTTATCGTTTCCATATTATGCTAAAGTTTAAGTTTAAATGGGTTGTGTTTTAGTATTATACATTTCCTTAATGTTTATGCTTATTTATGATAGTTTCTGCTATATTTTTATCCTTAATGAGCATCTGAGATCACCTATTTCTTATGTTTTATTTTTCCCAGGATACGAAGAAGTATATTATGATTGACCTGCAGGGATAAGATAAGGGATATGAGTGTGTTCTAAGGAGACAAAATGTTGTTTTTTATAATGCAATGTAAAACTTGTGTATGTATCTAGTATATTCAGTGCTACTAAACAGATCAATCTTTCGGGACTTGATCTCTTTAGATCATGCCCATGTTATGTAATAATGCACTGACTCTGTGTAACTAGGGTCGGGGTATTAAAGTTGGTATCAAATGAAGTTTAGTACAAACCTTGGGAACTAGATTTAAAAAAACTATGATTAGAGAACATTACCCAAAGATTGATTTTGAGGATTAGTATAGAATAACTTCCTAGAATTTTGGTAATATAGATATTTTATGAGTTTTTAATGAAATACATCCCTTTCTGGATACTAAAAGTGGATTTGGTTCTTTAACAGATGTACCGAGGAGTGAAAACTCTGACAAGGAGTTTTAGGCTTGACCCGATGTATCCTGGTACATGACAAGGGGCCTTACTACGCACCTGGTTTGACACTCTAGTGGGATATGCTTAGGATAAATCACATGTTCTTTACAAATAGATTTTAAGGATTTTAATATAAGATGAGAATAAATAACCTTGGTTAATCCTAAGGTGTTTTAGATTGAAAATAAGGTGTCATGATATTCTATAAATGATTTTATGACTATTGTTACTCACACTATGCTTTTTGGTTTTAGTAAATGGCTAGATTCCAAAGAAGTCATAGTAATATTGAATACGATGTACAAAGTGGGCACGATGGTGGAAATGAGAAAAGAAATAGAATGTTGATAGGTTTATAAGATATCATGTTCATGCCAAATCAGTTTTCCAAAAATATGATCAACAACATATACATGAACCAACTCCCGAACTCAACAAAGAAGAGAAACGTGGAGAATAATAAGAGCACCAGTAGTGGAGACCATGGAGAAAAGAAAGCTCAATTTCTATCATGAGGTAAATTTGGAAGGATACACATAAGAAATTTTCTCAGTGGAACAAATAAATTATTCATGTGTGGGAAATAATGACATAAAGTAAAGAATTTCTTGAAAAAATGAAGAGTACTGTGGAAGAAAATAAAAATGATCCTAAGAATCAATTTACAGTCATTTGCCATAAATGTATGGGACCTAGTCATTACCCGAGTCAATTCCCTATTCCATAGGATAACCTCTATTTCATGGAAGAACCTATATGGAAATAAATGGATCAATAAATGTTTAAAAGTATTAATGATCTTTATTGATGTGATTACTTTGGAATAATTTTCTCTTGTATGTGTAACCCTGAAGTTTTTTATGTGAAAATTTTATTTGAAGAAGAATTATCTTTTCTTTTGCGGATATAGTTATAAATAACCATTTGGGTTTATATGATCCATGAATTTGAGGTAATTACAGGTTATTACTTTTTTGGAGGGAAATGTGAGTTATGAGATAATTTTTTTGGTTAAAATATGTTATGCTTATTTTTGAGGAATTTATCTCATTTTTGGAATGTTATAAAATTATATACTTTCTGAAAAAGGACAACACACAGACCGTGTGACAACCTGTCACATTAGACAAAACTATAGGAATCAAACCCACAACCAACATCCGACTGGGATTTAACGCCTACCACTAGACTATTTGAAGTCTCTAGTTAGTATAACTAATTATTTTTAGTTAAATGATTTTATTGATAAAGAATATGTTGATTTTGGGAACTTATTATTTATTAAATTGATATCATTAGTATAAGAAAATGATTTGTTTATTAAGTGATAAATGTGTTTTTGGAAGACGTTCACTCTTTTGGGAACACTATATGCCTAAGGAAAATAGAATACTATGAGACTTCATTTGAGGAGTAAGGGTGGATTTCTATTTTGGGAGTATCTATGTTTTTATTGTTGATTTATAGAGATTTAGGTTATTTTGGAAAATGATTAACCTATCATAGAGAATATGTTATTAGTTTAATTACTTTTAAGTATGTAACTTTAAGAGTAGTTGAGATTATTTGGAGATATATGTTAAGATTTATTATAGAAGACTATGTGATCAAATCCTTCTGAATTTTGGGTTTCAAACTTAGTTTGGATTAATTTGAATAATTTTAAGGAATTTTTTTATTGGATTGTATTTGTTGAACTTTGGGTATTGTTTGTTGAATTTTGGTGATTAAGAGTAGTATTCCTTTCTGTAATGGATTATCCTTTTTCGGGATCATTTGATCTTGTACTAACCAATTTGGTTTTGGTTAATACCTAAAGATAAGGAAAATATATAGTTCATATTATGTAGATATTGTGATTCTCTATAAGTTGATTATAACACTTCAGGTGTGACCAAGTCATCTTGAAAACTCATCGTTTGGGGAAAATATGAGTTTGTGGTAAAAATTTATTAAAGGGTGAAACTCTACATGAAAATTAAGTATATCTCTTTATGTTCTTAGACAATATCAGAAATAAATTATTAAACATTATTAAAAGGAACTGAAAACAAAAACTTTGTCTATTTACTCTTCCTACTGGATAATCAAAGACCGTTTAACCCATCACATGTTTATGGTTTTCTGATAGTTAACTTTCTCTTGATCATGTTTTCTATCACTCTACATTAGAAATTGATGGTTTTTTTCACTTCCATATCCGTGTTTTTTTTACATGGAACCATAGTATGGGTTAACTCGGGTGACATTTTTACTTATCTTTCTTTCTTTTAAAGTGAAAATTTTATTGACTCTTTCCGATGTTGGATTTCAACAAAGATGTTATGAAATGTCAAACCCTTAGTTTTTTTTATAAGTTTAAATTTATAGAAAAAAATTATTTGAAAGAGGGGAGAATGTAACACCCTAAGATTTCATAGTAATTTATATCATTAAAGTAATTCAATAGATTATATTGCACGCAACACTGACTTGTCTTACATTATATGCAAGATTGAGTTTCTATGAAACAACACTTTAGTATTATAATTTTTCAAATGACATATTTATAAAATAACAATTAAATATAGTAATAAGAATAGTAAAAAATAAATTTTAAATGTCATTTATAATTCCATCACATAAAAAAATCATATTTATCTGGAAATGTATAAGTTTCATTAAAATATAAGTATTATTTTGATAAAAGAACTACTTCTTATGTCCTTTTGTGAACAATAATAAAATTAATTTTAGACACTATTATAAATTTAATATGGTGAAATTAACTTAATTTTTTAATTCATAACATAAATTTCAGATTAGGGTTAATGTCTGGTAATTTTATGAGAAGTTTCATTTTTTAATGAATAGTGAAAAATGCTACGTTTTAATTCAAAACTGCCTTTTCAACCAATTTATTTATATTGTTAGATTATCCAATTAATTTGTTTTAGAGTATATATAGATTATATTTTTATCATTTAATATAATTTTTGTCATTATAAGTAATTTCACATTTCAATTGGATATAAACACATGTCAAGCTTTTGATAGTTTTTATTTCTTAAAAACCTCCTTTCTGGTTTTCACAATGGGAATTAATATTATATTAACTAATCCAAATTATATGTCTTGAATTTTATAAAATAGACATAATATTTTAATCTTAAATATCAAAATTATCTTAGGGTTTATTTTTGGTAATTTTATGAAAACATTCAATTTTTGATGAATAGTGAAAAACACTGCATTGAAGATAAAAACTGACATTTTCATTTAAATAATTATTTTTAATCTAAATTTATTTTAAAGTTAAAATTGATAAATAATACCTATATTATTCTAATGTAATTCATTGGAGTAATTTTATAATAATATTAGATATATAAAATTTTATTGAATTTGTAAACCTCTTTTACCCACCTTCTAGGCACAATTGCACATATGCATAAAACGTAATTTTACTGCTTATATGAATTGAATTTCAAAACTACAATAGAAAAGGTTGCCATAATTAAGTAAAATTTGGTTGAATAGGATGAAAATAATTTTTGATGAATAGTAACTTTTGAATTTTATTTACCACGATTAAAAGTAAATAGGGTAATTAAAGGTAAAAATGATTTTATAATTATCCAAAAACATGTCTTAATTATATTTGATAAGTTTATTTAGACCAAATAAACCTTATTAAAATTATATGATCCTTTTTTATCCACTTGGGTTAGATATAACACATTTATTATATTTTATTTAAAGTAGAGTTAAAAGTGTTAAATTAAAATTTTAATAACTAAACCATTTTTAATATGGGGTTATACATAAGATAAATTCAACTATAAATATTAATTATAAAGATAAAAATATTTATGACATAATAGTATTTTATTAATAATTATTATACCTTAAAAAATAAAATTTATTTATGACACAATGACGATCTAGTAGTTTCCTTATTAATGAAGGATTAAAATAATTGATTTTATAAAAATTAAAATAAATATAAATTGAAAATTTTTATGCCATCCAAGAATTTTTTATTAGAATATGACATGTTAGGATTTATTCAATGTATTTACAAATACTAAATACTGTCAAAATTAACAAAAATGAGTTTTTAAAACAAATACTATTTTATTAAATGATATAATGTTAATAAAAATATAATATTTGGCCACAGGACTTAAATAATGTTATATATTTCATTAATTAACCACTTGAGGTTCTATTTTCATTTTATAGTAAGTATATTAACCACATAATATAAAAATACAAGAAGACATGGTAAAAGGTAAACTATTTAACTAAGAGTTAAATCTAAAATATAATGTTAATATGGTGACCTATATTTGTCTAAAACCTATTGGTTGAGAATATTTTGGCCCATACCCACCTTATACTCTAAATGAATCCATTTTGATCTATTAGAAACATAAAATTATTTTATAATAAATTAATATTTCAAGCTTTCTCTAATGTGAACCTCACCTCTCTTATAAAAGGGTACTTCCCCTTCTCTTAAATTCACACCTCCAAATCCCATTGGCTTGGAAACACCCTACTCAAATCTCCTCCCAACGCCATTAAATTCAACCTATAGGCCTTACATTGATCATAAATCCAACCTAAGAAGCCCTTTTGTTCAAATGAAAAGTAAGCACCCCAAGAAGAGGTAATTATTTCATCACCCCTTTCAAATTTCTTTTCTTCTTCCACTTCCTCTTTCTTTTTTGTTTCCATAACTAAATTATAACTCCAATAAATTCTAAATAATATGATGTTATTATAAATATGTTACAACCATATTCATTATTCTATCCATCCTATGAATGACAAAGTCACTATATGTGCGTACGTACGGATTACTGTCTCCACGTCGTGGTGCAATTTGTTATACAATACCTCATTATTTGGATGGGTATAATAATGAGCATAATGGATGTAAATAATAAATATAAAATATTAATTATTATCTATATATAATATAACATCCAATTATATAATATTTCACCATCAATAGTATTATATTTCCGCTCGTGCGTACGTACGGTTTATCGTCTCCACGACGTGATGAGATTTTAATCCCCATCGTAACCATTCAAGAATAATTTTCATTCTATGATTTAAAAATAATGTTTACGAACTTAATATAATTCTGAATATGAATCTAATAAATCCTATCCCTAAAAAATATGATTTATGTAACAAAATATATAAAGGAAAATGAATCGGTTAACACCCAAAACAATGATACTACTGAAATATTATTAACAAAGAAATATTAAAGGATCATATATGATATAATATTTATGTATTTTGTTCTTTTATAATTTTATAAAAATTATTTACCTATTAAGTAAGTTAACGTACCCTCAGCTAAGGAAAAGTACAAGGTAAGGTGTTTTCATCTCACTTTTTATTCCTGTGAGATTCATGCTATATTTGACACTATTTACTTTTGTGTGGTGTATTTACTTCCCATGATTGTATTATTTGTGTAATATACTTTAATTTATGGGTATTTACATCTTCATTTTATGATCCTTATTTCATGAGGTGTATGTTTCATAATTTATCAAATCAATAATGGGATTTCTAATTTCAATTTTCACTCATTGGGTTTTACGCATATTTTATTGATTATTTTACTTCAAGATTATGTGTGGAATCACTATTTATTTGTTTATTTAGTAATTTACACTCCATTTTGTGTGTATATACTTTTTATACACCTAATTACTCCATTTATAAATTCTCAATTCAATTATATGAACTTGATAAGGGTAATCCTAACTCCACTTCCATTCATTGAGTTAAACATCCAAGTCATTGGTTTTATTTTTACAAGAATATGTGTGAATGTCCTCTGATTGATTTACAATGAATATCCAATCATATTGAGTGTATTTATATTATTCTCACATAATTATGTAATTTATTTATTTTTAATCTAAGGATACGGTCTTTATAAGGGATTTCATCTCAATTTACATTCCATTGAGACTTATTTGTTGTTATGTGCCAACTCACTTTTATATGGTGTATATACCGTCCTTTGAAATAGTATATCATGAATACCTTTATTCTCATGATGTTATAATGTTTTTATTAAAGTTTTCCTCAATTATTTTTATTCAATCATCTCTCGTTTAGTTAGAAACTCTTAAACTAAAATATTATTTTAAATGTTTTAACGATTTATTCTTCTAAATATTTCTCATTAATCTCCATGTTTTAAAAATTGTTTTAAGGATTTATTTATATAAAAAAGAATATTTTGAAATTAAAATTCATTTCAAAATTTCAAAGTGGTATGGGACACTTTAATTCAAAAATCTCTTTTAATTGAATTCGTTGACAAACAGTGCAACTTTTAAATATTTTCATGAAAATGGGGATATTTCTCTCAAATAATTTTACTAGTTGTTTTCATCTATGCCAATATCCTTAATTGGATTTTATTCTTGATTGAGGTTGATTTACTATAATAAAATATTACATATTTTATTTAATGAGTTATTTTTTTACTATGGATGTGCTATTTTTATACCATTCATGGGCTGTGGTTAAAGTATTGACATTTCTTATGCTAGTTTTAATACGAAAGTTTAGATTATATTTCAAAATTTTCATATGAGGAATGAATTGAACTTATTAAGTGATGGGAGGGGTCCTCTATATCCCCTTGATGCATCGGTAGGTCTCATGAGACAAACTAGTGTCTTGGCACAAGGCCATGACAATATTTTTATTTGTAGTATTGGAACAAGGCCTTGACTATGTGGTTGTGATGTACGGCATTATGCATTCCATCATTATGAAATTAGCTATTGATATTAAATGTGATTATTCTACTAGTATAATATCCATGTGAATAAGTAAATGGAATTATTTTATTTATCTTTTCCATATTATGCTAAAGTTTAAGTTTAAAAGGGTTGTGTTTTAGTCTTATACATTGCCTTAAATGTTTATGATTATTTATGATCATTTACACTATATTATTATCCTTACTAAGAATCTGAGATCACACCTTTCTTATGTTTTATTTTTTCAGGTATTTGAATAAGTATATTATGATTTACCTACAGGTATAAGCTAAGGGATATGATTGTGTTCTAAGGAGACACAATGTTGTTGTTTTTATTTTCATAATTTAATGTAAAACCTATGTATATAGTACTTTCAAGGATACTAAACTGATTGGTCTTTTGAGACTTGATCTCTTATGATCATGCCAATTTTTGGTAATAATTCACTGACTCTAGGTAACTATGGTCGGGGTGTTACATTTTTTGTTGATTATTTTTTACTTTCTTTATAGGGGATTAAAATCTTTTCAACAATTTTTTATAGGTTATTTTTGACTTTTTACAAATTAATAAAAAATTAACATATACGGCATAACCATTATTTCCCACCATCATAGAAATTATTCATTTTCAAGATTACTATATAATTTAACATTATATTTCAAAGAATAGTTTATTCCCACTCTTCTAGTAATTTTTACTTTTTTATGTTTTTTCAAAGGAAATGGATTATGAAAGGAATAGTTTGGGATATTCCTAACACTGAGAGGGGGGTGAATCAATGTTGGGGACTTTTTAAACAAATAAAAACTTTTTTACCCCTTTACCTGTTTGAACTATTTGGATCTTGATTATCCTATTCTCTTTTACTTATGCATGCAAGAATATGAAAGCAGTAAAGAATATAACACAATGTTTTATAAGGTTCAGTACTTAATATAAATAGCTAGTCCTTAGCATGGTATGGAAATGATACTAACCACACAACTAATAGAAATTAATCCATTGAATGTGGTTATAGAAATTAGTAAATACCATTTCACTTGTAATTAACTATATTCAATTTAAAGTTCATGTTTTATAGCTCTTGGTTGGATCTTTATACCTCCAATGAAGATATCCTTCTAGTTGTTAAGGTTATTTGTAATTACAATAAATTCTTACACCTATTGAGACTATTGTTAGATGTCATAGTGATGCTTAGTTCTTCCACTAACTTATTCTTAACATGGTTACCTGTATAGTAGAAGGCAAGAAACGCTTCTTATTTACAACAAAAAAGTTGCACTTCTTCTTCTAACATCAATCACAATAATATGAATATGGCATGGACTAATAATAAAAAAATTATTCATAAACCAAATGATAATTAATCTAAATATTTTTTTAGTCACTCCTCATTTTGCCTTTGATCTTTGACACTCAAATATATGCAATATTCTATAGAAATATCTTGATCTCTTTCTTCTACAAGGAAAAAAACTGCACTGAATATTTTTCTTCTTCTTTATAGAATCATAAACTTACTTGTGATTATTGAAACACAGAATATCATATCAACACATCATTATCAAAATTAAACTACCATGTGTAATAATAATGTTTTATCTAGGAACACCCTTTTCTTTATGGACACACAATAATTTGAAATTGTGTAGCAGTGTAAAATTCTATTTCTTAAATTCTCAATGTCAAAAAATGAGTTTATCGATTCTCTTCTATTCTACCTTGATACAACCAATATTTATCCAATTCTATTTCACCACATTTGAAAGAATAATCTAGTATTCATTCAAGACATTATGTTCTTGAATACCAAACTTGATTTATTTAAAATCACTTAATGCATAAACCATGTTGCATGTACTATGAATAAACCTTAACACATATTTTTTGTTATTATTTTATGTGTTTTGTTTATTCTATATTAACCCTTTATAAATTTATCATGAATTAAAATATGTATGAATACATTCACCTTGTTCACTTTATCACACAAGTGAATACACTACCTCAGTTATTTCTTCATGTGAATATTCATGTGATCTTCTTATTTTCTTTGGTACAACCATGCACAAAGAGTTATGTGATTGAAGTTCTCTTCATGAAAACCTAAAAGGGTATATATAACTATTGAACTTATTCACACACATCATAATATCTCTTCAAGCAAGTGTGATCTTAAGTATGTGCTCCATCTTATCTTCCACATAAATAGAAAATATATGTGAGATATCCAAATTCTATGTGTGTCTAAGGAGCTTCATTCCAAAATATAGTTTTGTAGAACTTTTTATTTGTAAAGAAAAATGGGAGTACTCATCTCAATAACTAGTTCACAGTATCAGTTGTCTTTAAAAAGAAAAATGAGGGTGAATGCACACCAGTCGCATGTTAGTGGAATCTTCTTCATGTAGGATTTTGTGGTACTTATATCTTTGAAAAATACTTGAGTTTGTGATTATCATATCAAGTGGTTTTGAATCTACATCATGAAACTAATAAGTTTTTTAGGACTCCCCTTCATTGATATTCCTTGAAGGCTCACAGAAATTCATTCATTATCACATAAAATAAATCATAAAGAGACTCGTTTTAAAAAAATGATAATTGTTGATTTTAATATAAGCAACAGAAAATTTCTTTGGCTTTATTACTCTCTTTTTCAGGGTAGGAATACCTCTTTGTTTCATTTATTCACAACCTATGTTATTCTTTTCAAAAAAAATTCATGACCCATTCAAGGGATAAAGACATCGACTTTTAATTCTTTAATTACAGATTTAAGATACACCATAAAACATGGAATTTTTCTTTAAGATTCATTGTTTCCCCTTTGTGGTGATATTTTCTCATGTATGAAAAAAGGATCGCATGAATTTTATCTTTTAAACTCTCAAATACAATTTATATAGTGGCCTCTATAACTAATGTTTTCATTCGGTCGGGGTAAGTTCATCCTTTGAGTTTATCACATGCATGCAAGATGTAATTGCATGATTGATCTCTGTTCAACCTGAAAAATTCATCCTCTCTTTATATAAATGATAGAATAAAAATAAATTCCTTGGTTCGATGAATAATGTAACTGTATCAAAAACCCTAGCATACTGAAGATGCTTGGGTGGCTGAAGGTAGGAGATAATGTCCTAGAGCGATCCGACGACTCAGATAAGTGGCATTGTGCGTCCAGTGAAATGTTTACCTTTTTTATGACAGATGAATAGTATGTGGTTGAACTGCATCCCACATTCAAACCTCTATATAATTGGGTATGGTATATAAATCAATTGTTGACAGTTAGAGACCACAAATCTCCTCTCCCAATGGTACTTCTTTGTACCTCTTCTCTATACCGTTGTGCCACCGCACATGCTGTTGTTTCCACTCTTGTGACTTATATGTGGGTGATCCTAGGATTATATATGGACCACCTTCTCTTATTCCTATTAGATATACCTAGACGGTCTCTCATGGTTGTGGTCAACCCCTTTGGGTCCCACATGGGATTTGTTTGAGCCTGCCTTGGGCTGGCCCACTGGTTAAATTTTTTTTAAGTAAGCCCCATGAAAAATACTAATAACAATACTATGTATAGAATGGAATTCAACATTTATATCCACCTTTATACTTAGGGAACTAAGTAGATAATGATTCAATCCCTAAAACTTATTTTCACTAAATATTCAAATAATCCTTCATGTAATAATAATATTTTTTTATAGTTCTCCTTGACTTCCTTCATGTAAACTAGAATCTGAATCTATTTCAATCTCTTACATGGTTCTCATACAATATAAGAATATTTCATGATCACCTTAGAATTCACTTATTCTATTAATTTTGGAATATAAATTCCAAATAACACTTATAACATAAAACCAATTTCAGCTTTGTTGTAGTCAATGTATCGCATTTGATACATGTATTTGAACTTAGAACCAATTCAATAATCGTTAGAGTTACTAGGATAATTATTTGACCATGACATCTAATTTCATCTAATGAATCCATAACAATTCTCTACACATCACCATAAAACTCAATGTATTCAATATACATTTCTTGAAATAATATTACTTGAGGACTTCCTCCAAGCTCCATTAAATTTGGAACTTCTTCATCATATTGACACCAATGAAATATTCCTATCTCATTGATCACCATTTTGAAACAATTAAAATTATTGACAAAAAATAAAACTCTAAACAGAGTGGTATCTTCAATATCCCCATTTTTATTTGTTAGAAATACCTTTAAATTGCTTTTCAAATGAATGTCTCAGTATGTGGATTCATTCTATTTTCTATCCCCTTTACTTTTTCGATTTTTATTTCTATTTCTATCCCACTTACTGAAAAGAAATAAAAAGTTAATAGAAAAAGGGTATTAGTCCATAATTAATCAATTTTTCTTCTATAATTTCACTCTAAGTCTACTTGAGCTGTGCTCAATGTAGAAAACAACAGGATTTTATTTAGACAAAAAATATGTCCATTACTAACTAATCATGATAATTTATGAAATGAGAACCTGTATGCTTTTATTCATAGGACATTTACTTTCATTCCAGAATGAAGAAACTAAATGAGATATGAAACTTTTATAAGAAATATCAGCCTGAAACTTTTTCACTCGATTCGATAAATAGATCAAAAACATTCAAATGAAATAGGCAAGATAAGTAGCCTCAGGGAAATTCCACATTTCATATTCCATTAATTGATTCAATTTCTCCACCATTATAAAATTTTGTTACTTTTTATATCCAAGGATGAGAGATTAAGATATACATACCTTTTCCCATAATATGTTCTTCAAGAAATTTCCAGAATAATCATGTTTTTATACTAATTTAAATAATGATTTTGGAAGCTAATTCATTTGTCTCCCCCTCAAAAGAAACACTTATCATTATCTTCATAATGTTGGATCTCTTAAATAATGGATTTGAATAAATTATAGTATATATAATACACCAGAATGGTTCTTCCACTTATAACTTTCCAAATTTCATAACTTTCACAACTTCACCAAGGATGATCTCCTTGAACATTTGTTCTTCAGGATATCAAGAAATACGATCAAGCCATGATGGTATCTTCTTTATCATAGATTTGCATAATATTAAATCAAATTCTTAATCTTCATCATAGATGATAATCTGTCATATTTGTATTTGAATATCAATTGATAAATCATTCAAGTATGTTGACTTCTTCAGCTTTTCTATCAAGAATTGAAATAAATCACCACTTCTCAGGTTCTCCCCTTGTGAAAATTTATCATCTTTAATTCCTTACATTATAATCCCAAATAAAATATACAAAGGTTTAATGGAATAAGGTGTATTCTCATTGCTTTATCAATATTAAAAATAAGGATGATATTTTTTCTCAACTAAGTTTCTCCATTTACTCCAGTCTTCATGCTTTAAAATCTCAATATATTTTTTGGTTTATGTTTAGGTAGAACAAATCTATTCACATCATATTATTCATTTTTTGGAGAAATTTTCTTCTAAAAATCCTTTATAGATGATAAATTCTTACTCCTCTGAAGGACTGCTTCTTATTCTAGAGGAAAGGTAAAAACAACCTTTTATAATATAACTAGCTTTCATACATCTATCACATAGAACTTTTTTAACATTATTATAATGACCCAATATTTTATCAATGGAAAATAATTTCTTATAATTATGTCATATAATCACATGAAATCAAAAAATAATGAACTATAAAGTATTATGTGACCTTTAAACATAATTTTTACACTTCTATGATTTGAATTTAAAAAATCTGACATACACGGTTGCGATCAGTGAGGTGTTTGGAGTCCGATAAGACAAACATAATTTTTGTTGAATAGTAAATAACCCTTATAAACATTAATGTTAACCTTATTAATAGTAATATGACCCTTATGAATAGTAAATCATCCAAAATAATAGTAACCACACCCTTGAATGTATAAGTAATATTTAGGCATCTTATAAGTGATAATGTGACCATAGTATAAGTATTGGTATTTTTGTAAGACATAAAAAATTAATTACAATAAATTAATTAATTTAAAATAAAATTTATTTTTCTAAAAGTTGTTCATAAATTAAAAATTTTATGTCTTCTGGTTTTAAGATAAGTTTATTAGACCTTATGTAATTTTTTAAGCATTATAAAATCAGTTATAGTTTTAAAATTTTTATTTTTCAAGTAAATTATGAATTTAATTAACAATTAAATTAATCATATTTATAAAATTATTTTCGAAAAATTGATTTCATTTTTGGATTCTACATGTTGAAAAATGGTTAGGGTGAATTTTTTATATTTTTCTAAAATATATGAATTTTTGGCGAATAGTAAAATACATTAATTTACCGTATATATACAATATAAGCTAAATAAACTATTCCTTGAATCATCACTGAGGTAAGAACCCTTATTTTGAACTCACATGCAATTACTAGTATTTTTGGTCATGGAATCATCACTTTTACTGGTCATGAGGGAAATTAATAAACTAAAAAATTAAATATTTTGAAAACCCTCCTCTCTACCACTATAAATACCACCCCTCCTTACCTCTTCTCTTCACTCCTCTAAAGCCTTGTGACATGCCTAAATTCTACCCAAATCTCTCCCCAAGATCCTCAAAAACTTTCAAAATCCATTATCTTTTTAGAAATACCAAATCCTCTCCTCTTAAGAGGCTCTGAAGGAAGATTGATTCAAGATCTAAATTCCTCTTTTCAATTCTTTTACTTTCTTTTCAAGTTCATTTGTTTTCTTTTCAATCCATACCTATCCTCATACAAATCTTATGAAAAATCCTGTAACTTAAATTTAATATAATATTTTTATTATAATATAATAATTTATTATCATATCTTATTTTCCCTTTTTTTATACGAGAGAAACGAAAACATCGTCCGAGATATAATTAATTTATCACATTCAAGGACGACGGGTTATCAATTTATTTTACCATATTAAATTATGGTCATGAAAAGATTTTTATGGTTGAAATAGACTATTAAATATGTATTTTATCTTATTTCATGTTCTAAAATACTTTTTCTCACATTATGTAAGATAATGATACAAAACAAGTTAATTATGAACAAAATCAGCAAATTAATCCAAGTGTTTGTCATTAACGTTTTCTATAATTATTAAACTTCACTCCAAGTAACCAAGGTAAATTTAAAAAAATAAAACCTTATGTATATTTAATAATAAAATATAACCCCAATTATGGAAATCCATACCCATTTTACATGATTCTCCGTTTATGAAAATAAGTAAACCGATCATAAAGACCAAGAAAACAAACGGACCCAAACAATGAAATTGAGCCTCTTAACCCATAAAAAAGGTCATGAATGAATTTAAAAATGTTATAATAAATAATTTAAATGTACATTAGTTTCTTTAATTATTAATTAATTAACCTAATTTCATTATTCAGTTCATTAAGTTCAAGAAAAGATCACCACCAGACTTAAGGTAAGGGATCCTCTCTATTTCACTTTTATTCAAGAATGTTCTCTATGTTATTCCATTTTATGAATAATACCTAATGATGGGATATTATTTATCATTCCCTCTATACTTATATAATGATGTGTAATTTTATTATAAACCCCTTTATCTCTCATTAATCCCTCTTAAGTACACTTGATAACATGCCGATACTTTGTAAGGGATTCCACCCAAACCTCCTTTGTTCCTTCAGGTTGCCTTATCATCCTATTATTAAAATTAATTTATCTTACCTTTTTATGTGCATATTATAAATTATATTTAAATGTACCAAATTCATTTATCAATACCCTTTCATCATTATCTTTATGGGATATACATGTTTTTAAGTGATTCCCTCCTTAATACTTCTTGATAAGCAAACCTATTTTGAGGGAACTTCCCAAATTCTTACCTAATTTCAAGTGAACTCTATCCTATTTTTAATGCATCATTTTATTTATAAAATAAGAATTTTTATTAAGAAATTTTTTTTGGTTCAATTTTATTTTTATATAAAATATTAGTCCCCTTTACTATGACTCCATATTTATATGATTCCATATTTATATTACATGAATCAATATATTACATTCCTTTTTATATCATCATGTCATGTCTTCTATCCCATGTGCTAATGCTTTGTTCTTATGGTTATTCCCTTACTAGTATTTTAACTCATCCTTTTGTTCATGTTATCCATAGGTTTTCCTATGAATATGTTTGGGAACAATTGAAGATAGAAGCTCATTGTGGAGATTAAATAAAAATTTGTTTTTTAGAATGTTTTATTATGTACCTAGTCTTCCATGACACTAGACTTTACGATCCTTGGCTTGTACTCTGATGTATAATTATGCTTAAAATCATGTAATATTAAATGTAAAAGGATAGGGTCACTATAATTATAGTTTAATTTTCTTGATAAACTCTCATTAACTTTTTCTTCATAATGTGGAATATTTTATTTTCCTTTTTCACTAGACTTAGCTTGTGCATCTTTAAGTTTCCTCATTCTTTCCAAATCTTCTATAAATATAACAAACATGACATTAGGAACTGTGGTAGTGAGTTTGGATCATCCACATGTGTTATTCTACTTTTAATACCTATTATTAGTTCATTTTTATGAACTACCCTTTAATTTATTGGATTTATAATCCAAGGTCTTCTCCCCATTCTTCTTTGATACCTTCTAGGGAGTATTTTTACTCACAACATTCTTCTGATTTCTTACCAAGTTTTATTATTCATTCCTAGAAATATTTTGTGATCTTATTTAAACATTAATGTTGGATACATGTTGATATGAGTCTGTACCAAAATTTTGACCACAACAATTTAATACAACAAATATGTTTTCAAGATTTCCAAATATGTTTGCAGAATATGTATTTTTATTGACCTATGGATGTTTCTTCTTCTTAGTTATCTGTATACCCTTGAAATAATCTTAATTTGTGATTTTAAATTTAAAGTATTATACCAACAATATAATGCACAATTCCAAAATATGTTTTAGCACCAACATTGAACCATAAACCTAGATCTAATAGCACTGATGTCCAGGGTTTTCTTCAGTCATAATCATATACTCTTCACAAACCTTCTTCATTATTTCCACTTCATCTCCATGAATCTTAACATTGTTTTTAATCAATTATTCATCTTCCTAGATCTTCATAGATATTTATTCCAATTATAAACCATTGAAATCAGTGCGATTTTTAAATTTCTCTTCAAGAACATGGATTATTTCTTCAAGATTCTTTTTGAATCACTCTTTCCCTTCAACTTCTTTGAGGAATTTTGATGAACTTATTTAAATTTCCCTCTTTGTTTCTTAAAATCTTCCAACCTCCACGAAGAGATTTAAATATTATACAACTTTTTATTGAAAACCCTTCTCCAAAACATCAGTGTCTCTTTTCTAGTTTGGTGATCTCTTCCGGTATACATTAAAAGACACCATAAATAAGTTATGTTCTTTATTTAGGAAGAAAATTAAGGAAAAAATTAATATATAAAATATTAATTATTGAGTGGTTGTAGATTGATCGTCATAAAAAATTGTGCTAAAATATTCATCTGGATGATAGTTTTCAAATTTACTAACACATAACTCCTGATCATTAGAAGTAGGAAAGTTATCCATATTCTTAGTGAAAAATTTATCCACCTACTCATTAATTTCTAAGTATGATATGTATTCATTGTTAGAAAGTAATGAAGAAAAAGATACTCTCTATTTTTTATATGATGCTACTTCTTCTTAAAATTTATATTCTCAATATTTTTCATATTCATAATTGTCTTGAAAGATATATAATCCTACTCAGAGATAACTAGATCTTCACTAAATTTTCACTTAATTATTGAATCTGGAAAGAAAATAAAATATTGAAAAGATAATAGCTTCACTGTAGATAATCCAATAGAGGTGGAAATTGGCTCTGATTCCACTTTAAAGGACCCATTTGGGATATTCCTAACACTAAGAGCGGATGTGAATCAATGTTGGAGACTTTTTAAAGCAATCAAAGAATTTTTATCCATTTACCTATTTGACCTGTTAGGATATTGATTATATTATTATATTTTCCATTTCACATTCAAGAATATGATAGTAATAAAGAATAAAACACAATGATTTTACAAGTTTCACTACTTAATAAGATTATCTAGTCCTTAGAATGGTCCGTAAATGATCTTAACCACACCACCCGTAGAAATTAATCTTTTGAATGTGGTTATGTTAAGTATGAAATACCATTTCACTTTTAATGCACTATATTCAATTGATAGTTCATGTTTTACAGCTCTTGTATCAGTCTTTATATTAACTTTTAAGACAATCTTATCCTTGTTAAGTTTATTTGTAGTACCAATAAATTATTCCACCTTTTGAGACTATTATTGTATGTCACAATGATACTTAGTTCTTCCACAACTTATTCAAAGAATAAAATATAAATCTTCACTTATTCTTCCCATGAATTTAGTAAAAATAATATGAATATGATGTGGACTAATAATTACAAAATTCTCTCTAACAAAAATGATAATTAAACTAAATTTTAATTTTTCCATTCACTCCTCCTTCTGCCTATGATATTTGACACTCAAATATATGTAATATTGTATAATAGTTTCTTGATCTCTTTCTTATTCAATAAAGAATAAACATCACTAAATATTCTTTTTATTTATGCAAGAATCAAAAAATTCTTTGTGATTATTGAAACATTAAAAATCATATCAACATAGAAACATCACAATTAAACTAGCCTATATAATAATCATTTTTTTATCTTGGAACACTATTTTATTCTTGTATAGAAAATAATATAAAATTTTGTGTAAGTTTCAAATTCTCTTTATTTTATAATCAATATCAACACATGAGTGTATTGGGTCACTTCAATTCTACCTTAGTGTATCCAATATTTATGAAATTGTATTTCACTATACGTGCAAGAAAGATATAACACACTTTCATACCATTCTATTCTTGAATTCAAAACATGATTTATTTTAAATCACTTCATGAATAAATCGTAATTCATATTCTATGAATAAAATGTAACATAAAAGTTTTTTGTTATTATTTTATGTGTTTTTTTATTTTGTTTTCACCCTTTATCAATTTATCATGAATTCACATATGTATGAACACATTCACATTGTTTACTTTATCACAAAAGTGCACACACTACCTCAATTATTTATTCATGTGCATATTCATGTGATCTTCTTCTTTGCTTTGATGCGACCATGCACAAAGAATTGTGTGATTCTGGTTTTCTTCATAAAAAATCGAATGGGAATAGCTCACTGTTCAAATTATTCACACACATCAAAACATCTCTTCACACATGTGTGATATTAAGTGTGTGCTTATTATTATCCTTCTAATAGATAGGAAATATCTGTGAGAGAAAATAATTCTTCATGTATCCATGGATCTTTATGCAAGTAGAGAGCTTTGAAAAAAACATTATTCATGATGCAGAGTTGGAGAACTTGACTCAAGCATTGGCTTGAGGTATTTGATGTATTCTTGAAGCATGATGCGGGTGAATTCACACCAGCTGTGTATCTGTGGAATATTCTTCACACATTATGGTGTGGATCTTCTATCTTCATGAAATAATGTATTTTTTGAGTCACATATAAAGTGCAAGTGGATCTCCTTTAAAAAACCAAGAAGGTTCATGGGACTCACTTGATTCACTAGGCCATAAAGGCTTACAGGATTAATTTCCTTCACATGTAAAATAAAAGTCAGTGAGACTATAGCTTTTTAAAAAAAATGTGAGATCTTGGATATAATAGAAGTGAAAAAAATACTTCTTCATCTCGGTACCCCTCCATTTATAGGGGATTATCATAGACTCATTTCATTAATTCACTCCCTCTATTCCACTTTTCAAGCCATGTTGATGACCCATTCAAGAGTCAAAGACATCTACATTGAGTTATTAAAATATGGATTTTAGATATTTCATGTAACATCCTCTTACTATTTTAAATTATTCCTAAACACCTATTTTTACCATGCTTTAGTTGGGATTCGTTTGGGTTTGTTTTGGGTGAAAACATTGGAAATTTTAAAATTTTATTGGCTTTTCATGGTTGGTGCATGGTTTTACGAAACATTACAAATTGTGTTAGTGAGGTTTTTAAAAATTGGTGCACAGTTTTACAAGACATGTAACCCATTAAAAAGGGGTTCGTGGTAGGGGCACATAGTTTTTTCTAACAGTGTGGCCCTGCCCGGCTAACTGTGTGTATGGGGGTTTTTCAATTCTAAAGTTAAATTTTAAATTCTAAAAACCCTCTTTTTTGATGATGAAATGACCTATATGATCTTATTATGATTTATTCTTCCCTAGGATCTCTTAAGAGGTGATTTTGGCCCCTCTAAACCCTTCTAGAAGTGACTTGAAGCTAGGTGAATGGTGTTCAATCTTCCCCCGATAGGTTTCCTCTTCCTATTTTCTTTCTCCTGCTTTCTCTCTTTTTCTACCTAGGTTTTTATACATATTTTTGTGTTTTTAGAGGATCTAATATCCTCTATTCTTGATCTTGAATCGAGGTTTGATTCCAGAATCTTCATTTCTGAAGTTCCTCATTGGAGTTTCTCACTTAGGGATTTTGGATTTGAGATCCAGTGATCCCAAGGTAGGTGGTTTCATTTTGATTGGCCAATTTTATTAACCCTAAATTTCTTGATTTAAATTTAATTATTTTATTTAAATTCAATTTATTGAAATTTATTTTGATTGGTTGAATAAATACCTAATTCTATTAAATTGGGGTTTTGAAATTTGATTTGGCACAAATTGGGGAAAACCCCCAATTCCATTGAATTGGGGCATGTTTGTGAAATTGATGGAATTTGGTTAAATCAAATTGTTGAATTTAATTTTTGAAATTGAATTGTGAAATTGAATTTTAAAATTGAATTGTGAAATATAATTGTGAATTTATTTCAAATTATTATATGAGAAAAATGGTTTAAACTATTTTTATTGAAACCCATTTTGTTAATCATGTAAAAAAGGCGTGTTTTTTATTAAAAACCTATTTTGGTTTTTAAAGGGAAAATGAAATTTTTGAAATATAAAATAGGATGAATTTTATTTTAAGATGTCTTAAAATAAATTTCCCATCATTGATTTTTATTAGAGAATATAAAAACCTAGGTAGTTAGTGATTTACTTGGATAGAACTCTATCAGTTACAACACAAAAATTACATCAATGTAGCGGGTCACATTCCCAATGGGATGGTGATGTGTCCTCCTTGGTTAGTATCAAGTAGGACATGTGTACATGTATTTCCATGACAACTATTTGAGTGTGTGGAGTCTCACAGCCTGGAACTATCACGCCTTTTGGAACATGACCATGTTGCTCACGTGTTTTTATTTGAAATTAATATATACCATTATTGGGGCCTGTTTTGCATGCCTTTTGAATTAATATACTATTTTATATAAAATTTTTGTTAACAAATTTTTTTAAATTATTATTTATCATTTGAAATGTGAAAGAGTGAACTATTTTAATTATTATTTTAAAATGATAAAATTGTTTATTTAAAATTGAAATTATTATTGGGTTAACTAAATGTTGGCATATTATTATGGAATCCCTAGTGAGATCCTACTGGGATTTTAGATCAAACCCTACCTATGCCTTCAGGTATTTGTATATTATCTTCTTCCAGGTCTGGGTAAGGGTAAGTTGCCACTTGGAGGTGGTGGTATTTGTTGATCCTTGGGCTTGAAGAGTTATGTTCATTAGGCCTTGGGTTTTTATCATATTTTGTGGTACTTTGAGACATAATTTTGATTTTTTATGTTTGTTTGACCTTTAGTATAGTTCACCCTTTGGAGTTTATTTTGTATGAATAATAAATTCATTATCTTTATTATATTGTGTTTGTGGAAATTTTATTAAAACTTTCATATTGTTTGATGCTAGATGCAAGTCTCCAACCCATGGGTATTGGAAAATTTCTTCGGGATATTTCAGATACCACTTGGTTATTGGATTACTAGGGTACCCGAGTTGGTTTGTGACAAAGCAGTATCAAAGGGAGGTTCAATTTCTCCATCTTGCCTTGATGTTAGTATGTATTTGTGTGTTCTTGTCAGGACTTAAGAGGTAGTTTTGACTGAGTTCCTAGAAAACTCTCACCACAATGAACCTTAAGTCACCATGGGTGGGTTGGGAAAGATTTCTTGAGGATTAGTTCATGTATTTTTTTTTAATTTTGATTTGGATTGATTAAAATCCCAATCTTGTTTGTCTATATTCTGGGATTAATTTCCCTTATTACTCTATTTTATTGTTAATTTGATGTATTCTATGTTTTCTATTAATGTTGTGTAGCATCATTCCATCGAGAAGACATGAAAATTAGATCCAAGAGGAAGATGTTATTGAACCACAGTGAGAAAATCCTATAGTGGACCTGAGTCTGATTGAGGTGATTGTGCATACTATCCAAGCTATATGACAAGCACCACCACTAATTCCCATTAAATCTCCATGTGTGAACCACCAAGGAATGTTCTCTGGGATCGTTCTCAAGATTTCCATCACCAGAATCCCCTAGTGTTTAAAGGATCAAATTATACTCATGGGGATAAATAATGGTTTAAAAGAATGTAATTTTTTTTGGGGTTCTTAGAGACACATGAAGAAATTAAGGTGAAGTATACCACTTTCCTACTGGAAGGAATGAGCATGATATCGTGGTACATGATGGTAACAGTGATGAAAAATGATGGATTAGAGTGGAAGGAATTAAATGTTCTTTCACCAACCAGTTCTATCCATATTTGATGGTGTTGGGCAAGGGTATTTAGTTTGGAAAAATTGAGCATACTGAAAAGACTGTAATCGAGTATGATGATTGTTTTTCTAAGATATTGAAACTTTCACCTGATATAGTATAGAATGTGAAGATGAAGACTTGATAGTTTGAGCTGAGACTTAGATTGGATATTCATTCTCAGGTTTACTTGCTGAATTTTCCCTCTTATGTTGATGTGATGGATAGATCACTGATGGTCGAAATGGACCTGGATAGCAATTTAGGGCTATCATGAGTTCTTTTTCTCCCACGGGAAGTGTGATTTACTTAAATTAATGAGGAATAATGATGATTCTCATGGTGGTTATCAATAGAAAGATCATTCTAGACCTACTATAGTCCCTATGAAAGTAAATTTTATTTTCTACCAGTGTATAAATCCTGGGAATTATAAGTGGGTTTTCACTAAGGCACCCAAGATATCTGGCTCTTATGGATGCTTAGTCCACATACAGAAGTTGTGTCAGGTATATTCCACTCTACATAGTGGCACAAGATCATCAAAACCTTCTAAAAATATGGGGAAATTAGATACTTCAAGGAAAAAGGAGTTTTATCCATAGGCATCTGGAAAAAATTATTCTTCACATAGTGGAAGACTCTATAAAGGAAGCAAATATGGGTCCAACAACTGTGATAGGTGCCATCATTATATCTTCTTCATTAGTGACTGTTTTATTTGATGTTTTTGCATCTCAATATTTTATTTCCACCCATATTTTTAATCTACTAAATCTTATAATGCATTTTTTTCTTATGTGATGGATATTACTACACCCATTAGAATGAAGAGAGGTAAGGGTATTTTTAGTACTAATTGTGTTTTCTCTTTATCATATGTTGAGGTTTCTTGGAATTTTTAAGTTCTTGACTTGAAACTTCTTGACATAATATTCAGGATGGATTGGATCATTGCCAATAAACCCTAGATTTATTTTTATATTTTGTGGGTCTCCTTTATCATACCTGATGGTGTTTTCCAAATATTTCAAGTAGAATAGGACATGAGGTCAAGTATAGTTGGAAATTCTTATCTAGATTTGGTAAAATTTATATCAGTGTTTTCTTTTGATCTGGAGAGGCAATGTTTGAGCAATGATCTCCCTCTAGTTTCCATCTGGTTCCTTAGAATTTTTCTTTTTGACTTATCTGGTTTTCCACTAGTAAAATAGGTATAGTTTTCTCTCAATTTAGTGCATGTTACTCAACTAGTGTCTATTCCATATTACCACATGGAACTATCTGAAATAAAGGAATTGAAGACTAGGTTGGATGGTCTTCTGGGAAAATGATTTATACACCTGAGTGTGTTACCTTGGGCAGTGCCGATTTTTTTACTAAGAAGGCGGATGGATCACTTCACCTTTGTGTGGATTATCGAAAACTCAATAAAGTTATGGTAATTACCAAAAATCATTCATGAAATAACCAAAAACATAGAATAAAGACATAGAAGGATCCTTGATGCAACAACACCACAGATCTTAGAACCATGAAGAAGCCACCACACCAGGTTCAACTGGGAGAGGTACCAAGGGACATGATGTAACGACCAAAAATTTCATTAATGGAAAATCCCTCTTGATCCAGTTAAATGTTTCTTTATGAAAAATGTTTTTATAAGATATCAACTTTTTTAGTTTTACTTTAAGATTTGTGACCGTTACTTTTATAGTCGTTGAACAGTGATCATCTGGGTAGTTTAAATATAAGGCTTTAACGAACCAATTTTCTACTCAGACAAAGGAAGCGATGGCCTCATCCAGTAGAATTGCCCCTTAAGAAGCCCATTTGTCGGAGCTCGGAAAAGAGGTGGCATCTTTGGGATTTTCCCTTGACCAAGCCCAAGCTGAGCTTCATCAAGTCAAGCTCGAACGTGATCGTCTACGGGAAAAATGGAAGTTGATAGAGATTACCACTCGAGCGATGTTATCCGAGCAACCCCAAGAGTCTGTCACCATTGCACACCTTACCCTTAGGTCTTATGCGACTATTTTAAGGGGTTATGTAACAAATAATTAGCACCATGTTCATGTACATTATTTTTTGTATATAATAATGAATATAATTTCTAGTCATTTTTGATACATTGTAATTAGTTTTTAAAGTACAAATGGTGTTTTTAGTTATTATTTAATTAAGAATTATATTTTATTAAATTAAAGGATTTTTTGAATTAAATAATATTTTAATAAAATATTATTATTAATATTAAATTAATTTTTATTAAATATAAATGATCTTATAATTTTATGAATGCAATTAAAATTTTTATTAAGGTTTGAAAGCCGTTTCTGTCAAAACCCGTAAATTTTTTATAAATGTCGGTTTTTATTTTAAAAGTGAAAATTCACATATTTAGAAAATTATTTAGATAAAATAAATATTATTTTTGGAATCAGGACGTCGAAATTATCCAACGGTGAATTTTTCATAATTTTCTGAGACAGTCAAATTTTTGGGTAAAAATTAAATACCATTTAAATATATAATGTGTTTTATGACATCATAATGACCCAATGGTGATGTAATAAAATACCATAATCCTTATGTTCGGCCAATATATGTTTTATCATTAAAATAATGAGGTTTTGGGTTTGTTTGACTCACTTTTCAAAGCATTAATGGATCCCTCAAGACTTATTCAACACTTTGCCTTTTTAAATTAATTTCCATGGGAGTGTGACTCACCTCCACATAAGCAACCCTAATTTTTTAATAAGTTCAGACCTTGGACTTGTAAAATATTGTTTTTCTCTTTCCTTTTCCAGAAACCATGGGCAAATACCATGATATGGTTTGTGGTTTGGATTATTTTAATATAAGGGGTCCCAAACCTAAATAATAAAGAATTCTCTCACCTTTCCTATATAAACCCACCCAAGCTCCCACTTCCTCCTCACTCAAAGCCCTTGAAGTTCGTCCAACCTCTGCCCTACTCTCTCTAGAATCCTCTCAAGGTGCCCCAAGCTCCCAAGAAGCCTCTCACAAGCCTCTCTGTAGCCTTTGGAAGCACACTTCCAAGTAAGGGGTTTTCTTCCTTTCTCATTTTTTGTCAATTTTCTTTAAGTTGTATTTCCCTTTTTATTTCAATTATGAATGTTGGGGTATGGTTTCGCACCTCCCCCATACTTTCATCTTATTGTTTGAATTATGGGAGAACCCTTTCTCTCTCATTAAATGCCTCCCATGTACACCCGTTACTATGCCGAAATTCCGAAAGGAACTTCTCTCTCTTCTTTTACATTCAAGCAATACTTTTGTATCATGAATCTAAATTCCATTTCTATTATTGGGACATGTATATATATGATCTCCTTACTGTACATTACATGTAAATATGATGAGGAACCCCTTTCTCTCTCATCAACCTTTTTTACGAATTCTTATGTCACGCCGTTACGCTGCCGAAATCGCACCGATTTTCTAAGCCAATGTCTTTGTGTAGTGAATACCATGCCCATTTCTCCATCAAGGGTATTCAACTTTATGCACATTTACATATTTATTATAAAGTTTCATGTATTAATTCCACTTTCCTTTATCGTGGAAGAAATGATTATGTTTTATGAATCCATGTTTTATGATCCATGTGGCACACTTATGCATGAAATGAAATGTTTAAGAAGGGTGCACCCTTTATAGCGCTCCAATGCATTGGGTAAAGTATAGTATCATGATACGTCATGTGCAATGAGTGTTGACTCATGCTAATTCAAGTGCAACTAGGGTTTACTCGTGCTTCAAGTGCAATGAGGGTTTACTCATGCTCCATGTGCAATGAGCCTTGGCTCATGCTAATTCAATGTTAAGTGTTGTTGCCACATTTCCATGTTATGATTATCATGCTTTATCATGACTTTATGTTCATGTTTCTATTATGCTCTATTGATATGCCTATTTCCTAACATGTATTTCACTCCTCATGTTATTCATTGTTTACTCCCTTACTGGGATTTATAGCTCACCCTTTTCTTATGCATGTCCTCAGGTTATCCCATGCAATGCTAAGTACGAAGGAATGTAGTGGTCATGTAAAGGAAGTTTTCAATAAAGATGTTGTTTTTCAAGTTTAAAGTTTTTATGTAATGATCCTAAGCCCCAAAGAAACTAAACCTCTCGATCTTCTTTGTTGTATCAAGTGAAGTTTTATGTAATAAAGCATGCTTAAGTTGTAATAAAAAGCAGGGTTGTCATAGTTGGTATCAGAGGATAGGTTTAGTTATTTTTGGGATTAGGAAACCCTAGTAAAGCCTTAGATACAAGACTAAGCATAATAAAAACATCCCTATGTTTTGGTAAATACTAAGTAAGTGGTTTATCAAACAAATACATCCCTGTCTGGATACGAGCAGGTAGAGGCGGCTCTGGCACAGATGTATCCTAGGGGTAAAACCCGAAAACACCGCTTTGAGCTAGACTCGAACGAGAACTGGTGCACGACAACGGGCCTTGCTGCACTCTTGGTTACGAAACTCCCGGGGGATATGTTTTGATGAATTCACAATCTTAGTATGAACCCTTATTAAAGAAAAAATGCCCCTAAGAATATATTTTAGAAGGAAGATCATGAAAAGCCTGGATTGAATCCTATAGACTCATGAGTTAAAGAGATTAAAGTTTATTTATAAGTCATCAACTTTTGTCTTTGGATTAACCTTTATGCGTTACCCCTAACTTTCTTTTATTCCAGCCAATGGCCGGTAATAGGAGAACTTGGGCTAACAACCGTTGTGAAGATCAGTGTGATGATTGTACTTATGAGATGCCCAATCCAATGGGAGCGGGAATCGCGAACTTTGTCACGCTTCTCTCTCAGCTAACTCAAGTTTTGAATAGAAACACTGGTCAAGAGGAACGTTCAACCCCCCCTAAGAAAGAACAAGTTGCTATTGAAAGCTTCATGAGACAAAGGCCTCTTACTTTTAGTGGATCATCTGATCCCACGATCGCTGAACAATGGATCAACCCCATTGAGAAGATATTCTCCATCCTCCAATGCTCTGAAAAAGAGAAGGTTCTCCTGGCGGCTTATCGTATAGAGGGTGAAGCTGATCAATGATGAACTTTGATCAAAAATACGAATCCTGAGGAGGAGATCGAGGCTTTGGAATGGAAGGTATTCCAGAAGATGTTTTTCGATAAATATTTTCCACGCACCCTCCGTCTTAAGATGGAAAGGGACTTCCTTTCCCTCAAGCAGAAAGATGAGGAATCTGTGGGAGCGTATGAGGAAAACTTCACAAGGCTTGCACGATACGCTTCCAGCTTTGTCGTTACCCCCGAATGCAAGGTTGACCGCTTCTTTGGTGGGCTGAAGCCTAGCTTGCGGAAAGCATTAGCGATCCGTGACTTCGACAGCTATGAGGAAATTGTCCGATGTTCCCTCAAGGTTGAAATGGAGATCGGAGAATCACAGGGGTATCATGGGGACAAGAAGCGGAAGGTGGACTTCAATGCTGGTGGTCCGATGGATAAATCCAACGGCGCTAAGAAATTCCAGCACCCCACTTGCCAAAAGTGTGGAAAGAAGCACCCTGGAAATTTTCTTAGGGGGACAAGAAAATGCTTCAAGTGTGGAAGAGAAGGGCACCTAGCTGTTAACTGTCAGCAAGAAGGACCCGCGGCTGCGACAGAAGAGAGGAACGCTCCGTTCGAACCTCAACGTGTTGTTCAATGCTTCAAATGAAAAGAACCGGGTCATTTTGCGAATCAGTTCCCTAATCCAAGGGTTATCGGAGGCAATCAACAACCTCCAAGACAGCAAGGAAGAGCTTTTTCCATCACTTCTACCGAAGTGAACCCCGACAACGAAGTGGTGATAGGTACGCTAGTTATTCATTCAAGAATAGCGAACGTACTTTTTGATACAGGTTATACGCATTCTTTTATATCTCAAAAGTTTAGTAGAATAATCCCTGCACCACCACAAATCATGGAAGTAAAGATGTCGGTGATTACGGAAAATGGGGCAATCATTGCATCCCATGAATATAAGTCCTCCCCTGTTATAATCTGTGGATTGAATTTCCCGGTGAACCTCATCATACTCCCTTTGGTGGAATTTGATGAAATTCTTGGCATGGATTGACTTTCCTTATATAGAGCCAACATAAATTGTCGGGAGAGGGAAATCACACTCCATATGGAGAATCGACCCCCGATTCTTTACAAGTGTCAGGAGGAAGATGAATCTCCTTTAGCTCCATCATCTCAAGCATGGATATTACTGCCTTATGAGCACGCATATCTGGATCAGATGATTAAGTCCAAGGAAGAAACCACCCTTGAAGAAATTCCTATTGTGAGGGAATTCGCTGAAGTATTTCCCGAGGAACTTCCTGGTCTTCCTCCAAGAAGAGATGTTGAGTTCTCAATTGAACTTATACCTAGGGTGCTACCAATATCCAAGACTCCATATAGAATGGCTGTGGTTGAGCTTGAATAACTGAAGAAACAACTACAGGATAATCTGGATAAAGGGTTTATACGCCCAAGTGCATCACCATGGGGTGCACCAGTCCTCTTCGTCAAGAAGAAGGATGGGTCAATGCGGCTTTGCATCGATTATCGTGAACTTAACAAAATCACGATAAAGAACAAGTATCCTCTCCCAAGAATCGATGACTTGTTTGATCAGCTGCGTCGAGCACAATACTTCTCCAAGGTCGACTTGCGGTCGGGATATTATCAAGTAAGGGTGAAGAAGGAAGATATCCCCAAGACTGCTTTTCGTACAAGGTACGGGCACTATGAATTCATAGTAATGCCTTTCGGACTCACCAATGCTCCAGAAATATTCATGGACTTGATGAATAGAGTCTTTAGAGATTACCTAGACAAATTTGTGGTAGTCTTTATAGATGATATTCTAATATACTCCAAAACCAAGGAGGACCATGAGGAGCATTTAAAAACTGTACTAGAGACTTTGCGCAAGGAGAAGCTCTATGCAAAGTATAGCAAGTGTGAGTTTTGGTTGAAGGAAGTCTCATTCTTGGGTCATATCATTACAAGCAATGGGATATCTGTGGACCCCTCCAAAATAGATGCAATTGAGGGATGGCCGAGGCCAACATCGGTAACTGATATCTGTAGCTTCTTGGGGTTAGCTGGATATTATCGACGATTTGTGAGAAATTTCTCACGATTGTCCAACCCTCTTACCAAGCTAACTCTAAAGGGAGTAAAGTTTTCTTGGAGTGATGAATACGAAGAAAGCTTCAAGGAGTTGAAAAGGAGGCTTATCACTGCACCCGTGCTCACTTTACCCACAAGTGGGGAGCTTTTTGTGGTATTCAGTGATGCTTCGAAGAAGGGATTAGGATGTGTGCTAATGCAGAATGATAAAGTGATATCCTATGCCTCAAGGTAGTTGAAAATCCATGAGTGAAACTATCCAACACATGATCTGGAGTTGGCGGCGGTGATCTTTGCCTTGAAAATCTGGCGGCATTATCTCTATGGAGAGAAATGTGAGATATATACTGACCACAAGAGTCTTAAATATATATTCACATAGAAAGAGATTAATATGCGCCAGATAAGATGGATAGAGCTCATCAAGGATTATGACTGTTTAATACATTACCACATTGGGAAGGCGAACAAGGTGGCGGATGCCCTAAGTAGAAAGGATCCAGCAATTCTATCAATGATGAGAATTGAGAAGGATCAAATCTTCTTAGACTTGATGAAGATGGACGTGGGAATCATAAAGAAGGGAGCATCATCAATCCTTTCACAAATGATTGCTCAACCATCTCTTTTGGAAAGGTTAAAGGATGCTCAAAAGGATGATGCAGGAATCCAAGAAAAAGTGGAAGCTATCAAAAAGGGAAAATCCTCATAGTTTAATGTTAATGAAGAAGGAATTGTGCGGTTTGGGAAAAGACTATGTGTTCCATCAAGTTCGGAGCTGAAGAAGAAACTTTTGGATGATGCACATAGTTCAAATTTCTCTATTCACCCAGGGAGCACAAAGATGTATCGAGATCTCCGAGAAAACTTTTGGTGGGATAATATGAAGAAGGAGATCGCTGAATATACATCAAAGTGCCTGGTGTGTCAGCAAGTGAAGGCAGAGAGGCAGAAGTCTAAGGGGACGATGCAACCATTTCCCATACCAGAATGGAAATGGGAGAACATCACCATGGACTTCGTCACTGGACTTCCAAGGACATCCAAAGGTAACAATGCAATCTGGGTTGTTGTGGATCGTCTTACAAAGACTGCACACTTCATTGCTATTCGAGAAGATTTCTATTTGGATCAACTGGCACAGATATATATCAGGGAAGTGGTACGGTTTCATGGAGTACCACTATCTATTGTGTCTGACCGAGATCCAAGATTTACCTCTAAGTTTTGGAAGAGTCTTCAACATGCTCTGAATACTGAACTGTACTTCAGTACGGCCTATCATCCTCAAACTGATGGCCAATCCGAGCGGACTATCCAAACACTTGAGGATATGTTGAGAGCGTGCTCAATGGACTTTAAAGGAGGATGGGATCAACATCTTCCTCTAGTCGAGTTCTCTTATAATAATAGTTTCCACTCGAGCATCCAAATGGCACCATATGAAGCCCTGTATGGGAAAAGGTGTAGAACACCGGCATGTTGGGATGAGGTCGGTGAACGTAAGCTGCTTGGACTAGAAATGGTCGAAGAAATGGTGGAGAAGGTGAAAACCATTCAGCAGCATATCAAGGCAGCCCAGAGTCGACAGAAGAGTTATGCAGATAATCGTCGACGAGACCTTGAGTTTAAAGTCGGAGACATGGTGTTTTTACGCATATCTCCGTGGAAAAAGGTCATGAGGTTTGGAAAGAAAGGTAAGTTAAGTCCAAGGTACATCGGCCCCTTCAAGATTCTTGATCGTGTTGGGGCTGTGGCCTATCGACTAGCACTTCCACCTACTATGGCCAAGGTTCATGATGTCTTCCATGTATCCCTCTTAAGGAAGTACATACCAGACCCTTAACATGTACTCTCTTCCGAGGTGGTACAATTAGAAGACGATCTTTCTTATGAGGAGCAACCAGTGAAGATCTTAGATCGTAGAGAAAAAGTTCTACGAAATAAGACAATGCCCCTTGTCAAGGTGTTGTGGAGAAACCACAAGTTTGAAGAAGCAACTTGGGAGTCGGAGGATATGATGAAGCTAAGTTACCCACATTTGTTTTAGTGTGGGAAAAGGAAAATTTTGAGGGCAAAATTTCTTAAGGGGGGAATGTTGTAACGACCCAAAATTTCATTAATGGAAAATCCCTCTTGATCCAGTTAAATGTTTCTTTATGAAAAATGTTTTTATAAGATATCAACTTTTTTAGTTTTACTTTAAGATTTGTGACCGTTACTTTTATAGTCGTTGAACAGTGATCATCTGGGTAGTTTAAATATAAGGCTTTAACGAACCAATTTTCTACTCAGACAAAGGAAGCGATGGCCTCATCCAGTAGAATTTCCCCTTACGAAGCCCATTTGTCGGAGCTCAGAAAAGAGGTGGCGTCTTTGGGCTATTCCCTTGACCAAGCTCAAGCTGATCTTCATCAAGTCAAGCTCGAACGTGATCGTCTACGGGAAAAATGGAAGTTGATAGAGATTACCACTCGAGCGATGTTATCCGAGCAACCCCAAGAGTCTGTCACCATCGCACACCTTACCCTTCGGTCTTATGCGGCTATTTTAAGGGGTTATGTAACAAATAAGTAGCACCATGTTCATGTACATTATTTTTTGTATATAATAATGAATATAATTTCTAGTCATTTTTGATACATTGTAATTTGTTTTTAAAGTACAAATGGTGTTTTTAGTTATTATTTAATTAAGAATTATATTTTATTAAATTAAAGGATTTTTGAATTAAATAATATTTTAATAAAATATTATTATTAATATTAAATTAATTTTTATTAAATATAAATGATCTTATAATTTTATGAATGCAATTAAAATTTTTATTAAGGTTTGAAAGCCGTTTCTGTCAAAACCCGTAATTTTTTTATAAATGTCGGTTTTTATTTTAAAAGTAAAAATTCACATATTTAGAAAATTATTTAGATAAAATAAATATTATTTTTGGAATCAGGACGTCGAAATTATCCAACGGTGAATTTTTCATAATTTTCTGAGACAGTCAAATTTTTGGGTAAAAATTAAATACCATTTAAATATATAATGTGTTTTATGACATCATAATGACCCAATGGTGATGTAATAAAATACCATAATCCTTATGTTCGGCCAATATATGTTTTATCATTAAAATAATGAGGTTTTGGGTTTGTTTGACTCACTTTTCAAAGCATTAATGGAGCCCTCAAGACTTATTCAACACTTTGCCTTTTTAAATTAATTTCCATGGGAGTGTGACTCACCTCCACATAAGCAACCCTAATTTTTTAATAAGTTCAGACCTTGGACTTGTAAAATATTGTTTTCCTCTTTCCTTTTCCAGAAACCATGGGCAAATAACATGGGATGGTTTGTGGTTTGGATTATTTTAATATAAGGGGTCCCAAACCTAAATAATAAAGAATTCTCTCACCTTTCCTATATAAACCCACCCAAGCTCCCACTTACTCCTCACTCAAAGCCCTTGAAGTTCGTCCAACCTCTGCCCTACTCTCTCTAGAATCCTCTCAAGGTGCCCCAAGCTCCCAAGAAGCCTCTCAGAAGCCTCTCTCTAGCCTTTGGAAGCACACTTCCAAGTAAGGGGTTTTCTTCCTTTCTCATTTTTTGTCAATTTTCATTAAGTTGTATTGCCCTTTTTATTTCAATTATGAATGTTGGGGTATGGTTTCGCACCTCCCCCATATTGTCCTCTTATTGTTTTAATGATGAGAGAACCCTTTCTCTCTCATTAAATGCCTCCCATGTACACCCGTTACTATGCCGAAATTCCGAAAGGAACTTCTCTCTCTTCTTTTACATTCAAGCAATACTTTTGTATCATGAATCTAAATTCCATTTCTATTGTTGGGACATGTATATATATGATCTCCTTACTGTCCATTACATGTAAATATGATGAGGAACCCCTTTCTCTCTCATCAACCTTTTTTACGAATTCTTATGTCACGCCGTTACGCTGCCGAAATCGCACCGATTTTCTAAGCCAATGTCTTTGTGTAGTGAATACCATGCCCATTTCTCCATCAAGGGTATTCACCTTTATGCACATTTACATATTGATTATAAAGTTTCATGAATGAATTCAACTTTCCTTTATCGTGGAAGAAATGATTATGTTTTATGAATCCATGTTTTATGATCCATGTGGCACACTTATGCATGAAATGAAATGTTTAAGAAGGGTGCGCCCTTTATAGCGCTCCAATGCATTGGGTAAAGTATAGTATCATGATACGTCATGTGCAATGAGTGTTGACTCATGCTAATTCAAGTGCAATGAGGGTTTACTCGTGCTTCAAGTGCAATGAGGGTTTACTCATGCTCCATGTGCAATGAGCCTTGGCTCATGCTAATTCAATGTTAAGTGTTGTTGCCACAATTCCATGTTATGATTATCATGCTTTATCATGCCTTTATGTTCATGTTTCTATTATGCTCTATTGATATGCTTATTGCCTAACATGTATTTCACTCCTCATGTTATTCATTGTTTACTCCCTTACTGGGCTTTATAGCTCACCCTTTTCTTATGCATGTCCTCAGGTTATCCCATGAAATGCTAAGTACGAAGGAATGTAGTGGTCATGTAAAGGAATTTTTCAATAAAGATGTTGTTTTTCAAGTTTAAAGTTTTTATGTAATGATACTAAGCCCCAAAGACACTAAACCTCTCGATCTTCTTTGTTGTATCAAGTGATGTTTTATGTAATAAAGCATGCTTAAGTTGTAATAAAAAGCAGGGTTTTCATACATGAGGTCAGACTAGGGATTTGAGCATCTGAGAACTCTAAGCACTGCCATCAAAGAGAAGTAGAAACCTAGAAGTAGAGAGAGAAAAAAGAACCATATTCAGTAGAACCTAGAAACCACTGGCTACCAAACCAAAAAACCCAAAGTCCCATTGTAACCACCAAAACTAGCTCCGACCAGGAGAGGCGTGGAGTTACCTAAGGCCAAAGAAGGGTTAGAGTGACCTAGATCATCCATAGCACACAATCCATGATGGGAAGAAAAATACCAAGGAAGAAATTCCAGGAAGTGAATGGGGGGATGACTAAGAGGAGACCGTCCCCACCAAGAAGATCCTTTGAAACCCTAGGGGGAATCTGAGAGTGGATAGGGCCCAGTAAGAAGATTTATCTTAAATCTAGTTACCATTAGTTAAGAATAAAATAATATGGCATTCATAAAACTGCCTTATGGAGTAGGTATAACGATTATGAGTAACGTTTCATGCCATTTGGCTTATCCAATGCCCATGTAGTCTTTATGGATTTAATGAATAGGATTTTCCATGAGTATATTGATCCCTTTTTAGTAGTCTTTGTGGATAACATCATTATTTACTCTAAGACTGAGGAGTATCATGGACATAATATGAGGGCAGTTCTAGAATTGTTGAGGACCCACCAACTTTAAACCAATCTATCAAAATGTGATTTCTGGATTTGAGAAGTGAAGTTCTTGGGGCACATGGTGTCAGAACATGGTATCTTAGTTGATCCTGAGAAGGTGAAATCTATTATGACATGGGAAAAACCATTTAATTTTCTCAAGATTCATTGATTATTGGGTTTAGTTGGGTATTATCGTTGGTTCATTAAGGACTTCTCAAAGTTGGCTTCTCATATGACTGTTGCAACTCCGAAATGATTGAAGTTTTCTTAGTATCAGAAATGTCAAAATTATTTTGTTGAGATGAATTTTCTTTTTGACTATTTCACTGATGTTGACTCTCCCCAAGGTATAGTAAGGATATGTGTTCCTTTGTGATGCATTGGGTTCAGTTTTGGGTTGCGTTCTTATGCAGGGTGATCATGTCATTTTTTATGGCTCTCGTCATCTTAGTCCACTTGAGAAGAATTACCCAACCCATGACCTTGAACTCACATTTGTGATGAACACACTTAAGATTTGATAGCATTACCTTTGCAGAGAAAGGTTTACCATGTATTCATACCACAAGATATTGAGTTATACATTCTCTCAAAAATATTTGAATCTCTGCCTAAGACAATGGGTATAATATCAGCAATCTTTTGAATTTGACATCACCTATACCCCAGGGAAAGGTAATGTCATCATGGATGAATTGAGAAGGAAACTTCTAACCCATGCGGTGAAGGAATCATCTAAATAGTGGAACATGATAGCTCTTTTTTTCACAGTTTCATATTAGAGTCTGGGAATCAGGGGACAATGTTTCTTTATTTAGTGTTTAGTTAACATTCACTCTTCTTGAGATTATTCTTTATGAACAAAAACTTAATGAATAATTACATAGCATTATATATCTATATGGTGGAAAGAATTTTCATGACCGGTCTTTCTCCAAATATGGCATCTAAGTTATCAGAATCACTTTTTCATTCCATTAGTGGAAAGGAAAGTTGTTATGGGGGGTTTCTATAACTCCCAGTGTAAATTGATCCCAGGAACCAAAAAGATGTTTTATGACATGTCAAGATGATTATGGTTGTTGGGTATGATATAGTAATTGTTTAATTTGTCTCTCATTTCTAGATGTGCTTACAGGACAAGGTCGAGCACCAAAAACCTTCAAGTTTTCATTATCCACATCCAGTGCCTACTTTTAAGGGAGATAAAATATCTTCATACTTTATAGTTGAGTTTCTATATAATTGGATAAAGAATAGTGTGATATGGGTTGTGATTGATCGCTTGAAAAAAATCGGATCACATTTTACCCATTCGTGATATAAACAACATTAAGGAGCTATAAAATATCTATGTGAAAGAGATAGTTCAGTTTCATGTAGTTTCATATGATAGAGTCTCTTATGGGGATCCTTGGTTCACTTCCAATTTTGGGATTGGCCTTCAAGAGGAACTGGGATCTTGTGTCTATTTGAGTAAGCCATACCATCCATAGTCGGATGGCCAAACAAAAAGAGGTATACATATTATCGAGGATATGATTCATGATTATTTTATCAAATTTAGTGGTGAATGGGGTGATCATTTGGGGTTGGTTGAGCTTTATTATAATTATAGTTACCATTACGTGATCATAATGGATCCTCTTGAGGCCTTATATGGAAGGCCTTAAAGATCTCTATTATATCGGTTAGAGATTAGTGAAAGTTACTTGGTTGGACCGGTCTATGTTTAAAAGATGATGGAAAAGAATTATTTTATTAATTAGATAGTGTTTATGGCACATAGATAGTATAAATATTATATTGATTGTCATTTCAAAACATTTTAATTTTCATTTGGGGACAATGTGTTCTTGAAAGTTTCACCTGGGTTGGGTCATCAATGGCTTGGGAGGTAAGGGTCACCTACCCCTCACTTTGTAGCACCTTTTGAGTTTTTTGATTCTGGGGGAATTTACTTGTAATTTAGCACTACCATTGTAGATTATGTTGATACATAATGTTTTCCAAATATTTCATCTCTGAAAGTTTCTATCCAATCCATCACATGTTCTGAGCTGGAGTGATCTTGAGTTTAAACTTGATTTATCCATGACTGAATTTACAGTATGGATAATTTCTTCTAAAACAAAGTGCTTTATGTGAGTATGATACCTTTGTTTCATGTGCTATGACATCACAGTTCTTACTATCATGAGACATGCGAGAGGAAGGAACTGATGAGATACTAGGGGACTCATGTTTTTGGCATGAAAGCATATGAGTAGGGTTTTTAGAGATTGAAAGTTTCTATAGTGGGGAAGTTGTAACATCCTATTATTGTTTTCAAGTTTTCATAAACCTCTATTTTTACCATTATTTGGTTGGGTTTAATTCAGGTTTGTTTCAGGAGAAAACTTTTTAAATTTTGGAAGTTTCTTGGTTGTGTAATGTTGGTGCACAATTTTCCCAAACCACGCACCCTACTAGAGTAAACTGTGAAAACTAAGGCAGTGAGGTTTTTCATGGTTGGAACAAGGTCTGAAATGTCATGAACCCACCTAGTAGAAATTGTGAAACCCATTATAAATGGGTTCATGACTAGGGTTCCTGGTTTTTTCTAACAGTGCATCCCTTCCCAACTAATCGTGCGTGTGAGGTTTTTTAATACAAATATTAATTTTTAAATCCCCCAAACCAGTTTTTTAGATGCCCGATAGACCTATATTACCCCATTATGATTTATTCATCACTAGGATCTCCCAAGAGGTGATTTTAGACCCTCTACACCCTTCAAGATGCAAATCAACGCTAGGAAAATGGTGTTCAAACTTTTCTTGATAGGTTTCCTCTTCCCGTTCTCTTTCACCTGCTTTCTCTCACTTTCTCAATAGGGTTTTATAAATATCCATGTGTTTTTGGAAGATATAAAACCCTCTATTTTAGATCTTGAATCTAGGTTAGAATACAGGATCTTTATTATGGATGTTCCTTTTTGGAATTTTTTTCTTAGGTCTTTGTTATTTTAAATCCCCTGATCTCAATATAGGGGGTTCCATTTTGATTGTCCAATTTGATTAACCATGAATTGGTTGATTTGAATTAAATTATTTGATTTAAATTTAATTTCATGAAATTTTGTTTGATTGGTTGATTAAAAACCCAATTCCATTGAATTGGGGTTTTGAAATTTGATTTGTCACAAATTGGGGAAAACTCTCAATTCGATTGAATTGGGGAATTTGTGTGAAATTGATGGAATTTGGTTAAGTTAAATTGTTGAATTTAATTTTTGAAACTATGTTGTGAATTTATTTTGAATTATTATATGATAAAATTGGATTAAAATATTTTTATTTAAACCCATTTGTTTAATCAAAGAAAACACATGTTTTTTTTATTAAAACTCTATTTTGGTTTTTAAAGGTAAAATAGAAGGTTTGAAATGGATAATGGGATGAATTGTATTTTAAGAAGTCTTAAAATAAATTTCTCATAATTTATTTTTATGATAAAACATAAAATACTAGGAAGTTAGTGGGTTATGTGGACAACAATATATGATTTACAACACTATCATTACATAAATGCAGCAGGTCGCATCCCTGAAGGGATTGTGACATGTCCTCTGTGGTCAGTATCATGTAGGACTTGTGTATATATATTTTCGTGAAAACTATTTGAGTGTGTGGAGTCCCATAGCATGGAACTATCATACATTATGTCACATGATCATGTTTCTCACTTTTTAGTATTTGAAATGAATTTATGTCATTGTTGTAAAAAAATCATGCCTTCTAGATTTATATAAAATGTTTTAGATAAAATGTTTTAATCCATTTTTGAAATTATTTTCCATAATTTGAAATTTAAAATAATGAAATGTTTTAATTATTATTTTGATATGCCAAACGTATTTATTTAAAATTGACATATTAGTTTGGATAATTAAATGATGGAATATTATTATGGAATCCTTGTTGAGACCCTACTGGGATTTTAGCTCACAACCTACCCATGCCTTCAAGTGTTTGTAGATTATATTCTTCCAGGTTCTAGTAAGGGTAAGGCAGCACTTGGAGGTGGTATTATCTGTTGATCATTGGTCTTGGATATTTTCATCTATTGAGACTTGGGTTTTTATCCTGATTTCTGGTACAATGAGAAATAATTTTGTTTGTTTATGTTTGTTTGGCTTCTATTACAATTATCCCTCTAGAGTTTCTTTTTTATCCATAATGAATTTTTTATCTTGCTTCTATTGTGTTTTTGTAAAATTCATTTCCAAATTCATATTATATGATTTTAGGTGTTAGTTTCCAACCCATGGGGATTGGGAATTCCCTTCAGGCTATGTTAGAGTCAGCTCAGTTATTCCATTACTAGGGTACCATGCTAGTTCATGACACACCATAAAACATAGTGTTTTTTCTCATGAGTTATGTTTCCACTTTTCGGTGAGATCCTCTCATGAAAGAGAAAAGGATCACATGAATTTTATCATTAATATCACACATACCATATACACAGAGACCTTTGAAACTAATGTCTATATTTGGTTGAGGAGAGTTCCTCCTTCGAGTTTATTACATCCATACAAGATATAATTGCATGCATGATCTTTGTTCAATCCGAAAATCCATCCTTTCTTTATCTCAATGGTAGAAAAAATGTGGAGGCCTTAGTTCAATTAGTAATGAATATTTATAAAAACCCACTAGTGTATTTTAGATCCTCAGGTTTCCCAAGGTCAGGAACGATGTCCCCGAGAGATAGAATGGCCCATATGAGGCGCATCATGCGGCCAACAAAATGTTTTTTCTTTTTAATGATGGATGAATATTACATGGATAAACTATGTCCTACATTGAAACCTTCATATAACTAAGCGCAATATATCAATCAAGCTTCACTACCTAGTAGTCGTAAATATCCTCTCTCTCCAGTAATATCTTGTACCACTTCTTTCTACCACAGTTTCGCCCGCATGATAGCACAGTTTTTACTACTCCTTTATACATGGGAAAAACTAGGCTTATGCACAACCCGAATTCTCTTCCACCTACAATATGTGCATGGATGTGCTCCCATGGGTGTGGTCGACCACTTCGGGATCCATTCAGGCCTTGGTTGAACCTGGCTTGGGCTGGCCCATAGGGTGGAATTTTTTTTAAGTAACTCCCATAAACAATACATAGAAAAATAATAAGTATATAATGTAATTCAACAGGTATATATACCTTTATACTTAGATAACTAACTATATAATTCTTCAATCCCTAACACTTATTTTCAATAAATATTCAAATAATCCTTCATGAAATAATAATAATTTTTCCTAGTAATCATTGAATTCCATCATGAAAATAATAATCTTATTATTCTTCAAGCTCGTTCATGGTTCTCATACAATATAAAAAAGTTGCATGAACTCCTTTGAATGATCTTCCTGTAATCGTTTTTGGAATTTAAATTCAAAATAACTTTTGTAACATAAAAAACACTTTCATCTTTATTATAAACTATATATCACCTTTGATACATGTATTTTAACTTAGAACTAATTCAATAATCATCAAAGTTACTAGGAGAATTATTCAACCATGAAATCCAATGTCATCTAATGAATCCATAACAATTCTCTAGGAATCACCATGAAACTCAAATTATTCAATAGATGTTTCTTAAAATATCAATACATAAGAACTTTATCCATGCTCCATAAACTTAGGAATTTCTTCATCAAATTGACATCAATAAAATATTATTATCTAATTGATATACATTTCCCATCAATGATAACTATTGAAAATAAATACAACTCATTCAAATTGGGATCTTTAGACATATCTTTCATTTTATGAGATAACTGAAAGTGTTTTTCCTTATGGGATTCAATACCAATTAAAAATAGTTTTATGGTTAAAGTGAAATAGATATATTTTTTTATTAATTTTATAGTTCATGTATATTTTATTTGAATTATGGGTGATCCTAATACACCTCTGAGGATGGGTTATCCTATTATATATCTCTAATGAATTAGTAAAAGTGATGGAGTTTATTGATGATAGGTTACTCCTAAGAGATGTGAGAGTTATCATGTCTGGTGATTACATTATAAGGGTGAATGTGAGGATAATTTACCAAGGTACCAACATGATATTATTTCAATGTTTTTCAAATGAAATATTTTGATTTTGAAAGGTAAGAAAATGAGCTTATGTTTTAAGGAGAATTTATGAAATTTTTAAAAAAAGTGAAAGCATTGTTTTTCAATGAAAGGTATTAATGAATTTTCATGTTTTTCAAGAAACCCCTTTGATTATTATTTTTTATTTATAATTACATATGAAATTTTTTATAAAATATAATGATAATTTAATATATTTTTATTGTGAAATAATTTGATATTTTCAATTAAATTTTTATTATGGAAAAGGTAAATTTTATTTTGGGTTATTGATTCTTACAAATAGATTAAAAAAATTTATTTTATTTCCCATATTTATCTTAGTTTTTATAATCCCATATTTTTCAAAAAAAATTAATATGTCTTAAGTATGAATAGAAACATGAATGAAGCCAATGTTTCTTTATAATGAACCTGTTTATGGGGGAAAACGAGCATTGCCTGAAAGTGTTCACTTTATAATGTAATGGATTTACTAATTATCTAAAAATATAAACCTAAAAATGTATTCTTAATGTAAGTGATGAAATATGAAGTATTAATTACGGAATTTATGGGACAATTATGTGTGATTTGTTAAGAAGACATACCTTTAGTTAGAGGATGCATCATTTAGTTTTAGGTGTGGGTGGAATGTAACACTCCAAAATTTTAAAATATGAACATCATATTAGATAGTGTGTATGACACAAAACACCAAGCATTGAATGGAATAAAACATTCAGAGACTTTATAATATATTTAATATTTTAAATAAATTCAATACGTTACAATGCTTTTAATTCATACAACAACGAGTTTATCTTTCATTACACATAACAACATGTTTCTTTGATAGCTTGTGTTACACGTAAGATTGAGTTTTACAGAACAACAATATATGATTAATATTATTATTTAATATAATAGTTACTACCTCACCGTTGGAATAGAGCATATTAATAGGATTAAACAAATTAATAAAATATATTGTTTACACATACTTATTAGTTATGGATTTATTAGTAACGAAATCAGAATAATTTAATAGAAAAAATTAACTATTCCTAAAATGTGGTATTTTTCTAAAAAGTTTATTAGTTGTGCATTCCACACAAAATTTAAATTTAATTTTTATGAGTTTTATAAAATTTATTTTTAAAAATAAAATTTATTTTTGAAATTTTAATATTCAAATTTTCTTAGAGTGAATTTTGGGATTTTTATAAGAAGTTTCATTTTTTATTAAGTAGTGAAAATACATAATTTTAATTAAAATCTGACTTTTCAATTAAATAATTGATAATGTTAAATTATATATCAATTTATCTAATTTATTTAATTATAATAATTTTTATATTTATATATAAAATTTTTTTAAATTTTTGAACATTTTCACTTAAAAAACTCACTTTCGCATCGTGTTTGCGGGATTAATTGTAATTAAATTTTTTACACTTAGATGAATAGAATTTGTAAAAATGGATTAAATATTTGGAATAATCATAATATATAATTTACAGTAATTTAAAATTTATATATATTTTTTAAAAAAATAGTAGTGAATGCATTAAAAATTAATTACTGCGATTAAGATAAAAATGGATTTACTATGTGGTTAAATTAAGAAGATAAGGGTTAAAATAACCTACCATTTTATAAAAAAACAATTTTATGGCCATATTTATACTATTATGGCTTTATTAAATTATGTTATGAGTTTTTAGGGAATGTTTCCCTAAAATTGATCCATATAATAAGTTAAGTAAAGAAAAATGAAAAAGAGATTATTTTGTGACTTTTAATTTCTATAAAGATTTTGGATAAGGGAAAAATAAAATATGTTTAGTTATGTATATAATTTTGAAATAAATATGAGTTTTTCATATCCTAGTAATTTGTTTTAATTTTTATAGATGAATTAATTACTTTAAATGCTTATGGAATTCCAACTCAATAATTATTTAGTTAATAATTAACGAAAATAAATGATAATAAAAATATAAAAAGTGAATTATATTGAGTGAATTATTATCTTCCATCAATTTTTTAGATGAATATCCAATTTTAAACATATTTTAACTTAATATATTCAAATTCCATCATTTTCTTGGTATTTTTTAATTCAAATTAAATACATAATGTCAAAATTGTCATTAATGTTATTTTACAGTAAATGATATTTTATTAAATGATTTAAAATTAATAAAAATACTATCATCTAACAAGTAATTTATAAATGTTAATTAATATTAATATGTTCCATTAATTTTAATATTTATCTCTTATAATGACTATATTGACCATTAAATATTAAAATCTATATTAGCACGGTTATAGTTAAAGTGAATTTTTCAAGTTACATGTTATTGTGTAAAATTAATTTCCAACACATAAAGTAATTTTCATTTATAAATTATATATCATATTTATAGTAATTGGGTACAAAGATTCTAATAATGTTCACTTTAAATTACTCTTAAAGTATAAATTACTTTGGTTAAAAAACTGGTTACTATAATGAAAAACTAAAATGGTAAAATAAGGAAACTTAAGAGTTAAGGGAAAAAATATTTAAAAAATGTGTCATATTGTATAGTGGATATCTTTATCGACCATATAATCCCTAAAACCTATTAGTTGTCAATCTTTGTGCCACTTGATGTAATATTTACCTCCCAATAGTGAATAATCTTGCCACTTCTCTTCAACTATAAAAGGGAACTCACTCCCCTCACATACTCACACATCTCAAGCCATTTGGCTTAATAAAACTCTAAAAAAATCTCTTCCAAACCACCTTACCCTCATCCTAGAAGCATTTTTTTGGGAATAAATCAAAATTTAAAAGTTTTTAGTGAAAATCGAAGGAGGATACTTGAAGAAGATACAATGTTCTTCTAAAATCATTTTTTTTTATTTCCTTATCCACCTCCTTCAATTCCTATTATACCATGATTATATAATAACCTTGTTATATTTAATATAATGATATGTTTTTATATTAAGATTAAAATCTACAACCACACACACTTCCATCAAATGTGTTACAAAATCATCGTATGTGTGTACGGTGAACTACCGCCTCGCGAACCGATGTTGTTTTCTTTTCCATTACCACTTTTCAAGATTTGGAATAATGATGGAAATACTATTTATAATTTATATTCATGATATTTATGATATTATTATACTTGATAATTTTTTTTATCACACATAACTTCATGCTTTCAAAATTTTGAGAATACGATAATGTCGTTCGTGTGTACGGCGGACTATAGTCTCGCGAAGTGATGTGATTCATTAACACTTTAAATGGAATGTATTAAGGATAGGGTTAATATAAAAATGTGATATATATGAAATAAAAAATATATTGATATATTTCATTTACTTTTCTTTCTTTCAATATGATAATAAAATGGAAACAGTGTTCATGTGTACGTATGACCTACAATTTCCATGAACGGTGTATTTCATTTTCCATCACTAAATTTTATGAATTACTATAAAAAAATATATAATAATTATATATGATATTTATATCATGAATATTATTATCAATATGATAAAAATATATAATATTCATAAGAACCGGAACATTCCTTGCAAAGAACAAATGAGAAAAAAGGAAATTAATATCCGAAAAAACAAAAATAATGAAATATTAATAAAAATTAAGTGATAATATATTATAAAAGGATCATATATGATATTATGGTATACATTAATTACATTATTAAAACCATTATACAGGATTTTAAATATCATTCAACTAAAAGGAATCTCAAGGTAAGAGATTTCTTCACTCAATCTCCACTCATTGGGTTAAACTCATACTTCAATGATTATATCATGCTACGATAATGTGTGTAATGATTTTTGATTATATTATTTTTTTATTTTTTATTTTTTTACAAGTATTTAAATTATATACACATAATAGATTCATTTATTAATTCTCACTTAAACATTATGGTCATTTTAAGGGTTTATTTCACAATCAAATTTAATCGAGATTGTTTATTCTTCACTATTAGTTGAAGAGAATTACTTGAGCATATCCTAATAAAACCTACCATTTTATTCTAATATTGTTATTAATGAACTCTTTCAAGTAATAATTCCACTTTTTCAATCATTGGTACATATTTGTTTTTTGAAAAAAAAATCAGGAAAATCTGACATCATCTCTCTCTTCGGTAAAAAATATGTTTTATTCCAAGACCATGTTTTCTAAAAAAATTCAAAAATGTTTTAACATTTTCAAAATTAAATAGTATAGGGATTTTATCCCATTTTTAATCTTTAAAAACAAAAATTCAAAGGAATATATATGTCATTTGTAAAATAATTCTCATTTTACTTTTACAAAAAAAGTGAAAGGAGGTGTTATCTTAACATGTAAAACATCAACTGAATTTCCTGCCTTCATGACCTATTATTTTTCAGTATTATTTTATAAATTTAAAATTTTATTTTAAAAGGAAATAATTTTCATAATGTTTTCTGAAATTTTAGTTTTTAAAATCGATTTTAAAAGAAAATTACTTTTATTTTTTTTTCAAAATAAAAAGAATATTTTCCTCAAGAATGTTTTTAAAAATATTTTCATTGTATTTATATTCATAAATGACAAAAAATATTTACTATTACTCCAATTGGAATATTTTTTTTTGATACCATCCTTAAACTTCCTCTGGATGATTTATGATCATTTTGATTAAGAAAATTATTGACATTCACTTCCTTGATTCATTTTTGTAGTCAATAACTTTCCCTTGTAATATTCAATATCCCATGATAATTGGACATTACATTTGTCGTAAATATAATTATTCTTGAGTTATGGATATGATTATTACCTAAAATGCATACCATTTTTATATATGGTTTTTACTTTTAATGTTATTTGATTAAATGGGGAAATATTGATAAATTTGTATACATTGCTCAATACGAATATTTGATACGACATGTTTTTTATGAAATAAATATATTATTAGATATGTGATTAATTCTTTGTACATGAATTACTTGGGTTGGGGACCATTTAAAGTAATCCCCTCGATGAATCAATAGTCTCATGGGACAAAATTAGTTGGCAAAAAACCCTTAGTATTTATAACCAAGTAGTTTAAACTATCTTGAAAACGGTCTTAGTAGTAGAATGCATTAAACAATATTTTGAATGGTCTTTACAGTAAAGATTTCATGTACCTAAGAAACATGATAGTTGATAATTAAGAATTTCCTAGTTTAGTATTTTAGTTATTAATATCTAGGTGATTTTCACTATAAAATCATCTCTGTGTGCATTTCATTACCATTTATTGATTAAATATCTTGAGTTTTCAGTTATTTAACTTTCCATATTGATTATACCTTATCTATTCATGTTACCAAGTTATTTAAATGTTATGTGTATTCAGTTATTTACCTTGAAATATTTATTATGCCTTATCTATTCATGCAATCAAGTTATTTAAATGGCATGTATGTTAATTTATTTACCTTAACATACTGATTATGTCTTATCTATTCATACAATAAAGTTATTTAAATGGAATGTGTGTTCAATTATTTACCTTTCCATGTTGATTATTCTTATTGATCCATGATATCTTCTGCTATACTTGACCCTTACTGGACATTTGATCTCACCCTTATTTTTTTTCCTTTCCTAGTGATCCCATGAAGTTTACTATGATATAAATGAAAGGATATACTAGATTTAATAATGTTATTCTTAAAAGATTTTTTTTTGTAATTTTGTATCTAAATGTAATGTAAGACTCGTGTATGTTTCTAGTTTACTATGACTACTAAACTATTTTTTCCTTTAAGATGTGTTTCCATATATCATATTCCAATGTAACGGTATCAGGAACTGGATTCAGGTTGTTGGGGTCATGTTATCTACATGGAATAAGGTATCTTTGTTATGGGTGAGTTTATTTGTTTATTTTTTCAAGTTTTAGGAAACCTGTACTATGAGTGCCTTATGGATCACGATGTTCTTTATCCATAGGTGAGTGTATTTTTTTTAATTTTTCTATCCACAACCTCCTGGTTTTTCAATTATAGTAATGTTTTATTGTTATTAAATAATGGAGAGTGTTATGATTATGTGACATTATTCCTTTCATGATAAACTCTCTTTAAAACATCATTAGTATTTTTAATCCATAGCATTTGAGTATAAAAAGTTTTATCTATATCACCTTAAAATGATTTAAAATTCAAATTTTTTGTTCTTTTTTTAATAGGGGGTTTGTTTAACATTAGTGGTCTTTATAAGTTAAAATAGAAGAAAAGTTATTTTTCATGTTTTTATACATTCTAAATGTTTTTGAAATTTTATGAGAAGTTTTGAAAATTTAATGTCATATTTAGTTTGAATAAACTGGTTAAATAATTATTTCATAAACCTAAACTTGTATTATTATTGTGAAATAAGTAGATTTTTGTAAGATTATAAAGGTAATAGGTTGAATTTATTGATGTATATAAAAACCCAGTCTTGAAATAGATGGATATTATATTATTTTAGGTGAATATTTACTATATTAAAAAAATACATTCCTGAGGACCAAAATAGTTTAGTGTCTTTGGAAACTTTAAAACAAAATATTCTACCCTAGTGAAAGGTCTTCAAAATCTCCCATAAATATCTCCACCTTTAGTAATTCTACATAAAACCGTTATTCATAACCTAGGGAAAGGACATATAAGAAAGGGGTGAGCTCAATGTTTCATGAACCAACTCGGGTCGACCCTAAGTCGGCCACCCGAGCCAGTCTATGGCAAGGTCTGAAGGGAATTCCCAATCCCCACGGGTTGGAAACTAGTTTTGGGGCATCAAAACTAAATAGGTGGGAATAATTTGGCCCATAAAATAATAACAAACAAACAAATAAAAACTAGACAAAGAAAAGGAAAAACTTGCAACAACAAGAAAAAGAGACTGTGCATACCTCCCTGTGACATCTTGGTAACCTCCAACCACTAAACAGCTTCCACACACAGGCATACGAAACAAGAACCTGAACCAAGAAACTAAACCTTCATATGAAAAGATAAGATAGGAATGAGCATTAAAATGCTCAGTAGGGATGCCAAAAGTGAACCATAGAATCCATGAATTTTCAAATTCCAAAACCGTCCAATAATACTATTTTGAACTACAGTTATAAAAATAACGTTTTTATATATACAATGAATTTTGAAAACTAACAATCACAATTACATTATAATTAAAGAAGAAAAGAAAAGAGATCAAGAGGGGTGCACACAAATTTTTCTGAACTAGCTACTTTGAAATTATTTTTAAAACCAACCATATATACAAAATTTTTCAAGAAAAGTCCAAAACCAATATCATTATTATGTTTCTACACAAACCAGGGGCAGTGGTACTAATAGTGCTCATATCAAAGGACCACAGAAAACCTAAGAACTCGGAAGAAGACCAAAACGTACTATACATGTGACTCATCCTGAACGCATTACCAACTCAATGACATCATAACACCCTAACGCTCGTCCTTCTCCCTACCTGGCCTGGCCGAGGGGCCCAGTCCCATAGAAATAATAATAAAAACATCCCTCTATTATGGTCCACTAGTCAGTGCATCATCTAAACTAGTGCAACAATCATTCTTAGTAAACACCCTTGCTATGCTAAGTTTTTTTGCTATGTTTACAAAGAGGTGTTCCACACATTCAAAAAAAATCCATATATATATATATATAAAATCACGGGAAACAATCTGGCGCCACCCTAACCACCTCAAGGTTAGTCCCATGTCTTAAAATAAATATTCTCAAATGGAGGCCCATATCGAGGACCCTCCTATCTCATGATCGACAGATGATGCAAGAGGCCTAAAAAAAGGGGGTTTTCCAAACATACCATTTCAATGATGCAAAACAGGCTCTCACAACACTTAAAAGACAACAATATTTCACAAAACATCAAATGGGATTCAGCTTCCACTTTCACCCAAACACACCATGAGAAACAAATGGCCCTTTCCTTTTCCAATAACTCACCCTTGCATGTTTCCAAGGCCAACTGGGCCAAACCAAGATGAACACATTTTGGAACCACCTTCTGAACACAATAAGCACCACTTCCCCCATTTTTGAAAACAAGGAACCATTTTCGAAGAAATAAGAGGGAAGGGAGAAGGGGTGTTCTTGAGGGAGACTAGCTCTAGGGTTCCATCATCACTTGATTTCACAAACATGTGTGCACTTAGTTGCACCCATTGGGGTTCCTTCATCCAATGGAACACTCTAAAACCAACCAAAACATTTGAAACTAAATTTCATAAATACAACATTTTCTTTCAACCCAAACCACCCATTTCACTCACTTATAAAATACCACACAAGTTCATAAACCAAAATCCCATTTTAGGAAAACTCCAAACCATAACATGGGAAATCACTACATTTCACACACAAAATAAAAAAAATGTTTCAATCCAATTTACTAAAACATTTCTTTGGAAAAAACCCCAGCCAAACATCCCATTTCACCCAAAAGGAAAAAATGGAATTTTACAAACACCTAAGGCACCATACAAAAGGAATAAACAAATATTCATGAAAAACCCTATCATTAAAAACACCAAAAAACTTTATAACACCACAATAAGATTTAAAAAGGTACCATGGAGGTGCGTATCAAGATAATAAATTAATTAAAAACATCAAGAATCAAGGAAAAGCAATGGAAAGGAAATGCATGGAATTTTCTACCTCAAACCAAGTTCGTATGGAGAGAAAATAATGAGAAAAATGCACAAATAAAAAAACCCCATAATTTGGGTTTAGCCAACTCAAAGAAAAAAACCACTGAAATGAAATGGAATCTGATAAACCGAAGGAGGAAAGGGCTACTAGTGAGGGGATTCATGGACACATCTAAGAATGGAAAAGGCACTATGAAACGAGGTTCAGGTTCACCAAAAAACCTCCAAACGAGGGGGGGGGTTGAGTTCACCAGAAGTGCACCGGGAAGGGGGGTCAGGTTTGCCAGAGAATGTAGCCGAAGGGAGGCCTCCATGTCGGGATAAGGAAACCACCAGGTGGTGGGGCTCTCACTAGAGATGGATGGTCGAAAAGGTAGGCGGAGGTTGCAGGTTGGACAAAAAGGGAGCTCCTCGGGAGGTCAATGGTCAGATGTGGTCGGATGACAACCGAAGATAGGCCGGATGCGGCTATCGGCACAGGGAGGCAGGAAGAGAGCGGGGTGGATACCAGAGAGAGGAAGGTGGGGGGGCACTGAGGGTAGTTGGTTCAAGAAGAGGGCGACACCGTGAGTCTTCCGGCGCAGTAGGAGGGTGGCTCCGCAGGTCAGCCGACGCAGCTGGAAGGCAACCCGATGAGCATTCTTGTTAGGTTTAGGGGGTGATGTCATGTGGAAGAGTAAGGAAAGGAGGGGGGGGGGGGGGGTTGTGTGCAGCACACTGGGGATAAGAGGTGTTGCGGGTAGATCTAGGGTTTCGTATGTCATTTGTTATTTTCACGTAAAATTATGTCCATTTTAAACAAAAGAGAGACACTTTGAGTGATAACGTTCACACCGTGTCTTGGATTGAGGCGGGGTAGACTCTTAAACTTCAAAAATGACCCAAGGATCATTCTATTAACATATTAACACAATAAGAATGCGTTTGGTCAGTTTTCTATACGTCAGTTGTTGTTTTCACTTAAAATACTGTCCATTTTAAACAAAAGAGATACACTTTGAGTGATACTGATCACACCGTGCCTCGGATTGAGGCTTGGTTGACTCATACATGTCATAAATGACCCATGTATTCTTGTCCTAAAGTATAAATACAATCCGAATTTGTTTGGTCGGTTTTCCGTATGCCAGTTGTTGTTTTAACTTAAAATTTTGTCTATTTAAACAAAAGAGAGACACTTTGAGTGATACCGACCACACCGTGACTCATATTGAGGTAGGGTTAACTCTTACATGTCAAAAATGAACCATATATCATTGTACTAAAGTATCAACCCAATAATAAGGCATCTATTCAATTTTCTGTATGTGAGTTGTTGGTTTCACTTAAAATTCTGTCCATTTTAAACAATAGAGAGACACTTTGAGTGATACTGGTAACACCATGCCTCAAATTGAGGATTGGTTGATTTTTACACATCCAAAATTACCCATGTATCGTTCTAATAAAGTATAAACACAATCTGAATGTGTTTGGCCAGTTTTTGGTACGTCAGTTGTTGTTTTCACTTAAAATTCTGTCCATTTTAAACAAAAGAGAGACACTTTGAGTGATACCAGCCACAACGTGCCTCATATTGAGGTAGGGTTGACTCTTAAATGTCAAAAATGAGCCATGTATATTTTTCCTAAAGTATCAACACAATCCGAATGCGGTTGGTTAGTTTTCCATCTGTCAGTTGTTGTTTTCACTTAAAATTCTGTCCATTTTAAACAAAAGAGAGATACTTTGAGTGATACCGGTCACACTGTGCCTCTTATTGAGGCAAGGTTGACTCATACACATCAAAAATGACCCATGTATCGTTTTCCTAATGTATCAACAAAATCATAATGCTTTTCGTTGGTTTTATGTACATAATTTGTTGTTTTCAATTAAAATTTTGTTGATTTTAAACAAAATAGAGACACTTTGAGTGGTACCGGACACACCATAACTTATATTGAGGAGGGGTTGAATATTACATGTCAAAATGACCTGTGGATAGTTGGAATAAATTATTAACACAACCCGAAGGTTTTTGGTCAGTTTTCTGTATGTCAGTTGTTGTTTTCACTTAAAATTCTATCCATTTTAAGCAGAAGAGAGACACTTTGAGTGATACTGGTCACACCGTGCCTCGGATTGAAGAAGGATAGACTAATACACTTTATAAATGACCCATTTATCGTTATCCTAATGTATCAACACAATCCTAATGCGTTTGGTTGGTTTTCCGTACGTCTGTTGTTGTTTTCACTTAAAATTCTGTCCATTTTAAACAAAAGAGAGAGACACTTTGAGTGATAACAGTCACACCATGCCTCATATTGATATGGGGTTGACTCATAAAAATAAAAAATGACCCATGGATCATTCTCTTAAAGTATCAACATAATTCGAATTCATTTGGTTTCTTTTCAGTACATTAATTGTTGTGTTCACTTAAAATTCTGTCCATTTAAAAAAAAAAGAGAGACACGTTGAGTGATACCTATCACACCGTTCCTCGTATTGAGTAGGGGTTGACTTTTACACATAAATGATTACCCATTTATCTTTATCATAAAGTATCAAAACAATTTGGATTCATTTGTTTGGTTTTCCGTACGTCAGATGTTGTTTTCACTTAAAATTATGTCCATTTTAAATAAAAGAGAGAAACTTTGAGTGATATCAGTCACATCATGCATCATATTGAAGTGGGTTTAAATTTCAAAAATGGTTCATGTATCATTATTCTAAAGTATCAACACAATCTGAATGCATTTGGTCAGTTTTCCAAACGTTAGTTGTTGTTTTCACTTAAAATTTTGTCCATTTTAAACAAAAGAGAGACACTTTGAGTGATACCGGACACACTGTGGCTCGGATTGAGGCAGAGTTGACTATTAAATATCAAACATGACCCATGGGTCGTTTTTATAAAGTAAAAACACAATATTAATTCGTTTGGTCGGTTTTCTGTATGTTAGTTGTTGTTTTCACTTAAAATTATATCCATTTTAAACAAAAGAGAGACACTTTGAGTGATACCAGTCACAACGTGCCTCGGATTGAGGTAGGGTTGACTCGTACATGTCACAAATGAACAATTTATCATTCTACTAAATTATCAACACAATAAAAATGTTTTTGGTCAGTTTTACGTATGTTAATTTTTGTTTTCACCTAAAATTTTGTCCATTTTAAATAAAAGAGAGACACTTTGAGTGATACTGGTCACACCATTCCTTATATTGTGACAGGGTTGACTCGAACATGTCAAAAATGACCCATGGATAGTTTTAATAAAGTTTCAACATAATTAGAATTCATTTGGTCAGTTTTCTGTATGTCAGTTGTTTTTTTCACTTAAAATTCTGTCAATTTTAAACAAAAGAGAGACACATTGAGTGATACCGGTCACACCATACCTATTATTGAGGCGGTTTTTACTCTTACACATCAAAAAGGATTCATGGATAATTCTACTAAAGTATAAAAACAATATTAATGTGTTTGGTTAGTTTTTCGTATGTCAGTTGTTGTTTTTACTTAAAATTCTGTCCATTTTAAACAAAAGAGAGACACTTTGAGTGATACCGGTCACACCATCACTCAGATTGAGGTAGGGTTAACTTTTACACATCAACAATGATCCATGGATCATTTTCCTAAAGTATCAACACAATCCAAATGTGTTTGGTTTGTTTTATGTATTTCAGTTGTTGTTTTCACTTAAAATTCCATCCATTTTAAACAAAAGAGAGACACTTTGAGTGATACCATTCACACCATGCCTCAGATTAGGGTAGTGTTGACTCGTACACATCATAAATGAGCCATGGATCGATCTACTAAAGTATCAACACAATCTGAATGTGTTTGGTGGGTTTTCTGTATGTCAATTGTTGTTTTCACTTAAAATTTTGTCCATTTTAAACAAAATAAAGACACTTTGAGTGATACCTGCAACACTGTGCCACAGATTGAGGTGGGGTTGAATTTTACACATCACACATGACCCATGTTTTGTTTTTCTGAAGAATAAACACAATCATAATCTTTTTGTTCAATTTTCTGTATGTCAATTGTAGTTTTCATTTAAAATTCTGTCCATTTTAATCAAAAGAGAGACACTTTGAGTGATACTGGTCACCCCGTGCCTCGGATTGAGGCGGGGTTAACTTGTACACATCACAAATGACCCATGGATCATTGTGTTAAATTTAGAACATGGATTGGGTGGGGGGAGACCCTATGTAAGAAGGTGGTTCCCATAATGTTCATTTTCATATTATGGATAATCAGAAAACATACAATTTCTACAAATGAAAATGTTCATCACAATGGAATCCATTTGGAATCTCGATGCTCATACTAGAATAAATTTAGGGCAGAGATTTTTACTTATCTTTTCTTTGAATGTGAGTGGGCATGCATGATATGAAGGTATTTTGGAGATTTTACTGGTTTTTCTTATCCAAAGCCCAAAGAAAAGTGGTTCATCATTCTTGCATGTTGCTGATGTATTTCATCTGTTAAAATGGACAAATGACTCATTGGAAAAAGGATGTTTTATTTAATAACAATTACTATTTTCCTACTAACATTTACATACAATAATGTTTTATCTTTTGATCTCCATGAACCCATCTCAAAAATGTCTGCCAATTGTACATGACCCCAAGTGAGATCTTCATGCTATTTGTGTACAATATTCCATCAGGTATGTAACCCACTTGTTTCTAAAAAAATCTATATCATCTTGTGAATATGAGGCTTTTTTATAGTCAAATTAGTACTGAAGAATATATAAATAAAGAATTAATTAATAATTTAAATGAAATAATAGTTGTTTTTTAAAATACCTATTTAGGGATTCTAGTTTTTTGATGGAAAATGATCTCTCTCATAAATTTACAAACATAATAACCGAAATATTTATCATTTGTTTGTTTTGGACATTGAAAAAACATTTATCATTATGAGAATAAGTAGCTTGCTTTGATATGTGTTTGGATAGTGAAATTTTATTATATATACCCAGATACTTCTCCAGACGTAGTACTTTCTCGCCTCCTTATGCTTAGCCCCTATCCTCATTCCTTTTTTGAGACGATATTGATACACTTCCCTATCATAAAAAATCCTTAGTAAAAGATCATATAAATTATATAACTTGATTTTTAGACCTAAAACATAGGTTTTAGTGTCTTACAGATTCACAAACTCCATCATGTGTGGTTGGTTTATTGGATATCCTTGCATTGAATCCAGAAAATAAATCTTTGGAGTATCCATGTTTACCACAATTAGCTTCCAATGTTTCCTAAAAAACAAAAAGGAATAAGTAATGAAAGAAGTGAAAATATAATTGATATGATTTAATCTTAGAGTGTTACCCCTACATGGTTGGTATTAGGAAGATTCTGTCATCCTTAATCTTTCTTTCAAATGTTTTCAGTAAGCCTTTCACTATTTCATCCCTTTTTGATGGCTCTAATTTCGTTAGTTGTGTTGATGTGGTATGAGGACTAACGTGTCTTAATTTTGGATCATGGGGAATTTCCTTCAAATGTTTTTCATATATACACCTACCAATAATATAAAATGCATTTAGTCATAATTAGCACATTATATCAGCTTTTAGAAAATCAATTCATGAAAACATAACTCGTATATAAATTTACAACTGTGACGCATAGCCAACCATATTCATGGATGTCATTTAAATTTTCAGAAACAACGAAATCATGAATTTCCTCTCCGTATATATTCTTTTCAAAAACAACTATATAAATACTACCACTTTTTAGCTTCGTATCCACATAAGTCTTCAATGCTAGTAAATGTGGATAGATAATAGGTAGTGTTATTGTGCTTTCAGTAGATCTTTTGGATCGGTTGGTCGATCCTTTAGATGCTTTTGAGCCCATGTTTCTTATCACCCCTTCCTTTTCTCTGTCTATAATATCATTCATTGGTTCAGACCTTTTTTATTAATTTTTAAAGGTTTATCTTGAAAAAATGGAAATAAATACCTCTTTGTCTACATGTACTCTTAGAAGTTGTGGAATCCATGCAATGAATGTACCAATATCCTTTTCGACTGTATGAATATCATCATCATTAAGTGGAATAGGTATCTCTACATTTGGCTCATGAGCTACAATAATCGCAACTTTCAAATGATTTATTGGAAGTGGTCTATTATGCACCTTGTCCTCTGGGATGTTGAACACTGTAGCCCTCGCTACAAGGTGATATGTGGGTGTTGAAAGATATAAATCACAGTCATTATCACCCTATAGAAGACAGTACAAGAAAAGTATCAGTGTTTGTCTAATTCAAATTTTATGGAAACTATTATTAGAATATTTATTACCATGGCTAAGACAACTCTTTGAGGGGAATGGCTCACCTCCAAGCTGGTGAGGGGGGGGGGGATCTTCATGTGCTGGTTGTTCCTGAGATGTGTCTTCTCCTTTCTTACCACCCATAAAAGTTTTTAGAAACTCTACCTGCCATTAAAATTATTCTTTAGAAGTTTCTAGGCTTTAGATCATTTGTTTCATTTCTTCATTGTCTATCATATGTTTGTTTTTTTCTCAAAATATACTCGGGGTGTCACCCCAAACCCCGCACCTCTAACACGATCATATTGTTCTGGCCACTTCAAAGCCATCGATTATAGGTCGACATCTATTATAGGAGTAGCTAATTCCTATGACTTTCAGATATAGGAAAATAAGTAATTACTATTATGTAATAGAAATTTAAAACAAAACTTTTTATCGTTTCATACTTACTCATATTTCCCACACTTTTTGTGTGTTTTCATCTACTAGCTTCCCTTCCTTATTCACACATTCCTCCTTCCATAGAACATGACATGGGATGGAAGTGTCTTTGGCTTTAGACTCATCAATATAAATATAAATATATAAATATAATTATGATGTTATTTATTGGAACATAACAATATTACTGTTAATTTAAAATAAGTACCATTTTCTTTTCTAGTGAAGTGTACCCCATCCTTGCTTTATGATAGGGGTATGTTGATTTTGATGCACGTTTCTTATTTTCAGTACTGATTTTCTATTTCATAAATGAAATATTGAAAATAAAATTGATGAATACATGTATCCTTAAACAACGTATTATCATCCAGAATGTACCAGAAACTTCTCATCCCCGTGGTGGCCAATAAATGCATCCCATGCTTCTTGGGATATCAGGTGAGCGTAGACAAGGGGTGGGTGCAAGTTTATTTTATCTTTGGAATATTCCAGGCTACATTTTATTAAAATATTGAGAAAACCTTGATGAATCCTTCATGCAAGCCTTAGTACGCAATTCTTGTGTGAATCATCTACTATAAATGTACTCTACAAGGGATTGAGAAGAGTAAGACACTGTTTCATTATTTTATTTGATAGTACATTAAAGAAATAATATCATAATGTTACTATAATTTCTTCCCAAATCACAGCCTTCAACACGAACACAACATGGTGCCATGAATCTATGTCAATCAGCTCGCGTTTCCAAGTGAAAATTCCAATGTAACTACTAAACATAGCCTTGTTGGGATTCACATGTTGGCCTTGTTCATTCCATCTGACATCAAATTTGATGCCTTTGCTTCTCACCTTAAGAACGTTGGCTAACCCCATCAAACAACGACACACCTATGTTTTCTGCGATGTCGATCCTTCATCCCCAAACATTTCATCGATATCAACATCATCAATATGTTCATCTAAAATGTTAACAATGGAATATGTTTATGGTTGTTGGACCTCAACACTAGGACAAACAACAGGTTCATAAACTTATTGTTTCTCTACACTATGAGCAGCAGCAGCAGCAGCAATAGCAGTGCAAGAGACTTGTTCAGCCTCAAGGTTAGGTTCACCAGAATGTGTAGAAGTCATTATCTACAAAAGTGGTTGAAAAATTAATTTAGATTACATAAATTTAGTAATGATAATATTATAACATGAGATAACAAGATCTATATTGCAAAAAAAATATAACCTATTTATTGAACACTCTTTCTTTTTCTCAAAGGATGAAGGGATATGACACCTCTATCAATTATCCAAATACCTTAATTGTGGTCTCCTCTAACATACAAAACATCATCTACATTGGCATCGCTATGAAATTATTGTGACGTACCACTGAAAGGATCGTCCTCAATTGAATTATCATCGGACCATTCAGCAGTTTTGGACAATAACAGAACAATCAACCACTTTCGGTTTGCGAGATCTGGAACATAAACTACTTGTACCGCTTGTGATGCCATTATAAATTGTTCGCCTTTGTTCCCTTCTTTACTACAATCAACTTTCACAAATCCCAATTCATCTATTTTAACACCACTATTGTTATCAACCCATTTTCATTGAAAAATTGGCAATTGGAATGTCATATAGTCCAAATCCCATATTTTTTTGATAATGCCAAAGTATGACATATTCGCAAGAATTGGATTTCTATACTTACTACTATAAAGATGCATCGCTTCAACCACAAGTGTAACTCCACTATTTTGCATGGTACTATCTTCATCATGTTCATTTGTATAGAATGTATAACCATTAATTACATTAACATTGTAAGATAATACATACACACTTGGTCCAGTAGCTATCCATCGAAGACGTTCTAAAATTGAATTCGAATTTTCAGCTAACTTCTTAAAAATATAGTCCCAAAACCATCCTATAAACTGGTGATTATGTGTTTTTGATATCCATTTTTCATTCCTTAATGGATTCAAATACCTAAGAATTTATTTGTGGGTTTCAATATATGGATAAACCTACAAAATATTGTGCCAAACATAAAGGTGGGCCTGCTCCAAATATGTAATATTGATTTTCACGACATCTCTTCCAGAAATTACCTCACCCTCAATGCATCTAGTGTGACGATATTTTGGGAAACCAATTCTTTCCACATTAGATAAGTATTTGGTACATAATTCAATGGCTTCCTCAACAATATATCTCTCCACAATACAACCCTCTAGCCGACTTCAATTTTTTACATACCCTTTCAAAATATTCATATACCATTCAACAAGTTACATACATCTATAGTGCACATGACCACAAAGTTGAATCTCTCTCCCCAAGTGAACCATCAAATGAACCATCATATCAAAGAATAATGGAGGGAAGAACATTTCTAATTTACATAATATGATGACAATTTCTCTTTCCATAGATAGAAATTTTTTCGAGTCTAAAACTTTGCTGCATATAGCTTTGAAAAAGAAACAAAGTATGGTTAATGTATGATGAACATTCTTGGAAAAAATGTAACGTAAATCTATATGAATTAAATATTGCATCAAAACATGGAAGTCATGTGATTTCAAACCTTTTAACTTCAAATCATTCATTGACAGAATGTTCTTGATATTTGTTGAATACCCCTCTAGAACCTTTACATCATTGAAGAAGTTGCAAAATTGATATCTCTCCTCCCTGGAAAGAGTGTAAGCAGCTGGAAGAAGAAACATTCAATTTTCACCCTTCATGGGAGCCAAATCTTCACGTATTCCCTTGTGAACCATGTCCAACCTTTCCTTAATTCCATCCTTTTTTTCCAGGGGAATTTAGAAATGTTTTGATAACACCGTCACATAAATTTTTTTCCACATGCATCACAGTAAGAAAATGCCTGACATATAGACAATTCCTATATGGTAATTCAAAAAAACTGATCTCATTTTCCAACCAATTTTTGTAAGGTTTTTCGAAAATGGTTTACCAAAAACAGTGTTCACATATTTTACTTTCTCAAACAGCTGATCACCTATTAGTATAGGCGGTGTTGTTTGTTGTTCTAAACTTCCATTGAATAATGTCGTCTAAGATCAGTACTTATGCCGATGAGGTAGAAATCTACGATGTACTAGAAACACATATTTAAATGATTTTTTCAACCTAATTGCTTTCATATCTTCTTTGCACACAGGACACCCTTGAGTTTCTTTAATGCTATAGCCTAAAAAATTTCCATATTCATGGAAATCATTTATCACCCCATACAATATTGCTCTCAATGTGAAGTATTCACTTTTACAAGCATCATACGACATAAAACCTTAATCCCACAATAAATTCAAATACTCGATCAAAGGATCCAAATAAAAATCAATATCATTACCTAGTTGTTTTGGTCCAGATATAAGCATAGATAACATGATGAATTTCCGTTTCATGCATAACTAGGGTGGCAAGTTATAATTTACCAACATATCAATCCATGTACTATGAGTGCTGGTTTGACAACCAAAAGAATTCACTCCATCTTTAGATAATGCTAGAAAAATATTTCTAGGCTCATTTCCAAATTCAGGATACTCATGATCAATTCTTTTCCATTGTGGAGAGTCTACCGGGTGATGAAATTTCCCATCTTTATTTATTATATCTGCATGCAACAACAATTGTCTTGATGTTTCTTCACTTCCATATAGATTCATAAACCTTGGAATGATTGTAAAGTACCATAAAACTTTCTTAGGACTGGATTCATCTTTCTTATATTAGAAAGCACCACTCTTTGGGAATTCTGTAAGTAATTTTTTTCCTTGTGAAAAATATACAGTCTTTAGGGAAGGCATATATTCTTTCTGAAACCATAACCATCTAGCGTAGCATTCGTTTAGCTTCATATGTCTGGATTGGGAGCTCATTATCTTCCAGGAGCATGTCACTAAAGAGAGAAAGTAGTTCCATAAAACTGACATCACTCCATCCATTTCCTGGTTTCAATTTATACAACTTTAGTATAGTTGAAAATACTGTATATTTAGTGCAACCATCATAAAATGGCGTCTTTGCACAACTGTTTAACTTCTCAAGTAATTTTAGGTTTTCACGGAGTTCATATTCAACTATCCTTGTCATTTACTCAATACAATCTTCATTATCATTGACATTTGTAATCACTTCCTCCATACGGTCTTCTTCATTATCTATATTTGTAATCATATATGATGATCCATAAAATACAGTTTTATCCTAGCCAGTAGCTACATTCACTTTTTCTCCATGTTTATTCCAACATTTATAACTCCAATCTATTCCGTGACATATCAAATGTTCTTCCAACTCCTCTGGAATAATTAGTCTCAAATAACAACAATGTAAACACAGAAAAATGATTTGAGAAAGATCCTTTGAAAACTTTATGAACTATTTCACTCCATTATCATACTCTATTGTCAAACACTTAACATCCATCCAATATTTATTCATCTCTATCCTATTTGAATCTCAAATTTTATTATTTATGATTCAAATACACAAAACAAGAATTCCAAATACAGTAGAAGAGAAACACTTCCTTATAAAAATAGAGATTAATAGAGACTAATCATTTACAATAAAGATTTGGAAATCAACAGAACTAGGATAGACCCCCATCAAAATCAACACACTTTACACCCCACTTACTAATAGTTCTAGCACCCACCACCCTTGCAGCAAAACATTAAACTTCCTTTTAACCACCCCTACCAGCCACCTCATTCATAATAAAATAATCACATTAAACACCCCAAAACTAGTGACCAAACTCAAATAAAATGAAAACAAAGATACAATTTTGATGAGAAAACTAATATAGTAGATACATTTCCAAACAAAAAGGGGTTTACGGGGGATACAAATAACCTAGGTTTATCCAAAATTACTATGGAATATCATAGGTTTTGTTACCCAAATTAACATAAGAAATAGAAAATTGAGGTTAGTGAACATAAATTATATCATGAATATCTAAAGGATATTAAATAACTCTCCATCACCTTCCCCAAACTTGTAACTATTATCTACAAACATTTCTTACATCCATTTTATAAAAAATCACATTCCCATACAAAGCGATAAACAAAAATCCCTTAGTGTTAAAAAACTCACACATAAGGGAGAAGGACCACATCAACCATCCCTACCAAAAACTCAAACCTCCTCTCACTAACTGTTAATACCTTCCATAATATTGAAAAAATTTGTGAAATTAATTTTATAAATAAATTATTTCCCAAAAGCATGACCTTTAGATTATAAAAATTCCCATCCATTTAGTTAAAATAGAAATATGCTTCCTTTTTTCTTATGAATTATTAAATTTGGACAAACACACTAACCAAATCAATAAAATTCATATTTTCACTGGAATTTGAAGGTAAAGAGAGATAAATAATTCCATTTAAATTAATTAAACTGAATCTTTTAGTATCAATTGAAAGAGGGTATTGGTAAATAAAGGGATGAGGTCAATAACTCCGTACATAATCATTCATAGACTCTCAAAACAAACTCACCACACCCAAAATTTTATCAACTAAAACATGACCATCCCACAAAATAAAACTACACCTTTATAAAACTAAGAAACACCATAAATCATGGGGAACTCATACTACTAATTCCCCACTGCATCACTATTGGCATAGATCAACTATACAGTTATGGTACACATTGAGATACTTAACCCTAGGGCATAATCCCCACCCTACATCTATAAACTCTAATCACTCCTTTATTCCTCATTCTATTAGGACCACAACTCAAGGCACCATATTTAGCCTTTTAATAAAGTCGAAGAAAACCAATCTTGATAAATTCATCACAATCCCTCATCTACAACCAAAATCTCAAACATAAACTCGCAACCTTCCCTAGAATCTCTAACCTCAAAGATGACTCAAAATTACAGGATTTCATTTATTCATCAACCAGGTGTTTTAAAAACTAGACCATCAATGCAATGATGTGAATCCCAAGGGAAAGAACCCTATATCCAACTTGATTGAATACCATGATATTCTGTATACACTCAAACTTCTATATCTAGGGAATAAAAAATCTTCCTAAAACCCCTTTTGACTGAATATGACTTTCATTCCATCAATCTCAATCCACCCTTAAAAGTAATCCCACTACTAAGAAAACCCCTAAATGAGAGAGAATATTTTCAAATTCAAAGCCCTCCTCAACTACTTCTAGCCTATTCTTAATCTTAGGACCCAACACCAAGAAAATAAAAATCAACACCTCCTACTATTGATATTTGAAAACACTCTATCCCAAGCCTCTTTCTACTTCCTATTCACTTTACCATGATAATGTTTCAACATGTATAAGCATAAAAATTAATATATTTAATCCAAAAAATTAAATAACTTACCAAAAAAATGATACACTTCCACACTAAAAGAATCATATATACACCAACACTTATAAACTACAAAACCAATTCATAATCCATTATAAAATATTATATTCCTATGAAATCATCACCATAAGACCCTCCAATAACAAAACCACCTCATCACCCCATGCCACCATTCTTAAATCCATTGAAAAATATGACAACCTCTTTTCTCCTTCTCACTACACACATTTACAATAGAGTGTATAGAATAATCTTAATCTCAAAAATAAATTAACAAAACCCTATAAGTAATAACCAATTCACTTGGTAAAAATTTAATCACTTCATGCATTTTTGAAAGAATGTAACCTAAAAATGTAGCCCAAACACACACAAAAAAACCCAAACCAAACCAAAATAAACCACCATTGTGGATATTAGAATAAGAAAAAAACGAAACAGATGGGGATGAGCAAAGAAATCACCAATGATCAAAGATGGGAAGCCGAGAATCAAACCTCATCGAAAGGAATCCCAAATACTTGAAGTAGGGTCCACGACAGATTAGGGATAGCGGCGGAGTAGAGATAGCGGTGATAGAGGTCCGGAAAATAGAAGAGCGGTAGTGTAGGGCTAGCAGCTGAGTAGGGATAGCGGCAGAGGAGTTCCGACAAAGAGAATATTGGTAGAGTAGGGCTAGCAACAGAGTAGGGTTAGCAGTGGCGGAGGTCCAACAAAGAGATGATTGGGGGGAGGGGAGTTGTCGACGGGGTACAATATTGTGATAGATTTAGGCCGCAATAAAAAAAGAGCACTGTGCACCCCATTTTATAAAATGGGACTATCGTTTTATCAGTGCTGGAAAAGTGCTGATAAAGGCACCCTTTAAAAGTGATAAACTTTTAGTGTTGATAAAGGATCAATTTATCAGTGCTTTTTAAGTACTGATAAAGAATCCCTTTAACATCGCTAAAATTTTAGCACTGATAAAGGGTGACTTTATCAGTGCTTTCTGTCTTAGCACTGATAAATGGTGGCTCTTAACTTTCCCATTTTTTGTAGTATCATTATATGACAATGAATCCATTAACACCAACCCACTCTACATCATCAGCTATTAATGTGAAATCCAATCACCAAACCCCTCTTACAAACCTATGAAAATAAATTATATATATATATATATTTTTAGAATTTAAGTATAATAAGTCGAATCCTCACTAAATCTCTCATATAAATGTGAAAGAAACATGCTAAAGCCTCCAGGAATAAACAACCAAATTAACTTGTTACTTATACTTGGTCAACCCATTCCTCATCATCACCCAATCTCACTAACCCAAATTATATACAAGTGAATTAATATAACATTAATGAAAATATATGTGTCAAAGGTACCCCACATCCACTTACCCACTTAATTAACCATCCTCAATCCCCAATGAATTATGCCTGGACACTGCCATCTCTTCCATAATACACATCACCACAAAAAACATAACCACATAATCACATCACAACTACAACCACATCACTAACACATACACATACTATGAAAAAAATTAATCCTAAAAATAAATCAATATTATGATTTCTATGTATTCATTTAATGGATTCCCATTCTCTAAAGTTTCATTAATAAGTACATATAATTTGCCAATTGACAAAAGAAATAGTTTTATTTAACTATATTTTTTCGATATATGACATGATTTTAATTAAAATATAATTTTATTAATTTTATAAATTTTAGTTCATAAAATTTAATTCCATTTTGGAATCAAAATGTCAAAATAATATCATGGTATTTTTTGGGATTTATCTGAAATAGTTAATTTTTGAGTGAATAGTGAAATTACCGATTTTACAAATAATATGATTTTTATAATATTATCATGATATAATATTAAAATTAATGTTTAAGAAACAATTTTCAATGAAAAATATATACTTAATAATTAATATAATTCATTTAAAAATTTAATGTTTAACTTAGAAATCTTTGTTTAAAATTTTGGAATCTAAGTAATGTTATAATTCAAAAAAACAATTTTTATTTATTTTATTTAATAAAAATTTCACAATGTTAATTTAGTTTTTGGTTTTTTTTTGAAATTAATATAAGTAATATTTTATTTAACCTAATCCAATTACTTTTATTTTTGTGTAAAATCAATTTTATGGTTAAAAATGCATTTTTTTCTGAAAAATGTGTTTTTACTGTGTTTTGGAAACATATGTTGGATGTAATTTTTACCAAATCTAGAAATTAAATCCTAGAACATGGATTCAATATTTGATATCATCATTTTATAAATTTTTAATGAGTTCATTTCAATTTTTATTCATAATTAATAGTTACCATGGTAAATGTTTGTCACTCTGTTAAAGGTTAAAGTTGTTAACAAAGGGGGTTGAATTAAGAGATAAGGTTTAAAATATCTCTAAAATTAGTATAATTTTGATTATATTAGTGGTTTTAGACCTTAAATTATTATATATTTGAAAATAGACTAAATTTTAATCACTTTCCATGATAAATACATTTATTATATTTTAAAGTTCTTAATATTTACAAGGGTGACAGTTCTTTAACTTATAAAAGGGAAACTCCTATCCTAACTTCTATACACACTTTTAGAACACTATATTGAAAATTATATACCCAAATATCTCCCCACATACTAGAGGTCTTGTTCTGACCAATGCAATAATAATTGATAGATTATGGTTCAATCCAAAATAAGATACCCAAGGAGGAGGTACAAGTCTTAACTGAATCCTTTCAAGTTTATTTCATTTTATACCTAATTAAAATATATTATAACCATAATAATATAATGGAATAGATATATTTAAAATACATTAAAATTATTATGTTTATTAAACAACTATTTTCCACCTCCTTTTTATCTTATGAAAAATGAAAACATCACTTGTGAATACGTGCAGAATATCGCCTATATGAAGCATTGTGTTTTATTTTCTATCACCACTTCACATGGATCAATATAAATATGGATTTAATAGATATATATTATTTTAAATAAATAATTTTTATTCTTTAAATATTCAATATTATATAACTTATTACCCTTCCATGTGTTGGAAAATAGTTGTACGTGTGGATTTCCATCTCCACAAAGTAATGTAATTAATTTTTCATTTCCACCTCACATAGATGGAAATGAGGGTGAATTTAATGAATAAATATGATATTTATAGTATTATTACGATTATTTGAGGTTAAAATATTTTCGTTTTCTTTTCCCTTTTTATATATTGGAAAAATGAAAACATCGTTCATGCGTACATGCAGACTACCACATCCATGTAATGACATATCTCATATTTCATAACCAACTTACATGGATGGTATTAACAGAATATTTAATTCATAAAAAATATAATAAAAACCTATATAATATTCTTTATAGGATGGAACCATAGAACCTTTGACAAATACCAACACACCAAAGATGTTTTGGACCAAATGACCCCAAAACATTCGATGTGAACTTAACCAATTTAGTAACTAAATATAATATAATAATAGATGAAATAAAAGTAATAATTATTATGGAATTAAAAGAATTTTTTTTATTAGAAAAGTAAATAATTAATATAAATTTTTTAATCAAGAATTTAAAATATGTATGTGGTGAGTTGGGATTCAAATTTAGTGATTTCCTGTCTTAATTTCCCTTATTTGAGACTTATTCCATTTTCACCACAATTTTTATTTTATATGATGTATAAAATGAAATATGGATGTATTTTATAATTAAATTATTTAAATTTAAGTGGTTTATAAATCCATTTAATTTTCTCTCATTCAATGTCATTTTGATTTAAAAGATACTAAAGTTGTAAGATATTTTTCAGTAAACATTTTTTGAAATGTTTTAAACTCTTTTATCTCCATATCCATGTTATTTTAAATGATTCCTGATATGTATATTTTCATGTATATATTTTAATGTGTTTATTTTATAATTTACTGAATAAAATTTCCATGTTTGGAATGAATTGAGTTGTTTTATGTTTTTTGGTAGGAAATTTAAAATTTGTGAAAAAAGGAGCACAAATAGATAGAAATACAAGCTAAACGACCCTTTGAATTGAAATCTTCACTCATGTTGCAACACCAAATTTTTGGAGATGAAGAAGAGAGGGAAAACTGGAAAAAAATTGTGACACATTGTGCACTACAAGTACACGTTGTGACCTTTTCATCTGAAATATATATGTGCTAGAAAAGTCATGACAAGCATACACAACATGAAATCCAAGTATACATTGTGTAATGGTAGTACACATTGTGTAATGGTAGTACACATTGTGTTTTGTTAGTACAGTTTGTGTAATGATAGTACACATCATGAACCAAGTCAAACAGTCAAAGCAGTGTTCGTGGATTTAATGCGGTGGAGGAAAATTCAGATTTGGAGTACATGTCATGTACCCCAAGTACACGCCATGTAGGCATCGATACAAATAGAAAAAACAGGCAATGTAGGACACATGGTTTGGGTGAGTTTTCCTATAAAAAGAGGCTTTCGAACACCCATCCAAGACACTCGGTGACTAAAGAATGCCAAGCAACACCATGGAAAAACCACCAGATGATCTATAGTTTTTCTTCACTACCATTACTTCTTCGGTACCCATGTCGCTCGCTCTAAACATGAGTGAGTAGTCTCTCAGTGTCAGGTGATGTAATCATTGGGGGATGTGATGTTAGAGACCATTTTTATCTATTATTCATTTTTTTGATTGTTGTAAACTACTTATTCAATTAAAATTATTTTTCTTTTCTTATTTCATGATCATTATTGTGGTCTGAAGTAGTTTAATTTATTTCATTAATTAATCAAATTAGTTTGTGTACGGCCATTACGCAATCTAGGTCAGTTATGTTTAAATATGGTTTTGGGTCACCTATTTCTATGATTGAACCATGTAGATGACCATTCCAAAGGTGAAATCATAGGATCAGGGTGGGATACCGAGACCAAGGATCCCTACATACCCAAATCCCACACCAAAACATAATTAATCAATTATAATTAAATTCCTAGAACACGAACCTAAAAGTCACTGAACCTGGCATGTCCCCTCATCTTGATTCAAACCCCAATCAAACCTTATATTGTTTCCCTTTTCCTACAAACAACCAATCAATTGAAATTAAAGTTTCCTTAATTAATTTAAAATATATAGATCGTACCTATGGGTTCGACACTCATACTTACCAAGTACAACATGTTGAGTTAGTATTTTTTGAGTTTTATAAATTTTGTTTTTGCATAGAACCGTAGGGAACTAACGACGCCCTTTGGAGCTATCACTTCAATAATGTTATTATTTATACTTAAAATATTTTATAATTTTATTTTCAATTATATTTTAATTTTCTAAAAAATTTATCTAAAGAATATTTTAAATGTTTTCTGTAAAATTAATTCTTAACATTGTTTACAAAAGTTATAAAAATAATGTTTTTTAATATTTACCACATGACCTCGTTTTTCCAAAATCATAATTTTATTCATTATGAAGATTAATTTACCGGTTTATATAATTTTAAAATAATATTAATTTCCCATTATTCTAAGTAATTTTTATTTTTAAATATTTTCAAAAGAAAATAAAAATTCTTCTCATTTTATGAGATAACTGAAAGTGGGTTTATTTATAGGTAAAAATGAAATTTTTATGGGTTTTCTAAATGAAATGAAAGATTATATGTGTTTTATTCATGTTATGGTTCTTGAATTTTTTTTATTATGATAGGTGGGTTCAATATACCCCTCCAAATACATTGAGTAATGATATGTTCTATAATAGGAGACATAATGGAATTTATCATGAAGGTTATTCATTTATAAGAGTGTTTATAAAAGTGATTTTAATTGTGATTTTAAGAGTGATATAAATATAATTTACCAAAGTAACTATATTTTTTTTATTTTCTTGGAAATTGGGTTTTTTAGAAATCTTTTGATTTCATAAGGTAAGAAAATGGGATTTTGATTTAAATAAAATTTATGACCTTTTTAGATAAAATTTTTATTTTCAAGGAATTTTTTTCAAGATACCCTCATGATTGTGATTTTACCTTAATTATTTCTTATGATATGTTTTATTATTATTTTTTCAATAAATTTGTGTTTTTGTATAATTAAATAATCCTTTGATATTAATTTTATTACATAAAAGAAAAACTTTATTATTGGATTTCACGATTTACACATGGACTGAAAAGTTTATTTACTTTTTATATCCATTCCTAATATTTTTTTCTTATCCCAAAAATTTAATTTTTTTCACTGGGCCTAAAGATGTATAAGAACTATAACATGCACAATGGTGACATGTTTCTAATGATGAAAAAGTTACATTAATGAAACACGAGTGTAAACATAAGAAAATATTTTGAGGGAAAGAATCTACACCATATGGAAATGTACACTTTTCTATGTAATGGTTTTCTTAATTATGTAAAAATATAAACCTAAAATGTCCTGTAAATTTTAAAAAGTGAAACCCTTGTTAAAAATCATGTGATAATGGGTTGATTATGTTACTAAGTGTTACGCATACCACATCATAATATAGTACATAATAATGAAGGGAATTAAACTTGTACCCCCTACTTCCATGTATACCCTATCATAATCTCACATCATAACTAATGTGGAGGAAAATGTTTCACAAACATTAATATATATGGAAGGGAGATCCTGGAAGGAGGAGTATTAAACCTTTCAAATCACATACATCTTAGAAATTGGGCACTCGTAACCCGAAAACCTATAAGGGCATTGGTCAAGTTACCTAATTCAAGCGACAATACATAAGAAATAACAAGAACTATAATGAATGTATAAAAGAATACATACCCATACTAGGTTCATCTAAATTACATATATCACTAAATACATAACTATTATTACCACACATTAACATCACATCCATTTCTAGCCAACTCTACCTCTACACTACATCACTTTTCACAAAAAAGTATATTCATTTGATTTAATATCTAATAATCACTTTCACATATCCAATCATCATACTTTTACTATTAACTACTCACATATTATTTATTAACAAAAAATTAATTGATTCCATTTCATTCCTTATCCAAATTTATATTCAAACTTCATATCAACATCTAGATACTATAATTTCACATAAATAGTAACAAATTTCTTGTATCATTTTATTTTTTGTTTACTTAAAAATTTTCAATTAATTAGTCACTTAAGTTTGTTAAACATGTTACCACTGGCTAATACATCATTATACAACCATCTCTTCATATTATTTATTACACCAGATCTTACATTATCTCTTTACTTAATTTTTTAAAATTTATTTAACACCACTTTATTTTATATTCATCACTAATTTCATTCATCATTATATACTTTATATCCAAATAATCATAATTAATTTCATTCCATTCTCATTTTTTCTCAAAATACTTCCTTTATTAATTATTTTATCAATATTCTAGGAAACTATTACACCAACCACAATAAACACAGCATTTCTAATGAATGTATAACCATAAAAACATCTTATAATACCACCTCTATCATAGTTTCTACAATATCGACACTATCACATATGAACTATCTCAACCACCATTACAAAAAAAGATGTCATTCCCTATTTTCCTCAAAAATTCAACAATAAAATTACCACATTATTTCGACAATAATGACACATAAACACAAAAATAATAAGAAATATTTTCATTTCACACTTCATCATATAAATAACCATTCCAAAGTTTAGGTTTTCATACATCCTTGTCCCATATACTAACTTTATTTTTATTAAATATCAAAAAAATCATTAATAATGACATCAACACATCCTTACTAATACTATATTCAACACAATAGAAAAAAAATTAAATATAGAATCAATAAAAATATAATATATTACTATATTAAAACAACATTACTATTATAATAAACAATAATATAATAACCATAGTAATAAAAATTTTATTAATATTGCTTCTTCCTTAAACTCGAAAAAAATAATCAAATAATAAGTCCTTATTTCTAAATTCTATATTTAATTACCACTTAAAATTTTATAATTTATTAAAAAATAAACTAGTTTTTGAAATACATATCAATCTCAAATTCACCACAGTGTGATCCAGACAATACCTTATGAAATATATTTTCAATATCATGGAAATTATGAAAAACATATGTGATTCACATTCCCCTTTACAATTTATTCAGACTATTTAATTATTTTATTTATGATAATCCAAACTATTTAATCAAGGGAAAAAAGAATGATAATTTAGAATTTAACATATAATATAAGAAGAGGGATATCTGATCCCATACCTTGATTGAAACTTCAATGACCACTATGCAAGAATGAGGAAGAACTCTTGATCAAATGCCACCCAAGATGTAAGGATTTATAAAAAATACTATATACAATGATCCACCATATAGGCATGAACCAAGAACTATCAAAACTAAACCAAAAACCATACTATGTTCTAATATGAGGAGAGGATGGAAGAATAATTATAGGACACAGTGGTTATGTAGGGACACTAAGAGGGGGGTGGGGGTGAATTAGTGTACCTGAAGATTACTAAGTTTCTATGTACTTTATATTATCCCCTCTTAGATAGAAACATCTACTCCAATTAATAAAAAATTATCTAGTGATGGATTTTCAACCCCAAACCTTGTATGCAATGTGGTATAACTAAGAACAACAACAAACATAGATTTACAAGGTTTGACCTAAATATGAGATCCTAATCCTTTCCATGTTCAGGTTGAGTTCTAAGGCCTAGAGTCATCACTAAAACATAGGAGAGTTATTACAATATAATGAGGGAAATGTACATCCTAGAATCCTGAAATATTAACTACACTATGTTATACAAGTATTATAAAAGATAAGGGAAATTTTCTTCCTTGAGTGTTGACGAAACAACTACCGCTTTATAGTTCTTTAGCCTCCCAATGTCAAGACAACATTATTTATAATAGTACCACTAATTCCCCAAGAGTCCCAATTGAACCAATGAATAGTTCTTTAACTACCAAATAATGATTAGTAACTAAACAAACATGATATCCTTGTTATCCACTCATACCCACGGTGATGTTAAATCACAGTGGTTCTCAATATTCAAGAGTCTCGATGATAAGTATAGATAATAAAAAAAAACATAGCATCTTATTCTCAATATATTTCTTCTTCTTAAATGAAATAACATAAAGAAATAGTACCAATATCTCATGTTTTCTTCTTCTCATCGCTTTGGCTTCACAAAATATGCATAATCATCAGAGACAATAATCTCAATTTCAATCTTTAACTTATAGAAGGTATATTGAAATTAATAGAGTCAAAATATCTCTTCTGAATTCATTTAATTTTTCTAAATATTCACACTGATTATTAAAAATGTTTATCACATTATTAGTTTTCAAATTTCCTAAAATATAAGCATTCAATTCACTGCAATATAATTTTTTAAGGATCATGATATTTGGTATTCAAGTTTCCTTTTATCCTCCAAAAGTTCAGATGAATTTCTATATTTATGTGGTATTTTGAAAACACCATGGGTTTCTCTATTTAAAAAACTCCACCATATTCACTTCTTAAAAAAAAGTCCATGCTAACATGTAACCATGAATTATTCTCATTGATTTCTTCTTCGAAATTTTAATCATAATTACATGATAAAATCTCAACATTTTTCACATTACTATGATATTTATCATGAATACAAACATGTTTGCGTCGTATGATTTGATTATTGTAATATTCTAAGAAGTCTTGTGATGTAACAACCATTAATTTATTATAGTAAATATTCAAAGACTTATAATGAAAATACTTAAATTTAAAGTCTTACACTCAAATTTATACAATCATAGTCATACAATCCAAAGACTTTTTATCAAGTCATATGAAGAAATGTCATATGATTAGAATCTTCATTCAAGTTTATTCACTATTTCATGTCCTTATTACAAATGATCTTCATAATCTTCCACATACATCATTATTATTTTTAATATATTTAAAGGATTCTATTTAAATTTCTTCTAAACTCAAGTTAATTCTATCATATGGTATTTAATTTACACCATCTTTATTTTTTTCCACAAATCATGTATCTATTAATTCATTATAAACACATGTTTTGTATCATGCATCATTTGAACATAGGACTTTTTCTTATAGTGTGGAACTCAAACCATTCATAAAAAAATGACCAAAAATATTTTTTAACTCACCATTTTTCACAATAAAATTATAATCTCACTAGATCCACTAAAATGAAATCAATAATACACTATAATGTGGTGGATTATTCATTTAATCTATGTGAATCTCATATCTTAAATACCAACATAATCCTCACTAGATCTTATTTAATTTCAAATAATCACTTTTAGTTTTATTCTTTGATTCTTATATGCTAGGATCGTGATCTATTTGATCGATGATGATATTTAATCCATGAATATTAGAGAAACAATAAAATTTGACTTATTATCTTCTTTATCAGGAATAAGTTCTAGAAACTCAACATACCTTTATATATCCTATGGTTTAGTTATGTTACCCTTACATAGGTTTAGATGACCTTTACGTATGACTGAAACAAGGGGATTACCTTTACACAATTCATAATTACCTTTACATATAAACCCTCTTTTGAGGTTACCTTTATATATCCTTTATATTAACTTTATGAAGCTCTATTTTTTAGTGTTACATTTATATTGGTTCTAGAGTTGAGTATTTCCATTATGTAGCTGGATATTTACCTTTACATAGCTCTACTATAGCCTAACATACCTTTATATAAGTAATATAATTCCCATTTACCTTTGCATAGCCATTGTTATTCTAGTCAACCCTTACGTTGCTATAGGTATTTGATATTACCTTTATATAGATACTAATTTACCTTTATGTAGTTGCTCAAAATTCCATAATTCACTTATATCACACCCTAACTTTCTCAAACTAACTCCAATTTTTCTTTAACTCATTAAGACTTTATCCAAGTGTATTTAAACACTAAAATAAAAAATCTTCCATGTACAAAAACCATTGGATTTTTCTATTTAATTTTAAATCTATCCTATAAAATTTAAACTCAACTGTTTTATTCTCCTGATTTATCCATCTATTTAATAACCTTTAAAACTTATTTTAAACAATACTCTCCCTATCAACACTTTTATTATCATTAATGACCAGTCTATAATCATCATAATTAAAGGACACCACTTTGAAGATATCCCGCCAAAGTTGTAAAGAAGAATTATATAGTCTATTTTCCATTTATGATATCCAATCACTTATAAACTCTAAAAAATATTCATGTACATATTGATAGTTTCTTTATTTTTTTATTAATAATAAATACATTTTTTCATGGGCACTTCAATCTACAAATTCATAATTGTTTCAATACTACTTCAAACTTCTAAATTTAATATGTGTAATTTTTTATTTATAACCCTTATTAATAATAAAATAAAAGGGTTATATAATGTATTTATATAAATTATTTTTAAATTATTCTCATTTTTGAAAAATATTATCAATAGAATCTTCATATCCCTCTTCAAATCCATATTTCAGGTCGATTCACTTGTGAGAGAGAATGATGGGTCAACATGATTTCTTAAAATGAAATTTTAGATAGTCAATTATAAGTCTAACTAAGATAAAATGATGTTGAAAATAATATTAAATAACTAAGGTGATCAAATTTTTCTATAAATCCATTTATGTGAACCCATTCTCTATTTTTTTTATTTTTAAGCAACTCAAATATATTTATCAAGTAATTATCTATAGCTTAAACATATAAACAAACACATTAGATGGTTTAAGTGAAATTCATAAAACCCCCCTTTAACTTACGGAAAACATCATCCAATACACCCAATTGATAAGAATATTTATTTTAGTAAAAACTAGGGTAGAAAGTATGATTAAAATGCCTCAATCTCCTGTTCTACAAGGCTATCAAAAAAATTGTATATTTTATGACTTGACTCACATTGAAACCCTTTATTCATGATTTTATCCAAATAAATGGATGTATTAAATATATACTTATAATTATAGTAATCATGTTCCATGATAAATAACATCTCTTTATTTTCAGTCTAGAAAACCTCATCTGACCCCCGTTTATTTGGTTTTCATTAATTCTCTGCAAGTGAGTATAAGGAAAATAATGGTATTTAGGTGGTTATAGTTGTTATTAACTATAAATAGAAAGGTTCTGTAGTTATTATCAGACAATTCACTCATTTCACTCTAGTCTTCATTCTTTCACATTGTCTTTTTGAATCTATCCTATATTTGGCAAACATGAAATTCTTTATTGATTTAACAACTTTTTGTGGAATGTTCCTCTTTTCAGAATCTGTTATGGAAGATATATATCCTTTTACATATTCTTATTCTTAAATATCTATTCTTAGAAGGATAACATGGTTAATGAATTTATGGAAATATTTCTAGCCTTATGAAACCTCCTGCACAGCTCTTCTGAAACTCTTGGGTTGTCATTTTTTGACAACAACTCTTGAAATTCAACTTCTTCCTTTGGGATTTCTTCCATTTCTTTGGAACTAGAAATTTATTATACTTTTTTTTCCAATATTATATCCTTTCAAATTTTTTTCCAAATTAGTAATAATTATCCTGAAATTACCTATTCTTATTTGGAATCACCACATGCCTGCTTAAGAGATCTTTTCACAAAACCAGTCACTTTGTGTTTTTCTTAGACCAATTTCCCATTTTACTTTTTTATTTCTCCAACAAATACAAAAATATATTGATTTTTTATTATTTCAATAGTTCATTTAATTTATCCATTATATAAATAACTTATCCTATCACTCCTCTTGGAAATATTGGGTATGTTACCGAAGGATATATGGTCATTCTTCTTTGAAAATCTATTGAGAATAGTGTTTTTAGATTTATTATTTTCAAAATTTCCCAATTTTTCATCTTCTCAACACTTAATATTTTATTGTATTTTTCCTTTATATATTTTTGGTACTTAATTAGTAAATTCACATAGAAATTAACCTTAATAACAACCACAAATTGAATAGTCTATAAGATTCCTTAGAGTATCAAACCTATTTTGAAAAGTTAAATCCTTAATATGTGGGTTATGAAACATATTAGGCTTGATCACCCTCACATTAGATAGTATTTGAGTTTTAAGAATTTATAGAATATAAAAAAAATCTGTTTTATTGTTTCCAAACCTATAAAAATACTAGAAATGTCCCACAATACTTTTTTTGGAGTGCTTACTATCTAGAATTTATAGGACTAGATGATTGATATTTTTGGGTGATTCTCTGATATATTTAGGTTTCATATGGGGAAAACCTCTTATAAATACTATTCTATCCACTGTTTTCATAGCAGAATAATTCTCATAAATTTCTCCCATCATGGTTTGTAAATTTTTTCATTAAAACTTATATTATCTAAAGAAACATATTTATCATGATTATCAGATTTTGAGATGGATGATACCTTTATCTAAGATTTTTATGTAGATTATTCTTCACATGATATAAAGTTTTTTTTTCTAGAAACATGATCCTTTTGGTAACATTTTCTCTCAATATAAACTTTCAGGGAGATATCTCTACATTACCAGGTTTGAGAAATCCCAACTTGGGTAGTTTCCAAATTTTTCTATTTTATCCGAAGATCAAGAAACTTCATGTTTAAGGAATATTTTTTATCCCCAATTGATCTCTACTTAAATTCCAAATCTTTCATCATAATTTTAATAAAATATTCATGCATTTTTTGATTATTATAGATAGTTATAAATATCTTATATTGTTTTTTTCATTAACATCAAATTGAGTATCTTTGACATTCAAAGAGTTTTTATGAAATTTTTTCGATACATGAATTGATTCTTAAAGAATAATCTTTGTTAATTACTTCTCACAATCATGCCTTTGTAAATTTTCTTCAATTAAGAAAATGCGTTCATTGTAATGTAAACATTATTATTCTTTAGATTCAATAAGGTTTATAAAATCATTAAACTTTTGAAATTTCATTCATATTGAATCCTCCATTTGTTTAATTTATTATTATAGATATGATTTTTCATCTATAAGTCCCTTAATAAAAACATATATATATATATATATATATATGAATACATCAATGGTAATATTCATCACATAACTTTAAAATTGATATTATAATTATTCAACAACTTTGATAGATTCATCCTCTTCACACTCTCAATATCTTGAACTTAATTCTTCAAAAGGATTACTATTAAGAGATTTAGGTGATGAGTAATTTTCACCTTGATTAACTTAAAATTGTGATTAATCCTACTTTTCTTTTTTTTTGATATTTTCTCTACATATTTGTCTCCCATTTCTTCTTATTTTTAATAATTTTAGCTGAAACCTTCATGTCTACATCAACAAGGATGAAAATTGATTAATATTTCTAAGTAATATTGAAATTTTATTTTAATATTCCTTCATGTAATGTTTGATAAAAATAATTAGGCAAAAATATTAAATCCAATTAGAGGAATACCTCTACTTTGATACCAATTATATTACCCAGTGGTCATACATGGACACTGAGGGGGGGATTAGTGTACCTGAATTTTATAGATGTTTAATTTTCTCTATATTATCCCCTCTTAGACTCAAACATAAATCCTAATTAATAAAAATGGATCCAGTGATACACTCTAAACCCTCCCCATGGTATGTAATATTGAAAAACCAATAACAACAACACACATAGATTTAGAAGGTTCACCCCCCAATATGAGAGCCTAATCCTTACCAAGTTAGATTCATGTTTAGTGAACAAGATTAATCACTAAAATATGGTATTGTGATTGTAATAAAATGAGGGAAGAATGCATTATTGAATCCTGAAATAATTCCTACACTATATTACACAAGTGTTATAAAATCTAAGGGAGGTATTATTTATTGCGTCTTGTAGTAGTAAATACCTACCTATATTTCTTCTATATTATACTAATGTGACAATATTATTTATACTGGTACTACAGGTTCTTCACGACTTCTCCTTAAACAGGTCCTTAACCACCAAATAATGACCCAAAATCACATATGTAAGCTATAATTTTCTCCACTTGGATTCATTGTGATATTAATTCACATTGGTTCTCAATATTCAAGAGTCGTGATGAAAAGTGCGTAAAACAAACAAATAATTAGTATATTATTATTAATATCTTTATTCTTCTTCAATATTATTAAGGCATGCATTAATATTAAACTCTCATATATTCCCCTTATTCTCACTTTTGGATTCACATAATATACAACATCATTAGAGTGGAGAATCTAATTCTTATTCTTAAATTATAGAAGGTATATAAAAATAATAGAGTTAAACTACCTCTTTTCAATTCTTCCACATATCTTAAATATTTACAGTGATGCGTGAATATGTTTCCCATGTTCTTATATTCTAAATTTTCTGAAATGTTAACATTAAATTCACTATAATATCATTTTTAAGGCTTAACATTTTCGGTTTTCATGTTTCATTTTATCCTCTTAATGATATATAGAATTTAAATCTTCATGTGATATTTTGAAAATATTATGTGTTCATCGATCTTAAAAACTTTTCAAAATACACTTATTCTAAAAAAACTCCACATTGGTAGGTAATCATGCATGATTCTGTAATACTTATTCTTTGTAACATGAATAATAATTTCAATATGTAATATCAACTTGTATCACATTACTATGATATTTATTATGAATCCTAGGATGTGTTCATCCCTATAAGTGATTATCGTAAGACTCTTAAAAGTATTATGATATTCCTATCATAAATGTTTTATAGTCTATATTTAAATACTTGTAATGTAAATAATTACATTGAATGAGATACACACAAAGTCATACAACCATACTCATATGATCAAGAGCATTACGATTAGTTTATATGAGAAAAATTCATATGCTCTATATGATCATTGGAGTTTCTTTACAGTTTCGTGTTCATACTCCAAATTATCTTGATAAGATTCTAAACAAATCATCATCACCAAATCTTCCATTAAGAAAATATAATGATTTTATATAAACATCCATAAAATTTAGGTTAATTATATTATGCATTATTTGAATTATCGCACCTTATTATTCTTCACACATCTTGTAGCTCTTAATTCATTAGAAATATCCAAATTCATGGAATCATGTTTCTTTTTCATATTAACCTTCTTATTATAGCATGGAACTCAAAATTTTCATCCAAAAATGGATTAGGGTTTTGTAACTCTCCTTTTCTCAAAGTTTAATTATAATCACACTAAAAATACTAAAATTACCACTAATGCACTATGACATAGTGGAGTCTTTATTTCATCAACATGGAGCTCATCTAATATAAATCTGCTTTATCCACATTGGATCTTCTTCAATATCAAAGAATATCCTATAGATTCATGATTTTATTCTCATTTGTTAGGATTTTAATCTATTTGATTTATCATGATATTTAATCCATGAAGATCAAAGGAAATAAACTATATAAATTATTCTCCTATTCATCTGAATTGAATTCTATAAGCTCAACATACCTTTAAAAAACCTATAGTTTTGTAATGTTACCATTACATAGGTCGATATGACTTTTACACATCATATAAAAACCAGGGTATTACCTTAATGTAAAATCCAATCACATTTACATAGAAACCCACTTCCTGAGTTACCATTACATAGCCTTAATCCTATCTTTACTCAACCTTGGTTTTCCATGTTACCTTTATATAGGTCCTAGATTTTGGTATTACCTTTACATAGGTGGTTAGTCACATTTATGCATCTATAATCTATCCCAACTTAACTTTACATTGGTACGAAAATTCTCATTTAGATTTATGTATCCAGTGTTATTACAATTGAATTTTTCATAGATATAAGTATCTTATATTACCTTTATAAATGTACTAATTTAACTTTACATAGCTACTTATAATTATATAATTTACTTATATCATACCATTTTTTAAAACCCACACCATTCCTTATTTAACTCATTAATACTTTATCCAAGTATATTTAAAAGTTACCCTTAGATGGTTTTCTTTAAAATTTAATATAGCATCCAATATTTAAACTCAAGTATTTTGATCAACTCATTCGGCCAACTCTTCAATCACCTTGAAAAACATTATAGATAAAACTCTCTCTATCAAAACATGTCATATTATATTTTAATATAATTCCTAGAATTATTAAAAGTGAAGGATGCTATATTAAATATGTATATCCAAAGTTTTCATGATGCAGCACATAGTATCCATTCTATTTATGATGACTTATCCTGCAGAAAATACAGTAATGATTCATACACATATTGATATATTATTGTAGCTTCCTTATTTAAAACAAATAAAATCATGCATGGGAAGTTCCATAATAAAGAAAAAAAGAAAAAATTATAAGATAAGAGAGGGAAGAGAACCATAGATCAAGAATATATCACCCAAATAAAATGATATGTTTAATATCCACCGCCAGATTAGAAGAACACCAAAACATTCCTCCTTCCATATAGAGTTTGAGTGAAAAATGAAATTTTCAAATAAGAGAATGGAATGGTCCTAATTTATAATAAAATTTGACTATTGTTATTTTTTCATGGTCTAAGCGAATTTGGAATGGGTTGTACAGATTCGACACAATTTCTTGAAACCTACTGGAACTTTTTCCTAGTCACTCACTTTATCCTAAACTTTATAACCAATGAGTTACAAAAGGAAATACCAAAATTGGATATAGGATATGAAAATTATTTCTATTATACACTTTATACCATATAATTATATGGTTCTATGATAATATCGAATGGCCCATGCCAAATACCTAGAAAAAACATTTTATGACTACATTGTAACGCCAATATCTTTCACCATAAACCTTAAACATTACATGGTATAGACCATGATAAATTGATTATTTCAAAATTTAAGAATCCAAAATTCACCTTTATACCTTTGAACATACTTCAAGATTCACTCCAAAAACTATCACATTCAAACATCAAAGTAAAGGACTAGGGAAATTTTGGGTCTTTGCATGGGGTATTGTGTTATGGATTAATCATTACATGTTAGATTTATTATTGTTTTTTAATAATAGGATTTGGTTTGGGATGTTTTTAGTATCATTATAATGTTATAGTAATTAAAATTTATTATTTCAATATTTTTAAAATTATTATTACTAAACACTTAGGTAGATTATGTGTATAGGGATTTTTCAGATCACATAGAGTTTTTTCACACTTATTTTTCCTGGTTAAATTATACTTGGTTATACACTATAGTAGATTTAAATTTTAATTTATAGTGGTTATTTTTTATGTTTTAAATTATTCTATGTTTGATCACATTAAGGGTGATACACACTCGGGGGGGGGGGGGGGGGTGAAGATGTGTGAATAGAAATTTGAAATCCCTTCTTCTCTCATTTTTTTTCCAGAACCTCACTCTCAAGAGACTCACTGATATAGAAATTAATAATGACATAATTAGTTTGTTAATATGGTTCACCTCCTTATGGATTACTAAATACTTGGTGTTTCATAGTTATTATACCACACACAAATATCCATTCTTATTATCAAAAGGAACTTGAGAAATGGTTTGTAATTCAACTCATATAATCAATTTTCACCAAAAAGATACAATTTTTTATGAATAGAACACAAATTAAACCCTATAAAAAAATTATCTTGAATGAGTATAAGAGACTCCATAAGGGTTAAGAATGAACGTATTCTTCCTCAACCTTTTAAAAAAAATCTTAAGAGGTTGTTCTCAGTGCATCTTCTTCTTCTTTGATACAAAAATGTATCATCTCACTTTATTATAATACTCGTACTATAAGGCCCCATCCTTAAACCTTACTTAATCTTGAGTTATTACAAGATTACACATTGAGGATCTTTTCGGGTTTAGAGTTTTAGAGAATTAGATCATAAAACTTGCATTACATTCCACATATAAACAAAGTGGTTACATAAAGATAGTATTCTTCTTTACCATCAATGGAAACATATTTAAAATAAAACATGGATTCTTTCTTGACACTTCTTTGACACTATCATCATATCATGTACCTTTCCCTTGACCTGTGAAAAAACATTTCAAAAAACTTGGGATGAGCATAAAAAGCTCAGTAAGGGATATAAAAATATGGAAAGGAAACATGGGTACATATATACATAAGAATGAAATCATACTTTACCCATAAAACATAAGCACTTTAACATACCTCATAAAATCATGAATAAATCATAGAAATCATAAGATATAAAGGTGACTTGAGGCATTCATAACATTCTTACGTAGGGAGTAACCCTCTTGGTTACGTTTGGAATACCCATCACAGTATATTCCCTAAATCTATTTGGAGAAACCTTAACGTTTCACTCCTTCGCATTACCCAATGCATTGGAGAGCTATATCGGGCTCACCCGCCCTTAGTTTATCACGGAACCACCCATCTTCATAATAATGCCCAAGAACCTCAACATAATCGTATCACATAAAACATGCATAAAGGAAACATAAAATTTCCACCTTTCAATCACAAGATATCAATAAAACACATTGATATAAAAACATTATGAAAACCATTTTCAATACAAAAAGAAAAGAAAAGTAAAACATGGTATTTATTTTTCTTTTAAAAAAAAGGTAGGGCTTGTAGAGGAAGCCGAAACTAAAATAATGGTCACAGCGGCGGAGAAGTCGTTGTCGCCGCATACGTACAACAAAAACATTCTCTTTTGTCATTTAGTAACCGCTTCATATAAAAAAGATTCATTTTGAATAAATGTAAAAGTCAAAGGGGTTTATACACCGTATAAAAGAAGGTTGTGTATAAAACAAAATATGCCTCAATGAAAGGAGATTGAGACGAAGTCCCATACCTCGGGTCCGACTTGACTCGATAATTCTTTAATGTCATGAATAATAAACTTGAGTTAATTTCTACTTCCTTAAGAACCTTTTTCAAGTTCATTATTCCTTTTATATCACTTATTTCCAAGTCATGAACACTATGTAATTATTTAAGTTAATAACGATCATTTTAACGATCATTGGTACTTGAGTAAAAAATAAACCCTTTATAATTACAAGTTGTTCATGTATTAATTATATCCAGAATTATAATCATGATGTATATATCATATATATCCAGTATATACATGCATTTATAATATTACATAATCATTTAGAGGTAAGAAATGAAATGCACCGTTCATGGAGACGGTAAGCCGTACGTACGCATGAACACTACTTTCATTTCTATTTCGTATTTTATAGAATGGAATCATAATGATATAAAGGTATATTATAATGAAAGTATAATATCATATATAAATCATAGTTCCATCCTTTATACGTCCCACATATGGTATTTAACGAATCAAATCACTTTGAGGGGGCGGTAGTCCGCACTTCCTTAAATGAAGATATCGCGTTTACCCATAATGGAAACCATAAAGGTATGCCCAAAATGAAAAATACAGAAGCTTAAGGAAAACATAAACATATTATATATCATATATAAATATAGTGACATCTTAATGGCCACCTTTGAAGGTGTTAAAAGAATGTTGAACAATCATCGTTTCGGGAGGCATAAATTCACCATCCATGGAAATAGTATGTCCTTTAACCATTATATGTAGGTGTGTGTAAGTTTAGCTCGAATAATTATTATAAAAACATCCTAGTATATTTAAGATACTGTAGTTGTTACAAAAGAAATGAATAAAAAGTGTTTAGGGGGTTGCAGAAGCAAAATAAAACAAAACGACTCAAGTGAAGACATTACCTTAAAATCGGGTAACTCCCTTTGGTTTGAGCTCAAAGGCTTCCTTGGGAAGACTTATGCCCAAAGTGAGGCTTCAAGGAGTAATAGAGGGATGTGGAGAGACAAAATGGGCAGGGGTTGGCCGAGCCAAAGGCTTTGGGAGTGTGGGTAAGGAGGTAGAGGTGGGGGCCTTTTATAAGAGGAGAGGAGGGGCACTCTTGGAAAGTAAAGAAATGTTACTTTATTTGAAAATGATTTTCGAATTCAAAAGGCCCCACATTGATATAATTAGAGGGTAAGGTGATAAGGGTTCGAAATCCACCCATACAATAGGTTTCGGACATGTGTAGGTCATAGATTTCACATTATCATTTCATTTTATTTAAATCCTTTATTAATGAGGTAATCGCTGCATCATCATGATGTCATAAATAATTTAATAAATTTAATTTATAAAAATTATAAAAAAAATATCATGATGTAGGAAATATTTTTATATTTCTAATTAATATTTATAGTCCAAAATATCATTTATTTAGACAAAATTAAAAATATTTTACTTAGGTGATACATTCTTTGTGACATTTAACATTCTTTAAAAATAAAAAGATAAAAAGTCACTTTCTCACAAAATTGATTCCATGGGGCCCCCAAGTTTGGCACAAGGCATACCATGGTCGGCCATGGACAACCAATAGCCTTAGGACACATTTTGTGGTATTTTTTTATTATTATGATATCATTTTATTATCCTTAACTACCTGATTACTCATTAATCAAGATAATTAATGATAATTACCGTCGTTACTATTCATAATGTCCAAAAACAAAAGAGTATTGATTACATAATTTGGACCTTCTGATTCCAAATATGTAATCCATTTTACCAAATTCCAAACACAGAAATTGCAATAATTTATTTAAAAATAATTCCCGTTGTCAAAACAAATAGAGGTTTGTTTTTGAAACAATATCTATGAAAAGTTTGGCATTAGTTTATGCCCAATTCCAAAGTGAAATTAATCCTAATTACCACCATTGGATTAAATGGTAAAAATATATTCTAATTTAACATTAAAACCAATTCAAAAGATAATCTAATCATATAAATAAAGTAGATTAAAAAGTAGTTTTGATGTAAAATACAATATTATTTACTATTCATAAAAAAAATGAACATTGTCAGAAAAATACCAAAAATTCACACAAAGTAAATTTTGATGTCCCAATAATAAAGAATAAGTTTATTTTGACAAACATAGCTTATAAAATTGTCAAAAGATAGATTTAAAAATGGTTTTCCATCAAAAGGCAGTAAAACAATCCTTTAAAAAATATTAGTGTATTCCATGCTTAAGATTGGATTTATTTTCATTTTAAGCCTCTAAAACACTATCTAATTCATTAATAGACATAGATAAAAATATCTATTATTCATTACTTACTTGGAATGTTACATCCTTCCCCCCTTTAGAAAATTGCTTCCCCGCAATTTATTTACTTATCGAATAAATGAGGGTACTTATCCCTCATTTCATTTTCAGATTCCCATGTTGCCTCTTCCATCATGTGGTTTTTCCACAAAACCTTTACCTGATTAATCACCTTATTTCGTAACACTTGCTCCCTGTGTTCAAGAATCTGGACCGGTTGTTCCTCATAAGATAGGTTCTCTTCCAGCTGAACTACCTCTGGACTCAAAACATGAGATGGATCTGGCATATACTTTCTCAACATCGAAACATGAAAAACATTGTGTACCTGAGATAAACTCGGAGGTAAAGCCACCCGGTATGCAACTGATCCAACTCTCTCCAGAATTTCATATGGTCCAATGAACCTTGGACTCGGCTTTCCTTTCTTACCAAATCTCATCACACTTTTCCATGGTGAGACTTTGAGAAAAACATGATCACCTACCTCAAAAGTTAGATCCTTCCTCCTATTGTCTGCATAACTCTTCTGCCTACTCTGAGCTGTTCTCATGTGTTTCTAAATCAGCTGAACTTTTTCTACCATCTCTTCTACCAATTCTGGTCCCATCAACTTCCTTTCACCCACTTCATCCCAGAAAGCTGGAGTTCGACACCGCTTCCCATATAATGCCTGAAATGGTACCATCTGTATACTGAAATGAAAACTGTTATTATATGAAAATTCAACCAAAGAAAGATGTTGGTCCCAACTTCCCTGATAATCCATCGAACAAGCTCGTAGAATATCCTCCAAGGTCTGAATTGTTCGTTCTGACTGCCCATCTGATTGAGGATGAAATGTTGTACTAAAATTTAATTCAGTACCCAACGACTTCTGAAGGCCTTTCTAAAAGTTATAAGTGAACCTGGGATCACGATCAGATACAATGGAGAGGGGAACTCCAAGTAACCTGACTATCTCTTTAAGATACAAACGGGAAAGTTTATCTAGGTAAAAAGTATCTTGTATAGAAAGGAAATGAGCATATTTAGTCAAGCAATCAATAATAACCCAGATTGCATTATTACCTCGAGATGTCTTCGGTAATCCCACAACAAAGTCCATGGATATATTCTCCCATTTACACTCTGGCACTGGTAAAGGTTGAAGCATCACTTTCGGTAACTGCCACTCTACTTTAACCTGTTGACATGTCAAACACTTCACAGTAGAATCAGCAATATCTCTTTTCCTTCCATCCCACTAGTAATACTCCCGCAGATCTCTGTACATCTTAGTACTGCCAGGATGAACTGAAAGCGGAGAACTATGAGCTTCACATAACAACTCTCTCTTTAACTATGAATCACAAGGAACACACAATCTCTTCCCAAATCTCAAAACGCAATCATTATCAATGTTCAATTAAGGAAACATACCTTTATGAACCAGCTCTACCTTTTTTTACAACTCACTGTCTTGCTTCTGTGCTTGCTTGATTCTATCTGATAGAGATGATCTCACTGATACCTGAAAAAAAAACAGAATAACTTCCTGAACCAACAACTTCTATGCCAAATTTCATCAAATCCTTAACCAAAGGATCACGTTCCAAATGCAACATTGCTAATTAAGCATTACTTTTTCGACTCAAAGCATCAGCCACTTTTTTTGCTTTTCCCGGATGGTAATGAATTGTAAAATCATAATCCTTGATTAATTCCATCCATCTCCTCTGTCTCATGTTTAACTCTTTCTGAGTGAATATATACTTTAAACTTTTGTGATCAGTATATATTTTACACTTTACTCCATACAAATGATGCCTCCAAATTTTTAAAGCGAAAACAACAGCAGCTAATTCCAAATCATGTGTAGGGTAATTTACCTCATGAGTTTTCAACTGTCGTGAAGCATAAACAATTACCTAATCATTCTACATTAGGACTCAACCAAGTCCTTTCAATGAAGCATCACTGTAGATAACAAACTCACCATTCCTGGAAGGTAGTGCCAAAATTGGAGCATTCACCAATCTTCTTTTCAATTCTTGAAAACAATAATCACATTCTTTTGTCCAGATAAACTTAACACCCTTCCGAGTTAGCTTAGTCATTGAACTAGATAACCATGAAAATTTTCTAACAAACCTTCGGTAATAGCCTGCCAAACCAAGGAAGCTATGAATCTCAGTTACATTTGTGGGTCTTGGCCAGTCTTCCACAACTTTTGTTTTTGCAGGATCAACAGTTATCCCATCTTTTTAAACAATGTGACCAAGGAAATAAAATTGTTGTAACCAAAACTTACACTTGCTAAATTTTCTATATAGTTTCTTTTCATTTAAGGTTTTCAAGATAACCCTTAAATGTCTTCCATGCTCCTCTTTAAATTTAGAAAACACCAAAATATCATCAATAACACAACCACATTTTATCACCTGATTCAACTAAGCCATCACTGTAGTAAACTGCTCAATTCTGATTCTGACCATCTCAGTATGCTGATTTGGAAGTTCATTTCCCTCAGTATTCCTTCCCAAAAAATATTCTCTGTTTCCTCTATGAAAAACCATTCTAAACACTGAAATACCTTAGGTGAAGCAACATGGTAATCTCTAAATGCAATATCATTTCAAAAAATATATTTTTGGATAATTGTTTAATAGAATTCTAACTCCTAAAGTTATCTAAACTGACCTTTGATACCAACTATAAGGCCCCAGCCTTAAACCTTACTTAATCTTGAGTTATTACAAGATTACACATTGAGGATCATTTCGGGTTTATAGTTTTAGAGAATTAGATCATAAAACATGCATTACATTCCACATATAAACAAAGTGGTTACATAAAGATAGTATTATTCTTTCCCATCAATGGAAACATATTTAAAATAAAACATGGATTCTTTCTTGACCCTTCCTTGACACTATCATCATATCATGTACCTTTCCCTTGACCTGTGAAAAACATTTCAAAAAACTTGGGATGAGTATAAAAAGCTCAGTAAGGGATATAAAAATATGGAAAAGAAACATGGGTACATATATACATAAGAATGAAATCATACTTTACCCATAAAACATAAGCACTTTAACATACTTTATCAAATCATGAATAAATCATATAAATCATAAGACATAAAGGTAACTTGAGGCATTCATAACATTCTTACGTAGGGAGTAACCCTCTTGGTTACGTTTGGAATACCCATCAGAGTATATTCCCTAAATCTCTTTGGAGAAACCTTAACGTTTCACTCCTTCACGTTACCCAATGCATTGGAGAGCTATATCGGGATCACCCGCCCTTAGTTTATCACGGAACCACCCGTCTTCATAATAATGCCCAAGAACCTCAACATAATCGTATCACATAAAACATGCATAAAGGAAACATAACATTTCCACCTTTCAATCACAAGATATCAATACAACACATTGATATAAAAACATTATGAAAACCATTTTCAATACCAAAATAAAAGAAAAGTAAAACATGGTATTTATTTTTCTTTAAAAAAATGTAGGGCTTGTAGAAGAAGCCGAAACTCAAATAATGGTCACGGCGGCAGAGAAGTCGTTGTCGCCGCATACCTACGACAAAAACATTCTATTTTTCCATTTAGTAACCGCTTCATATTAAAAAGATTCCTTTTGAATAAATGTAAATGTCAAAGGGGTTTATACACCGTATAAAAGAAGGTTGTGTATAAAACAAAATTTGCCTCAATGAAAGGAGATTGAGATGAAGTCCCATACCTCGGGTCCGACGTGACTCGATCGTTCTTTAATGTCCTGAATAATAAACTTGAGTTAATTTATACTTGATTAAGAACCTTTTTCAAGTTCATTATTCCTTTTATATCACTTATTTCCATGTCATGAACACCATGTAATTATTTAAGTTAATAACGGTCGTTTTAACGATCATTGGTACTTGAGTCAAAAATAAACCCTTTATAATTACAAGTTGTTCATGTATCCATTATATCCAGAATTATAATAATGATGTATATATAATATATATCCAGTATATACATTCATTTATAATATTACATAATCATTTAGAGGTAAGAAATGAAATGCAACATTCATGGAGACGGTAAGCCATACGTACGCATGAACGCTACTTTCATTTCTATCTCATATTTTATAGAATGGAATCATAATTATATAAAGGTATATTATAATTCTAGTATAATATCATAGTTCCATCCTTTATACGTCTCACATATGGTATTTAACGAATCAAATCACTTTGAGGGGGTGGTAGTCCGCACTTCCTTAAATGAAGATATCGTGTTTACCCATAATGGAAACCATAAATGTATTCCCAAAATGAAAAATACAAAAACTTAAGGAAAACATAAACATATTATATATCATATATAAATATAGTGACATCTTAATGGCCACCTTTGAAGGTGTTAAAATAATGTTGAACAATCATCGTTTCGGGAGGCATAAATTCACCATCCACAGAAACAATATGTCCTTTAACCATTAGATGTAGGTGTGTGTAAGTGTAGCTTGAATACTTCTTATAAAAACATCCTAGTATATTAAAGATACTATATTTGTTACAAAATAAATGAATAAAAAGAGTTTAGGGGGTTGGAGAAGCAAAATAAAACAAAATGACTCAAGTGAAGACATTACCTTAAAATCGTGTAACTCCCTTTGGTTTGAGCTCAAAGGCTTCCTTGGGAAGACTTATGCCCAAAGTGAGGCTTCAAGGAGTAATAGAGTGATGTGGAGAGACAACATGGTCAGGGTTTGGCCGAGCCAAAGGCTTTGGGAGTGTGGGTAAGGAGGTAGAGGTGGGGGCCTTTTATAAGAGGAGAGGAGGGGCACTCTTGGAAAGTAAAGAAATGTTACTTTATTTGAAAATGATTTTCGGATTCAAAAGGGCCCAAATTGATATAATTCGAGGGTAAGGTGATAAGGGTTCTAACTCCACCCATAAAATAGGTTTTGAACATGTGTAGGTCATAGATTTCACATTATCATTTCATTTTATTTAAATCCTTTATTAATGAGGTAATCGCTGCATCATCATGATGTCATAAATAATTTAATAAATTTAATGTCTAAAATTTATAAAAAAAATATGACGATGTAGGAAATCTTTTTATCTTTCTAATTAATATTTATAGTCCAAAAGATCATTTATTTACACAAAATTAAAAATATTTTACTTAGGTGATACATTCTTTGTCACATTTAACATTCTTTAAAAATAAAAAGATAAAAAGTCACTTTCTCACAAACGTGATTCCATGGAGCCCCCAAGTTTGGAAATAGGCATACCATGGTCGGCCATGAGACAACAAGTAGCCTTAGGACACATGTTTTGGTCTTTTTTTATTATTATGATATCATTTTATTATCCTTAACTACCTGATTACTCATTAATCAAGATAATTAAAGATAATTACCGTCGTTACTATTCGTAATGTCCAAAAACAAAAGAGTCTTGATTACATAATTTGTAACTTCTGATTCCAAATATGTAATCCATTTTACCAAATTCTAAACACAGAAATTGAAATAATTTATTTAAAAATAATTCTTGTTGTCAAAACAAATAGCGGGTTTTTTTTGAAACAATATATATGAAAAGTTTGGCATTAGTTTATGCCCAATTACAAAGTGAAATTAATTCTAATGACCACAATTGGATTAAATGGTAAAAATATATTCTGATTTAACTTTAAAACCAATTCAAAATATAATCTAATCATATAAATAAAGTAGATTAAAAAGCAGTTTTGATGTAAAATACAATATTTTTCACTATTCATAAAAAATGAACATTGTCAGAAAAATACCAAAAATTCACACAAAGTAAATTTTGATGTCCCAATCATAAAGAATAAGTTTATTTTGACAAACATAGCTTATAAAATTGTCAAAAGATAGATTTAAAAATGGTTTTCCATCAAAAGGCAGTAAAACAATCCTTTAAAAAATATTAGTGTATTCCATGCTTAAGATTGGATTTATTTTCATTTTAAGCCTCTAAAACACTATCTAATTCATTAATAGACATAGATAAAAATATCTATTATTCATTACTTACTTGGGATGTTACACGTACACCTTATAGTTACTTTAATTATTGTAATTTATATTCATATAATATTTCATGAATATTTATTCCATATTCAATTATGAAAACTTCCATTGATTTTTTTTGCCCAACATCACTAAGTGAATACAAAATCTTTGAGTTAAATCTTTATTCAAATTCTTCCTATAATTTTAGCTAAATACTAGACTTATTTCCATGAAATGATATTTTAATTATCATATGATTCATCAACATTAAAATATTACAAAAAATACATAGAATTAATTTTTCTTAATATTTACATATAGACATAATGATGTGGAATATCATTCTATGGAATTAAACTCCCTCAAAATTAGTCTCTTCTTCATCTGGATGGTCCTCCTTAAACCTAGATTTAATCCTGATCATGTGATTAATTACAATGTTTGATCCATGTAGAAAATAACACTTGAATTTTATGAGTTTATCTTCTACATTATATAATTAAATCTAGATTCTCAATGTTTTACTCACCATAAACCTTTTTTTTCAAATTGTTCAACCCTTATGATTAACGAAAAAGTCTTATGATGAAGTTTATAGACTTATTTTGAAGTATTATGATTATGAAACTTTATGATATATAGGTAAAGACTTATGATAATGGATTTACCATTTTTTATGGATTGGATCAAAGCCTTATGGTAACTCTAAGATTTATTCTTAATCTTTACATTTAAGGATTTGTATTTAGGCTCAAAGACTTATGATGTTGTTTGGAATATCCATACATTATGCAATTCAAACTGGAGCTTCCTTGATCCATCTCAAGGACTTATCAATACTAAAAACTCATAAAAAAAATATTGAAACAAAACATAACATTATTTAATAGATCTTTACTTCCCATTTATAATAATTAAATCTCTTTGCTCATATAGACTGAACCATTAGACCTCCACTAGCTTCTTCACATGCTAGAAAACTTAAAACTTCATTAAACATTTGTAGATAGTGATTCCACTTTTTTTCACTCATCATGCACATGATGAAAAATTAATAAACAATCACAAACAAATATATTTAAAACAAATAAAAAATCATCCTCAAGAGGGATCAACAATCTCATCATTTGGATTTGATGTTAATATCCCAAACTACTTTCCCCCTTCTTAAAAATAAAACCACAGAGTTTAATTGATAGGGATAAAATAGGGTTTTTTTCAAATGAATCATAAATAAATCAGATATAACTATACAAGATCTAGAATTTTATAGAAAAAAAAGATTTATTAAATCATTCATCAATGTTATCCATTAAACAACTCAGTTCAAACTAGTTAAATCTTTATGAAAAATCAACTTAGATTTCCTAGGTTCTTTCCTACACCACTATACAAAAAAATTTAAAGAAATTTATATCTACATGAAATGACTTCTCCATAAAAAAATCTACCCAATAACACAAGCAATAAATAATAGAGAAAAATCAGACACAAAATACCTCAATGAGAGGGAGCGGGCTGAACTCTTATTTATAGCCTTACTTTCTTAAATTATTCAGTTGTGAGAGGTTTTTTTAATAATATCTTCCAATTATTCTTTGAAAGGGGAAAACTGCAATTTTATAATTACCTATTAAAATCTATCCTTTATAAAATGATACATAATATCAATGTTTTTTGACCAATAGTGTTGCACCTGATTCTTAGACAGATTAATGGAACTTTGGTTGTCACTTCTCATGACCTGAGGGTAACAAGATTAAACATTTAAGTATTGTATTTGTTTCTTCATCCATATAATCTGTGTCATTTCATACAATGAATCTAGGTAATTGTCTTCTTTACATATTTGTGTAAGTGAGTTTTTATTCTTGAATGTAATGAAACATAGATTTTTCTAATAAAAATTATCCACTAGATATTGATTTTCTATCATCTACATCTCTTGCTCAATTGGCATCAATAAATCCCCTCAGATTTATCTATCATATATTCTTATACATCATCCCATAATTCAAAGTATTTTTAATTTATCTAAATAGGATAATATATGTGATTACTTAAGATTTTATTAAATGATGAAAAAAAGTGTTACAACACTCAAAATATTTGGTATAGTGCCTATCAAATACACAAGACTTCCAATCAAGCTTCTAAACTTTTTTTGATTAATAATTTTCCCTTTATTATCCTTTCTCAACTTTGTGACCACCTGAATGGGTGTAGATATCCCTTTAAATTCATGTATTTAAAACTTCCACAAGATTTCTTTAACATAGTTTTCTTGTTAAATAAAAAATCAATTTGCTGCTCGGGAAATTTTTATTCCCAAGAAAATGTTTATTTCTCCAAGAATTTATAACTAAAATATTTCTTTAATGTTATTTTAGAACTCCTCTCATACGATTTTTCATTACAAGAAAAATTAATTCATCAAAATACACAATCATAAAGAGTGATTTGGTATTGTTCCTTTTCACATATAGATTTTTCCTTCCTTCCCTTTCTAAAATTTCATGTTTTTAGGTATTAATCATGCTTAAAATTCTAGGATATTAGAGCCTACTTCAAAAGATAGAGATATATATTCATATTATAAAATCTAATTCTATATGAATCAAGTGTTAAGCCTTTAGGATGTTCCATGGACACATCTTCCTCAATCTCACCATTTAGAAAATCTAATTTAATTCCCATATGAAATATTCTAAAGATTTATGAGATTCTATGTGAAGGAAAATTATTATGGACTCAAGTATAACCATTGGGAAAAGTTTTTCATTGATTTCAACCCCTTAATTTTGTGAGTATCCCTTTTATACTAGTATGACTTTGTTTCAACCCATTATTCTATTCTCATCAAGGTTATTTCTAAGTTCCCATTTTGTTCCATTAACATTTTTAGCGGGTTTGAGAAAAACTTTAAAATTTTCATTATTTTCAATATGGTATAATTAATCTTCCATGGATTGAATCCAATCCTAATATTAAATATTTTCTTTAATAGTCCAAGGTTTATATTTTTATAAAATAATTGTATGACTAGCTTTCATGATATTACTTCTTTTATGGAAACCTTGTTTTGGGTTCCAAATAATTTTATTAGTATCCACATGATTTCTTAGTCTTGTATTTTTATTTTTAGACATAAAATCTCCATCTGAATCATTCGAAAATGAAAAATCTGCATCCAAAGTTTGAACCTATGTGGGTTTTTTATTCTATTCAATAGGTTCTGGTATGAAAGCATCATCCTCATCTTCCACAATGATTATATGAATATTTCCTTCTTCATTTTCAAAAATTATGATGTAATCATTGTCAATAATTATTTTACATTTATTTTTATAATGCCTATGGGACTTTCCATTTCATTTTTACCCAAGAAATATTACATCTCCAACCTTATTATCCTACTTTCCTCCACTTATGTCCCATTTCTTAATCAAACAAGGACTTCTAAACAACCAAAAGTTTTCAATATTTGGATTTATTTTAAACTGCATATCAGATGGGGTCATGTATGATTTTTTACTTAAGATATATCTTTTCAAAATTATATCAGTGGTTGTAATGACATGAAACTAGTAATACCTCGAGGTGCTACATTCCACTAGAAAAATTATACCCATATCAAATAGAATCATGTTCTTCCTTTTAAACTCTATATATTGATGAGGTACATATAAATCAATATATTCATCTATGATCCTATGTTTTTTAAGATATTCAGTGAAATACCTATTGTGACACTCACTCCCATTATCTTATCTCAATATTTTCTGGTGTATGACTTTTTAGTTCTTTGTAAGTCTTATAAAATTATTGAATCAATCATAATCCTGTGATTTGTGTGACATGAACATGATGTGTGTCATCATTGTAAATTCATATATGAAATTTTTGAAATATCTGTATACATTTATTGACTTCCTGGACATTTTACCATATAAATTATTGTGAATAAAGTCAAAAATCATTGCGGTTTTAATTTCAACTACCATATGTGTTTTTTTCACTATTTTTCTGTTTGTGCATACATTATAAAAAATGATGTTTTATTCTTTTAGTAGGGGAAAATTTTTGCAAGATTCTTCTTGGATCAACTTCTTCATATTATGTTGGCCACGGTGACCAAGTATTCTATGCCATAACTCATTTTTTGATTTTTTTTTCTCAAGTAACACCCTACATTTTTACCTTAATTTGGAACAAATTTACTAGGGTTCTTATACCCCTTGTAACCACACACCTATATTTAATTATTCTTACTATGCATTCATTTTTTTTTAGATATTATCTAATTTCAAATATCACACAACTAAAATACAATCAACAAGTTTTCCTTTAGTCCATCAACAAACATAGCACCATTTAGACAGATTGTATTTTTACCAATGATTTTTTTCCAATACCTTTAATGTTATGTGATGTTTCATTTCCAAATATCATATATGTTCCTTCATATTTATCATAATTTTTAATATTTTTTTAAATCACATGTCATTTGGTATGAACAACCATTATCCATGATCCAAGTATTTTTAGATTTGAAAGGTTTAAATAAAACATCATCTATATTATAATGTTGCCTAATGTGTATTTGATTTTTATTGTTTATGAACATTAGGAACATATTAAACAAATTTGGGATAAAAAACATAGATATACGATGTGTTTCCTTCTTGATAACATCTTTTTCAGACTACTTGTATACTTTAAAATCTGCTTAACTTCAATTTACTACTTAGGCTGTTGGGGCCTTCTTTGAGTTCTCAACAATGATTTCTATCTTACCCTTGATTCATGATATATTCTAAATTCAAATAAAGAACTATTTTATAAATATTTATAAGCCTTTAATATAAACATACCATTAAACTAGTAGTATACCTATAATATTTTGTTCTGATAAAAATTATGCTACTAAAAAGATTACTGTCTAGACTAGTTTTTTTCTCTCAAATGTATAGACCCCACAAATCCCTTTTTGAAGATTTGTGGACATTTATAACCTTTTTCTTTATTTTTATTATTTTTTAATTTGAGAAGATTTAGAAGTTTTTTCGTACCTAATATTGGTTCTATATTGCAACATATCATATGATGCTTCAGTATAATTTATCTTTATTTGTAGTAGCACTTCTATAAAATATTCATTTTTTCATGTACTATATCTTATTATGAAAATAGATTTGTAGAATGTTTCTTAGATAATTCACCTTATTATTTAATTATATTTCCAAAATTTTATTTATTTTTCCCTTATTTCTTCTCGAATTTAGCAATATGATTCCTTAGTTTATCCAATTATTTATTCCTAAGGATAATAGTATACGTCATATCTTTAATTATTGTCCCCCTTTTTACAAATTGAGCTTAATAATATCAATTTATTTGATTAGATTGTATCTTTAAATATGTAGTTGTTTTTTTTGTTTTAACCTTCTTTTATCCATATTTTTATCTTCTCTTAGACTTACTATTTATTTAAAATAAATTATGGTCTCCATTCTCATGGTATATTCTTTATAGGTTTATACTTCCTCTATGAAAAACTCATTGTTTTTTTGAAACTAATTTTATGAAGGGTTTATATCTTCCTCCTCTTATGATATGAGAATTATTTTAGAGTCATATCCGAGGGATTCCTCTTTTTCAACACTTTCTTCACTATTAGTCATACCTTCTTCTACTAACATACAGTTCCTTTTGAAGGAACTAGGCGAGAACTTGTTCTTTACCTTTGATTGGAATCTTGAATCATCTTTCCTATTGGTGGCCTTCCTGATGGTTTTCTAAATTTTATTCTCTCATGTATTTTTTATTATATAGTTTACTAAGAAATATCCAACCTTCCCATAAAGTAAAACCATAAAGAAGTTTTACCTTTATATTTACCTCTTCCTCATCTGGTGAAATTTCTTGACACGAGTGAGAGAGTTTCAAAAACATCTTGTACATTTTATTTTTAATTTGAGCAGTCTTTCTTATCTTCAGTCATTATACATTTTAAATATTTAAATTCTTTTCTTTCTTAACTTTTATCTTAAGATAAGGTCATCTTCTAATTTCATAGATAATGAGAGTGTTGTGAATTTCATAAATAGTAATGTTGTCAAGATCCATATCTTCAAGTTTTGAGATCATAACATCAAAGTTTTCTCGTAGGATTCTCATAAATATTTTTAAAATATTATATTATTTATTAGTTTCTATGAATCCTCTAATTATGATCATAATTGGATTTAACTTGGTAAATAATTCATCAAGATTTTCATTCTCTTGCATTCTGATATCTTCAAATTATTATCGACTGATTTACATATTTTATTCTTTCAACTTTTTAATTCATTCGTAAATAATATGAATCTCTTATAAATAGCACTATAAGTTCTGTAAACCATGAACTAAGTCCACTTTTTTCTGATAAAGAAGATAATAAATCATTTTTGGCCCTCCCATCATTTTTAATATTTATTCTGTCATCTAGATACCCCGATCAATATTTATCTAGAAAAGTAAATATATATTGAATGGAATCAAGATCATCAAGACCAAAATACATAATATAAGGAACTATTTTCACTCTCCATGCATGAAACAATTTTCCATAAAACATTGGAATTCCATCACTGTTAACAGAATTGTGTTGGTCCATATCAGAAACATGAGAGAGAAAGAGAGTGAACCATCTCTAATAACAATTATTGGATCACATGAAGAGAGATATAAACTAAGAGGGGGGGGGATGATGAATCAGTGTGTATATAAATTTCATATCCGTTCCTCACTCATGATCTTTCAGCTCTAATATCTCAAGAAAATTTCCAATGAAAAAAGTTAAAATGACACATCATTTTCATTAATTAGGTTTAATTCCTTGGGGATGACTACATCCCAAGTGTGTCTTGGTAATTATCCCCTACACACAGTTCCCTTCATATTATCAAAAGGAAATCTAGAAAGCGTATGAAATTAAATTTATACAATCTACTAAAACCTACCAGATATAATTTGGATAATTAGAACACAAATAAAACCTTAAAAGGAATGATTACTGATGAGAATATAAGCCTCCACAAGGACTCTAGATGATGATCTTCTTTCTCCACCTTTTAAAATAATCATTAGAGGCTTTTTTTTAAGTGTTTCTTTTTCTTCATATTCAATATAATAACGCATTATCTCACTTTCTCAGAATACTCACTTACCATACAATTACTTCATTTATTTTTATTTATATTAATAAAATACTTCATGTGTACTATTTCTGTATTCATTCATGGAAAACTCCCTTTATTTTTGGTGGCTTATCTCAACTTATTCAACACATAATCTTCGAGTCAAAGATTCATTAAAATTATTCCTAGAAGTTCTACTAAATAATTTTATTATTTAAATCATGTGATATTTAAATTAATACATGATTATTATCTATTCAAATCTTCCACATAATCCATATCATTAAGTTAACTTAATACTTCCATGTTCAAATAATGATGTGGCATCTCATTCTGTGGCATAAAACTCCGTCAACCTTAGTTTCTTCTTCCTATAGATCATCCTCCATGATCTCATCTTGAATCTTGATCATGTGTTTGATCATGGCATTTTATCTATGAAGAGCATAACACTTGAATTATCTGAGTCTATATCCTATACCATATAATTAAATATGAAAAAATTATTTTTTACTATGTAGAAACCTCAAAAAAAGTCATAGAGTGTTGAATCATTACTATTAGAGATAAGTCTTACAAAGTAACTTAAATACTTATGATGAAGTCTTAAAATGATGAAGCTTTATGATTCATAGGTAAATACATATGATAACAAATTTTCAATTTTACTACCTCAATTAAAAGCCTTATAATCACTTGAAGTTTTATGATGAAGCTTTACATTCACTAAAATATTTATGTTGATGCTTTATGTTCACAATCAAAGACTTACAATGCTGTTTAGCATGTACAGACATCACATAATGTGAACCGCAACTTCATCGATCTATATTTGGGAATTCTTAAGACTAAAAACTCATTCAAAAACATCTCTAGATAACAAAGAACATTATGTAATAGATCTTTACTATTTTTTCATAGAAGCAACAAATCAATGATTATAAAGATGGAGCCTTCATTCCTCTCCCATCTTCTTCACATTCTAGGTAACATACGAATTCTATAATCTAGTATAGAAAGTAATTCCAATTAATAAGTACTTATCATGAACATGAAGAACAAGTCATCAATCTTCACACATAACATGAATTTTCAACAAATACAACTTCATCCTCAAGAGGGTTCAATATTCCGGCTATTGGTTTTTATTTGAGAAGGTTAATGGGTCAGTTGGGCTACTTAGCTTTATAAAAAACCAAATCAATAGCCATAGTTTCAATAATAGTGACTATAGGAAATATAAAATCATAATCTATTAAAGAAACAATAAATATTATCAAACTATATAAATTCTGACTAAGGATATTTTTCATACACTTATAGTTATAGTTCAAGTAAACTATGACTATATATGATATATAATCACAGTGTTATCCACAACTATAATTATATAACCATTTTGATGGGGTATATATCCATGGTTTCCTATACCATTATTACACCTTAAGATGATGGGTTTTTCATTATTCACTATGGGGTTTAACCATTTCTATATATAGAATATATAGTAGTGGGATTATATTACACTATATTTATCGTAGGAGGTTGTCATTATAATGACCAATCTTTTCTTTATTAGGGCCATGATGTGTTTCTAGATACTAATCCTGGTTTGTGGGTTTGGCGTACTTCCATTAATAAAATATCCTAGAGGATAAAACATTAAATATATCCCAAATATCACTAGATCCAATTTAATATAAGTTTAAGGATAAATTTACTCCCAATTTTTGGAATAATATTTAGTCATGTTATATTGATCTTAAATTCAATGAAAGTTTTAGGTATTATAAGAATTAAGGATTTGAAATTTATCTCTTATCTATTAACATGATAAATAAATATAATTCACATGATGAGTGAATAAAATATTTATTTATTTATAAGTTATGTGAATATAATATATATTTATTAATAATTTACGCAAATATAATATTTTTATTATCAAGAAAATATAAATTTATTTTTTAAGTCTCTATAATATTTATGAGGTAATTTAGAACAAGTTAATGAGCCAATAAATATATTTTAATATCATTTAAATAAATAAATATTTATTTGTTTAAGAAAGGACGTTAGAATAACACATGTCATATAAAATAATAATAGTTTTATTTTTTTAGGGAGGGGAAAAAGAAATTTTATTAGAGTTTAATTTAAATAAAGGAATAATATGTAATTATTTTAATTTTTTATCTAAGAATAAACACTAAAATATACCAATTTTTTGACATGAAAATCTCATTCTGTCTAATTATCCTTTCAAGGCCTAGAGTGATAATTAAATAACATTTTCCCCTGATCTTATTTTTCTAGCGAGAAAGCAATAGATATATACATATGATCAATGATAAATAATCTAAAATTATTAATTCATTTATGAAATCACATGAGATATCAGGAAAAATATTTTGATATTTTTGGAAAATGCATGGATATTTCTTGAGGAATTATTAATTAGATTATTTAAGTGACAATGAAATCATGATGATTGGTAATCAATTTGATGAAGTAAATGAAATCAAAAATCAAATAAAAATTAAAACAATTTATAAATTTATTTTATTTCAATAATTAATTATAAATCAAGTGTATTGAGTTTTTAAAGTATTTGGGGCCATTTCATCATGTTTAGATAGATTTTTTTAAAAAAAAATTGGAATCATATCCCACCATTTCTATTACCCTGGAATCCTTCAAGTGGTATCATAATGGTCACACTAATTTATATTTATTATTGTAATTTGATTTTTTAAAATTCAATTCAAGGGTTTTGTTATGGTTTTAATGGTTGAGATCATGTTAGAATCTAAGTTCATATGGTGAGAAATGGGCCAAAGACAATATGATTATGTTCATAAATGTGTTTTTATTTATTTAAATTATTAAGATAATAAAAATAAATAAAATAATATAAAAGGGGTTTTTTGACCGAGTAATAAATGGGGTTTTAATTTTTTCTTTTATTATTGATGATGTTATAATAAATAATTTATTTATCATATATATTATTAATATATATATATATATACATATTATTAAAATAAATTTAAATCCATTTGTTGGGGGACATGCCCCATGCTTCTTTTCTTATGTTAAATCCTCCCCACAAATAAGTGGATTTCTTTAAAAAAACAAAAAGCTAACAAAAAAACAAATAAAACAATTGAGGGAGGTAGGTTGTAGCCGCCCCCACCCCATAAAAACCTAATATGCATTATTATAATTATATATAAAAATTATATATATCCATTTATAATATTTATAGTTATAAATTTATGAAAAATCTACTAAAATATGAAATAGATTTTAAAAGCATTTTAGAAAAATAATTTGAATTATTTTATTAATTTGAATGAATTTGAAATTATTTAATGAAAATTATGATAAATAAAATAAAATTTAGTTATTATTTAAGGAGACATGAAGGCCTGAATAGGGTTAGGGAGATAATTATGGGGGGGGGTCTAAAAAAGTGAAGTCCCAAAGCATCATTATAAAAAAATTATTTCAATTTAAAGGAAAGGAATATAAATAATAGAAGATTTTAAGACCCATAGATGGATCTCCTCTTACTACCAAGGAATCCACAACTGTATTCACTTTGTGATAGGTATGAAGGAAAGTTGTTTTTTGATAAAAAACACGAATACATTTTTTAATGAGATACATGACCATACATTGTGAAGATGATGGGATGAGAAGAAAATTGGAAGGAATCTTTGAACCAGTCTCTATAAGGGATAAAGATCCACCTTTCCCTTTTAAATGAGCGACATTGTCAAGAATGGGATAGATCATTTTCAATGATATGGTTCCCAATCCCATAAAAATTTATGAATACCTTGATTATCCCATCCTTGGAGTCACCGATGATCATGCCTCTTAACATTTATTTCTTTGAAATGGTTTTGTATAAGTTAAACTTGAGTCCATGTGCATGTGAGTTTTATTTGATCCAATACTCTCCCCCAATGCTTTGACCATGGAGTGGATAAGTACATGCCCTCATATTAAATAATTAATTACTATTTCTATTTCCATCACTATATGACATTAAGATTTTAATCATGAATATGACATGAAGGCAAAGATAAATAGTGATACGAGAACTTGCCCGATGTATATTACTATTACAGGTGTAGCATCCCCAACCTGATTAGCCAACTGAACAGTACTAACAAGTCGGGTTCCACTTGGACTTAGGCACACATTCCCAAACACAAAGTCTTATAGCTAACAATGAGGGTGTGAAAGAGGTATAGTGGAGAGGCTATACCCTTTGGGGATGATAATAATAATGGTGTAAGTACATATATATAACATGAATATGAAAATTAGGACTCAACAGACTCAAACTAGAACTACCAATGGTGAAATCATATTAAACAACAACATATTGAAGAAGAAATATTATCAATATAATCAACTGTAGTGGAAGATAAATGAACATTCTGGCATGAGAAATACACCACTTATAGAACTAAAGAAAAACATGCATACACAACAAGTCATACAGTTCAAAAATATGGTCCATCCCTGGAATACCAAAGTATCTACATATATATAAAAAATGTAATTCTCAACAAATAAAATAAAATCAAATCATAACTCTTATAGAGGAATGGACCTCAAGGACCCGTGCCAACATCCCATGCAACTGTTAGTACGGTCCAGCTCTAAAAACTGATACCTTACCTAAACGTAATGACAAACATTCTACAGACATATTGAAGGGATCATTTAGTGTGTGGGAATGTGTCTCAATAGGATACCACCCAAGTGTGCACACCCAACATAAGTGTTTAATCAGGTGTATATAGAAAAAAATGCAGTACGAGCATAAAATAAACAAAGACTTCCCTGGTGCTCAAAAACCACCAAGAAGTCATCACCTACCTCGAACAACACTGAAATCTCTGAAAGGAAAGGTTCCTTATCCCTTGTTCTAAGGTATCCTATGATATAGAACATCATAGGCGAACCCTTGGATTCCAACTCATATCAAGTAACCCAACACCTTGTGCCTCCAAACACCTTGTGTCTCAAAAAAATCCTTGACACCCCAAAGGAATTCCCATGCATAGTAATCAGTCCCTTGAACCCCTGATCAAAAGAAAACATTGAATTAGGCCTGAAATCCAGATGTAAAATGATCTATGTACCCAAATAAAAGTCATTTTCAGCTATTTCTATCCTCGAAAATAAATATATAATGAACGACCTCAATCATGACGAGCCTCACCCCCCAACTAATAGCATCATCACTATCTATTGAAGGATCCTCACCTTCCCCATAGATTTTTACAATAATAACCCCCAACATATTTCTTAATATGCACTACCATGGTCCTCTACCCACATGGGTTGTCAAAACCACCTCATCACAAAGTCAACCTATTTGAACAAGACTCAATTCAGAGCTTTGTCCATCATAGATGAGAGATAATGTCCAATATAAAACCTAAGAAACATCAACTCTGGAACCACATTCCCCTTCCACCACGTTGCTCAAAACTGATGGCCACGAAATCCAAATATCATAATCCATTCCTAACCTGATGGCCTCACCACCTCATCCAAAATCCATGATACAAAATACTATAATCAATATCACTCAAGAAATCTAGGATAATCCCAACCAGACGATCAACATCGCCCCAATCCTGATGACCTATGCACCTCAATCTCAGGTCGAGCCTGTAATGACCCCTTAGGTCTCAGCAATAAAACACAAGAAATTAAATATGACTAATTAACTTTAAATTAATCAAGAAATTCCAGAAAATTGAATTGTATATCTCAAATCCAATAAAAAAATCAATTTAAAACAATCAATTAAATTTAATACGATTGAATTGAGCAGCTTTAATTAAAGAAACAAATCTATTTAAATATAAACAATTCAATTTAAATGAATAAAAAAAATCCTCCCAAACCTCCCAAAGAGAGATAGCATCTAAACCTAAATTTCATGAGAAAATAAGGGAAGGGAATGCCCAATAACATCCCTCATAGTCATATGGTCAATTTAAGACCCAACATGGGGGGTCTTGCTCAAACACCCCCGACATGATAAAAATATAACCCCCAAAGTATTAAAAAACACAATGTAAGGTATAAATAACCTACCATATAATCATAGATCTAGGCATTCCAAATATCAAGCTCAAATTCAAAGTGGATTGGAAGAGGTATGAGTTTCTGTCGAGCACCCTAAAAATAGGGAAAACCAGCTCAAATAGATTTAGCACTTGACTGTGAAAAAATTAGGATAAAGAGATTAAATGGAGAAGGGGGACTCACCAACATGGTTCTATATCCACCCATAGATTGAAAAATGAATCACTATAGAATAAGTAAGATCAAAATCCCCTGGCGGAGTGAAGTAGAGGAACCCACTACTGTATGCAGCCAAGAAAGAGGAAAATTGGAGAGAAAATAAGGGAGGGTAAAATAGTAATTTTTCCCATTTAAAGAGGTCACATAGTTAGATAAAACAGTTCTACAAACTGTGTGCAACCTGTGTGGTCTATAGTGAAAAGGTACTGCCTAAGTGGTAGTATTTCTGCACCCTACCGAACGGTTTTCTCTAACCGTGTGCAAACCGTGTGGTCTCCCACTAAAATAGCTGAAAACAATGAAACATGGTTATGTGACACCCCAAAAGGTTTACCCAAATCATGAAGTATTTCAAAAATGATCCACAAGGTTACCTAGAAGGGGTCAAACGGGTTACCATAAGTTGTGCGTCCTGACATGAAACTCCAAAACTTGAGTTTCAAGCCTTTGATGCTCCCAAAACCTATTCTGGATACCCGGGGCTTTGGATAAACCCCTAAAACCATGTAAAAACATCATATTAAGTTTATGTAACTCTCATAATTCTATTTCGATCAGTGATAAATTAAAGTGAATCCCCGCTGATTGAAAAATTCTAAAAGGGCTATGTTTTCGATCCGATTCAAAAATCAGGATGTTAAAATCTCCCCACATTAACATAGCTCATCCATGAGCTATAAAAGGAAACATGAAGATGGTACCGAACATACCCATCCAATTTAAAACAAACCTAGTCTACCCCAGTCTGAGTGGTATAGGCTAATTACTTCAAGGGGCTCCCCACCTTCGGAATTTCTTAACCTGGTCAGAACTTGACCAAAACTCAAATCAAGCAATAGGTCCGACAACCATTCCAGGACATAATTTTCCTACCATGACATATCACCACTCTTTATCCTCATTAGGTTCTTCTATATAATTCTAGAAACCCATAAATATCTCGCAATGCATTGGTGCCCGCCTAATGCACATGTCACACATGGAACCAATGAGGTCCCGCATCTCAACAGATGCTCAAAATCAAACCTGATGCATCAAACGTCAATCAAGTACCACACCCCATCAGTGCCTAGATTCCTACACAACTCAATATCCTAGATCTATTTGATTCCCCATTTCCTAGGACCATAGTGATTCTATATCCAATGGTGCTAAAACATAGAACCTAGTTCCTTGCACCTCATATTCATATAACTCTGAACTCGATCTAGTTCCAAACTACTAACCATCATCTGGTCAGTTCATTTATAAAAATCATTCACCTAATTTACCCATAGTGACTTGACTCAATTTTTCATGCAATAAAAAAAAGAGAACCAGTCTACGCCTAGGCATACCTCTAACCGTTGTCAGGTCAACAACCTCCTCAAATCCTGGAAGCTCCATGGAGTGCACCTGGCCAAAAGATTGACTACCTAAAGCATGACCTATCTATAGTTTTGTTCTAGTTACTGGACACTAACCCCTATGATGGTTACCTCTTTCTCTACCTCTTCCTCCGCTTGCATCTGAAGCTCACCCAAAATCACCTGAAACTGATCCTAAACCGATCTCAAAACTCTACATCTCCTCTGGTCCTTGAATACCATATTTATGAGATGGTCTTATGAATAATCTCTAGAGATTCCTGACCTATCCATATGATCAAAAATATTTTAGAGGATATTCACACTGAGTCTGAACATGAACTCGCTACCCACATTGAAAGAAAACTATAGAAGACCCACTACAAAGTGGTCTAGCTGAGTCCTTGTCCTGACTACCATGTTGGAAATCATCCATGACTTGCTTCCTATAAACTAAAGTGTCACCACTAAAATCACCTAAAGATGCTGCCCATCTTGAGTAGGAATTATATATCAAGTTTACCTCAGTTATTTGCATCTGTTTCACCACCTCTAACAATGAGGCCAACCTAAAGATGTTTACCTACACCCAAATGGTGTTCCATAAACCATACTTGAAGCACCTCACCCTTGAGGTGTCATCGCTCAACATGATGGGTGAAAGACAAAAAAGCTCAGTGAAAATAACTACATAGTCCTTGATGAACATGTCTTCTTGCTGGAGGCTCATGAACTCCTGAGGCCTTTTCTCCCTTAGCATCTTTAAGAAGAAATGCTCGAAGAATTTGGCATTAAAATCCTTCCATGACAATCCATTGAGACTTCCTGCCTGAACCTGCACATTCTGACAACACATAGCTTGTCCTCTGAGAATGTAAATTACTATCTTGACCCTCCTACATATAGGAATATCCCACTTCTTGAAAATCATCTACATTGATTAGATCTTATTCTCATCCACCTTCGGACCACCCTCACCTTGAGAAAGTGGCAGGTGTTCTGACTTCAATTCCCTATTTAGATAATCCATGGAGGGATCTAATCCATGATCACCCCTATCGATCCCCTGTAACATATTCACCAAGATCTCTTAGTGATAATCGTTGATCAATGTCCCAAAAGTTGTAAGATCTGGAATTTGACCCACCTAAACTAGAATCTTGGTGTCTCTCTACCCCTGATCCAATACCTGATCCTCTACATGCTCTACCTAACCCTCAGGGGTCCGAACCTTCTCGTGATCCAAAGGCACTAAATCATCACTACCCGCCTGATGCTCCATTCGATCCATCTAAGAGGTACTTGTTGAATACCATCAAATGTTCAAATGTCCCAGTTATATATATAAATATATATAATGCAGATATGGGAAATAGTAAAAAGGAAGTGCATACCCACTACCATTACCCTTCCCTACCACAACCATTCCATGAGACATCCTAGCCTCATGGCCTCTTTACCTCATCCTAAAAAGATCCAAGTATAAATTAATCGTCGAGCATTTCCAATACTAACAACCAACATTTTCTCAATCTGAAGACCTCATCTCCTAACCTGGTGATCAAAATCACCCAATTCCATATTACTTACCTTCTCTTATGAGATCTATTCCCATTTGACATACCATACGAAATATATATTTATATTACACGGAATATCACATTTCAAAAAAATTTATATCACAAAACATGCATATTTAGAATGGAAACATCATAATATGTGCCTAAATTAATGTATAAAATTTCATCTCAACATCACATACACTCTGTTACATACTGGGATAAGGGTCCAACAATCTCATACCTTGTCGTACTAGGACAAGGTCACATCTCATCCCTTAAATTAGCAGGTCAAGAAACATATATCATAAAATATAACATCACATTCAAAAAAATTCACCCAAGGTGGAAATCATAAAAATTGTAAACTGAGAAAAATAGAACAATAATTTCCACCCATGGTAACTTGATTCGTCACCGGCACATGGGGCTATAAGCACCCAAGTAGGAGTTCTAAATCTAGTTCAGACCACATCATAACCTAAAATCTACCATAAATCAAATAGTAATACCAAAAAAAGATTTAAAATAAACCTTCATATAATATAATTTTTAGTTTCCCAATCCAATTAGCCATCCGAACACTACTAACGAGCCCAACATGGAAGATAATGGAAAACCCTAAAGTCAACAAAGTTGGATTAGAAATTTTCCTTATTTCCCCCAAAAATAAAGTGTTGCCTTACTCCTTCTTATTTTCAGAAGGTGGTACCAATAATGAGGAAGAATATCAAGCTCTAATTACAGGTTTGGAATTGGACCTTCAGGTGAAAGTGAATCACATAAAAGTGAAAGGTGATTTAGAATTGGTAATCAAGACAATCAATGGGTAATATTCTATCAGAAAAGAAGAGATAATCCATTTTTGTGATTACATCATAGGGTTAATGGATTAATTTTTCTCAGATCCAAAATTGTATTATGTACCATGATCACAAAATACCCAAGTGGATGAATAGGCTATTGTAGCTATAACCCTGGCAGATCCAAATCGAGATGATACAATCATTAGCATATCCCATCGTTGTGTGGTATCGCCTTTTGTTCAACCCAGAATGGAGGAAATTAATGAGATTAGCCCTATTCTTGTGCCATATGATCATTCCACAGAATGGAGAACACCCATCATGGAATATACTCAAAATGGAATTCTTCCACCAGATAGGGATGAAAAATAACAGACCCGCTGACAAAAAGCCAATTTTACTCTTTATGATAATCCAAACCAACAGAAGATCCTTCACAAATGAGGCTTTGAAGGAATCCTTCTCAGATGTATTGATGGAGAGGAGACTGCAACCATCATGAAAGAAGTGCATTCAGGAGATTTTGGTGCCCATCAGTCTAGGCACAAACTCTCTGATCAGATCTGAAGGCTTGGTTACTTTTGGCCTTTAATGATTCAGGATTGTATAGATTTCACTAAGAAATGTCATCCCTCCTAAGTGCATTCCAACTTCATTCATCAAACCCCATAGTTGCTACATACAGCTAAATACTCTTATCCATTTTCCACTTGGGGAATGGATATAGCAGGACCTTATCCTCCTGCTACAACTAAGCAGTTCAAGTATATTCTTAATGCTACTAACTTCTTCTCCAAATGGGCTGAGGAAATACCTCTTGAAGAATTCAAAGACAAAAACATTGTTAGTTTCATCAAAACTAACATCATCACCAGATTTGGTGTCTCTCATACTATTTTGATGGAAAATGGCACCAATATTTGTTCTAATGTGGTAAAAAAGTTATATCAAGAACATAATATCAAATCCAACCATTCATCCCACTAGCATGCAGTGGCCAACAGATAGATAGAGGCCTTCAATAAGGCCCTATCATAAATACCTCAGAAAACGGTGGATAAAGTTAATAAATCATGGCCTGATGAACTTTTTCCTGCTTTATGGACTTATTGGAATAAAAATTGTACTTACACCCAAGAAACTCACTATTCCTTAGTATATGGAACAGAAGAAGTCTTTCCAATTGAAATTAAATTACCTTCACTCGGAGTTTCAATCTGTGATCAGTTGTCTACAGGTGAGAGGTCTCAGAAATGGTTTAATGAGCTGGAATGATTAGACAAGAAAATATTGCATACTTTGCATCATTTAGAAGTCTATCAGAACATAATAGTGTAGGATTTTAACAAGAAAGTTCACATCCATTCATTTATTCAAGGAGAATTGATATTGGTCATCAAGACTCCAATGATACCAGGAAAGAAACCTCCAAAGTTTGAGCCAAAATGGGAAGGACCTTATTCTATACATAAGGTCTACTCAAATGGAGTTTATGACTTAATCTCAATGGATGGAGAGATCATTACAACTCCAACCAATGAGATATTCTTGAAAAAATACTTTGTGTAATTGCACATACCATTTTTCCTCATTGCAAGACTAAAAACTGCACAACCCCCAATATACTTACTACAAGACTTAAAACTGCACAGTACAAAGTCCTAGTTTCAATAGATTAAACTACATAACAACCATAAACGTCCATGTTACATGACGTTAAAATTCATATAATATTTTTCCTTGTTGCACAATGTAAAACTACATGACACCATTTACCCTCATTACATAACATAAAATTGTACACCTAAAGTCCTATCTAATTGATGTTAGGAGCTTCTATAAGCAAGAATCATGGATATCATTTCTACTCCTTAGTGACACATGAGTACGTCCATTCTCTATGTCTGAGTTAGATCTACATAAAGACCATGTTTAAAGAACTACATATGGCTTGATTCTCATCAATATGAGATACATAGAGACGTCTAGATATCCAATCGTGAGCCCTCCAATAATCAAAAAATTTCTATTTCCATTTTTGTTCTCCTATATATGAATTAGATCATTACAGAGTTCTCTTTTAATATAAATAATTTGATTTTCATACTATCTTATGCCTTAAATTTAATCATTCTTCTAGAATGTGTTAAAGTCCTCGTTTCCCATGTCAAATTTGATTGGTTTGGGAAATGATTGTTTAAAGAACTATGTATGGCTCGATTCTCATTTATATGAGATACATAGGGACTCTTAGATCTTCAATCTTGGGCCCAACCATGATATATAAAAAACCCCTTATTCCTTATATAAGAATCAAACCTGCTTAGGTAATGTTTAAAGAACTACATATGACTTGATTCTTTCCCTCAGTAATAAAAGTAGTGACACTTGGATTTTATCACTTACTCCAGCTACAACAAGTAATTCCTTTTCACATCGGTTAATATTTATCCTTACTATATGACGTTAAACTGCATGGATATCTAACACCCATATTCTTCACTTTTGGCACCTTTGTGTTGTAGAAGAAACCCTTACTGCTCCTTGTTTCTCACACTGGTCATAGCTCACATGGGCTTAGGAATTTGGTAAAAGGATTCTTTATATAAATGAGGTGTCTGAATTTCTTATGGGGTTATCAATGTCTTCACTGGATGACTTAAAACTGCATAGTATAATGTCCTCGCTGCATGACTTTAAACTGTGTAATAGAATTTCAATTCAAAAGGAAACAAAGAAAGTATCCATTATACATATGAGTTATATCTATGTAAAGGACATTAGATTCATAGCCAATATTGATTCAAATATTTCTTATGTGCATTGATCATAACCCCCTTCTATATTTCACACTCTTAATCTTGAAAATTTTCTAGATCTTCATAATCTTTCTTATGGTTTCTGGTGATAGAACTTCTAATACCCAAGAGCTCTTTTTCTTGACTATGCAGTACGTGCCCTTAGGTGGCCTTGCATAAGTTTCCTACATAACGGGTATGTCAGTCAAAAGATGCCACTATTTGGCTATGCAGTATATGCCCCAGTCGGCCCTGCATAACCCAACTCCCATAATGATTTTGTCAAATAATGGTAATTTATCTCTTGTTTATAGTATTTTTTCCCCTTCAAAATTTGATGACAATATACAAGAATCTGTATTTTAAAATAGTCATTCTGGTATATTTGTCCCATTATCTTTCTCTCAATCTGGAATTCTTCAAGACTATGGTTTATAAATTTCTTTCTCCATGTGTTCAAAGCAATGTAAAATAACATTGGAATCACTTGGCCACATATCATATATTTTTTCCATTTCTGGTCCTAATTGTATGACCTAAAACTACAGACACCATACTTCCTACATTTGGGCCAGACCTTCATAGAAGTCTTATTCCTCTGATTATTTGGAAATCTTGGTTGGAAAAACTCTCTCCATATTCAGGTACCTTTCTTTATAATCCAAGCTTCGTGCTTCTGAAAAATTGAATCTCTATAAACTTTCTTCATCTTTTAGCAATAGAATGTCAAACTTCTGAGATCTATTTTTCTTGACTTTGTAGCACATTCCCTTAGGTGTCCATGCATAAAAGTTTCCTACATAACAGGACCGTCAGTCAAAAGATTCCACTATTTGGCTATGCAGCATATTCCCCTATTGGCCCCGCATAATATAGCCCCCATAACGGGTTTGTTAAATAATGGTAACTTCGTTCTTGGAAGAGACTTCCTCTAATTACTTTAGCCCTTTTTCCATGTGATTCTTCTGATCTAAAAATTCTCAAATCACAGTTTACAATTTCCCTTCCATACTTGAATATGGTTGTATGTTTCCAAACAAAATATCATGAAATTGGAAGAGTTTCATACCTTTGGTCAAAGATAAAAGACCTTAAATTAAAGCCACATAATGTCCTCACTGCATGACTTAAATCTACATAGTACGATGTCCTCACTATATGAATTAAAGCTACACATTTTTATATTAGAAATTCCCCTTTCTGATAAATTTGAACCATTCTTCATACACCAAATTTTTATAGAAGTGGTTTTCCTATTCATGACATATGTCGGCATAAAAATAGCCTTTTATTCTTAAAACCCCTTTCCTTGGTAAAACCACTCACTATGGTCTTGAGTCACCCAAACATTATTTTTCCTTGTTTATCAAAAGTAAAATGTTAAATTCTTAAGAGATATTTTTCTTGACTATGCAGTATGTGCCCTTAGGTGGCCTTTAATAAGTTGCCTACATAATGGGCCTGTCAGTAAAAAGATTCCAATATTTGGATATGCAGTATATTCCCCAGTTGGCCCTGCATATTATAAACCCCATAATGGATTTTTCAAATAATGGTAACTTAGTTCTTAAAAGATACTCACCCATTTGTTGATACATGTTTTAAATTTGGTGACAATAAAAATCATGGATCAAGATTCCCCTTGGAAATATTTAAATAATATTAAAGAAATTCGTAGTCATCGAGTCTTGTTTGGAATTTAATTACACATTTATGTTCAAAGATATTTCGACCTTAAACAGTAGTCCTTTATAGTCCAACATGCATGACTCTAAAACTTCCAATAACAAACGACATGGTACTCACTAGATTGAGAATACGCAAAGGGAACTCTGAACCAAAGTCGAGTCCCAACTCACTAAACATACATTTTTTATGATTTAGGTAATATTGATAAATAAAAAAATTAAAAAGATATGATGTTTGTGGGATTTTCCATACAACCCCAACATAAATCAAACTATGCTCATTAGGTCCATTGGATTAATAAGAAAATTCTGAGCACCCACATTATTTTCATTGTAATCATGATTATATAACATAAAGGTTTGATGTTTTAAATAAAAGAAGTCATCATCATCATTACCTTTAATATTTCAATCATAAAAAATAGGAATGAAGGCATATATGATTGGAGATAAGAAATCCCTTTCATTTATATGGAATCAGAGGGACATCCAAAGAATGGAGCCTCTCTATCATGCATCAAAATAAACTCTCAAAGTGACTCTTCATTTGTTGAACATCTTCATAAGCCCTCTTAGCTGCCTATTGAAGCTGAGATAGCTGAGAAAATCCATCATCCTCGGCCCGATGAAGTGGTTCCTTAGCGGTTGAAATGGAAGTTATCCCCTCTAATTGGAGTTTTCCCATGGTCTGGTTCAATTTCTCTAGTTTTTTATAAACAGTATCCAATTTGTTTTGTAGATATAACGACTCCATCATGGATTCTTTGATTTTTTGGCTGATTTCTATCAACTTCTTATTATGATATATCTCTGCCTCAGCTACTGTAGCTTGGAAGCTCTCAACATTGATGACTTGTTTTTCCTTTTCAAAATATTTCCATAACTTATGATCCTTATCCCTTCTACAAATGGTCTCTTTCATTGCATCATAGACAGGTAAATAATTAAACCCACCAAATCCCAATACGCAAAATAATGCTGGTAGTTTTGAAAAATGGGATGGCAGTTCATCTAAAGGATTTTCAGCAATTATTCTCTAGATATGTCACCATGTCTTCTTATGTGCCATGACAAGAACATATTTCATCTCTAAGTCTGAATCTGAGTCACAACCATGAGGTAAAATGTACTCTGGAAATAGATCCCTTAAAGAGCTGCCTTTTTCTGCTTCTCTTAGAATAGTAGAAGCTTCACCTTCTACTGATGTCTGAGCTAATATGGAAGCTTCACCTTCTGATCTAACTGTGGAAGCGGATAACCCTAAATGATAAATCAATGTCATTGTCAGTTTCAGAAAAATGGTAGAAACATATTATAATCTAGAAAACCATTTATAATTACCCAATAATAAGTTATCTATTTGATTGTATTCATCCCTGGTATTCTCAGCTTCAACATGTTGAATAAATGTTTATTGAGAAGGGTTACTCTCTTGAGTTTTCACAATTGGCATAATTAAATGTTCTGGAACGTCTCTTGTTAATGGATCCTCATTGGATATTTTTCTAGCTCTAACAAAAGACGGATAGAGTGGAATTCCCCATTCATGAAGAGCCTTTGTAACATTTTCTGCAGATAAAGCTGCATAAGGTGAACTTTGATGTAATGAATCAAGTAAAGAAGAACAATTGTATATAGAAAATGCAAGAATAAGGACTTACGTCCTTGAAATTCCATAAAAAAATCTCAAAACTCCTTGATGGAACCTGGAATATAAATATTTGGATTAAGGCCTTCCATCATTTTAGTGTATGTGGTTTAGAATGTTATAGCATCCTCACTATTTAAGGTATCCAACAAATATTGGTTGATGCCCAAATTGGCTCCACTAACATTCTGTTCCATTGGCTCTTCAATCGGTACAACATCATAAGATCTTGCCAAGTTTGGGCCAACATCAGTATTTATGTCAGGTTTTCATGGGTCTTCATTCTTTTCTTCTGGAGCAATAGGAATATTAGCATTGGTTATTTCAGAACCCATTGGCAAAGGCAACTAATATGAAATATTTTGAAAAAAATAATATTAGCAAATATCTTAATATTTAAGATAAATGTATTTGATCTTACCATGACTTTTCTATCTATCAGTGGAGCTGGGAATAGGTACAAATGAATCTTTTGATGATTTATCTGCTAAGATAGAAGATTCGTTATCATGAACATGGGTTTCTCCTAGGTTTTCCTTCTATGGTCTAGAAGAATCAACTCTTAGTACCTTGAGAGAAGAGAGAGATACAGATCCAGCAAAAGAAAAAATGTGATTACCAGAGTGTATTGAGAAAATTACATGCCCCAAGGATGGTATAAATAATTACTCATTTAGCAAACACTTTACATCAATCTCATTTCTCTCTTGGGTTTCTTTTCAAAAGAATTGGGAGAAATCAAAATACTCTTCTTGGAAAGAGAAACTTGAGGAAATGGTTGAGGATTCTCCATATACATTACCCCAATCATAATTCTTGCTATTGGATAATGTTCTGGGGACCCAGTAGGATCATTAATTACATCAATGGGAGAGCTTGCAGGCCCATACTTTGGTGATTTAAGAACTGGTCTGGATTTTCCTTCCTTACATTCAAGCTACACAAATACATTTTTATCAAGATTAATGATGATGAATGGTAAAGCATAGTTGAGGAAAAAGAAAAGGAAAATACATTCTCAGTATTAATATAAATATCCCACTCCTTCTTAGGGTCAATAATTACCCCTTTATGTACTCCTTAGTCCATCATATGAGATACTCATTCAGAGGCTGGGATTTGTTCATTAGTTGCATATATAAAAACCTCCAACTCCGTAATATACTCTCGTACTTCAGCCATGTTATAATCCGGATTTCAATTAGATCGTGCCTTAATGTCACCAACATATGGTATTTGAATGCCATGCTGGAGGAATGCCCATGCATCCCTAAGATCATGGGTCACACTCTCCCAATGATGAATGGATGTAGGTCTCACCTAATTCAATCTTGGTATGGTTTATTGTTTAAGATATTCAACACCTTAGGACTGGTGTGCCTCTTCAGGACTCCTTTCTTTTTTAGAGAGTTCAACAGATAGAATTGGATCCTCTGTTTGATGGCGGTGACTGGATCACCTTGGCATTGGAGGTGTTTCTTATCTAGCTCTAGTATTCCTGGTATACCTCCTACGAAGATGTTTTGAGGGCTCTAAAACCTCTGAAACTTCTACATAATCTCTAGCCTTGGACTTCTTACCATGATTGCCACATGCAATAGTATTTGTAACTGACACTAGATATATTCCTTTCGTCAAATCCCCTTGAGGATATGAAGAAGCCCAAGATTTGGAATATCCAGCTTCGAATCCGATTGATGCATCTAGTTGAGGTAACGTAATTGAGAATTTTGATGCCGATAAAGCCATTAGAATCCATCATTGTCTCGCTACCATTGGGTGTTTATCATGTCTAGCATATGTGGGTGGAAAAGTGTTTGATTTTTGAAGACATTTGACCCGAAGAGAAAATCTATAATGGATGTAATCCCTAGAGATAATTTCACCATCAATCCTGGTCGATAATACGCCATCCCTAAATTCCATCATATAAGAGCTCAACTCATAATTCATTTCTTTACCATCATCAATAAATGTTCCAGTTGGTGGGTTACCAAAATAAAAGAAGCTGAATTCTCCTGAGGCATTCAATTCCTTTAGCACTACATCATGTCTCAAATTTTGAGGCTGAATACCAGAAAAATTCTGTAAAAATGGGGTGAATCGACCATTTTGGACTCTAACTGAATTCAACACTGAGTATGAAGAAAAGTGTGTTGCAATCC